>CM074180.1:22979120-24342454 GCA_037179385.1 Holothuria scabra
CAATAGAAAATGCCGATTCTTCAGTAGCAAATCCCTAACTTTTCAAATTTCCTTATAGAAAACCCAGAATCCGAACTTTCCTGAAAGATAAGCTACATATTTTCAAATAGTTGTTTGCCAAAAAGGACAAAAATTTCGGCGCTTCGCATGCCGCACCCTACTACGGTGTTGATCACACTTTAACTGTTTAAACACTCGTTCGGAAAATTTGGGTCCACCTGGAAAATGTCTAGCTACACCACTGCATGCATGGGTTACTTGAGGGTAAGTTTATAATGAATAGTTCAGTTAAAATCGTCAAAAATCGTTCAGCTGGCAATATCATTCCCAAAACGTGGTTGAGGGCATTTCCTTTTCTATATCAGTTATTGGAGTTGAACCCCAACTTCAACCAGTTGACGTTTCTCATTCAATCTTGGGTGCAAGTTATCACTAACGAAATTAAAGCAAGCAAGTCTTTGAGTGTGTTCTGGTCGTTTTGCAGTGCCAGTTTATGTAATACATCTGATAACTGGAGCTTGTATGAACATGGAATCTTAGAGAAATGTAAGTGAAATCAATCAACAAATATCAAGTTTACCAGTCAGTCATCAGTTATACAAAAGTTCGTTTCTTCCCAATTTGCGTTTTCATCCATACTGCATACTAAAGCCTGTAGAATATAGTCTTTCTGTGCATGGAAACTCTCATTGCAATTCTTACCAACTGCATGGTCAAGTGGTTACAGTATCCGAATTGCAGTCGCGAGGTCGGGAGTTCTGGCTGAGTCATACCGAAGACTTAGAAAATGGAACCTATTGCGATTGTGCTTGGTGCCCAGTACAAGCAATGAAGTAGGGAAACAAACCAGTGAGCCACAACTGGTTGGGAACTGGGCCCTAAAACTCCTTCTAACTAACAAACAAACTTACTAACTAGCTAACTAACTCATTGCAATTCTATGTTTGTCGAGGTTTTATCGTTGTGTGTTTAACGGTGCGTAACATTACAACGTCTCGTTCATTCCATGATTCAGTTGTTACTCTCTACAGACAAGCAAGTATAGTGCACTATATACAGAGGAGCAAAATTGCTTTTATTCACCTCAATTGCAGTTGAGTTCTACTAAGATAATATTAACCAACTCGAATGTCACTCCCTCTTGAAAAAGACCTGTAATCACTGCTCTTCCATGAGTATGGTTTCTCCCTTTTATTCAGTGTCCAGCCTCCGGCGGACATGGATAAGGGCGATATACGCGGTTACAGGGGGACAATATAAAAGTTGTTAGGGACGTAGAGAAAGGGCACATTTTTATAATAGGTAGTTGCTGAGCCTTTACTGGATTGGATGAAACGTTGAAAACATTAGTCAGGAAATGATACCGCCGAAAAAGACTTTGCAAAGTCTACCATGAAGAAGGCCTACTTTTTTCCATGGTTTGCGACAGAGGACGCTATACCGAAAAGCGTAAGAGTAGCTAAACATGACACAATAAGATCATGAAAACTGATGTGCGTTTATGTCTGAACAGTCACATAACAGCCTACGTAACTGACCTTAAACTGGTATTCCGTAACTCAAAAACGTAATTTTATTGAGTAATGAACAAACAACCCCGGCTACGCAGGGTACAGTCCAGATGACCGATGAGCAGTTGAGCGGCGAACACATGCAGATTATAAGTACATATTCTAATTCAGGTAATGCGATTACATCTAACGCCTTTTCTGTTTATACAAATTGAGCTATCACAGTTTAGGGAGCTGCTTCTCACTGCACAGATCAATAATTATGATCTTTTCCCGTCAACAACCAGCAAAATTCAGCCCGCTAAAATTCAGCAGTGTACTATAGCATTTCCTTAAAGTTGTAACTAACCTTTTGAAGTGTTTCAAGATGAACATGGATAGCTATTTCTGCTCGTAGTCTCGGCGGTAAAAATTCGAGAAACTGTTGATCCTCCAAAGCTTGGGTACTGTGAAACAAATTAAGATAATCGGACGGTTGTAAACAATTACATGAATTCAACATCATGTCATAAGTAAGATGGAAGAGATTCATATGCCTATTTAAAAATGTTGTTTACAAATTAATTCGTTGTTCTAAGAAGAGAACTCTCTATTAGTTGAATAAAAAGCAGGACAGCTGTGACCTTTTGTCAAATCGTTCCCGGCCTAGTCCAAAGGAATAAACTGTGGGACATGTCAGTCTTTTCGATTGTTTTGTGACCAGCGTCTGGGCACAGTTTTGCCACAAAGTGTTCTCTTAACAGTATTGACAAATTCGAACAATCCCGCGTGTGCGAGGTGTAAATCAAGGAGAAAACTAGAGAATGGGCAAGATTTCTTTTTTTATCTTCCATCAGATTTCGAAATATCTCTGTTTAAAATAATTTCAAGTAGGCCTAGGTTTATTTTTTCAATGAAGAGGTCGTGGGCGTTGAATAACTATCCCTTTTAGCATATAGACGAATCCGATCAGTGCTTGCTTTTGGCGACTGTAGGCAGCCATTAGTGGGGTCCATCAGCCTTACATCGTCTTCATTTGTTGTCTACATGGATTTAAAACCCTCGTATTTAGTGAAACTGAGGGAATATAATTCAGTGTACAATCATCCATGGTACCGGTAAGCAAAGAAACTGAAAGATTAAAAGGTGATAGACTCCTAATATGCGTCCGACTAAAATTAGACCCATCCCTCGATGTCCGAATTCGTCTAAACTTTAAGCTGTCAGGTTAACCCTTTACCGTTGTTTGGGTCCTTTTGGACCCATACGGAGAGCGCGGCTGTCACCCATCTTTACTGTTTCACGCGAAGCTCGAAACTACGAGTAGCTGCCAGAAAATTCGGCCACAACAACGAGAGAGACAATAGTTTAAGGTCACGGGGTCAATAGCCTACGGAAGCTGGTGCGGGGCGTGCTACGTCCGCTTTTCCGCCCACCCCCGAGGCGCGCAAATATGCCCCGATTGGAGCACAATGGTAAAGGGTCAATCTAAAGTATCTGCACCACGGGGATGTGCCCACACACAGAGACAGCGGCATCAGCTTTGCAGTAAACAAACTCCACAAGCTTATTTTAATGTTACAGTACGAGTTGGTCTCTGATAGTGACTGCTTTTGCAAATGGCCCCTGCTGGGGAATGGAAGTACCTTGATGCAGGTCTTGACAGTCCGTTTTGACATGGAAATAAAAGTAATGTAAAATAACATAAAGGAAACATTTTGTGCGTTTTGCCCATTTATTCACTTCATCACTCCATCTTTTGACCACTAGTATACTTTAACTATACAACAGTTTGACAGCTTTTTCAAAGATACTTCCATTTCACATAGGGACCAACTAAATTTTTAAAAAAATTCTCACAGGGGAGGACTTTGACCGAAAGCGATAGGTATTCTGTAAAAACATTATGTTGTAGCATAATTATGTACTCATGGACAAAGAAACACCGACTTCAATTGTTCTATCTCAAGATAAATTTGTCAAAGACAACAAAAATAATTCTTTTTAACAACTATTGCACATTATTACTTACCGTAACCAAGCGTAATTGGACCATTTTTTGACTCGGCTTTGAATCTGTTCTGGTACTTGTCGGTGGTTCATATAAAACTTGACTGCATCCATCCTATGATAAAAACACAATCAGAAGTTGGAATGCCAAGTAAATGCAAAAATATGTACATTTTTAGAGTTTTCCTCCGGTATCAGAATCACCAGAGCCACTACAAATATTGACTGCACGAAAATGACACATTCGAGTTCAGGAAACTACAGGGACGTTGGGCAAAACTAATTTTTGGGGTGTTTTTTGCAATGCAATATCACCTCCAATTTTATCCTGGACGTTGAACAAAACACGCTGGACAGACAATTTATATTCTCAAAGTAAGACGTATTTTTGGGGGTATTAATTCGTTTGGAGACATCCATATAATTTTTGATCTTTCATCTAAAATTTTATTTGTTCAACAAGAAATTGAATCATGAGTTACTTAACTTAAGCGAAATTTTATATAAATTTGAGTTTGCTATCCAAGTTGAAAAGGAAATTGGCAGCTCACGAGTATTTTACACAATAGGCTATGATAGCATACAATCGGCATTCAAAGACTGTCCACTTCTTTTCCAAAAATTATATTTTAATGTGGGACGTTCATAAATTCAACTTTTTAACCCCCCCTTTTTAACCCCCCCTTTGCAGCCTCCTCATTGGTCATTTATATCATAATAGTTATTTACATGGGTGCGTCATAACTTTTGACCAATCAGGGGACTGCAGGTCTTCGGAGCTCGCACGAGGTTTCCAAGACCGAGCCCGCAAGCAGGACACTCGTGCATCAGACTTCAGACGAGGAGCACTTGAGCAACCGCTGTAGATAATTAATCCTTTTTTTGCCGGCAGAATGATTTAAACTTCATCATCTTTTTGCAACTTAATCAACGAATAAATCATCATTAAATCGATTGGAACTCTCCATCTGTTTTTTTGTTTCTGGATACTACCGTACGCAGGATCCCCGTACTACATCACTTTACTCGACATGGTGGAGGAGCGGACTCGCCGACAGCTTTACTCAACAGTCCCTTTAAAATTAAAAATGTTTTATGACCTTCAACACTGCCTGTTTGCTTGCACCGCCTGTTAAACAGAGAGGGCTTAAATAAGTACATCCCCATTAGAGTGAAAGTGATACCATACCTTGGCACAAGGTGCAGCAACTTTCAGAAATACAAAGAAATACAAAGATTGTAATTTGAGTAGTTCAAAAATGACATCACAAATTATTGCGCAATATACCATATTCAGGTAAGGGAATAAACTTTATGATGTTATATCTCCGCTAAGGAATGTCCTCTGAAAAGGGGAGTTGGACTGTTAGAATCCATTTTTCATGTTCCTTAATATATATTTTGAATTCTTGACTTGAGGTACACTTTAAATGTTGAACGTACATGTTATTTTTGCTAATTACATGCAGAGTTACAGTAATTCCATTGCCTTCTAAACTATGTACCATACTTCTGCATTCGCTGATTAACAAGAAGAGACATAATTGTAAATGAAAGAATTTGATATTGAAGTCAAAACTTTACATCCTTTGCAAAAGCAAATTCAAACTGCATAATATTTTGATTATGCTGGAAGCAAAATTTTTATATGTTACTTCCACGCACTAGCATGCAGTTACATTGCAATTTATTATTTTTTTATATGTACCACATGATACAAACACTGAATAAAAGAAGATGGATAAAAAAGAATTGTTGGGGTGTACTCAAACGTGGGGAGGGAGGGGGGAAATTTCCAATATTTGAGATAATGAACTGATTGTTTTCCACTAAATTTGAATTTATTATTTTTTACAAATTTTTCGACTTGTAAAGGGTTTTGAAAACATCTATGGCACCTTTGGCAAAATTTTGGGGATCTCCAAGTTCCCATGGATCCAATGGTTACCACGCCCCTGCTGAATGAAACACCAAACGACAAAACAGGAAAGGTAAGGCTGACCAAATTTAAGAGCCAAGTTCGTCGCGTTGCCGAGTGTAATTAAATGCTACAACAACTGCAGATTCTTCCAAGGCGGACAAGTATTCCCATTTTACCTTTCCCCATCTTCGCCCCTGTATTGAACCACCTCGAACCATAAGATTACAAGTCACTAAGGAACAAATTGGCGTTTGTTACAATAATTTGTAGCAAACATATTGTCCTCTTGCTTTTTATTGCTTGTTGTTATCAAGAACGTGGAAGAAATCTTACTTTGCCTGGTAGTCTTGTCTTGCTGCGTTCATGTTACTGATGACGTCACCAACATTCCCCACCACCGTTGCGAATAGAAATACTCCCACCATAAAAGTGACCACCATGAAGACGTGTTCCTAGAATTAGAGAATATGAAAACAGCCAAAAGCTTTGGTGCACCTAAGTACAAGTATGATATAGCAAAGCTCTGGACTTGCATGGTTAACCAAAATGACATCACGTGAAAACACTCTATGGACAGTTCTCACTAACGTCCCAACTATGCGTTAGCAACCGCCGTGTTTGAGGGCGAGCCTATACATACATACCGGGATTACCCTCAAACATGGTTGAAATACTCCTCGTGGAAAGCGTCTATGACGTCACGCGAGAACTATCTATAGCCATACAAGGTACTAAAATAGGGGGACGAGATTACTTCAAGAGAGATGGGGGAATATTTTTAAGGGAGACGAGATAATAAAACACATTAAGTCAACGGAAATTATTAATTTTCTGTGGGAGGAAAAATTGCTCTAGGGGAGCCACCCTTGCCGCTACCCTGGGCTACTTACGTAAACCAGCAAGCCTTGTTTATTCTGGACGGATTTATAATTTGAGCCGACCATCTCAGGCTCACATAACGTTCACACGCAAGCGCAGACACAAACTGGTGTCCAGATGCCCTCATCTACCGATATGACCCGATGATTTCCTATATGGATATGACCTATCTCGGTAGTTTTTCGAAAATTTGCCCGTAAGTCGCGTTTACCTATGTGATAAGAGTGTTTAGGCTTCTATATAGGCTACATACAGATCGACAATTAAAATTAAACGGTTCTGTATTTTTGGAATGTTTGTGTACGGTACTTGTTTGTTTGTGTGTGGGCCTGGCATGCATATGTGTGTGTTGTTTTTTCTATGCTCATAATGATGGCACGGACGTTTTAGGAGTGCGTGACCCTTGCCACAAATTAAATAAGATTTCATTAATTAAGAGGAGCCTCATAAAATTTAATCCTCAAGTATCACAGGGGCTCCTGTGTTCAGTAGCGTCCCATTTTATTCGACTTTGGGGCATGGCCGCTCAGTTAAAAAAATACTGTGTAAAAATTAAGCGAAAGGGTGGTTTTCCAAGTACAATAATACTCTATGACAGACTAATAGACGTGGTGTTATACACAATTACGTTATGCTAAGAACACTACAAAATTGAAAGAAATCATGCAGGCCAGTTTTATTTGCTTCTATCCCAAAGTAATAAAAGACATGGAGACCCGTACAGCCAGAAAAGATTCTGGAGGAAGCGAAAAGTTTTCCGGCGAAATATTTTGCATGTCGGCCAACATGTAAAATTGTATTGCGTCAATGGCAAACTTCAAACTCTCCATTGGGGGGGGGGGGGGGGGGTTCAAAGGGAGACTTCGCTACCTTTGTCCACCCTTTGGGTACCAGCCAGGGGAGAGGAAGCGTGATTTAATGTTTGGAGGGGTAGGGAAGGGGTCATATTTCTTATAATAATAATAATTGCTTGCTGCCTTAAAATGTTTTCGTTTCAAAGTAAGGCATTTAGGTCTGTTGATTTATTGCTGGTACATGTTTATGGAGGGTTAAGTAATAGTAAACCACGTCAGGGGACGTAATGTATTTAAAACGGACTCAAGGTGTAAAATGAAGGTCGAGCATGTGCACTTTCCAGCTTATTGCGATGTCTCCTTCTTACACCCCTCGTGATGCCGCTTCCGTCAGATTGGTGATGTGTCATTGTAACTTTCACCATTACCATTCTAAAAGTATCATCTCAACTCTGAAGTAAGAACGCAGTTTGATCAAGTTATCTTTTTTTAAAACTGTTTCATTGGCTTGGACACTTGTTCGAGGTGAGTAGCCTACCATGAAAGTTTACCACTATTTACATGTTGACAAATTTAGTAAACAGTTTCCAGAGTCGTCAAAGGACATGTGAGATGTTTCGTGAGCGTAGGCTTAATTGTACTAACATTCGCACGAAATGACCTGTACTTGAAGATCCGGCGTGCTCATAAAACATAAATTTGAAACATTCTTTGATTTAATTTTTCATTGGCGACAATTCCAATCGCACGATGTGCCCACAAAATCCTTTTCGACGAACTGTCCTCGTTTTTATACACAGACTTGTCTATTAATATATCTTTGAACCATCTCTGTTTCTTCTATTTGAGCCCCACGCCCCCGGCGTTAATGTCACTTGGGAATAAGATTATTTAAAGTCAACAAAACCAACCAACAAAGTTGCCGTATATGCCTTCGTCCACAATTTTCTGTCTGTCGTTAAATAATTTTGTAGATGTTGGATTGGCTATGTTTTCTACAGGTAGATGTTAAGTTTTGATATGTAAATCACGAGAGCTGTTACTCTGGGAATCAGAAAGTTTTCTTGCATTACTGGCTTTACAAACTGTATTAAAGACGTCTTTTTCGTATCCAACTAAATAATGGAAAGTTTATCTCAAGTCGACCAAGCAGGCTATAGGAGGTCGAAACTGATAGGAGGCCATAATAGTCTGAAATCAATGAAGTCAAAGTGTAGGCTTGAGGTAAGTGTAAAACAAGATCACTGGAAGACCAATGTTTTTTTAGAGGGAGGGGCGAGTTGTCCACGTTTCAAGGCTTCAAAAGCGAGTTGTCCTTAGTATTATATTTGTATCATTACATAATATTGGAAGGAATAAATACTTTAGAAGTGAATAAAAAAGAAAGGAATGATTGAAAACTGAAGGATATAGGAAAGAACGGAGAAAGAAGAAGTGAATTGCTATCAGAGCCTGATCCAGGCGGGTGTGCAACACCCTTCCTTTAGCAGTTATGCTTAAAAAACACAAGTCAAAGAAAATATAATAGCCTGACGTAATGTATCAATGGTGTCTCAGATTGAAATATAGCACCATTTTCCTCTCTGCCCTTAGCAAAAAACTTCCAGTGGGAAATCGATACCCTCTTCCCATTAAACCCTCTCCAAGGACAGTGATTAGTCAGCCCCCGACCTTTATTGACACCGTCCGGATACGACTCTAGATAACGATGGAGATCCTTCTGAAGCATGGTCACCTAGTACAAAATGGTTATTTCATTTTCATTGGTCCGACTGATCCCCCCCCCCCCCGCATGGTTTGAAATAATTAAATTTTCATTCACAGGTCCCACGAAACCCTTGGGAAAATTGCATTTGGGTGTCTCTTCTGGAAAAGGGAGACAACACAAGGGAATTCGACCCTCCTGAATTCAGTTCTTCTGGTTGGGTCACAAGGTCAAGTGTACCGTGTACCTTTTTCTTCGGGGCTTTTAGTGACTAACGCACGGATGCATGTCGTATAAATGCAGTGCCTACGGGACAATGCCATGTGCCCAAATATTCCTTAATCGGGCTCATTGATACCATCTTCTATACCCCAGGATGGACGACAACGGACCCCTCGAGAAATTGACGCAATTATTTTTCTAGTCTATTAGTGTAAAAATACGACAAAGAATCATTTACCAGATCAGTGACCGGATTGGCTGTTCCTCCAATGGTTGTTAGTGTCACTGTTGACCAGTATATTACCCGGATGTACTTTCTTTAAGAAAATGAAGGACAAAAACTAATGACAAACATGTTTAAACTTTTGACAACTTCTCATGAGTAACTTTGACTTGTGAAACAAGCTCCCAAACATTGCTTAATCGTCTCTATAGTAGAAAGAGTTCTTTATACTTGTAGAAGTCACTAAAAATGAAAATTGACTAAAAAAGGTGTCAGTGTATGTGAAATTTCTGTTGACATTTTAGTATAATATAATACATAGCCTATATATAATAATATATTTCATTTTACTTTATTTTTCATTTATTTTAAATTAGTTGCTAGGTTCGTTTTCCATAGTATATCATTTCCCTGCCTTCAGTTACAGTCAAAAAGAAATTCGTGTTCGGACAATGAACTGTGTGCGTCTAAAATAATGACAACCTACACTGAAATCAATCGTTTTTACGTGGTCCGATAGCTCAGACAGATACTTGAAGGTGTCATTAAAACAAGAATATTATTTGAAGGGACATCAGTCTGGATTTGTATTACAAACATTAAGAGTAACATAATGTTTACAATCCATCATGAAGATGAAACTTTTCAAGGATTACAGTATTTAGACACATCGGAACAGCGAAAGCCAATTCGGTTTATGCTACGTTATAGATATTCATGGGTCACACCTCCTCGTTCCAACTGCTTCTACATTGACACTTTATCACACATCGGACATTGCTTTATCGCCGGTTAGTCCCTATGTATGGATTTTTAAAGGCGTTGAGTGGGCCACATCTGTCCAAGATAGTTTTCGGGAAATATAAGTTGAGATAGAAAATGCAAAAGTTTGTAAAGCACAATTGCGTAAAAATCGCCATTAATTATGGACACGTTTTAGTCAGAGCTGTACACGATATAAGGAGTATGTTTTGCAATGTATAAAATTAGAAAAGAAACTTTAATCGTAGGGTCTCAGAATGCTATTTCCGGCATGTTTTATTCACTCTTGTCAATAAATGGGGCAAATTATCTGTGACAAGAACCGATTAGAAAAGTAGTCGAACCGATTACAAAAACGGTGAAATATTACGCCTTTCCCTATAGAGTCAAAATTGACAGCAATTGGAAAAACAATGTTGGGAATGACGGGATATAATATCGTATTCCAAATTTTGTAATTATTATGTGTACGACCTTAAGGTCACTCGTACATTCTTATAGTAAAAACGCATGTTTGGGTTTGTAAAATATAAATTCCGTCCGTGCCGAACTCATGAAAATCGCATTCAAATTGCACTTGTGTTTCATTTGTTTTTCATGTTTTATCATTGGTGTTAATCTTAAAGGTCGGCAGACAGATTCAGAGGAACCGTTAGAGGATGGCCGCCACGAAATTTTCCCGTAAAACTAAAAATTTTGCCATTCTCGCTATTTCAAATTAACACGATTCAGCATGCTGTTTGGAAACAACGATAGACTGATAGAAGTTAGTCTTGGCAGAAGTTAACTCCCTGGTCTTGGTCAAGATTACAGTTGTTACAATTGTTCCGTCCATCAAGCAAAATCGAGGGTGCACTTCAAAATTAACAATGCATGGCAATTTACTTCATTAAAAAGTTGAACAGAGAATTCCCGTAGAAATAAGAGGGCGTACTCATGAAATTAGCAAATTCTATAAGGTCCTGACCGAGATAGCGGTAGACGCCAGGCAACTGGCGGCTGAAAGCAAACTTCTAGATAGTCTTCACAACAAGTTGTTCTTCAACCTCTGGTATTTTTCGCCCTTGTTTATTTGCAATTGCTAACCGGATAAAGTGCCGGAGTTTTTCACAAACAATGATTTATTGTCGAGCCTTTAAAGGACTTTCTCGACTTTTCAGTAGGACATTAAGGTATTGTCATCCGCAATCTCTTTATCTCAAAGTATAATTGAGATAACGACAACTCGTAGCCAATATCTCTATTGATATCCTGTAATTTCTATATTTCAATGTTGTATTATATATTGAGTTCACTACCGGTATATTTCTCGTAAAAATATTGAGATAACGAGGTCGCAGATCTCAATATCGCAATATTTTATTGCGAAGATACGTAGATAGTGAGATCCTGTAATGTAATATTTTAATATTTTAAACAATCATAGCCTTATTAAGAATATTCCGCTTCATAAAAGGAGTTTGTAGACTACGAAATTTTCTTACTAGTATCCCCGATAAAAAAAAAAGTTTACGCGATGACGTACAATTAAATTTGAAGGGGTACACGAAGAGTCTTGAGGGCTATCGTCTGTCAGAAACTTCCAAAATTGTCGACAAGTGAAGACTCACAAAAGTAATTTTAACGAGCGCCCTCAATTAAAATATGTTTGCTTATTGATTTCCAAATTTTCAATTACCACTTGCCTGCAGGTAAAACAAGAGGGAAAAAATACACAGAACATCCGCTAGTCTTCTGGTAATTTGCAAAGAACATAAAATATGAAAGTACTTCACTTGATGTAAAAAACCTTCATTGCCTTAAGTAATGTTTACGTTTAATGACGGTTCTTTGGTCTGGATTCGAATAAATTATTCATGCTTCGAGCTAACTTAGAGGGTATCCAGGATGAAACGTCATGGGATTACAAGCTGCATAGATAAACCACCGTGTACAGAAGTATATAACTGATAATACAAACGCTCTTTGAGTAAAATATTTACTAGAATTAGATGCTAGTGTAAACGTATGTTACTCATTTTGTCCAATTATTTTCAAAATTCTTGACCTATACATTTAGAGGTACTTCAATGAGAATTGATTTAATAGGTTTTGGAAAACTGTAATGTAATTAAAATTTATAGTTATGTGTAACTTACGTAGAAAACGAATCCGTGGAAAAGGTATCAGGGTAAACCCACTCATTTGTTCCGAATCCTTCATACTGAAATAAAAATATTCTTAAGAAACTCTGAAAGATGTCCAAACTGTAAATTGGTCTGTCTTAAATTCAACTGTTAAATTAGTAAATGTTACATTCGGAGGAAGTGTGTATATCAGAATGGAAAGCTCAATGAACAAGATAAACAAGATAGGACGATCGGGTGCAACTTTAAATATTGCAAAAAGTTGGGTTACATGTAAAATTTGAGGTATCTTGCTTCACTGACTTGTTTAAGTTCAGTCGAATTCATTAATAAAACACATTAGCAGAACCTGTCCGACCGAACCTAAATGACGCAGTACACCAAGCTAGTTCATTTACTAAAGTTAAATCAACATCTTGAAATTTTGTCCACGTTTGGATACGATGCACTCAGTAGCTGCGCCAGAATGTAAAAATTAGGAGGAGGGGACAAATTAAGGAAAAGGATAATGTTGGGGTGAAAATTTTCGGGCACATGGCTAAACCGAGCCCAAAGTACCCGTTCTTGGGTGTGAAAAACCAAAACCCTGGAAGCTCTGAGATTTTAGCAAATCTCTGGATGAAAATTATAGTCTTAGGAGGGGTACATTATTCTTTTTCGGTTAACCCAACTCTTAACTGATCTTACTGGGGGGAGGCAAGTGGGTAGGGCCAGGGCTCAATCGGAGTGCGAATCGGGCGATCAAATGCCCCTTTCTCCCCCGTAACGACGTCATTAGTTATAACGTCATACGGCTTAGTGTAGACTAATACAATTTAAAATGGGATATCCTTTGGCCTTTAAAAAAGGGAAAGCACGTTACACATTCACCTGCAATGTCTTAAGATATGGGAAAACTATAGTGTTTCTGGGACAATATTAACTATGGTTTGGTCGATTTGAAACCCGTTTTGCTTGCATTTGAAGTTTAAATAAGATTTTTGGACAACTATTATAACTACAAACGGAACTCAAATCAGCATGTGTATAGGCATTTAAAGGGCAAGAGCAGTCCCCCAAACTTATTTTACAGCAACAGCTAAATCTCACAATTTTCTTTTTATTTCTCTTCAAAGTATCTGTCATATTATTTTAGGACTCCAACATTGCATACTCAAGGTGAGCCAAGCAGTGACACCTAGTAAATCTCACCTTTGAGGAGAAAAATATTGTCACATGACTACCAATTAGAGCCAATCATGAAACAGGGCAGTCTATACTACACTACTTAAACTTGGGGCGACTGCTCGTGCCCTTTAAGTAAAGCAATTCCGACGACGCTTCGTCTCGTAGATTGTAGCTAGTGGCTTATCGCTCATAGCTTGAGGTCTACGTTGCTTTAGACACTCGTAGCTCATCTGGTCGTGGAGGCACACAATTGTTTTCTATCGTGTTTGATCGAAGATTTTGGCACGCATGCGTGGGCAGACTTCAGTTTTTGGAGGGGGACCAGCAAACTGAAATACCGTAAATAGAACATCATCAAATATGCACAAGCACGTTAAAAGGTCATCCGGCAAAATTTAATGTAGGCCTCAATTACATCAGAAGAAGAAATTTTCAACCACTCGAAATGCAAAAATTTACTTTTACTCACAGCATAACGTCTATAAAACCTACCTCCTACCTATTCTGTCTCATCAACCCCACCGTTACCCAGCGCATGGCCTTAATAAACCCGGGATCAGTTCTCATACACTCGTGCCAAAGTTCTTCATGGTATTTAGTATAGTAATAACACTTTTTCAGCGGATTCCCGTATGTAGGGGGCTTTAAACAGTTGAATGTAAATTGCATTTCATCTTACTAGTATTTGTCATTTTAAAGGGTAGCATACCATTATGTACAGATTAGCGTCGACGCTACTTCCATGCCTATCATTTCAATCGATGTCACTTTTAAGGCCTAACCCTCTCATCCCAAACTACAATTTTTGTAGTATTTCACGGAAATTTTCAATTACCACAGCCCTTTCACTGACAACAAGTTCAAAAAATGCAAAGTAATGTACCTCATATTACACAGCCTGCATTGTACTGAGAATGTTTTGATTACGATCTGGAAACTTGTGCACTCACCCTGAAGCAATAAACTCGGATTGCTTGATAAAGTTGAAACTTAGACAATTGTGGCAGGGGCTTAGGTAAATCGGTTAGCAAAACGAACTATTTGCGCCATAGGATTAGGCCTTTAAATACAGAAATATTATGAGGAAGACGTGAATTCACAGCGAGAAGCTTACACCGTTTGGACTTATTTTTATGCCTGTAGATATACACTGACATTATGTATTGACGACTCATTGACGTCATCCTTGGGGACAAAGCAATAGAATACGTGGACGCACACATAGGAATTCTTCTGCGCCTGTGGAAGAGTATGCGGGTATTTGACTGGTTGACAAATCTACCGTCTGCATCGCTCTGTGTTGGTTTATTTTTCCCCCAAACGACGGCGCACATTTTGCTCTGTGACATCATATGTATAAGGTATGTATATTTCTGCTTAATTTTGATGTAATTTGTAATAAAAGTTGGCGTACCTTTGAAACCATGAAATAAATACAACCAGTCCAATGGATAACACCAGCAAGATAGAAAGTCAGCTTTGTTGCACGGTGTCGGTTTGGATTACTTGTGCGACTGAAAAATATAAACAAAAATATTAAACATAGTTTGCAATTTCTTGTTTTTTTTTCTCTTTAGAACACCCCAAAGGTTAACTTTCAGATCCGTGTGAGTCTTGCCATACATAGATGTACATACTGTTAATGAGCCTCGCAATAATAACCGTTATATTTGGCACTCAATGGTGAGCGATACCGATGCATTGTGGTTGTGCAGAGCCATACTTGCACTATAGAAAAGGACTGTACTTCACAGAAAATAAAATAAAGAAAACAAAAGAACAAATTAAAGAATACACAGAAAGTGTTGTCAACTCATTGAAAGCACTTTTTTATGTAATCTTTTTGTAAATCCTTATTTTTGCTTCTGTACTTGAAGTGTAGAAAAATTTTAAATATTACAGACATTTTCAACGGTGTAGGCTCACTTTGTTCGGAAGGCGACCTCATTAACTTGAAATCAGACTCAAATTGTTTTCTTATTCAGTAAGAAATGCAAAAGTAAACAAAAAAGACAAGTACGTTTGGTTTTTTGAAGGAATCTTATTCTAGCCGTAACTCCATGATATATATATGTGATTGGGCAGTTATGCCTTTTTATGTTTGATTGAAAATCCAAGAAATAATTGCGCGTTTTCCCTTCTCATGAATTTACACATTTTTGGCCAAATATTTGAGCGGGCAAGGAGGAGCGCCACCACTGTTTTTGACATTACGTCCGCATTGGTATAGCCACGGGAGTAGGGGGTTGTTGTTGGGGGTTAGAACTACCTCCATGATCCAACCTTTCAATGCAAAACACACCTAAAACAGCGGATTTCCCCTTCTATCCTTAAACTTTTCCCTCATGTGGTGCCCCAACCCCTCCCCCCGATGACACAATCCTACGCGCCTGTACGTCCGTAACGTTACACCACAGCAATGTTTTTCAGTGGAAAGACAGGGGGATCACTGAAACCTCTCTCACCCTTTTAGCTCCACACTGTTGCTACAACTTAATTATAAGTGAACAACTCTACTCGAGCAGTTTTTTTTTTTTTTTTTTTTTTTTTTTTTTTTGTTCAGCTCGTCATGGCGGTCACATCATGTGATGAAAGTATAGGGTGAACCATTTACTCACTCTGTATACTCCAAATATGCCTTACAATATCGTCCTTTAGCATTTTGTTATTTGTTGTATACAGAGCATGTTTGAGTGTGATATATGCCCAGTTCCTGGGGAATGGACTGCACGACGCTGATGTATACATTTGTTTGCGTACCTGTCCCACACCGAAAAGAATGTCTCTAAAGCGTACATCTTGAGTAACCTGTGAAGTCTGTAAGTTGTACTCGGGAAATAATCTGAAGATTCAAAGGAAAATCAAATCATTTCGTTACATAACTGAATTCCTTTCCTAGCCAAATCAATTTTACAACAATTTTACAACAATTTTACCATTATTCAATGTCAAAATAAAAAAGAAGAAGATGAAAAAACAAACAAATATCTAAAAAACATCTAAGCAACTCCATTTTCATGTCAGGGATATCATCTTACTGTTTAAAACATTAAGTCAAGTACCTCTTCCTGTCAAGTATATCTCATAATTTCTCAAGACCGTATCATGGCCGGATCTGAGGAGTGGTAAGGGTGGAATCCCTCTATTTCCCATAACTAAGAGTTTACCTTTGTAACCAGAAATTTACATCTTCAAGTCAAAGGCCCTTCCTTCATTTTCACTTTGAACCAGAAAGTTATAACGCCCAGCCTTTCACGTGTTCTTGGATCCGACCCTGCGCAGAGGAGCTCGTGTAGTGGGTATATTGTTACATAAATTTAGAATACTTTATGTGCATGATTAACCTTGTCAATACCTCACTCTTTTCTACAATGTACACCATACATCTCAGTCATTTAATTAAAGGGCTTACCCTCTCACCCCAAACAGTTGCAATTCTCCTAACCTTCTAATTTAAGCCCCTCCCACAATTGTCTGGAATTCATCCTCATCCTGACACAATCTCAGCTCATTGCTTCAGGGTGAACGTTCAAGACTCCAATGTGTAATAGACACACGATCAACCATGCCGTGTATTATGAGCTTTGGTGCTCTGCATTTTCTGAACTTGCTGTCAATCAGAGAGCTAGGCCAACTGAGAATTTCTGTAAGCTACTACAAAAATTGCAGTTTGCGGTGAGAGAATTAGACCTTTAACCATACGTGGTACTATTGAACAATCCAAATGGCTTGAAAAAAATCTGATACAAAGTTTGGATCTACCCTCTCTTCATATCAATCAAGGTATACACTGTTAAAAAAGTCTTTACATTTACAGAAAAATAAAATCACGAAAACAAAAATACATAAAAATTGCTGCCAACTCTTCACCAGAACGTTTTATGTATTCTCCTTGTATTTCTTTATTGGTTCTTCTGTAATGTTACAAAAAATTTGTAGTAGGCTATTACAAACTTTTTTACCTTGTACGTTGGAGAAACGAAAAGTGTGGGACGTCCAAGGGAGAGTACTCTTAGGGCAAGGGAATATCCGTCATTAATTGAAGAATTCTGAGATTGCAATACTACATGTATACATTGCTAATGAGAAAAAAATGTTCTTCTTTACTTTATAAAATGTTTTGTTTACAATTAATTTGTCCTTAGAATGTGCGGGTTCAGGAATTTAACAAAGGGTATAAGGATGCCGAAGACATTATGGGGTGAGGGTTGGGTGGGGTGTCTCTCTATCCACTTTCGAATCGTTGACGATGAGCATAGATAATAAAAATGACTGTAAATATCTCCAAAATAAAATCTGAAAAAGTCAACAAATATTCACGTAGCGTGGCCGCTAGGCGATACCGGTACCAGCAGTGATGTGTGGGGACAAATGAAGATGTGTCCTTATTCTCATCACAGTTAAGCTAGAGAGTCAATGTAAGTGTGAATATTACTACCTTCGTTAATTTTTCCACCTAGGTGGGTGGATACTTCCTTTTTATAATGGAACCGTCCCGGACATAAAAGGCGCACCATGTGAGCCCCAAGAATAGTATAGCTTGTATATATATTGAAAGCTTCAACTGTTCAGTGAGATCAAAGAACAACAAGACCGAACGGATTTTGTGCATAATGAGAAAATATACAGTAGATGAATATTAAACGTTGTTCTTTCGTAGGAATAATTACTAGTGTTATCACCACTTAACAGCCCCAAAGGCGATACCCCAATCTAGTTTCAAACCTGTCGAAAATGGTTATAAATTTAAAAAATAAATAAAAAAATAAAAAAGAAAGAGACCCCGGTTTATAAAAATTACGGTAAACAGTTTTTGGCGATTATTGGCCAGGATTTTCCTGTAATCTTTAGGTAACTCAATATTTGTTCTGAAAATTTACGGATTTTTGTAGCTTTGATACCCATGGAGTTACCTTACTTTCAGCATGCAGTTCTCTCTACGCAAATTGCCTGACAATGTCAATTACATTTTGCATTAGGAACTGAAAAGAAAAACTCAAGACCGAGTGGTTTGTCGGTGAAAGTATGTTTCTCATAAAAGTCTGGCTTCAAGGAACACTTTCAAACTTCCCTTTTTTCATTAGTTCCACTATTTTTGGGTTGTTCCGTGCAATTTGGTGCTCAAGTCCTAACATTCAAGTGTTCATCCACCGAGGATGATCAAACGTTGCCGTGTAGCCTGCGTAGCGGTTTTCTGTAGATGCCATTGTAAGAGGTTATCCCGCATTTCCCAATGTGGTAGTGTAGTTTCCAACTCGTTAAGTGAATGAAATGCTCACGGTTTTCTAGGCAGGAGAGTCGGTGTGTTGCAAAATAAAAGAATCAAATTTCATCTTTTCCATTCAGGTAGAAAGAAGCAATTTGCAACAAAATCCCAAGAGTACAACTGTTTCTATTTAATTTACTACAGGTTGTATAAGAAAACGTGAACTGAATTTCTTATGATTCCTTTAACATTGGAAACAGAAACACCATATGCCAATCAAATCAGGAAATTCTTGGAATTTATACTTTGTAGACGAATGGTTAGAAAAATTGTGATGATAAAGGGCAAAACTTTTCCTCTAAGAATTGTTATTAAACATCTATGTATATATAATCTACTGTGCTCTTCTTGCAAGGATTCGCTTAGTAGTTGACTAGATATCATATGAGCATTTTCAATAATGTGAGAACATTTAAGATTTCCAGACAAAGCACTTAATGAGATTTCAAGTTTCGCCTTTGGGATCGCCTACGCAATGCAGACTGTGCGACAATATTCCGTAATAATCATATCTCAATCATGGAATGAACAAACTCACACTGGTGCAGTAAATAAAGTATGCTGTAAATTTACAGAACAGAGATTAAAGATGTATAAAGATTACAGAAGAAGTGGTGGTAACCGCCAAGTTCCAAAGGATGCCAGCTCTTTCTTTGTAATCGCTATGTACTTCTTTATTTTTGTTCTATAATTCTGCAGACACTTGAACAGTGTATTTTGCCTCGCGCGGTTGCTTTGGGATAAGACAAGCATTATTTAGACTAAGAAAGCACGAAAGACGAATTAGGGTTTGATGGTGTCTCCGTCTTGAATAGTATGAAGTACATGTACTTTGAAATAGCACAAAAGAAACGTTCAATCTTAAAGGCCATTTTCCAACTTTCAGTCAAACAGCTGAATCTTAAAAAATCCCTTACTCCTTATCCCATTGCAACTATTACTTTCCATACTGTGCATACTGTATTACAACACATACGTTTAAGGGTTACAATAAATTTAAGAAATTAATAAACACATCCTGCAATACTGCTGAAATCACGAAACTTTAAGAGGTTTTTCTTGTGAAAGGTAACATATATTGACATAATTCCAATTTCTCTTAGAAGATATTACCTTGATAACGGCTAAACTAAATGGAAAAGCTCCCTTTGATTGTATGTTACAATATCGAGGAGGAGTCATTATCCCATTTTCAAAAAAAAAAAAAAAAAATGTTCTTGAAATGAAAGTCAAAAGGCGTTTTCTCAAATAGATGTTTGTCCATACAGCATGTCACCAACTTGAAAAGATTCAAATAAAATGGCAATCGTCTCCTGAAGAACTAGGGCACCAGATTTTTAAATTTGGTATTATTTGTGTGTAACTTGGAGGATTGTATATTGAAGCTTTCAAACAAACTTATATAGCATTTCTTGGTAAACAAGGGGGTTATGTTTGTGACAGA
Source organism: Holothuria scabra (assembly GCA_037179385.1). Classification (NCBI taxonomy): domain Eukaryota; kingdom Metazoa; phylum Echinodermata; class Holothuroidea; order Aspidochirotida; family Holothuriidae; genus Holothuria; species Holothuria scabra. The sequence continues at coordinate 22,999,130 of CM074180.1, forward strand.
GCGACTGTAATCTGCTCACTTTAGGCATTGCGGTACCTCATCTACACGAAAAGTCTTTAGGAGCTGCAGCCCCCAAAGTCCCCCTCCCAGTTGTACGATTCTGGTATGGGGAAATTTCTCGAAAAGGAAAATTACGGTTCAGTCTCAAATTACATTCTGCAAAATAACTTTTCTTTTTGTAATATGTTGTAAACGCCCTGATTTTTGGTTTCACGAAAGGGAAAACCTATGGACTCATGCAGACAAGACTTTTGCAAAACATGTGAAGGATCGTGCATTTTACTGTTGGCGTATACTGTATGGCTCATCGACTTCCTTAAAGGCATATCCTGGTGGCCTTTCACCTGTGTGTTGTTAGATAAGCAAAAATTTTCTACATCATGTCCTTCAAACCCTGTCTCAATAACATTTTCCTAACTCAAGATATCTCACTTTAAAGATTGGGTATTTTTTTTACAAAATACCTGTGCTTTTCAACAAAGCATATGAAAGTTATGTAATGAGGGCACATTGCCTCAAATTCCTTTCGTTTTTCTTTATAATTGAACGTCCTGTTTGTCCTTGAAACTCGATACTGTTGGAATGTTTGAATATCTTTTCCTGCAGATCTATCATTACCCTTCACCATATGTAGAGTACAACCAACAATGTTGCTTAATATTGCTTGCAGCAAAATCAATATTATAAATTATATGAATGCAATGTCAAATTAATGTGCCACGATTACATCACAGATTACCCATGATGCACCAAACCTAAAGAAAAATTGCATCACTTTAAAAATCTGTATCTTTTGGATGCTATATGCTATTGAGATGCAGTTTTCACCCTCCTGAAAGAGAAAATTTTTCTGCATATTGTGAAGTTAATGAATTTTGTCTCCAGAATATGCCTTTAACATTGGTGCACAAGTACTACGCGACTACATAATTGTTCACTGTCTGAAGCAAACGACTGGCTTTATCGAAAATTGGTTTTGATGAGTCAGCCAGACGAGACCATTTATAACTTGGGCTTTGTTTCTACATAAATAGTAGACCTATTGTTTGCATTGAAGAAAAAACCCGAACACTTTTTATTCTGTTTGATTCGTTTTATACATTTTATGATAACAGATTTTTACTTCATAGTTCAAACTTTGAGGAAAAGCAACTTTTGACGAGAGAAATATTTTAACCTCCTTTGAAATGTTTCTAACCTTAATTAGACATTGAGTTACGCAATAGGTATCTATCAAGTTTCAAATGAGATTTAGAACGTATGAAAGCCGAGAGAGAGCTTACAAAGCTCTCTTAGCAATTATTAAAAGGCCTTCTGCTGGCTTTTCACCGGGGTTGTGTAAAAAAAATTCACACCGTGTACTTCAAAACCTGTCGCAATTCCTTTTCCTAACTCATTACATCCCATTTTAAAGATTGGTTATTTTCGTTAAAAAATATCGCTGCTTTTCAACAATTGGCCGCGATGACATCACAGATTCACATGATGCACCACATTAAAAGAAAAAAAGTTGCATTTCTTAATAAATTTGTATCTTTCGAACGATATATGCAATTGAGATGAATTTCGCTTCCTAAAAAGAAAATTTTTCTGCATATCTTGATGTTTATGAATTTCGACTTCGGAATATGCCTTTAACTATCCTTTCGGGAAACGTTTCAGAATTCAGTTTTGATTATACATTCTCTCTTGTGGGGTAATATGAAGCCGAAGATCTTGAATCTGCAATATGTCACTCATTTATATCGCTTTTGATCTTTTATTTTATCTTCACACTCAGCCACACCCACATGGAAGACAACTTAGACGAGAGGATGATTGAGTTTGTTTTGACATTTAACTGATTGACAGTCTCTTCACTATTGCACAGGAAATCATGACTTGTCCATAAAGATATAACTCTGCATATTAGAGATATTCCCCAAATCTCTGCCTCAGTACGGCTATGGATGTACGTCCAACATTGTTTGTTATATACTGACCATCTGATCATATAGCTGCCAAACGAAAAGCTCCTTGATCTCATCAATGTAGGAAAAATAATGTCCTCACAACTTAAAATTTATGATTTCTTCCTAGGGCATGCAGGCACATATCAAGGGGCGGCGGCAGGGGTTTCTTCCCTTTGGGAAACTTTTTGCCCTTCGTCTGGCTGTGCGCTTTGGGTTTTTGTGTCATGCAATGTTTAGTGTTGTCTTCAATATTTTAGTTTACTAACAAGTACCCAAGATATTTACTTTCAATAGTTTAACATGTATGGTGGAGAAGGGGAGCAGGCCTTTCAAACTTTCAGATTATTCATTTTATTTTTTGGTGGGGAGGGGTGTGGTTGGGAGATTTCGCTAATCTTAAAAACTCGTCTATCTATATGTGCATCAATTAAAAACGCAGTCTAATTAAGGCAATGGTTTTATCAGCCAGCAAATGAAAAGCTTAACTTTCGTCCATTGAAACATCAAAAAAATTGGGAAAGAGCGAATGCCCGTCCACAAGAAATCTTCAAAAAAGTGATGATTGGAATCTACGAATAACTATGATACTTTATCCAATAAATTAGAGATAATTCGAGGTTTAAGGTGCAGGATAACCCCATTTGATGGAGAACACTGTACAAAAATGATAAAATCTTTTAGACGAATCAGAACGGTCAAGGTCTGAAGGTAGTCAGATTTAGTCTGCCATAAACGGGGTTTTCCAATTTGTTGATACACATGTGTCACGAATGGAGGTTGTACACCATACACCCCATAGTGGATGGATTAGAATTGCATGAAAACAATCAAATTAAGGAGATCTTAGATCGATGGCCCACTCTAATGGCTGACCTCGCTAAGCCGTTCTGATTCGTCTATCGTTAAGTTTGTGTGATATATTACTCTATGTGTTTTTGTTTACCTGAAGTTGGCACCAGGTTTCCAATAGGAAGCAAGCATAGTAAATCCATACGGAAAGAGAACTTCTTGCAATAATTTAGCGACAATTTTCTTGGATCGACAACCTGCAAGGCAACCAAATTTTGAATAAAGTATGTAATCTTAAGAGCTCTGTTCTAAACAAGATACAATGCTTCCCTTTTAACAAAACAAATAGGCATATAACCAAGATTTGGTGCTGGGGGTGGCGGGGATGGGAAGGGGGTTCAAAAACTTATGGTAACACCAGGGAAACCACCAGGCTGTCCAAAAAGTCGTATACTTTTTTACGGGTATGAAATTTGCTCATGCACTTGTGTATATTCCCCCTATAGTTTATTAGAGCATCCGACTTGCAGCCAAAAGGTCTGGAGTTCGAGTCCTGGCCGGGTCACTTACCGAAAGTCTTTAAAAATGGAACCTACCACCACCATTGTGCTTGGTTCTCAACTTCTCAGCGTATGCAATGGAGTAAGGAAAACAAGCCGCCACTGGAAAAAAGGTCGTGGCCGGCTCGACTTAAACCAATTGGTTGGAAACTGGGCTGTAAAACTCAATCTATCTAACCCAGTGGTTCTCAAACTTTTTCAAAATACCACCCCCATAAGGCATCCATGACCGATCCACGCCTCCCTCCCACAAAACATGCCATCATATTTAGATAAGTTTTTGACTTTGAGCTTTCGACTTTCAATTTCCAGCCCCAAAATGACCCAGATAAGTTTTATATTGGGTACATTTTTGTCAGTAGTTGCTAAACCTTTCGGAGACAGTCTGTGTCAACCACTCTGCAACCTCCAAGGTTCCTTTATTGCATGAATGTATGAGAACCTCCAGTGACCCCCTAGTCAATACCAACGCCCCCTATTGCTTGCAAACTCCTCAGCGCCCCATTGAAACTTTTCAAAGCCTTCCGGGGGGGGGGGGCGGCAGGGACCACTTTGAGAACCACTGATCTAACCTATAATTTGCGAACCCGTGGCTTTGTGTATATGGTTATCGGTAATAGCCATGTAAGACGACAATCATATAGTTAATTGTGCAATATTTTCACAACTTTAATTCTGCACTACATATTTATATTGCCTTAAAATTAAAAAAAAAATGATTCGTGATCACTTTCTAAAGTCGTGATTGGTTAAAGTGAATCAGATGCTGTCTAGTCTTGCATCTGCGATTTTTAGTCAGAAACTTTCTTTAAACAGTAATCACAAAATAAACGTTTCTTCTAACCTATAGTAACAGACCTCTTCAATATTTCTATATTCCGGTTTACAATCGGTTCAGAAGAGAAAATGAGGTGCTAGACAGAAGGTTATCATTCATTTTCAAATTTTATTGCCGCATTAAATCAGAGTCACATTTCTTATCAAAATCTATCCACCGTATTTGCCAGACAATTAGTGTCTCATGACCTAAAGGTAAAAATAGTCTACATGAACACACAAACATTCTAAAATAACTGAATAAGTCAAATTTAATGAAGAAACGGACAGTATTATCAAATTGTTGGCGCTTAAATTGGACGGTCGACCGTTTTAGATTTTTTTTCAAATGATACGACAAAATCTGTTGGGCCGATTAAGTATTCTATGACTTTGCTAAGTGGATTCTGGAGTCTCTAAATTTTTTCTGTAACTATGTGCGAATCCGAACTTGAGCTAAGTGATGGTCTGATTTTGTCGGGTATAACTGGATTTAATCTTTCAAATTATTTGTTACACCAGTTCACTGTATCATGGATGATTTTACACTAACATACTCCTTCTATTTTACTGAATATGAGAACTTAGAATTATATATCGGCAATAAAATTAAGACGATTTAAGGCTGAAGATCCCACCAATGACCGCCTTCACGAGCTGCTCGGATTTGTCTATAACCTTTCTGCGACATAGTTGATATTTCCATGAAAATAACTAAGTTTAATTCCTTTTGGCAAAAATAGTTGAAGTTACCACCTTCATCAGCTAACGATTTTTCCCACTGGCAAAGGAATCGTTTCACAGTTTTGAAAGTGAAAAAACTGAAATATTCCTAGACATATTTAAATATACCCCGTATTTTTTCTTCTTCCCATGGAATACAAGGATTCATCTTTTCCTGCTTACTGCTTTTTAATTGAACCTCTTTACGTGCTACACTGTAAAAAATGTCTGTACATTTACAGAAAATAAAATAAAGAAAAACAAAAGATTCCATAAAAAGTGCTGTAAGCTCAGTGACAGCTTCTTTATTTTTTCTTCTGTAATTGTACAAAAATTCTGTAACATTACAGACATTTTTTACAGTGTAAAAACAAACACGGCTAGACTGGCTAAACGAATAGCAACCAAACAACCAAAAACCGAACATCATGAACACCCTCATAAACGAAACAAATTCTGCTAACACCGCTCCCGAACAGTAACAGATACCCAAAACAGAAAGACAACACCAGACCAAACCACCACCACCCGACAACAAAAACCCAAACATCAAGAACACTAGAAAAAAAAAAACGAAACATCCAACGAAGCATTCACTCCCCGAAGGGCCACAGCCGCATTGTAAGGAGGGGTAGGGGAACGGGGTCCACTTGCCATAGGCTATTTACCATCTGTTTACTCCATTAACAACTAAGAAAAATTAAACAGCAACTAAGGGCCTACCGCAGTCACAAGGGCACGTAACCGGAGGGTGGCTATAAATATTTGAATAGATTTTAAACTTATTGTTGCAATATTGAACCAAAACTATAGTCAACTGTTTGACCATATTTCGGTTGTGGTGCCCCTCTGACCCTTTTCGGTTCAAATTTGAACAAACTACTTTGAAAGAGTATTACTATGGTTTCTGTAATCAAAAGATAATTTTACTTACCAAAAGTCCCTGCTCCAAATAACCCATTCTTAAATTAACTCCTATATCAATGAGATATATGACGTCACAAATGGTGTCGATGAACCAAAATATTGAACTCGACATGGACTGAAAGCAAATAATAATAAATGATCATTGACCCGTGATGTAGATCATAATTAAAATAGTAATAATGAAGAAAGATATATGTAATTCAAATTATAATGCCCCCTCGGAAGTGATGACTTTTCGTGCACCAACGACTAAGCGCTAACCCCAACCTTATTCATTACCATTAAAAAGTACAGTCAATACAATGCCAACAGTCAGTCTGGGTGTTTCTAGTTAATTAGTTCGCATCATGTGTAAAAAACTCAAAATTTGACAGGAAATGTTGAATTGTAAAACAGTCATAGAAGAGTATGTACTGTATACAGTGCTTTCAGTCTTTCATGTAAAGTCACACTGGTATAGGCCACGCCCACTGTCAGGCAAAAACAACAGTGTTTAATAGTGCAGCAGTCACATGTGGGTCTTCAGCTGTTTCTCAGCAGGGAGCTGTTAGTTTGACAGCTCCCTGATCTCAGCAAGCTACACTGAATACGTCCTACATAGATTTGCCCGTCAAAAAGGGTTGGGGCTTGTGACAACAGTGGACGCACTCTGACACCTAATAATCATCTAGGAGGAGAATTGGTACAATACCAATCCCGGATTTTTAATTATCGAAGTCATTTATTGGGTGTTGTTATTCTCTGTACTTTCTCTGTGGAGAGTATAACCAGATATTACAAGTCTATTTCTTTTTTCGTTTCAACCCATACGTCATGAAATTAACATATTCTCGCGTTTTCTTTTCTGCTTTAAAGGGCCAAACCTCTCCCCCAAACTGCAATTTTGGAACCCGGGTACCGAAATTCTCAATTGGCTCAGTTCTTTGATTGACAGCTAATTCAAACAATGCGGAGTACCAAAGCTTATATTACACAGCATGAATGGCACTGAGAGTGTTTTGATTATATAAATTGAGTTTGTCTATGCCCACCTAGAAGCAATAAAATGAGATTGTTTCTGGATGAGGATGAATTTCAGACAATTGTGGGAGGGACTTAAGTAAGAAGGTTAGGAGAATAGGTACTGTTTTGGGTGAGAGAACTGACCCTTTAAGCATAAAAAATTTTCGGGATTCTCGTCACTGATTATTCACCAAAATTCTGGTCAAGGATTTTTCAAGCACTTATTTTCTAACCATATTCTGATTAAAGCTTTAAACAAATGTTAATCAAAGTTGATGTACTTTTTCATAAGTTGTACGATCGGTCTTATATTATTCACCCGAAAGTGATAATCTTCACAAAATTTTAATTTGGGACAAGAAAATGTGTTACAAATAATTATAAGAATGCAATATATGCAATAATACAAAAATATATCAAAATACACGATTTTGCGAACGGAATAATTTTTAAAAAATTACTTGAACTTGAACAGCAAGAATACTAACATAAGCAAATAAGAGAGTCAGGGAAAAATATTGGAGGCGATGCGCATTGTTCAACAAGAAATTTCCTTACTGGCTGAATATAAAAGACAAAAAAAAAAAAAAACAATGCAATGCCCTCACAACTCACGCCCTCAACCTACTACCTTCTTGGAAAATGAATAACGTGATTATGTACTCACACTCTACTGCTCTAGTAAATGTTTCATACGTTAGAAATCAAGTTTCAGGAATCAAAAACCTTTGATTTTGGTAGCGTTACACTTTTGAGTTCTTTTTATTTTCCTTATTTGATGTAGGCTTTTAACAAAATGAATAAGTGAACTGAAACCATTATGTTGAAAACTCGTTTTGAATCACCTCAAAAGCAAGACCTGTCTAGCTTCAGCCTAGATGTAAGATTTAGAAGTTATTTTGTGCTTCTTTTTGTCACAAAATGAGACTTTGAAACCATAAATTAATTTCCAAGAATTAATTGATGTAGAACTCCATCGTATGACTTTATATCATATAAACGAACAAGTTATGGGATGTATAAGGAGAAACATAATTCAAAATAATTAAACAACGAAGGACCGTGCATTTGCGCATGATATGGCACGATCAGGGTTATATAAGCAATGACAACATCAACCGGTAATCATCCATTACCCTGTTTTAATGCACAAGTGCAGAGTTCTTACTGTAATTTCAAAGGGTGAAAAGAAAGAAAATTTCGTTTGGAAAAAGAAAAAACTTAAAAACTCAACCCAGTATTAATTGGTGTACTCTATAAGAAAAGTGAATTTGTCAATTATCTGACAGCCATGAGTTTATACCCGGATAACCCCAGGGTCGCCTGAACGCAGTTCACCAATTGAGCTTGTGGATTATCACTAAGTATGCATGGACAAAATGATTTGAAAAAAACAGCCCAAGCGATTATTTCTCATTTGTAAAAAGAAAGGCTTAACTTACCTCCGCCTCAAGTTCAATGAATGCAATTCTCAGTATAATAAGCCAGGCGTTAAAAGCAACAGCAATAGCGACGATAGCCTGTTGAAAAAACGAGCAAGAAATCAGAAAAAATCAACGCATCTAGTTTTTATTATTGTGACGGTTGTAATTCACCAATTGTTTGGGAAGTTTGTAACAATGTCGAATGAAATGTTTCTTTGTAACAAAAGAACAAAAATCAGATAATGTGTTTTACACCAACGATATTCTTAAGTTTTTCTTTGTCGAATCCTACAATTCAATTAGTGACTGTTATGTTGTGTTTGAAATTGTTCAAGATGCCATGCATGCGGCTTAATTAAGACGTTAAATATTTAACTGCTTGATTTATCCTTTAAGTGACGACAAATGGTATTATTGTAAATGTTCTTTTATCTTCACTAATCTTAATTAGATAACTGAACCTAATATACAGAATTAAAACATGCAAATTAAGCTTATCTTAATTCGAAAAACCTAACTTTCCATTGCATGTTATTTATTTATTGTGGGTGTCTTTAGGATTCTCAAATTGTGGTCCATTTCTTTATTTTTTAATGTGCGAAAATGAAAATCTTATATCAGCTGGCTATGTTTTTAAGTTGGTGTGTTTAAGTCAGGAATCGAGATATCTGTAGAAGTCTATATTCAATTTACTCGAGGTAGAGATTATTTACTTTCAACGTTACAACCATGTTAAAATTTAGAACAACGAGAATGGCGGGCTAAATTTTGAGAACAATGCACCTACTCCTCTAAGAAATTTCTGGTTTTGTTTAGAAACATATGAATTTTTGTCAACGAGAAATTCAGCGGATGATTTACAGACAAATTAAGGGGGGGGGCATTTGGTATAAAAACGTTGAACAACATTTTCAGTTAAATAGTATCTGAATCCTAAATGCCCTTTAATGTAATACAACAACCTCACAATTCGTCCCGTATATACAAGTTAAATTCATGATATTAAAGTGATTTTAACTTTTAATCATGATATGTATCAGTAATAAGATTTCATGGAAGTCCTTATCACTCTAAATTGTGTGTGATGTAGTCATTAATTACTCTTGGAAATACTTTAATGACAAATGTACAACCCCACGAAAAGAGTCATGTTTTGTAGATCATGTCCACAAGTTGCTTACTGAACCAGGCGAACTTACTAGGTGTGGGTCTTTTAGTAAATGTAGTGGAATATTTAAAAAAAAACAGGGATATGTGAATGCATTAAAAGGAAGTTACTCTCAACTACAATTTTACCAGAACTTTACAGAAATTCTCAACTGGCATAGCTCTTTGATTGACGTCAAATTTAAAATATGCATGGTAGCTCGTATTACATACCATGTACTGAGAATGGTGGATAAGTGGATAAGATTGAGAGACTTGAAAATGCCTTGGGGTAAAGAACGACTGCCTTTAAGGTAACACTTTTTTCTGCATTATATCCTTCTGCTATGCAAATAAAATTTTAAGAGATATGCCAAATTAGAAACAACAACCCTTTGTATTTTAGCTATCTCAATCAGTGAGCATAATTATAGTTCACTGGTCTCAATGGATATGACGTAGATTTCAGAAGCAGTGTACAAGGTTTCTTTGAGAACTTCCCTATCGACGAATCCGGACCGTCAAGTGATGGTGTGATTTCAGTCGGCCATAACTGGGGTCTATCACGTCTTAATCTTTCCATTCCCTTGCTTACCTGTCTAATGGATGGTTTTACATTAAATTGTATATAAATTCCTTCAATTTCACTGAATATGAGGGTTTAAATTTCATTTAGACAATAAATGAAGACGATTTAAGGCTGGTGGATCCCACTAATGACTGCCTACATTCACCTGTTCACTAAACACAAGCGCTGATCAGATTGGCCTATAAATTGTTGCTTGCATAAAACCTGTGGAACCTGTGGAAAACTTAATACACTCTAAAATCCGTATTAAGCAATTACACACGTATTCTGACCCCACTTTGTAAGTACATTTAAATTATAAACGGGTTTATCTGTTAAAAACTTAAACTTTTAGCAATTAAACGTATTTAAAAAGGAATGTTTAGGGGTTAAAAGCGTGTCATTAGCAACTTGAAAGTGTTTAGAGAAAGGTTTATATCCTAAGCACCTAGAGTGTACAAGGGTCCAGAGGTGTATAATGTGTAAATCAATGGATGCATAATATTAACTTTTGGTAAAACATAGTAGCTCTAAACTTGTTTCAGTTTAACTCTGATTTTCAGTAAACACTCCAGTGGAGTTGAACTTTTGCGTTTAATGAATCGGCTGGTTGCTGAAGTCAAAGGGTGACGCTACGCATGTTACCTTATAGCAAGTGAAAGTATACATTGTATCCGAATAGGAACTTTCAGATTGGTTATCTTTATTTCAAACTTAGTTAAACTACCTCAGGCAGCCGTGTTATCATATCAGTCTGGCAATTGTGCAACATTATAATATACACGACAATATATATTCCCAGCGTCATGATATTCCCTTACTCAAATGCGAACGTCCCTAGGCTGCTGTAGGTGCATAAAACGAACAAGAAATGTTCAAGATTTTGCATTGATAACGAAAGCTGAATAATATTGTTAGCCTTACGCCATGTGTCCATGTTTCTCTCCTTTCCCCATGTGGTATGTCTCACAGAGGACTATCACTGTTCCAATAAACCGACTTACAAAAGTTCATTTTGATCATATCCTCTTCATTTGAGTAATGAAGTTATTTTAGCAATGACAACCCGGGATTTTATCCTAATTAGCATAATGACTTGTCATTGGCTATTACTGAAGTACACTTTGGATAGTATTACGAACAGCCAGTTCACTGTTGACGGAGAAATCACTATCGACAAATGATGGTTTTAAGGCGAGGATCCACGGGGGCGGGGGGGGGGGGCTTATACGAACTTCGCCCTCCCCTTTTCGCCACGTCAACAATAAAAAACATACGAGAAATTAGCAGTACAACTCCTTCACACCCCTGATTTCTCTAAAGTCAGTCCCCCTTTTTGGAATGTCTGGATCCCGCGCGCCTGGTTTTTTGTCATCTATGCCGTAGGACGCCCTCTCCTATCATTTTTAATAATTGGAATTTATTTTTCATGCTTTATAGGTTTTGTTTCATTAATTCAAATAAATCAAATAAATTCTTCACCACACAGTTGCATTAAAACGGTATAGAGGTCGTGACGTCAGAGCAAAGCTAAGTGAGAATATATGCTTCAGGCCAACCTATCGTGACTGGCCAATTATAAGAATTCGGTATTACATTCCTGTTCGCTCATTCCATCTCGATATTGGCTCAAATTTAGCCCCTCATAAGTAGGAGGACTTTAAATGAAAGATTACAATAATTAGCATAATTACCAAAAGTTTGTTCTCTATTTTTCTGAGGTATGAAAAACTATTCTCTGTTCTTTATGTATGAGTGCATTGGGTGCCTTGTCGTCAATTGAAGACCCGCCTGAAATGCTGTGGAACAAATGGTGACGTCACGTATACGGTCTTAATGAACTGACTTCCATTAGTGCACCCTATAACTATGTCGGTCGAGCTGCAGGTTTAAATCCACCAGGATGGTGGTCCAACCACATTCTGGTACATGTTGTAACGTTTCTACTTGAAAATACAACATAGACACCCCAGTCTGTCACATGATCTGTGTCCTCAAATTACCAATGCTTTCATTGTGTTCACACGATGAAAGCATGAAAAGCAATCACACATACTTGCACGGCATGTGAGCTAACCCAAATATTATGAAACTTTTTTGCGTATTTGAATATATCTGTTACTGTCAATCACGTAATCAGATGTGAAACCTGGCTGTACCAAGTTTGTATGTAGAGAGCTTCATCTCTCTCGGAGGCGATAAGATGTAATCAGGCAAAGATGCAAAATGTTTCAAAAAGTAAGAAGGAAAGTTACATTACATTAATTTCCAAAATTCAATGCACAGATCGAATCAATGAAGTATTGAATATGACAAGTAAGTCATTAATTTTAAGTAGAGAAGTGTTCATTTTGACTTGGATTATTTTTACTTGGAGATTGCTGGATTATCACACAACCTCGTCAAATAAGACCCGGGATTTTGACAGGAGCTCCCTCTAAAATTTAGACCTGAACCTGACTGTCTGTAGCACTGGATTCAGACAGGCAGTTTGCAAAATGTTTCTGATTACAGCTTCTGCAACTCGTATGGTAAAATGTAAAGTCACAACTTGACGTTATAAAGTCTTATAAGAGATGTAACCCCTCGAATACAACACGCAACTAAGAACAAAAAATTCATTCCTGCCTCTCCTTCCTTCTGTTTTTATTTTTCAGCAAGTTTTTGAAGCAACATCAGCCATAAAACGATCCCATGACTGAGTGGGTTATAATCACAAAAACTGCTACAATTGTGTTAATTATTGATTGCTGCTGTATAGTAGCACAATTGACCTGTGTATACATATATCAGTGCATCATCGATTCATCGTATAAAGCCAACGCCAGCAACGATCAGCGTAATAAAGAAGACTGGAAATCTTGAAAGTCACATCTCTAACTATATGTACAGCAACAACATTTACATGTGGGGAAAAGTGCTTATGTGTGCGTATATCATACTTGATACGGATACTAGAAGCGTGTTCGGTGAAACAAAAGTCTCCTCTTGGCTCTTTATGTTCAAGAGTTTATACTTGAACTCGTTGCAAGGATGAATAATTTAATGGAGACGAACTTTAAAAGCAAAAGGCAATATTGTTTCTCTCTCGGTTGCTATGTACCAAAAGGCAAAACTGCATTTGAGATTTGAGAGGATACAGTATAAATGTTTCATTCCAAATAATGCCATAATGTACCTTATGAGTCGAATGTTTTACTAGCATGTTCAAAAATAATTCTGTGTTACCCCATTTTGACCCCACCAGCAACAATAGGGTCCTTCCTCTCACTATAATGCATCCACACTACTAAACATAAAATTTATCCAAGTCTCCTACCTTGAGATATCATGTTAACAATTTTTCCAGGCTTTAATCTCTAGTGACCCCAGATGACCTTTGACCGCCGACGAAAACAATAGGGACCTTAGGCATCTACTTAGCAAACAGGAAATCCATCTGTTTCCTATCTTGTGATATCGTGTTAACAAGATTTTCAGAAGTTTGCCCCTGGTGACCCCAAATGAACGTTGACCTCCATCAAATTTATTAAGGACCATCTGCTGACCACAAGACACCCTCATACCCCAATATGAAATAGATTCAATGTTCCTAAATTGCAATATCAGATTTAAAAGGTTTTCAAACCTTGACCCCTAATGACCGCAGATGACCTTTGACCTCCACCAAAAACGATTTGCACCATATTTCTGACCGTAATGCATTTACATACCGCACATGGAATACATTCACATTTCCTACCTTCAGATATTGTGCTAACAAGCTTTTGAGTCTTTGAACCCTGGTGACCCCAGATGATCTTTGACCTCCAGCAAATACGACAGGGTCCATCTAATGACAATATTGCATATACATACCAAATATGAAATCCATTCAAGTTCTCTACCTTAAGGTATTGTGTTAACAAGTTTGTCAGACTTCGGTCCCCGGTGATCCCAGGTGACCTTTGACCTCCACAAAAATTCCAGTCTCAATATTTTGTGTTAACAAGGTTTTCAGAGTTTGACTCCTGGTCACCTCAGATAACCTTTATCTCCACCAAAAACAATAGGGTTCTTCTCCTTAATATGGAGAATCAATATACCAAGTTTGAAAACTGCCAGTGTCAGATATTCATACTATGAGATATCGTGTTAACGAGCAAAGTGTCACAAGCGCGCACACACAATCGTACATTTACACTGTCGCAAAAACACACACACACAAATACCATCATGAACTTTTTCTTAAGTCCTCCCGACCCTTTGGCAAAGGGCCGTTCAGCGAAAATAAACTGCTTCCCGAAGAAGCTGTACTTTCACTAAAGGACAACACTTGACCAGCCTAACGGCCCTCAGGCCATTTGCATCATTGGTCTGTCATGTATGGCACCATTCTAGACTACTACGCCATCATGAATGTATTGGTTGCTCTTTCTTTTCATCGAAACCAAAAACGGATGAACGTTGAAGTCAAGTTTTAAGATAAGATCAATGAACATATTTCCTAGAACAGTTAAAATATTTTTAAAATCACCTCTTTCCTGGCAAAGGCCTTAATCAACTTCATAGTAATAATTATTTGTAATGTTCATCTTTAACATTTTTATTGTGTATATTATAGCCACGCATGTTAGCTATTTAACTAAATAATCAGACATGAATGCCGGAGACACCTGTAAAGTAAAAATTCATATTTTCGTATTTGTGACGTGCAATTGATACATGCTTAACGTGGTGGTTAAACTTCCAAATGCATACAGTCTGTGTTATAAACAACTTTCCAGATCTAAAAGGTCATTAATTAATAACAAAATACTTAGATGTTTAACTTGCCATTCATAAATGATTACATACTTTAAAAAGAAGTTTAGAGGGCAAGGCTACAATCATTCGTAAAAAATATTCAAACGATAGAATTCATGATGAATTTCAATTCATAATAAATTTAAATATATCTTCCTGCCCATATTCATTCATTAATTCATTTATTAATTTCGTCCGTACAAATATAAACTGAAATACAGCCAGGACACTGGAAAAACAATAGTTTAACGAGCTAGTGCCCATAAAGAGACAATACAACAAAGATAATAACAAGAAAAGAAAATAAGAGGAAAAGGAGAACAAAGAAACAACAGAGTCAACTAAGAAAGCAAAAAGGAAAGGGATACTTAACAACCAAATTGCTGTTTTTCGTTTTCTTTTTCCCCACTTGCAGTAACTGTTAATGTGTATTCATTTGTAAGCTAACGGGAAGCAGTAATAGATTGGTTTCGCCGAACGGCCCTTTGCCAGAGGGTCGGAAGGACTTTAGAAAAAGTCACTTGAAAGCTATCTTCTACCAAAATTTGCTGTCACACTGTGGTAGATGTATGTCTCCATCAATTAGGAAGGTGCATAGCTACCGAAGCAGCTTTTTGTAGTCGAGTCAGCATTGCGATTGTTCATACAAACGACTGATTTGAGTATCCATAACGACTGGCGGGTCAAAGGTTGTACCATTGTACACTTAACGAAATCGCAAAGACATGATGTTGCATTACAGAGCAAAAACATCATGATGGAGCTTTCCTTCTTACTTTTTGTTACACCCTCATTCCCTGCTTGATTACATCTTATTGCTTTAGGAAGTAAATGACGCTCACTATACGCACGCTTGAAATAGTCAGGCTCCACAGCTGATTAATTGATTTACAGAAACAGATATGTTAAAATACAAAAAACAGCTATTTAACATTTGGGATTCACTAACAGGCCAGTCAAGCATGTGTTTATTGCTTTTCACGCTGCGTGAACACCATGGAAGCATAGATTATTTGAGAGCACAGATCATGTAAAAAACTTAGATGGCTAGTAGCACCCCACACCGACTTTGATCTACTGAAATGTCTATGTTGCTTTATCACAGAGAAACGGCACGGCATGATAAAGAAAATACAAAGCGGGCAAGGTAAAAGTGCTGTTATATTTTAAACATATTTACAACACTTTCTCATGTATGTCCCTTTATTATTTTGTTTTGTAAATATACGTAAATTTTCCACAGTGTAGTCCTTGTCAGGCGCCATTGATCGAGAAGACTGTAGAACCACCTGAATCAAGGAACTGTATTAGTTTGTCTGAATTCAGCCATCAAAAGGACAAAGAGCTGAACTGGCCATCCCCACGGCCTCAAGACCTCTACATTAGTTCTGCTATACGAAGCTCCATTTTAGACAAGATGAAATGAATAGATACACGTCATCTTAGCGAAAACGTTGTGACAAGCTATGTATGCTACTAAACACTCTAAATATGAGTGACATTTCATTAGTGGGAAGAGTGAAAGTTACAAAATTCAGTTCAAAAGAATGAAAATTCACTCCAAGGAGAGTGAAATGCACCTCCATAAGAGCAAGCGACGTCCCTTTCTAGATGCGGTGCCTAAAAGGAGCACTCGTAAAAAGGAGTGATCAAGCACTCACTTAGGAGGGGACGTGTTTGCTCTTTTGGAGTAAATTTCATTCGTCTTGGAGTGAATTTTTCTATTTTTGGAGTGAACCAACACCCGAATGGAGTGAATTTACACTTTCCACTCTATCAGAGGGTGACTTCTCTTTTGTTTTAGTAATGTATATTTATATATACCGCTAATAATAAATGAACTTACCATCCACACAAACACTTTATCTCCTTCCGGATCTACCACCAACCTTTTGTCGTTAAGCATTGCCTGTATTACAAGAACAAAAAATCGTTTTGATCAATTTGCCAGTTTTATATCGTTTTCTAGAGTTATATTTGTGAAATTGTAATATTTTGCGGTGAAGCTTATTAGGTTCAATCATTTTACTAGTCATAAAGTTAGAAGATTCTGTGCTGGTGTCAAGCAATAGTATTTTTAGACTTGATAGTCTAATAAGACATTTGAAATAAACAGCTGAACAAACGCATCCTTAAATTGAAATTGACGAGTGGCCTGCTGTCAGGCCAGTCGTCAATTGCTCCGCATAAGCAATGGTATAGGAATAATAATTAGATGCCCCGCAATAGAAAAAAAAAACGTGGGCATTGGTAGATTTAACAAGAAGGCTATTAGTTAAGGCATAGAGCCCTATCTAATCTAACCTAACCTGCTGTAAGTGAGATAGCAGGTCCGTAGCCGGGGATCAGGAGGAAAAGCCCCGCGCCTCTAAAGACTCTCCTCCTTCTAGAAAGTTTCAAGTTGCCATTGACGTAATATATGTTTACACGATTGGCCACTGGACGACGCCATTTTGTTCATCTTCAATACATTGTCTGACCAGTGGCGGACCTAGGAGTTTTGGTCAGAGGGAGCAAAATTGGCGCGGGGGTTCTTTTAAACAGTCTGATAAAACCTAAAAAGGGCACATTAAGCCAATTTTTGTCCATGGGGGGGGGGGGTGCGTTGTGTGTGATGTTCCGCACGAGCAATAGAGTAAACGTATAGGAATCCGGTGCCACACCATACTAGTACTAATGAGGTTCCACAACTGGAAAATGTCGTGGGGACCCCTATATTACACCAGAAAGTTACTAGATGAGACGCCAAACCCTCTCATTACTCCCTAGAACTTAGTTACAAAAAGTGAAAACAACATGAATTGCACTTTATTAATTTACAAATCAGCTTTCGGCTAGGAAATAAAAGAAAACACTGATGAAATTCATTTAAGATTCCTTTTATATGGATCGATCAGTAATGTGTCTCATTCAGTCTCACAAAGTATTAAACATAACATGAAATGTTCACATTAACAGAAATTATTCACACTGATATTAGGATTGCCCCAAGATGTATATATTTCAGTGTACTAATGGTTTTAAATCGCATCTAAGATAAGTGGTGACGCTAATAATTCTATTTCGTAGTCCGACGACGCGAGTTAAAGTTGATTCTAACATGTACGCAACATAGTTAGCTATATCTGCTGGCGACGGGCGATACTGTTTTTCCCTCTTATTGAAAGTTCATTGAGTTCACGAATTATATGAAACATTAGCAACACATCGGTACTTTGAGCGATGTCTACATTCATGAATCAGGCTAAGATAATAGCCCTAGAATTTTATCCTTTAAGATTTGTCAAATCTTGGCTTCTGACCTGCACTTAAGTAAATCTCCACCTACGTCGTATTGACGACTTATGACCTTTTAATTGTTTTTCATTCGGTCAAGCTTGTAGGTAAAAATAGAAGTTCAAATCTAGCATTGAACGTCACGTCTTATCAGGTTTAAAAATCGATATTTGTAATGTAAGTTAGAAATTATCCCGTCTCTTGTAGTCGATGAACAGCATAATTTGACTTGGTTATACAGCAACTCGCACTTATATCATCTCCAAATTGGAGCCAGGATTCAATGATGGGATGAGTAAAGCACGTTGTTAAAAAACACTTTGGGTATATTTTGAGTTGATTCAATCAAATTTTTACAACCATGGTATTGAAATTTTGAAATATAATTTGCGTCAATGTGAATGGGGATAAGAATATCTAATTTTTTGCAACTTCATTTTTGCTGTTTTCGCTTGTAGTATTGTGCAACTTATAAAGACCTTCTCGTTAAGACGTGTGTCCCTTCGGCCAAAACTCAATTTGGGTGTAATTTCAGATTTTGGCTTCCAGTGGGAGATGCACAACTAGCAGGAGGGTTGAGATTATAAAACAATAACCCAAAGTTGCAAAGGTAAAATTGCAAATTTTCACCTGACTAGCTCAAGTTTTTTCTCTCTCACTGTTGTGAACTATGGCTGAAATATTTTCTTTTTTTCATTTCATTTGTTCTTCCTTTTCACAACAATATATGGTACATGTGAGGAAAACCATTTGCATCATATAAGAAAAAGTCATAAAAAAGGAAGTGTGTTAAAAAAACAAAAACCCTTGAGGGTTTGTCTAAAACACTGTCTAGAAATTTGACCCTGCTACATCGACTGCAATCCCTATAAATGTCAAATACCTGAATAGTTTGACATTATGCGTGATTTTGATACCGTGCCTTTAAACTTTTTGATTTACACTCAAAAATAAAAAAAAAAATGAACTTAGTTACTGTCTAATAGAGTGAAAAGTGTGACTCCTTTAGCGTGTTAATTCACTCCATAGTGAAATTCATTCCAAGCAGAGCTGAATTCACTCCAAAGGAGACTGAGAAGTTTCACTCTCGATGGAGTGCCTTCATCTGCTTTAAAAACAGAGTGATCATTCCAGGCACCCGCAGAACATTGAATTTTCATATTTTTCACTCTTCTTGGGGTGAATTAACACTCTAGTGGTGTGGCTTCACACTTTTCGCTCTATTAGAGAATGAGTAAGTCCTCTACTTTGATTTTCGAGTGTAACTAATTAACTTTTCTTGCCTATTAAATTGCAAGCTGATAGAGGAGAACCATCTGCATGGGTGAAGCTAAAAATCAATCTCTTCTCTCCCAAGCAGGAAATGTAGGCCAAATAAATTTGAATACCTCCGAGCTGAAAATAACAAGGGAGGGGCCTTACTTCATTTTTACGAAAGAAATGTAATCCAGTCGCATCAAGCGATCGAAATAGCGCCTTGGCTGAGCCTGGATATCGGAATAAAAAATCTGTTAATGATTTGTTAGAAAAAGAGGAAAGGGATAACTTGAGGAAAAGTCGGACCGTGTGAAAAAGCTTAAGTTAATGGGAACATTTAAAAAAATGGAAAATGCATCTCCAATGCCTGTTATGGAATTTCCGTCAATGTATGTAGGTGGTTTAATGATTTACGAAGAGATCACATGACTGGCTGTGAGGACTATGTTTGGCATGAGGTTGTTACGCACATTCTACCAATAGTCAAGAATAAAGATAAAAGGAAAAAAGTGAAATGGATATTAAAAACTAACCTCGGTCCATGCTTGTAGTCTGCTCAGAAGTGTTCTGATAAGATTCTGGAGGGGAAGATGATATCAGTGTTATGCTTAACGATCTAACTTTTTACCGTGACTAAAGTAAGCGGAAAGGATCAAATAGATTGGATGTAGGAAGTTTTCATCTTTGGTCGACTCCCGTGAGAGGAGTTTTAGGGAGAAAATTGTAACAAGAGGGAAGGAATTGGATTAAGTAGACGTCTGACAATGCAATTATTTTCTTCAAATTGAAAAAGTATCGGGACACCAGAGAGGTGATATGCTTTTAAGAGCAATAAGATGGAAGGAAAACGATGCTGCCGCGCCGCAGCATGATCGCAGCCTACGGAGTCTTCCTAAGGATATACTAAATTAGTCGCTAAAATCTATTCACATTTTGACGTTGGTCTCTCTCATATTAACGACGTTTCAAAGATATAGTATATTGCGTTTTGAACCTTTTATCGATCAAGAAAGCTGAAAATGGTAGCGTATATACCCGAGGTTTCCATGGAAACGGATTCCACGGGGTGATCTCAGTTTTATTTCTTGCATCAGATATCCAAACCAGTGTTTCAGCTTCAAATTTTTTATTGGGTGCTGGGTTTCCCGCGGAACGGACTCGGTTTGTTCAGCCCCCCTTTAAGACTTCACAAACCACCAGGAATATGCCTCACAGTCTGCTACGCAGGCAAGGTGCTGGGTACTTATCATTTCCAACAGGTTCAAGGACGACAAAGTCATGTACTTATGTTTAACATTATATCTACGCATTATCCTCCAGTCTAGTAAAACGCTAATGTGGTTTTTCCCCAAGATCAAACCTTGAAAAAGTCTGTACTGATTCTGATCATTTAATGAACGATTCATGGTCCCAAATAAAATTTTAATTAAGTAAAAAAGGGCATCTCCTGTTTGGCTGTAAACTAATCTATTGAAAATTTAGTACGACTCACTTTTTGTGTGGGCTGAGCATTATCTCCCCACCAGGCTTTTTACGAGGATAAAATTTCAAAATATTCCAAAAAGAGTGGATGCAAATGTGTTCATATGACTACCCATTATCTAAAAAATTGCCCGCTGGAAACCTAGCCAGCTGGGTGTAAGCGTTTAAATACCCTGTCAATATTTAACTTTTGACGACTGTGTTATAAGTAATTTCAATATTAAAAGTCCTCAAAAGATAAAAACAGAAAATTAAGTTACAGGTTCTCATTTAAGGCCCACATGAGCTTCATGATAGGGGAAGGACTTAGAGGGCTATCGATTCTGCGTTTCTCGATCGAATGCCCTATAAAACGTATTCATTTAAAATGATGGGAACACTTTAGTTCCATAGTGGGGAATAACCATTTTCTATTTTTGGTTAAATCATGTGATGCCGCAAGAGAGTCAGCTATTTTTTATCAATGGCACCAGTGTGAAAGAGACATTAATTCCGTGATTTTATGGAGAAAGCTTTCAATAAACTTATGAAGAATCGTCTGTATAGCAGACTTTAGACCAAGCTACGTGTAGCCTAGGCAAGTTAGTCACAAAATATATCCAGATAAATCTTCACTTCATATTACGACTATACTTTTGACTGGAGAAACAAAAAAAAACAAAAGCAAAAACAAGATAAGACAAAAATAATAAAATAACCACCCAGCAAACCGAGTCGATCGTACTTACCTCACCAGTAGTATCTGTCTCAGTCTCTTCCTCGAGTGTTGAATCCCCTTCTTTATTCTCTTCTGATTTTGAAAGCCCGCCATCTTCCTGGTCCTCACTGAATTGCACTTTTGTTACCTTTTCGGCCATGTCTTTCATCTAGTTGAAATCATAACTTTACCTGAACATCAATCTGAAGAAGCAAGGAAATGAGATATTAGACGGTAAGACTTTTTAATCAACATTTGCTCACTCTAAAGACTGATCGGACGTGCTGAGGTAGGCCTATGTGAAGATTATTTGTGATAAAAATGAGGTATTTTTTTTAAATCATTTGACTACATTTATTGCGATTTTCCTGGAATCATATCCCTTCCATTAAGTTCTGATAATTGTAAGTGATCTGAATACCACGTGACTTCAAGAATTATGTTTGATCCCATTTTGAACGTCAATAATAACATTCCATGCACACAGTAGTAAATTATACGTAAACGTTACATTGTTACCACAGGGCTTTCACCCCTGTGCTGAAAGGCCCCCGTACAAGATTAATTTTTTTTTTTTCAAATTAATTGAGGTAAATTGATTGATATCAAACAATTAACGAATAATGATCGTGTGTGTTAAGGGAACATTGACGATGAAGAAATTGAATCAATTTCATTGAAGCAACTTTCAACGGATCCAAGTTCCTTGGATATTTATCGTTTTATTGACTACTCATCGTTTTTTTTACCACTCCCTCCTATTTTTACGGCTCTACTATCCACCGGGGCAAAAGCTAAATCACGATGGATCCTTTCATTTCAAAGATTCTGAAAAATGGTTGATTCATGTGTGAGGAACGTCAATAACTCGACCTTAATAAAGTAATTGACATCAATTAAGTGCCGAACAAATATTGTTTATGGGGGCCTTTAGAACTTCATGCACGTGTAATTGTGCTCACATTTAATCCACGTAGAACGCTGTAGATCGCTTTAAATCCGTAAATAAGTCGCTGAATATCTATTTTGTGGTAATTTTTGGCCAGTTAAAATGTCTTGTACATTATTTGACAAAAACCAAAATGAGCCGTTTTATTGCTTTTCTTTTGTGTTGTGTATTTGTCTTTCTGTCGACTTATGTACTTCTTTTCGAGCTATGGTTCCGGGTCCGGTCACGTGAATTCTTTGGGCTGATTCTCTCTTCAAACAGTAAAGAAGTTCAAAGCAGGGAAATCATGAAAGATATAAAAACCATATATGAACACGAGAACGTATTTTCAATTAAAATTCCCACTCGTTATAGGTTTTCACTGACATGTATGTCCCCCATTTGTTATAATCTAACGATTTTGGCAAACTTTGAAAATCGGCAACATTTATTACCGGTACCTTCATAAATTATTGAACAACATGTGTGTTCATAAACGTTTAAACCATAAATGACAATAAAAATTAGTTCATTTAAAATTGCCCTAAGAACAGCCAGGTAGTGAACTGATTGATGATAGAGACTTGAAATGATTAATGGTATCTCTACATCGCGGTTACTACCTGTAATCATCTGCTTATCAAAATGATTGGTTTCATCTAAAATAACTGGAGGGGGATGTTTCTAATTTACGACACAAAATTCTTAAAAACTGTGGAATCAAATGATAGCTAAGTTTGGTTGAAAATTAAGAGCTGAACAAACCCAGTACTAAATGATTTTGCATGTTTTCACGCTGTACTTATTTGTCAGTTTGTGAGGGTTGTGGGGTTTTTTGTACTAGAAAAACAATTTAAAATACATTCAAGTTTGCAATTAGTAGTGCTCAAAGAGGTGACTAACCATAAGCATTAGTCACAACGTAGATGCACATGATAACGATTAGGTCTTATCGCTTATTAGCGTTATCATTGTTTTATAGTTGAGAGGGAAACATCGATACGACTGGCTTCAAATTATTATAGGATATTTTTTTTAAATAAATACTCTTTCAATTCTAGTTTTGCACCTCGAGGCAACTTCAATCTCCTACAATTCTTAAAAATAATTTGGCCTGCAAAGCCGGTCACGTTTGAACGAATTTGATACTCTTTGGTTCCATTTCAATGTCATTCACGATTGCATATGACAGCTGCCCTTCAGGCATAAACTTGCCATGAAGGCTTGGCGAGAGCATAATATTACTTTGAAAAATCCGCTTCAAGTATGCAGATTCAGTATATGACAATCTTTGCCATGAGATAAAATATTGATTTTTGTTCTTTATTTGAAGAATCAAAGGTATATTCGGTTATTTGTGCCTCCTTCATTGTCACGTTATCTATGAAAACTCATCCTATTTCTTCTTTCAATTTAAGCACAGTAAACAATGGATTCAGCGCAAAGGTAAAGGGAGCTTGCTGAATTAGGTGCATGTATGTATGAAAAGAGCGAATGTCACATATTGGTGAAAGTGATAC
Organism: Holothuria scabra; assembly: GCA_037179385.1. Classification (NCBI taxonomy): domain Eukaryota; kingdom Metazoa; phylum Echinodermata; class Holothuroidea; order Aspidochirotida; family Holothuriidae; genus Holothuria; species Holothuria scabra. Next base: position 23,022,982 of record CM074180.1, read on the forward strand.
TGCATGCTAGTAATATGAGCTACTCGGCAATTTTTATATTTGATGTCACTCAAAGAGCTGTGCCGATTAAAAAATTTTCGTGGACTACCGTTCTACAAAAATTGGTTTGAAATGAGAGTTGACTGTCTTTAAATTAAAATGCTACGATAATTGTTTAACTGGTACAAGAATGTACTTCTATACTTTGCCGCATGCTCTTCAAATTTTGCTAATGTAAGTAAATGTATGGACGCAAAACACGGTGCATTTTGTCTTTTGTGGAGGGCTGTTTATGTCACTCATACCTGTTTGCAGTCAGTACGTACATACTCAAGTTAACGGCACAGTGGGAAAGTGCCTTCCACCCGCGTTCGGTGGGCATCCTGTACCACTTTCCGAGGATCACGTAGTGAAGGCAGTCAAATCTCACTCAAATGTATTTTTATTTTATTTTATTTTTTATTTATTTATTTTTTTTTTCTGTAGTAGAATACGGCAAGTCCCACTGGCGCAGCCTTTTGACTGACAGCATATTAAAAGAAATGCAGACAGACGTCTGTAGCTGGCATCATACCAGGGGTGGCGCCACCGGGGGGACCATTCCCCCCCCCCCCCCGTCAGGGAACACCCCCCCCCCCTTCGGGGAAGGTCGGTGGTTTCGTCGAGGAGGCCTAAAAAATAAAAAAATTATAAAAAAAATAATTGCCAGGACTGAAATTACTGGATGGCTGACCTTGAACATATTTTTTTCTTTTTTAACACCATTTTAATACTTTTTGGAATCGATTTTCAATTACTTCTCATAGTTCATAGCTCTGTTAGAACTCATTACATTAAACTTGTCCCATCTTAAATCCGTGCGCGCAAGGTCACCCATAACCAAAACTTGTGTTAGGGACCTGGAAATTCCACGTGCAGACGTAACCAAGGGCGGCACCAGCGGGGAACCAGGGGCCATGCCCCGTCGAGGAAGGCTGCCCTTCCCCTGTCGTTGAGAAGATACAGTTTCGTCGGGGAGTCTTCATCTATAGGCCCATGATAAAAGAAGTAAGCCCGGTAAACGTTAGTCCACGGACGATCTTCTTGATTTTGCTTTACTAGTTTTCCTTACAAAACGGAAGGCAAGTTGTTCAGGTGCATGCAGTGTGGTTTGTCATCTGTCATGCCCCGACAGCCGAATTCGAGCAACGGTAATGAAAATCGGCCAGGCCTTTTTCAGTTATATATAATGATAAACAGAAGTGTGAGAATGTCTCCTGATAAGTCTACATGAAAATTCATTTGAAGCCACCTTGTTGTTACGTGACATATTTTCAAAGACGTCGAAAGTAAAATCATTTCTTGTCGGGAGTTCGGATAGTCACATAGAATTAGAAGGAGTCTCAAAAGAGTAAAAAACTTGGTATGTTTTTTATTCGGTTGCATAGTTCCCCCCCCCCCCCCAAGAAGAAGACAAGACCATTTCATTTAATTGTAGATGTACCTTTTATCTGGCTATATTTTCTGATCACATAGCAAGTTGGTTTTTTTTCTATTGAAGTGAAATTTTCATAAATAACCACTGCTTCATTTCTACAAGTCTGGGAAATGCCATTTTCGGCTGTCTAAGGGTTAGGTTTTTCACATTTTCTCTAAGCTCCGCGCCAAGTTATGGTGGGGCTCCGCTTTGATAGTGTTTTGGTCGAATAGAATACTCAACAGAACAATGCATGCTTGAAATTTATTCTTCGTTTGAGGGCAATATAAAGCGAAAAAGCTAAAAATAAAGACTGCTTTGCTTCTGGGAAATGCCATTTCCGGCTGTCTGGGGTTAATTTTTTAGAAATTTATGTGCACTTCTAGTTACTTTTTCGGGCAGGATTACATTTTTCAGACAAAATAGACTTTTCTGCCTCCTACCAAATTGAACCACTCCCGTATACGAATATGTCAATATACAAAATATAAAACTTGAAATATATGGGAGGCCAAACTTTTTCCGCGAGGAAAATTCCAAGGGCCTTAGTCTCAGTGATGTTATTCAGATACCCCAACAAAACTACAAATCGCCCCCTACTTGATTCTTCTCATAAGAGGGTCAGATTCTTCTATAAACCCCCAAAATCTGTCATAAAATTACAGTTCCACCAACATTACCTCCAGATTCTCCAATACTTGTTAAAATGAAAACTTTTTCATTTTCGATGGATACTCCGTACAATGAAACACCCAAGCCAACGCTCTTCATCACTCCGTCAATTGCCCTTGACAGGCATATCGCTAAATAGAAAGTCCAAAATTTTCATTGCAACCTTACCGAAAAAAACAATTTTTTCATAAAATTCTAAAATTTCTCCATTATGATAAGCTGTTAATTCTCAAATCTTCGTTCAAAAGAGGGAAAAATTTTTCGGGCACATTTCCAGTTTCGTCTGAAAGCCTTAGTACGTAGCCTTAGTACGATGAAATGCGTAACTCCAAAAGAATTCCAGCTGTCCCTTATGTAAGGTTTTTGATTTTGCCCACATGAAGGACAGATTCTTCAAAAAACACCCCAACTATTTAATGGTCCTTACAAATGTAAAAATTTTGTTTAAAAATTTTTCTTCTAAACAAACTCCAGATTTTTCAATATTTGTTAAAAGACAAAAGTCTCGGCGCGCTATGCCTAAGATTCTACCAAAGCATGTCCCACTGGGTCTAACTCATCGCCTCTGTCGGGGAATCGAAGTGCTTCCACCCTCCCCCCTCTCCCTGTCGGGGAGCTTGGCCCCTGTCGGGCAAATCCTGGCGTCACCCTTGCATTATACAGAACATGTACTGTACTGGGAATGTTTTGATTACACATTTGGGAGTTTTATACTCACCCTGAAACAATAAACCGAGGTTGAGTCTGGATTAGGATGAATTTCAGGCAGTTGTATAAGATGGGCTCAAGAAATTAGGTTAGGAGAATCGAAATAGTTGATTACAAGATGATTAGGACTTTAAGTTCAAATGTTACGATTATTTTTAAACGGCTGCAAGGATATAATTATACACATACCGCATGGTCATTGTCACGAGGACAAAGAAGTAAAATTCGGTCTGCAAAAAAGTTTTCTATTTTAACACCGCGCACATCTGTTCTCAGTGCCAATTGAAGATAAAAGGAAAACTCCCGTTGCATTGTCACCTGTAAAGATAAAATTGGCAGGGGGCCAAAAGTATCTTAGTGGGAAGAGGTCTGAAGGTTTCGGAATCTGAGATGATAGACTACTTAGTTTTAGCTCTGAGAGAGCAAGGTTAATTTTTATTTCGGTTTTTACTTTGAGGTGCACCCAAAATTTCGTCTTTTTGAAGTTCGTTTTCTCTGTTCGAGACGGGGTAAACCAGTCGTTGCTAAAGACGTACTGTTAGAATAAAACTCGGTACATTTCTGCAATCGCCTTGTTCCCTGTGTACGTATGCTGTGGTGCTACTGACAGGAGACCTGGAGAAAGGGGTGCATTTTTGTGTGATGTTTGTATTCTTTACCGACGTTTAGCTGTTGGAGCGAAGCCTCGGACTGGTCACCAAACCTATCACCTGTGTGTAACTATCCGTGCTGTGTGCCGCCATCAAAGATGGCTTTTGGGGGAATGACTGGACTCGCCGTTCGATTCTATAGGGCTTAGCCTAGCATTTGACGGAATCGCTACTGTCTAAGATCCATTTTCGAGTCCAAGCCACGTGCTGCCCGAACCACTGCCTGTTGACGACCCGTGACTCTGCTGGATTTGGACTCTTCTGGTTATTCTATTCAGCGTCAAACCACGTGACGTGTTGTTAATCGTGTGCCTAATCGTACTGAACTCTTTTCTGTTTTGGGGGATTAAATTCTGATGTGCTGCAAAATTAAGGTCTTGCATATTGTACCTGGCTACACGGGAAGGGTATTTATCGAAGTGATTTAATTAGTTATTGGAAATAAAATTGTTTATCCTAGTTAATTTCTATATGGTGGAAAAAGACTTTTTGCGATTTGTTTATCCCAGAGAAAAAGGGGGATAGTTTGTCTGTAAAACAGACCATGGTTAATTTCATTTATCTTTCTTAATTCAATATATTATTTTATTCTTAGTACATTTAAAACCGAACGAGTTTGTACTTTTTGACGTTGTCTTTTGTTTAGGTTTATGCAAGTAAAACTGAACCTGGGGTATGTCAGTTGTCCCGAGGGAGTTTTTCTGAGGGATTTTGTGACAGTCATCACATCCAGAGTTTTGACTAGTTTTCCGAGTAAACTTTTCTTCTTTATTTATCATTATCAAACCAGAACTATGTCTTATAGATTTGGGCTACTGGTTTTGGGTTAATTTGTATTCTGGGTGTGCCCCTTTCAAACCTTGTTTTGAGCCCGTTGCAGTTCTTCAGTTCAAGCAGGTAAAGACGAATCCGGACAGATTGTGATGGTCTGATTTTAGTCGGCCATTTCTTGGGTCCATCACCTTTAATCTTTAAATGTCCTTTCTTGCCTGTTCCATGGATGGTTGTACACTGAAGTGTGTCTTGATTTTCTCAACTCCACTGAATATGAGGATTTGAAATTCACGTAGACAATAAATGAAGACGATTAAAGGCTGATAGACCCCACTAATGGCTGCCTACAGTCACTAAAAACAAGCGCTAGTTGGATTCGTCTATATAGACATATCTTAAGGGTAAGAGCAGTCACATAAACTTATTTTGACGCAACAGCTCAATAGCACCGTTTCCTCCATTTCTCTTCAAAGTCACCTTCCATAGTATTGTAGGAATTAAGTGTTGTTAAAAATTAAACCGATCAGTAACTCCTTGTAAACTTCACGATCGAGGAGAGAAAATATTATCACATGATTCTTAAGAGTCAATCATGAAACAGGACAATCTACAATACTCATTCAAGGTTGGCTGACTGTCATTCCCCTCTTAAAGGCATATTTTCATCATCCCAAAGAGTTCCAATTCTCCCAACCTACTTACTTCTAGCCCCTCCCACATTTATCTAAAACTCATCTTTATCCAGACACAATCATAGTTTATTGCTTCATGGCTTGTCCCAGTGGTCATACAAGTCCATAATGTGTAATCAAGACACTCTCATCAGTGCCCATGCTGTGTAATTTAGTTATGATGCATTGTTTGAATGTGATGCCAGTCAAAGAGCTGTACCAATTGAGAGTTTTGATATATGTATACTGAGACTGTAGTTTGGGGTGACGAATGACTGTCTTTAAAGGAAAATATTGTGTGTAAAATTTTCCAACAGTACAAAGAAAATTGCTCAGACACTATCCAACAATTCAGTCATAATCACAAACCCCAGCAATAGCTACATCTCTTCAAAATACTGTCTGACTATGCGCAACAAGAGCCGTGGACGTTGTATCATTTGAAATGATGAAAGTTTGGGTGAACAACAAACAACTAAATTTCTACCTGTTGGGAACTTATTCCTTGAAAAGAAGGCCACCATACTTCGTTCTTTTTGATAATCTATCACACCTGTGTCAATAAATATTAGTTTTCAAAGAATGAATTTTTTTTTTGCAAAACAAACGAAATATTTCACTTTAAATAAAGGATCTTTAACCCGGATCTTCATACTGGATTGGAAAGGGAGTTAGGTGTAAAATTGAGATAAGTGACATCATAAGTGATAAGTGATATCATAGTTAACTACATTTCGTCCTTTCAACGGGGACTTCGGGGCATTGTCAACTGTCACATCATGCTATTGACATAAAATTGTGTAGATATATAGTCTAGAATGGAGACATAGATGACAGATCAATGGTGTAAATGTCTGAAGGCCGTGAGGTTGGTACAATGTTTATCCTTTAGTTGACGTCATAGCTTCTTCGGGAAGCAGTTTAAAGTTTTGTTTCACCGAACGGCCCTTTGCCAGAGGGTCGGGAGGACTTATGAAAAAGTGTGTAAGTATATAGTTACAGAACATCATGGACTAACGGTACCTATTGAATTGAAGAGTGTGTAAGTATATAGTTAAAAACATCATGGACTAAAGGTTTTCATCTGCAAAAGGGAAGACACGAGATTGACATTAGTTGAACCTCATACATAAAACCACTAAGTATGTGTTTCGTGTTTCATAATAAATAGGATACCGGCATTGTAGACTGAAAAAATGTCTGAAGTATTACATTTTTTGTACAATTAAAGAGGGAAAACACAAAATATAAAAGGAATACTAGTTTTCAACTCATTGTCAGTATTTTTTATGTCTTCTTTTGTTTTTCTTCATTTCATTTTCTGTAAATTTACAGACATTTTTACAGTGTGACCATATTCTCACTCAATAGTTTATATAGGCCTAATACTTTTTGACGTTAACTTAAATAAACCTTTTGTATTTTGTAGCACTGAATACACTAAAACAAAGGGCGTGGAACGATTCTGATAAGCGAAGTGATTGTTTACTGTATATGCACTGTCCTTTTTAGGGATGAGGTAGAATTTTTGTAACTTCTTGTGACGGCAGGGAAGCAAAGTGGATGAGATTCTCTATACATCGTTACTCCTTGTAATAAGCTTGTTCAAGTGGTTAGAGCATCAGAATTGCAGTTGGGAGGTCGGGAGTACGAATCCTGGCCGGGTCTTACCGAAGGCTTTAAAACTGAACCTACTGTCATTCAGTGGCATAGCCAGGATGGGATTTTTTTTTTTGGGGGGGGGGCTAGGTAACAAGTGAGGGGGGACTTGTACCTCCGAAGGTCAGGCACGGCAAGACTATCCAAGCGGAGCGCCACCATTGGTTGGCGCGGAGCGTACAGGAAAATTTTGGGCTTTAAAAAACCCTCCAGATGGCAGGAAACGGCACTTCCCATGTGTTTTAAACTGGATGTACCCAGCCTTGAAATACGAATCTCATGTCTGCGACTTCTCAAATTATGAGAATGAAAAATCAATCTATGAAAAATGGTAATATATACACTTTTTAGGACCCCAAAACTGGGCACATCGGATCTGTGGCCTGGGGGATGAGACTAAAGGGAACCGGTGTCTCCCTTTCCCTTGAGAAAAATAGTAAACTTCAGAAGGACGTAGATTGCAAATGCGGCAATATTTGAATCCAAGCGGAGAACCACCATCGGTCGACGCGAAGCGTACAAGAATATTTTGGGCTTTAGAACCCCTCCAGATGGCAGGAAACGGCACTTCCCACGTGTTTTAAACTGGATGTACCCAGCCTTGAAATACGAATCTCATGTCTGCGACTTCTCAAATTATGAGAATGAAAAATCAATCTATGAAAAATGGTAATACATACACTTTTTAGGACCCCAAAACTGGGCACATCGGATCTGTGGCCTGGGGGATGAGACTTAAGGGAACCGGTGTCTCCCTTTCCCTTGAGAAAAATAGTAAACTTCAGAAGGACGTAGACTGCAAATGCGGCAATATTTGAATCCAAGCGGAGAGCCACCATCGGTCGACGAGAAGCGTACAAGAATATTTTGGGCTTTAGAACCCCTCCAGATGGCAGGAAACGGCACTTCCCACGTGTTTTAAACTGGATGTACCCAGCCGCAAACGCGGCAATCTTTGAATGGATTTCAGCTTACCTTTAACAGGAAAACCAAAAGTAGTTGTGTACCCCTCTGAGAAACTTTCTTTGCGTTTCCTAGATGCAAAATGATGCTATGTTTGGCAAAACTTTAAACTGATTATAGGCCTAAGTTTTAGGATTTTCCCTTTTTGGGGAGCATGAAAAATATCAAAATATTTTTAGTTTTTGTAGAGATTTTTACTAGAGACATACATACTACCAAAGAAACAATGTGCAAAATGGTTCAGTATTTGTCCATCGGTACATTACGTAGTCAAAATTAAAATAATACGAATAAATCTCTCAAAATAATTGAACCGCAAAGCAGAAGTATGGATCACGTGGGAAACACATGAAATCAGGACCTTGTGGACATTTTACAAATCCCCCGGACGCCAGTGCCAACTAGTAAAAAGAGGACTTGTGGAAAAAAATCGTCCTACAGTGGCACTTGACATGGGCAGGAGTGAGGCACGACATAGTTCTTAAGGATGGAAGGGAAGAGTTATCCGAAGGCAGTACCTTACCCTTACCTGCTTACGGCATATTTTGTGTAAGATAAAGTATGGGAATGGTCGTGTAAGAGTGGTTTTCAGTGTACGATTGCATATTTTCAGTAAATCAATCAGCCATCCGAAAGTCAGAAAGGGTCTTAACCTAACAAAGTCACATTAAAGTTTGTCGTCGAGAGGTTCGTTTCATCTTCTAAGTGAAATGCAATAAACGACAGTGCAGACCACAAACGGTATCTAATTTAGCGAAAGTATGCATTTTGAAGTTATTACTTGATTTCATACGTGCGCACAAAATGTGTTTTACACACATTCATCCATGTTTTTTTTTTTTTTAATTTTTACACATTTTGTTTATTTACTGTTTTGAAGGCAATACTTCAAAGTTTATTTCCGTTCAAACATTTCATTTTTTTTCAATTACTTTATCAGGACGCAAAAAATCTGGGCGGCTGAAGAAAATCTGGGGGGCATAGGGCCCCCAGGCCCCCCGTGGCTACGCCACTGCTGCCATTAAGATTGGTGCTCAGTATAAGCAATGGAGCAGGGAAAACAAGTCAGTGAGCAACAACTGGAAAAGGGACATGGCTGGCCAGACTTAAATCAATTGTTTAGAAACTTGACCTTGAACTCTATCTAATCTATCAAGGTGTAGAGCCTTGATGAATTCTACGCTATTTAGCGTAGCTTCTTTCTTCAGAGTGTTTTACCGTGCATTTAATGATGACTATATACTGTAGAACAATAAGCATTTCGAAAGATAACATAATAACCAATCGTCTTATTTGAATCTACAAACATTGGTAAACTAGACTAAATCTTATGTGGTTTGTTTTAATCTTCTAAAAGCATTGTTCGGAAAATTGAATGTCTAACTTATGCAAGATATCTTCAATGTTTTTTTTTCTTGTTGGAGATGATGTATTTGTATTGGAAAAATACAAAAAATAGTTGTTTAATTGTTTAGGAACTAAAAATTAAAATTGATTGATAATTTGCAAAGGTTCAAGGGTGTTTATTTAAGGGAGTAATCCAATTTTACCAAAAATATCATTGCAATCGAGAGAATTGCCCGCAATCTTAAACAATATGGCCAATTTGACCATTAATTTGGTCCACAATTCACCCACAAAAACTGTGAGTCAAACTGTTGACCTAAACTATGGTCAAATGTTAATACACTCTGGTCAGACCTCATCATTTATTGGTAACTTTGACCACAGTTTAGATCAAAAATTTGACCAAAGTTTGGTTCGGCGCCTGGTTGACAATGGACTTTTTAAATTGATATTTTCACCACATTTCCCCAAGAAAAGTGTTTCGTCTTACTCTGCTGGTAAGCGGGGTATAAAGGCTCTAGAGTCGTGGTCTCGTAAGACTATAACAAGTTTGGCTGATGCTCTTAAGTACAATAAGGTGAACTATTTGTGCCCTTGTCCTTGTCTTAGTCACTTAAAAATCTTATAAAAGCCGTAACCAATGAAATGGTAACAACTCCCTGGTGAAACATGCAATCCCTCATGCCAGCTTTGTTCATCTGAGTGGTAATCTTCTCAGCGTCTTTCCCGACAAATATGCGAGTCCTTCAATCTTTTCCTTATTTATATAGTTGTAATACATTTATCATGAAACCCTGCGCATTCTACAAAGGGCCCCACGTAAAACCACGATGCAAGGGCCCTTATCTTCTTATATTAACCAACCTCACAAATTCATTGAGCAACGACCGAACGAGAAGCGTGCCTCTTTAAAACGTGAAGAGCATACAACTCCATTAGCGACACACATAAACCTGTACATTTTAGTGACATGTGACGTGTTCATGGATAAAACACAGACGGAGAATTATAAACGTTTTCAGTCAGGATGTGCAATGGTTTTTCATTTGTAGAACAGACTAAAGCAAATCTCGTTCTATACTGTCTATATGGGCCTCAGAATATGAGAGAGCTAGATGTTCGAAACGCCGAAACCAATTTTGTGTAGATTAGGTAATGTAATTACGGATCCAACATTGCAAGGCTGCTCCACCCATGGGAGTGAAGAGCAATAGATATTTTCTGCCATTTTTATCCCAATGGGAGGGCAACAGCTACATCTGGGTCGTTAACCCTTCGATCATTGCGTAAGAGTAGTCTACGTTCTATAGCACTATACGGATGATAACATATCCTGGCAGAAGTTCTCTTACAAAAATAAATCAGCATAGGCTTATATGCAAAACAATAAAACTGATACAATTTAATCACGAAAAGCACAAAATCAGTATATAATATAATGAGCAAAAACAAATACGTTGAATAAGAACTTTTTATAAACTGTCTGACACTATATATATGGCAAACTTCATCAAACTCATAGTTCACAAAATGAATAATAAATTTACCGTTTGTTGCAAGGCGCAAACTTATTGTCAGATGAATCCCAGTAAAATCCGTCACACTGTGGAGATGAAATATTGCATGCACCTACTAAACTCGATCCATTTACTTGGGTTGATTCTGGACTGACACCTCTAATGTATATTGAATATGTTACAATTTTATTGTTAAACCTCGAAAAACGTGCTTTCCAGCAGAGACGTGGTAAAATCAGGGATTTGCTATGTGTCAAACAGCAACTCCCTGGTAAAATAATACCTTACTCTGCGTGTAGGCTATTTAAACTATATATAAAGTTTAAAATTTCAAAAAAAAAAAAGTAATCCAAAGCAAGAAAAATAAACCACTCTATCTCACCTTTGTAGCATATTTCTTAGCTTAGATACTAAATATTGAAGTTTATTTATTCTCTGTCGACTTGCAGGTAATTAGTTAGATGGGATTTTACGACACATAAACATGCACAGGCGGGAAATACCAGGCGACAAGTGGGAAATACCGTGGACGTATCCTACAACCCACAGCCAACAAGGGGCGTAAACTTCTGGAGTGAGCAATTACTTGTGATGTCATTCTTTTACTGTATACTCAGTGCAATCTTTGCGTGTTTTTAAGCAACTGCATCTCGGGCGAAATGTGGTCACGTTCTTTTCATGGGGGACTTGACTTTTCGAAACCTCTTCTGTACAATTTGCTATGGAAGTAAATTGGGATTTTCCAAGATCACGTAAACTTTTTAAACTTCAAAGGAAAGAAAAACAGTTAATGAGATTGTACATGAAGTTCTTAAAATGTTGCGCATTTGACCTTTTTAAAGTAAAGGACATAAACAGTCACCCCAAACATGTTTGAAAACGACAGCTAAATCTCGCAATATACTTCCTATTTCTTTTGCAAGTATCTTTAATTACATATACAAGTTAGTCAGTCAGTCAGTCAGTCAGTCAGTCAGTCAGTCAGTCAGTCAGTCAGTCAGTCAGTCAGTCAGTCAGTTAGTTAGTTAGATGGAGTTTTACAGCCCAGATTCCAACCTATTGGTTCAAGTCGAGTCGGCCACGGCCTTTTTTCCAATTGTGGCTCACTGGCTTTTCCCCACTCCGTTGCTTATGCGTAGCATCACGCACAACGGCAGAAGGTTTCATTTTAGAGTCTTTGGTATGACTCGACCTGAGAATAGAACCCGGGCCTTCCGAGTGAGAGGCGGATGCTCTTACCGTTCAAATGATGCCAGGAGAATAGAGAGTACCGCAGTGCCAATTGAAACTGAGAAAGTGACTTCCGATACAGCAGATTGTGAATAATTTTTTTCTACAAGTAAGAATAAATTTGCTTTTTCATTTTATAAGCCTAATAATTTTGCCAAAAGTTCTTCTAGTAGTTCGAGTTATAAACAGAATCATCTCAAAAGTCAATGAGCAAAATTGTGTCCATATTTTGAACTGCACGTATTATGCCAAAGAATTTAGGCCCTGTATAAGCGTAAACTCTGAATACGTTCCGGGGTCATTGATTTAAAACGGTTGGTAAAACTTGCGACCAATTTCTGTACATAGATCTTAAGATAAAAGCAGATGATTTTTTTTTTTCATTTTCAGTTTATCCAGTGAACTTGAAGCAAGTATATGTGACGCCAAAACGCCTGTGCTTTGTAAATCATTTTCTACATTGGTTTGTGTATTTTTCACCCATTTTCATATACATATCATTTTGTTCTGTATAAATTTGTGTATATCTGATTTTGTATTGTGACTCCAACACCTCTTTGAAGGTATAAAGAGTACTAAACTGAAACTGATGACATCAGAACGTCACATTTAAAACCATTATTCTTTTTTCCTTTTCTCATTTTTGATAATGCGAGTGAATGATATACAAAGAAAACGATACAAATCTAACATTTTTATAGAAGAGTCATAATTTCAAACTGCAAACGGAAGGTTTCAAAACAAACAAAGCAGTGCATAGCATTGCTGGGGAATCATATCATTCCTGCTTGTTCCAAGTTTGCATATCTATACCATTATTTGCTGTTCTAAAATAGTTTACTGGATGATCTATGGAATCTTCAAGTCAAACAGTTCAAAATGCTTTACTTATCCTCTAAAGTTCTGTGCCGTGCAGTGAAGACGAAATTCTACAAGTCTCCTTACTTTGAAGATGCGGAATAAAATTTAACTTACACAGATTCCTACAATGGTATACAGTTGTGAGCGTTTCTACCTCAGCAGACTATTTCAGTGGTACTGAATTTTTGCTATGCATTTTCTTGATTGTATCAATCGTACGTTGCGTAGCAAAAGGTCAACCGGTCAAAGAAGGGAGTTGTCAGGCAGTCAGGGCAACTCCATGGTCAAAGATTGGCGATGTACGACTTTTCATAGTGTGTACAGTACTAAGGATATATCAAATTACATTTTACTTTGGAATTATTGAATGATTTGTGCGATTGCCGTTTTTACGATCATTTTTATATTGCTCTGCTATTTTATATTACATGTTCTATCATTTTGCTAACTTCTCATAGTCTTTTTCTCACCGTGTATTTTTAACCCCTTTATCGTTATAGACGAATCCGGACAGTCAATTTTAATCGGACATAACTGGGGTCCATTACCTTTAGTCTTTCAATTTCCTTGCTTACCTGTATCATGGATGGTTGTACACTGAATTGTATCTCGATTCCCTCAATTTCATTGAATATGAGGGTTTGAAATTCATGTAGACAACAAATGAAGACGATCTAAGTCTGATGGATCCCACTAATGGCTGCCGACAGTCACTAGGCACAAGCGCTGATCGGATTCGTCTATAGGTGTTCCAATACATTGTCATTGAATTTTATATAATTTTAAAACATGCCACATAATACATGACACTCGTCATGACGTGACGTGTTTTAGTGCATGTGATGGAAATATATTTACATGTTGTTAAAATTAAAATAAAATCATATTTTCTGTTGCCTTTTCTAACCTGCAGATGAAAGTCTTTCACAAACTTGCAAGAATGCACCCGCTGATTCAGATCTGTCGGTTGTTATTGATCACGAAACTTTCGAAACCCCATTTATTTTTATTTTCAAATAAAGAGAGTGTCTTCTAGGTGAAGGAATTTGGCAAAAAAAAAAAATGTTGAGAGCATGCATGCATCAGTAATATATTAGGGCACTAAAATCTCCACATAAATTAAAATCGTTGCATTGTTAAGAGCAAAACAGGTTCAGGGTATACTTTTGAAATGTAAGTTTGCAGAATGACTACAAAACATAACACATTCAGTTCAGTTCTAAGATGTATGTCAAAGTGCAGATATTTTTCTCAAAGTTATTCGATCTGTCAACAGGAACGGAGATCGAAGTTCAAATGTGGGGGTGGGAACCTTGGGTGTACGGAGTATATGTCTTCCTGCCCACCATCAGTTGGCGCGGAGCGTACAGAAAAATTGAAAATCACGACCCCCTCACCATAGCCAGAAATAGCATTTCCCCAGGTTTGTAAGTAGCAAGTAGCAACGTTTTCGTGCCTTTGCAATAAAATGTTCACTTCTGTCAAAAAATGTACAAGCTGCCAAAAATTTAGGTACATAGCAAGTTATTTTTATGGGGGGGGGGGCAAAAAGTCAACCCATCATTTCCATTCTTGACCACCGTCCTGGGAGAGGGGTATAATGTCCTTTTAACTTTAAAATTTTATTTTCTACCTCAAAGTCGTTTAAAGGCAAAATGATGCAATATTTTGCTTCATTTTTGCGAAAAGTGGGGGAACATTATACCCCCTCGACCAAAACATAAAGCCCCCTATTTGCCGTATGATTACGTCTTTGTCTACTGACGTAATCCGAATTTGACATGTGGAAAGCGGGGAATGTAGGCTGTTTGACAACGGGACTAGTCGCGGCTTAGGAGGGGTTGGATCAGGGTGAATTGCGTGGAGTGTCCTTATGTACTAATTGGTGCCACATTCAAGTTGGTAGTTTTTTAAAAAAAAGTCCAAGTTGTTATTTTCAGAGAAAGAACTGAGGTGATACATTATAGGTATAATTGAACCAATAAAACAAAAGGCTGCTTCAACAACTGAAGGAGAAGGGGGGCATCAACGATTGAACGAGGGAGGGGGGGTATTGCCAAATTCTTCAAAACAAAACATCAGGCTTCTATATGCCATGCACGCCATCAGTAAGGTACAGACCTACATAAAGTCTGAATTCACGACAAATATTTATATTTCAAGGCAGACCCCAAAATTCCATAATCAATCCAAATTCACTGGCAAAGACGTTTGTAACTTCCATGGAAACCAGTCTTGCCTTTTATTTAATAGTTTGAGAAGAAAAGTTGTTTCTCATAAATTATTGCTTGGGGTATGATTTAACTGTGTCTACTCGTCACTGTCACAAACTTATACTCATTATGAAAACAATGTCCTCACTCTACTTAACATTTTCATTATTTCTCATATTTCTTTTAAAGAAGCCGAAGGGGATGGAAGATCCATCATATATCACCTTAATCGATAGATTTAAGAACAAAAGTTTGGTCATTAGATTCATCAGTCAGGCAGCTTTCTTTACAATTTTGTGGTATCTATATTAATGTTTTTAATACAGGTTTTAATACATATCGAGTGGATCCAGCGATGTTCCCCGTGGAGCGGACTCGGTTTTTCAGTTCCCCTTTAATTAAGGCTTCACAAACCATGGTTGATCAAGGAATATGTCCCACAGTTCGCTACGCAGGTTACCAGCGATGTCATTAACCCCGAGAGTGCATTATCCTGTTCTAATGCACAGGTCCAGAGTTGTTTAACCTTGTTCATTTATGCATAAAAAATATCATGTTTTGAAAGACGGAAAAAGAAAAACAATTTCGTTCATAAATGAGCACATTTTAAAATAGCTCCCCCCCCCCCCCCACACACACACACACCCTTAACATCGGATTGTCCAATATGAGTTTATTCCTCCACGATGCATGGTCCCTTGACCGTAATGTACAAAAATATGGGAGTTAAGGATTATTTACAAGTATGAATGCAAAGGACCTTATGCCAATTAAAAAGAGGACGCTTCAAAACAGCAACCTGAGAAGGATAATTCCATGTACATGACCACAGGAGTGAACCGTTACCATTGGCATAGAGATGCCATTTTCATAATTGTGCCATAATTGTGAACTGGAAAAGTCCTTCCCCCAATGCAATATATTGCATAACTGGAAAAATGACGCGTGGCCGACCCGACTTAAACCAGTTGGTTATAAATTGAGCTGTAAAACTCCACTTACTCACTTACTACCCAATTATGAACATTATTCCAACAAGTTCGTTCTGATTGGTAACTGATGACTTGTGTGTGAGGTTGTGCAAGATTTTGCCAAATGATTTTTGAACAGAACCAATTGCCCAAACACAGATCTGTATTGATATGGCCTTGAACCATTCTTAACTCAGTGAGAGCTTTAGTAGTTTTGCCTTTGAGGGGGTACAGGGCATCTTTTTTTTAGAGAAAGTGCTAAAAATAATCCAGCCGTGGGAGACTTTCAAATGTGGGACAAATTTCCCATCCCCCTCACACACACACATCTTTGTTGGAAAGTCACCATTGACTTTCACTTTTTCTCACGCAATTGCGCATACTCTCAGAGTCAATTCACTTCCTGCTTCAAAATAAATTTCCACCAGTGTCAGCCAGCATGCAATAAACAGTAACGTATTTACTGTAAAAGTTAGTGACAGCCTTAACAATTTCAAATAGTGGACACTGATATTTTCAATATAGATAAGCAAAAAAGAAATACAATAAAGAGCATAATCAGTCACCCTAAAATTTTTCGAATTTACCGCTAAATTTCACAATTTTCTTCTTTTTTCTCTCCTAATGAGCGGTATTTAACAATTTTAATGGTTTATAAAGAGTATTTCCTCCTAAATTCCACAATTCAGTGAGGAAATATTGTCACATGACTCTTAGGGTAGATTACTATACTAAGGATACTACAGGGCTTATGCACCTACGTCACTGATTTGCTCATCTGTTTTTTTTTTTTTTTTTATCCAGACCTCCGTTTTGCAACAATTTTACTAAGGTGTTGTTGTGCTCGCGTTTTGGTAACACAACGAATCCCTTTCATCATTTCCATCCACTGAAACGCGCCAACGACACGTGCATAATTTCTATACTACTATACTAATCGACATTGGTGTTACTGCATTTTCCCTCTAAGCGCGAGTGGTTACGTTAATTTGTAAGATTGTGCTTTCGTTCCTAAAATAATACCACTTAATCTCGTTAATCTAAGTCGTATATATTTTGCCGTAGACAAGTTACCATAGAGGTGTATTTCAAGGTTCTATATTTTGCCACAAAGTAACTTGGTGAACAATTTTTTTAAGTGAAATAAAGATGAAAACCAGGGAGTTGTACTGAAAACTCCCTGATGAAACCAACCCATATGAATATTTTCAAAACCTCAACAGTTACCGAATATCTGAATATAGGGAGTCGATCTTGTCTTTGTGCATAGTGGGTATAGGGGGTGCTTGACAATTAGAGTTTGGCAGAGAATATCAACTGTTTGTTCCAGTCCTGTTTAATCGTCTAAACTGTTTGTTTACCAGAGTTAAGAAACGTTGAAGAGATCTTTCAGGTTATAACAAACGTTTATTTTGCTTTAATTACTGTCTGAATATTTGTCTGGTAACAAAATTCCTCACCATTGTTTTGTTAGTATTAAAGGCATGTTCTGGTGGCTTTTTGCCTCTGTCTTGTTAGAAAGACAAAAATATTCTACCCCATGTCCTTCAAACTCTATCACAATACTATTTTCCTAACTCAAGATATCTCACTTTAAAGATGGGTTATTTTTGCTAAAAAATACCTCTGCTTTTTGAAAAAGCTACCAAAATTTCTGTAATGTGGGTACATTGCTTCAAATTCCTTTTGTTTTTCTTTATAATTGAACATCCTGTTTGTCCTTGGAATTTGATACTGTTGGAATGTTTGAATGTCTTTTCCCTGTAGATCTAGCACAACCCTTCACCATACATAGAGTACAACCAACAGTATTGCTTAATATTGTCTGAAGCGGCATCATAATTACGAGTAAATTGAATTCAATGTAAAATTAATGTGCCACGATGACATCACAGATTTCCCATGATGCATCAAATCCCAAGAAAAATTTACAATACTTTAAAAATTTGTATCTTCCGAACGCTATAAGCTATAGAGATGCCGTTTTCACCTTCTGGAAGAGAAAATTTTTCTGCTTATTTTGAAGTTAACAAATTTTGTCTACAGAATATGCCTTTAAGTCAATGTACAAATGTTGTGCATGAAAAATTGTAAAAACCATGGATGCGACTTTAAAACTTTCTCTTATTGTGGCATTGTATTCCCAACATTAGAACGAATTCGTGACGTCACGAAGGGTTTGAATGAAAGTGGAAGTGTTTGTAAACATTGTCATTTCTATCTTAGAAATTAAATAAATGCTGCGTCAGCAGTTCAAGTCTGGTCGTTCATATAGCTTATCATATAAAAGTTTGATATAAGAGTTTCATTAGACTCAAGGATGCGGAAAATTGAATTCGTTGTTTATTTTTATAGCAGTATGGAGTTATACGGAAGATCAAAAGAGAAGTGAATTTGGAGGATCAGTAAATTGATTGAATTAATATGGGACCATCTGCAGCTTGGCAAAACTTACTAGCTTTGAAGATTACTACTTGTTTTCTCAAACTTTATTTGTCAATTCGTTTTCTCCAAATCGTAATTTTATTCTTAACTGCTTCCATTTTTACCGTCACGATTTAACCCACTGACTTACGGTTATGTACAGACTAGATAAACTTGATAACGAGTAAGATTTTTAGGAAAATTGTGGTTAATTTAGAAGATTATTTTGACTTATGATTTAAGGCATTATTATAAAGAGCAAAGATGTGGAATTTTGATGCATCACCGTGGTTATGGCTAGTATGTTACAGTTCTTTGCAACTTTACGTCTAAAGTCAAATCATTCGACTAAGTAGATCTTTGCTGATATGTCTTTAAAGGACCAATCCTCTCACCTCAAACTACACTTTTTGTAGGGGGTTACAGAAATTCTCCATTGGCCCAGCTTTTTGATTGATGGCCAATTCAAACAACGCAGTTTACTAAAGCTTATATTACACAGCATGAACTGTACTGAGAGTGTTTTGATTATAGACATAGAGTTTTCCTGTACTCAACCTGAATTTTAATTAAGAAGGTAAGGAGAATTGGCACAGTTTGGGGTGAGGGAATTGGGCCTTTAAATCGATTATACTGTACTGAATACCAGTGTGTCATAACATATTAATCCTCACAATGTCGTTGTGTTAATTCTTCATTCTGATCCTGACATGGACGAGCTATTTTCAGTATCGTCGTCTTTTTTTTAATCACTGTCACTATAATTTTTGTCAACGTTATTGATCGACTAACGATGATCACCCCTACACACATTTTCGTAACTATCATAATTGTTATTGTCAACGTCCCTGTCATCTTTACAAATAGCCTATAATCACAGTCAATAGAATAATCACCGTCATCGTCATCGCTGTCGTCGTCATCATCATCATCACCACCACCACCGTCGCAATTATTGACGCAATTTATTATCACAGTGATCATCGACATCTATTTTCCGGATCATCATCTATTTTCCGGATTATTACTCGACTTTCAAGCTTTTTTAGGAAATCTTACTGTTTTGATTTCATCTAAAGATTTCTAGTAAGGTACATAATTTACGGCTTTAAAAACTCATGCGTGGAGCTGTGGTAATGTTTGTTTTTGCCTTCCCGTTAGGGAACCCCTAGAATTTATATTGGAAATGAAACTAAATAACCACTTGTATACGATAATAAAAAAGAAGACGACATGTCCTCAAAGACTGAAAAGGTCGAGGCAATAGTTTGTGATGATTGTGTTACGTTTTACTTCTAGCAATGTCTTCCGTTACTGTCAAACTCGAGCTCAATTTTTTGTTTATCTTGTTAGAGGATGGAATCTCTGATGTATGTCTGAATCGACAGGCAGTCACTAAGTGATTTTCAGCAAGAAGGCATCGAAAATGATGAGTTGTTACATGCTGTGTTTTACAATTTCTTATCAAAATATTATCTTTTGCTTCCCATGGATTAGGGTAGCAGAGAAAAGAAAAGTCTTTAAGCTATCTGTTGGAGGGTGTACACAAGAGTGTAAACAAATATTCGTAGAATAATAATGAAAAAATTGTTTACGTAGGGATCTTCAAAAATAAACATCCAAGGGTCTTTTAAGAAAAATATTGCGTTTAAAATGCTCCAACACATCATTAATTAAAAGAAAATAGCACTAGTCATTATCAAATCATTTGGTCTCAACAATAAACCCCAGCAATAGCTTCATATGTTTAAAAATATTATGCACAAGAAGAGTTATGGAAGTTGCATCTTTTGAAATGTTGAAAGTTTGGGTGAACAAATTGTAGATTGAGCAACAAACACTTGAATTTCAGTCTGAAAGAAACTAATTCCTTGAAAAGAAGGCTACCATACTACCTTATTTTTAATTATTTATGGCTCTTTGCCAATAATTATTTGTTTTTAAAGAATGAAATTTCCTTGAAAAACAAACTCAATCCATCATCCCAAGTGCACGTTTTTGTCACAGGTGTATCTAAATTTTCATTTGGTGACTGCTCTTTGACTGATACTAATTTTTAAAATTACAAAGATGTGGAATACCTCACATTTCATTTCATGCAATGTACTCCTCTCCCCAGGCATTTCGAATTCTCCTAACCTTCTTACTTACAGGGAAATATTGCGTTTGATTTACAAGGATATTTTTATCCTTTTAAAAGCAATATTTATTGGGAAAGAGAGATAAATAATCAAAACTAAGGCGGTGTGGTAGCCTTCTTTTCCAAAAATAAGTTTCCCTACGAGAGAAATTCAGTTGTATGTTGCTCAAAAATGATTAGTTCACCCAAACTTTCAACATTCAAAAGATGCGGTTAGTTAGATAGTTAGATAGAGTTTTACGGCCCAGTTTCCAACCAATTGGTTCAAGTCGAGCCGGCCACGGCCTTTTTTCCAGTTGTGACCCACTGGCTGTTCCCCTACTCCATTGCTTGTGCGGCGCATCACGCACGACAGCAGTAGGCTCCTTTTTAAGAGTCTTTGGTATGACTCGACCTGGGAAACGAACCCGGGCCATTCCCGTTAGAGGCAGATGGTATACCAATGTGTAATCAAAGCACTCCCAATACAGTACATGAACTTCACAAGAACTACAGTACTCTGCAATTTTGAACTTGCTGTCAATCAAACAGCTGCGCCAATTGAAAATTTTCTGTGGACTACTGCAAAATGTAGATTTGAGTTAGAGTTGACTGCCTTTAAACCTAACCTTATGTTACTTAAAGGTAAAGAGCAGTCCCTCAAACTTATTTTGAAGAAAAGGTAAATAGCACAATTTTCGTCTTATTTCTCTTCAAAGTACCTTTAATTACATTTTGTGACTTTACTATTGCATATTCAAGGTAGACCAAGCAGTTATTTCTAGTAAATTTCACATCTGAAGAGAAAAAAAAATTGTCAAGTGACTCCCAATAGCCAATCATGAAACTATACAGTCTACTACACTTCTTCAATTTGGGACGACTGCTCCTGCCCTTTAACTAAGTTACTAACTTATTCTACCCTCAACAAAAATGATAAATAGTTATCACATAGGACATGAACAAAGAGGCTTTGTAAATAATGTATAAATCATTACTTAAATTCAAAGAGAGATTCCGGAAGGGAAAAATGTGTGAAAAAATTAGAAGTAATTTCTGATTCTATAATGGTAAGACCATTCAAGGGAAAATGGAGTCACGTCAACAAATAAGTGAAGAAGGTATCCTGATGTTTCAGGAATGATTGTTGAGAATTTTGGGACAATGTTTCCCTCCTCAGTTTTAAAGTTTTCTAGCAGTAACTGCTTATTTTACCTTGCACATGCATTATTTAAATATTTCCTAAATATCATGAAAGAAACTTGGAAGGGAAATAAGAAGAAAATTATAAGATTTAGTTGTTGATTCAAAACGATTTTTGGCAACTCAGTGCTTTTGATATTTAATGAAAAGGAAACCAAAGTAAGAGTTTAACAACTTTCTTGACACTTAAAGTATCACCAAATTCCGTACTACATAGCAAACCAATTTCAATGATTTTACTTTGACTAAGTTTGCCATACTTTTATCAACCGCTCGTCTCCCATTTGTAAGCATGCCTATACCAGCGTCTCCCATTTGTAAGCATGCCTAACCTGGTACTATTTAAGGTCCTATAAACATTTTCGGATTTTTTAGTACCAACTGCTTGTCCCAAAGGCAAAGCATCTTTCTGAACCTGACAATTCATTAGGCTAGAAAGATTGTTTCAGACTTCTGAAACAATCACAAGTTCCAACTCCTGTAGCACGATCTGATGCGCAGTTTTCATATCTACAATAAACAAATATATTTAAGTGTCGCATAGGCAAAAGTTCTGGGGCAGTTGAAACACTCCCGAGGTTAGGTTAGATGGGGTTTTACGGCCAAGTTTCCAACAAATTGATTCGAGTCTAGCCAACCTCCCCAAAGAGCGCCACCATTATAGACCACGTGGTGTGTACACTATTCGGAAATTTCAGGGCTTATGCTTTGAAGGCAAAAGTATTCATTCCACAGATTATTCCAGATTTGTTGCGAAAAAATGATACGAATCGGAGCCATGGGCAGCAGAACGTATGCAATCTATGAGCAAGGTACAGTTCTGCCCACAAATTCGCATAAAACGATTATAAGGCCGAAAAAATGAACAATTTGCTTGGGTGGGAGGTAGTGTAGTTAAAGAAGAAAATTCACTCAACTAAAATATGCAACACTTGTATCTTGTGCAGGAAGGTGCAATGAGCGTTATGTATGCTATTTATAGAGTGATTTCGCTTACGTCACAAGCCCCGCCACTTTTGACGGGCAAAATCAAGTGTAGTATACATAAATAAACAAATAAATAAATCAATCAATCAATCAATCAATCAATCAATCAATCAATCAATCAATCAATAAATAAAAAAATAAATATATATATATGTATATATATATATATATATGTATATATACGTATATATACGTATATATATATATATATATATATATATATATATATATATATATATATATATATATATATATATATATATATATATATATATATATATATATATATATATATATAAATATACATACACACACATATCGGTCCGTCATCCACTTTAAGACATGAATATTAATATTCCCAAGAAGCATGACCGATAAAAACTTTGTGGCTATAAACTTTTGAGTAACTTTGAACCGTTCATATAGGCAGCGAATAAAATACTAGGCCTATTGTCCAAGCGAAGGGGGTTAACGAAGGGTAACTGGGCACTTCTATGGGAATTGGGAAGCTAAGAGACCTCCCCCCCCCCCCAAAAGAAAAAATCCCTAGCTCCCCCTAAATAAACTTAAAAAAACATTCCCCGAAATCTTGTGTAGGTTATCTAACGACATTACATACCCGTAAATTCAGCAAGGTTGGACAGGTTTTACCCAACTTGTCACGAACACGATCAGTTTTGGTGATTATTTTACCCAACCGTTTTTATATAGAGTGCATGAATGATTTTATAACTTTTCTTCCGTTACTTGATATTCCAGATTACAATTTAAGTCACGTGACATCATTTTTAGATACGAAATTTTGGACAATCATTTTTTATGAGCTGCGGAGGAGTTTATTTGAATCTGAGGAATCTTCATTGACCATTAAGTTTCCATGCAAACTGACTTCCTAACTTTGAATATCATTAATCGTACTGAATTCATAAAATTAAAGGAAACGGAATTTTTGTTGCGACAAATAGACCCAATAATTTACTTCTTTAAATTATAACACTAAAATAGCTACTTTTAAGTACCACCGCCCCTCCTGTGCTTGGCTATTATTTTTTCTACTCAAAACTGTCTGTCGTCTAGTTCTACAATCCTTGATGTAAGAGAAAACTCTGTGGTTAACCGTTGTGTACATCGTGAAAACCGTTGGGGACATCTTGAAAAATGTTAACCCCACCTCCTAACACGAAAAATAAGATGGAGACTTTTCTTTATTAATCCCCATAACAGTAGCTTTCATTTTAATGGTAAATGGAAAGTCTTACCAGCCACAGAACGATTACCCTTCCCTCTACCTCGCATGAGCTACTTGTGGAAAAAAATCGTTATTCGAACGCTCACCGCTAATCTGTCACGCCAGTATACTGTCGGAAAAATTTAACTGTTACTACTTTCATGTAACTTGAACGGTTGATTTTAAATTGGAATCGTCAATAAAACTCTCAATGTCAGCGGTGAAACTTTGAAAAAAAAAACACTTTTTTATTTTCTCATGGCTTGTGTTTTTGCTATTTATATTTTTATTTTTTACTTTTACCCCTCTGCGTAGGCAATATTTCATACTTCCTTTATCTGTAAACCTCAGATCTACTGGGAATGTTAAAACGATCGTGATGGGAGCAAAGAAAAGGTAAAACTGCACTCGACTTGACAGACTTTTATGTGTTTAATAGAAATTACAGTGATTTAAGAAGGGATACACCGTGTGCTGTAGTTCTGGTTGGATATTAAAAACGCACAAAGTACACGCTTTATGTGCTTATAGCTCTGCCTGGCCTTTCTCATATTTTAATAACTTCATACTATCCTTCTAGTAGACCTATACGCTAAGGGCTGATATTCTTGAAAGCTTTTGACTATAAGAACTATAAAATGATCAACTTGTTGAACGCGCGGCAGGTTGATATGAAAATATCCATGTCAAGCTGATTTACATAATCTATATTACCATGCATGAAACAGCGAGATGTCTATATCAGGCTAATGTAAGCCTGTTACAATGTAGTGATAGGTTTCATGTAGATGTGAGGGTGAAGGTTTATGCAGATACAAGTATTCACTGTGTTAAAAGCTAGAAAAGTTGCGAAATTTGGGAAATGGTTATTGTCTCCTTGTATTGAGGGCCATCTTTCTATGTTTCCTGGCAAATGCACCTTTGGACATCTGTTACGGTTGCGCAAATGTTGAAACTTGCAAGAACAGAATATTACAGCTGTTGAAGAAGATGCGGACACAGAGGTCTTTAGACCTGCGTCCACTAAGGTTCCTAAGTTATCGTAAGGTATAACGGGAGATTGATTTTGTAGACAAGCTAGCCCCGTCAAAGATATTTCTCTCAAACTAACCGTATCCAATGTCCCGCGTCCCCACATTCCTAGCTTTCCTCCCAGTACCACCACTGTATATCTCTGACCATGTGATATTGTGTATATCGTTACATCATTAGCCAAGCTACACAATATGTAGTTCGGATAATATTAATGATGAAACTTGAAAACCCAATGTTGAAACATCATCATTTTTTGTCTCACGAAAACCGCTCTGATTTATTCGGGAACATTTACTTCAAACCTCGTGTCGAAGGCAAGGCAAACATTTTGCATATTTATGAAATTTTATCGATCGATCTAAGAGACAAGATACATGAATATTGATCGAAGCTTTATACTTTAGTGTAGCAAATATAATGTAATTCTTTCGTATTAAAATCACTTCGTTTTATAGACAGATGGATCACACACAACAAGTACTATAGGCTATGTATGTGTAGGCTAATGCAAAATTACGAACTTTTATTATAGCGCTTCGGCTCTAATTGAGAAAGTGAACTGAATACTTTTAACTGCAGAAATTACTTAATGGGGACCGTTCTTTTCAAAGGTATCTTAACACTACCAGCTGACTAGTGAAACATATGTTACTCGCGACACAGGTTCCGAAACTCACTCACGCGTGTTGTTGAATACATATGCTAACTGAAGAAATGGTGTACTCACCCGTTGCAGATCAAACACTTGTTGATTTTTACCTAATTGTCTGCACTCAAAGAGACGATGTATAAATTTGCAATTAATAAACCTGCAATTTAGATCAATTTTGCTACTCTATATGTACTAGATAATAGGTTTATTTGAAAACAGTCATCATAATACCACATGCAAAGAGATTAAACTCACCGTCTTTAATCCGTTGAAGATGGCTATTTTATTTTCTTACGACAGACTGTGAATTGCAGATGACAACCTTTTTCCAGGCAGTATTACACACGAACAACCATGTCGGTGAGATTAACACTGGAGGCAATGCGTTAATGACTGCTTTAATTGAAACATCTTAATATTTACCAATCTTCTCACGTCCACTTATATTGACAGAACAGAAACGTCGTTTTGATTTCAGAAGCAGATGTTAAATGGTGGCGCTCTGTCTATTTCGTCTCAAAGATGGAATGTGCGTAGACCAGGAGGTGTTTGTCTGCGGAGCGTGCTGTACGGCATACCCCTTGCTCAGCTTGAAAACTTAGGAGCTGAGAAAACAGAGTCCGCTCCGAAGTGTAGGAAGGCGTAAGCTCCGTGCTTAGACACAATTTTTAACTTAAGACGCCTCCACCGAGGCAGCTGTACCGCTGTCACAACGTAAGTCTGCACAGAGATGAAAAGCAATTGAACTACCCACGCTTCTTGAAATCGAAATATTATATGCTATTATTTTTGTTTTATAACCGGTAGTTTATCTTTTGAGTTGACTACATCAACCTCCACGTTCTTTAATATAGCAAAGCAGGAACATGTTTTCAGCGAAAGTGGTGGGAGACGGCAGTGTTAAACTGACATTAAAATTTCATTCAAAACTATCGAATCCCGACCACAATATTTATTCTTTGTGTTTACAACTTGTCAACCGGATGTAGATAAAATAGTTAGACCATTGATCACCTCTTTATTCCCTTGCATTTAAACATGAAGGGATCTTACCTAAAAATATTATTCACATACTAGTAGGATTAAAGTTCATCGAACTTGGCATTGAGACCTTTTAAAGCAAGGGTGTCAAGAGAAAGGAAATTAAGTATATATTTTCAGCAAGAAGACGGTCAAAATTATATTTCCCTCGCAAGAAACAACTGTAGTAACAGAAAAGTCGCCAATGTTGCACTCAGAATGGGGACTGAGATGGGACAGCCAGTGAAATTCTTTTTCATGGAATGTAAATGTTCTGAAATGCAGTCAGCTAGTCGGCGTTTTGCTTCACCCACATAGGGAGTAATGCAAGTTTTTACAACTGGTTAATGCATAAATTATATGTTTTTAGCTAAATATAAAGCTAGATACGTCAGTATTGTTTAATGATGATAGCCTATGTTTGTTTGGCTGACTGCCTGTTTGTATGAATCGATAATTGCAAGTATTTTCTTCAAGTTTATTAGACTTCTTTCTTATACCCTCCTCTAATTTCGTAGTGTGTCGGTTTCGTCTATCAGTTTCTGAAAATTTGTAAAATGTAAGTTTGTATATTGTGCACAAATAACAGAATAAGGACACTCTATCTAGTTACATTTTCTTCAAGATACTCCATATATGACCTGTACCAATTACATAAACACTCAGAATTTGTGAATTGCATACAAATTTATTCAAATTTCGTTCTTAATTTGACTGAGTATAAATTGCAGCCCCCATATGCGGGATGGACATCTTTGAGTCAAATTCGTGTCTATGAATTACATCAGCACTCAACCAACTGTGGTGTTTTCTGTTGGTCTTGAAGTCTTCCTTTTGAAGAATCTATAGACAAGTCAATTGTGTCACGATCGATTCCTTGACATTCTTGCAGACGGGTACTTCCTTCTATCTGAAAAATGCATAATATACTAGAACTAGTGCGGTAGGCCTATATGCATTGTAAATACATACATAGAAAGTATCACTGCAGTTATGGTATATTTATGGCGCATTAATGGGTGACAAGGTAATCCCCGAAGTATAGTTTCAAGAGAACTCGCCCGTGATACCACTTAGCCTGTGTATCACCCCTGTGACTGTCCCTTAGGCTGGTAGCGATGAGCTGAACGAAAACTGTTCCTCCGCTCTTCGGGCTAAATACCACTGGGTTAAATATTTAGACAATCACCTTATTCTCCCTTGCTGAGCCTCGACTTATGTCAAGTATTTCACTTTTCAAACGTCCGTGCCATTTACCCTTCCTCATTTACTACTAAGGCGAGGAAATCGTAGGCTAGTTTGAAAACCGTGGTGAGCAACACAGAATTTTTATATTTTTGTGTGGGAGTGACCTTCTCTAGAACGGACATAAACGTCACTTTCCGGAGAAGGAAAGAAAATTATGGCAGTAACAATTCCACGTTTTGATATATTTTGAGAAGCTCTTACTGTAATATAATTCAAGAAAACAGTTTATTCCTCATGTATGTTTCAGAGAAAATAAGAGAGAATACTCTACCTTTTTTCTTCGGTGCCATTTTAAACATATGAATTTATTTGTAAAAAAATATTGAACATGTAGTTTTCCCCACTTTGTAAACACCTGTTTAATCTAAACATGTTTAGCAATTAAACACTAAATGATAAACAAAAATGTTTAAAAGAGAAACATCTAGGAATAGACACGTGTGTTTAGCATCTAAATGTGTTTACAAAGTGATGGCAAAAGTGCTTAGGAAATCGTTTAATTCCGAAACACCTTTTAAGCCTTAGTTTATAGCTGGCCTCAAAAGGGACGATGCACTGTTTAACAAGAGATTTCCTAACTGGCTAAAGATAGCCCTAATCCCTAACCTAATCCCTAACCCGAACAAAGAATACAATCGATACAATACAATGGCAACAACCAATCAAAAAATACCTTGTTAAACAGTGCGTATCTACCCGGGGCCTTAACATGTACTCAGGCTCAAGTCAAAAATTTCAAAAATTCATATTAAAGGAAACGTTTAAGCAAAAATTTAAATTTCATATATGAAAGAGGAACCAAATCTAAACAGTGTAGTGAAAGTTCCATTCAGATCGGACATGTAGTTCTCGAGATATCAGTAAATGTGTTCCAAAGTGAGTTTGAGGGCAGCACAGCTTATATCACTTACTTTGACAATGAATGCTTTGTTACTCTTTGTTTTATCAGACTGTAGTGTTGACCTTGATGTTAATAGGAATAGGACCTCCCTTAGGGGATGCAAAGTTTGTATAATTATCAAGCCACTTATGCAATCACATTTTAATAATATGGGATTATTGAGGAGAAAATTGATTCTAAAGTTTAAAGAAAAACAAAAGGCTCCTTTAATGTGGGAACTTGATGTCATATGTGCTGGCTTCAAGTTCACTGTTTGTTGAAAATGTGAAAGCTTCACGTGTTCATATCTTGAGAACCACACATTGGATTTCAATGCAAATTTCACCAAAATACTTAGAATAAGCACCTCTCTAACATAGCAAATCCTGTTGTGACCGTAAAGCCTTCTTTTAAAGACCATAAGAAATGAATTCCAGCAGTCCGGATCCCATAATTTGTGACTTTCTTGTTGTACAACTGATATTACTGCTTTGTTTCCCTTTAAAATCAGAATTGTTTTTTATGGCCTTAAACATTTCCTGTTTGCTTGCATAGCATGTTACACAGAGAGGGCTTAATACATTACATCACCCCATAAAAGCAAGATTCCTATCACACCTCAGCACAAGGTGTAGAAAAACAAAGAAATACAAAGATTGTTATTTGAGTAGTACAACAATGACGTAACCAATTATTGCGCAATGTACCATTTTGAGTAGAATAAATTAACTTCAACATTTTTTATCTCAGCTCAGGAATGTCCTATAAAGATGGGAGTTGGACTGTTAGAATTCATTTTTCATGGTCTATAATATATGTTATTGAATTTCTGGACTTGCGGTACACCTTAACTAACATAAATTTAGAGCATACTTATTATAATTCTCGCTAACAAAGTTTTAGAGTGAAAAGTCATTCTATTAGAGTTGAATCAGCGTTCAATTTAAATTTAAAGTGAAAATTTCCAATGTAAAATTGGTAGTTCTCACCCTTTCAGGTTGAATTCAGTCATTAGGTTAGACCCGTCACTATTTTACTCTTTTGCATTTAGAATGCCTGAAAGGAAATTTGTACTTTTGCACATTATATTCAGAATTGCCATTTTTTGAATGATGTATATTAGGGAACATTCTCATCCTCCCCACAACAACGTAACCACATAAATAGGGTAGATTTTTCTAATTTAAATATTTAATCAACTTAACCCATTAAATTTAGATAGCCCATGGAGTTTACCAAGAAGTTGCTCCTCGTATTTCTTTACGTGCTAAAGAGATTATTTTGTAAATCTTCCAAAAGTAAAAACAGTCGGGGCTCTCGCCAGCTCATTTTAAGCGTCTGGTTTGAATTTAATTTTTCTTCTAACCCCGCTTTGAAAGTTTCAAGCTAGGTTGGGAAAGTTGAGGGCGTGCTTTCAAAATTGCAATGCAAAATCATTTCTAATAAGTGCAACTAAAAACATGTAACAAGTATAATCATATATACCACGGTGATTGATGGCAGTCCCTAAAGGTGGAAGTGTGTCACTTACATGTTATCATAACAAAATGCTTGAATAGTTATAAAATAGTACGTCAAAAAACTTAGATATTCACGTGGGTATGGCAACTCTTTGAAGTGCTTAAATCGCGTTCTTTGACCCTTAACTTGTTCTTGGACGGCAAAAACTCATGCGGTCCTCTTGCTCCCATACCTGCTTTGCGATACCCGATTCTGAGGCATCGGAGTAGTACTCCCCCTCCCCCCTTAGGTTTGACAAAAAGCTAACGAGAACCCTGTTATAAGCGCTCGATTATTATTAGTGAATGGATTTAACGTGTCAAGCTTAACCAACAAATCCAAATCTTAACTAGAATGTGGTTACGTACCGTAACCACAATGGACATGACATTGTGCTAGTCTCTGGTTGCCCATGTAGGAAGGATGGACTGCCTGGTAAATCCGATGGAAACAGGGACGTAGATCTTGTATGTGGATTGGGGGACAAAAATTTTCCAACAGACTGTTGAACCCTGTATCGTGTCCAGGACCGAAATCATCTTTAAGCAATCCACCCTATGAAAGCGAGTGCAGACGTAGGCCTACATACACACGCAACCAGACACACCCTCACATACACTCACATTGAAATGCACATACACTCAAAGTGACTTTTCTGGAAGCCAAGCCCCCCTCCCCCTCCCCCCCCCCCCCCATCCCAAAATTTTATTACATTTTGGTTATTCTGCTTGTTGTTTTGTGTTATTTTAAATCTGCCTGAATTACTGGAGGGGCAAAGCAATATGTTTGCTCCTCCAATATTTTTTATTGGCGTTGCAATTCTCTACCTGTAACCGAGGATTGACAAACCTGTCCGACATAAGGGCAGCAAGTGTGTAGCAACTAAATTTGGCTGTAATTTAGAATAATTACCCGGAATAAGGTGAACCTGTGAATGTACGAGCAGTTAATGTAAACTACGTTTACGTTTGACTTCAGCTGGCTTTTGCCAATCGAAAACCTAATGGTTTATACGTGTAGTAAAACACAAGATTTGCATTGAAAATTCGGACTTGAGATTTGCTTGCACTTTCCTTCTGTACGACGTAATATGAGAAATTCTTTTTGTTTATTACAAACATTTACCTTAAACACTTAGAACACTCCATTCAATCGGTCCCATCGCCTGGACTGCATACATAGTGTCTTCCTTCGGTACTGAACGCTGCTACGAACTGGCGGCCTGGCATTTGCACTAAAATCGCCTGCATGGTTCTACTGTACACGTACTGTACATTTGTAAACTGTGTGCAGTTCGAACTTGAGCACCGCTCTGCCGAAATTCCAGGAAATTGTCAGACAGATTTATTCTCATGTTTTCACATTCATACAATTATCTTTACAATCACTGTATAAATCGAATATAAAGTATATTTGGCGATCAAACGGTTCTACTTAAAATTGAAACGATTAAAACAGAAACGATGTGGAAAGAGAATAGAAAATCGGACCAACGTAGGACAGCATCCCTCTTTCATGACTGCGTCATATGTAAAGTCTCTGGCGCACGTCTTAGCCTACTTAATACTGTAATCAGCTTACTTAATATTGTAATTAGCCTACTTAATATTTAGATGAAGCGTAGTTCATAATTATAGCGCCTTTTTCCCCACAATCTTGTCACATGAACGTCCATTCTGCTGTACGAATCTTTCCCAAAAAGATCGGTTTGTTTCTTGATGAAAATCGTCCGATAAACTGAACCAAAGAAATGTGGTCACGTGATCATCAGAAAATGAGAAAAACCACAATAATATACATGCTGTCATGTCCATTATTTAAGACAACAATTAGCATTTAGTTTTGTGGGTTTGTCGCTTTTCTACTTGTGAAATTATGCCTTGCTGTGTGACAAAGTCAGTTAACTGGGGTAGAGTGATGACTCGATTTCGGTTGAGGAAATGACTTGCTTACAACTCTGATGCACAAGTTTAGAATTCAGTTTACTAGCCCTTACTACAAGCAGTCTTCCTAGAAGGGATTGTACACAGCTACTCAGATATAGGAAATGTATTTATCGAGCGTTTTGAGTGTCTTATTCTTTTCCGTCAACACCGAAAATCTCCAAAATGTCTGAAAGTATTTTGTACTTTCTTTGAAAGACAACGTCCGATAAATCTTTTATAGATTGTTGTTTTTTGTTTTTTTTTCAAGTGAGCTAGCTAAGCTTTAGCTGTCAATCATTATGTTGATAATGCAAAAGAGGAAGGAATGCCAAGAAGAGGATGACACCAAAGATGAAAGATGGAATATCCTGAGAGACAGACGTCCTTCCCTTTACATCCTCATCTGCATCCTTTGTTACATCCTCTGTCTGGCTAAGAAGTAGACGCATTATCATCAGCTTTGAAAGTGCAATTTTACTGCTTGCCATTTGTACCAGGTTAGAGTGACAGCTCTATATGGTTAAACCATATAGGATGGTCATGTACATATGTTTTACACACTTTATTTCATATGGTAATATTAACTCGCAGTACTTGCTACTGATGACGTAGCGTCTGGTCAAGGAGGTCTACGCTTTTTTTAGTGCCAACCCAGTTTCAGAAACCCAACATCAAAGTCCAACCCCTATAGACGAATCCGATTAGCGCTTGTTTTTAGTGACTGCATGCCGCCATTAGTGGGGTCCATCAGCCTAAAACCGTTTTTATTTATGGCTTACATGAATTTCAAACCCTCATATTTAGTGAACTTGGAGAATTTAAGATACAAATTAGTGTACAACCATCCATGACAGAGGTAAGCAAGAAAATCGAAAGATTTCATGGACCCCAGTTATGGCCGACTGAAATCAGACCATCACTTGCTGTCCGGATTCGTGTATACTTTCGTTCACTTTGTCACATATATCGCCCATTGTTTTACAAGGGGACAGGTCACTTAAAATCAGTTGGTCCATTGTTGTGAAAAAGACGAGTTTGACCTATGACGTCATGAGTGTTCTGGGAGTGAACTCTCATTGAAAAAGGAACATTGCCTTTTACACAGAAAATACCCCATGCTTCCGTGTATGAAAATGGACTCGGACTTCTTGAAAACTTTTCCAAGTACATTAAACTATGTTTTAAAAAGTTCAAATCCTTCGGTGTTGACAGGTACGGTAACAGTCAGTGTAGTTAAATTTTGGACTGGGCAGTGAAAGGAACAAATACTTGCTACCAAAGTTTTTGAACTATATTTAGTGGGCTGTTTGTAGGACAAAAATATCATGAAGGTTATTGCGCGAGGCCCCCTCTGTACCCGAAAATATATAAAGCTATAACAGTCATGTTTGTACGTTGTTCATCTCTAGGAATTCGAGCACCCCCAGGTTTTGACTAAGCCCTTTACTTGAACTGAAGTTTGTCAGTCATGCGAGTTTTCCCCTTACTCTAGCAAAGTTGGAGGGAAAACTAACAACAGTATAACCATGGAAGCACTACCTCGCATGGTATGTCCATATTGATATACATTTTGCGCCACACTGATCGAGTGTGCTGAAATTAAAGTGCGCAATGTGCGCGATGAATTGCTTCCTGTACAACATATTGTTGTCAAGGTAACCTGACGTTTCACCGACCGATCTCATATGCTAATTTAACTTGGTGACACTATATAATACATTTGCGTTGGTGTGTCGTTAAACCCCATCTAACGAACTAACCCATATGCTGATGGACGTGACAGGGTACGGTATTCATTCCTGTTGAAGAGTCCTTACTACGTATTGGAAATTTTATGGTCTAGCGCCCTCTATTCGTGAATCGGTTTCTTTATGTGGTGATGAACATGGAGTCTTCATCGTCAAGAGTTCATTTTTCAGTTGAACTTTCAATAACTGCAATAATTACTACATTCCAATATACAACTTAATTCTCGTCTCGACACGTCTGAAAGACTAGTAAAGTGAAAAGATTTGTAGTTTATCCATGACATTGCTCTTATCTAGGGGTAACCTAAATTAATGTCATCCAGGCATTCTACTTCAATGTATCTGGGTCATGTCGGTTGTTTTAATAATTTAAGCATGTGTTATAGGAAATATTTTTTCGTGAGACCTACATTAGGCCTTTTCTGCTTTTTGGGGAAAATGAATCATCGAATATTGTATCTTGTATTATATAGAAACGTCGAGCGAAGCATAATGATCTTTCCTCAAAGAATTATACATTTGTTTCTCCTCTTCGAGAAGTTTAAGAGACAGGTTCATGTCAGAGTAAAATGTCGATGACACGAAGAAGAGGAAATTGTTTATGGTTAGTGAACCGTGACTATCTGTGTATTTTTGTAACCCTCCCACTATCGTGACGGAACATTTGGTTACTATCGTATAACTAGATCTCAAGTGAGATATTGAAAACATTCCAGATTAAGAAAATCTAAGGAAAAACACAAAAGATTGTATGATAACAGACGGCATTACGACTTAAATGGAACTAAAAAATGAGACATGTTCCATATCAGGTTGAAACACATAAACTTTGACATGAAAAGAGATAAGAAAACTTCAAACTGCGCAGACAAAGTAGCACAGTTAAAATGTACTTGAGAAATATATGTAATGTTCGTTTTCTTTAGTTATTGTTCTCTCCAAGGCAACACACAACCAACAGAAAATTTGTTTCCCTTTTCTATACTTTATGAGTTTATGGATGAGGCTACCAGTTTTCATCTCTTAATTTTTTAATCTAAAAGGGAAATATAACGTTTGTTTTTCAGAAAAAAGGAACATTATTTTTGGAAGCAATATGTATACAAAAGCACAAAATGATAGATTATTCATATTAAGTCAGTATGGTATCCCTCTTACATTAGCGGCTCTCCATAGGGGCACGGGGGGCACTTGACCCCCCCAACATTTCCAAAGCATGGTCTTCAGTTTTCCAAAAATAACGTTATTCGATATGACATTAATAAAAAGTAGCCTTTTTCTTAATCTGGGCAAAGTATCCTAGCCTTTTCTCTCATACAAATGTCATATATTATTTATAAAGTATAAACTAATGCGTAATTTTCAAGGATATAGTTCGTAATTGTATCAAAATTTTAGGCCAGTACCTTCCGCCCAGAAACGTTCATAGCGCTACCAGCACCAATAGCTGTACTGAATCAGTACTGTTACTGGTGCTGGTAGCTGGTTTACAGGCTCATTCGGCCACTGTTCACATGAGTTAATATGATTCGAAAAGTTATGATTTCAGTCTATTTCCAACGGTGTGCAGCTCCTTGAAACAAAAAAATCCAGAACAACTTTCTGTTTGATATTTTGAAGAGGAACATATTCTAGGCATAGCTTTCTGGGGAAATTTTTACTCATTTGCCATGTTTGGTTCTCGAGATATTAGAATTGAAGTTGACATATTGTCTACAAAGTGTGAACTTGCAACAAGTAGACGTGATGTCATGTATTCACATTGATGGAAATGTTTAGTTTTTCTTTAAAATTTAACAACATATTTATACAATTTAACTGTGATATGTTGTAACCATAAGTGCATCCCGAGCATAGAAGTTTACAAATTTAATTTGCCTTAAGTGCAAGATAGCATCCCTAATCAATTCAAGATCAAACAGCAGGATCAAAAATAAATAAACAAAAAACAAAACAAAGCACTGACCATCAATATGAGTACATGACGTAGCACCTGCTTGGTTCAAGTTTACCTTTTGTAGAAAAGTGTCAACTTCAGTTGCTAATATCTCGAGGACAGAACATGAGAAATGAATGAAAACTTCACCAGAGTGCTTAGAATATTTACGTCTTTAACATATTAAACTGAAATTTGGTTCTGGTCTATTCTTTTTAATGGAGATTTTACTCCAATGGAAGGGAATTGAAGACAAGTGTTCATAAAACCATTTAACAATTGGGCTGTAGACATAAAAATGAGAGCAAGTAATTCCTTCCTTGTTAAACAGTGTACATCAGCCGTAAAATGACGCATTGAACACTGAAATAAAAAGATAGTACGATTACCTATACATACAGGGGGGGGGGGGGAACCCAAAAAATTATAAATTCTACAATATCAGTTAAATTCACAATTTTTAGTTTTACAGTATCTTAAGTGATGTTTGAAACAAAAAAGTTAAACGTTATGGTTTTTCCAAGGAGTTAATTTTTGCTAGGAATCAAGACTGGCATGTTCTTTTCAGCCTTCGTTGAAACGAAGAACCCATCCGGCTCCTCACAAAAGAGCAGGTGGGACTTTGGAACTGAAAAATAGTATCTTGGCTTTTCGCTTCTCCGTTTTCAATTGGCTAAGATCATGATTCGTATCTGTTGTTTTTATATTTTTAAAGTGCGTGTAGGTTTTAGATGAGGTTTTATGAAAGAAATTTTATCGACGTGGTTTTCCACTCTCTTTCCTGGAATACCCTCCTTAAACTATTGCCTATGGACAAAGCGCCACCATTTTTACGTTTCACGTGGTTAATCCATAATTTGGAATGTCATGGGGGGCTTTCTTTCCTTTGCCCCTTCCCCGCAGGCTAAGGTCTTGCACCCAATTAGAAATGAGTAGGAATTGAGCAGGGAAATGCAAATTCAAATGAAGGTAAATTTTTAACCCTCTAATATAGTATCCCGGGTAAGTTATTCAATGACTAATGCTACATTATGAAGCAGTTCCGAGGTCATTCAACCGACAACGAGCCATTGAATGGATGCAGACCCCGTCGATTTACCTCAGTGCGCTCATTTTGAGGCAAAGATTAATTTTATCGAGTTATTATCTGCTATATCGATTTGTCAATGATTTACAACCAGGTAAGAGAATACCAGTCTCACTGTGGGGACAACTTACGCAATCAGGTAAGTCGAACCTGACCGTCATGCAATCGTGACGTGGGTGTCGAGTCGGTCACGGAAGTGAGTTTCTCATTTCCCTGGAAGAATTTTCAGAAGGCGTCTCCTGTTTGCATCTACCAGTGCGGAAGTACATCTGTCTCTTATTTTTATATACCAAACAGGTTGACTTATTAACTTACTTTTATTTCTCGAAGAAATAAGAAAGTTATTTACTCTTGCTAGATGTAAGGATAAATTCTCCAAACTTGAATAATTTATCGATAACTGAATGAACATTTGGAGGCATTATGCTCACTTGGTTGCAAGGGTAATTGTTTCTCGGTAATAAATCCCTCATTTCGTGACTGTTGAGCCAGAAGGTTTATGTGTTAAATGCAATCTTATATGCATGATAGTGTGAAAAATGCTTTGCAGAGATTTAGGTAAGTTGCTTAAGGGAAAAATGAGTTAGATATACACCGACGAAAGACGAAAGTATTCGGATAAGGAATTTTAAACAATGAATCAAGTAAAATTGAATGACTTCAAAGAAAGTTTGCCAAGAAAGAGAGCTTCACTGGGTTTATAAGCTTAACACCCTCGTCCGAGTAGGCATGAATATCAATGACCAAAGTCTTACTAAGGAGTTTACTTAGTTTTCTCTTGTTTTTTGTATTATTATTTTTTTATTTTTTTATTGTTATCTACTTTTTTGTTTTTCTTCTTCTGCTTCAGTTAGCATTTTTTTTTATTTTATTTTTTAATATTTCAATTCAGACAAAGAAGGTTTACCCCTCCGGAACGTCGTGCGTTTTTTTTTTTGAAATTTTATTGCATTTAAACTTTGAGTTTTGGAAGTTTTGATAATTTAACCTTTTAACCGACTTTTAATAGCTCTATTGTCTTGGAGATTGACACTATCTTTTATTATGTCAATTTTAAAATTGATATTTACTGACAAACGTTTTTACAGTGTGCCGTGTACCCTGTGTTTGTCGATGTGTTGCGTTTATATAATAGGTGTGCAAATGTATATAGTTATACTTTACATTTATACTTTTTTCTAGCAAGGGAGTGTAATTAAAGCTTTAAAATCCTTCAACATTCAATGGCTTAATTTTGGCATTTCCACAAATTTACCAGAGAGTTCTCCTCATTGCCTAAAAAACCACCAAAGAAAAAAAACCCCAAAGATTCTATGAAACAAGATTGTTTTTTACAACCTTTACAATGTGTTTATTTTATTCAACTATCGAGTTTTAAAGTTTGACAAAAGTGATTGTACATTTCTCGTTCTAAATCTATCCGCTTATACATATTTGAGTTTCCCGTAATACTTTACGATACAAAAATGAACCCAGACGGAACCTGAAAGTTCGCTTCCTTATTTCGTCATGCTTAACACGTTTCTGTTATGGATGAGATGATAGTAAGTAATACATACAACACAGTACAGCACAGCACAGCATAGTAGGCCTACCGTATACTAAAAGTTACCGCCTAAACTTAACTCTCACAAATATGAATGCCGTTTACCTATAACCACTGTCTGATTGTTATAAAAACAAACGCGGTTCCAGCTTTCGCGTTTTCATGTATTTCTCGTTTACATTTCACGCATCCTCGTCGTGGAATATCCTTATGACAACAACCTTGTCAAACCAGTGTGCATTTTTGTCTTTTGAATAAAACAGATAACATAGACCTTAAGAGATGTGTAGTTGTTGTCTTACACATAAAACCACACATTCACATGAAAAATATTGAAAAAAAAAACATTTTCCTATAGTTAACTGAATTAGGCATGGATACCGTATTATCAAATGAAAATAATGAAATAATTCAAAAGATGCAAAATTTACCCCTACCCCGTATAAAAAAGAAAACAGGTTTTGCATCTTTAGAAAAAAAAAAGAAATTTAGGTCGAACTTTTTGTCTTTTTCTCAGTTTTGATTAAGTATAATGAAGCTTTTGCAGAGGCTGGAGGCGGCATTTTGTACCTACCAGACTTTTTAGGGAAAGAAATGAATGAAAATGCATTGTAATACCATCGCTGAATAGATTCATTTAAAAATATATGTACTTTGAAAAGCAAGTTTTCAGTTAGTTTTTATTTGTTTATGTTAATCAGTTCATTTCAGCAATGTCATATTTATCACAGATTGATAGCAAATCTTGCAATAAATAAGAACAAACCAAAAGCAATAACAGCAAAAGGACAAAATACTTAAGTTTTACTGAGGTTGCCTGCACCTTACTATTTTTAGTCACATTTTAGCTGCATGAGTGATAGCATCTTGTCATTGCCAAAACCAATAATATGCGTGCGTGAAACCTCCAAAAAACGGTAAACTGCTTGGACAAACAGTAAATGTTCCATAACAACGAAACTGCATTTGTCTAAGCATGCTAAGAGAAATGGTTTTGACTTGCTGTTGTGAGCAAAATGAAAGATTTGAATAAACGAAAGTGTAATGTACCTAAGGGTCTCCCAATTGTCCAAAGAAAAGTGCATTAATGAAATAAAAAGCAAGGCACCGTGGAAAGTTAAATTTGAAAAGTTCACAGTTTTAAGTAAATTTGATATTTTTAAGCCACATCATTATGATACCGAAACCTTCACCAGAAAACCTTTTCTGCAAACTATTCTGCCAAAATGCATGACCTTTTGATCGAAAGTTTGTTACACTTTGCTCAGTTTTTTTTTCACAAGAAAACTGGAATTTGAGGTCAAAAATCTTTGGTGATGCCCGAGCATTGAAACAGTTTTTTGAAGTATACAGAGATTTACGGTACTTCACAATAAAAAAGTTTAGAATATATAAAATCTGATTTTATGCCATCTGCATACATTTTGACTTTATTTTGACCGTTACTTTGTGTGTTTTTTAAATTTAAAATGTTTTTTTTTAATTATTGTCTCCTCCCTCATCACTATTTAGCATTCCTTCCCCTTAAATATTTGGGATCCGTGGTTTGTGTGAGAGGATGGGGTAAGATACCTCAGGGATGCAAGAGACACCGTTGGACGACATCCTTCCAATGAATGCAGAGGTAACGTTAGAAAGGAATTGTAATTGAAAGTAATAAAACCAACATTAAAACAAATTGATAATAAAGCAAAGCAATGCTCTTTGAATCTGGGACTGAACAGGCCGGCATGAGCGTCCGCAGATATGGGCAAGGGGGGGCACTTGCCCCCCCCCCCCGAAAATCAAAAATTTGAAAAACGTATAAAAAAGCAAAAACCGGAACAAAACGTGTTTTCCAAGTTTCTATGAGAAAAATAGGCCTTAGAAATGCCATTTCCGGCCATCTGGGAGGCATTTCGGGCTGAAATTTTCGCACGCTTCGTGTCAATTCATGGTGACTCGGAGGTTTCCCCCCCCCCCTGACTTTTTTTTCTGCGGACGCCCATGCAGGCCGGCTAGGTCATCGCCAGGTTGACAATAATCTTAACACTGTGTAGGTAATGAAAAAATCCATCTTGGAACCAAAGTAAAAGTTGAATGTTTTTCTTCAATAAGAACAGTTTAAAAAATTTCTGTACCATCTAAAAACTGATGTCGCGGTCTACAAATTGGAATATATTGATGACGTATAGTACTCTCCATATTTCCATTTGTATAACCTAGAACATTGAACAAGTAAAATGTTCCTTCTTGGCAAAAACCTGCTTATGAAAATTCTTTTGTTCTTGTAAATAGGTTTAACAGTCCCTTCTCAGCTATTGCAAAGTGTTGCTGGAGAGAATGATAATATGCCTTAGTTTTTCCTGCACTAAAATGCCATTGACAAAAATGATGGGTAGGAAACTTCAATCCCAAAATACTTTGTAATTGCTTTTTTTTTTAGAAAAGGGTCTGTTTAAAAATATTACATGTAAATCAAAACTAACAAAAGAGGAGCATATCTGACATGATAAAAAGTTTTATCTTCCAGTATCAGTGGTGAACACGAAATATGTAGTACTTAAACCGATTGAATACGGAAAATATTATAGAAATATATACATGAAAAAAACGGGGTATGTGACCTTTTTGAAAACGGAGAGTTTGCCACTCTACAGTTTAAAATTCCTTAAATATACATTGATGTTTCAAAGAAGAAAACAGGGAAAAAAGACAACTTCCTTTCATTTATATAAGCATTCTATAATTATAACATACCACACGAGATTTGTCAGTTGTTAAATATCAAGTACAATAAATCAGATAATGACAAAGGATTCTTTTAACGAACTTCCTATAAATCTGCTCAAAATACTTCATGACAAGAGGGAATTGTCTATACCATATCTTTTCACAGACAATTAGTGTTACTCTTTCTTTACCTCTT
Source organism: Holothuria scabra (assembly GCA_037179385.1). Classification (NCBI taxonomy): domain Eukaryota; kingdom Metazoa; phylum Echinodermata; class Holothuroidea; order Aspidochirotida; family Holothuriidae; genus Holothuria; species Holothuria scabra. Next base: position 23,064,099 of record CM074180.1, read on the forward strand.
TGAGACAAAGCACACAGAAACAAAAGAATCTCTTAATGCGACCAAACCGTAACAAAGTTCCTTTATGGACAACTGAAATAAATAATGACGGCCTTAATTTAAGTTAATAGTCGGAGCTCTGTTGTGCCTTTTAGTGTCAATCCCAATAAAACGAGGTACCGTGTCAAAGAGGCAAAACTGCCATTTCTTCCCAAAATCAACGACCAGCCAATAAAATATGGAGGCCTGCTTCCACTTTCTACATTCTACTTAAGGCTTATATGAAAGATTCGCTTAAATATTATTTTGGGAAAACATGTCAATTTGGGAGGAAAAAACTTTCAAGCCGAGACCTTTGAGATGCATCGTCGAACCGATTCGATGCATTTGCAACAAAGGGAGCGGGTGGATGCACGCGGACACGAATGTTGAACTTCACGAGAATAATATCTCTCTTCCAAAAGAAAACTCTTGTGGCAAATTTTGCATTACCTAGCACAATATAAAATAGTCTGACATGATAAAGCTTTAAAACAACAGCTTTTACGTGTTTGTGTTATTTAGTTAGCTGTTCAATTCATCTTCAAATTTTATAGAGGGCATCCGTTTGTGTGAAGAGTGGACACATACGTATTTTGATGCAGTTGTGGATCTATACGAATGCCACAAAGGTATCAGAAATACGAGTTAGTTAACTTGTTAGTCAGTTAGTTTTGACTTGGTTGGTTAGTTAAATAGGTAGTTAGATAGTTAGTTAGTTAGTTAGTTAGTTAGTTAGTTAGTTAGTTAGTTAGTTAGTTAGTTAGTTAGTTAGTTAGTTAGTTAGTTAGTTAGTTAGTTAGTTAGTTAGTTAGTTAGTTAGTTAGTTAGTTAGTTAGTTAGTTAGTTAGTTAGTTAGTTAGTTAGTTAGTTAGTTAGTTAGTTAGTTAGTTAGTTAGTTAGTTAGTTAGTTAGTTAGTTAGTTAGTTAGTTAGTTAGTTAGTTAGTTAGTTAGTTAGTTAGTTAGTTGGTTAGTTGGTTAGTTGGTTAGTTGGTTAGTTAGTTAGTTGGTTAGTTAGTTAGTTAGTTAGTTGGTTAGTTAGTTAGTTGGTTAGTTGGTTAGTTGGTTAGTTAGGTTAGTTGGTTAGTTGGTTAGTTGGTTAGTTGGTTAGTTAGTTAGTTAGTTAGTTAGTTAGTTAGTTAGTTAGTTAGTTAGTTAGTTAGTTAGTTAGTTAGTTAGTTAGTTAGTTAGTTAGTTAGTTAGTTAGTTAGTTAGTTAGTTAGTTAGTTAGTTAGTTAGTTAGTTAGTTAGTTAGTTAGTTAGTTACGATTTAACGACACACCAAACCGCATGTGTCATAAGGTGTCATCTAGATTCTAGATAAAACGGATCAAGTCCATCTCTTTTGTCGCCCTTTAAGAAATACGAGACTCACATGGGTGTCAGTTAGATTAAATTTCTAAACACAGAATGTGACTAAAAATAAACGTTTGAAACAAAATAAGATTTACAATAGTACCGTAGAAAGTTGTTTTTGTTGGTACTATTTTTAAACTTAGTCGACACTGTTGAAATTTTGTGGTTTGGGGAGGACGGGTTGGGGGTCAAATTTGTGGACTTCTTCTATCGATGAAACTCTCAATTACATGGATTTTTGCAGTGGATGAAGAAGAGATGAAGTAGTTCAATTTTAAGACAATAGATGAAACACATCGTACAAATAATAACCTTTGTTCTTAAACCTCTTTTGCCCTTCTGAACTGATATCCTGCCAGAAAAAAGAAACATTGGAGAGGTTGTATCAGGCCGTAAGAAACGTTTTGTTTTCATTACTGCTTGAATGAAATATTCCACTGTAAAAAAATGTGTTTAACAACTAAACACTCATTTTGCCACCACTTTGTAAAGACGTTTAAATTCTAAACATGTTTAGCTATTAAACACGAAATGTTTAGCAATTAAACGTGATTCAATTCCGAGGAAGGAAAAAGACACTCGTATTTAGCATCTTAACATGTTTCCACAAACATGTGTTCTAACAAATCTTTTTTTTTTGAAGGAAAACTTTATTTCTGCCTCCAAGTAGGCCTACATATACACAGCGAAACAAATAGTTACACAGTTTACAATAAACAGGATATTTACAAGGGTAATTAAAAAACAAAGAATTTACATATCAAAATTAACAACTGTTTAGAAAGTCGTTTGGTTCCTAAACACCTTTTTAAAGTGTTGTCAGGTAGAAAGAAATCTACTCAGACGCAAGACTAGAGATCTTTCACTATCACTGTAATCAATCGGGACGTTAGCCTGTGATCACTGATCATTTTGTTAGTTTTAAGTCAATGCATAAATGTCGTGCAGAATTAAAGTTTTGAAACCATTTTGAAAATATGCGCTGGCTGCCTCTTTAATAAAGTTAGTTTACTTCAATTACAATTTATAAGGATTAATTACTTTCACATAATAGTGCATCTAAGGTTTAGAATTAAAATTAGAAAACAAATATAATTTATAGGTTTCAAAATGAATAAAGAAAATGAATAATAACATCCATTGTCATGAATAATAACTTCCATAGTCATAGCTTGTTCCAGGACTGACATATTTATTGTTGAAATTTGTTCACTTAAATCCAAGTAGTCCATTGGGAAATAATGTGTGACATTTTCTTGTACAAATCACATTACGTTGTTACCCTGTTTTTTGTTTGTTTGTTTGTTTTTTATGTTGTTTTTTGAAATGAAAAATATTTATATGACCTTGAACTTTTCTTGATTAATTACATAGCAGTCACACAGAGAGGATTTGTGTGGGGAAGTTACTCCAAAGCAGTAACAACGAGATTACATTTTGGCACCAGGTGTAGTAGCTTCCGGAGAGGAAAGAAGTACTAAGGTTACAGCCTAAATTGAGTAATCCTAAAATGACACACAGGTTATACTGCACATGTTACATTTTACAATGAGTGAATAAACTTAAAAACACTATCTTAGTAAGGGAATGTCATGTGAAAATGGTCGCGGGACCATTTCAACTCAATTTTCATACTTTGTAACATATGTTTTTTGAAATTTCACTCTTAAGGTACAATTTAAAGATGAAGATTGCAGAGAAAATTTCTTCAAGTGAGCAGAATTCACGTAATGACTATCTACACATTCGAAAATCAAATTAAAAAAATTTAAAAAAATTAAAAAATGTGATATTTCTGTAAAGTATTCACAAAAGCTCTACCCGAACAAGTAAAAAATAAATTAGGGACAAAAGTAGCATATAATATATTTCACTACTTTTTGGCAACAACTAAAAGTAACGGGGATTTTAGAGGGTCACTTATCACTGAAGGGACAAACTTTTTTTTTTCCATCTCAATGTATTCAATGACAAAACAACAAAATCGAAACAATTCAGATGGAGGCATGTAACAGAGAAAGCAAAGACATACTTAAAGGCTTAATTCTCTGCAAACAGTAAGGTACAGTTTTCAAATGCCTTAAATAATGTACAAAATGAAATTTTACCGCGCTTTTGGTTAATTAAGCTTTTCTCAACTTGAAGAATAAATTTAAATTGATTTAAGAATTCAGTTGCGGACGGCAGCTCATTATAATTAAGCTTTTTATTGAAAAGGAAATATTTTAATGCAGAATGAGAAAATTATATGGATGTCTCAGGGGCAGCTGAAAACCAAAAGAATATGTCTTGCTTCTTAAAAACAAATTTCTCCCCAAAATGTAGTATTCAATATCTAATATAAAATTTGAGGTTATTCTACATTCCCAAAATAAATGCTCAATTTTTTCGTCATGAGTCCCACAAAAAGTGCAGCCTGGGTTTTCATTCTGATTTAAGATAGAAAGGTAATAATTTGTTCCCAGTATCTTATGGATAAAGCGAAACTGAAGATACCAAATTTTACTCTCGCTACAAGAAGCGAAAGGAAAATGAAAAATAGTCCGCCAATGCTCATCGCTAAAGACAAAGTCACTTTTCCATTTGTTAATTGCAGTAGGGGCTGAAAAATGGACTAAATAAGTACATTGTAAACGTAACGTGAAAGAAATGGAATATCCTGTAGATTTTGAAGTTTATCAGGAACATCGTCACTAATGTATATAATTGCTAAAATCCTTTTTCCGATAACTTGGGATAGCAGAGAAAATACTATAAACTATTGTAAAGGGAAAAGATTGGAGGGAGAATTTCTGTCTTAAGTTCGAAAAAGAAAGCAAACAGTTCTTATCGTCTAAGAAATCACTTATCCTCTCTACACCCTTTCACAAGGGACAAACTATTATAGGTTGAGTATGGCGGTAAGTATTTTGTGATGAAAAGGTTCACTCTTTATGAATGCTTTTGACAATCTCTTTTATCATTAGTCCCTTCCTAAAGTTACAAAAAACATGGAAAATGGTAACATCTCCCGGTTAACGAGCTTGAATATTGCGTTGATTGCACAAACCTTTCATACACAAGCCTAATTCTGTTTGACCTAAAGCAAATGCATACAGCCGAAATTGATCATAAAACAGGTCCATCAGTCTCATTAGTTTCACTCACTCCTTGCCTTGAAACAGGGATCGCTATAAATATTACTTGTTGTTAAAAAGAGCCTGGTCACAATTTTTGGCGGACGTTTACTGCTTAAGAAATATTCTAACTGGCTAACGAAAGCGCTAATCCCTAAGTCCTATATATAACCTAGCAAAGAACACAATCGATATAATACAATCAGGCAACGCGGGTAACAATCAATCAAGAAACTCTACATTGCGCAACAATACACGATCATTACAACATTTCGGTTGAGTTCCAGATGCTCAGAATCACTCAGTTTGACCATTTATCATCAAAACATGAGTAAAACTCAGGCGTGGCAAAAGCGAAATCATGAAACTAATGAAGCACCTCAATAAGCCTTTTTAACTTTTTAAATTAATTAAATTTGACTTAAAGAACTCCACGCCACTAACTCGGAACGGACTCTGTTTACTGTAGGCTCCTCTTAAAGTTGGGGACTACTTAACAAGAAATACGTCACACAGCCTGCTACGTAGGCATCCCTACAGTATGTACATTATTCAGGATTTCAAAAACAAATGCTGTGTGGGATATGAATTTAACAATATGGACATCAAATTTTAGTCAATGTCCTACAACATAAGTTGAAAATCATTTTGAGTCTCGAAATTCATCCCATCGACATAAATCATGGTTTCCTTTCCAAACTGCGGTATGAATGTAATGAGATGTGCTTGACTCTAAAAACACCACACAAGTGGTAAATTTTACACTGTAGTATATTAACACTTTTCGGGTACACTTTAACCAGGGTATTTGGTTGTGTTAAATGCACTCATAAATTCTTAATTAAAAAAATCCAGGCCTTATGTAACCAGGATTGCAGTCACCAACTTTTCATACATTTCCTGCTTAAAATGATCAGTCTTTACCGCTCATTTAAACAGGATATTTATGCCAGTCACCGCAGTTATCATACATTTCCCAATTATAATGACAAGGACTTCTTGGTCGTTTTAAGCAGGCAATGTATGGAAAATTGGTGACGACAACTTTGGTTAAAGTTGACCTCGTTTTTTTATAGGAGTAATACATGTTAGACGCGTTTCGTTACTATAAATGGTTTAGCTTACATCTTCCAGATGTATTTTATTGAATAAGATCTAAAATGCGACAGTGTATTCACTAAATTTAAAAAAGCAGTTTCGCAATAAATTTTTTATGTCATCCTTGTATGTACTCAGATGATTTATGTATTTTTTTTTTTCAAATTTATTTTAATGTTTTAAAACAGTTTTAACCACTGTTTTTAAGCTACAGTTTTACATTGTTTAGAGTGGCTTGACTATACAAGCCTTCCTTCTTCATAGATCACAAAGTCATAAATAAATTTTCAATTTAAAAGGAATTAGATAGGGCGATTTTAGTTTTACGAGTTATTACACAATGACCTTTCTTTCAAAAAGTAAAGTAGTTATATATGATTTTAGTACTTTATACATAGAGTGGATAGGTATAGTCGGAGAACCTTCGACTTATTATAATTTCATAATTTCCATGCTTCTTTATTGATAAATATGACTTTTCTTAGATATAAACAGATGACCGCCACCCTAAAGGCTAACGGCATGGATGTTGTAGGAGTGGGACAAGGTTATTAACTCTCGCTTTGGTAGAATGACCCATTGTTTCTTTGTCTCAATTGGTGTCAGTTTAAATGTGACATTTTTGTATGAGGAAACATCTGCTGGACTCGATTTATCAAGAGAGAGCTGAAATAAGGAACTACAACAGAGAACAGAGTGATCATGACGTATACGGCAATTTCTTTCTTTCATTCACATGGCTAACTAACCTTAAAGGGCAAGACCAGTCTCAACAAATTTGTTTTAAAACAACAGCAATCTCACAATTTTTCTTAGTTACTGCACTTATTTCTCTTTGAAGCATCTTTCATAATGTTTTGTACCATTTAAATATTGCATATTCAACCCAGCAGTTACTTCTAGTAAATTTCACATTTGAGGAGAAAAAATTATTGTCATGTGACTGTCAAGAGCCAATTAGAAACTGGACAGACTTCTACATTACTTCAAGTTTGGGTAACTGCAACATTTCCACTTTAAGGCAAATATCCATGTAAAAGATGTATGCACAACTGTTATGAACTTTTCGTCTTTCCCAAATCCTATTCTGAACACTACAGTATCATATACATCTTGACTCTTTTTCAGCGTCGAAAAATATTGTCAATTTTAAATGGGGATCTAAAGGTGAATTAAATCGGAACAGAAGGATAATTTATCCTACAGTCTTCCTTGGACCTATAATGTCAGTAATATAATAAACTGACTTGAATTGCATACTGTTTACGTTTCACAGTGTGAAATACATGATAGCATGTAATTGGTATGACATGTGTTCACCATATTCGATATGATACCACCAGTCATCTCTGGGGATACCCGCTTTGAAATGTGGAACCATGTATCCTGGTGGAACAATGTTTAATGGTCCTATAAGGACACTTTCAATGGGACTGACATTAAATTAAGCGAAATGAATTCATTGGAAGGTATTGTCCTCTCCATGTTCAATTTTCCCCTCAGGTTCGACCTTTGACCTATTCGGATCGTTAATTTCAAAGCATCGGTAAGTAATAACTTGGGGAAGTAATTCCACTACAGATTGAAATAGTAATTTTACATATGGCTTCAGGAAAGGTGAATAATAAATCATAATTTCGATTTGGTATGATTACCCATGAAACCAGTAGGGAAATGCACAGCGCTTAATTATTCCTGACAAAGTTGGTCCTTAGCAAGGGGGATATAATATTCTGTTATGTTGTCATCAGGTAAATTTGACTTTACCGAAATTCACATTTAAGTATAACGTGGCCATCATTCCTTCTCAGAAAGGTTAATAACCCAACTATACAAGAACATGTACCGTGCGGTATGTGCGCCATGTGCATACCAGAATCTTGTTTTTGTTGGCGTTAAGAATTATATACTAACCGGAAGTTTTTATATTAATATTATAACATATTTGCTGTTATTATTTCACATATCGGTGAGAGAAATGGATAAACGGGTACCCCACCAGAGTAAAATGCATTATTCGGAATTGATGACGTGTTTAGTTTGATCAAAAAGTGACAGAATCCCAGATACTGATATTGCAATTAATAAGCATCTCAAAAAGCACTTGCTGAGGTTTTCAAAATGAATATAAAGGCTGTGTACTGCAGGTATTTTTGTAAAAGTGAGTAGGGTGCATAAATGTATTCCCTTTATTCTAAACTTTTAAAATCCTTTCCTTAGATCGCATGTCGACATTTCCACATTTCTTTCCATCTGCAGAGGAAGTTTCGCTCCCGTCCCCAAAAGTTAAATTTATCCTCTGTGAGTCTTCTGTATTAACATGACGAAATATTTATATAATTCCTCAGTATTGCGGTTGCCTTGTAAAATCTATCAAACCCCCTTTGCCTCCTTCGCAAAGTTAAAAACGAAAATGGGCGGAGAGTTCAAACTAAAAGGCTCCTGTATCCGTGTAAACACTCTAAAAAGTGCTTAGTGAAATTTTACCATGTGTTAATATGCCACCTACACAGTCCTTCATATAGTTTCACCTGGAAATCACGGTCAACTTAACCAATAAAACGTTCTGGTTTTTCAGTAACCTGTTTCTTTGTTTATTTCCTGGTTAAATTAGCCAGGGTAGCCTAAAGGTAGCATATAAACACGGAATCTGGTTAAAATTTCTCTGGGCAGTTTTTAGAGTGAACGTCGTAAGGGGTTTTCGTAGGCTGTCAGAAACTAGTTTACAGAATAATTTTTCTTTTGACAAAAGCTGAGGTATGAATATTATTAAATTAAAGAAAGTAATGACGTTTTCACTGTTAATTTCGACGATTTGTTTTGATTTATACTCTGTAAAAGAAAGCTAGCCTGTGTAATGGTCTAAATAGACCAGTCAGCTAAGTTCCTCATTTTAGAGCAGTTCCTGAGTAAATTTGGTTAAATAAAAACTAATGTACAAGTATTATTTGGTACAAAATTGGCCAAGGTGGTTTTAAATACAGGTCAGTTCTAAAGTCATTCAGTCGGAAAGCATAGTCGAATGTAGTTGACTAACGGTTGAACGTGTTTACTGCGTGTTTACAGTGATATCACGTGACCAGACAGAACCTTACACTTTTATGCAGTCTTACTGCATATGGTTGTACACATTTATTATATTATTGTTTCAACACTGCCTGCATGCATACTTGAGATCTAACAACGCTTTACTCTGCAACATGCTCAAACCCCAGTGAAACCACGTCGAAATTTTCTGGAGACTTAAATTCCCTTTTATAGTACATCTCCGTTTCCAGAAGTTGTTCGAGGAAGTTTTTAGACTCAGGACGTTGTTCGTTTTGCTTGGTTCAGCTGCCTGGCGGTGATGCAGACGCAAGCAAGGAACGTCTACCCTTTCCACTTTCCTGCTTTTAGGAATGTGTTTGAAGACTGGGGATGCACTTAGGTCCCTAGGATGGGGACATTGACTAACGGTCCCTAGAGCAGGATTGTGGGTACTAGTACACGGCCTCCCTCGCTTTGCTCTGAGCACTAGTCGAAATGTGATGGCGAATCTCGCCGGTGTCAACCTGTCCACGCTCACTCTGTAGCCGAAAGACTTTCTGATCATCAAATGTTGAGCTAAAGAGACTGGACAATTCATATAGTTCATGAGTGATAGAAATGTATACAAATCTACTTTTACCTGCAAAGAAAACTAGTGTTCACATGGTTACATTTCAAGACGTATAGTTGTATACTTGATGAACACTTTAAAGCGACTCATAGACTTAATTCGAGAAATTCAACTAACTTTTCCCCAATTTTCCTTCACATACCAATGACAAATGGTCAAACTTAGACAATCCCCATATCTTGCCTACAAATAAATATTTCAATGAGTGAGTACTAAACGGCTCTATTCGACTTTCAGAAATCCGTGACCTGTCACTTTTTAAAATTTATGCACAAAACCGCGTCTGATCAAGACACCACAAAATTCAACATTTAATTTTTTCCGTAACCATTGGAAATGAAACTTGACTTATCATGCTATAATTATAATCATTTTCCTGCGGCAGTACCCGTAACACTTTCAGTCAGATATCGACATCAACTCAATGAGCCCCTTAAAAAATGATCCCCTCAATAGCCATCATGCATCCAGATGACTCCCTGAGATGATCAACATCAACCACAGAATAATAGACGGAGTTATTTTCGTCTGATATACCAGGGAGTTGCAACTGGAAGTAGTCGAGGGGAAAATCGGCATGTCGGGGGTTATCATTCATATACTCCGACAGAGTCTACCCAAGCAACTGGACTGCATCCCCCTAATGGTCGTCATGCATGTTTTAATATGAAACAAAATGTTCCAATGAAGAACAAGCACAGTTTTGCATCTAAGTCCTTATAAAAAAAGAAAACAATTTCTAAAGAGAGAGGGTGCTCGCACTACAGCAAATACTCATACCTTAAAGGGCCAAACCTCTCACCCCAAACTACAATTTTGGTACCCGGGTACTGAAATTCTCAATTGGCTCAGCTCTTTGATTGACAGCTAATTCAAACAATGCAGAGTGCCAAGGCTTATATTACACAGCATGAACGGTACTGAGAGTGTTCTGATTATATAAACTGAGTGTTTTTATACTCACCCTGAAGCAATAAACTGAGATTGTGTCTGGATGAGGGTGAATTTCAGACAATTGTGGGAAAGCCTTAAGTAAGAAGGTTAGGAGAATTGATACTGTTTGGGGTGAGAGAACTGGGCCTTTAAAAGACCCTCTACTTACCTTTTTGTGAAGTTGGATTAAAGAGGAAAAGCAGTCTTCAAGACTTATTTCAAAACAATAGCTCAAGTGCACAATTTCCCTTCTGTTTCTCTTCTAAGTACCTTTCACGATATTTCAGAAAAAAAATGTTTGATGTTTCACTCTAAAAACTTAAGTTTAAACCTATAGTCATTCTTTAATAGAGTGAAAAGTGTGAATTCACTCCACTGGAGTGTTCGTTGACTCCAAGAATAGTGAAACTTACTTCAAGAAGAGTGGAAATTTACTCTTTAACGAGTGTCTGCAGGCTCACTCTTTTGAAAGAGTGGTTCCTACAGCAAGAGTGGAACCTTTTTGGAGTGAATTTCACTCTACTTGGAGAGAGTTTCCGCTCTTTTAGAGTGAACTTTATGACTTTCACCTTTTTTTATTACTAAAATGTCACTCTTTTTATTTTTAGAGTTTAGATCAAGTGGTTCCTCGTAAATTTCTTAATTGTGTAAGACAAATATTGTCGACATGATTGTCAAGAGTCACTTATGTTTTAGGACAGTCTAGTACACTAATCGAACTTGTGTGGCTGCATTTTCATTAAATGCATTGCAACTACAAATGGAAACTTTCAGAATCAAATCTTCATTTCTTGAACAAGCAGGCTTAAAAAAATGGTGATTTTCATAGTAGCCAAAATGAGTTGCGATTAACTTATCTTTCTCTGTATAATTTCGTGTATGTGTTTTTTTTTTTAATAATTTGGTGAATACAAATTATTTGAGGTTGTTCTTGCTTTCTTGTAGCCCGAGGAGCGGATGAAGTCCTTTCGTTCAGCCTATCGCTACGAAAAAATTGAGGGGCGGCTGCTGATGGGGGCTACAGCCACAGAGACGCTACGCAGGCCAGCTTTCTTGATGCGTATGTTTGTGTTATATGTTAATCGGCCTTCGTAAACCAAGCTCGTCTCACGGACCTCCTATATATACATGGACAAAGCATGTAACGCGTTCATCTTATGCGTAGACTGTCGCCACCGACTGGGTCAAAAAAGGAGCACCAAGATGGCCGCCCTGAAGCTATGATTTGTATGATTTTACGACGACTCTGTAGTATTTTAAACAAAAGTTAACCTTGAATAGGAAACAATATCAAATTCCTGAAATACGTGCAGTGGTATTGACCATCCTTGCATTGTTTTGAATATACTTCAAGTTACTTGCAAAGTCTGTTGATTTGAACTGCTTGAGCAAGTCCAAACTTTCACACACACATACGAAGGTCTCACACCCCCCAAGAATTTCCCCATTGACTTACACACTAAATTAGCTCCCTCTCGAGGCCCATGCAGCCTTGTCAAAATTCACAGTTATTTCAAGACACCCATCACTTGATAGCTGACAAGTTTGCCCTTCATGGCACTACAAAATGTCCATACCATGACCGTTTAGATTTTGAGCTAGAAGGACTTAAAGTTTTTTGTAGGGTACACCCACCCCTAACCTCTTCAAAAAACGAAAAATCTCCACCATTTGACAGCAATTTTTTAAACAGTCTAAATCACCATCAATCTTACCCAAATTTTCAACATCCACACTCTGACAAGTTTTCTTTCATATTCATGGACTTTCTTTCCCAGCTGATAGGTTATTCTGGAAAAATTTGGTCCGAGCCAGAGTTAAAAGGACTATTTCTTTGAGGGTGTGCACTTGACGCTCTAGAACACTACTCTAATGGAGAAGTGAGACCACAAAACAATACCAGACAACCATCGTGCTACGCCTATACTAACACGTATTGTGGCGACAATCTACCGTGCCTGTCCATGTATAGGAAGTCCGTGGCTCGTCTGAAAACATCGCTTTTTCAGTTTCAGACTTTTGCTCTTGGGTACAATTAAGTTTTTAGTCTCCTTTTTTGTATCCATTAATTTAATTGGTATTTTTCTCTATGATTCCGCTAATATGTATTATTTCATAAAAAAAATCATTCTCATTTAGTGAAATTACTATCCAATACCTTTTTGTTTTGCTTCAAAATTCGTTGGGCCAATGTCATCCAAGAAAAGCAAAGTTGCATAAATATGGTCCTTATTCGGTAAATTTATTTGTAATCATTAAAAGGAATTGACCTGAGAGAGTACCAATCAATAGCTCTTCCCTAGTTAGTTAATTGAAATGTCTGCTCAGATATTAATATGCGTGGATGTTAATATAACATAATGGAGTACAAAGTTTGAGTCTCTTACAAAGGCATTGATTAAAAATTTACAGATTTATTGTTTACAGGACGCTGGATTTTACAGTAAGACAAACAATTATTACATTACCCGAGTGCTTATTATAATCAGATTTTAATACAAAAACGGTTGTTCGAAAGCTTGTAAAATGTACCCCTGAGAATGTTTACTTAAAAGTTGGGGTTTACAAACTAACAAAACATTTTTTCCATCATTTTTAAGATGCCTTTAAAATGAAACGACAAAATTTATGCGTATGATATGAATAGCATCATTGCCATGGTAGTATATTGAACATAAATTGTGAAGAAGCAATCATTTTTCCTCTCTTTACTTCAGTTTCTTGGATGTTCGACGGAAAACATCAATCAACCTCATTCGCGGCCGCTGACCAATCAGTTGTTAGGGAAACCTTCCGTGGTGACACAGTACAAATAAACAGCGCCAGGAAGGGCGTTAATTTATGTCAGCATTGATGAGTCTATATGCACCTCTCTTGAGACCAGAGTCCGGTGAGGTCTAATAATCTGCAACTGCAGTTTTGAATGATTAATGTCCAGAGAGATGAATTAGCAGCATTGACCTTTTACCTCCGCTGTGATTGACAGTTCAATGAATGTACTGCTACGCAATTTACACACAGAACTTAACTGCCTTCGGTCACTAGACTTAGTTTCTGCCTGGATATTAGTATTTAAGTCCTCTCAAACTTTTGTCGATTTTCAACAGTCAAACTCTTCAAAAGGAAGATTGAACTTTTGGGCTCAGATTCATGCTTAAAGGACAAAGCATTCACCACAACTTGAAGTAGTGTAGTAGACTGTCCTGTTTCATGATTGGCTGTTGAGAGCCATGCGACAACAATTTTTTTCTTCAAATGTGAAATTTACCAGAAATAACTGCTTGGTTTACCGTGAAATATGTATATTGAAGTTAAAAAATATGATTAAAAATACTGTAAAGGGAAATAAGATGAAAATTGTTATATTAAGCTGAGGCTTCAAAATAAGTTTGGGGGACTGCACTTGACCTTCAATATAACCTACAAAGAGAGAATTGCAGTACAGTTTTCAAGTTTAAAAACCCTCCTTTAGTGAAGTTATTCTACAACCCCCGTCCTCCACTTCATTAAAATGCAAGAGTTTGGTTTGGACAAAAGTTTGGTTAGCGACAGTTAACCTATACCACGAAGGACATATTTATGTTTATTCAGTACTCCATACACAGAGACAGCAAAGAATCTAAAATACTTTCGTTGATTTTAATTAACCCTAAACTTTTCACACGGAATTCATTGAAAAGGTATATCTTATATGAAAATATGTTTTCAAACTTGAGAAATAAATTAAAAATTAATAAATAAGAATTAACGAAAGATAAGGTTATGAGTGTCTAAGAGAATATTTACCTTTGTCAAAAACAGTTTTTAATAGATTTTTTGCAATACCTTACAGTGCATGAGACTTAAACTTTTAAAGAAACTGTATTGCCACAGACTCATTGTTTTAAATAGGTGGCTACCAATCCGGAATGCGGTACCTCTTGACAAAATTCAACGAAAAGTGAATTAAAAGTAATGCTTGATAAAATGTCTACTTTAATCTTTCAGCTAGTAAAGGAGCATTTATCATAAATGTTTAGTGAAACTAGGAAGTTCACCTCTTGTTGCCAAGTTTCAAAAATGTATGGTTACCGTAGAGTTTCCTGGTTCATGCTAGCCTGTTTCATTTCTCCAACCCCAAAAAGACAAATTTTGCCCTCACCAAAGAGAAATCCTCAAACTTCGATCACAAATTTGTGTCAGCATCTGCTCAGAATTAAGCGGGCAGATAGAAACCCCATGAGAATGACCGTAAATCACCGTGTACCTGCCCAACGAGACAGGAAAAAATTCACCTTCCCCAATGATATGTCCCCAAGAGTCGCAGAGTGGTAAGGCGGAGAGACGAAAAAAATAACATGTTCAACCTTCGATGAATCTCGCTTTTGAACACCAAAGCCACCGTCATGCCTTAGCCAATCAAAGATGTTACGGCTTTGTGATAGGTCATTTTTACCTGCAGCCTAAGAGGGGGTGTTCGATGCATACAGCAGTGTCAGAGGTCATTTCAAGGTGGTTGCTATTTGTAACTTCGACGAAGGCTTCATTAAATCGAGATGTGTTACTGTTTTCATGCAAAACAGCCACCAAAAACAGCACCGATTCACCTGTTCAATAAACGCTTGAAATGATCCGATTTTAGACCAGCTGTTTTGATATGTCCGTTTCATATAGTGAAGGAAGCACTTCTCGTTACGCAATCACTGTTTGCGTTGTCAGTTGACAATTAGTTAGTTCTACATGCGCATGCAACCGCGAGATATTCTACAAATTATAACTTTTTTCGAAAGGACACCCTCTTGAATGAATCAATTGTTAAAACAACAATCACTGAGAGGGAGTGATTAGTTTCTCTTTCGTAAAGTATCCACCTCGAATCTTTTTAGGATCTGATGTAGTAAACATGAAACCATCAGACCAGCACATAAATGCACCAGCTCCAGAAGCTTGTACACTTCGAAGATCGTTATT
Organism: Holothuria scabra; assembly: GCA_037179385.1. Classification (NCBI taxonomy): domain Eukaryota; kingdom Metazoa; phylum Echinodermata; class Holothuroidea; order Aspidochirotida; family Holothuriidae; genus Holothuria; species Holothuria scabra. Next base: position 23,079,229 of record CM074180.1, read on the forward strand.
GGTACCACGTGTCTAATTCTTAAGAAGTCTGTTTGGTCTGGGATAAAACCCCCAATTCTTTGGAGTATCGTATTAACTCGAACAAAAACTTGGAGAGATTTGCAGTTTCCATCAAGAGCCTCATCGAATCTTTCCTTGCGGTGTTAAAAAAAAACTGGCGAAGAAAAATCCTTTCGAAATTACCGCAATTTCTTGACGAGGTGCAGGGACGTTAGATACCGGAATTTATAGACGGGGCTCAACGGTAGGAAAAGTTCTCCACCATTCGAAAAGAAAGTCCTGCAAAGCGGATCTGATGAATTTTTCGTCGCCTGGGGCAGTCCCTCGGATGATCCTTGGAAGAGCATCTGGAATGGGTGAGAAGTAACTCATGATTTTAGAAATAAATTATTTTTCTAATTATCTTTCAGAACATCATTATTTTGCAGATAAAATATCCCAACTTAGAAAATAATTTGGTCGGGATGGGATGAGAGCGATTGGCTAATTGGTCGTATGGGTGTGAGGTAATTTTTCCAAGGCTTCCTTAATTTATTTAGATATTATGTAATTTGTAAGAAGACCTACACCTTGTACCTTGGAAGAATGTAAATATGTAAAGTGGTAACTTGAGAGTTTTGAATAATTTCCTGACTCAGATTTAATGACAGTATATGCAGTGGTTTTTATAAATTGTACAAAGTAGTGAAGATTGTAGGGTGATGCCCTCCACTTCTGCGAAGAACTTGCTTTGAATTGTTGGATACAAAGGAAAAACATGTTTTAATCTGCTTGCCTTTCTGTTGCACCTTATTTTTTATAAGGCACCGTATTGAAAAAAAAGAATCCGTTAAAATCTGAAACAAATAAACAAAAAGATCTTCAACCGAGGCAACAGTATTAGAGAGTTCCAATCTTGGGCCACATACTTTAAAGTATACGACAGAGTTGTTGGAATAATTTTCAAGCTCAGAGACAGAATTAACCTCAATAATGCTTTCCTTAAAGCGTTTCAAATTCCGGAAGCATAAACTTTAAAATGAAATGAAACACACGGTGATTAGGTGATATTAATGCATCATTAAGCCTTTGATAAATAGTGAATATTTAGTGACTATTTAGTAATTATTTAGTAATTGAGCTTCCAAAAAAGTTATAACAGGATTTGGAAGTAGTTCCAAAGGTAGCATCTTTGTCCATAGTAGATTAAAAGGGTAGCTTTTGAGTTGACATAAAATATTGTCATATAGAGACAGGGAAACACTCAATAACGCGCTAAACATGCGTTATCTTCTACACATGTAGTAGAACGTCATGAACTGCCAAGCTGTGTTTTTCGAAACATGTATTCATCTCGTATCCCTTCAACTGGGAAATTTAGTGCCAAAATTTACCAAAATCCACTTTCTGAACTATTCTTCCTACTCTCCTTTTGTTCGCAACGGATGAATTTATTATTATTTTTTTTTTAATAAAGAATATGAACAGTGAACAAGATCATTTTTACAAGTTTATTTTCCAAGTAGTAATTATCACCAGTAAGTTTTGTAAAAAGAGAGTTGTTTCACGTTTACAAATAAAAACTTCTCAACTGTAATTTTTAATTTTAATTCCAGATTTTGTTTAAAATTTCTAAGATTAAACTGGAAACATTTTCTAGAACTTTTGAAATAGACTACATAAATCCTCAAAATTTCAAAAAAGGAATAGGCTAAATTGTATCTCAGACCTCTCTTTCACAGCACAAAAGGTAAATAAAACAAAGATAATTATTTTGCCTCTTGCTGTTTTTTTAATAAAATAATTAGATCTAGGCCAGATTAGATGAGTAAATCATGTAAGCCTACATAATAAAATGGCTTTGTCTTTTTATATTGAAAACTTTGGATGAACAGAAATCAGAATTTTTCGTAGGTGAAAGAAACACAAATTTTTAAGTCACATGGCACTGGTTTCGGTTTAACATTTCACATGAATCATTACCATCGTGGCTTGCTGTAACCTCTCTAGCAGGACCCCCATGGAACATTTTACATTCTTAAAAAATGTTTTGCATGAATCTTGGATTAACACAAAACTCACCCAGAGATACCTACCTCGATGCAAAAATCATCTCAGGCCTCACAAATAATTTCAATGTTTTACAATATTTTTTCCTTTAAGGTGCTCTTCATGTTTTGACTCCTTTGAAAAATGTTTTCTCTCTGGAGACAAAACCAGACAAATTTTAAGTTTTGTTTTGTTTCATGCTTTCTCATTCCTGACCTCAACATGGAATGTTTTACTGAGTATTTTGATATAAACCAAATGAAAGGTCTGACAAAAAAGCTAAAACAAATAGGAATGAGAAAGAGAAAATCTCCGAAAGAGGATTTGGAGAATGTGCTTGTGACAATGTAACAGTCCCCTGACTCACGATAATTTGAAATGTTGTTTAGGTGTGGTCTTGGATAGAAAAGGTTCTGTCAGCGTGGGTGATCTCATTATTTTGGTGGAAGAGACATAAAATGTTTTTCTTCGGCTAAGACTGGCACCTAATCTTTCAGTACTGGTTGGGTATTCAGAAATTACCATCACGTATAAATGTTAAATCTGGAAAGGTTACATTGACCTAGTCTCTATTTAAATGACTCTCATTCTCCTGCATTACTTCCTTCCAGCTTCGGAGAGCATAACATTCATCTGTTGGCTCTGATTAATGTTACAAAATCCTCCCACTAAATTTCAACACTGTTTATTATAACATCGCATCTCATCAACTTTGTTTATTAAGGAGTCAAATGATTAGCAAATGGAAATAATTTCTAGACAGAAAGTTTGAGTCCAGGAAAGAGCGTGGGTATGTAAAACTGAAGGTACAACTCTGCTGAACAAATATACTGATACTTAGCAACTGTGGTTTTAAATGCATGTATTGTGTTGAGTTAAAACAATCCCATGATTGGAATCTGGAGACTGAATAGCGGACGAAATAAGCAGTATCTTTGGCAGTCTTCTCAGAACGAATCTAGATTTAACTTCGATGATTAAATTTAAAAGAAAAAACCTTTTATTTAATTCCATTAATATTTAAGAAAACTTAAACGTTATCTACTGCCTACTTTAAATTCTTCACTTTCCCTTTAATTTATCTAACAAGAAAAGTTTGAAGCTGTTTGGCAAAGATGCGACTCAGAAGTGCCAGTTTTCCGGTCTTTAAACAATTAAATAATTAAAAAAGCCGTAAAACTGAAAGGAGTTTGAAGGTTTTTATTTAGAATTCAATACTGCCTCGGAAAATGATAAAAGAAATGTTTCATTAATACATAGTGTGCTTCTGTACCATGTGACTTCCACAGCCAATGATTGACTCGAATAAAAAATAACACAAGAAACAGAACCCCTCTATTAAAAATACTTCCGACTTAAAAATCGTATGAAAATTTTCCTTAAAAAATATGATAACCCCCTTCAAAGACGTGTTTTGCGGCTATAATTTCGTTGCTCTTACCAATGTTTCTGTTGATCGCAATCTTCATTGATTTTAATTTGTCCAGGTGAACTGTCGCATGATATTACACTGCATGTAATTTCTCAACTAAAATCATTGTATTCTGTCGTTTACCTATTTACGACCATTCGATCAATACAAATACTATTCTAAATTTCTGCTTTTAATCTGGGGAATGTAGGTCTGCTGTAAGTTTCTCGAACCACTTCCCTGTAGTTCTGGACCCATAGGCAATGTGTCGTAAGAAGCCTGGACTATTTTGTATAGAGAGATCTCGGGATGTGTGAGAATGTAATAAAATTTAAGGTTTTTGTTCTCAGTAAAATTGTGGGGGAGGTACAGGCAAAGAACGTTACGGTATTATCTAGGTCACTCTCCCACCCCTTCCTTGCGGAGAGGTAAAACATCCCTTCCCAATGTGTGTGATATTTTCACCATAACACAAACATAACAAGGAAACTCATTTTTTTTCTTAAATCTTGGTTTAGTTTGCTTTATAGGCAAACTTTTGAAAGACTTTTTAAAGGTATCAAAAAATTGTTTAATATAGGTTTCCATTTTCAAATTATTTTTAAATTTTCAAATGTAACCTTGCACTAAACTGTGTCAACTGTTACATTTTCTTAACCTATAAGAATTTTCGGGCTTGTATTTATTTGGGCTAATTCTGCATTAAAATAATATTGAATTGCGGATTTATACTACGTCCAACATCCCCAAAAACCTAAATGATGCAGCTATACGCACTGGTTAACAAGGAATTTTTCTCCTGTTTATAGGCTCTTACCATTGTATTGCATAGGTACATGTGACTGCTATTGGCATTTTGATGCAGGTGCCAAGAATAACATTAAAAAAATAAAATTGATGATCTAAAAGTCAACCCATATTAGTCCCCTTACATCAATTTTTTTAAATCAAACATGCAATGATAGTTTCGGTTTGTTAACTATATGTGAAAGGACATTATAAAGTAATATGTATGTTTGTATTTTATGATCTTCTATTCTAGAATCAATCAATGCAGCTCAAACATGGCAATCAAAAGAACACCGTTAATAACAGCAACTTAATGCCCTATTGCGGAATAACCTTTTTTAAGCAATTCAAGAGAACGTTTTGGTAGATTCTTTAAACTGAAGAGCTATCTCACCAACATTCCTATCTCCGTTATCATGTAGATTAAAATAAAACATGTTAAAACCTCAGTCAGCCTAATAAAACAAGTAGTTTTTAAATGGCTTGGCTAAATATCACGTGTCCCCCACCTCTCCTCTGCCCATATCACGTGTCCCCCCCCCCAACCTCTGCATCTTACACTTTAAAAAAAAATCTTAAAACACCATAAATTTAAAAAAAATCTGCAAAAGTATGGAACAATACCTCTAAGTTATGGCAGATTCGCACACTCATTTAACTGTATCTATCTATACGAGAACTCGTACACTGTCCTCAATTATCATTTCAGTAAAGATTGCAATTGCGATGAAGTCCCGATCACTTGTGCAGATAGTGGTAACAGCGCCACCTAAATTTGCTCGTCGTTCCGAAACAAAGTTTTCACAGCTGAAGTATTGATATAGTTATAACTGTATTTTAGCTTCTTTTTTTCATTGCCGAAAGTGAATCTTTTGACCGAATTTTTGGCATTTGCGTATATAACCAGCTTCATGATAAAACATAAATTAATAATCAGTGCCATGAAAATGTGGAAGGAAAAACGAGCCTGTCACATTAAGACTCTTTTAATTTCGTGTTTAACTTGTAACCAAGCCAACAAAAGCACAGCAACCTCTCTTGCGGACTCGTGTAGCAAATGTAGTTACATTTGTATTGGCAGGTCGGGTATAAGGGGGTCTAAAGGCCGTAGTCTCCCTTATCATCCAAGAAAACCAAAGTGTCGTTTCTTGGAGGAACTCTTTTCAGGGTATACTGACCCTCCGTCTTTTAAGGGGCGACATTCTCCATTGATTGTTTGTCGTTAAAGAAACAAACAGCAAAAACACCTGCCGGGCCCCTTGTGAAATGCCTTTTCTTAGGCTGTTGGGGGAAAGACGTCAATTTAAAGGGCAAGAACAGTCTCCACAAACTTACTTTGAAACCGCAGCGAGATATCGCAAATTTCTCCTGGTATTTCTTCTAATTACCTTTCATTGTATGTCAGGATTTAGATAATGCATATCCACGGAAAAGCAATGACTTATTCTTCGTAAAATTCACCATTCAAGGAGAAAATAGTTTCACATGATTTTCAAGAATAATTCATGAAATATGATAGACTGTTACACTTATTCCAATTGTAAAGGTTGTATTTTCCCTTTAAGAAAAATACCGTTACTTTCATAAATAAGTCAAATTGAGTTTTACAAACATTAAGTGTGATACATTTGTCGTGCAGTAAAAGCATAATGAAGGCCAACCAGACATATCGTTGTCTGATAGAGTTTTCTACCAGCCACAAGTTTTTCTCACTTTGTATCATCGGCTGTTTGCCGTGTGCATGTGTGATATCTGCTACATGCTTTTTCCACTTGGGATAATTTTATTTTCCCCCTTTTTGGTCTTAGCTTACGCTGACTGGGGTCAACTAAAATCAATTGCAAGAGAGTGAATGAAAACAAGACGTGCGCCAGTTGACGTGTTTAGTATTATCGCTGATTTTGTTTAAATAGAGATCTCAACACGTCGCTTCGACTCTTCAAAATTTATTGTTGGTCTTATACAGAATTTATTCCAATTCAAGAATAAATATTAGGTTGGCTACAAATTACACAAATATAACAACCATCCACAGCCTTGTATTTTAGTGGAATGTTTTCATGGAGTCATTCAAGTATCTTGCTTTAAATAAAATTGAAACTTCTCCAATGACATTGGGCAAATTGTAAATGTTAATAAAGTTAATTACGCTTTCTAAACAACTTGCATCGATAATGCCACAAATAACACAAATAACGTTATACGCTGTACTTGACAAGCGGTACGGGAGATGGAAGGGAATATAGGCAGTCATTTGTACGCCATGTAATTTATCACTTTAATTTTCTGCCACCGCCGCCTTTTGACGAATGTGCATTTGGTTTTATTCCGAGCGTTCTGAAAATGTTTTTACGGAAATTTTATGAATTATTTAGAGGAAAGTGTGTATTCAAATTGTAACCGTGAACGAGCAGCTCATGTTTCAAAGAAATTTGCAGCGGTTGGTAGTTTTTGACGAGATAAACTATACACGGATGTTAAAGACATGTGTTTGTTATTCAACTCAAGTCAATAATATGACTGAATAAAATGAAAAATCCGCCCGTCGTGGTCCATCAGCGACAAACCCTGTCTTCCAAGACTGGAGTGAGAGAAACTTTGTCTATTTCTTCGATAAAATGCCTGAAAGACGTAAAAACACACAATTTTGTTTCTAGGAGGGTGTTACCTTTTACTACACTGTCTTTGTATGTAGTAAATTTGGGAAGGTAGAAATTAAAAAAGAACCGAATTAACTTTAGAGATAACTCACAAAAGGACGCACAATGGTTTCACTTATTGCAAAATTGGGAGAGTTAAGTATTAAACGCCCCTCTTAGGTCTGTCATCCTTCCCCTATCATGCGTGATGTACTATATATACTTCTCAGCTCTACATACAGACATAGGCATAGGTGCAAAGGGCCTGCGTAGTTTTTCGTTAACATTAGCGCCATATATATTTATATAGACTTATAACGAGAGGCATTAATATATATATATATATATATATATAAATCAAATTGGTAAAGCTATATATATATATATATATATATATATTTATATATATATATATATATAATTATAGGCCTATAGAGAGAGACACACGGGGGGGGGGGGGGCGTAACGAAAGGAAATATTTTTAATAATAGGTTCATGTAGCATATAGTGTCGTTGTGTGGTTAGAGGGGGCGGCTGGGGCTGAGGGAAAAAAAGAAAATTGTACCGAACTTCACTACTGCGGTTAGGTTGTAATATCTAAAAGATAACTTCATAATGGGACTTTGCGAAGCAATTACATCGAAACATGTATAGACTCCTGGCCAAATGCATTGAAAGTTGACATAAAGGCCTACTTGCGAAACTAATTACAGCCGAGTACATCGTAACGTCTCGGTTTCTTTGGTATGTTTGTGTGGTCACAACAATAGTTTGCTACAAAACTTAACTTAACTAATAATAAAGCATCATTTAAAAAATCCGAACATGTTGATAAAAGCAGACAATAGCCTATCATGCTCCACTTAACATAGCTATGTTTGAATTGAGCCACCGTACATTAATTTTGTTAAAAATGACAAGAAACGGTCCTCCAGTGTATCTATTATTATTTGTTTGTGATTTTACATTTCTTTGCCGTATTTCACAAAACAATAAAAGGTGTTTTCCTTTTGGGAAAAATCATATTATTATAGAAGTAGACTGTAATTGTAAAGAAAGACAAAGAGTTTGTCATTTACAGATTTAATTAAATCAAGTTGATATTTGACACAATAACCACATTGATCAATCTGAGACTTTTTTGAAGAAAAAATACATTCTCCTCCTAAGACTCTTAAAACCACCTCAAACTGATAATTTCACCGAAACGAAGACAGCTTTCAAGGATCATTAAAATTATTCCAAAAAGTTTCATCGCAATGTAATTGTGATCGCTTGATTTGAATTCAAGTGGGTCTCGGTGTCGCACACACCTGCACCATTAGAACCTCGTTAGAAATTCATTGGCCATTTCACTCTGGTGTCAGTATCCTGATGACAGCCATTACTCCGGTTCAAATGTCGAACGTATTTAGCAGTCTGTAGAACATTTAAATTATCACAATTAAATTGCCTCATCTCGTCCAATGACAGGCCGGATTCATTTTGGCAGTTCCACGGCTCGCCCTAATCATCGCTGCCTTTGGACTTGTGCCGGTATCCCGGTTTGCCCTGCGGCCCTAAGGCGTAAGTCTCTACGTAAACTTGCCTTCAGTTAGTTTACTTCGATTTGAATGAGTTTCAAGTGATGGGGAAAAGAGAAAACCTAGCGGAAATGTGTCGCACGTTGTTCAAACAATGCAAGACGATGGGATATCATGGCTTACTCTATCGGTAGTCAAGCCACATTGAACGCGGACGTCTTTCGACTCGGACTAGCGTAAACTTGTAAGGCGATCCTTCAAAGTTTTAAAGATTCGCTGACAAAGTTGCAGAGAACGATGCAAAACTTTTGCAACGTCTGAGAGTAAATTGTTTCCTCGATTTTACGCTCAATTTTATGGTCTCAGAGTTGAGTACCTCGCGGGTTGTGCCGTATTTTATTGTCGGTGGTAAAAACCCAAAAGTGTTCATAATTTTGCGTCATCGTGCACCGCATGACCTTACCACTATTTTCAAGGGATTAGAATATAATTGGCAGCTCCACCACGGACAAGAAATAAATTTCTCTGCAATTGCCCAGAAATTGTTTTGGTATTAAAAAAGTCTATATTTACAATTATTGGACAAGATTGACACTGTGAAACTCACCGAAAGGACTCCAAAGTGACCTCAGGGAAGTTTTAAGCGATAAAAAAAATACATCTGAAACATGAGAGGTGTATGCAACAGTTGATTTACTGGGCAAATAGTCATGACTATGACGCCTTTGCTGAACAACCTGGCCATGTGTGTTAAAGGAAGTTCATGACATAGACCGTGGTACCAATTTATATGGTTGCGCCAAAGAGGTGGTGGTAAAGAAGCATGAACAATCTACTATCTGGTACATTTTTCGAGGAAATTTTTTGAGGGTTATGTTTGAATCAAGTTATCATGCTATTATTCTTTGTTTGGATCTTGTAATGAAGTAGACATGTGGTCGGAGTGCATTTATTTTGGAACTTCTTTAAACCTTTGAACCTAAAGAAAATACACTTTTGAGGGGTTTAAGGGTTATTGCTTTGCCTACTTACTCATTTCAAAAATATTTTAAAAAAATATTTTGGAATTATTCATGTATTTCTACAACGTTCAATCACCACTAATGGCTTTTTACGGCATGTATGCTTCTGCTGCAGAACAAACTTTTGGAGAAGTCAACCAACTCGGAGGGGTGTTCGTCAACGGGAGGCCTTTGCCCAACGCTATTCGCCTTCGTATTGTGGAGTTGGCGCAATTGGGGATTCGCCCTTGTGACATAAGCCGTCAGCTTCGTGTATCCCATGGATGTGTTAGCAAAATTTTAGCTCGATATAACGAGACTGGGTCAATATTACCTGGCGCTATCGGTGGAAGTAAGCCACGGGTAACAACTCCGAATGTGGTTAAGAAAATCCGTGAATATAAACAACGTGACCCGGGAATATTTGCTTGGGAAATCAGAGACAAACTATTAGCTGAAGGAGTATGCGACAAGTACAATGTTCCATCCGTTAGTTCGATAAGTAGAATTTTGAGGAATAAAATCGGCAACAGTACACTATCACACCTACAACACCACCCTTACGACACCAAGGACGCCCACAGGTCATTTTACAACACCGCTCTTTATCCATATCCATGTGCTCCAACACCAATGACCGGCAGTGCAGGGTCGAAGGCCGCTGCAGCAGCCGCAGCGGCGGCCGCGGCTGCAAATGCAGCAGCTGGCCATTGTGGACCTCTTCGGGCGTGTCACTGGCCCTCATCGCACACTGTCAATGACATTCTGGGGTTCCGCCATGCCACCTTCTCGGAACATGCTTCAGGTAAGATTTATTCTAATTGTACAATTATTTACAACCACCAGTAAATCTACATGAAATCTTATTTTTCAGGTCAAAAATAATATTTTTCTTCAATAAAATATACAAACCGGATATTTTAAAAGTAGGGGCAGTGTATTTGGGAGGCCGTAGAAGAGAATTAGGCCTAAATGGTCACCCCATATTAAAGAAGTTTCAAATATATAAGTTCATATGAGCTGGTCAATATCTGGTTTCTCAGCAAGACTTATGCACTTCATCTTTTAATAAAACACATTGTATTTTCTTTAATAACTGGAGCAATTTTAACCCTATAAACAATTACCGAATTTTGATGTATTTTGGAAAGCCTGAACCCCTGGCAAAGCCACTTCGTCCTGCTATTGATAACATCTTCGCTGTATGAAGCCTGTTTGGCAGCACATGTTCCCCGAATTTAGTGATGATAAAACTGACAACGGAAACATACTCCAAGGAGATAGGAATATAGTTCAAAATATAGCGGATATATTCGAGCAACTTATTGTGACAGAGATAAATATGATAAGACCGAACAACTCAATGAATCCCCTGGGTATTGACCTTATTATAGCTTCTATTCAACTTTGTCCGGTAAAATAGATTTGTGTATAACGTGTGTATACTATACGTAGAACACCCAGGCTACCTAGCGTTGTATAGTTAGGAATATGTGTCTTAATTTAGTTGTAGCGAAAAACATATATCTTTAGCTTCACTGAAATAAGTAATTTTTCTTCACAGGAAACAATTGGTGTTAATGTGCCTCGATTTTATGCAATTCGATCGTTTAAGTTACACAGTGGAGGGTGTAATTTCGATTTCGATTTTGAGAAAGTATTGCTTAAAATTTTGAATAATTCCCTCAGAGTAAATCAACCTTCACTTTGCTAATTACTTTTAAAATGCAATTAGCGGGAAGACTTATTTTCTTCAAAAGAAAAGACAAAGATGGCTGTTTGACTTCTTGAGCATACTCTACTAGCACTTGCTGTAAAAGTCCGTAAATCAGTTTTGTACCAGATGCTTTAAATTTAAGATTCATTTGTTTGAAAATGAGTCCACCGTGAAAACAAAAAAAAATTGCTGGTTTATTTTGACTCTAAAACTAAAAGCCACACTGTAAGACCATGCATGGGAACCAAGGGTTATCATTAGGTCGACTAAAACGTCTTTATTCCTTGGGAGATACGTAAGCAGAAGACTGGTCAGTTTGACACAATAGTTCTCACCCTTCTATGAAGGACAATTGTTAAGCTAGTTTAAAAAGAATTAATTAAGAGTTTTGGTTTAGGTATTTGTTTCTTAAATTAATTCAGGAACTAATTTTTTTCAAGTAGCAGGTTACTTTCGAATTCAACCCATTTTTTCTTCAACATTAAAATGTCTTAGTCACTTAATGAAACACAGATGCCAAAAACAATTCTGCAAAATGCTGTCCTCTTTCGACGATGTGATATGATTTCTTCAGCCTATCCAAAAGTTTTTCTTGGCCCTTTTATCACCGGGTGGAAAAATATTTGGGGTAATTTAGAGGGGGGAAATTGGGTGAGATGGTTGATTAATATTGTGATAATGAATATCACAGATCAATCATAAAGGTATTTCCTTGTTTTTATTCTACGATACATAACACAATGTTTCACAATACTGATGACTACTCTGTGTACTTTGTAGCTTAGCTGTTCCTCAATTCACTGTACTGGAAGATAATTTGAGGGAAACAGTTTACTCGTTCCCGGTTTTGTTGGTGAACAGTTCATTGGGCATAAAGGTACATCGTAAAGTTATTTTAATTGGCAGGAGTGTGTTAGGTTTATGTTCATACCGTTACCCTTCCTTGGTATGAAAAGGAAACCAGACAAAAGTTAAACAACAGAGAAATGCCGGTAAGATGGTACAGCCTGTCTTCTTCAAACGGCAGCTTTCACTTTTAACGGCAGCCCCAGCAACCTATTATCTTTCCTTAAATGTTAATATGGTCTACTGTAAAATCAGACTTGGATTTCTGCCATGCTATTAAATTTTACGAGCCTGGAATGAACCACATTGCAGCTATAGATTATTTCCATTTTACATTGACGACTTAGTAAAGAAGTCTTTTTGGTACATTTTAAATAGTTGAATTCATTGGAGTTGTCCCACAGTTTTCACACCTTTGCCGAAATCTTCGGCCCTGTAAATTCAGTTGTAGTTGTATGAGTAAGTGGGATGTGACAAAACGAAAGCTGAGAACAGGGAAAAGGGAAAGGTGAAAATATAATACTGATCGGAAATATCCTTGTAAGCAATAGATAGTAAGGTCGCAATATTAACTTTGATATAAAAAGAGATTACAAATGTATGAGGGTTTTTATAACAATTAAATTGATTCTAATCCCGGGTGCCGATACAGCAACCATTGTCATTTAAGCTTGGGAATGTTTCCCCACTTCATCTATTGTACTTGAAGCCTCAGTAGTTTTTCAACTTGAAAATAGTTTTTAAGTTTAGTCGATTATTCTAGAAGCATGTCAAATTTTCGGACATGAGTGAATAATCTGCTCATTAGTGAGAGGGCTCAATGGGAATCCAGTTTCATTAAGGAGAATAAACATGCTTACATTTGCCTTTCTATGAACTTGCAAAAAAGAAAAAAAAAAAGCTCATCCCTCGCAAGAATTAAACAATGTAAGAGTGATAGGATCAAAACTGATAAAAAATGAAATGTAAAATTTCAGCAATTACTCAGAGTTTTTTTAATCTATAGGAATACATCCAAAGACACAGTTACATAGTTCTACCCTATTAATAACCGAAACGGCCGGGGTAAAATTGTCATGATTGTTTCATTCAGACAAAACAATAAACAGATTCATTTGCGTACACAGTACAATTTTCTTTTACCTTCGAGTAATGATGCCACTCTGGTGGATTCAAGGTTTCTTGAGGTCTCCTGTGAATCAGTCCCATTGTTTACTTCACTGTCACTAATTTACATATGCAAAAAACAAAATGTAACATGAAACTATTTTATTCTATGCCGATGTCGTTCATTGGTAGCATCTCTGTCACGTGACCCAATTGGAAGGCCAATGTCACCATTAAAATTTTAACACTACCCTTCTTACCTGCCTTCAGTTCCCTCCTCAAAGTACAAGAAATTTGTGATACATTCACATACACACACACAAACACACACACACACATATATATATATATATATTATGAATTATTTATTTGTTACTTGTTCATGTATATATATTATATATATATATATATATATATATATTTATTTATTTATTTATTTATTTATACGTATATAAATATCCCTTTACTGCATCTGCTTTGCAATAAAAGAGAAGAACATTGAACTGATAGTTGTTGCTGATAGTTCTTGCCCCCTGCTTTCGGAACGCTTAACAACGGTCACTGGGGTACTTCGTATATCTTCCGGAAACAATTTCTCGTAAATTGCATTTTCTCGCTTTCGGTGTGGCATTTACTTTTCTTGAAGTTAATACTTCTACGTGCTTCTATTTGTTAAGTTAGTAATTGGGCATTGCTAGTTTTGCTTTGGTCAAATAGTCATTCAAAACCATCCCTTTTCGTAGATATTTGAATAAATCCTTTTGAATGGGAAGTACCAGGAGACACCAGTACATACGTCCCTTTCAATCATCCAGATCAAAAGTCCCCCGAAAGGAGTATTTATTTCCCAACAAATCCAATTACCGTGTATTCGTTTGTGAAAATTAAATGCTTCTTCACTGAGAACAAACATGGGACAGTTCTAAGATCACATCAGGTACTGTTAAATATTGACGATTTGACGGATTCCCTTCAATCTTTTCATGTTTCCCTTAAACGAGAAATAAAAATGTGGACATTGTTTGGCTTCTTTTAATCATTTATGTAAAACACCAACAATCAATTAGTGGCCCATGCACCGATTGGTCTTTTTCTTTCACATATTTAAGTAAATAAAACGAAAAACGTAATAAAAAAGAGAAAAAGGGGGAGAAGGTTAAGGAGACTGGTTGACTCAGGCCTTATTTGGGAGGATAGGCCTAATTTAAGGTTTTTTTTTAATAATATTCCGCTTTCAATCCTCAAGTCTAAAGGAGTGAAATTATAGCCTCGTGTATAATATTAAGTCTGAATATTCACTCTAAAGGAGTGAGAATGACTTCAAAATTGGTCCCCAATTTCACTCCAAAAGAGAGGTTTCTCATTCTAATGGCTTTAGAGAATGCAACCTTTTGCCAGATATTTACTATATCCTTTTCATTCTTGTAACCGTTGTAATAACAATGATAACTTTTACATTTAGCACAATGCAAGGATCCTCAATAAGTCACTTTTCAGCTCTTATTTCCAATTTTACTCCTTACAAAGTAAATGTTTGAAAATAAAATTTTGTAGAATTTTTCTTTCTCATGAATTCAGATCGATTGATTAATAGGAAATTGCATAGGCGATCAACTGATTGTGATCGATTTGTTGCAATTTCAACTATTCATTTACTTACATTCCATTAGTCCATTAGTGAAGGCGTTTTAACGATCCCATGTATTAGATAAAATATTTATATATAATTTTTTTTCTGTTATTAATCATATTGCATTACGGCGGCAAAACAGTAATAGCCCTGAAATACGACCATTGCAGAAAAAGGAACGGTAAAACTGCACATTCAGGAAAATCACTTTAGTGTAGGTCGAGTATTTTATTTCATAATCCCGTCATACGAATTGATACCGAACCCAAATTATTTTATTAAAGAGTAAACTGTGTTCCGGTACCCTTGTTATCAACAAGTGCATCAGTTTGATGCAGATGGCTACAACGTGAAACATGGAAAAGAGAATATACAAAAATCAAACGAAATACAAGACGAATCCATGCTCCTAGGGTGCCGTTTGAAATTTAAGAAATTTTCTCTCAGAGGGGATTGCCAACCATCCGACGGACAAAGCGGTGATTCGATAAGGTTTCTTGAGCCTTTTACAAATTTATTTAGAGTTGTTCGGTTTGAGTTGTCAGCCTCGGTGACAGAAATCAAAGCCACATTATAGTGAATTAGATTCCACTCGGATTTCAGTATCATTGTCTCACTCCCTACTTGTCTGTTTTATTTGCTTTGAAGTCATATAAATTATGATTTAAGGAGAAAGAAGGAAAAGTAGCGATCACGCTTTAGAGAAACATTCCCTTTTAACTAATTACGAAGGCATCAGGCAGCTGGCTGGATGTAGTTGAAGTAACGTCTCCCTTCCTGGGAGTAAATCTCAGAGGAGGACCGAATTAGAAGTCTTTTAACTGTCATTTGGAGGCAGAAGTAACGATGCATTCGCGGAGCAGATATAACGCCCGTTAATGGTTTTGAAATTGCGACAAGGGTTTTCCCTCGTCAGTTGAGCAAGAGCGAATCGAAGTTGACGGGAATTTTGCTACAGAGTCACGTTCAAGGCATACTGTAGCCAAGATTGGACTAATTGCTTCAGACGGGGGTAAAGATACAGATTTAATATCACTTTAGACAGTGTTGTGACAGTTAGAACAGTTTCTTTGTAGTTCATCTAACTTTTTTATTGTTCATTTACCCTGCATAAAGTTTTCTTTTTGATCTGAAGTGTTAATGGTAATTTGTCAACTACTGAAGAAAAGTTTTGAAATCTGCGAAGTAATGGTAGAATAAATATCACGTAATATCACATTTTTCCCCTCAATTTCCATTGGGGGAAAAAGTGAAATATTTTCTTTGTTGAATAAAACGAGATTAATGGCTGAAATTTGGTCATTCCCTTATAAGACGACGGAACTCACCCAATTCGTACGATCCAAATGAGTTTTTTATATTGAGCATATTGTCAGATGGAACCTTAAAATTACCGAAAAATAATTCGAAAAACGACTATGATAGGAATTCATATTACCTAATGGTTTGTTCCTTTATAAATAATGCATATTTGACAATAAATACTACTATTTCTTTGACTACACTGTTGGGAAGTGAATGGGTTGTTAAATTCTTATCTTAAATTTTAGACTACTAGTAGGGAAGTTCCCCCGTCCCCGTCAAAGGAAACTTAACTCATCCCCCAAAATAAAATGGTGACCTAAAATAGTGACCAGATTGTAACGTTAGATTTCTTCCAAAGACTCACAATCTTTACTTACACAACATTATCATTTCAAAAACTCATTTTGAACTTTCTCAAAACAAAGGCAACCCACGTCATCATTGCGTCATTAGTTTGGTTCCAAGTCACGAATAAGTGGGGAGAGGAAGAATAAATTGATGCTAGTGCTTTCAAAAAAGTCACAGATAGCAGAGTTGCGAGTTTGGATTTTTACGGCTTCAAAATTTTGGGCTAAAAAAGCTACACTGGTTGGTATAGGAACTTGACAACCGACGATACTAACTGACGTCACGATGACGACTGACCTTTGACCTTGCACTGAAGTCTACACCGTTGTGTGGAAAATCAACGAAGCTGTATAACCGTTCTGTCCATCAACGGCTGTAACAATTTATTCCGTCTCCTAAAGTTTTGAGGGCAAATGGCCACCTGGATTAAATGTTTGCGATACATGACATCATGAAATAAAGTTGAATGCGTGTAACGATAACATTCCTCCTGGCAAAATGTGTTCACTTTTCTTATACCCATACGAAAACTCATTTTATAGAATAAATTTTGCCCGTCTAAAAGTTAACTTATAATTGGGATAGAGAACCATTTAAAAGAAGTACCCTCACCGTGTTTAAAAGTTATTTTTCCTTACTTTTCAATAAATGTGATCGTTAAATAGACATTTGGTAGCTGCGGCATCCTTAATAAATGCAATATTTGAATATTTACGATGACTTTATGTAATTTACGTAAACTCCAGTTGGCTTTAGATGTTGTAACAATTCTTTGCGAGCCATAAATCAGTGAATTTGCCGGAGCGTTTGTTTACATCTGCGATTGGTTCTCCGGCACCGCCCTTATCTCATATTTCCCTATAAATTTGTGAGAATAGTGTAAAACTAAAGTACAGCCAGTCTGTGTCAATGGTTTATTAAATCGGCTGAGAAGAGCAGTTTTTTGCCTGTAAGTTATTTTGACTTTACGAGAATAACGTTAAACGAGACGGATGAATGCTACGCTGCACGTGACTATTTCATCAGGACAGGATAATGCTCTTATTTTAGTTATTGATTTTTTATCAGCTAAACACTGTACAAACGTGTCGCATTAAGGTTGGATGTCACCGTTTTAACTCCGACAAAATGTAATAAACCGTCAAATCCATGCCCTCGGAGACAGTGATTTTACGTATATAAGGAAGGGACTATCTTATGAAACGTAATTAGTCACTTTAGTGGTTTTCATTTTTTATTTTTTTCCTTCACTCACTTTAATACTTACACCATGTTATGGATAACAAAGGAATGCTTCCTGAAGTAATTGTTGAGCATGTAATAATGTAACAGTTGCTCAATCGGCCTTCCATTGAACCTAGGCCACCTGACCTCTTTCAGTGAACCAGTGCGCCATAACAGCTAGAAAACAACAGAAACAGTATTTTATTGAGACGAAAATTTGGGACAGGGACTATTCTTCGAGACTCACCGGACAAATTAAAGATATCCAAATATTAATCTAGGAACATTATCTCTTCCTGTAAATTCGATCCTTCTTCAATCCTGTTGTTATCCCACCTTCCGATTACAGCATCTTGTAGCTATTAATAACCTTAGACGATGGTAGTAAAATGAGTCGTCATCCGCTCCTATCTTTTGCAATGTTGTTGCTAAGAAAATAAGTTTCTCTTATATGAAAAAAGGAATTATAAAAATTATCGGTCATGTACCCCAGTTCATGTATTCAAGAAAAATTTTGACAGCCAATAAAACATTCAATTTTAACGAACCTTTAAGAAGTGTGTTTCCGTTCTCATGCCTTATGTGTAGCTTAATTCTTTTATGCAAACCTCGGGAAGAATGATAAAAATGTCAAGTGTTAAAAACTAAGAGCTTTATTCTAATATTTTTCAATTTTGAACAACCCTGGAATGCACGCGGTCTTTTCGTAACTTTGAATTTCCCTAAAAATATCATTTCTTGTAAGTTATGGAATGATTAATAGGCACAAATAGTGACAAACTCGAAGAATTTACTTATCAAGGCTGTAAACTATCCTTGAATACTCGAATTACAACCTAAACAGTACTTTCGAGTAAAATCTGATGGATAATCGAAAGTATACTTCGCTTATTATTGAGTCAAAGGACTGAAGGACAGGATATTCAAAACGGAGGCTTTTGATGTTGATAATCTTGGGATAATATTTGCATGATACAAAATAAAACCAATTTTTCTAGTTTTGAACGTTATTATAAACCTGGGTTAATTTTAAAATCTTTAACAAAAAGTTTTATGTATTTTTATATATTTCCCCAAAAGAAAAAAGGACTGCCAAGTTAACTTTCCAAGAAACACGAATGTTCCATTGTTATTAAAATATTTGAATTAAAAAATAACAGCAAGGTCTTGAAATCTTTTGAACATGAATTGTAAGTATGTTAGGGGGAGATCTATAACGACGCGGCCCAGTTTCCAACCTATTGGTTCCAGTCGAGCCGACCACGGCTTTTTTTTCCAGTTGTGGCTCACTGGCTTGTTTTCCCCACTCCATTGTTTATGCGGAGCATCACGCACAATGGCAATATGGTAAACTAGAGAAATAAGGTTCCAGTTTGGTTTCAGTACAAGTCTCCCCTTAAGTCTTCTCGTACGACGGGCGGGGAATACTCTGGGCACATTCCACAACCCCCAGCCCACAAGGGGCCGCATGAATAAGTTACAAGTTGACTTCTTTATAAATGATTATGAATCATTTTGGCCTTAATTTTTCTGAAGTTAGTTAGTACGTAACAAATGAGTTATTTCGTAGAAAAAATTCACAAAGTTGAATATATAATGTAGGTAATTGAGACAGAAGAACTGCGTAAAGTGTATAGTTGGCAAGACAGTATGACGTCATAGCAGACTTGTTACAAGTCATCAAGTTGCCAATGGCGTCTGAATGCTTAATTCATTAGCAACTTTATAGTACTCTATCCCGTGAACAGAGCAAGGAATAACGATGTGATATTTATCACGATATTATTACAATGTCTTTTAGCCATCCTCTTAATCTATTTTTCAAGATGCTTAAAATTGGAATCAATATGTCAATAAATCTCGATTGTGGCTTTATAAAAAATTAAAATTCGGTGGGGACAACCATTTTGTTGCTGATCGTTTCAATTTATTACATAAAGTAATTTTTACTCCATTATTCCATAAAGCATTCGTATAACGTTTAAAACCTTTAGGAGAACGGTGATTTACGGTAAGATAATTGCCCAATGGGTGGGGTGAGCGGAATAAGGTGAACTTTTTTTCTCTTTTTGTATGAAAAAATATACAACCAACCCTTATACTTTATAGTATATGCAGTTCACATATACTGCAAGAATATTTATAAGAAATGAGGAGATGAAGTCGAACAATTTAACTTCTAGGTAAAATATTTCACTCGACATGCATGACGTCACTATCAACACAGGTTGCAATCCCTTCTTCATAAGTCTTCAACTCTTCAGACTGCATCTTTTGCTGCTTTAGCTCCTGAGAGTCATGGGACAGTATTTTTTTTTTCTCGAATGTGATATATACTTTGAGTTACTGCTTGCAGATTTACCTTTAATATGCAATACTGAATTCCTAAGATATCATAAAAGAAAATTTGAAGAGAAAAGAGAGGGAAATTGTGAGACTTAAATGTTGCTTCGAAACGAGTTTGGGGCGACTGCTCCTGCCCTTTTACACATTAATACTTATAAACGCAACTAGCCCGCTGAAGAATATTTCTTCGCCTCATGTCAGTTCAGTAATTTACCTTGTATGGAAAAATACTAAAGGAGAGAAAGTTACTCTAGAAAATATTCTTCTGTGACCAAAGGAGTAAACCTGTAAACGGCAAGTTACAATATAAGCGTAAGGATAAAAAATAGTAACAATGTACGGACTGACGGAACAATAATAGGAAAATAAAACCATAAAGAGTTGAAGAAAAAACAATACAAAGAAAAGTTACTTAAAGGTAAAATATGATCACCCCAAACTTGAACTAGTATATGAACGAATCCGAACATTAGGTGATGGTCTGATTTCAGTCGGTCATAACTGGGGTCTATCACCTTTTTATCTCTCAATTTCCTTGCTTACCTGTATCATGGATGGTTGTATACTAAATTGTGTCTTGTTTCCTTCAATTTCACTGAATATGAGCATTTGAAATTCATGTGGATAATAAATGAAGACGATTTAAGGCTGATGGACCCCACTAATGGCTGCCTTTACAGTCACTAAACACAAGCGCTGATTGGATGCTTCTATAGTCAGATAGTATAGACTATCCTATTTGATGTTATGAGACCATATTTTTCCTCCTCAATTTTAAAATTTACGAGGAATAAATGATTTACCTTAAATATGTTATGTCTTCCACCAATACTCAAAATTTAAAGTTATGAAAGATCATGTAAGATTCTTGGAAGAAAAATAAGGAACTGATAACATTTATAAGACTGATGTGTCGAAATAAGGTTGGACGGCTGCTTTTTCGTTTCGTTTGAATCGGTTTGGTTTGATATGAATGAATGATAGCGTATCAAAAGAAAAAACGGAACCAGATGAAGCTAAAGGCTTTTCCAGTCTGGTCTAATCCAGAGTTGTGTATTGACAGATTAGGATCACGAAAGTCGAGCATAAAAGAACACAAGCAAGAATATACGGTTGCATGTGCAACTCAGAAATAGCTCATATTATTCTAAAGCCTTTGAATTGGGTCAACCGGGATAACTGATCGGAATTTGCTCTAAATTGAACTAGAATTGATTCGAAAGTGAATCAAATTTGGTTAAAATATGAACCGAGTTAATTCAAATGTCTGACCAGGGTACGTTTACCCCTCGACCCTGGTTGGCTCAGTTAATCGTATTTTAAGTACTAAATATATAAACGTTCATAATTCGAGAGGCGAAATTTGTACTTTCATGTAGCTGAATGGGTATGCAGAAAATTACAGACATTTGATTTTTCAAACAGCATAGAGACCCAACAAACCTTGCCTTGCACCAGTTGATCCCAACAACTGTGAAAAAATGCCCCACCGGCAAGATAGCAACCAAAGTAACAAAAATTGTGTGACATGCTGGTTAGAAAGTAAAACTTAGAAAGATAAAAAAAAAAAAAACACGAAAATGAATGCAGTTGTATTCACTTCAAAAGAAGTGACGTGATGCATGGACAGATGGGCACCAAAGTTAGTTTTCTGATGTCTGTGTATGTAACCTCTACATTTAGTACAATAGAGAGCTACACAGTCATCTCCACATTACTTTTAAAAATATATTTATTTTAGTAACATGAACATTTGTTTCTATGTTTGCCTTAATTCATGATTAACGTGGTCATACCCCTCCCCCAATGGGGATTAATACGCCCACATACACAAGTGTGCTTTGTCAATCTCGTGGTTATTTGGCCCTTTTTGAATTTCAGATTTGGTAAGCATTTCATTCTACTCTTTTTCAGCATTTATTTCATTAAAAAAATTTAAAGGGAATGACGAAGGATAAATAATGGAAAGATATATCAAAAATAGTAGTTGTTTTAAGGTGCTTTTACACTTGATCCGGATCTGACCGTCCGATGTTATTAGCATATCGAATTACGTTTATTGCTTGATCCGGGTGCATTTACACTTGTCTCGTACCCTGATCCTCCTCTGTGCTTCAACGGAAGTGGCTCCAAATAAATTACGAAATTGATCTCTGGTCACCGTTGATTCGTGGAGCATCTGCACTACAAACTTGATTGCTTGCGGGGATCAAAATCGGGTGATCAAATCCGGATGTGATCTGCATTTACACTACAAATTTCATCTCGAGCAGTGCATCAGACAGTCAGACCTCGCCCAGGCGATCAGATCTGGATGTAGTGTAAAAGCACCCTAAATAACTTGCAGTATGAGCTCTAACCGAAACAAAAACGAAACTTTGCAGAGATTTCAAGAATGGTGACAAAAGAAAAATAGACACACAAAATAAGTGTCAACTTAGTTTAACAATGACGTAATATTTCGGTGAAGTATAAGATCAGAGTGGTTACATGTTGAATTCGAAGAGGTAAGGAGTTTAAAGAGGCTCATTGAGTTGATATCGATACCTTAATGAGAGTGTTTAAGGGTCACTACCGCATGACAATCTTAACAGTTAGCATGACAAGTCAATTTTCATATCTAATAGTTATGGAAAAAGTTAAAATTTTGAGTTTTGTTGTGTCCGGACTTGTAACGGTTTTGTGCAAAATTTGAAAAAGTTTCTGGTCACGAATTTTTGAAAACCGAATTGAACCGTTAACTACTCACTCATGAAACAGTTATTTGTATGTATGGTATGGGGATTGTCTAAGACTGAACATTCGTCACTGATATGTGAAGAAAACTGAACGGGTTTGGACAAATTTGTTGGATTTCACGAACCAACTCACTACAATGAGCCGCTTTAAGAGATTATGGATTATTTTGGTGAGTTTTCACATTTCTGCTCGACAAATCTTTATTTCCCGCCAAAATTTAAATTTAGCAATGAGAAAAATATCAAAATATCTTTTGAGTAACATGTATACGTTGTAGCTATCTTAGTGTGCACTGCACCATCGAGCTGTCGTCGTCTGGTGGTAGGTTATTCTTAAATATAGTAACGATCTAAACCAAAATCTAAGTCAACTCAGTCGCTCCCTGCATGTGCTAGGGGAATTGGGAGAAATAAAAAATGGAGTGGGGAAACTGTCAGTGCATCTTCTTGCCATAAAAAGTTTTGGAAACAAATGAGAATGTAACAAATCGTATCACTGAAAGTATTAAGTAACCTTGTATCTTTTGAAAATGAAAATGGGCTAAAATATTTGACTTTCTCCCTTCTCACGTGGCTCGTATACCAAAATGAAATAAACGTAATTGGTAAAAAAATAAAATGTAAATGTGATGATCGTTTTTGCTTTTTTTAATTAATAACTATCGTTGTCATGACCGCGTAAACTTAAAATTTTCAAATATATACAGAATCTTAAAACAGGAGGTACTGATTTTGGAACAATGTAACATTCTGCCATGAATTATATACGAAATAATTAAATGCCACTTAAAAGGCACGGAACATTTAAATTGCTGGGTCCCGCATTCCTATACCGACCGGGACGCACCCAAGCAGGCAATGGCTATAGTGGAATTATATGAATGCATCTTGTTAAATAAGGTTTTCCTCTTTGGAAAGTTGCATAAACTATTGCTTAATCGTTGGCTACCATTCCGGTAAGAAATTACTTCATCAAGCTATAAACAGTTCGTTTACGAAGTATGATGTTAAGAATTACCACCGAGAAATGTTCACTAATAGTTACCCATAAACTCTAAATACAGTTCAGTAAAATAATCCCCAAGACTTTCACGTTAAAGAAAATATTGAAATAGTGGTAAAACTTGTTCAAAATTGTTGAATTTGCAGGTGAATTATGTTGTTGGATATTCACTTTTTTGGGTAACCCACCACTTGGCTGACCAATTATTGGAAAATGTGTACCCAATTTCAGTATTGTCACATACTTGACCAGCGGTTGGTGAACATTTTACCCAACTGTTTTAGAGTGTACATGGCAAGTAGGTGTCGTTCCGAGTTGGTCTATTGGTGCCATGTGCAAATAGTCCGGCTTTATTGGTCTCACCGACTGGAATGTTTTAGCAATAGGCAAAACCCTCACTGTAAAATGAGTGCTTGTCAAAATGACACAGTTTTACTGTTGTGAATTTGACGAAAGTGGAAGAACTATTTTGCATAAATAACAAAAGTTTTTATAGGCAATGTGTCATTTTTTCTATGCTACATCGGTGAAACATCAAATTTAATTAGGCCAAAATTAATAATTGTGAAACTTGCATTTGAATAAATAATGTTCTCATTCAAGAACAATACTCATCTTATAAATTTTAATGACTGTCATTACGATTAAAGGGTTCCATAATCGATAAAGGTTTCGGTTTTGTCCTCTATTTAACGGATGGAAAACTTGAAACAACAGGTTTTTAGCAATGTTTGACTTTGAGGTTTATATTTATAAATGAATTTGGTCGGCATTTTTAACCTTTAATTTTGCACCATAGTAACGTGATAGTTTGTTTTGTATATCGGACAAAGGGACTTTCAAAATGTACCTGGCACTCTGTCTTTTCGTCAGGCATGACACTAAGCAAATTGAATGCGTTAAATCGAACGCTACCCACATGATGTTACCGAAACAGGGTTTGGGGTCAATGACATGTCTAAGGGAGGATGCATACTGCGACGTAAATATATTGTCGCTTTTTACCACCACACATGTATGCTATTAGCAGTTATCGGTGAATAAGCGAACTGCCTCGACAAGCCTGACTCAGCTCTACTCGAGTCGCTCTCGAGCCAATCGCTAGTATTTTCTGTTTGGGAGTTTTCTCGCGTAACCCTTTACCCTCCGTAAATATATGGGTCCCTGTAGGCCACGGGATGCGATGACGGAAGAAGCTTAACCTGACACGTCCCGAGCAATCAAAGGGTTGTTACAACATTTGAGGCTACGGGCTGCTCATCAAAATGGGACCAGATGGGGGTGCGGCGGTCACGAGGTCCTTGAACGACCGGGCAGACAGACAAATGATGATCAGGAACTATTTTAAAAGTGAATGATGACAGATAAAAACGTTGGTTGCTTTCAACCACCGTCTGATATATTTTTGGCAGATCGCTGTCATAGCCTGCATGAGTCTTACCAAACTAGCTATATGTATGCACTAATGCGTGGGAGCATGCCCACATGCTTGAATTCAGCTCCGCGTGAGGATGAAGGGGAATCGGTTCCACGGCTACGCCAGGTTAAGATGCAATGAAAACTGTTTATACAAGCATCCTAAAAGCCAACATCGGGGGAACACGTGGATTCTAGTCGGATGACTCCACTAAAGCGTTCTGAGGGCGGTTGATTATTTATGACCCGCAAAGGACCCCACCGCTGACCGGCATATAACTCGGAAGTTAGTCAACCTGCTTGGGATAGTAAAAACGGACGTGTGCACGCTAAACTGTATTTTGTTACGATTCCTAGCTATTTGGATAACAAAAGGAAGAACAATCAAAAGAGGCTCGAATACCAAGTTGGGTGCACAGACAGGGGGCTTTAACAGAACTTTATGATAACTAATAAAAAATAAAACATTAAAAAATAAATAAATAAACTTTATACACTTATTATTATTACTATTAGCAAGATGTAGGAAACCCAGACTGCCAGAAGCAGGTTTATACAATATAAAACAAAAGAGTCAGCTTCTTCACTATCTGACAGAGTGAAAAGTGTGAATTAACTCCATTTGAGAGTTAATTCACTGCAAGAATAGTGAAATCCAGTCCAAGAAGAGAAAAATGCACTCTTCAATGAGTCTCTCTATAGGGATCATTCATTTTTAAGAGTGTTCTCTGCATGCACTCTATCAAGAGTGAAACTTCACTCTTTTGGAGTGAAATTTTACTGCTTTAATTTACAGAATGTAACACAAAAGTAGGGGTTCTGGTCGGGGTGTGCATGGGAGTGGACGCG
This sequence comes from Holothuria scabra, assembly GCA_037179385.1. NCBI lineage: Eukaryota > Metazoa > Echinodermata > Holothuroidea > Aspidochirotida > Holothuriidae > Holothuria > Holothuria scabra. The sequence goes on from CM074180.1 coordinate 23,105,149, forward strand.
AAAGTGCTCCACGGGACGGGATATAATGAAATCAGCACAAGAAACGATTTTCTTAGGTTTAAGGACATCGCCACTCGTTTGTTTGAATCTAAAGAAACAGCTACATCTCAAAAATTGCTTATTTTGTCTTGAAAACATTTCTCAGAATATTTTAGGACTCCAGTGTTATTGCCTATTCAAGGTGAGCGAAGGCGTTAATTCGAGTAAATTTCACAATTGAGGAGAAAAAATAGTTTCACATGATTCTCAATGGCCAATCATGAAACAGGACATTCTAATACACTAATTCAAGTTGGGGTTTCTGCATTGCCCCTTTAAACTTTACTTTCGTTTGGTCAAACTAAGAATATGAAAAATATTGTGATTAGTTAAAGATTATTTTATTCATCTTTACATTCCTCACTTACGTGTTGTTTAAAATATGGTATGACTTTCTGAGCCAGTGTTCAGCTGAAACGCATTTTGAACAGTCTACAGTTAAGACATTTTAAGTGGTGCAATGTTGAAAGAAATGAGGGCTGATTACGGATAAGATACACAGCAGTACATATCACAACTAGTGTACTTCACGTTCCAAGGAGACTCCACAATTTTTCAGAAAATTTAAGGAATCTTAGATTATGGTATACTTTTCTAAGGATGAGTTGAAATTGAAGAGTATTGAAGGATTGCCGCTGACTTAATACAATTGAAAATGAATATAACCGATTTGAAATAGGTCTTTACGAATAATAGCCCTATGAAAGCCTTCGAAAATAACATTAAAATACAAGGGCCTTTCAATTTTGAAGAGAATGTGTGTGAGTGAAGTTTTTTTGGTTGTTTTTTTTTTCATGTTTGATTTTACGTAATTTACTATGTTTTTTCTCTGATCTGATGTACAGTGTCTCCACATTAACAAACTCCCCCTTTTGCTGGACCCCTTCCCGGGTCTGTGACGTGCCTTTTGTGTTGTACATATACTAAGTCCATGCTGAATGCAAGAAACATACCAGCATAAAGATGGGTTGTAACATCTAAATTTGGGAACTGTGCTTCATTAAATGCGAGGAGGATGTTGTAGTTTAATTGATTAAACTTTATTGGTACAACTATGAGATAGTGGGGGGAAACAACGTGGGTGTGACTGAGTCAATTTGACGTGCCAAAATTCGTTTGTGACTTATACAGACAACTTTGAACATTGCGATTGTACTCATAAAATGTTCTTTACTATTTTCACTGATAACGTTGTGAGAGTTTATGAGTCTAACCAAGTTTGTAAATAGTGGCGACGCTGCGGGGAAAAGGGGAATTCCCCCATATTTTGTCCTGACCCCTCCCACTTGCCCCCCCCCCCCCAAGTTAGGTCATTTAGGAGTTGGGTAACCGAAACAAATGAATACAACACCCTTCGGGACTCAATTTTTTATCCAGAGATATGCTAAAGCCTTAAAGCTTCCGAGGGCTTGACCCCAGACCCCCCGCCCCCTAAAAAATAAATAAAAAATAACCTTTGCCCCGATTTTGACATTCTGGCGGAGCAAATGTTTGTAAGATATATTTCCTGATTACAGAAACAAATTATCACATTGCACAACGCTTTCATCTTTTTTATACAAGAAGAAATTTATGACCATTATATAGGCGTAAGAATTCCCATTATTATTATATTATGCCTGTTAAATGGACCCTGTAACATTTACACTTTTTAATTAAAATTAACAAATATAAATAGGGATACCTCATGCCCTTACTGAAAAAATTGTCCTTTAAAGTATGCTATTAGCATTAGTATTAAATAGTTTATAGAAAAGTTGTTTTCACTAAATTGTCAGTCTTATGTTAAATGTTTAGTTTAAATTCTAATGTTAAATATTAATAGATTATGCATATAGACGAATCCGGACAGTAAGTGATGGTCTGATTTTGGAGGGGGTCCATTACCTTTTAATCTTTCAATTTCCTTGCTTACCTATGACATGGATGTTTGTATATTAAAATGCCTCTTGATTCCCACAATTTCACTGAATACGAGGGTTTGAAATTCATGTAGACAATAAATGAAGACGATTTAAGTGTGATGGACCCCACTTATGGCTGCCTACAGTCACTAAACAGAAGCGCTGATCGGATTTGTCTATACTGCTCTACTAATAAATGATTCAGAAGGACGTGGAGGCATGAAACTCTGACAAACTCCCCTCTACTAAATTATAGAGAAATATCATGATCTTCTGCGTATAAAAAACAAAAGCAGATTCGTAAAATATTTTTCGAGGTATTGTTCGGCAGTGTCTTTTGTGCCTTTTGGTTGTAAGTCTATCATAAATGGCATAGCAAAGAATTCTTTCGTTCACTATCCGTTGTAATTTCTGGTCACTTTTGACTTCTCCAAATAATTGAAAACAATAGTCAGACAGTCGTCCCTTCTTAAATTTCACAAATATTCCTTTATTAATTTCCTCATAAAGTAATACTTCGTGATTTTTTCTAGGATCTTAATATTGTATACTGCAAATTTTAAAACGTGCTTCAATTGTAAAACTGTTATTCCGGGTTTCTAGCATGGTCAGAGGAATCTTTTAAACACTGTAGTCACATTTGAAAGCAGGACGTTTAAGGTTGTGCTCTACGAATGAAATCATGCATTCCAAAAGGAATGAAGTATGTGCAGAAAATGTATGATTCATAGAGGAAATGTAAAATTTGATAGTGTAAATGCGGGAGGAGATAATGTTGAGCACTGCCCTTTACACCTTACCAATACTTGGACCCTATAACCTATTTTTTTTAACATTTTCTTCAATACAGCCTAAAAACAAGACTTATACCCTGATTGTCAGTCTGTTATGTGTAAAAGGGAGAATTGTATAGTCTAGGAGTCTACCATAATTAAAGATATTGCCGTCTCCGTAATCAACATTCTTTACTTCATTGTTTTAGCTTCACGTGTAAACGATACATTGTGATGATTTAATTACTATGTGTAAAATCTTAACTGTGCATTCAAGGTCTTAAGATTGCAGTTGTAGAATCACTTTTCACTGCATCAAACCAGTATTTCTCCTCGCTGGCTAGCATTTCAGCAGCTGATATCGGCGAACGTGTTGATAGGGAACGGTGCCATTAGTTCGTTGGCGAAGATTTACAGTTCATGTAAAAGTTAAACTAGACCTTGTGTCACTCAGCCAGCAGTAAATACGTTTCTTGTGTTGAATGTTTACCTAATTGAGAGTTGATTCTTACTTTAATTGGTCATAATTTGTAGCGTATGCTTTGTCCGTGTGGTTAAAGGGTAACATTTAAAGGGGAGATAATTGCTCAATGGGAATTTTTACGACTGTCAGTGCAAGACTTATCTTGAGTAAATCAGGGAAGGCGAAGTCGTCCCGTGCGCAGGAGGTACAATACCAAATTCCCAAACTGTCGCGAGAGATGGACAGCGAATTTACGAGCTGAACGGAGGAAGAAAAAGCTCGGGTCGTAAATTTCGATTCCGTACTCCTTCAATCACAAAATCTCTTCTGGTTTGACTATCGGTGACAGGAACTTCACCGTTGAATCTTCCTCGATTGATATTGAATGCCTCAGTCACATGGTTTTATCAAAGGTAATGACAAAGAACGTAAATTTATACCACAACTGGATTAGATTGGCTGGAAGGACCATTCGTTAATTTCCTCCTACAATAATCGACTAACAACTACCAAAAGAATTGTTTCCACCTGACATTTTAAGCAAGCTGTCACTCAAGTTTCTTACCTCCTTTTAATGGTTTTCGAACGCATGGTTCCCATTTTATCGTGATTCATTCCAAAATGACCGCTGTCCTGTAAAAAGTTTACGGGAGTAATTTGTTTCCGGATAAATCAATGTCCACAGTTGTTTAATGTTTCTTGTCTGTTACAGTTTTAGGAAGCCGTAAAACTGAATGATTGTGACCCATTTTCGGAGCTATCGAGTCTATTCGATCGAACATTTAGAAAGTTAAATTGCTCTCTATATATTTTGAGACATGTGACTGTTAGAACGAATCAACTTATCGTATTTCTTTCGTAAGAGGGAGCTGATTTAAGCGAAGATCAAATGATCTTACTTCCCGCCGTACCGAGGGATGAGTTGATACAGTTATCAATGGAATCGAGCCCCAAATTTCCAATTAGAAATCGCAGTGCGGAGATTTCTTTCTCGTGGGATTTTTTTAAATTATACTCAAACGTACTTCTCAGCCTACACTTGTTGCAGATCGGTTCTCACTGTATGGGCGTCACAATCGGTACTATAAAGTGATTGCGCACTTCCTGTTTTGTTTTGCCTTTTTTTTTCGAAATAAAAAGGACGGAGATAAAAGTTTTGAGATGGGCTTTAAATATTTAGAATATGAAAGAGGTTGATGAGATCAGAGTCATCTTGCTCCTCTTTTTCTTTTCCTTAAAGGGCAAATTCTCTCACCCCAAACTACACTTCTGGTAGGGGTACAGAAACTCTCCATTGGCCCAGCATTTTGATTGACTGTTAATTCAATCAATGCGGATTACCAAAGCTTGTATTACACACTGAAGCAATAAACTGAGATTGTGGCTGGATAAGGATGAATTCCAGACAATTGTGGGAGGGGCTTAAGTAAGAAGGTTTGGACAATTGTTACTGTTTGGGGTGAGAGAACTGGGTCTTTAAGCTATTTTAGCAAGACGCGACAATATCTATGCAATAACTTTAGAAGAGGAATATTTGTAAAAAATGTATGTCAAAGTGCATCTCAAAGGACAAAATTAAAAGCTGCTCCCTGCACTACCCCACGTGCCCCATTTAAGTCAGGGGAGAATATCTGTCCCCAACGTTCCACATTCCCCTCCTCACGCTGAGGAGCTTCAGAAGACTTCAGACAGAGAGCCAACCAAGAGACATTTGTCCTTCCCCAGTGGCGTAGCTACTGGGGGGGGGGGGCAGGGGGGCAAGTTGCCCCCCCCCCCTGGAAAAATTTTTGGGGAAATTTGATGAAAATGGGGAAATTTGATGAATCTTCTTATTATTGAAAAAATTTCACAAAAATTTCTCAAAATTTTTTTTAGAATAAGAAATTGTGAGACATTTCTCATACATAATTAGTATTTTCATGCAACAAATTAACTCAGATTTCGTCAGTGTCGCATGAACCGGCCCAATTTGCGTTCCACAGAAATGTCCTCGTTGCGTAGCAGATTGAATGTTCTCTTGTGCTTGTATACGCACGGGGGTTATGATCAGTGCATTTCAGTGCACAGGAAGCTGTTATTCAGGTGATACTTTGTGAATTCATCAGTAAAATGATGTGAAAACTGACAAGTCACTACCGTAGACCCCCGAGGTTGTTATGTTCTTCTGCAAGCTAGCAGTAGCTGTACGATTTTACTCTGTGCACATAACGATGGATCGGGCTGAAACAATCCATGGCCAACGATAAACTTAAAGTTAATCTAGAAATTAGAATTAACGGGATCCGTTGGCACACTTAGATTTTGTTACTTAGCCTAATCCTTGGAGACTTACAAGCTAGTTCGGGAAAATAGCTTTCTGCTCACTTTGAGTGTAACAATAAATGGACAATGTTTTGAGTACCTTGTAGCCTTCTACACATAACAGACTGCTTTTCTCACAGGATATCCTGTGTGATCGCACCACTATTAGGCCTCCTTAGTGGCATGCGAAAGGGAGACCATTTGGGCCATGCCCCCCTCACAGATGCCATTTTTCTTTGTTCTTAAAAGTACGTAGTCTAACTTTATTAACACAGATTTTACTTCAAAAGATAGCATATGTGGCACCAGATTGCTTATAAGGACACCCAATTTTTCAAAATTTTTCAAAGGGGAAGGATTGTCGTCCCTGCAAGGTCTTTCAGGGATGCCGTTTTTTTAATTCCTACAAATAGACCTAGGCAAATTCTGTCAAATTCCGGTTTTTACTTAAAAAGGTAGACTCTGTTTCCCACTGGTGGCATCGATAAAAAAGAATACATGTTTAGATTCTCTTTACAAGCATAAATACGCTATTTTGACCATCTGAGGGGTCTGATTTTTCGAAATTTTCTTTTCGCTCCGTGCCAACCAATGGTGGCGCTTCGCTCGGTCTTTTGGGCAAAATTACATATTTGGAGTAAAATAAGCTCTTAACTCTCTGATCACTTTGCAGTTTGCGAACATATTTTGAAGGGAGCATTTTATTGCAAACGACAACAAACGACAAAAGAAGAAAGCGACTGGCTACATTCTTCGTATTAGCCTGGAAAATGCTATTTCCGGCCATCTAAGGGATCTGATTTTTCCAAATTTTCTCTACGCTCCGCGCCAACCAATGGTGGCGCTCCGCTTAGATATTCTTTATGACAAAATAACATTGTGTGGCCAAGAAAAACCACAAATACCGATCAATGCTCTTTTATTTGGACTTCTAAAAGTGTGCAAATCTAATGACAAGATTTACTTCGTAAGGTAGCATAAATGGCCTATGAGTGCATGTAAAGACACAAAAGTTTCAGTTTTATCCTCATGAACCACCACGATTCAACTTTTAACACTGTTCCCGTCAAAGTCGAAAATCTTGCACCATTTTGCATGTAGGCTCCTTGAAAACGTCAAAAAATTTCCGGACACCCGTCCCCTTAGACCATACTGCATGCCCCTCCCCCTTCAGAGAAATCCTGCGTTAGCCACTGCTTTAGTACATACAAATAAACCAGATGCTGTTTACCAAAATAATATACTTTGTTATTTCCGATTGCTCTATGTTATACTTTAAGATTAAAATGCAGGCAATATTGCAAAATGACATGGTAATGTTGTGATACTTGTAAGTTTGCATATTTTATATGAAATACATACACATTGACCGGGAAAAATTTGGGGGAAATTTCATACCTTTGCCCCCCCCCCCCTGGAAAAAATCCTAGCTACCCCACTGTCCTTCCCCAAGACCCCTTCCCCCTCTTCCCCCTAGAATCGTGCTGGATTCGGATTGCCTCCGAGTTATGTTTTATATATTATAATTTGAATACGAGTAAAAATTCTATTCAGACAGACAGATCGACGTATCCTCCCCAACTTACTTTTGACACACAATGTTTTACTTAGGGACCCCACCCCTCTGAAGCACCCCTCCCCGTACAATAAAATGTTACACAAATCATCGCAGACAAGTAACTTCTTTGGATCTCTGCAGGAACTCACAACTCGTTATTTTGCTTTTAAAATCTGTATTGACCAATCACCATTGCAAATGTTTCCCCGAGCTTGGAGCTTTCAATATATTTTTCTTTAGTAAGTTGGTATTTAATGCAGGTGAAACTCCTGCGCTTTCCTTACCAAAGTTATAGAGTGACCTTGTGTCTGACCTTTAACTTTCTCCATAATCCTACTAGTTCACGCTCAGTGAAGAAGACTTCCTCTCTTAACTACCCGGAACCGTTCGGCTGACATTATGACTGGACAGCTCAGACACAGCGCTTATAACGGGACTTTTTAAAGTGTAGTCTTCTTAAAGGGACATGAATGGGCCCTTTTACCATTTCTGTTTGTGAAACCAAGGCAGAGTCTGCAAAGTAACATCCACTGCGCAGGTTCATTTTGTAAACGTCATTCATAAGGGAGGATGCGCCTTCTTGATTGACTAAAACGGGAAGAAGATAGGTTAAATCACGTCGTAGGTGCTTCCTTGAGATCTAACTATCTTTTCCTCTACAAAGCATGCACCGAAAGTAACGAAACCATATCGGGGGATGAGTTACCAGTCGGCTAACAACTCATTGACTGTGTCAAAACAAAGAACAACAATTCTGATCTTTCAATGTTTGCATATTCACAAACCAAACACCAAACGTCATCAAAAAATCGTGAACTTCCAAGGTTACTACGGATCATCATTCCGTTTAAAGTTATAATCGTTGGTTACACGTCACCCAATTTCAAGTTTTAAATTTGGTAATTTCATTCGTTAATGATTGCAACCTGTTACCCTGCACAGCAAAGATATTGTTTCAAACCATTTGACCTACATGCATGTTCTATTTACACAATTTTAAAATATTTTGTCAAATGCAACTGTGCAACGGCACTAATGAGGCCATCACCGCATCAATGAATAGTCGTAACCTGGTTGTTAGTCTAAGCCGTTCAGGATTTCATCATTTTTTTACTCTCTAAAAATGTTTAATTTTCAGGTGCTTATTTTGTCAGGAAAGTTACAAAGCAATACCTTCACTATAAAAACAAAAAAGTGAAATTAGTCGCTCTCTAATAGAGTAAAAAACGTTAATTCACTTCATTAGACTGTTAATTCACGCCAAGAACAGCGAACTGTACAGCAAGAAAAGTGAATTCACTCCATGAAGATTAAAAACTCATTCCTCAACGAGTGCCTGCAGGAATCACTCTCCTTTAGAAATGGTCTATGCAAGCACTCCACCCAGAGTGAAACTTGGCTCTTTAGGAGTGAATTACACCCTTGTGGAGTAAATTTCCGCTCTTTCGGAGTGAACTTGATACTCTATTACCAGACTACCGAGTGGAATTTCACTTTTTATGCTTAAAAGTTTGAAGTGTACTTGCAGTGTTATAGTTAAGGAATATTTAGTGTTAACTGGTTAAGAGACTAACGAAATAAAACGAACCATTCATAAAATAATGTTTTGGCAAGTTAGAAGACCTTATCGTATTTGGTACTTTGTAACGATAAGCATTATGCAAGCGCTTCACCTGAAACGATCGTCAAGCAAACATAATACTTTTAATATGGAACCATACTCCTTGCCGTGACGACAGATAACCCTGTGGGCAGAGACGGATCGTCCTGATATTTGTCGAAATTTAAATTGAATGCAGTCCTGGACTGCGTTGTTCAAGTTCCTCCTTAACTGTCATCGCCTACAGAAGGTTCTGCAAACAACAATATTTAAAGAAACACGCTCAGTTCTTGTGAAAGTCTTTGACCAAGTCAAAATACCTAGCTGGAAGGGACAGAGTTTTGTAGGAATGTTCTACATAAGATTATGGCCTACATTTTATTTCATTTCTGTCAGTTAATGGTAACATCAGTGATCAGTCATGCGCAAATTTTGGCCCATTCCTTTGTGAAAGATAACTTTCAAACCGTAACAACATTTTTGCAGTATTTTTTTTAATAGCATGTTTGGGACAACGATTTATGTTTTTGATTTCTTTCTTTGTTTTTTATTTTCTCGTTTGTTTGTTTATTTTTTGTAGATCTCAAATGTCATTGTGCTTGGAAATGTTGTAACTGCCTTAATTCAAATCTTTATGGCACGTTTCTGTCACTGGTTCATTAGAATTTCATACCCTGTAAAATGTTTAGGGTGAAAGATCACTCAAGTTTAGGGTGGAATGATGCTGTTACGGGCCATGAAGTCTACATTTGGAGATATATACCGGTAATTCCATCAAGGAAGAGTCATTTTCACTCTTTAATAATGAATATTCATTTTTAGTTAATATCCGTCCCCATTCCATTCTTTTGGATTTAGATAGTAACTTGTGAATAGATTTACGGTAGGCCCACTTTGTTAAAATAATAGGGTTGACATAAATATTCATTGTTGCATAGGCTATAGTATGCCCTTAGCTTATATTATTATCCTGTAAGTAATAACAGGGCTAGTAAAAAACATTCATATACAGTATTGTATATCTGCAAAAATTCTTATACCACTTACAAACGCTCTATCTGCACCAAATATCATACTGATTCTTGTGCTACAGTACGGGACTAAAATAAATAAAGTTAGATCCCCTTCATTGTATCACTTTACCCCCAACTTAGGGAACTGACCGCTCGGCTAAACAGGGTGACTTCTAGGCTATATAAATATGATTCTCCGACATAGGATGGCGCGAAATGATCGAGGATGGCGCGGAAATTCCTTACGTCCTTCCTGTAAAGAGCAACACTTCCTTGTTTTGGTCTTGGGGAACTCAAGCGAGGTTACAATGTAGGTTATAATTGCCCTATTTGAAGCGTTACGCTGGCCTGCCGTCTCTGTCGATTTTAAGCTGCATGAAAACCTTTCGTTACAAGATTTAGGGAGCCGGTACAGAAAAGATAACTTAATATTTTCCGGTGGCGACTTGTCTTTGTTTTTATATCAATTATCTCATTGATTTTTATCATTGCAATAGCTTGACAGGTGTAACGAGATTTCTTGTTGTGCATGATCATGCACAGGATTTGTAGACTCACAGGGGGTAGCTTACGTCATACAGATGTTAAAGGGAAATTGCATTCACCTATATATAACTATATTCTTACACACTACCGCAATTCTAAAATGACGTTTTATTCATTTGACAATGGATTTATATGTGGATTGTTTAATGGGTTTAATTGTAATTTTTTAGTTGCTATAATACCCCGGAAGCTGAACATGAGAATGAAAATTTTACCAGAATTCTTATAATATTTTCCTATTTAGCATATCAAACATATATTTGATCCTTGGCCATTTTTCTAAGAACTGGTGTGACCTATTTATATTCCGAAAAACTTGGAGAGTTATTGAGAGGAAAATAAATAGGGTACTGTGTAATTTGAAAACTTACAGCTGATGCACACTGTTCTACAAGGAATTTTTTGATTGACTGTTATCATCGTAGTGCATTGAATGTATTCTTTGTTACGGTTAGGGATTAGGAAAGGGTTTAGGGCGCTTTCTTTAACCAGTTAGAAAATTTCTAGTTAACCAATGCGCATCGTCCCAAAACTTTAGACGAAGTTTTAGACTAAGGTTGAATTAAATGTCAAACTCGATTAAACCGATTTCGGAAAAAACGTGTGGGAGAAAAGTAAACTTACAAATCAACTTTAAATGGTTGTTTTATAGCAAGGTCATGTTTTATATCACGTTATTCGTGATGAACCTGTATAAATAGTTCTCAGTGACGTCACAACTAGACGTTAGCAAACGTCGTTGTTGAGATCAAGCCTGCAAGTACATATAGGAGTTGCCCTTAGACATGTCTGAAATGCTGCACGTGAAAGGCGTTTCTGACGTCACGAGAGAACTATATATTAGTGAAACACCGGTATACCGAGATCCGCCACTATTTTTACACATTCGATGCACTCTACATTTTTTAGAAAAGAAAAATGCTCTAAATGAGTAAAAATTAGGGACCACTCCAGGTTTGGACTGAAAACTATAGATGGAACAATAGTAAGTCTCATTCGTTTAGATCAAATATTGAAGTTTTAAGTCCGAGGCACCGCTTTAATTTCATCCTCTGGATTAACAGATTAAGAGAGTGCATGAGTTGAAGATTACCCTCATGACAGGTATCGAATATGTAGGCCTTCTTGTTATAAAGAGTGCAGCTGATAAAGGTGCAGGAGTACTGCACGTCCGCCGAGCAGGCAGGTTTAGAGTTTGCATGCATCATTCTGTAACATGTTCAGTATAGTGAAGATTAAATATTAGTATATTTAGTTGATATTCTATTGAGTATTTCTTTTCGTCTGACACCTTAAACATATTTGTGTTAGACTGTATATCAGTACACCCAACCAAAATACTTGACGAGATCGGACCCCTCTCTATGAAAGCATAACTGTCTACGGTATAAACTTAAGGCAAAACTTTGGAGGAGAGAGAAAATTAAGCGTCCTATTTTCGATATCTCTCATTTACATCTTCGACAGTGGATGCTTAACGGCAGACACGAAATCTGGGATCACGATTTTCACTTGCCGTAACGCTCCCATATTTCGACTTACTCTAGTTATTTCTTGAAACCTGCCTCTCTGCTCCAGGTTTCCATATTTATTTTTACTGCATATTTAGTTAAAAGCGTCCACGCCTCACATTAATCCTTCCAGGTTGAAAAGCACCCTTTTGTACACAATGAATTTTGTATACAGACTTATCACCAGCATCTTGTCAAAGACAAATCACCCTTACGACAACTAATTTTTCACCCAGAATGGGTGACTGTAAACACGCAGGTAAAAGAAAAATGTATTCCAACTCTCAATTTTAGAGGCCTCGCTGGAAATGATTGCCGGGCACAGATCGGCAGACAACGCGGAAACTGGTAGCCATAGTTTTATATGGGGAGACTAGTAATACCCTAGACGTAAATTTGATTAATTAAAACATTTAAAATACATGGCGACCGTGTTTAAGAACACGTTAAAGTTTGGGAGACAATAAAAGTTGAGTAGACAGGGGAAAAATAGAAGAAATAAGAATGCCTATGATCAGCACGAAAAGAAAATGTACGGTGTATATCTGTTTTATGCCCCAACGGGTATGGTATACAAACGCGACGAAGCCTGTCAAACAAGGAAAAAGTGATTCAGATAAATAGCCTGCGTAACTGAAGGAATGTTTGCAAATCACACATTTATTTGGCAAACCATAAATATGCTACTCTGAACAACTTTCTCTTATGAAAATAAACTGTTTACCAATCACCGTCCTTCTAACTGGCATCTGCGCACATTAGGTTCTTGTTATGGTTTTGGAAGAGGACGCGGTGTCCATTGCATAAATATGTGTGCAGGTAGGTGCTACAAAAGTATTGCAGGGTTTAATAGCCGATACAATGTAGTTCCTTGCCGTGCAGGTGAAACTTACATACATCAATCGGATGAAAACATGTGAGGGTTCGTTTCCTTGTTTTCATTCTTGGGGGGATGTATCCACGAATGTTTTTGATGAAGTTCGTTTATCTTGCGAGTCACAAAGTAAATGAATAGTGGTTTGTTACCTGCCATCAATTTTTCAAATGGGTTCCAATGACACCTCATGTGTAACAAATATGAGGCCTGAGTCGTAGGCATGGACCCGTCGACAAACACACGCTTCATTAATACAGCCTTCGTTGACAGACCTGAAACACATTGTCCAAGCGTGTCTATACTCATGATTCATTGACAGCGGAATGATAGGTCATGTCGAAAAGTAAATCTGTCAAACTAGAAATTGAAAAATCATTTTCGCTACAAATTTGAGTAAATAATATCCCAGGGCACTGGGGTCCGAGGACAGCCTGTGTATTCACCTTTGTGTATGGCGGAGTAATTGAGAGGGGATCCCGCGAGACTCATAAAATTGAACTAGAAAGCAATTGATAGGAACTACAACTATTCTCCCTAAAGAATTAGGACTACCTTGTCACTTGTCGCAGGTAGCAAATTTGGTAGTAGAGCGTGGTATTGTATGTCCTATCTGTAACCAACTCCCTGTTTTAACTGGGGGGTTTTTGACGTGGGCCTTCCCAGAACTCATTTTTGAAAGGGATGACAACAAGCAGGCTTAAAATCTTTGGGCAAATGTACCTGTGAATAGCTTGGCTTAGTTCCGCTGGTAGTGCATATAAATTGAATGTAATTTGGACTTGGACAAATAGGTCTATAGTAAGGCCTACCTTTTAGAGCAGAGAAAACGGTCGAGAGGGTCTGCTCAGAAATTGTAAAGTTCTAGTTACCATCAACCATGACCATTTCAAATCTCCTCATTCCCGAATATTCCCTGCAAAACACCCTAAGTCAGATTTGTTTGCTTTTACTTTTTGCTCATACTCCATTCAAGGTTTCTTTTTCAAAAATTAATTTTCTCTTAGTGCAAAAAGACCAAAAAGTTGAAAAATATAGGACGAAGTCAGCATCTTTTTAACTAATTTGAAGCGAATGTATACTAACTCTTAAAAATACGGTCAAGATAGAAAGCGCCACCAGTCATACAACATGAAGGTAATTGCTGGTAAAATAGATTACTGAGAGCATTTAAAGGAAAGCATCGCTCCAGATGGATCCTGATGGCCTCGAAGCATGGGAAGGAGGAGAAGAGAAATGTGGTTGACCCAATGCTACCTCGGGCAACTTTACTCAATGCACCTAACCCCTACCCCACCCCCACCCCCCAAAAAAAGAAAAGAAAAAGAAAATGTGTTAATGATATTTAGAAGGAATTCGATATCTCCTGGAGAGTATTAAATTTACACTTGTTTTTATATTAGGAACTACAGATATAAGCAGTTGAAGTTGTGGCATTATCAACGAAAGATGGACTTTAAGAAAAAAATAACCTTTGACCTTGAAGGACTGACCTGCCGTTGATTAGTTCCCTAATTGAACCAAACAGGTCCAATACCTGGGGGTATGACTGAGGTTTTGTTTGGTGACCAAGATGTTTTCATTCATTTGAATACCAAATCCAATGGCATACTTCAAATAAAGATGCTTTTATGCTATGAATGCATCCTGCATGAACAGACACTAACAACTGTAAAAAAGGAACCTATTGCCAATGTGCTTGGTGCAGCATAAGCAATGGAATAGGGAAAACTAGTAGGCGGAGCGGACGGAGTCTTTTCGTTCAACTCATCGCTACGAAAAAACCATCTGAGGGTGCTGCGGCCACAGATGCGCTATGCAGGCTAAGGGAAAACAAGCTAGTGAGACACAATTGGGAAAAGCCGGCAAGACTAGGTTAGAAACTGAGCCGTGAAACTCCACCTAACTACTTTCCCTGTGTGGAAACTGTACTTGCAAACCTACCCAATCCAAGGTCAATACAAAAGAGTTGAAAAAGCAAAATCTTTGATCAACGACGCGAAGCCATGACACCATTTCTATATACTTGTTTCAAGTTCACTTTTGGTAAAAAAAAATGACACCAGTGCAAACTTGAACTTCTATATCGAGAAAAAGAACTAGGTGATAGTATTCCGAGCATGATTAGTTTAAAGAAAAGTAATTTTCGGTGTAAGAATCACTTGAGGTCTTCATTCAGAAGCCAAGTTGTCGGTAAAAACTGTATGACTTTTAATATCAGGAAAGACTAATAGTCCAGCATGTCCCTTCAAGATAACAATTACGAACATTATCCCAAGGTGTGCGCAAATCTCTGGGAAGACTGTTTTCAGTAAAAATATGTTCTTTCCTGCATTTATTGACTTATTTTTCATATCATACTAATCTCAGTCGTAATTGATTTCCTGCTCTACTTTAGCTGAAGATGCAAGAAGGCTTCTTTTATCTTTATTCCATCGAAAAGAAAAACATAAGAAGCTATTTATTCTTGCCATCCAGAGCATAAGAAAACAGAAAAAAATTTAACAAAGCACTTGAAGATTTCTTTAAAATTATTTGTTCCAATCATTTTGAATGCACCTGTGTAGAGTATAGCTAACTTACATCGTTTACAAGACAATTGGCCTGACTGAATGCCCAGATATAACCAGGGGCGAGGCCGCTTAGGAGAGGCAAGGTGGCCGACTTGGTTCTGGGAGATTGAGGAGAGAAAGTGAGGAGCTTGCAAAAGCATTGCACTCACGTTTTACTCCTTCGGGAGGCGGTCGCCTCTCTGACCATATGGATGTTCGCCACTGATTGTATGTTTAACATTTTCATTGTAAATTTACTCTGTCTAGCATATTTACACCTGACTTGGAAGGGATCTATCAAATATAAAAACATTTAAAGGGAAATATTGCGTTTGTTTTGCAAGAAAAATTCACCCTTTTAGAACAAATATTTATTGACACAAGGCGATAGATTATCAAAAATAAGGCAGTATGGTAGCCTTCTTTTCAAGAAATAAGTTTTCCACAGATAGAAATTCAGTTGTTTGTTGCTCAAGAATAATTTGTTCACCCAAACTTTCAACATTTCAAATGATGCAAGGCCCATGGCTCTTCTTACACATGGTATTTTGAAGAGATGTAGCTTTTGCTGGGGTTTATGATTAAGACTGAATGGTTGGATAGCATCTGAGCCATTTTCTTTGTACTCTTTGTTGGAGCATTTTACACACAATATTTCCCTTTAACTGAAGGCACATATTAAAATCTCTAGAAAGGAATGTTATTATTATGGAACATTAGAATAACAACATTTCTTGCAAAGTTCGAAGACTAAAATCATTACCATTATCATTTTATATGCTGATATTAAACTTTAAAGCAATTTCAGGTGATACTTTTCGTAACACAGTATGTCGAAAGGTAGAAACTTATGATTTTTTTTTCTACTTGCTGAAATTTTATGCTTCAAAATTCTGAGGTAAGTAAAAGTAGACCTTTCAGATTTCATGGTTACTAGACAACCTGGATGATGCATTGAGGATAATCACTATGAAACCCGCCCTCATATTACACGGTAACATACTTTTATGTCATTTAGGCCAGGAAGTTCCAGAGAATAGAACTCATTTCGTTGATCGTCAAAATATAATGAGAAACCTTTTCAGTTTTAACAATTTTCATATTTTGTTTTGTTGCACCACATTATCAGTTTTATTTATATATTGACAAGGAAAGAACAATCGTCTACATGAGGTACAGATTACAAAGTTTACAACCTTATGAAAACTTTGCAACGAATCATTACTGAGCCCAATCTGTCAAAAACCAAAATCCCAATGAGATGATAATGATAAGATGTAAAGCGAAAGTCACTATGTTGTTTTAAGAGAACTCTATACAGCAAAACTTTAAGAAATCTTTCACATGCTTGCATTGGCAACATTACCGCGATTCAGGAAAGTGCATTGCACTATATCGTCAGGAGCGTAGTTCTCCGGAAAGAAACCTTTGTGTTCAAAATAAATTTTTAAAGCGGCAATGCTTTTAAAGAAAATTCAATTTTAAAATGAAACCCAAGGTATCTTCAAAGATTTGGAATGTCATCAAAGGCACTTTTTACCAAACCAAAGTTTGTGTGACAGTTCGTGGGCAAACAGTTTACACAGCCCTGTATTACTCTTTCAATGAATGAGCCACAAGAAGTATGAACATGTTAAATTGATCACGTGCGAGATCTCATTTTGTCTATTTTACCCTCAATTCCACGCCGTGTTAGTGCATAGTGCCAATTTAGAACAGGGTCTCGAACCCCTTGCAAAGTTTGTAGGTCTAACGTTATGAAATTAAACGTATTGTTGAGTAGGTTTGTTATTATATTGATAGCTACTGAAAGTTCGCGTCTCACTTGGTGGTTCACCTCGTCGTTTTTTGAGAAAACTCAAGTTTGTGAATGGTTTCCGATTTTGCTAAACTTTGTCTTTGTCAGGCTAGACGATGTGTTGCATACATTTTTACCCCGTTCAGGAAATTTCGTTTCCCCCAATTTGTATCTCCCATAGGTATATTCACGGATGCTTTTGTTTTGACACTGATTGTTAACATCTTTTACATTTGCCATGTAGTCCTATGTGATACCATCCTGGTAACAGGAAACTCGCCACTTCGTGTAAAATTCGGGAACATATTTTAAAATGAATTTAACGAAGATATGGTTACTTAAAAGCAAGCTAGATTGTCTTAAAAGGACCATATGGCGAAAAATCGTCCTATCTAACAAACTCAAATTCGGGTAAACGCCGGACATGTAAAATGTGACAAAATTTAAGCGCTGCCTTGAAAAGCCAACAGCGCATTTAGAGATATGTGAAATACCACTCATGGAGAATAGACAATTTTAGGTGGATGCAGACTTTGCGTCAGTGCAAAGAAATGAAGTCGCGGTTGTTGTCCTCTCGTCAAAGTTTGCAAGGAATGGTGACCTTCTGTTAGAAACTCATCAGCTCCGTAGCACGCATCCGTAACAAAGACGAGTGTTGAGTTACGCGCGATCAAAACTCGATACGTCACGAGTGCAAATTAGCGTGGTACGCATGCTTCGCTTCATTACTGTGAAACCCAGAGTCACGTTAACTTCAAATGAGCATGACCAGGAACTGACTTTTACTCCGCCCTTTCGCAAAAAGTCCTCTAAAGAGTGGTAAAAGAGTTTCATTGGAACGTCAGACTTAATTATATATGGTTTGTAAGTTCTCATTATAACAGTATTCTTTCTTTGGGGTTCCTTAAGTATACTTGCTTTTATCAAAATCTCGATGGGAATTGAGCCTTCCGATGTATTTAATGGGTTTTCATTTTGCGTCAACAGTTGAACTTAACTCGATGGAACTCCTTTGATTTACAGTGCATGTACAACTATTGGCACGCATGCGCCCCACGATGGAAATGCAAATTAAACGCACCAGTGGAGAGGTCGGTTGTTGGCCTCCCAGATAGAAATACTTTCTTGAAGTCTACTAGCTTGGCCATCTAAACTAAAGAGAACGGCCTAGTGACGTCAGCTAGTTGAAGTGCATCGGTATAGGCTATTTGATTCTTATAAAGTTAACAGAGAGCGAGATGGCGAAATTAAGACAACCCAAACGATGATACCCAAGGATTCCCATCCGACCCCGCCATCCTCCGATGGGAATCAAACTTTATCCCTGAAATTAGAAGACAATGATTTACACATTGCTACAGGACGAGCGCGTGATCCAAGATAAAACTACATTTCTAGCACAAATGAGAAATAGATTTACGACGATCTTCATGTAAAGGCTGGGTACAGGAGTATCCCACACTAGTCAGTGAAATTAGGCTTTACCCCAGGGGCGAGTAAATCAATGACTTAGTCTTTGTGTGATATGAGCTACCAAGAACCAGGTGAATGGTGCGACATGGCTGGTCTTAATTGGGGACATGCTGAACAATTGCAACATGCCGAGTGACAGCTCAGTCGGTGAACAAAGGCAAATAAATTGCAAAACAAGTTGTATTTCTCACAATACTTCGCGTATTTTTATCTTGTAAAATTCCGGACAAAGACACGAGAAACTTGTTCCAAAGTGATAGTGGTCACTTAAGCAACTGAAAAGTTCATATCAACGAAGTGTGTTTCAATTTAATTACACGATAGGTTCGTTTTCCCACAGGATGTAACCAAGTGCAACATTCCAATGGGTATATTGCTTAATGCTTTCACTTTTTTGCTTTTGAGTGTCGTAAATTATCATTTTTGTACATAAAAAAGTTTAATCTGATGTCAAACAGGGTAATTTCCTTAAATTTTAGACTGCTTTCATTTTGTTTTCTGTCTATGGAACGCTGAAAAGCTCAGTTAAGGTTTCCTGTCAGGTTGCTTTCTTTCATCAAAAAATAATTTTTTTCTGTAAAGTTATTCTTGTTCAAGAACCATCCGATCGTAACGGACAATTTCTATTTTTCTTCCTGAGCAAAAAAGTTCCACGCAGCGGCAGACGCCATTTTATGCACGTGAAACAGAAAGCGGACCTGCAACTTTCAATGCGTAGACCCAGACTTTTTTCAACCTGCTACACTTGATGTAACTTTATATTTAACCAATGTCAAAACCCGTTATGGGATTGAAGTCTTGGTGAAGAAGTCCCATACATGTTCATGCCCGAGGGTTCCGTTGTATGACGCATTGATATGACATTAACAAGGAGGTCAAGTATAACCCCGAAGTTATATTTTTTAAAGAATAATCGGGAATTGTGTTACCAAACATTGTAAACGTTTCCCTAAATAGCGAGTTTTGGGTGGTTGTAAGGAAGGGAAGAAGTGTCATTACGTAGGTTTGTATACATCCTATCGCAAAGCAGGTAGGATCCGCCCGCTGAATATGACCAGGGTGACCCCGAGATTGCCTTAGTTCTTCTTTCAGTTGGAACAGACCATTGTAAGAATCAACTACTGAAGTGTTTGCAGGGGCGAACTGCCAAAGATCTTATAAACGTGGATTCCAAACTCAGTCCCTACACTGTTAGACGCGCTGACTCCTCACGGAGGCAAGGCTCAAAGGGAGGGCGGAAGGGTTGATTTGACATGGGCACAGTTCTATTCGATTATCTGCGCGCATAACTATGGATGTGTGACAGAAATTTCCATTGTGACGAAAGGTCGGCGTCATCGTTGCGGCATTTTTATCGCGAGTGCTATACGCGCACAATGCATTTCTCTGTGAATATAGTCCGAGGTAATTGACGCGCACTTCTGCCAGTCTGCGTGTGTTGAAAAACGAACGCAGTAGTTGATTTGTCGTTGTCGTAAAAATGAATACGCGTGTTTAGATAAGCGCTTGTAAAGGTACCACAGAAATTACCAATCAGCAGATCCGCCATTTAGCTTGAAACCAGTCGTTGTGCGTTCATGTTCAAGTGTTCTTAAATGGAGAGCATTGAAAAGGCAAAAAGACTGTTCCATGTAAGTGAAATGTTTTGAAAAATCGTGTTGTAAGATGAAAGATGTTTTGAAATCACACTTATCTATACTACCGGAAGTTATCAATTTACCTGGTGGCTTCCAAAGCGTCTGGTTAGTGATCAGTAGTTCCGCCCCTCCGTTTACAGGAGGTCTCCATGAGGAGTCACCGCGCCATTGAAGTTTGGTATCCTATATGCTTGTTATATCTTTGCGGGTCGAAGCTATATAACACCAGACCCTATTACTGACCTAGCAACGCTATAGAGGCTTTGCAATTACGTCACTGAACCGCCATGCTGGAGGACATTCATGCCAAATACACGTGGCTTTGTGCCGAACGCACTGCACAGTGTGCACTGTGACATGCACGATGTATACAAATTCAACGAGCAAGCGCGTCCCATGGGTTTACTACGTAGATACATGTACTCAACATGGCCACCGGAGAGTATTATGACGTCACGTGAAAAGCCTCTATAGTAAAGAATTCGATACGAAAACGTCTGATTTTAGAATTAAAATAATTACATGTTATGTAATTTCAACGGAGAGCAATCACGATAAAAATTACATAGGCCTTTTTCCGTAAAAGTTCAAATGTAATCTGGGATGGATCCAGGACTTTTGTTGGGGGAGCTCACTGGAATCTCTAATTATCCGGCATATGTAACAGTGTAAGGTAACTCAAGGGCTTGCTATGCGGGGATTAAAAAGGTGAATGTAGAATTTTGTGACAAGTTCGTGACGCTAAGGTGTATTTAATTATGCTATAATGCAGTGTTGAAATGTCACAATATGGTCGTCGTTTCGGGTCCGCCTTTGCCCTGCATGAGTAAAGGACTATTTGGACGGTCGCGCAATTGCTTCCTTTACATAAATTGTGAGTCTAGCGAACGACCACAGTCCTTTACTGAGGTCCGCCTCAGAACGTGAAAAGTTAAGTTTTATGTGCAATGCCATAATTGTGTACGGATAACATATACCAAGTAGTTGTCTGTATTTTTACTTGCATAGACTTTATGTATTGGTAAATGTATCGCCAAATGAACATTTTGATAATACAATTCATCTTCACATTAATTTGAACGTATTTAAAATGCACCACCGCAGTTAATAGAATCGTTATATCGTTTGTGTGTGTGTGAAGTGCCGGTTACATAGGCCTACAACATTGAAACTGAGCAGTTCAATTTTGAAGAGGTTTCATGTCGTAAATTTGAAATAGTCTGTAAGGTATTATCACATCTTATACGCAACTTAGATTTTTCTCTGAATTAAAATCAGTGTCTGTGAAGAATAATAATTCGAAAATATATACCGATCAAACTTGAACTTCAATACGAAATCGTAGCTGCGTTACAAATTACAGTTATACCTTAAGTGGTACAAGAGATAATTTTCACGGAAAATGCCGTTTCTAATTTACATCCCAATTCCCCTTGGATGGACATTCTTGACAAACAGGTGTGCTAAGGGATGCTGAGGAGTCTATCGACCTGTATAGGAAGTTTATCGTTTAAAAGGGCAACGAACGCTTGTCCATTACCTGCTTGTCCCGTCTACGCGCCACCCGTATTTCACATCCAGCTTTACCTTGCCACATGTTTTGACCTTGTTACAATTTCCTGATTTATGATTTCATCAACTTTGGGTTCCCCAAGATCGGAGTAATAGCATTTGTCATACTTAATTTTCTGGGTCACCTCAGAAACTAGCAGCCACTAACACTAACAACCGACCCGAGAGGGCAATTCGCCTTTCACATCCTGGTGGTCGAAAATGTCTAAAATATGAAAATAATTTCTCCTCTGTAATTGAAAATTTTATGCTATACAGTGGTAAGTTGCACCTGAAGTTTTTCCAAGCCTGTTGGGATCATGTTTACAAATCAACTGTTGCATAGTGACGTTAAATCATTTTAAGTGATCAATCTAATAAAACACGAATTATCTTGAAGACGTCATCAACTTCTTGACGAGCTGTAGGTAAAATACTGAAATGGACATGCCATTGATTCAGTCTGTTTTTCTTTTGGATAATTTAATCGCGGTGTTATAATAATTTAAAATTATCATCTAACCTTAAAGTATGACAGACAGGAATGGTCCTTGGGAAACCTTGAGGTTTATAATCACTTACCGTTGTTAATAAAGACAATAGGAGTAACATTGAATAAAGTTTAGTTTAAATTGTAAATGACAGCTTTCATTACGATACTTAGCTGTCCATTTGTCTCTTCCAATTGTATTTACATTATTTTTCTGTATCGCTTCTTGTCAGTCAGATTTGGTGAGACCGTTGAGCCCGGTGTTGAACCGATGATAGGCCTGCGGTGTACTCAATTTCGGTGTAAAATGATATTATTTTGTTAACCGATATGTCTAAACTAAAGATTTAACTCTGCGTATAGGTTAAATCAATCTGAATTACAGAAATATGTAACCGATGGAAGAAATGAAGACAACGTAATTAACAAATTACGATGTTACAACAAAATGACATCGCGATGTTTTTCAATTTTTTTTGTTTACTTTAAGCGAGAGGAGACGTAACAAGGTGCGATACGGTGGAAAAGTTGAAACAATGCCTAAATAGAGTTCTTTCACGTCATACGCCTTAAATGCAATGCAATAAAATGAATTGAAGGTAAAAATAGAAAAATAAAAAACAATGGGCCACTGAAAGCCCTATGTTGGTGAGGAATCATGATGTAGAATTTGCCAGTTCAGTTGTTCATGAACTCTTGACATTTTATTAGTTTTTTTATATGCGTATGTTGATATAATACTTTCTTGCCTGTCTGCTAGAAATATCTTTGATCGATATTAACTCGAAAAGGTCTTTTAAAATCCGAAAATCCACTGTAAAATACTTCTTTGCTGCACCGGCCAACAGTGCACTATTTGTGCTCACACTTCCTTAATTATACCGGCACTTGTTTAAATAATACTATATTCGTTACAACGGATGACGGTCTTTGCCCATTTTAACCTTAAAATTGATAGATATTGCAAAGCAATAAATTTATGACAAGTTATGATAAACTAAAACGTTTCATTCTTTTCCATTCTTCGACTAACCGACTGCATGGACAAGCGGTTAGACTATCCAACTGACCGGGTAGTACCGAAGACTTAAAATTGGTGCTCAGCATAAGCAATGGGGTAGGGAAAACAAGCTGGTTACCCACTGGAAAAAAGACCGTGACGGGTCAAACTTAAACCAAATAATTAGAGAGGGAGACGTAAAACCTCACCAAACTAACTCGACTAGAGACATTTGTCACAAAACTTTTCGATATTCGAAAATGGCTTATAAGACCGTCGGAACCGAGCAATCAAGGTTTTAAACCTTTTCAATAAGATTTTGTCATTAGTCGTCGGGAAGTTTTTAAAAGAAAAATCAGAACTCGGGAGATGAACGATTACTCACCTAAAACTTAGAGAAATACTGCGGGTAAATATTATTTTTTCTCTTTTTTGCTGTGTAAATATGCATAAAATGCGCAGGTTAAGTTCTTCCTTTAAGGAAAAATGGAAAGAAAAGCTTAGAGACAGTAATCCGACAGACCTGCTCCGAGTAATTTTAGGCCATTTTTGTAGTTTTTTCTTAGGATATTTTGTATAATTACAACGTGCCAGTATATTTTCTTTGAGAAGTTGCATTTCCGGTTTATATTATTCAGGTTCATAACATTTAGATTAAACGAAAATATTCAAATTTTGAGATATGGTGAGACAACAGGCATACCTGTCTAGGCACAAATGTACTGGATATAAAACTACCTACAACTATCGGAAAGTGGTTCGTGGCTCAACATCTGAACGGTTTCAAGTAAGGTGGGCTATCACTTGCCTTTCACACGAAACCAATTTTGTCTTACTTGTAGTGAGTTGGTTAGCCACACGAAGTGAAGTTATAGTACAGGTTTCCATTACATTTGCGGTCGCCCAGCACGAAGGACCTTTCACTAAACTGCTAAATATATTGACTATATACACAGAATTGTATAACAGTCTGGAACGCAAAGACAAAGAGCTGACATCTGAACGGACTAATTGGCCTTCAGTATGTGTAACACTATAGACACTAGACAAAGGAGGCAGCCGCAAAAGACTCCCTGGACAAGGGGAGGTACAAACGCTTAGAACCCTTTTGGTCTAATCATGTTGCTAACTCCATCTATGACCCGTCCTCCGAAAGAGTTACCGATGTCTTTATCCAGATAGACCCACATGTGCCCAAATTAAATTGTAGTATGGGCCTTATTGCATCAACCAATTGTTGACGAAGCTAGTGTCCTCGTGTGGTTACATCTCTGTTGGAAAATGTGTTAGTTCAGATTCATGTTGCCTTTTCTAGTGAGTTATTTGAGGTAGACTTAAAGTCCCAAGTACCACATACAAAACGTATGAGGTGGAAATAACTCGAAATTATTTCGCTGACCACACATTATTATGGAGGCCGCGGGCCTAAATTTTTACACTCATGTACGGGACAATGACAGTTTAATAATTTGAAAATGATTATAAGAACAATAAAAATATCCAATAACTCTAGGCACTATACAGTTTTTCAGGCTGACAACAATTCTATCAAGGGCGGCGATTTGTTCTCAACATTGAAAGGGACGATGAGAGGGCATTGCCTCATTTTTTCAAAAAAATACTATGTGAAAAATCAAGGTCAATGGACAATTTCTCAAATATTGCCACCCTTGCGCCCCCCTCCCCCCATCCGCACCCATAAATTCCGTCATATTTATTTGTACAGGGTAAATTCAAAGAGTAGATTGCATCATTCATAGCTGCGCAGTTCTAGTATAGGGGAAGCCATTTTGATACTATGTAGCCATGCAAGGGTTAATTTACGCTTACTCGTCATGAAACCTGTAGGCCAATTTGAACTCTGTGTCTGTATCTTTGAAGATCTAACAATTTCAACCATGTTTATCGAAGAAGATCAGTTATAGTCCTAACGAAGAACCAAAAAATGTTGATTTTCAAAGTCCATCGAAAACTATTCAGTCATGATTTATGGGAAAAACGTGTTGTATCATTCAGTTGAGTGTAAAGTAGGCATCCCCGTCCTTGTAAATGAACCTAATTATAGGAAACAGTTTTGCAGGATCTGATAAGTCTGTCATTCACAACGGTCCACAATCATTTCGAAGCTTGTTCGCGGTAAACTGCTAATGAGGTCCAACCCCTTATCATCGACCATAAAAAATTTCATCTCGTTTTTGTAGCTTGAGCGTAGTTAAAATCATCATTCATTCACCTTCCTATATCTTTCTCTTGGAACTAAACAACACATTCAAATTGGCTTGGGATAGCTCCCATTCTTCACTGTTATCTCGACAAGAAACATAAAACATTTGCAAAATGCCGGGTGAATTATGTTAGTCATGGACTAACAATTCGCTGAGCTGGGATTTTATTTCCTTTGCCTTGTATTTAACTATGTCAAGGAACTTGTAATTGAAGGTCGCGAGGAACGGTATCTGATTACATAAGGCAGTTTAATATTTACCTAAGAACAGGTTGATATTTTCTGCAAACAAAAACCACAAGAAACCTATAAGCGAAAGCAGACTAAAGAACAAAACTTCGCATGTAGCCTTCGAAAACAGAAGAAATGCCGATCAAGCAAATTAAGTCAATTGAAATCCCACGAAGTCATGAAAGTGAAAATTTCATGGATAACTGGTACCGTTCCCAACAATTTTTCATGTACGTTTTCATAACCCGGGAAAAGAAATTCTCCAATTGAGCTTTCGAATCGTCGTGAAACGTTATAAACTTTTATAAGAATGTTGTGAGCGTAGGGGAGGGGCACATCATATTACTGTATATTTTTAGAAATGTGAAATCCAATGTTTGAAAACTGAAATTTATATTATCCTTCTATGAAAGTGTTTGCAAAAAAATATCTAGTACTTCGATGTGTCATTTCCGTTTTGTAGATTACAAAACTAGTCACAATACATTTCTTCTCAATAAACCAATTATGTATTTAAATTGCGTTTTCAATTTATTAATGTTAAGTTAGGCTATAAGTTTTATTCGTATTTAAACTGTGCATTCGAATAATAAAGATGGAAGACAAGTACTTTCTCTTACAAAACACCTGAAAAGCCACATTTTTCTAAAATATTGATCACGGTACTTGAAAACGTACTTTAAAAAACAATCAAACAAACACCCATTTAATACGTATATGGGGTCTTGTCATACATTTTCTTAGTATTCTTAACGATCGAAAATCGTAAAAACGCCATATTGGCCATACCACATATTTGGACAGAAACTTTTGTTATTTGGAAGAAAGTATACAAACATTCAAAGTACACTTAAAGTCCACTTAAACAAAAGAAAACAAAAACAACAAACAAAAGGATTTTCGGATTTTGAAAAGTGAATCTCGCTAATGCGAGTTTAGTTGCAGAGAAATAAAATTTTCATACTTTTTAACAAAATTTTACAGCTGATGCCTATGGTTTAAAAACAGTGTATTTCTTTACTGGCTGTTGTCCTTGTATTGCATCTATTGTATTCTTTGTTAGGGAGATAGGGATTAGATTAGGGATAAGGGCTACTGTTGGCCAGTTACGGAAAATGTCTTGTTAAATAATGCTCATGGGCCCTAATTATTAAAACATGCACATTGAAGGTAAAAAATAAGCGGAAAGAGTATTCTTAGTTTTTCTCTTCTTTAACTCACATTGAAAGTTTTTCTCCTATTTGACTCAAAATAATTAAAAAGACGAAGAAGTTACCAAAAATTGTAAATTTGCTCTTTTGTGATAAAGATATGTTCAGTCAGGGAATATTCACGCCTCACTGGTATAGTCGTATAGTCAAGTCATTGCAAAAATATAAATAGAGATCTGCTTATACTACCTCAGTCAAAGACAGTCAGTGCTCACCCAAAACTACAATTTCTTTTGGTAGCCTGCAGGAATTCTCAATTAGCACAGCTCTTTGATTGACAGCAAATTCAAAAACGCAGAGTATTGTAGCTCGTATCACACAACATACTGAGGTTAGGAGAATTGGAAGTGTCTGGGGTGAAAGGATCTGGCAAGATGGAAGTCTTAAAGTATGAGAATAGCATCACCAATCAAATGCAATCTGCTATTTTACAAAAGTAACAACACTTCAACATATGTATTTTATTAAATTATTTTGAAAAATATGTTGCTTTAAAACATTCTTCTAATAACAAATCCGAGCTACTTTTAATATCGGTTCGTTATAATTTTCCTTTTTTTTTTTCTATTCTTGTTCTTTCAGTTTTTGTTCATACGCAGTAAGTAAAGTTTCCTACCGTCTAAAACCACAAAAACAAAACCACGGAATATAACCGTGTCAGAAATTCCTTGTAATGTACATTACTTACTTTATTTGAAACAAAAATCAAACGGGAACGAATATATCACTTTTACTTTGTAAACTTTCAAGTCAGTTATCAGTTTTTCAAAAACCTTTGATGTAGGTAATTCTTTTCAGAGAAAGGCTATTTGCTGAGTACTAAAATAAATTAATGGTGCAGCATCGTGATCGTTAAAACTTTTTTACCTGTGCGATGTTTCTGCACTGTTAGCACAGTAGTTTCATTGTTATAACTTTAGTCAACATTTTACTGACAGAATTCTCTGTCATTTATGCGTGTTTATGTGACCGGACCTGATTCTGACCGCTTACCCTATAAAAAGCACTATATAATGTTTATCTCAGTGGTTGATTTAAATGAGTAACCCTGCAGAATTGCCACAAATTTGGTAGGAAAGAAACCTATGTTGAGTAAAGTTAACCTTACTTTGGTCTTCCTATGTGTCTATGGGATACATAAGTGTACATTTGGCAAAATTTTAGTACATCGATACAAGAATATGAAATCCACCACTTTAAAATGGGCTATACCACTGTCTCAAAATGGTCGATCATTTGGGAAAATGAAAATCGATAATTTTTTTTATAAGAGATCCTCCTTTTTTCAATTTATAGTGGCTTACAAATTCACAGTGTACGCCCAAACTAACATTAGCTTTATTCCGGTGACAATGAAGACAGGCTTTGTCGCTTCTTGTTTTTTCAGAGGATTAATGAAAGGACTGGTGGCCTCCGTGTTAATTTTTTTCAGTGCGATAAATCTTATCACCAATGCTATGAACAGTTAAAACTTCTTCGGACGGAAAGGAACCCGTTATAGATAAAGCTAGTGATATAAATGGGCAGATGAACAAAAGGATATTCTGGACATAAACGACCAGTCCTTTATCTATACGGCCTCTCACACGCCGCGTCGGGACACCCTCCCCTCGTAATTTCTGCCATTTTACCATCATATGTGACTATTGGGAAGTGTGTAAAGAGAAAACGGGCAAATGGTTCAATAGGAAGAGATTTTCAATCCTTATGCTCTATAAACCTTGACTTGAAAGTAAACTTCGATTTTTTTTTTGTTTGTTTTTATGGTTATTTGAAGATAAGCTGGTTTGGGGAGATTTTAAACAAGATCGGATATGAAGGCAGTGATTACATACTTGAATACCACAGTGTTAGATTTTTTTAACTATGTTAGGGAGCTCGTGCAAAAGGATCGTGATAAGTAAATGAATCATCGACTTAATTCGGTTTTTGCAAGAATTCATCATATTTTTTTCTGCTGTAGTTCCCGTACTTTTGCTCTGTTGTTCTTCGTTTCACAACCAACTTTGGTACCTGCGAATTTAGTGACGTATACTGCACTCTCTGCATGCACAGACTACTTCTATTACTGCTTGGCCCTTTGATGGTCCAAATGACCGACAAAAAATATAAAAGAGATATCACAAATGCCGACCAGTATCGAATTTTCTGGTAAAATGACACGAACAATGTCTCCAGCAGTGACGTGAGTAAACATGAATACACTGGTTGCGCATTCGTCCCTCATTTGGCTGCTAACATAAAACGGTAGTGATGTTATCTTTCTTAACGAGACTTAAAGGATCGTCCTTGCTTCAGGCCCACTTCACCCTTCATCAAAGTCCCGCCAGGCGTATCATCCGCCCACCCTCGGTGTTTCTCGCCCAGTATGACACTTTGCCAAGGAGAGAAGGAAGGCTGTCAGTGTACCGGTATGCTCTAAGATAACGAGATCTTTAGCCCGTTTGCGTCTGTTTGAACCAACTATGTTCATTTGGTAAATTAGACAATTAATCTCAGGTCTTTGTTTTTGCATGTCGAGGAAGCTCCAAACCCGACCTCATTAGTGTCAAATTCATTACGTAGACCGTCGATTGTGAATAATAACACGACATAAAAACAATGTGAATTGTAACTGGATGCAAGTCGTTAGCTCAGAACTTCTTGTTTATTTTGATAATGCATCTGAAAGTCTTAATGGCCGACAAACACCACATATATCAGCCACCTTATTAACGTCTAACAAAGCAAGTAAAATATTATGAAGGGGGACTCAACTCATTCCTTCGTTTTGTCTTCTTCTGGAGTCAAAACCGTGTCAGTTCGTTATTACAATCAAAAACATAGCTGTCACGAAAAGGGATGGCGTCCTACCATTAAGCAAGAGTCACTCGCGGGTATAGCTTGCCATTTCCGTTTCAAGTGTTTCTTTCCAACTTGTGTAGATATGACATGCGCAATTCAATTTCCGTGGTTTTCTTTCCAACTTTTCTTCTGGAAAAGGGTAATATATGTATGAAGGCCGTTTTCTCCGGATAACTTCCCGAGAGTTTTCGCTAAAATCGGGTGTTTTACCTTACGAATCTCTATGTCATAATTGATTTGATATTTCCCCTTGTATTGAAGAGTCTGTCCGTAAAGAGGGTTTGCATTACCCAATAATGCGATCTGTTGGGAATTAAGATATGTTACAACTGAACATCTCGATGGGACTCCTTCAAAATACTCTTCCTCTTTCTTTCGAGAGATACTCTAGCTAGCTCATCTCGAGAGCCTTTTAAAAAGCGATTGAAATTCACGAGAGGGTCACATGAGTGAATCCGTGCATACCATGGAGCTATCCGCAGTTGCATCCTACTCCCACGAACGCATTCAAGCAGAAAGCGCTTCGCCTATTGACAGCACTAAACGAGGCGTCCCTGCATCCTTGTCGGGTCTCCTCGAGTGTTTCTACCTTTGCAGTCTGGCTAAACGCTCGCAAGTCGTTTCTCTTTCCCCATATCACCCATCGCTTTCCGTTGGGAACATTGTGAAGGTTTCGAGAGGGCGAACGTGCTGGTAACGAAGAAACTGTATAAAGTTTGTGTCGGCACGAAGTTGTCATTTTCACTCGAGCAGGGAGAGGTGCATATCTTTTCGGATGGTTCACTTTACGCAAATTATATCTTCATTTGCATAAAATTCTCTTTGCGCCAGCAGTGTCGGCGCTCTGGCATGCGAACTGCACTTGAAAAAGTGATAGAGCAAACGAGTATATTGTTTTCAACTCACAAAGACTGTAACGGCGCCCTGGCTGTGATGGATTTAGACGTAACAATATAAATAGTAATGAATTTAAATGACTTTAAAATCCGGCAGATTTTACAGAAAATTACATCGCATGCAAGGATAAACAAATGCAAAATTTCAAAAACAGAACCATGCAGTTTTGCGTTCTCAGTTAAAGGGGAAAATATCTTTAATTAAATGCTTAGTACGTTTACATTGTTCTCGGAGAAACTTGAAGCATACCTTGACCACCGGAAGAGAAACCGTTTTTAAAGTGTACCTGAAGTCAAAAAAATGAAATATATACATATATATTAAACAGCATGAAGAGTGAATTCTAATAGTCCAACTCCCATCTTTATAGGACATCTTTGAGTCGAGATATGAAATACTGAAATTTACTCACTCTAAACAAATTAGTCCATTGCGCAATTATTTGTGACTTTCTCGTTGAACAACTCACATACCTGCTTTGTTTCCTTTTAAAACAAAAAATGTTTATGACCTTGAACACTTCCTCTTTGCTTGCATAACATGTAACACAGAGGGGCTTATAGTTAATTAAATCATCCAATAAGAGTAAGAGTGCTATCACACATTGGAACAAGGTGCAGTTACTTTCAGAAAAACAAAAAAATACAAAGACTGTTATTTGAGTAATGCAACAAGGACATCACAAATTATTGCGTAATATATCATTTTAATATGAGTAAATAAACTTCAATATCTTATATCTCAGCTCAGGAATGTCCTATGGGATTGGAGTTGGACTGTTGGAAATAGTTTTTCATGTTGTTTAATGTATATTTTTGAATTTTTTTACTTGAGGTACACTTTCAGTTTAAAAATATGGTTGCTTGGAATTATGAGGGCCCATTTGTGAAAACCATTTAGATAATTCTGTTTTTAAAGTGGTTATAAGAATAACGTGGGAAAATGGTTGTTATGTGAATTGGGAAAATGGTTGTTATGTGAATCAGAAAGTCATTTCATAAATTACAAATATCGATACTTAAATGTTAAGGCCTAATCCTCTCAACCCAAACTACAATTTTTGTAGTAGTCCACAAAAATTCTCAATTGGCACGGCTCTTTGATTGACAGCAAGTTCAAAAATGCAGAGTACTTAGACTCATTTACCACAACATGTACTGTATACTGGGGGTGTTGTGATTACACATTTGAGTCTTCTATACTAATCCGGGAAGAAATAAACTGAGATTGTGTCTTGAGAGGATGAATTAAACACAGTTGTGGCAGTTAGCAGGGAGTTCAACAAGTAGGTTATAGAGAATTGGAACTGTTTGGGGTAAGATTTGGCCTTTAATATCGGTATCGGGGTGGGACAGCTTGGATGTTGTTGTTGATCAACTGGATCAACTGAGTGGTCAACTGAGGTCAACTTGGGTATTATGGTGGATGAGTTATTGTGGGTACAGGGTGGGCTTCCTTGGGGTTCAGTGTGGCTAATATGGTCGTCCATCAGTTTAAACTTTGGTCATCAAGGTTGGGGAGAATTGTGTAATACCTGGTGGTAATGCACGGAGAACTTTCTTCGTTCGTCTAAATTCTACAAAACAAGGTGGGGTAGCTCAAAGGGAGGGCGAAAGCCACAGAGATCGACTCAGGTTAAATAAAGTCGGACAATGGTGACGCATCCTCCCGACTCTATACGTTTCAAATGATTTTAAAAGGAAGTATATAGATTGCATTGGCATTGCTAAGACTCATGATACGTCAGACTACTATAAAAAATAGTAATAAAATGCGCTTGTAATAATGAAGTGTGATGATGTTACAAGCTATTCGGATACAACAAACTTTTCCCTTACCCTTCAATGGTTTCACCCTTTAGCAAATAAAATGAAAGGTATTTTATTATGAAACTCAAACGACTGACTTAGCTGTGGGTTGGGAGTCAGAATTATCACATAGAAGATATATGGAACACGCAAAAGTATGCATGACTTAAATTTTCTTCTGCGAGGGAAAATAAATTGTGTTCTTTTTTAAGATTTAACCTTACATTGCAACACTCTAAATACTACTATGACCTTCAACAGTAATTTTTGATACTTTTTTTAATTTTGCAAACAAACTTTGTGAATGGGAAAGTGTGATTCTGGTGTTATTTTTCGTAATAATCGTGAAGCACCGACCGGTCTTTTTTAAAACCTGTCTCCCCTCTGTGGTGATGAATTGTTTTCATTAAATCCCACACACCCAAAAATAATGTTTTACTTTTGGGGCCGCATCCATCATATTATAGCAAACCAGACAGAGCAAACAGCCCACCGCTAGTTGTGCTCTTCATTCCAGGCGGAAAAACGATTGGAGAGTAACGAGGTCTATTTGTATTCATGACTGGGGCGAACAGTTCTTTAATTGATGTATAATAGCGACTAATTGACTTCGAATCTTGGTGTTCAGTATCGACACTCGATATAATGTGCTCAAAGACAACTTATAGAATCAAAAGAGATAAAAGGACGAGAAGGCTGGGTGTGTGATCAATATTTGTCCGGCTCTTCTCTAATTGCGGCTAATAAATTTAAATGACTAGCGTAAGGGTTTGGGCAAGGTCTGCTCACAGAATGAAAAAGTTGTAGGAAACTTTTTTCCGCTTGTTATTCGCAACTATTGGTTTTTCTTGCGGGAGGCACGCGTTGGTAAAGTTTCGTGGTCACGCTCGGCGGAACATGCCCGTGTCTGCGCGTATCCATTACACGGCTATTTGGGTATTTGTCACGAGCATCGATGGGTTTGAGCGTGATGCGTCGCGGGAGGAATGGCCAAAGAATCGGCTGAAGAAAGTGTAGGCTAAGCACTCTCCTCTTCACATACGTCAGAATCAAGATTTAGTGGGTAAAAGATAAATTTCTTGTGATTGTGAATATTGATGCATAATTATCTTAGTCTTGGTGATGCGCTAAAGCAGGCTTTATGAATTTGCCGTAATGGAAGTTATGGAACGTTTTATGATCAGTCAAGCATTGCAATTTTTTTCGTTTTTCATTTAATATTGCGTAAATTGATTTTCTCTGTCTTGATGAAATTCTTAGCTATACAAGTGTTAGCTATGTTATTAAAAATCTGTGTATTTTTAGGTTGATAATATGACTTGTCAACAAAATGTTTGTTTAGCTGATTGAGAAATATTGTGAATTTGGATAATTTTTGACTAGAGCACATTTTGTAGTATTTCAATATTTTTTATCTTATTCCCCATTCGTCCAGCCTACCTGACTGTGAGAAGTTGCAATACTATTTTCAGGTCGTTATATCTGCCATGTTATACCGTACTGTTTGAGATGACGAAAATATTTGCAATGATGGATATGAGGAGACGAGGAGGGTGGAAGTGTTCCGTTGTTCCTCCCTCCGCCCATTTGACACGTAAGAAAAAGGCCGAATAAAGTTTCCAAAGAATTGCATCTTTAATATCTGTTAAGCGATGCTTAAAATGAGGTCGCTTTTTTCAAAATCTTTTTAATAGATTTGGATTTCTATCCCTGTGTTTCTCATATTGCGTCAAGTAAGACATTATAAACGAGGTTTTCCATCGTGACAGTCGTTTTCAGTTGCGCCCGGCATTACAAAATCCTGCCTGGATATGCCACTGAATTACCTTATTACTGCGATGGGCAGAGTGTAAATATTTCGGAAGTCTCTTTTGATGAGGTAGAGTTAAAACTTTAGACCAAGGTAGTATCATGCAAAAGGAACCTTGTCTATCAATAGCTTGCCCCACTGTCCGTTTTAGGGTACGGTTACGTTACACACCAGACGCTGATCCAGAGATTCCAAAGAGGGGGCTGATCTAAGAGAAAGCAGGGGTGTGAGGGAGTTGCACTGCTAATTTCCGGTATGTCTTATTGTCGATGTGGCGAAAAGGGAGGAATGAGGGCGTAAAAGCCATCCTCGTTCAATGTATCCACGCCTGCATACCAACATCATTGCAAGGTTTTTTTTTTCTGTTACAATTTTAGTATACTGTCTCATAGAAAAAACCTTATTTTGCAAAGAATGATACTGATGATGATAGAGAGCTTTTACACTGCGTTGTGCGTCTCTCTTTTTTGACGCCCAGACGTCCATTATTGTTACCAAGGCGCTGTCGTGCACGCAAATTAATAATGTTCCTACTGCCCATGTTCAGGGACGGCAATGATAAAGATGTGCTCTGAATATACGTGATCACAAACCTTTCTAAGATAGTTGTAACATTCCAAGACGAAAAGGAAGATATAATGCAGCTCTGGCTGTGCCGATGGGTGGCAATTTAGGGTTAGTCCTATATTTAAGAATGCCTCATATCCTTATTTTATTTTTGTTATTTAAATAAAATTCTTATCAATACCTCCATGTTAACTGTCGCATCACTCAATTCTGTAATTTGTTTTTATCTCCGGGTTTAAATTCCAAAGCTTTTAAAGACCACGAGGGTGTCGTATAAATTTTGTATCAATACACTTTAACTGTGTTCCTCTATCATAAGCAAGCTACAATAAAACAAATATCTCTGAGAAGTTGTTTACATTGAGCACATGATTAGAAAATATGATTAGGCTTTCAAGCGCATGTAACATTGCACCAAGTAGGATTAATTCTATGCCCTCACAGGTAAGTAAACAGGGTAACACATGCGTACACTCCAAAAAATAGGGTGATATTTCACTCTTTAGAAGAGTGACATTCACTCCAAAAGATCGAAGTTTCACTCCTGATGGAGTGCCGTCAGGGACTACTCTGTAAAAGAGTGATCCCTGCATTAGTGGCTTTCTTTTAAGAGTGAATTTTCACTCTTTTTGGAAGAGAATGTTTTTGTATTCAACCAATCTTAGGGGCGTAGTCACAGAAATTTAAGGTATTCAGGCTCAAATCTTTTATAAAACCCCAAATTTATGAGAGTTAAATGGGTTTATTTTTTTTTAAAAGACTTGTTGAGGTCCTCTCATTCATGTGTCAGGCTCTCCTAAACAAAATTCCAGTTTGGATACCCCTGCCCCATTTACCCATACTCGGGCCCCATGAGACTACACCCCCCCCCCCCCCAAAAAAAAAAAAAAGAAGAAATATCTATTCCTTGGCACGACGGGTCATGTAATAAACTTTCACATACGTGCTGATGCCAGTCCAAATGATTGAGTTATCACGATGACTATCAAGGGATAAAGACGAAATATAAAATATGTCTTCGATTTCTCTGTTCCACTTTTCTAAAGTCTTTACCCGGTACCTGGTAACCCACTTGGGTAAGTTTGACCCCAATATGGGACAAAAGGGAACTTGCTTATATATGTAGGTCAATTAAAGATCCAAAATTGCGCCCACATGAATCAAATTTCCTCAGTCTGCTTTAAAAGTGACCTGTGTGTTTTGAAATATACTTTTTACCATCTCACAAAACTTGCAAGTTAGTCACAAATTTATTAATAGTGGGTTAGTAAGTGCAGCAGAAGGCCACAGTATTCTTACTAGAATTGTAGACATTCAGCTCTTGGTTTAGCAGTTTAGTTTTGTTTTACGAATGCGTTTGAGACCTACAGTTGTTAAAGGACAACTTTATGTCGAGTGGCTAACGGATTTAACAATGTTGGTCAAATGTGGTACATTTTGAAAGGCCAGCGTAGAAAGGAACACCATAATTGTTCTTTAATGAAGAAATCAACCTTGTTTAGACCCAGCTGGGGATCGAACCCCGATTCGCCCAGGTGCTGATAGTTTCATTACTCTAATTTTCTTAGCTAACTCGGTCACAACACTGGTCGGCAGGTAGTATACGTCGCTAAACAGGGTCCCCTCCCCACTGGAGATTTTTTTAAGGTACCGTAAGGGAAATTCATGCAATATTCGTGCGTTAAATGTAATCAAGTTAAGTGATCTGTTTTGGCCGTTTTTTTAGTTTAACATTCCAAAATACAGATAACTAAGCTTTATTTGTGGGTGTGGTCTAAATGTCATCTTGACAGATCATTTCTGGACTGAGATGTGAAATATTTAAGTTAATTCTCTAAATTCAAAATTTGTGATTTCATTGTTTTAATGTATTTCTTGATTTCCCCATAACTTCCTGCATCTTGTGACAAAATGTGATGGCGTGCTTACAACTGTGAGGTAATTTGACAAGACAATGCAATTCCCCACTGTATAACATAAGTGGAATTAAACAGGAAGCGTATATAACTAAATGTCATATTAAATGTTTTTAACACGGACTTATATACATGGACACAGCATGAAACGTATACGTCCTATCCGTAGATGGTCGCCACCGGCTGGGACAAAAAAGGCGCACCAAGATGGCCGCCGTGAAGCTATAAATTGTCTGATTTGAAGACGACTCTGTAAATATTTTAAGCAAAAGTTTAACTTGAATGGGGAAGAATATCATATTCCGCCAATACGTGTAGTGATTTTGACCTTACCTTGCCATATTTCAAAAATATTTCAACTTTCTTGCAAAATCTGGCTATTGACTTGAGCAAGTCCAGACTTTCACACAAAACCATGCAAACGGCCATCTTGATGCGCTTTTTCTCACACGTACGGTAGCGACAATGAACAGTGTAGTATGCTCTGTCCATGTATAGGAAGTCTGTGGTTTTTAAACTCAAATAAAGCAAAAAGTGTGGGTTGAACAACAAGATTTTCATAAATTATTGTGTAATGGGCTGTATGGATTTGAGTAAATATTTCAACACTTCATATTTTAACAATAGTGCAAGCAATGACATATGTAATTAGATAAATAGGAATTATTTGTGACCTCTAAATTTTCTTAAAACTGTAGACGTAAAGCCACACAATGAACACAGTTGGAGAAAAGATGTCTAAAATATTGGAAAGAATAAAGGGGCTAAAAATTCTCTTTTACCCAGGCAAGGGAGGTGATTTGTTCTCATTAATGGGTGATATTACCTTATTTTCGAAAAGTTACTTTGTTAAATGACAAACGGCAATTTCACAAACACTGGTTGGAACAGGCTCCCCATGTTCCTAGCCCCCTCCCAGGGATCTCCGCCAATACACACAGTAAATGTAAACAAGATATGCATGTTCACGTGTAGCAGTTTGGCGAAAGATATGCTGACAGTTCGATTGAGGTGGTGCAATGATTACCGTTTTGAACCTTGATATCCTAAGTTTGCGAAGTATCCTAAATGCTCGAAATTATTACAATTGCCATTATGAAGGTCACGTTGATAATATCACCTGTAATGGTGAGGAGGCGGGGGTGAACC
This sequence comes from Holothuria scabra, assembly GCA_037179385.1. Lineage (NCBI taxonomy): Eukaryota > Metazoa > Echinodermata > Holothuroidea > Aspidochirotida > Holothuriidae > Holothuria > Holothuria scabra. The sequence continues at coordinate 23,142,889 of CM074180.1, forward strand.
GTACGACTGGCGACAGGTCTACTTCAAGTGATTGTATCTCATGTTCCCTTTGATTTTAACTTCAACGCTTCATCATAGGTCACTGCCGGGTCACGTCAGGGTAAACATTGTTTGGTAGATACAGGCAGATGATTCATGAATTTATGGGAAACCGGATTGTCTTGTCGAATTTCTGAAAGGGAAGCTATTTCGTTTAGGGACAATTTCGTCTGGTAGTTCCCATGACACTACTCCTTGAACCACATAGTGATACAAGTTTATTTCTTTCCGGTATAGTTCGTGTCGTTGTGCTCGTTTGATCTAATTATATCTGTAGGTCTGTTCTACATAGCTGAAGTAAGATCCCGCCAATGCAACTGGTCAAAATTTGCAAAAAAATTAAGGAAATATACTGACTGATAGTCCAGTTCATTAGCCTCTAATATTGACATAAATTTAACCTTGCTGTTTCGCAACTTCGCGAAACTACTTCCTGTATCACCTTACAACAGTTTGCAGAAAAGAAAATTACTCATCAAAAGAAGAATTGGCATCAGTTCCGCTATATTTCGGTGCTATCCTTGCCAACAAAAAACAAATCTCCACCCACCAGTCACGCAGCGAGGGTAGGTGACGGAGCCCCCTGAAACTTTTTGCCACCTCCTCCCCCGAGAGAGCTTGAAAATTACCATTGAGTTAATACATTTTTACACTTTTATTTGGCGTTCTCAACATTTGAGCTAGCTAGGTCTGTGGAAAATCGCTGTTTTCGATACATCGTTTACATAAGGGCCTGAATTCCGAAGAGGGGGGAGGGGGTAAAGAAATTTTCTCTTGCGTTCAGCAGAATGAGTAGTAAAGCCGTCCCAGCAGGGCGCATTTGAGCATGAGAATGAAGTGAGTTAGACAAGCAGTGTCCTGTCCCCTCCCATTCGACATTTCTAACAGAGAATATCCTCTTGTGGGAAAATTTGTGGACATAAAATTAATGCAATTCAGGCAAAATGGACAACTCCTTGCCTCACTCCACCTACCCGCTCAAAATTGATAAAGGTTCCAACTGCCCATGTCCATAAACCTAAAAAATACTGTGGCGGACATTGAGGTGATAAAAGAACTATCTGAACAATAACTCACCTACGAACAGTACATTTTGTAGTTAGGCAATACGCCTAAGTTATGACTATTACCGATTACTTGCTAAATGCGTTCAAGTGTAACCTGCATAATTCGAGATTCGTTGGAATAAAATTCATGGTAAGGCTGTACTGTTTTCATCAAAACTGTAATTATTTAGGCCTACATGGACAAGATACATGTAGCCATGTGCTCTAAGCTTTACATTGCGCCTTTCACCTGTTCACAACAACTCTTACGTGTGAAGGCACCTTTAGCTTCACGAGCAAGGAACTTTGACGGCGGGCTGGGGAAGGAGCTTGGGTGTCGGACCGATTTAGATGTGTAAAATTTGAGAATGGCGTAAACGCACCGTCTTAGTATCTCCGATGTAGACATTTGTGTGTGACAGCGCAAAATTCACATTATTCTCGTCATCACAGAGGCAGCTTATCAATTGTTTTAAAGGATGCGACTAACTGTAGGCCTTAGCCCGGTCATAAACATATATTGTCAAAACTTAAAAGGTATAACAGTTGAAAGTCAGTTTATTATGCTCGCAAGTTTTTTATCTGAATGTTTCCTAAAAGTTTTTCACAACTGGGGAGACACAGCCATCCCGATCATTAACTTATATGTTTTTTTTTTTTTTTTTGGGGGGGGGGGGGTAAGATCGCAAACATGATTACAATACCGTTAACTTTATGTCCCGGTGCACATATTTTTTTAAAAACATGTCCGAGGTAGATACGTGAACTACCAATTCATTCCCCTATATTCCATTAAAATTATTGCACTCCTTCTAAGTGACGATTCAAGTAGTTCTAAGTAGATTCAAGTACGAGAGAAAAGTAGAACTATTTCCCTATTCTTGTCCCCCATAGCAAACTGTTCACAAGGAAAGTTGCGGTACGGTACCTCTGTCTTTAGTGGAACTTAACCTTTATCTACTTTGCCGTTTTATTGAGTGACACACCTGTATGAGTCTAGGTTCTGGGATGTAATTGAAATGGGGCTTTCCCCGACATAAGGGACACTGAACTTCCCCCCTGTTCCACTGTTGGAGCGCCAGAGCAGCGGCCCCAGACTTATGCACGCTTAAGAGCATGGAGCTAATACGTAGTATCCAGGCGGAAACATGGTCATGTGACCTAAAATATGGAGCACGATTGTTTTTCACTCATGTCGATAAAATAATTGGGTTAAAATAAAGGAACGGCTGAAGTTGTTAAATTTAATTCTCCATATCACACACAATGCCAACCAAGACCCTCATCATTAATTGCTCCCATTAAAGCTTGTATATTGAAGTCATTCGTATGAATAATTATTACCGCTACCATCAATGTCACGCTGAGAGCATTGTTAAAATCGTAAATAAATGTTAATACTTTAAATTGGGCATCACATACGGCAAATACAATACTAACTCATACTACAAAACGATTAAAGTGTAATTAAAGTCGATTAGCACCTGGTCTTCAGGCGGCCACGAGGGATTTTAATAAGCGAAATGGCGACTATAGGCTCTCTCATCGGTACATTGTGCCTAGCTCCAGGTGTGAAATGCTTGAGCGATTCGGAGACATACGTGACGTCATATTTGTATGTAATCCGACTATGGGATCGGTTTGATTAATATGACATTGCTATTTTCAGTCGTAGCTAACAGTGTATACAAAACTAGCAAACAAGGTGACGCAGGGTCGATATGGTACCAGTTGTGCTCTGTGATTTTCGTGCCTTTGCAGCGTTGATGGATCTGGTTTTCACGGCAAAAAGAGTCGATCGTGTGGTCTTCCCGCAGCCAAAAGAGGATAATGAATCGGCGTGTTCCGATTATGTCAGATACGCAAAATAATCGTTACACATTTCCTCGGCAAAAGCAAGCTTGGCCCTGTCCTATGATGACCTTCTTCCCCTCTCGGACACGTTGTCTTTCTTTTCTTAAAAGATTTATGATTCCTCGTTGGGTTTTGTTTGTTTGTTGCCTCTTGTCTAAGGTTCATCCTCGAAGAGATTTATAATATCTCAACTCCCGCACGATAGCTTGGTATACATCTAAAATAAAGAAGGGAACAGCGGGGAGCGATTTTTGAGCAGAACAAAATAAAGAGCGGGGAACAGGGTCCTGGAAGATAAATGAAAGCTTTCGAGAGGTGGTCGTTCGTTGTGATGTTCGAAGGGTTTATTAGGTTTATGACAGGAAAGACAAATAATTAGTGACGACATGTCGGCATAAATCACCCAAAATGTCAGACAGATGAGTCGAGTCACCTGCCGATAAAAACTAACGAGAAGAAAGACTGGAAAACCTTAAAGTTTGTCTCTAATTACCCGTAGGACGTGCAGTAATGAAGCGCACATCATAATTAGCGATCGGCGTAGCGAACTAACTACGGCTGAACGGTGTGACACGGTGGTGTGGGTTGCGACGGAGCGGGAAGGTTAGTGATATGAACGGGCCATCCGAAGGGGACTGAAAAGATCAAGTGGGCAAACGAGATATTTGGCATACTTCTCTGCACGAATCAGGAGTAAAAATTACCGCAAAAAATCCGTATGCTAATGAGCATTATAGCATTAGAATAGAAAATTGCAGGTATGCTAAACCCAGGAAAATAGAAGTTGTTACATGTCGGGGGATGGGGAGTATATAATTGCAAGTACGGAATATTAAAACAAACTCATTTTTAAAATACTGAAGCTATCATTACCAAAATATTTCATTACTGAAGATGCGTCTATTTACTAAACCATTAATTGACTTCAGATGCAAAAAGTTGTATTTAATTTTGTTTTTGTTTTTACATCACAAACCTTCCATAAAAAAGTCACGCATTTCTTTTCAAAAACACTGTGACTTACAAAGACATACTTTTTTCATGTTGGTTAGTGATGCGACGTATTTGAGTGAAATAGTAAGCCAAGTTGATGAAGTTTTGCTTAAAGAAAAAAAAATTTGGTACCATCCCCTCCAGATGCACACGTTTTTATCAACAATTTTCATTCTGGTAACATAAGGCATGTTGACAGACTGCTGAGTTTATTTTATTCAAAGCAAATAAAAGCAAAAGTGTATGAATTATTTTATATTGCAATGGAAAATTAAAGGCATATTCTAGTGTGTTTTCATGAAGGTTTTATTCCAGACCATGTCCTCCAAACCCTGTCCCAATAGCCTGCCCTCTTTATTCCTCTATAGGTGTCTAAATTTCTTTTGTTTTTAATCGAATATTCATGTTTGTCCTTAATATTTGATACTGTTGGGAATATTTGAATACCTTTTCCTGTAGATTTAGCATTACCCTGTACTACATGTGGGTATAGCAGACAATATTGCCTGCAGCAGGATCGAAATTTAAAATAAATTGGATGCAATGTAAAATTAATGTACCACTGTGACATCACAGATTTCCCATAATGCACTTAATTACAAGACAAAATTGTCGTTCTTGGAACATTATTATCTTCCGAACGCCATATGCTAGCTGAGATGCAATTTCACATTCTGCAAAAAGAAAGCTTTACTGCATATTTTGAAGTCAATGAATTTTGCCTTTGGAAAATGGGTTAAGGGGTGTGTGTGTAGTATTATTGACAATCTCAATGTACAAGGCATTCACTCATACCCGTAAAGTAACTGAAAAAAACAACTAATGAATCAAAATATAGACTTATTGTGACCAGCCTAGTTGTTTTCTTTCCAATCCATTCCGGTCATCACGCGGGACTCATTGAACAAATCCAACGGTTAATTGTTTTAGCCTTGTTATCTTATTCTATATCCTTCAGTCTGTACTATTATCTCCTTTTGCTAGAGCGTACTAATGAGAGTGAGCCTAAGGTATATGCCTGTGCATAAAGGATTAGCTCTACGGTATGCTCCCGGCTATGTTAAAAAGATTGTGGTGGTCACAGGCAAGTAAATTTTCTAGCTCCCTTGGCTTCACCTGACTGCATCGTTATCCCCTCCACTCCAGTGAACCGTTCATCCATGGAAACCGCTCATTGTCGGTGTCGAGTTTGACTGTTGACAACTTAAACTAAACTTGGCTGTCATGCCTCGGCCATGGGGACTCCAAAATGTAAACATAAACATGGCCCAATTCGGAGCTGTCAAGGAGTCGGAACACTCGACTAAAAAATTCAAACCCACAAGAAAAGCCAGAGAGTCATAAATTTGAAGGAAACCGCAGAAAAATTAGGGTACGTGAATAGATCATATATGAAGACGTTCTTCGAATAAATTATAGCCAGACTGCATAGCGAGGTAACGCACTTCGGCTTGTGTCAATCTCATGTCACTGCGGCCATTAGAAATGATTTAGAGACAAATTTACCTTCTGTGTGGAGGGTATGACGAAAGCCCATTTGTAGACAAAAAACATGTGTTTATCAAGCTTGTTCATCTATCACCATGTCGGTAGTTTCAAATGTATAGCTTTTTCTTCTGTCAGTTGGAATTGCTGGAAATAGAAAATAAATGCGAGGTAAATCGCAGATTCTTTCACCCTGCGATGGTTTGAACACGGCTCCTACTGTAAACGACTGGACGAAAACATTTATCATGGATGTGGGTAGTCTTGTGGAATAAGGACAAGAACCATTCATATTCCAACACCCCGCCCGCTTCCGAATGGCTATCACCTGTGGGTTAAACTACGTAAGTTATCTGGTTGAAAAAACGAGAACAAAGTCATGTCCTACATGAGAATGTAGCCAGTCAATTCGGCTGTATTTGCATTAGTGGGTTCACCCTGCAACTCCACCTTAAGACAGAGTGGTGACTAGTGTAACCGTATTAGCACATTCAATATATTTCTAGGCTACAGTTAATTGATGTTCATGGAAGTATATGTGATCCATGGACTTCTATACATGGACAGAGCATAAAACGTGTACGTCCTGTCCGTAGATTGTCGCCACCGTCTATGACAAAAAAGGGCGCACAAGATGGCCGCCGTGAAGCTATTAATCGTCTGATTTGAGGATGGCTCTGTTATACTTTAAACAAAAATTTAACTTGAATGGGAAACAATATCATATCCCTGCAATACGCAAAATCTGGGAATTGACTTGAGCAAGTCCAAACCTTTACACAAAACTATAGCAGACAACCATCTTGGTGCTCTTTTTCTCATATGTATAGTAGCGACAATTTACCGTGCAGTATGTTCTGTCCACGTATAGGAAGTTCGTGATGTGATCGCTTCACTTGTGATTTAAGGTAGGAGTGCGCCACGCCTTCATAGTTGGGGACCACAAAGGTCAATGTTACCCGACCCCAAAAACTTTATACAAAGCAAATTTTAAAGTAACTCTTCCTTCTACTTTGGCTTCTTTATAAAAATGCTACTTCATCCTACTTTCTCATATTTTCACTACCAAGTATTTCATAAAATAAAACAAGCCAGTGAACCACAACTGGAAACAGGCCGTGGCCGGCTCGGCTCCAACCAATAGGTTGGAAACTGAGCCGTAAAACTCAACCTAACTAACTAACTAACTAACTAAAAAATTCATAAAATATTTGATCTAACTGATAACATTTATCATGGAATTCTTAGCCCCCCGTATCTATGATCTAGGATTGTTTGGCCATGTAAGTAATTAATAGTGAATCCGGGAGAATGAGGATTAGCTTTCCCCTTGGGAATACCATAAATCTTTTTTTTTTGTCAGATTGAGTTTCTCTGATTGGATATCCATGGTAACTTCAGTGCTTAAAGGACCCACTTTATAAAAAAAAAATAAAATATGCAAGAACTATTAAAATTAATTTGGAAAATTTTCAGTCAATAAATAAAGCCACATTTTTTTTATTAAGGTATGCTCTTGTAAATAGGCCATTTAATGTCTGTAAACTTAAAATAAAAAATAACTCTCCCCTCTCCTTCGTTGTGCCACCATTAATTCATTACAAAAGAGGGAATCCTTCCTGACTACAGTTACAAAAGAGGGCACCACTACCAGACTTCCTGAATACAGTTACAAAAAGAGGGTCTTGTTTTTCAACTGGCTTTTATTGGTTTTACTTTTTCGGTTTATTGATTTGAACGAGGCTCGTTTGCTGTTTGCTATGATTTCGGGACGCAATCCAAATTTGACTGAGGATATAAGACATGATACCTCACAGTTGGCCCTAAGGGATGTCAAATAATTCATACTACTTAGAAAGATAAACGAGGAATCTTGTGTTTTATTAAAAAATATGCAATTATAAATGAAGAATATAACGCTTGCAAACTCTTCCCTGTCGACTTCGATTGAAAAAATAAAGAATGAAACTAAAGAAAATGTTAGGCTCTACTCTGTAAAGTATATTTAACTTCAGCTGGGTTGAAAAATTTCAAATCAAAAGAAATGCTGAGAAATACAGCTGTACAATGTATGTTGTGAACGAGAAAGTGTACCACACAGAGGAACAAATGCAGTAAGTATTTTAATATTAAAGGGCACAATTTTCGGGTAAATGTGATGGTTCGTTCACATCAAATTTGGGACCAAAAGTTTTAAATTCGATTAAAATCTCTTTTGCAATTTGAAGTCTTAAACGTTTTCAAAAAGGTTCAACAACATGGCTTTTAGTGCCATTAAGAAAAAAAGTAGTTTGTGAATTTCTCAGTTTGTCATAGAATAAGGAAGTCACTCACTCGAAGTTTTAGGAAGCTTAAGTAGGTATAAGACGTAATTTCGCGGAATCGGTCTGATGGCACACACAGGTTCCAATGTGCATTTAAATTTCTTAAGTCGTGTTTTCTTACTTATGATACTCAGTACAATGGCATGACAAAGAATATGTTTGCTGATAATGTGAGTCACTGACAACTTTCTGGTCCAGTAAGGCTACACGAAATTTTGGTAGCACCGAGCTAAATCGCACTCGTCGAGAATGTCGCCGTCTTAGATAATTCGTTTATGTAAAATTTTGCACCCGTATTTAAAATGTTCGTTGTCTGTCCTTGAGAAAAGTTTTACTCGCGCTCGTACCTTACAGCTAAAGAAAATGCATCTGTTATTATGAGTTACCGTCACAATCCAAGTCTAGTGGTAAACCGGCCTATTTTCAGAGTAGCGATAACGAAGGATTATGGGAAAACGTTTTAGTTCTAAGCACTGTTTTTCTTCACAGTAAAATGCGATTGACAAAAACGTTGTATACAAACCATGTCCCACAATCCTTTGTAACTTCTACTTGGAAAAGGATCCTTGTTTATGAATAATATACCCATGAATATCCGTAAAGTCTCACTTTTCAACAGTATCTGTAAAAATAAACGTACGACTAAACCCAACTATCGAATTTATGCAAATTTATAGTTATAAACTACAATTTCAGGCATTTGTCCTCCTCCATCACTGTAATAAAATAACAATTTTTATCTTTCTCTATCTAGCAGCTTTTCCAGCTGGCATTTACGCTACACCTGCTTCTGCGTCTGAAAACTCTGCTCTAGCACACGCTCATTCGGTGGCGCTGTCAGACTATCGACGGCAAAACAGCGGCTTTAAAGAACATATGACCTGTAATGGTGGCGGTATGATTATGAATGGAAATAACAAGGTGAGTTTCGTCAGTAGAACTTCATCCTTCAAATGTAGTAACACTGCTATATAAAAAAAGAAAAACATTGCTTTCATTGTACACGATTAGGATAAATGAGGGTTTCTCGAGTCCTTTCAGCTCATAACTCCTTTTCGAGCGTAGTTTTTGTCTCTTCTTTAAAGCATTGACCAAACAAATCGATGCAGCTAAAGTAAATCTGCAATAATTGGAACAATGTTGTAGCCAAAATAAATTGGACCATGACCCTCCCTGGTGCCAGTCATCAGTTCCAAGCAATATCTTAAATATTTGAACACAAATTTTACTCCAAAAGATAGCATTATGAAGCACCATATTTGCATTTAAGTACAGCCAACTTTTCACCCCTCCTGCCCTCGGTGATCACACAAAATAGCCTACTTCAGGTCACCTCCACTGAAGAGAAATCTTGGGTGCGTCGCTGAGTTCGAATGTTTTGGAATCATGCAGTTTGCGGAGGTGGGGGGGGGGGGGGTAGAGGATAATCAATTATGCTATCTTTATGATTAGATGGCATTTATTAAAACCTACACAACAGTTTATGGTACATAATACAACAGTGGAAATCACATGGTTTGACGCTGTTTGGCTCTCCAGTCCCCATGCTAAAGTGAAGCAGTGTACGGTGGTATTCCTTTCATATCATTCCGCTGGATCTCTGGAGCCATTTAAACGAAAAAGGGGCTCAAAATTGCTCCAAATTTACAGACAAAATAAAGAGATGTATTAAAATTACAGAAAAGTTCTGGTAATAAATTTCCAGAACTTTTCTGTAATCTTTATTTTTGCCTTAATATTCTTGAATTCAAAAACATGGAGCTAATACTTTTTATGCATTCTGAGTGACTTTTGATGAGCATTTCGAAAAATTATACTGCTGAAGAGATCTACTGCAGCACCCTGGTTGAAATATGTGACAACTTTTTGAAGGAGGGGGTGCTTCACAATCGAAAAGAATCTTTTCGATTCTGTTCTCGAAATGAAGTTTGCCCAACTCGCTAGTTTTGTTATTGTTTGCCGGTGATATAATATGTATTTTTCCATTCGTTTGATGACTGTCTGACTCATTAATGTCAAGCTATGTGAAAACATTTTCGAGGACTATCAAGAGGCGACAAGCGTACCGTCTTTTGCTTAGTCGCATTTACACAGTGGCAAGTGTTGTCATCCAGAATGTCTTAACCACTCCTAATGAGTATTCCATGTTATGATTATGTTCGCAAGTCTGTCAGGAGAACTGATTAATTTGTACCATCCTCTCGTCCGGGGAGAACGGAATTTAGGCAGTTTAAATTTATGACAGAGCATGAAGGAATGAAGTTGTGAGTCACATGCTATGTGCTAGGAAAGACTGCCACGTAAAACAGCCTCCCCTTGTTGACAGTGACCGGAGAGGGAGTTGGGTGGCGTCTTCGTCACACATATTAGAACCCCTCACTTTTCTTAGTATAACTCTTTCCCCAATCGCTCCCGCAAAAAATCTGACCTTTTCTACAAATTGTAGTCTTACAATGAAGTTATTGTTAGTTGGGACTCTATTATGAGGGTTGGGTAACGATAATGATTTGGAGTTCATTCATATGTGTCAGGGTCCATGGGGACACCTCCATGCTCCACTCAAGAATCAAGAAAAAACAGGGAATCCATGCGGTGTCAGTTCTGGGGTTAATTGATCTAATCATCATAACGTCCTAATATGTTAAAATATGTTAAAAAAAAACTAAATAAAAATCCCAGTCCCCAGCTTCGAAGGCCCCAAATACCCGCAACGGAAAATTTGCGGAGGCTCCCTGAGTCGAAAAGAACAAGATTACCACAGGAACAAAACTTTGAATGGAAAGAAATAGCAAAAAAAAAAAAATAAAGTTTAATGAGTCATAAAAGAGCTCGAATTCTTTGATGACCTTTTGGATAAGGGTAGGGTTTTTTACATATTCTGGAAAAAAATTAAAGGAAACTTATAAGTGGATGGGGCTACTTTATTTTTTGTTCCAGTTTTCATTATTTAGTGGGGAAGAAGAAGGGAAATTTCTTAACATTTGGCATTCTTCCCCTTTGGGAAGTTTTTTCTTTAAAAATTTAGACTGCTTCGAGGGCGAATCCTCTGTAAGGTACAAAATGAGCGCGTTAATTCATTAAACTCTTTTTACCTTTGTATATTCCTATCAAATTGCTCGCTGTAGTTCTACGTAATGGCCTCTTAGGGCACTCTTCACCCCCCCACCCCTTCCCCCCCCCCCCCGCCCTGTCTCTCTCAGAGACAAGATCTGAAGATACATACTTTCACATTGTTTACTATATTGTTAAACTTTCAATGACTCGAGAAATCTATTGGATTTTTTTTGGAGAACATGATTCAACCTGAATTCAAAACAAGTGCATTTGAAACTTACCTGTTAAATTGTACCAGAATCGCAATCATTGATTAATGATAACTACAGACTTGGTTGAAAATAACCAGAAATGAGAGTCAAAATTAACAGATTTCCATTAGAAGTGAATGACTGATCTGATCTTGGTAAAACATTTTCCTCTTAAAGTTAACCAGTAAACGATTGTCTGATCTGAAACCATCACACTAAATAAATTTAACTGGATTTTTGGGGCAAAGTATATACCTCTATATCGTACGACCAATTTCTTGGGACTTATTGATGACAATACACATCGCGACATACGCAAAGATAATTACATACAGATTTTTCTAATTGAGTCACTAAGACGAACATGGCTGAACCCCTTTGTGTTACTACACAGTCAATTAAAAATCTCACATTAAGTTCTGATTATCAGAAAATTATAATTCATATTCACACTGTAAAAAAGAATTTACAGACATGTTGGAGACAAAGAAATACAAGGCCGGTACATGCAAAAAGTGCAATCATTTTTTTCTTTAAATTAACAGTATATTTTTGTTTTTTTACTTTTGTTCTGTAATTCTACAGAAATGTTTACAGTGTAGAGTTTATTTGACTTCATACCCAATGATTTGCTGACTTCTTTAAAATGTTTAGTTGTAGCCTTGCCGCTAAGGTTCTATAAATTTGCGATTCAACCAAGATATTATAACTCGCATGGGGTTTATGTAGAGCTTATCACTCTGTCGCCACGTTTTCTAACTGCCATTCAGACCTTATTGATTTCTTCGTGATTTGTAGACGTAAATCTTGAACAAATTCCTGATTTCAATTCCAAATATTCGCAATGAAGCTTTTGTTCGTGACATTCCTCTCTCGTAATTGGATCGGCTGTTGCCGACAGCGTGCTAGTGACGAATGTAGAGCGTGTCTTTATGCGAATACGCCTGCTCTATCATCACCAAATAATGGCACCGACCTCAACCAAAATCTTCTACTTCTGCTCCTCCCTCACATAGTTGTCCTTTGTACCCACCAGTCTGTCATTTAGCCGAATTAACGTGCACAAACAGCAGAATTGTACGCTAGAGAGTCATGCCTTGTTGATAAAAGTCACAGTTTGGGTATCGTACATTGGTAGGGATGCGGTCGCTTTTGTCGACAACGCTTCATGATTATTATTTATGATGCGTGTCCGGGATACGCTTTGAACTGTGCTTACGTCACGAATCCGCGGTGAAGCACTTGTACTCAATTCATTTCTTCTTCTCATCGGACGATACTCGTGTTATTTTGCAATGAAATAAATATGTCACGAATCTGCTATCAATAACAGCCCAGTTGTAACTGTTTATAGCGCATCAATTCAATACCAATGAACATTTGATTTTAACGAGGACATAAATCCTCATCAAACTGGGACCATGAGTTTGCCAGGGTTCTTGGTGGACATATATTTATACTCAACCCATATCATTTGATTCTAGCGGATAAATTTCTTACTTCTAATTGATATGTACACTTATTACATTCCCAGAAGGTTTATAAAAATCTTTCAATATTTAAAACATAGTCAATTCCCAATGGACTACCCCAAAAGATGGTTTTTAATGAATTGGACCAAATATATTTATAGTTAGCCAATTTAATACTTGCATAACAACAGTGTTAGACTTCGGAATGTTCTTTGATATTTAATATTGATTGAAGATTTACGGTTTACAAATAATGATCAAATTTAAAAAGTAGGTTGGTGTCAAAGTTCTATGGCATATGGGGACGGGGTGACCCCTCCCATCCCTCTGAAACAAAATGATATCTATGACAGTGCTCCTTCCCTCTACTTTCAGGGCCAAATTCATGTCGCTGCTGCATGCCAATTTGGAAGCATTTTATAAACTTGAAAAAATTAGGTTTCCCATTGCATTTCCCATGCATAGTATTTTGTTTTCACAGTTTGCAATCATTTGTTTCTCATCCAGACAAGTGACCTATTTATTTCTGCTGTCGTTTGCGGTAATTATTAATCTAATTCCAAGCACAAGTTTCAACCTTTTCCGATGCGTTGTTTTAATAAGGTTATACCGGTTCACCAAAAACCGTTTCTCGAAAAGCAAGATAGTCATGTATTCATTCTGCAATCATGCGTGGCGTTCTTATCCTATGAATATTTGGATCACCCCGTCAAAAGAAAACCTTTCAAATTTTATAGGAGATGAACCAGTGCATGAATATTAATTAAGATGTATTTCCATTTGCGGATTTATGAAACACCGTTCCTTCGTCTCAAGTTGGCAAAGTGTGGCATGGTTTCCTGTGTTTTAATCTGTTTGACATGACTGTAAATTAATGTAATCGAACGCTTGAGCGGTCCGACATTTCGACGCAAATATTGAAATCACGCCAACGCCCGGACACTCGTCCCATATTGTTTGCAACTATTGGGGTGATGGCTCCCTGCATCTTGGAGCTCGGACACTAGAACTATCAGTGACAAACGTTGGCGCTGTAATCCATACGTGACCCGAACCCACCGGAATCCCCCGGGGCACTGTGGCGGTATACGCCCTATCGTTGGCAGCCGAATTACCATTACGGTCGTGCTTCATTGTCTCCGTAAAATGCAATTTCGAGGCAAGTTCAGGATGAAAATTAATGTACAGTTTTGAGAGCCAATATGCATAACGATTCCATGCAAGCGTCTAATATACATGCGTGGATTCACTAACGTCTATCAAGGGGGTCCCTCACCGGAGTTTCATAAATGGGCGTTTAAAGATGCTGTTGGGATTTGTGTTTGACTCTCTCGATTAGTTTTGGGCAATTAATAAATGATCGTAACCATATCACATCTAAGAAACGTTAAAGGTCTCACAAGCACGTGAACCGAATCATTTGGAAAGATCCGTCTGTTCTCGTTGCAATAGCAGGGAATTATTATCAATATAAATGGTAATTAATGGTGGAGTTGTCACTCCAATTAAGTGCTGACAGTTCCCTGTGTATACGTACAGGCTATCAGCACTGTACCTGTACTAGAATGAGTCATACGTACCCACCTTAGTGAGTGACTCTTGGGAATACCATTCTGTGGGCCTTTTAGGAGTGATTTAAAAAATATTTGGCAGAGGCACACTGGCATACAGACGTTTTAGGCTATTAAATGAATCAGCAAATACTGGAAAATTAGTCTAGGTTTGTGTACTCCGTTAAGTCAGTGTACTCCGTTTCGTTTTGAATCTTCATGGATTCCTTTGAAGGAAAATTCCAGGTGTGCTATAGTTTGCTGCGACCAAAACTATCGAGGACATGGAAGACGACACGATACATAGCAATGTTTTGTGCTTGAATACTTTTAATATGTGAACAGCGTGTTCACCTAGAGCTTCCGTATCATACATCGTTGACATTTCAAAGAGAGAAATGCCACAGATTTATTTTTAATAATTTTCGGGAATTATTTCTTTACCTCATAGTTTAAACTAATCATTGATTAGTAACTATTAATTGATTCTTATACCTTGCACTCACTGGTTAATAACAGCTACCGATATTTCGTCTCTATCGGGTGTACCTGGGGTTTTTATTGAGTTTTCAGTCACTGGCGACCTTTATGTCAGGCCGTTTGTTCCTTATTGAAGAAAAGTCCAGTACCAAATTTAGGTTTTATATATTAAAGAAGAACATATTCTTAGCTAACTGATGAAAGTTTCTTTCATCTACCAAGTTCGGTTCTCGAGATGTAAGAAATTGAAGCTGACATATTTTCCACAAAAAGTGAACTTGAAGCAAGCAGGTGTTATGTGATGGATTCATATTGTTGTCCAATGTTTTGTTTTGCTTTATGTTTCATCCTAATTGATTGACCTTGAAATAACTAGGTATGCTATCTTGCCCCTAAGGCATATAAAGTGTTCATAATTCCGTTGCTCAGGATGCCTCAACTATCAGAATTTAGTTGCATATAATTGGTGGAAAGTTGTCACTAAAAACAAAACCTTTGTTAACACTGTGAATCCATGACATCACACCTGCTTGCTTCAGATTCATTCTATGTAGAACGTTAGCCACATTCAGTTTTTAAAATGTGAAGAATCGAACACGGGAAATGAATTAAAATTTGACCAGAATGTTTAGAATGTTTTCCCCATAAAAAATCAAAAATAATTTTGGTTCTGGACTATTCTTTTAAAAGACCTTTAAACTTGAGACCGAAATGTGACAATAAAGGATCACCCTAGGAGGTCAAGTTCATAAAGGCAATGCGTCCATTGATAGGATGGACACTGAATTGAAATGTTGATCCTCTCAGCCGTCGGACTCTAACATCATATATTGGCCCGTCATACATAATTGCCAGTGACCGGTAACCCACCCCCTTTCTTACGACTGGCTGAAACAAGTGCCAAGCAAGATCTAGCAATTTGTAGAATGCAAGCAAGCTCTGACTTGATCGGTCTGAAAAAAGGCTACTCCAACCCGATTTGTCTTTTAGTCATATAGAAATGTGGGACTTCTCATACAGCAATCGATATTAAAAGAAGCTACAGTATGCAATTTTGAGCGAAAGTGTTAAATTCTGTAGCCTAACATGTTTGTAAGCTACAAGCCGTTTTAAGTCAGCTCAAATCTTGGTTTGACTCCACTAAACTTACTCTCCACCTAGGCAAAACTAACTTTTCGATCTTTCATTCTAATGAAAGCGGTGCCCATTCCTGTCCTGATAATTTCACACTGAACGGCACTAAAATTTGCAGGACTGCCTGTCCTAAATACTTAGTTTACTGATTGACGATAAGCTCTTGTTCAAAAATTACATTGATGACCTGTGCAATAGCCTCATTAAATAATAATAATAAAAATTCTATAGCGCACACTTCTATAAAAGACAGCGGCGCGTTACAAAACAAATACATCTACAAAATATATTTCACAGAGTTTATAGCTCTACATTTCGCCATTGCATCTTGTTTTTATATGCATCTATGTAAATGTGTTTATAAACGAAATACATGGAACTGAACTGGACTGAACTGTAGTTTACTATCGGTATATCACTTTTGCCATACATCGTACTTTTGTAATGTCGCCATAATATGGCGTCCTTTAATGTGTACCTTTCAAGTTCATTGTTATTTTAATGAATTATAAGCATTTACTTTATTTTAAACTGAAACTATTACCTCTTTTAGGATTCTAATGTGAGCAACCTCGTAGTTGCACCAACACCCTCTCTCTCGGCGTATGCACACCCAGCGGCTCCAGCACCTGGCTATGTGCCAGTCTACGGTACACCGGGAGGAACCCTTCCTCACCCAATCTGGTCCTCACCGACACACACTACTGGGACAATCAGCTGTGCAGTGGCTGCAGAAAATGCGGCGGCGTCAGCCCCAACAGACAGTGCCAACCTACTCCGACCGTCACCCTTGAATTACGGTAAAACGACAATATCTGGTGTTGGTGCGACTGGCAGCTGCGAATCTAGTTGTGCAACAGGTAATGCACGAAGGCAGTAAGTATCCTTGGATCTACACTATTGAACCACCTCCCTGATTGAACCCAAGTCAATTTTAAGTTTTTCAGATTTTAAATCAGCGGTGGTGGCATGGGAGCCTCCCCCCCCCCCCAGCCCTTCCCGCTCAGAGCTGAACCAAATATACTGTAGACCAATTTATCCTGAAATTTGATTTTTCACCCATAGGCAATGCTAAACCTCAGAGCTTCCACTTGGACTAGGAACCCCAGGCAGCGCCCCTGGATTCCATCAGCGAAAACTTGCTGCACGCAAATCTATTTTGCCCCCAGGATTTTCCTTTGTCCTCAATCCCACAACCCCCTGCTTTTGAAATCCCTGTGCCGCCATTGCTAATCGTCAATTTTTTCGATTTCATTGACTTGAGAAACGGTGCAGTCTATAGTGTGTACGTCTCCGTATAAAGTATGTGGAGTTGAGTGTATTAGTTCAGTATCTAAAAAGGATCGGATCTATATGCATTTGCTTGAGACAGCGTTTGAGCTGATTTCGTTCGTAGAAAGACAGAAGTCTCATATAAGTGAAACCTTTACGGAATTAATTATAATATTTGTGGTTTAAGCAGCATGACTAGTGTACTTCTCATTGCAAATTGTTATTGTGGCTTGAAAATTTAAATAAGTAATTTTACTTTACTTTTACTTAAACATGGGAGCAAAATGTTCTGTGCATCTGCCTTGATCATTTATACACCTTTTTGTAACCCAGATGAAGAATAATTAATAATAACGAAACATGGTGGAGCCACCCAACCGAAAAGGCACGTTGGCGAGTCATCAATAAAATGAAACAGTAAAAAGAGTCAATAAAATCAATATCCAAGATAGCATGGGGCTCTCATAGGTTGATATCTCAGGGTTTTTTAATAATTCGAGGTCCCCGTCGGGTTCCTCGTGTACCGTCAATTTGCATTCGCAAGTAGGGGGTGGTCACTTCCGTCAAATATTTACTGTGTAAAAATCTAAATTCAATGGCTGTATTTTCAAAATGTGGGAGAGGGGGCTTGTATCCCCGTCCCATCCCATGTTTGACGCCCATGCGGCAAAATCTCGATAATGGCCTCTTTGAGTTTATTGAAAAACAAAAAATAACGTTTGGCAGTTCTGCTTTTCTTCCTTTATATGGTTTTATTTAAAGTTCAACGTCTTGAAAAACTAACGTCTTTCAAGGAAATTATTAGGCTACAAATAGATTATGGTGGGTGAAACCAGCATTTGGTACCACGAGATGATATTTATGAGTATATATATATGCTATGATCACCAAGTACCGACTGGTACAAACAGACGTTTCATGTTTCGCTTTTCGTTTCCTTTTTTACAGGTCTGGAGGGGGATGGGAAGTCTCCGACGCTTCCGCCAAGAGGTGCAATGCGAATCGTGCAAACATAAAGAAGGCAACAATTACAGACCCTAGCGCCCTCAGCATGTTCTATGGTAGCGAGGCTTTCCAGCACTAGAGGAATGATGGAATATATAGATATGTTCGCTCAAGCAAAATATGAGGAAATGTTTTCCATGATGACAAAAACGAAGAGACTGTTTTTCTGGGCAAGAATTGGATGGACGGTGACAAAGAAAAGGAATAACTTTCATTGAAATTTTTGTTGTTAGAAACAGAAGTACCTCAATAATTAATTCAATACTTTTCCATCTGAATTTCTCAAGGAATTGTCTTAAAATTTAAAATGGCAGTCTCTATCGGAAAATGATGAAGGAATAGAGAAGAAAAGGGGAAACATACGGTTACCTGACCGGGAAGAACTTTGTTACTTATTCTGAGGAAGAAGTATTAACAACAAAGAATTTCTTAAGAAATGGCCGAACTTTTTGAAAAAACCGTATTTTTTTATGCTCGCTCTTTCAAGTTCTGTTGGAACGACGTAGATATGAATATGTTGTGAATCAGTTCTCGAAGGAAATTTTGTCAAGTGAGTGATTTCCAAAAACGCACTTTCACTAAAAAATGCCTGACAATCTTCATCATAAAATGCATTGATTAAAAGAGGATACAGTATACAATCGGCCCAATAACTAAATTTGTCATTAACACTTCAGTCAGGTGAGTAACAGCATCGCAAGATATTTCGACATTTTACCGGACAACTAAACATGAAAAATTCCGTTCCAAGAAAATTAATATTTTGTGGAAATCTTCTGTGAAGACTTTTAAACTTTCACAACGTCTGTCGACCACATAGTAACCTCGTGATGATGAAACGATTTCCGGCTGACGTTTCATGAAACGACTGCATATGAGACTAACAACAACTGTAAATTCAGTATAGTTTCATAACAGATTCCAAGTGTAATTTTTCTGATTCAATTTTCCTGCACTGTAAAGGAATGTAAACTGAGTGATGTGAGTTTATTTGAAATACTAGTCTGACGAGGAAATTATGATCGAGTTTCTGGGATGATTTATTACAGCAGAAACTATCTATCCTTCTGTTCCTACACCTAAATCCATAATCCGGTATCACTCTAGTAATGTTATATTAGGGAGGTGTTGTTATATTTACTTAGCTAAGTAAACAGGATAGGTAACTGCGCATGTAACCATTCACTTGACAAGATAGGTCATCTATCGCCCTCTGTAGGCAGGTTCTCCATCCTTCCCCGTATGTAACTCTCTTTTCATATTATCAAATGTATGCAGACAAGAACCAACGTGGTCTGAATAGATAAAAAGTAGGATAGGGGAAGGAATGACTGGGGGCGCTTGCCCCAACAATTTGGTTACTCGAACCTTACAAGCTACTTGAGAAAATCACGCAGTCCATTTTAGTACACTCCCGTCTTCTTTAAGTCCTTTCAAAACGTTTTGTACTAGTTTTACGACAGTAAATATGGCACTCTCTCAGTAACCCGTAAATGTTTAAGTTGTTTTATCTTCTTATCGTGAATCGGGAGAATTGTTTTAACTAGTAAAACAATATTAGCCCATAGTTTTCCTTTACCATAAAAGCCTCAGAGATAGAATAAAAGATACAATGTATCTGACCCTGGCCATGCAGCTATTACCTCTCAGCTACTTTCCCTTCCTTGTGGCAAAGGGTCTAAAAAGAGAGCGGACTGGCTGTGGAGAAGATTAGGAAAAATCCTGATTGGGCAATTTATAACCAACCATCCCACTCTCTTTGAAATGATTAAACACTAAGTGTCATATATGCGTGCTGTATAATACGGAGAGCTTATAAAATTTCAATAATTGTTCTTTTTTATCATAACGGAGATCATTAGTAAGTGAGTACAATACAACAATTTTTCAAATTTTGCTGTACCAACCAATCGAGTGCGAGAATGTCTTCCAACAGGATAACATGTGTCGAGTAATTTCTCCTTTCTACACGTAAATTTTACTAGAGCCAACCTTATTTCAGTCAAATTAAAGAGTATTTCTAAATATAATATTGTCACCAAATGCATTATCTTAAGATAGATATTTTCACGAAAACCACAATTTTCAAGAGAATATTACGTTTTCTAATACTTTGGGTTTCTATAAACAGTGCTGCGTGCAGCAAGTGTTCAACCTTTCCTATTATGTATTGTAATTCTGTTATATTGTACTCACTTTTGCCATGTTAGTAAATCATTTGAACATAGAGAGAGATTGGCAAAAAGTCCTCGTTCTAACCAGGACAACATCTACCTTTTGGTTCTATCTATACAGATCCACACTGCTTGGAATTTTTTTAGTACGTTATGTTATTTTCAAAATGATTAATGGGGAATTGCCTGTGGTGAACCCCTAACATCATTTTGGTGATTTAATACTTTCGATGTTTGTATAGCGCCCTCGTTTCTTTTTTCAGAAAAGTTCTGTTGTTTTAGTATTGAATTGAAGCGTCGAATTGAGTGATATAAATAAGACATGATCCTTTTGACTGCTTAAAAGCTTTCCCTTAGGGCGCAAAGAAAGCCAGGGACGTTTTATTTCGTCCGGAAAACAAACTTTTGAAGAATGAAAAATGCCCTAATATTAAAATGTCTCCTCATTCATCACCCTCTAAAAATAGCGACATCACTCCAGCATCCAAAAGTTACCTACCCCGCCCGTTTTACTCCTTGTTAAACTTAGTGAATGTTGTCTATCCAAAATTATGAAAGAATGAAATGACTATTAAGAAGGGAATAGAGCTGCTGAATTTTGGCGAGGTTTGCTCGCACTCATTGTAGATGCTAGTCCCTGTTTTTGTTTTCGCTTTTATCGTCACAAACATAAAGGTACAAGAACGAACTTTTGTTATTGGTGTGTTTCGGCAGGTCAATTTACGCATCCAATGCCAAGATATTTCAAATATTCATTTAACTGCCATTTGTTTGTAAATATAGGTTTTCCACTCATATAGACTACAAGAATCCTAAGTTGGGCCTTTTGACCACATTGAATAGCAAACCCCGCCCAAAACAAAATCCTGACGATAAGCGCTTGCAAACTTTTTCTTCTCATGTGCGCATGTTGACGTATGAGCCTTTTCTCCTCAAATGCAGCCCTTGACTTCAGCCCTACCTATGTGAAGCTTATGTTTGAAAACGTTGGGGATCACTTTATCCTCTGGATTCAGGAAATTGTGAAAGGCAATGTTTAGTGCTCAAACTGAGAGTATTACACAATGTTTAAAGTGTTCCCTTATTTTTACCCATGATTAGTAGGTATACCTTTGTATGACCGTAGGGGACTCCTTTTCTCAGGGGCGGTGACTTTTTGCCCGACTCCAGATCCCACCCCAGGGCATAATCTCTGCCCGACTGAGGTACCGAAATCTGTTCTAGTCAGCAAGGTTTTGGCCAATGGGGGTTGGACTGCAGCCCCTCCCCGCCCCTCCCGTCCCGTACGGTCACGTGTCTTTGGGTACACAACTACTCAAATTGGTCGGAAGCACACTACGGTAAAACACTTTTGAAAGAGCATGCATGGAAAGTGAGCACTGCGATCCATTCAGTATCTATATAAGAGACCACGCACGTTCATCTACACTCTAAAATCAAAAGAGTGAACTAAGTCACTCTTTGATAAAGTGAGCAGTGTGAATTCACTCCATTAGAGTAATAATTCACTCCAAGAAGATTAAAAATTCACTCCAAAAAGAGCGAAATTCCCTTAAAACGAGCGAAGTTTCACTCTTGATGGAGTGCCTACAAATGATCACTCTTAAAAAAGGGTGATCATTGCAGGCACTCGTGGAAGAGTGAATTTCCCCTCTTCATGTAGTGCATTTCACTCTCTTTGGAGTGAATTATCCTTCTAATAGAGTGAATTTACACTTTTCACTCTATCAAAGAGTGACTAAGATCACTCTTTTACTTTTAGAGTGTAGCGTGAGAAAAGGTGGTATATATGTCTTTTCCAATACAGTGGCATAGGAATGTTCTTGGAATTTTTATGCAAGGAGTTTCTCACCACGTTGATAATTATATATATTTTATTAATAGTAATGATTTAAAAGAAATCGTTCAATGTAAAACAATGCTGAGATTCAGATAATGGTGATTGCTGTTTAGGTTTAATACTATATGTGAATTTAAGGTTTGGGGTTCTTGAGTTACAAAGTAGATCTTTTTCTTGAAAAGAGAGTAAGTATATTGTTTTGTTTTTTGTTTTTCCTTAAAAAGAGAGTTACAAGGAATTAAAAGAAGGATTTAAGGTCGTATTCAGTTTTGGTATGTTAGAGGGGTACTTACGCTAAGTATTTTGGTGAAATTTGCATTGAAATCCGATGTGTGGTTCTCAAGAAATGAGCAATTAAAGTTATCACATTTCCAACAAACAGTGAACTAGAAGCAAGCACATATAACATCATATCCCCACATTAAATAACAGTCTTTTGTTTTTCTTTAAACTTTACAGCCTGTTTTCTCCTCAACAGTCCCATATTATCAAAATGTGATTGCATGAGTGGCATGAGAACTTTTCAAACTTTGCAATCTCCATGGGGAGGTCCTATTCCTATTAACGTCAAGATCCACACAGCAGTCTGAAAAAACAAAGGGAAACAAAGCATTCCTTGCCATTGTGAGGAAGTAAAATAATCTCTGCTGCCCTTAACATCACTTGGGAACACAAATCTAGTGACTTCATTTGCTGATACCTCGAGAAATACAGTCCAATTTGCACACTGAGTACATTAAGTTCTTCTGTTACATGTGAATTTTTTTTTTCTGAAGCCTTCTCTTTAATGCACCAGATATAATCTTAACACTCCAACCTATGACGTTGCTAAATAGCAAGCATGTGATACCTAATGGAGATATGCCACGATTCCGTCTCCGTTTTTCAGACCCTTTCCGTACGATTGATATGATTGTGTATTATTTGTGAAACTGTTGTGATATGTGAATATTTACATCTGATAGCTTCGTCGTTGTCTCGAAATACAGATTTATTGATAGATATATTAAGTTGCGTTTGTCTCTTTATATTGCAATCCACTACTTCAAACACTGATCCATTTATTATCGATTTTTGTAATGTTAAATGGGTCATTAGGGAGTGTTAGGGGACGTAACACACCATGTCATCCTAAGAGACATGTGTAAGTGAATGTCTTAGAAAGAGTTACCCTCTCCGACCAGGGATGGTTGCGCTCCGCTTAGTCCCCCCCCCCCCCCCCCTCCGCCAAAAATTGGTTTCAAACTTGGTCTTCAATTTTTCAAAAAAAAAAAGTTATTCGATATAACATGAATAAAAGTTACTTCTTATCCATTCCATCCCGTACAAAGGTCATATATTATAGGCTATTTATAAGGTATATACTAGTGCGTAATTGCCGGACAAGGACATACTCCGTGATAATTTTAGCCCGGGTTTACAAGCTCATTGGAACACTGGTCTTACCGATAAAATAATACGATTCAAATTTATTTTCATGCTAGTGTGAAGTTTCTTCAGTTTGCTCACAAAATGTCACACCGTCAAGTAGGGGAGCCAGTACATTTTATCTGGTAATTTTCTGATCACATTTGCCATCTGCTCCTTTTATTTATTTGTTTATTTTTCATTCAAATGATTCTTTCATTGCAAACGAGAGATCAAAATGACGACTGTTTAAAGTACTTGTAGCCTGGGAAATACCATTTCAGGCTGTTTAAGGGGAAGCAGTTTTCCAGTTTTCTGTACGCTCTGCGCCAACTGATGGTTGCGCTCCGCTTAGGTAGTCTTTCGGGCAGTAACCCCTTCTCATTTCCCTCAAAAAAAAAAGATTCGCTCGATGCTTGTGGTACTGTGTAAGACATTTTGCATGGTTTCAATTTTTTCCCCTAGCGAGCTCCCTTACAGTCACGTTTGCACGTTCCGGGATACAGACAGGCCGACATGCACATTCACTCTGTGACATTCCTTCCTTACTAATAACCAGTAGAAAATCTCGATGAGGAGATTGGAAGAAAAACAAAGTAAAATCAAGACGTCAGGAAATAAAGAAGGAAGCAAAACAAAAGGAAACAGAGGGAAAAAATGGTTAGAATGCAGTGACGGCCCTAAGGCGGGCAAGAGGGGACATTTGCCCCAGATTTTTTCATTGCCCCCCACTTGCCCCTCACCCAAGCTATGTTAGTTAGGAGTTGTTTTAAGAGAACAAATAAGTGATATAACTCTCCTGAGAGTTGATTTTCCACCCAGATATGTGCTTAACTAATCTCAGGGCTTCCGGGGGCTTCGTCCCTGGAACCTCACCAGCAGGAACAGACGCCTTGAGCTCGTTTTAGCGCTGCGCCTGAAAAGTTTTGCCCCAAACATTTTTCTTTACCCCTGGTTTGAACCCCTACCAGTTTCCACTTTCTGGCGCCTCCACTGGTAGAATGTGAGGAAAAGAAACGTGGAAAATGAATGAAAGCTGAAAGGAGAGGAAAAGAAATGATATAAACGAGGGGTTATTCCCCGTGGGGAGGATGGAGAGGAAGAAATGGGTTCAATAAAAAAAAACTGGTTAAATGGGACTGGTTATAAAACAGCAGAGCTTGAAATGGCAAGGAAACGAAAGGGCCTTCGAAAGTGGGGGTTTGGGAAGCCAGGCACACTAGGGAAACTTAAAAAAAAATCATAGGGGAAAAAGGAAAGAGAGGGCCACTTGGATATGAACTGAGACTCACAGAGTTAAGAAAAAGAAATACAAAGACAGAGATGAGTTAGGCACAAATAATGAACTGATAAAGTGGGAGTGGACCGTCCCGATTTTATCGTTCTTCGTCATTATCAAAAAGACACTTCATGTCATGGCACGATGCGATGCGATGTGAAAAAAAAAATTCTACCCGGTGAACAACAGAGCTAATCCCTACCTAACCGTAACAAAGAATATAATCGATACTATACCTGAATACAATGGCAACAGTCAATGAAGAAATTTCCTTTAAAGTCTGTGCAAAACTTCTTTTTAAGTCACACCAAATGTGCATGGAAAAAGCGAGAAGCTTTGGTGTCAGAACCCTATAGTCAGTGGGTCTATAGACAAATTCATAAATGATGATAAAGAAAACGTTGATTTAAATGTAATGCTAAAAATTACTATTGCAATTTAAAATGGGACAAGAAATGCATAATTCTTAACCCCGGCTTTTCGGGGCGCAAGTTGTGTAAGCTTGCTGTCCTTCAGAATTTTTTAAAGCCGGCCTATATGCATCTCTGGCGTACCATGACCCATCCTCATAGATACGAATTTAGGTGGAATATGGAGGCCATCTAGTTCTCTCGGAAGAAACAGGAATAAAATATTTGCAAATAAAGCAAAAGGGGGCAGAAGGAAGAGAAGGAGACAAGAGAGAAAAAAAAGAAAGAATGTTTTCTGAATTTTAGGCAAAACAATACATCGGTAAGTCGACCAGCTAAAAACGGATTTTGGTGTGCTGGCTTGTTTCATTACTGCTACGTGTTAAGCAAAACTGAAGAGGATGTTGTACAATCATAACTCCGTTCTTTCCCATCTATAGACTCACCTCAGATCCGTATATAGAGTCAAATATACCACTCTGACTCACCTTAAAACCGCGCGCAGTCAAATAGACCGACCGACAGTCCAAGTGAGGTGATTATTAAATTCAATTATAAACGAAATGGTAATGAACTAGCACTCAAACTCAAACAGATCTCTTTCGTCATTGCCATGAAATTTCGGGGCGGTGTGCACCGCTTAATAACTTGCTAACGATAGCATAATCCAGAACCTAACCCCTAACGGTAACTAACAAAAAATACAATCGATACAATATAATGGCAACAGCCAATCAATAAATTCGTTGTTAAAAGTTAAAGAGTGCGAATCGCCAGACAGGAAATTCCTTCTTAAACAGTGCGCATCGGCCCGTAAACAGGTGAATTTATGCTTGATATCAAGAAAAACAAAATGCATATACAGTCACAGTGCCACAGCTGGGTACATCTGGGTTTACGAAACCATGCGTATAATGCAATACGGACCATCTTAGCGTATAGCATACGTAGGCAGTACTTCTAAAAATGAAATTTCAGCTCCCTTCGACAAAATATAGTTAAAACGTTGCAATTATCTAAGGAGGAAAGCAAGTTGTGTGCAATGAAGTGAAGTTAGTTGGCAAAAATGGGGGAAATCCACGAAATCTGAAAAATTAACCCTAACAGAAAACTAACAAACATTTTACACTTCCCTCAACGCGGTTCATCTACTCACCTGACTGCCTGATTGGACAGTCTGTTTTCTATTACCCCAGAATGGGGGCGTCGCTCAAAAAAAATCGTGGGTGGGGACTAAAACGTCAATATGTGAGCTAACGAACTGATTATTTTCCAAAAATCATATTGTAATTATGATTGTAACTGTAACTGAATTTAAACTGATTATAATTTTTCCCGTATTTTGCGACACGTGGAGGTTTTTCAAATGCATTTTCAGACAATATTTAATACACGTTTGAAAAAAATTAGGGGGGTCTGTGTCCCCCCGGTTCCAATGGGCACGACGCCTTGGCCAGACTGCCCGATCATAACTCAGCTTCTGGATAAAGCAAATCAAGGTGACTCTATCAGTAGTTCAGTGAAGAATCTTTCAGAATGAAACAAACATTTATTCGTTCATATACACCGTCCTAGGAATTTTAAGATGAGCTTCGGAGAATCTTTTCAAAAGTTAGCATAAGCATATTTTTGGTACTGACCGCTATATTTCCGAGTTTCGTTTTGTTTATTTTCACTTTCATAACGCAAAAGTAAATTGCATAAAAACAAGAATTACATCTCAAAAGTGTGGAAGATCTGAAAAAAGGGCAAAGCTTGTACAACTGTACAAACCAAATCTACAAGAAAAAGCCAGACAAAGAAAACAAGATTTGTTGGAAGGGCTAACACAAATCCAAACTAATTTGTTTGCCAGGTAGAAAAAAGAAAATATACTAAAGTCATGTTAAAGTATAGTTGATATACCCCCCCTCCCCTTAAACGTTTCTACTTTACTCATAGGAGTACGGGGATAATTTTTGTGGAAAGGGCAAGAGCAAATTTTGCCCGAATAATGGCACTCTTCATCATATTTTGCCCGAATGGACAACTGTTTTTGCTCGAATTGGGAGGGCGAGTGCCCCTCCCCCCGCACCCCCGCCTCGAACGCCTATGACTTTACTGATGCCTGATTAGACAATCAGGCCAATAGACTATTTTTATTTTGGCAAAAAAATTAGTTTGAATGTCGTGCTCACGTTAGCCCTTTCAATTCAAATTACAATTCTCAAATACACTTTTCAAAGTATAGGGGCATGACTTTTATTGATCACACTTCAAGCGTGGGACTGACGCAAAATCCTATACTTAGAATAGCTACAAATTCGGGTTTACTTTAGGACCGTGTGATATACAGTCATTTCAATAATGTCTAATCTGTTTGAATCTTCAGATTTGATTTTGCTGTATCATATGTATGTATCAAACATGTACCTATGTTTATTGAAGGGTTATGAAGAAAAGTGTGTATAGGGCTGCCGTTAGCCCCTTCCACTTTCAAATAGGGGACACCCCCCTATCCTCGTGCATATATGCCGATGCCACTTAAAAAACCGAAACATTGTAAGATCGAACCAACCCCCGTGACATTACCATTTTACAATACCGGTAGCGATCATATGTATCGTTCGAACATAAATCAGGGTATTTTTGACATCAAATGGAAACTGAGATTTAGGCGTTGACCAGCCATCGAAAACAAAACATGTAACGTCCCACTGTTCTTATATCGTATATAAGAATATAATCCTTATAATTTTAACAAAAAATGGTTCATCCGAAACAGTCCACCTTTGCTTGTTATTGCTCGCACTCCTTGAATTACAATCCAGAGTTGAAGTGGAATTGAACTCCAAAAGTATGAAAATCTGTATACAAACATAAACCTAACGATATGCATATATGTGTTTTACAAAAATTAAAATGATTAAGCTATACCGGTACATAACATTCTAAAAACACATTGGTTAGATTTAGCTAATATCTTGATCACAGATAAACCAACCGTTTTCTGGTTAAAATTACCAAGAAACACGGGTCAAATAACAACACATTGGTAAAATTGATGAGAAAAATTAAATTGTGACTAAATATTAACATTTTTGTCGTTAATGGTAACCGGTCTTTTTCGGTTTCTTTAACCAGGGAATAGTTAGTTAATCTGTGACCACAATATTGGTTAAATCTAACCAGGGTGTTATTAGAGTGAAGGAAGAATTTATCGTCTTTTTCTTGAGCAATAACACACAAAAAACATCCTATATTTAGTTGGTTAAAGACATTGAGCAAAGAATAGTTTCAATTATCCCACTTTGTGGTTAAAGTGTACTTAATATTTCTGGAGTTGGCATTTTCTTTAACTCAGTCTGACAGGGTAGGAGGGAGGCAAGATGGGGATGACCAAGTGTGCATTATCTACAAGTTATAGGTACGTGGATGCAGGTATCTGCCAAAGTTGATAGCTTGAAGGCCAAACCCCAACTTTCTCACTTCAAGGGAAATATTGTGTTTAAAATGCTCCAACAAAGAGTACAAAGAAAATGGCTCAGACACTATCCAACAATTCAGTCTTAATCATAAACCCCAGCAATAACTACATCTCTTCAAAATACTATGCACAAGAAGAGTCATGGACATTGCCTTATTTGAAATGTTGAAAGTTTGGGTGAACAAATTATTCTTGAGCAACGAACAACTGAATTTCTATCCGTGGGAAACTTATTTCCGGAAAGACCGCTACCATACTGCCTTATTTTCGATAATCTACCACCCTGTGTCAATAAATATTAGTTTTAAAAGGATGAATTTTTCTTGCAAAATAAACGTAGTATTTTCCTTTAAAACTCTCTCACAACTGTCCTAAACTCATCATCCTCATCCAGACACAATCTCAGCTTATAATTGCTTCAAGATCGAGAGCAGTTCCCCCAAACTTATTTTGAAGCAACTGCTAAATATCACAATTTTCGGGGCGATGCGCGCTGTTTAACAAGAAATTTCCTTATTGGCTAACGATAGCCTAATCCCAAACCTAATCACTAACCCTAACAAAGCATAAAATCGAAACAATATAATGGTAACAACCAATCAAGAAACACTTTGTTAAACAGTGCGCATCTACAATTCTCTTCTTATTTCTCTTAAAAGTGTCTTTCATGTCTTGTAACTTCAGTATTGCACTAAGCAGTTATTTCTAGTAAATTTCACATTTAAAGAGAAAAAATGTTGCCACGTGACTCTCAACAGCCAATCATGAAACAGGACAGTCTACTACACCGTGGCTACTTCAAGTTGGGATGACTGCTCTTGCGCTTTCAGGGTAAGTATACAAGACCCAGTGTGTAATGAGAAGACTCTCGGTGCAGTACATGTTGTGTAATATAGGAGTGAGCAGTACTCTGCATTTTTTAATTCCCTCTCAATCAAAGAGCTGTGCCTATTGAGAATTTAGGTAGACTGCAAACATTGCATATCACATTGAAAGCCTGAGAGAAATAGAAATATTATCACTTGTATCAGATAAATGGATTTTACCTGGAAACTTAGGCCCAATTCTTATTTTCCTCTTTTAAAACCAACAAAAATAAACCAATACTGAAATTAAATTTGTTAACTTTATTTCGCCTCACAATCTTGCAAAAGTAAGGATTATTCACGCAATTAGCACAATTTAATGACATTTGTCATTGTCAAATGTCATTATATCAAATTGACAACAAATTCAGTCACCTCATCATTTATGAAAGTACGAAAGTGTGCTTTGTTCTTATATACCTTCTCTTAAAGGTAGTGTTACATGACAGCAAAAAGCTCTGAACTTACTTGCCACATAAGAGGTATTGTTTCTACTTTCCTTAGGAAAAATCTGTTGGAATTACTATCTTTAACAGCTAGCTTTTAAGATATATACCTCATAAAAGTTTGAATGTTTCATGTAACTAATTGCCAATGCAAAAATAATGATGTGGAGTATCGCGCAGTACTTTCATTTTTTGTTAATCCATATTAATTATTTATTCATTACTAATCAGTAAGTTAAATGTTTTGGTAAATAATACTGATGGTTTTATTTTTTTAATTTAAACTACCAAAATAAAACCCTCTGGACAGCTGGACATGCTAATATAACAACTGTCCTTGAAATGTACGTTGCAAAAACGAAGTCTTCCTTGCAAGATTACACATTTAACATGTTAACTTAAATCCACCCGAAACATTCATCTATCTCATTTATATTCGAATTTGCAGATGTGACATAATTTTGCGGAAATTCGGACAAATGGTATTCTTCTGGCAGTTTCGGTCCCTACGCCCCTCTTCATCAGAGGGGAGCCCAATCGCTTACGTCACCAATCAATTACAATATCTCGTCATGTTAGCTCTTTCACAAACCCTTCAGATATCTTGAAGCAGGCCTAACACCTCCCTGCTTGAAGCTTGATCAATTGTGCAATCTCGTGTAATTCCGAAGTGTAGTGTGATGGGGAGGTAGAGTTACATCACGTGTTACAATGAACACAGCCGAAAGTAAAGCACGAAAGGGGGCGTTTCCCAACATTACTTTTGCATTTAAACCCAGTAAAGTCTGTTAATGCGCGAATACCCTGCAAAGAAATATCTTTTTCTGCTTAAAATTGGAACAAAAGGCAAAACCGGGAAGTTCGTTATGAAAAGATGGCACCTTGGCACATTTTCTGATCCAACTGGTTCCATTCATAGTTTCACGAGCCATTTTTCAAATGTGTCTTTGCATTTTAACACAACTGCTTAAATTGAGTGGTACAAATTATTTAAAATGGCTTATTTTGCCACAATTCAAAGTTTGTGAGGATATGTTCGACGTAAAAACTGTGAAGAACAATAACACGTACACAGGGCAAGTACTAACCACCCCTTCCTACTGCAGTTCGGCCAAAACTTATTTCTTGGGAAGATTGATGGCCGTGGAAAATGTGGCAATAATTTCTTATAAAAACTCCTTTACGAGGGCAAAAGGACTCCCCGTAGAAAAAAAAAACTTGTTATTGTGGTGAAGATTTCTTCAATATCAACAATCAACTTATCGTATACGACCCGGTGTCAAAATGAACAACTGAGTGTGAATGAAATCCTGACTATAAACTAAGAAAGGTTAGAACGGAGACCCAAGAGATTGTTTGAATAAACCAAACAAAACAAACCATAATAATACAACTTCCAAGGATTTGCTCTAAACTAACTCATGAAACAAACTTAGAACGTTTCGAAGCACCCTGTGAACTTTTGGTAGATGTTCTGGATCACTCTGTTTTCTTTTTATTGACTGTTGCACTACTTTCGAAGTGTCTCCATTAGCAGTAAACGTTTTTTATTTGATCATATGCATATAAATTGAACATTACCGGTACACTGTGATACAATTCTTACATGGTCTATACTGAAACTCTCTCTTTCAGTCTGTTTAAACTTATTTAAGCTCTAAATTTTCTTGGCTAAAAGATATTAAAGTAAACTGAACACGTTCATTTATCCAAAATGCTGCCTCAGTGACTGAAAGGCGAATTATTTGCCAAACTCTCGAATCACACGTGAGCTCTATTACAAGCCACAAATAATTAATGTTTAAGTAGGACTTAAGAATCACCCGAGGCTTCTATTTCGTCATACTTACAGTTCGTCCATGGTGATGATGACCTTTGCGCAAGTTGACCTACTTGGGAGGTAATTAAATTAAAGCGACAGTCGCGGACAAAGCTGATCAATCATTTTGATATTCCTGTTTCATTTTTCTCTTTGTTTGTATCGTATATGCTGGAAACGGATTTCATTTATATTTCACAGTCACACTGCATTATGCTATAACGTAGACTTATAAAGCCACTTACACTTAAAGGTAAAGAGCAGCCCACCCCCCCCCCCCAAAAAAAAAAAAAAACTTATTCTGAAGAAAAAGCTAAATAACACAATTTTCTTCTTATTTCCCTTCAAGTATCTTTAATTACATTTTATGACTTTGCTATTGCATATTCAAGGTAAACTTGCTATTGCAAGCAGATATTTTAGGTAAATTTCACATTTGAAGAGAAAAAACATTGTCACATGACTCCCAACAGCCAATCATGAAACTGGACAGTCTACTACACTTCTTCAATTTGGGACGACTGCTCCTGCCCATCAAAGGGGCAAACCTCTCACCCCAAACTACAATTTGGTACGAGGGTACCGCAATTTTCAATTGGCTCAGCTCTTTGATTGACAGCTTATTCAAACAATGCAGATTACCAAAGCTTATATTACACAGCATGAACTGTACTGAGAGTGTTTTGGTTATAGTACACATACGACTTTTCTATACTCACCATGAAGCAATTAACTGAGAATGTGACTGGATGGGGATGAATTTCAGACAACTGTGGGAGGGGCTTAAGTAAGAAGGTTAGGAGAATTGGTGCTGTTTAGGGTGAGAGAACTGGGCCTTTTAGAAAGCAATGTAAAGCAAAGTAACAAAATAAGCCTTGATATATACCATTGTGGTAAATGATCGAAATGACCTTTTGCATAACTGTTCACTGCGGCACAACTGACTATGGAGCAAAAGTGGAAAGTTGAATCTGAAAAGGAAAATCAGGGGTGGCGTCAGGATTTTCCCGACGACAGGGGGGCCAAGCTCCCCAACAGGGGGGCAGCATTTCAAGACCCCGACAAAGGCTTTGTATTAGCCCTGGTATGACGTAACTAGGCAGATATTGAGGCGCGCGAAACGCGCGAAATTTTTGTCTTTCTTTTCAACAAATACTTCAAAAAATTTCGAGTTTATTTTGAAGACAAAGTTTAAAATTTTTGAAAGAAAATTGGTTTTGTGAGGGCCATTAAAATATGGGGTGTTTACTGAAGAATCTGTCTTTCATATGGGCAAAATCAAAAACTTTATATAGGCGACAACTGAAAGTGTATTGGG
This sequence comes from Holothuria scabra, assembly GCA_037179385.1. Classification (NCBI taxonomy): domain Eukaryota; kingdom Metazoa; phylum Echinodermata; class Holothuroidea; order Aspidochirotida; family Holothuriidae; genus Holothuria; species Holothuria scabra. Next base: position 23,175,873 of record CM074180.1, read on the forward strand.
GTTACCCATTTAATAGTACTAGGCCTACGTACTAAGGCCTCAACACGACATTAGAAGTTTGCCCGAAAAGTTTGTTTCCTTCTTTGAACGAAGATTTGAAAATTAAGAGCTTATTTTATTAGAGATATTTTGAAATTTAATGGAGGGAAATTTCGTTTTTTGGTACGATTGTAATGAAAAATTGTTTTTTTTTTATGAAGTGATATGCCTTTCAAGAGCAAAATTTGGTAGAATGTTGGGGTTTGGTTATTTATTTTACGGAGTATCCATCGAAATTGGAAAATTTTGCCACCAATCTGAAGCTTTCATCAGGGGTGGCGCCAGGATTTGCCCGACAGGGGGCCAAGCTCCTCGACAGGGGCAGCCAGAATTTCAAGGCCCCGACAAAGGCGATGTTATGTCCCAATTGAACGTGACCCTGTAGAATTTGGGGTTAGCGGAGCGCGCCGAAATTTTGGGCTTTCTTCTTAACAAATACTTAAAAATCTGAAGTTTATTTGAAGTAAAAATTAAAACTTATGAAAGAAATTTGGCTTTTATGGTAATAAAAATATTTTGGGAGTTTATTGAAGAATCTGTCCTTCATAAGGGAAAAATAAATAACGACTAGAAAATTGCCCGAGAAGTTTTTCCCTTTTTTGAACGAATCTTTCAAAATTAATAGCTTATCATGATGGAAAAATTTTGGATTTTTATGATAGAAAATTTGTTTTTTTGGTAAGGTTATAATGAAAAATTTGGTTTCTTCTATTAGTGATATGCCTTTCAGGAGCAAAATTAGGTAGTAGGACGGGTGATTAACAGAGATGGCTTTGGTTATTTATTGTACGGAGAATCCACCGAAATTGGAAAATTTTGCCATTTTAAACAATCTAAAGCTAATATTGGAGCAATATTGTAATTTTATGACAGTTTTGAGGTGTTGTGGAGGAATCTGACGTTCTCATGAGGAAAATCAAGTAGGGGGGGATCTGTAGTTTTGTTTACTGAATACCATCATGCAGATTTAGGCCCTCGGACCATATTGGAGCATTCTCCAGAGGAAAAAATTGACTTCGCATATATTTAAAGTTTTATATTTTATTTGTTGTCATAGGCGTACGGGAGCGTGTCAGTTGAGTTTGGGAGGGGCAGAATTTTTCTTTTGTCCGAAAAAATGTAATCCTGCCCGAAAGATTATCTAAGTCGAGCGCAAAGAATTTTTTGAAAAATGGAGAACCCCCGGTCAGCAGGAAATGGCATTTCCTTGGCTCGTAACTAGAATTTAAGGCTCAGTTCTCTCACCCCAAACAGTACCAATTCTCCTAACCTTCTTACTTAAGCCCCTCCCACAGTTGTCTGGAATTCATCCTGATCCAGACACAATCTCAGTTTGTTGCTTCAAGGTGAGTATAGAAAGACTCAATTTATATAATTAAAACACTCTCATTACCGCTCATGCTGTGTAATATAAGCTTTGGTAGTCTGCATTGTTTGAATAAGCTGTCAATCAAAGAGCTGAGCCAATTGAGAATTTCGGTACCCCGGTACCAAAACTGTAGTTTGGGGTGAGAGGTTTGGCTCTTTAAAGAAGTCCTTACTTTTATAAAATAATTTTCACTTTATTATACTGCCCAAAAAGAAGAATAATTTACAAACACGCATAGTTCTGTTCAGTCATCTGTTCGAATAAAACACTATCTATGCGGAGCGCCACCATCAGTTAGCGCGGAATGTACAGAAAATTGTAAGAAATATAACCCCTAAGATAGCCAGAATGGCATTTCCCAGACTTGTAACTAGAAATGAAGCCGTTGTTATTTTGAGCTTTCCTTTAAAATATCAATAGAGAAAAACCCAACATTGCTATTGATCAGAAAAGTACCGGATAAAAGGTACTGCTACAATTAGATATAATGGTTTTGTCCCTTTTCGGGGGGGGGGGGGGGGGGGTATACAACGGAATTGAAAACATACTAAATTGCTTTTGACTGTATTAAGAATCTTCGTTGAATGCAATTGCAAGTTCAACGTTATTGCCCGAATTCATGACTATAAATGGTTTTGCTTGCAACGTATTTGAAAATATGGTACGTTTCAAGGAGCCTTCAAATAAATTTTCAGTCAGACTTACGGAGGATTTTCTCACACCACTGTTCATCTTTATGTGTAGCACAAAACGACATGGCCGATATTTATTACCTTTGTGAGAATTCGGCTGTCCGGGCAGGCCAGATGGCAGACCATTGGGTACTGCACGCACTTGAACACCCCCTACTCCGTTTTTGTAAGGAGAATTCGGAATTGTGAGTTTCCTTGAAGAATGTGGTCTTCTAGTAAGCAAGATCAAGAAGGTCGTCCGAGTGACAACAGACCCACATCTTTTAACGTAGGTCTGAAGATGAAGGCTCCCCGACGAAATTGGATTTCCTCAACATCAGGGGTGGGTAGCCCGTCCCCGACGGAGGCATGACCTTGCGCGCACGGATTGAAGATGGGATGAGGGATAGAAGAGCTAGTAAGAATTGATTAAAACCCATTCAGATATGCATTAAAATAGCGTTACAAAAGAAGAAATAGTTCAAAAAGAAAAAAATCATGGTCATCCATCAAGAAACTTCAGTTCTTTACGTTTTTCATGTTTAGGCCTCCCCGAAAAAGTTGCCGTCCTTCCCCTACGGGGGAAGAGATAGGACAAGGTACATAGAATGCGGTTTAACAGAGTTAAGTAGTGATTTAAAATCGATTCCGATATGTATTAAAATAGCATTTCAAAACAAAAAATATGTTCTAGATCACCCATCCAGTAACTTCCGCCCTTGCGGGATTTTTTATTATTTTTTTTTTTATTTTTTATTTTTTATTTTTTTTTTATTTTTTAGGTCTCCCTGACGTAACCGCCGACCTTCCCCGATGGGAAGGTTGGCTCTCATTGGAGAAAAGTTGTAATTTTATGACAGATCTTGGGTTTTATGGAATGATCTAATTTTCTCTTAAGAAAAATCAAGTAGGAGGTGACCTGTAGTTTTGTTGGGGTCACTTAATATCATAATGCAGATTAAGACCCTCTGACTATGTTGGAAATTTTTCCGTGGAAAATGAGGATGTGCATCGTTTAACAAGGTGTTTCTTGATTGGCTGTTTCCATTGTATTGTATCGATTGCATTCTTTGTTCGGGTTAGGGATTAGGGCTTTCGTTCGCCAGTTAGGAAATTTCTTGTTAAATAGTGAGCATCGCCCCGAAAAAGTTTGGCATCCCATATATTTGAAGTTTTATATTTTATATGTTGACATAGACGTATGGGAACGTTTCAGTTCGGGAAGGGACAGAATTGTCTTTTTTCGAAAAATGTAATTCTGCCCGAAAAACTGTCAAAAGGGCAGAGAACATTAATTTTTGAAAAACTGAGAACCCCCAGCCAGCTGGAAATGGCATTTCCTGGGCTCGTAACTAAAAACAAAGCAGTCATTATTTTGAGATTTCTTTCGCAATAAAATTTTCTCTTCATAATATAGTGCCCCCAAAGAATAGTAATTTGCAAGTTTGCATTGTTCTGTTAATTAATCCCTTCGACCAAAACACTATGTAAGCGGAGCGCCACCATTAGTTGGCGTGGGAAAAATTTTAACTTAAAAAATCTAACCCCTCCGACAGCCGGAAATGGCATTTTCCAGACTTGTAACACTCGTTATGAAGCACTCGTTATTTTGAGCTTTCCAGACTTTAAAATGCAAGTTTCGCTCTAACAGAAAAACCTGACTTATTTAGTGATCAGAAAACTACAAGATAAAAGGTACTGCTACAATTAGATGTAATGTTCTTGTCTCTTTTTGGGGGAAAACTATGTAACGAAATTGAAAACATACAAGTGTTTTTGTCTCTATGGAGAATCTTCGTTGTATTCAGTTGCAAGGTCTGCTAAATAGATGGGATTTCCTACGTGACTGTCCGAACTCCAGATTATAAATGATTTTACTTCCAAAGTATTTGAACATATGTTACGTTACAAGGTGACTCCAAATGAATTTTTAGTCATTCTTATTGGGAGACATACATTACTTTTTATTATTATGTGTAGCTGAAACGGCCTGGCCGACTTTCATAACCGTTGTTGGAATTCGGCTGTCGGGGCAGGCCATATGGCAGACCATCGGGCACTGCATGCACATGAACAACCTCTCGTCCGTTTCTGTCAGGAAAATTCGGAATTGTAATTTTTCTTCAAGAATATGGTCTTCTAGTGAGCAAAATCAAAAAGATCGTCCGGGTGACTGAAGGTTATCAGACCCGCATCGTATATCAGTTTATCGGGAGCATTTAGATGAAGGCTCCCCGACGAAATTGGATTTTCTCAACAACAAGAGGAGGGCAGCCTTCCCCGACGGGGGCATGACCTTGCTGAAGATGGGATGGGGGATAGTTAAGCTAGGAAAAAGTGATTACATGCATTAAAATAGTGCTATTAAAGAAAAAGAATAGTTCATAAAGAAAAAAAAAACAGTTCATGATCATCAGCCCAGTAACTTCAGTCCTTAACGTTCATTTTTAAGCCTCCCCGAAGAAAATTGCCATCCTTCCTCGACGGGGGAGGAGATAGGACAAGGTTCATGGATAAGGTATAACGGAGATCAGGAGAAACGATTGAAAATCGATTTCGATATGTATTTAAATAGCATTTCAAAATAAAAATATATTCAAGATCACCCATCCAGTAACATCAGTCAAGTTTGCAGGTTTTTTATTATTTTTTATTTCTATTTTTAGGCCTCTTCGACGAAACCGCCGACCTTCCCCGACGGGGGGGTGGGGGGTGCTCCCGACGTTGGGGGGGGGGGCATGCGCCCGGTCCCTGCTGGCGCCACCCCTGCGGAAAATCCAAATATTGGTCCACGAAAATTTAACAGCAAGTATTTTCTGAGATCGATCTATCTATTTAGTCTAGGTGTACAAAACCGACTCATGATTTCTTCCCCCGTTATATCGTTATTTTATTCCCAAGCTTCATTGTCAAGTGGTCAGAGCATCCAACTTGCAGTCGGGAGGTCTGGTGTTCAGTTCTTGGCCGGTTCATACCTGAGTGCCATTGTGCTTGGTGTCTCATGCAGCTACGTGAGCAAAGAACAAGCAAAGGAAAGACAAGCTACAGTGCCACAACTAAAAAAGGGCCTTGGCCGACTTGACTTAAACCAGTTGGTTAGAAATTTGGCCGTAAAACTACATCTAACTCATTAAATACCGTAACCATTCCTGACTGGGCCAAATTGGCATTCTGTGTGATTACGTAATAAACATTGTCATGAACGCAAAGTGAAAAAGACTCAGTCAAATCGAAAAATAACCACACCTACACTCAGCCTGAAATCTCAGTTCGTGGTTCGGGTACAAGTTCTTCGAGTCATTATGCCGGTATGCAAGTTGAGTATTTAAAAAGTGTGGGCCGGGATAGAAAAACTCGCCACCGAAAAATTTGACCTAAAAATTAAAACACCATAGCAAATTACCTACTGACCTTTTGCATTTTAGCAGTGCTGAAGTCGAGTCCGGATTCGGACTTGTAATTTCAGAATTTGAATGATGCGGCGAGAAAGGTTGGCTTTTTGGTTTCCCGAAAGGGAAATCCTTTGGACTCATGCAGACAGCACTTTTGCAAAACATGTATAGGATCGTGCATTTTAGTGTTGGCTCAGGCTATGATTTGTAAGCTCAACGATTGAAATTTATTTCTTTGTTTTGCCTTGTTTTCGGCAGAATAGTACCAAGCCAAAGACTGTCTTCATTTTGGATCATCGGGGTTGTTTTTGCTAGGGTAGATCATTGTTAAGAGGGACAGCTGTGTGAATGGCATTGCTGGACACCAAAAATATATTGCAATGTGTGGCTGTTTGTTCCTTTTTGAAAGAATACTGTGACTTTCATCGGGTATATTTACAATTTTTGATTGCATAATTGCATAAACATCAAATTTCGTCTCGAAAATATGTCCACGTGGGGCCGTCAGAAATATGTGTACCTTCTGTAAAATGTAGCAATCTTTATAAAGCTTTGTTTCGCTAAGCGGTTGTACATTACTTGATAGCAGGGCATAGTCAAATATTGTCATGTCTTTACAAAGTGACTGACATTTATAAATCAGGACTTTGTCAACATTTTTGCTTAGAATTATAATTTGACTATTCGTTATCCATGGTAAATGGTACTTTGATGCTCTCGCTAAGAATTGTGAGGTATTTTTTAGTTCACGATACAGCTTTACTCCCTATTATGTAAGTGGAAGCCATTGTACCGTCTAAAAGGTCACACGTCGGGCCGGCTTTTCGACCGCAGTTACGTAATAGCATGCACAATGCATGCATTCGGGTCAGTTAGTGGTTGTGACCTTATATCAACGGAGAGCAAAGTAAAATATTGCCGTGTTTCTTGCATAGAGGCTAACATTTATTTGGATTTGTACATCAATACTTCCACAAAAATTTGGTTTTAAATTACTTTTAAAGCTTTGTCTCTTCCATTTGGAAACTTCAACGTTACCTTTGGTACAAATTGTTAGGAACTTTTTGGCCAAGATACACTCTTTACTCCCTATGATTAAGTAGAAGACACTGGACCTCCTAATAGGTCTTTTATCCGGTCGACCTTTCTATTCATCGCAGTGATAACACAAGCGTGACTTTCATTGAATCATTTCGTCGCCTCACTTAAACCGGATCGTAGTGTACGGGTTATTGAGTCTCACTCACTATTTTCACAGCCTAAAGTTAGACCCGAAGAAAAACTTTGCAATTAGGCTACTTTGTTTAATAAGCTGTTTGCTGTTTGAATATCCGCGTCAATGTCAAGGGAAAACACAGGTTTTCATGCAAAGACCTGTGATAACCCCTGGAAAAAACATGTGAAAACCTGCAAATTTGGAACTAATTGCCTCACATTTTTTGTAAGGGTTCCATTGATATTAGTTACTATGAAAATTATACCATTGTATTTTCTTATGATTTTCTTGCCAACCACATTTTGCAAGTAGTCTATTTAAAACCATCTGTTTTCATCGCCTTGCAAACCAGAACCTTTCTTTGTATAACTGATTGTTTTTTGCATGTCTCACAAGTTAATATGACAATATGATTAGAAATTGTAATTCATGTGTCTTTCATTTTCTGCCCCCTGGCTGGTACTTCAATTTCATGTATTTCCGAGGTATTACCAAAAGATCACATTTTAGGTTCAATAACTCTGAAGATAACAACTTCAACCAACCCAAATATTACAGATTAATTAACTGTTCATTTGTTTCCTTTAAACAACACCTCAAGGCCAAGTTCAGCCCAACTCACAAAAACTGATTATAAATAGTGAGCCAGCAAAGCTCATCTATACCTTAAATTCATTCAGTAGTTATGACCGCAAACTTCGCTCTTGGCTTGGAATTTATCACTGAAGTATATCTCTTCTCCCCTCCCCTGAACCTATCCCTTCAAGGTTATTTTGGACTGCCCACATCTGAAGCAATATTTCTCCCTTCTTTCGGGAAACTTTTCATACTTAGGTTTTGATTCCTCATTGAGAGAGAACAGGGACCCTAGTCCGAGTCCGGACTCGAATAGTCCTTGAAAGTTAAAAATTTTCAGACTCGTGATCCGAACTCTCGTGGCTCGACTACTCGGGCACTGCATTTTAGCAAACCTCAGTCGCCCAACGAATATTTCTCATCATAGTCTCTTATCCAAATAGCAAGTGCAAAGGATTGTGGGATGGTGTTTGGTATATATGTTGCTTTTTTTCAATGACAGTTTATTGTGGCAAAAAGGCCCACACCAAAATTCTATCTCACAATCCTTATAATTGCTAAGTTTGAAAAGGGTCGATGAAAGTTTACTCTCCCTCAGTCATTATCCATGTCTCGAGTTTAGCAATGGTGAAGGAACAGTGTTTCAATGGTTGTATGAGTACGAACAATGACAACACTGAATCACGCTGAAAAGATCCCCATCCTATGTACAGATGTACGTCACATGTGAAGTAGACAAGAGCGTATTGACTATGATCATCATTCAGAGAAAATTGAGGGCTTACTCCCCCCCCCCCCCCACCCCAAACTCAGAATTTTTCATAGTAGTACACAGAAATTTTCTATTGGCACAGCTCTTTAATTGACGGTTGGTTCAAAAGAGCAGAGTGCCGAAGCTCATATTACAAAAAAAAAAAAACAATAAACTGTCTGGACAAGGATGACTTGAAGACAGTTGTAGGAGGGTTAAGTAGGCCGAGCACTGGTATCCTATGCTCCGGTCTTATGGCCTGTCAGTGTTGCGCAGTTTACGCTGCACTGATCTAAACACCCTGCAAGGGGTACCAGAGAGCATGATTCACGCTGCTGCAGAGAGGGTATTTCTGCAGAGCGCGAGTCAAGCGCGATTCATGCATCAGTGACACAGATGAGATCTGGGGATATACGTCGCATGGAAATACGATTTATGCATGAGAAATGTTTCACGATTACTTATAGTGAGAAAAATTTAAAGAAATAGGAAAAGAAAGTATTATTTCATCAACTTGAAATTTCCCAATGTTCCAAAAATTTCCCCAAAATTTTTTCCAGGTGTGGCAACTTTCCCCCTGCCCCACCCCCAGTAGCTACGCCACTGTATGGTCTAACTACAGTAACCCTAGAAAGTTTGGTCAGTGGCGAAGCTATACGGGGGGTGCAATTTTCAGCTACTTTACTGCAGTTGTGTTTTCTAACAAATCAGTTTGGTAAACTTTCCCGAACAGTCTGGAAATGACAAAATTACCAGCTTATTCAAGTGATATCGGCAACTACAGTGTTGTTTCCATGAATCATTACATAACATCTTGGCCTTACCACTTTGGAGCTGAGAAGGATTAGGAGAGACATGCTCCAGCTTTACAAGTTTCTGTGTGAAAGGAATCCCCTTCTGACTTTTTTTAAGGGTTCAAAGTAATTCTCGGGTGCGTGGGCATTGTAAAAAGCTGGAAAAGCCTTTTGCAAGGCTTGACATTGGGAAGTTTAGTTTCTCCCATAGAGTTGTCAACGAGTGGAATTGTCTGCCAGATTTGGTAGTTAACTCCCCGTCAGTTCACTGCTTAAAGGTTAACATTGACAAGTTTTTCCATGACTTCTTCTTCTTCTTCTTCTTCAATAAAGGTGACACATCCAAAGGACATTCATTCACCACGCATGCGTCGAGAGGCTAAATATTCCCAGTAATTAAGGTAATAGGGTCCTTATGGACAGAGGCAACCCTCATTACATTCAAGGGGAGATGATTCCAATCCTTAATGGTTCGAGGCAGGAAGCTAAATTTATAACAGTTAGTACTAGTATGTGGGAGACAGACATGAAGGTCATGCATTAAACGGGTTCTACGAGTAGGCCGCTGGAGGCAATCAACAGGTAATTGAGCCAGGCCAAACATACCTTTGGAAAAAAGGATCAATCTACTTTTCCCCCGCCTTTCAGTTAAGGGCAGAAGGTTTAGTTCCTTAAGGAGCCTGGACATTGATCCTGGCTCCCTTGAATAGTCAGAGGCAATGAATCTCATAGCAGACCGTTTTTGTATATTCTCAAGCTTGTCGAGCAGGTAAACCTGGCGGGGGTCCCAAACACTACTGGCGTACTCCAGCACAGGCCGGAGGATTCGTTTATAAGCCATTAACTTGACATCACCAGGGCAGAAAGATAAGTTTCTATACAAAATTCCAAGAATCTTATTTCCCTTGTTACATATGTTTTGAATATGCTTCTCCCAGTTCAGATCTTTAGTGATGGTAATTCCGAGAAACTTAATACTATCTACCCTCGGGAGCTCAATCCTATTTAGAACATACCTAAAAAGTATGGGGCTTTTTCCGAGCAAAAGTAATAACGCTACACTTAGTGGGCTGAAATCTCATTCCCCACGTGGAAGCCCACAGCCCCAACTGCTTGATATCATTCTGAAGTTTATGACAATCCTCATCGGACTCAATAATACGGTAACAGACACAACCCAGCCAACATGCCCAGCTGGGCCCCAACTGGGTTTCAGCTGGGCTACTTGCTGGGCCCCAGCTGGGGCCCATCCGTGTTTGTCAGGTGTTCCCACGTGGGGCCCAGCTGGGCTAGCCTTTCTCAGCTGAAGCCCAGTTGAAGCCCAGCTGTGCCCCGCTTCAATAACTGAAGCCTAGCTGGGCTTCAGTTGGGAAAGGCTAGCCCAGTTGGGCCCCACGTGGGAACACCTGACAAACACGGATGGGCCCCAGCTGGGGCCCATCAAGTAGCCCAGCTGAAACCCAGTTGGGGCCCAGCTGGGCATGTTGGCTGGGAATCATCTGCAAAAAGCCGAACCTTGGAAGAAACACCATCGACGATATCATTGATATGAACCAAGAAGAGAATCGGTCCCAGGACAGACCCCTGGGGAACTCCAGACAGAACTTGCATCGGGGGAGACCGGGTTCCATTGACAACAACAGATTGTTTACGATCAACGAGAAAGTCATTAACCCAACAAAGAATCTGATTTGACACACCAAGTGTATACAGCTTGGTCTTCAGCAGTTCATAAGGAACAGTATCGAAGGCCTTCTCAAAATCCAAGATAAACACATCGATTTATGGGCATCAAGGGAGGAAGCCCAGTCCTCAATTATCGACACAAGTTGTGTTTCGCAACTATGAGACTTACGAAAGGCGTGCTGGGTGGGAGAGAGTAAGTTATGTATTTCAAAATGGTTCATAAGGTTTGAGGCAATAATATGTTCTAACAATTTACAGCAGACACATGTAAGAGAAACAGACCTGTAATTACAAGGTAGGGAACTATCACCTTTTTTGAAAATAGGGCAAACATTGACTGTGATAGAATCTGATTGTCTGAAAGACAGCAAAGATAACAAAATAAGACAAGACATGTGCAGGGATGACACAGAAAAGTCTGACAGGCAGACTTATTTCCACCGTGGTCCCTAAAACTTAACATAGTTACAACATAAAGCAACGCAAAGTTCACAAGAAAATCTAAAAATTAAAAGTATAAAAATATGGAACCCAGAATCCAAACTTTTCTCCAATGTAAGCTCCATATTTTCAAAAAATTGCTTAAAAAGAGTAAGAATTTTTAAAATGAAAAAAAAAAGTCCCCAGAGAATAGGTCCCTCGTTTTAGGCTTGCCTGCTTCATACGTGGGTTGCTCTCAAACAACTTGGGAAAGCAGGTTTGCCAACATTACACTATCCAGGGAGTTGCAACTCCATGCACTATCCAACACTACACAACTTACCAAAACTCTATGCACTATTTGTCATTTTGCAATCGCGCCACCTCTTTCTGACTTCGTCGCTAGGTATTCAAGAAAAACGACTTCATCAAGTTAGCGTTTAGTAAACAATGGCGGACGTCTTTCGTCCGCCAGGAAACGAAAGTAGCGAAGAATCGAATCAAGAAATTCAGCATTCAGAATCAGAAAAATGTGTGGAAAGATCTGGCTCTGAATCCAACCTTAATCTTCATCAAGCAGGGGAAAACTCAGGGGAAGTTTTGAAGTATTTACGGGGTCAAGTTGCTAAGAAGTACGAGAGATTATTACTATTACTAGCCTAACGTTAAAATCCTTTCCATTTGTGCATTAGTCAGGCCTAACCTACAATGTGCATGCTGAAAAAATTAGGCTGCAATCCTCGACAAAAGTACATGAGACAAACCCCGCACCCCGTATCAATGTTGAAGTTTCAGGACGCCTTGGGCTGCCACAACATTGAATGGGGGAGTGGAGGATGGTGTTCCGTACATTGCTTGTTTTGTCCCATCTTTTTTTGTCGAGGATTGTAGCCTCCTACTGCTCCTACTCCTAGTCAGGGTTCGATTTACCCGGCCGGGTGCACGCGTGCACGGGGCATGTAGAATTTCCTACGTGCATGTAACTGTGCAGGCTTACATGCACTTTGTTCATGTAGACTTCAGACCTAGCCTACAAACTTCATGGTCAAATACCTGTTACAAGTCAAGTTGCAGCACAAAGTTATCCTAATATAGCTGTCCCAACTGCCCCTCGCATTGTTATTTCTTGCATACTGTTAGTTAGACAAGCAGCCTCATTTTGCCAAAAAAATTTTTAGCGTGTCTCCTTTTGTACCCCAACATCTGTGTCAACGATCATCACTCCGCACATGTACTTCTCCAAGTAATGTTGCATGTGGCTGCGCGCTTTCAACTTGAAGGTGACTTTAACGTTACAGGCAAGGCTTTCCAAGTATTCATATAGACAATGTGTTAGGATGGCGAGTGAGCTGGTGCCAGCAGCTCTAAAGAAAAAAGTATGGTACATCAAAAGTAGCGTAGTAAAAGTTTTGAAAATGTTGGTAAGGGCAAATTTTAAGTATTTTACACATGTCTCACTCAAGTTTTGAGAGGTAGATGCGAACAAAATAATTTTGGCATCCTGTAATTTTCACGATGTGGTTTGCCTCTAAGACTGCAGCCTTTCCAATTCAGTGTGTACAACAGTGGCATTGAAATTTGAAAGGACTTGGATGATCGGAGACTTGAACTTTTTAAACCACAATGTCAGAATTTTAGTTGCATGTTAAACTGGCGAAACCTTATAATCAAGGAGTTGAATAACTTTAAGATTGTGTAAAATTTTAGCTGTAGCTTATAATGGATTATTTTGCGATAGCTGATGCAAACTCTAGGCTTGGGACCTCAAGTACAGTATATAGCCTGGGCTTATTTGGGTAAGGTCACTTGCTGCCTTCTGTCGGCCCAATGTATTTTCAAGCTTAGCTTTGCTAAATATACGTAGTCTGTGCAGAAAACATGAGCTTTCCTTCAGAATCAGTGCTGATAGACAAGGTCTGGTTGTGAATTAACTTGTGACGATTACTAGTAAATGGTCAAAAGGTCAAACTGGTTAAATTGGAATTATAGCTACATGCAGAAGGAAGAAATGGGGGTGGGGGTATGCATGTGTTACAACACTCTTGGTCTATGCCCAGGAAGGCATGTGTCATTTTTTTCCAAGGTTTGACTTTGCTCAAGTTTCCCTGCCCCCCCCCCCAAGATTCAAAATTTTAAAAACCAAGGGAGGAATACTCCCCTGAAATTTTTGAGCTGCCTCTAACCCTGGCTCCTACGATCCTTTAATTCCCACAGTGAGGTAATGGGGAAATTTTGCCCTTGAAGCAGACAAAAACACATGCTTAAGGCCCATTGACATTGCTCGCAGCATGGGAGCGTCAGTTTTGCTGATGGAACAGGCTGGTGGAAAATGCCACGTAAGAAAAGGGTTCAATAAAAATCTGCACATTTGTTTTTACTCAAAACAGAAAAAATGCAAATTGTGCTTTTAGACCCTTCCTAGGCCTACAGTATAGCTAGGTGTATAAGGTGTTTTTCTCGTAGGCTTTTCTTTAAATTTTCAGATTATTTGGTGCATGTAGAAATTTTGCTGTGCATGTAGATTTTCTGACCTACATGCACCAGTGCATGTAGAAAAAAAATTATAAATCGAACCCTGCCCCTAGTGACATTCCGCCATAGGTTTCGCATTTTTCCGCCATGGCAAAAATGTGCATGGCGAAAAGGTGCGAAACCTGTTGCGGAAAAGGCACTTTCAAAAGTCCAGCTAGGCTAGACAATAACTGAATGTCTCACCATATTTTGAAAGAAGAAGAATAATAAACCTCATTAATAGGCCACATCTTGATTATACTGTGCAGGCATGGAACCCTTTTTATGAAAAGGACAAGTTTCTTGTAGGCTAGAGCAGGTTCAGAGGATGGCCACACGGGGGGATATGCTGCATGTTTTCAAGTTGCTTTCTGGAAATGATTCTCTGTCCAACTGTAACTACTTAGAGGTTTGTGCTGATTCTTGTGGTCATGGCCATAATAAAAAGCTGGTGAAATGTTTCTCTAGACTTGGCATCAAAAGTTCAGCTTCTGTCATAGAGTTGTCAATGAATGGAACAGTCTCCCTGAGTTGGTTATTAATTCCACTTGTCAATTGCTTCAAGATTAACATCATCATGGGTTTGTTTAGTTTTGGTTTGGATTAGGTGTTGGTTTGGGTCTGTTCTATAAGGCACCTCATGGGGTTTTTACCCTCATTTGCCCTTTAAGTTGTTATGTTATGTTATGCTATGTTATGTTATGTTCAAGAAGGATGAAGGATGACGCACTTTCTATGGGATGGATTAAATTGTAGGCTGTGGGGAATAAAGTCTTTAAAAAATTTAAAGACATCAACTTAATGAGTACTAGTGCTCATTTAACAGGAGTCTATGCTGCCTTTACTTCGTTAGTTCGTTTTACTCCACACTACCGTTAGAGTCCTTGGCTACAGTGCGCTACAAACCCTATCAATGCAATAAGAGGAAATAGGAAAGAGAAAAATTGATCACGGCATAAATAGCTCATTCATCAGCTAATTTTACCATTGCTATCCTTAACCAATTGGAATTGGTTTTACAACCCTTGCAAATAGCCTCTGCATTTGGCAATGTCAAAGTAAATGCTGAGGCAAACCAATTCAGCATTGGCAAATATTTTGCTGAGGCGATAGATTGCATGACATTGTACGGGAAAGTAACAGTACAAACGTTGCACAATACATGGCTTGAAATTAGGCCTAAGTTTTGAGTAATGACTTGAAGATAAGTCGTTATATGATAAAAATGTACTCTGTGATAGAAATTTGAGCAGAAGTATTCAGTATTATTTCTTTACAAACAAAACATAGCTGCAATTTTTCAAGTTTTAATGGAAATTTTTGATTGAAAAAGTTTACTAAGATTGGGATTTATGGACTGTACATAACTCACCACTGTCAAGAAGTGATCACTGCATACATTTGTGCTGCATATGGCACGTGAATGTGACATGGCAGAAAATGACCTTTAGATTAAAGATCCAGTTGTTTTAACATTTTGATACGTAATTATATGGGAAAAAATCTCAAAGTGGCCTTGTTGGTTTTAAATGGAATTCCAGAACTTCTGAAACAAATTATGTTTACGTACAGTATGGTGCCATTGCAAACAATAATCGTCAACTTGCCATACACATGCATGACTTTTACTGTCGTTTGCATTGATAAGTTACCTTATAATAATAATGCCAAGTAAAGTGTATTTTTGCCCAAGTCAGTCCAGGGTTCGATTTACCCAGGTGCACACATGCACGGGTGCATGTAGAATTTCCTATGTGCATGTAATTGTGGAGGCTTACATGCACTTCGTGCATGTAGACTTCAGACCTAGCCTACAAACTTCATGGTCAAATACATGTAGCAAGTCAAGTTGCAGCACAAAGTAATCCTAATATAGCTGTCCCAATTGTCCCTTGCATCGTTATTTCTTGCATACTGTCAGTTAGACAAGCAGACATTTCACCAAAAAAATTTGAGCGTGTCTCCTTTCGTACAGCAACATCAGTGTCAACGATCATCACTCCCCACGTGTACTTCCCCAAGTAATGTTGCTCCTAGCCTCCTACCAGGGTTTGCATTTGCAGTGGGATTGCGGGAATCCCGCACAAAGAATATTCAGAAGAGTCAAGCTCACCAAATGCACACAAGTCCATGCAGAACTACTGTAGTAATGTACAGTTTGCATGTGGCTTCTTTTAACTTGAAGGTGACTATTAACGTTACAGGCTAGGCGTTCCAAGTATTCATATACACAATACGTTAGGATGGCGTGTGCGCTGGTGCCAGCAGCTCTAAAGAAAAAAGTATGGTACGTCAAAACTGGCGTAGTGAGTTTTGAAAATGTTGGTAAGGGCAAATTTAAAGTATTTTACACATGCCTGACACATGTTTTGAGAAATAAATGCCAACAACATAATTTTGGCATCCTGTAATTTTCACGATGTGGTTTGCTTCTAAGACTGCAGCCGTTCACATTTAGTGTGTACCACAGTGGTATTGAAATTTGAAAGGACTTGAATGATCAGAGACGTGAACCTTTTAAACCACGATGTCGGAACTTTAGTTGCATGTTAAACTGGAGAAACCTTACGATCAACCTTGAAAGGGGGGAATAACTTGGAGATTGTGTAAAATTTTAGCTTGAAGGCCTTGAAGGGCAGTTGTTTTACCACGCCAAGCTGTAGCTTATAATGGGTTTTTTGGTGATATTTGATGCAAACTCTAGGCTTGGGACCTCAAGTACAGTATATTGTAGCCTGGGCTTAATTTGAGTAAGGTCACCTGCTTCTGTGTGTTGGCCCAATGTTTCTTCAAGCTTAACTCTGCAAAATAAAGTCTATGCAGAAAACATGAGCTTTCCTTCAGAGTCAGCACTGATACTGTAGACATGGTCCGGTTGTTATGATTACTGGTAAATGGTCAAAAGATCAAACTGGCTAACTTGGAATTGTACATGCAGTAGAGAGAGATGGGGGGGGGGTTGTGCATGGGTTACAACACTTTTGGTTTGTGCCCAGGAATGCATGTGTCATTTTTTTCCAAGATTTGACTTTGTTCAAGTCTCCCTGCCCCCCCCCCCCAAGATTAAAAATTTTAAACCAAGGGGGCAATACTCCCCAGAAATTTTTGAGCTGGCCCTAATCCTGGCTCCTATGATCCTTTCACAAAGCGAGGTAATGGGGAAATTTTGCCCTTGAAGCGGACAAAAACACACCCTTAAGGCCCTTTGACATTGCTTGCAGCGTGCGAGGGTCAGTTTTGCTGATGGAACAGGCTGGTGGAACATGCCACGTAAGAAAAAAATTCAATAAAAATCTGCACATTTGTTTTTACTCAAAACAGAAAAAATGCAAATTTTGCTTTTAGACTCTTCCTAGGCCTATAGCAAACATGTTTTTCTCGCAGGCTTTTCTTTAAAATTTCAGATTATTTGGTGCATGTAAAAATTTTGCTGTGCATGTAGATTTTTCGACCTACATGCACCAGTGCATGTAGAAAAAAAATTATAAATCGAACCCTGAGTCAGTCCTTTTTACTTCAGCAATTCTTTTGCCGTATCCAATATCTTGTTTGCAAGGGCTGGTGTTATGTTTATTTATAGCTAAAAAAAAAAATGCGCACATACAATTTTAGGTTACTTCCTGAGGGAAAATGTTACAGAACACTTATTCGGAAACCTTTCAACAGCAGCCATTTTGCTGTTTTGAGAAATGATGGTGCTACCCTACATGCACTTCCACATAAGTGGACAAGTTACATAAGTGCAATTCCTTCAATAAATATCATAAGATCAGCTATATATATTTCTAAAACTCAAAAAAAGATGTAAATTCTATCAGATATATTAATAAAACTGTTATACAAAATGTAAATATAACTAATTTAATAAGTTTATCAAAATTTTCTGTAAATTAGGTCATTTTATAAAGTGGAAACAAATGTCTTAGAACTGGAACATTATAAAGTGTAGTCAGTGTAACCCTTCGGATGATTGACCCTGCCTTGTTCATATGCCTCAATGTGTGTAATAAGGGAGTGTCACCTTGACGGAAGGGTTACCCTGACTCCATGAAGTATTGCATCATATGATTTAAACTACCGTTACAGGCATTTCTAGATCGTGTAACATACTTCGTGATAAATATCAAATTTCACCAAGGTATTCCCCCGTTTGAATAAAAGCTGATTGACAAGCCTAGGTACGGTGTTAAAGATCATTCATGGCAAGTATGGTAGTTATAGGTTCATTTTTGAGGCTGTGACACACTTGTAGTTGCGCCCGGCGCACAAATGTCTTGATTTCAGGGGGTGTATGGGCAAGGACTGTATAGAGTAGGTCCTACCGTTAAGCACAGTACATGGTCTTGTTCAAGGACCAGTGAATACTGAATGTGTACATGTTGGGAATTACAGGAGATAGAAAAGTGTTCATTGCCAGTGGCCACAGTTTAATGGGATAATAGTCTGTTTCGTTCAAGTGGTGAAGCACCTATTAATGATACACCCAAAAAACCCTTAAAACTCCATTCAGCCCTGAACATTCCTATAATTGATAAGTTCCAACCAAGCCTATCCTATCTTACAGTCCACAAAATAACGTGTCCATTCTGCCATAGCAATAGTAATTTACCGCCATGTCAGAAAGGCATGTTTTCTATGGCAGAATGACACTTCCCGTGGTCTTCTGTACATAGATTAATTTTGTTGCAGACTAGACTGACAGTGAAAATCATCAATGGTTCATGGGGCTTATGATATTCTCCAAAACAAAACAAAATAAATGAGTTTAAGCTACCCATGGAATAGGACACTATCATGGATAACGGGAGGACAAAATTCAATCAACCAAAGTAGGCCTGGGCCTATGTGGGCCTAGGCTAGGCCTACATACTTTTTAGTGGTGTTTTGCAAAATATCATTAATGTGGTGGAGTTTTGATATTCTGCAAAACCAAAGAAAAAAATAAATAGCCTTATAGGCCTAGCCTACCCTGTAAACATAAAGCACACTGAGGAATAAGCCACAGACAAAATTCAGTCAAAGTATTGACATAGGCCCAGGTCTTGAAAAATTTCCTAATGCCTTGTTGCCCTATTGGGCAACCTTTTTTTTTAAATTAATAGTTTTTGGTACACATTAATAGTTTTTGGTACAGTAGCTTTATTGTTGCCCAAATAAAGAAAATATCAAAAGATTTTAGGAAATCATGGTACAGTAATGCTTTGTTAGTTAATAACCTTGTTGGCCGATGGAATCACAGTAACAACCACAGTAGCAAGCATTTAGAGGTAGAGTACATTGAGCAGAAGTGTTATTGCAAAAGATAATGGGTAACTCCCAACACACTGACGTTTTGTCTGCACAGTGACTTCAGGTGCCCTTTCGGGCATGTTCTGCTGCGCAATTCATTAATTTTTTGTTGCCCAAGCCATTAGACAAGATGCCCTCAGGCGCTTGGACACCCTATTTTTCAAGCCCTGAGGCCTATATGTTTTGTTCTGTTTTGCAAAATATCATTAAAATTTATCATTATTAAATAAAGGCTGTCATCAAAATATCATCAATATTGATGATAATGGGGTTTTGATAATCTGCGAAACCAAATGAAATAAAATAGCAATTAATGTGGAAATCATAAGCAAAATCCATGTTTTTTATCTGTCAATGCCTGCAAATTTCTCTGTCTCTATTTTTGATTTTGCGTCTATCAAACATTTTCTTTTTTCACTTGGTGGCGTTTGAATCACTATCACTTGTCAAATGTCAACCTTGCCTGTTCATATGCACAACAATAGGAATGGTTGGAAGATGCAATTTTACAACCAAGCAATACTGTAGCAGGCGGATTAATGAACCAAATCTATGCAGACTTTATGCTACACGTGCAAGTGCATTACGAAGTGTTCCTTGCTGAAACTACAAATAAATAAAACCAGCATGCATGGTCTGCATAGCTAGCTCTTACGCACTACAGTTGATAAGGAGACGATAGCCATACTTATTTACTTTGTGTGAGTTGTTGCAGGCAGCATTATTGACTGATCTTACTGTATCCAGTTCATGCTCCGGCAATCACTGCATTAATGCTATGTAGAAAGTATCATACAGAATGATTTGCTTGGGCTATGTTCAGTAGTGTTCATGTTATGTTTCAAAACCTTTTAGTTTCTCCTTGTTGTATATGTATGGGGATTACTCATTTTGGTTGTCATTGTGTCACGTTATGACTACAGCACATACTTGTGATCAACAGAAGTACACGGGCAATTATTGCTTTTCTTCAAATGACTTGAATGCCAGCACTTCCACTGTGAGTCAGGAATCCAGCAACCAAAATTTAGAACACAAACCATGTTCAGAATGTTACAGATAATGTCGCAGTGACAGTTTTGGTATTTTCTTTCCAGGGACCAAGAAGTACAGAGAGAAAGGGCACTAAGGAGGGCTGCTGAAAAGAGGCAGTTGGACAAATCTTTGGAGGAGCCATTTGTTGATCTTTATGCTGGTTCAAATCCTTCAGTAAATGAAGAATTGAAGGAGAGGTTATCCACTCAGGCTAGATTGAATCGGCTTCTTGGTAAGACTTGATTGTCCAACCTTACAGTGCTTACCTAATAGAAAATCACAGGTGATGGCATGAAGAATAAATGTTTTGGCTTTTTGTCCTAGTCCTGTAGATTTTCACAAAAGCAATTGCCATTTTAAAATGACCTGGAGAGTTATGTTTTAAAACATAAAATGCTCCAATTGGACATTACTATCTTTGTCTTTATGACAAGGAGCTGTTGGCCCTGTTTCAGTGCAATTCATTTTTATCTGCTATACATTTGTTCTATTGAAATTAAACTTAAGATAGATGTTAACCTATATGAATTAGGGTCTGACAACATACTGTACATATACAAATGTTAAGAAGGCATGTGAACTGTATTCAATGGACCAGCAACAGGGATGGTACTATAATTCTGACCTGACCTTTGTCAGGTCATCATATTCCTGCTCAGTGCTACTTGATTTTTGGTGTTGGTGTTTGGACTGTTTTGCCCTTAATCAATCCAGTAAATCTATTTTAAATTTATCATCCAAAAATGTTAAATATAATATTCACTTTTTAAAAGTTTTAAGCAAACTGCATTGTGACTTGTCATTTTGTCATGGCATGTGGATGAACTGAATGTTATTTCTACAGTGCAACATAGGGTTGGGCGGTGTATCGGTACTGACATTGGTACTAGAGGTACAGGTAAAGAAGATACCGAAGATATTTGGTGTGTTTCTAATACCGGTTCCTGAGAAAATACTGGTCCTTGAAAAAAATTACTGGTTCTCATTTTATTCACTGACAAAAATAACTGTAAGAATGTGTGGATGATTGAAATATTTACACAAACATTTAGAGCAGAGGTTCCTGCACGGTAAGTAACCCAATTGAACACCCAGATGCATTATAATGTGCAGGATAACGTAAGGGCCATGGGCGGCTTAGGTTCCTTCCCACCGGACTTCCCTACCCGGGAGTTGAGAACCGGTACTGCCTCAATACTGGTTGCCAAAAGTAAGTACATACTAACCTGGTCCCATGATTTTATCCAGAAATCTTCAGAGAATATAATTTTTTTCAACGTGCAGTATAATCAGTGTGACACCTGTTACAGCACCTTTGAAAATAGTTCATTTATTCACAGTAACAAATTCATATTCACCAGTGACAATATTTATCAGCACAAGCAGGATATTGTAAATTGGCCAATACTACAAAATAGAAAATTTTTATTTAGAAGATTAAATCAATTTTATTCACCAGTTTCTTTGTATTGCTCCAAATGACGCTTTGACTCACCAGTAAATTGATTTCAATAATTTGATGCAGCTCAGGCACTATAGCACCCAATGCAACAACTACATCGCCAGATGTACTGTAATGTTTATAATAAATGCTGCAGATGTCAAAGCAACATTAAATGCACAAAGGCTACTGTAACTTCTACCAATAACAAACTGTTACATGCAGTGCTATCCTCAAGAAAAAAGAGGACCGAGAAAGCCCTACCTACAATCAAGTTCCTCTGCCAATGATGGTACACATGCTTTGTGTATGATGGCTACCCCATGTCCCTAAAAATTGTAAAGATTACTTGTTTTACTGAAATTTAGTTCTGAATTTGTAATTTCAGTAATATAATGTTAAATAAATGTGCTCAACTGAAAATTGTAATGGACAGACTTTTAGAAGGGTGGTAGTAGGTCTGGTAGCGTGGTTTGTTTACTTAAAAGAGCTATGGCTAATGAAATTCAGCTTTGAGTTGTACTTTTTAGACACCTTAACACCTGTGTTAGTGTTACTTTTGTCCCACCTTCCACACTACTTGCAGTCAGAAGGTTGGGAGTAAGCGTCCTGGCTGGGTTATACGAAAGACTTTAGAAACAGAAGCTACTGCCATTGTGCTTGGTGCTCAGCATAAGCAATGGAGTAGGGAAAACACGCGAGTGAGTCACAACCGGAAAAAAGCTGTGGCCGGTTTGACTTGAACCATTTGGTTGGAAACTGGACCGTTAAACTCTTAACTACAGTACGGTGACTAACTGCATACTACTTATATCAATGTCTCTTAGAATTAATGAATGATATTATTTTGAAAC
This sequence comes from Holothuria scabra, assembly GCA_037179385.1. Taxonomy (NCBI): domain Eukaryota; kingdom Metazoa; phylum Echinodermata; class Holothuroidea; order Aspidochirotida; family Holothuriidae; genus Holothuria; species Holothuria scabra. The sequence goes on from CM074180.1 coordinate 23,197,917, forward strand.
ATATAAGTATAAACTTCAATCTTTGAAACTTAATAAATAGTTTCAATATTTGTATCAATGCTTTGAATCCAAGACTTTTACAAGAAATGTTTTGAAGTGAAAATTTTTCAGAATTTGTGATTTATAATCACCCATCACACATCTCATGACAGGTTTCTGGAGTCTCCTGAAGAGAAAGGTTGGCAAAAGCATGTTGTGATTTCTCAGAAACTTTGACAGATTAGGTGAAGTTGTATTGACACTACTGTAGATAAAGGGACCCATCATTGTACACAAGGGGACCTGTTATTGAAATTTGCATTGCCCATTAGAAATGGAATATTAATCAACATGTAATTTTTTACTCTTTTCTCTCTTTGTAGGGGAAAGAAAATCACCCAGCAAAGTGTCACCACCCAGTGGTAGACAGGAATCTCGCAGACAGATTCCTAGCCTACCTGTGAAGAGCAAGTCACAAAGGTCACCAGAGAGCTCATTGTCAATGGACACCATGGGGGATCAGGATTCTTCAAAAGAGTTTTCAAAGAAAAAATCAGATACAAAAAAAGGTGCTTTTGCTAAGGCCTAGACCAGATTCATCTCTAAAATACAGTTTAATAATGATGATAATATGATTACGAGAACAATAACAGTAACATGAACCAAAATCAGTAACATATTCAATCTTCAATATTTCACTAGTGTCACTAAACAAAAAGCTATTTGGGTAATTTGTTGCCACATGGAATTGGGGGCACAAAGTGGGAAATACACACCGAGCTAAGCACATATATATATTTCACTAATTCGGCGCTTAGGGGGAAAGTTGTCGTTGAAAAGTTGACCTTGAGGGGAAAAATTTTTGGGGGCGAAATATAAGTTTCGCCATAACGTTTTTACACACTTTTTCAATAGGAATACGTAAACGGACAAGGGCGCCCTCCTAGATTTACAAAGAAGATGCAATTACTTCGAAGCTGTCAAATTTACGGACACCTAGCTGTTAACAGAACGGATGGCTGGCCATTGCAATAACGTTGTTTATATTTTTTGTCATTAGGGCGAATACTTTTTCTTATGTATTTCATTGTTATTTTTTCGCCCTATGTACGGGCAGATATCACAATTTCCCCCTAAGGTGGGAATTAGCGTTATATATATATTTCACTAATTCGGCACTTAGGGGGAAAGTTGTTGTTGAAAAGTTGACCTTAAGGGAAAAATTTTTTGGGGGCGAAATATAAGTTTCGCCGTAACGTTTCTACACACTTTTTCTATAGGAATACGTAAACGGACAAGGGCGCCCTCCTAGATTTACAAAGTAGATGCAATTACTTCAAAGTTGTCAAATTTACGGACACCTAGCTGATAACACGAACGGATGGCTGGCCATTGAAATAACGTTGTTTATATTTTTAGACGTTAGGGCGAACACTTTTTCTTATGTACTTTGTTATTTTTTCGCCCTAAGTATGTGCAGATATAACGATGTATATATAATATATATATATATATATATATAGATATATACATATACATATACATATATATATGTCCCATTCTTCGTATGGTACTTGCAACATTAGGCATATCATGTAAGTGCCTAACCCAGAAAAGTAGTCTAAGCCCTCCTTTATGGCAGATTAAAATTCAAATTCCCATGCCAAAAAGGCAATTTAAATACAAGCCACAAACAAAATCACAGCAATATCCCTCCCTATGTTATAGATCAGTCAATATAAAATTAATGATTCCACAAAATTTTCATCCATATTTTGAAACATTTGTTGGAGATGGTGACAGGTGTTGTTTATCCCAATGGTTTCCATGATTTGAGCATGTGCATAGTCCCCAGATTGAATTACCAAACTGGCTTATTACATAATCTTGGAAATGCTAAATCAAGAATCAAAAGCAGAACAGCCCAAGAAGGAGAAAGAAATTCAGAAGAAAACAAAGTGGAACACTACTGTTATGAATTTCCATACACACAGACACCATGAACTCATCCACTAGTTTCTGTGGTAGTAGTCATGTTGTAAAGTTGAAAAACAGACAACAAAATAACACTGATTTCTGTTGCAGCCGCTCTGTTCCTCAAAAGAGTGGGGGCAGCATACCACAATGACAACAATAATATAGGGCGTTTCATGTTGACTTTCCAGTTTCTTTTGAAACTTTGTTTTCTCAAAAAATTGTTGGAAATATGGGGTTTTAGAAGCATTAATGTTAATTTTATGACATGAAGAAAAGAAAGGATGCAGACCGCAGTAATGGAAAGTTCTGTCCTGTTAATAGCTAGATACTTTCATAGCCACAAGTTATACAAAGCCTTCATCAGCTGTTGTCATATGGAAGTGACACAAGTTCTGCTCAAGAACGTTGTAGTGCTAGCAGTTTTGTCTTGTTTCTGTAAGAAAGGTTCAAATATAAATGGTGGTGCAGGTTGTCCTTCATAGCTTGGGGAGACTTCCAAATATTACAAATTATATTCAAAGTAAAGACCAGAAAATTTACCAGAAGGTTTATACTTACTTAATTTCAAAATACTTAATAATGTCATCTATTTGGTTTTGTTCAGGTCATCAACGACAGCGTTCTGCAGAAAGTTACACGTCCCCTCCCAGACAATTTGTCGGACCCTATGGACCGTGGTATGAAGAGAGTCATATATACCCAACAGGGAGCTACACCATACACACTCCATGGTTGAGTCCCCACAGGGTTCATTTTGATGCCAATGGTCATCATTCTTTGCCTGTATACAATAGAAGACCGCCAGATAAGGAACCACCATCCTATCAGCCAGATGGACAGTCTGACTCTTCCATCAAGGACAGCCCAACCAGAACCAGTAATGCACCCCTTCACAGCACCCCAATATTATCCAGTGACAAGGGTAGACCCAGTGCCAATGTTTCCAGCAGGTCCTTTGGGGTACCTGTGGGTGTGCAAGTGAATGGAAACATGCCAAATTCAGAACAAAAACTGGAATCATCCCCTAAAAGTGACACCATGAATAACATTTTGACAAGTCCTGGAGATTTCACTACTGGTCTTCCATTTCTGATCACAGAACTAGGAACAGCCAAAGATTTGAACAAAGAGGTGAGACCCCATTTTAGCTGTCATACCCTTGGTATATGCCTTTACACCTCATATAGTGAATGCTTAAACTTGATTTTAGTACCTTTGCCAAGTTCCTTAGACAATCCCCATATCCTACTAATAAATAATGTTTCATGAAGGCAGTGGACAAACTGAATGGTTGTCCAAGACCACCAGAGATATTGGCGGACAACTTATACTTAAAGTTAAGTAGATTGCAGGGTTGTCACCATGCTTGTCAGTGCCGGTAGGGACTAACCGGCACTAGACATTGCTGACAGTACAACGCCTAAAATGCAAGGCTTCCGACCATCACAAAAATGATCTTCTACTTGAAAAACACAGTCTGTGAAATCGTTATTTGGAATGGATTTGTGACAATTTTGAACACACTTAATACCCATGTGATGTCTGCTGAATATCATTTTGAGAAATTTAGAGCCTGCAAGATAAATGGAAGTATTGAAAAAGTTACCACAAGAGTGATAGTCTGATTTACTAATTCAGCTCTGAAAAGTGAAAGTATGTAGTAACAGTAGTATGACATTTGGCATGTACCGTAAGGTTTCAACAATACTACTGTATATAGGGCTGTATTTGGTATACAACGATTGTCTCTAAAAAAGCTTCGCAACGTGCATTTTTTTCTGAAATCAGTTCACAATGCCCACACCAACTTTGTCAAAACATGGAAGAGTAGATCCCTCACGCAGGCATACATGGCTGGCACTCATTAGCTTGTAGGCGGAGCCTCACACAATCAACTGACGACAATCTTCTCAAACTCCATACATACAGCGTGGGCTTCGCACCGCTTTATTTACACAGTAATGCATGTACTGGAAACAGCATGCTATCGCTAATTTTGTGCAGGTGTAATAATAGAGTAATATGTAAGATACTACAGTGTGCATAGCGGGAACCACATTCTTAATGATGAACATAAAAAGAAACGGTGGAATTAAATTCTTCGTAAATACACTTTTACGAAAACTATTTTGGGGCGTTTAGAATTGATATTACAAAATTCAGCGAACGTTGAAAGTTATTTGTATGGCAAAAGCTATGCACACATGATGATAGGTATGCATTATATACAGCTCAAAATCTTTATCGTACATAATGCTGCAGTAGCGTATACTTTTAGTATTGCAAGGCGGCTATTGATCCTGCTATTCTTTGTAGTATAAATGTTGTACTGGTTTATCCAATCAGCAGCAACACCAGGAGTCCTGGTCCAATCAGATTATGATAAACATAACGTTACGATGATATGACTGAATGACTGAGAGGATTTGCAAAACTTGCCGTACTACTGCTAGCACTAGCAGTTAGTGTTTATGAGTGGTTCGGGCAGGAATTTCTTACTTTCCCTTTCTAAACTACAAATGATTGAATTATTGAAAGAAAAAATGAAATTGTCATTGTAGCTGAAAAATTTATGGGTCAAAAATGAGGTGGATTGCATGAGGGGTATGGTTAGGTACAAATATTGAGCCAGATGTTTAGCCGGCACTCAATTTGCGCTGGTGACAACCCTGGTAGATTGTCCAATATGGTCTAATGAAACTACCTCATAATTTACTTATCAACAGACTCAATTACTGTTGAAATCTCGAAAGTGTTGTTATACACTCATCACTTGGAAGGAGAAAAAAAATGTTCTTATCCATTGCCCATCAGCTAATAAATAAGTCATGACTTTCACTTTAATAATTCATCTGCCTCTTCTCAAAAACAAATACCCCCTCACCTCAAGTCTGTAATTTATAATAAACTGTCATACAGTATGGAGTTACACTGTATTGTAGCCATGAAGGCTTTATGCCTACACAGTTGGAAAGACTAACTGAGTTTGAACAGGATTACCAGCTCTTCTTTGATTGGACTACTTCTCAAAAAATTCCCTAAATTTTTTCACCATTCATGAGTAAGTGATGAAAAAGATAATTCAGCTTTTTAAAATTTTCAACCAGATATTGCTTCAATTTATGCACAAAGTAAATAAGCCAGGAAACAAACAAATTCGATTTTTTAAGGTTTTGCTGTTGGATGTGAAGCTTAACTAATTATGGTAACAACAAGCATTGGTCATGTAGTACAGACCTTTTGACATTCTTGTGTTTGGTGCTCAGCTTTAAAGCAATTGAGTACAGAAAACAAGCCAGTGAGCCACACTTGGAACAAAGGTGTGGTGGGAATGACTTAATTAGTGTGTTAGAAATTGAACCATAAAGTACCATATTCTGTAAATCTAAATCCAGCACACTTGTTAAGTTATCAATACCATCTCAACATGCCCCTTTAAGACCTAATGAGACTTCAAAGTACTGAGTGAAGAGGTGAAATGGTGGTTAAAACATGGAATTGTTATTTGGATGGAAATAAAACAGAAAATTTAATTTATGCAAATATTTACCCTCTAAATCTAATAAAAATAAACTGTATAACTGTGGAAGGTATTTCCTTCCTTTATTTGCAGTCTCAGTTCATCCCTGTTTTAGCATATCATTCAAATCAACTAATCCTCAGACAAGTGTTTCATGCAGGCAATGCTTTGATATTAAGTAGGCCTGTACTTGCAACAATTTTGAAGAGCTGATGCAATAAAACTGCTGCCGTAAAGACTGTTAAATTGAAATAGAATAATTCATTTATAGCCCGCCTCCAACAAGGCATGACATGCAAATATGCTGTAGAGACAGAAGTTTACACCTTTGACAACAAGATTCCATGTTTGCTGAAGTTTCCAAAAAATAGCCAGAATGTGTTCTTGTTCAGATTTCTATGTACAATGTAAACGGTAGTTTTTCTTAGGCTTCAAATTATTTTCCTCACAACTGGCAATTTTGTGGCAGTTCAGAAAACCTGCCAGTCCTACTGTAACTGTAGAAGATGACAAATGCTGTTTGTGCTTTCTTCTTAATCCAGTATAAATATAATAGAAATGTCACAAATAATACAAGAGACAGATTACTGTTTGACCTTGATGGCCTAAACCTCATTTCAGTGCACTGTATCTCTATCCAAATAACATCTTTCTGCTTTAAAGTGTTCATGTGATTAATATAATATATTGTATTATTTATTAGGTCATTTCATGTTGTTCAAATTGGTCACAAATAAGTATACTCTGGTATAGCTGCAAGGCTAATACTGTACTCTCTTCTGGGAACCTGCATCAATATTACTAGAGTTTTGTAATCTCAGTTAAAATTATGATTTCTTTGACTGCTTTAAGGTGTATGTTGAAGAAGTCTAAATGTGGTATAAGTTACTTAATTTTAAAATATTAAATATTATTTGCCTCATAACTAGATGACATTATTGATGTTTACCTATTATTATTGATTCTTATCTTGAATAAGGGTGTTCAGGTTTATTTCACTAGTTGGAATTGGCTGGCATAGAGCACATGCGTGTATGTTAGGTGTTGGCATGTTAGCGTTCTCATGATTGCATGCAGAAAGTTGGCAAACTGGGATCTACCTTTACTTGTGATGGGAGTGTAAGCATGTCTTTCCAATTCTTATGACATCCAGCCATGATGGCATTTGTTTGTAAACACTGAACCAGTCTGTATTCTTGTTATTCATGTAACTGCTGTGAAATAAAATAATTTGTTTACATTTTTACCATGCATTTCTCATCAAAAGCAATTGCATAAACCTGTTCTTAATGTCACCTTTGATCACCCAAATCTAATGCCGTAGCCAGTTTTCCACTTTTTTTGCATGATGCGCTATATTGTATTATTACTATATTCATAAAGAAAAAGGAAACTGATATTTCAATTATTTTCCCGCTTTATCATTAGCTATCGGAAAAACTGTCAGAGGCTGAAAAAGAACTGGAATCTCTCAATATTAAACAGAGTCTATGTGAGGCAATGATGGAAGCTGAGATTGCCGCAAAGGGAGCTGGTAAGAACTGTGAAAAATTTTACCTTCTGTCTAGTTGTTAAAGGTGCCACACATTTAATCATATTCATATGTTTTAAAGTGGTACATTAACCAAATTTTTCCAAACCTGTAGTTTCCTTCACACAAATGTTTCATGAGTGAGAAATTAATGATTCAATTTGGTTTTGAAAAGTTTGTGGCCAGACACTTTTTCAAACTATATGTGTGACTTTACAAGCTGGGATAAAAAATTCAAATGTTTTTGTGGAACTATTGGATGTGAAACTTGACTAATTATGCTAGTTATTGGTTTTCCATGTAGTTGTACACTTAATACATCCATGGTGAGATATCAGTACGCAACTCAATGTGCTCTTTTAAGAGTATGTCACAAGCTTTGATATATTCCTTAATTAGATGTGAAGAAAAACCTATAAAATTCCATTAGCTTTTCTTTCACCTCCAGCATAAGCAATTTCCCCCCTCCTCCCAGATCCCTGATTGCCCTTGAAATTTTAAAAAGTAGTTTTTTGGCTATGCTTTTTGCTTAATTCAAAGGAAGTGCTCACTTCTTGAAAGACCAACCTTAGCTATTGATTCAGGGAATTTGATTCAGGGGATTCAGGGAATTTTAGTGACTGGCTTGTAACCTCTTTATTGCATAGACATGGAACATTTTGACTTCAAGATAAGTTATAAGAGGAGGCTTTGGTAGGGTAAATTGCATCATGATAAAGTTATGAGTTATTTTCAGGTATTTAATCTTCTTTTTATCATCATAGCTTTAGTAGAAGAGATATTTGCTGCCCAGAAGCAGCATGATGAAGCTATCTTAGCCAGGATGAGACTAGCCAATGATGAGAGGGATGATGCTCTCAGCAGAGCTAAAATGTTGCAAGACAAAGATGATTTTGATTCTGGTACTGATGTAAACTCTAATGAAGATGACGACAACCATAGAGATGTTGTAAGTCATATTTACCAACTTAACATTATTTCCTTCTCCTTAAACTTGGGTTTTTAGAGTTGCTTGTACATTTTCGCTAACGGTTTCAATTTAAGGGGAACTATACTGTTTTCTAAACTTTAAAACCCATAAAAATCAGAGTATTCAGTTTTTCTGACTTTGTAATTGTTTATAAAGCCAGACTTTGGTAAGTGAAGTGTTCTTTTCATCTGAGTCAAGTTCCTACTTACAGAGATTTTCCAGAGAAAAGGGCATTGTGGGAATCTGTGTTGTCATTGCACCACATTAATGTGACATTGCATTCAATTTATTTATGATTTTGGTACCACTGCGGGAAATATTAAGAAGTATTGTTTGCTATAACTCAGTTTTTACACAAGAGTGTGGGATTGCAAGATTTCCACAAACAAATTGAGACACCCCTGCTAAAAAAATTATTCATTGGGGGGAAATTCAGGCAATGCAGTTGATACAAAGAAGTGAAAAAATCTAAAGCAGAACCTGAAATACTTCAATTAATACATTTTTAGGACAACATTGAAAACCCTTTCCTTTCGTACATGACAAACAGTAAGAAAGTAGGGGAGAACCCCTCTCCCAGATTTTGGGTTGAAGTGTGAACATTGCTCTACCCTACCTCTGGTATAGGGTGATGTTAGATCTACAGGAGAGAATATTCAAACATTTTAAAAGTGTTTCATTTAAAGGTCAAACAAGTCATTCAGTTATAAAGAGAAATCTGAGACAATATCCTCACATTACATCACATTCTTTTACTTCATTTAAAAGTAAAGATATTTTTAACAAAAATAACAAATCTTTAAAATAATATATCTTAAAAAAAGGGATTGCTACATGGTTGCAGGACATTGTCTGGAATATTTTTTTCTGTCATACAAGACCCTTGAAAAAGGCATTCAGAATATGCCTTTAAGATTTTATTATCAGAATGAAGATCAGGGGAAAGAGACCATGTACGGTTTGATTGCCTTCGAGGGTGAACTTGAAATGCTGCAATTTTCTGTGAGGTGGTCGCAGGTATATGTGAGATGGCTGCTTCTCCAAAAGAATGCAAGGGGAAACCCTGGTGGAAGTGATTTTATGTTTGCTTTTACCTTTGAAAATTTTTATCTGTAATTTTTACCCCAGGCTGTCAGAAACCTAATGAAGAAATTGAGCAATGCAAACTCTCAGTCAGACATCAGGAAGTATGGCCATGCTATTGTACATCATATCGGAAACAGTCAAGATAAAAGGAAGAGGATTACATCAGAAGAAATGAGAGCCATCATTGAAGAAAAAGATGCTGCAATAACATTGGTATTGACTCTTTACTCTTCCCATTTCTGATTATATCAACTTATTTTGCTTTTTGTAGTGTCTGATTTTATTTTCAGTTTATTTTTGTGATTGAGTTGCATTTCCAGAAGAAATCTAAATATTCACTTGTTATGTGGTTGCATTTCTAGCAGAAATCTAAATATTCACTTACGATGGTAGACTCAGTTATAACAGTTTGCACCTTCGCTTTCACAGTGTTCCTTTTGGAATCCCACTCCACCTGGGGTTACTTCAGTATCATAGCAACAAAAATACTTGATAGATTCATGCCCCACATTGAAATGAAGAAGCAAAACTTCATCTGAAGCCATCAAAGAGGTCAAATTCTGAAAAAAAATTGAAGGCAAATGTGATCATAGTATGTATGTATCCATGCTGTGTAAATGAGGAAAAAAACCAGTTGCCATTTTGTCCAAATTCTTTATTCTTTAGTGCAAAGTGTGTCCATTTACTCTTCAAAAGTGGAAAAGTCTTGAATTTTAGTACTTATAGAAGGGTGGAAAAAATCAACAGCATTTCACTCTAAGCTAATTATACTTTTTATTTTATTTGAGAAAATACTAACCACAGAAAAATTTTAGTAACCCAACAGGGTAAATGCAGAGATCACATGTGGAATGCATAGGGAGAATGCTAGCTTTGGTCAAAAAGATGTGTACAGCCAAATAAATGCAAATTAAGACATTAGATTTAAATAAATCTTTGGAAGGTGATTTTTTTCTCATTACTATCTTAATAAAAATTCATTCTTTGTGTTCCCATCTACTGTTTATGTTGTCCTTTTATAGAGACCTACATTTGCAGATTAGTGGCTCTGTATAAATTTGCTAGTGTTGTATTGCATTGTGAATGCAGGAGTTAACTATTAAATCATCAAATATGAAAGTCCTGTTTGTTGAGATGGCACCATGCAGTAACCTGGGAATACTAGAACTGCTTATGGAAATAGTTAAAAGTAATTGGTATGGAAAGATTTCAAGTAATGTGTATGAAAACTTGGTGCCAATCAAAGACTTCCAAAAAAGCTAAGTTCCATTCCTCTACAAAGATTTTCAGTTCCACTACAGTATGAAGTAAATAAACAAATTCCCCAAGAAAGGAAGGGGTGGGGAGGGGGAAGAAAGCTGTTGAAGCAAATTTTGTGTGTTCCTAATGCAATACCTCTACTGGCCACAATCTTCACAGAAGAGGAGTGAAAGAACTGTGAAATTTAAACACAAGTATCTGAAGTTTACTGATACAGTTAACAGAGCCTTGATATATATTATTTCTTCTTTCCTACGGTATGGCATGCCCACAGTAGTATATAACTTGTATTTTAGTGCTTTGTTGGAACTTGACATTTTGTGGGAGTGGGCAGCATTGTTTATTAATTTTGTTTTTATGATGAAAGTCTTTTTTTTTCTAAATGAAACTTTTGTTTTAAATTGGAGGAGGATGACCAATACTACCCTTTATTTTAAGAGAAAGGAAACCCTGTTACATCTTTCTTTGTTCCCTTCAACTTTCCACTTTTGCAGAGTAAGAAGCTTGAGAGAGAAATTGTTCAGCTGAAGAAAAACCAGGAGGATTCAAGGTACAAACAGAGCACCATGGAGTCCTTAAAGGTATGTCATTCTGTGTAAGGCTGTTTGCATTCAGTGGTTAGAAGAACACCTGGAGGTCACCACTTACTAGGTCATTTTGTACAGTTTACACAGGGCTGTAGCAAAGCAATGGTTGCTAGCTTATTCTCAACTCCCACCCCAGTTAAACAATACCAACAAGGAAAGAAAGAAAAGTCTCTCTGGGATTACGATATGATTCCCTGTTAGTAGCTCCAGCTGATAAAGATGTATAAAGTGTCAGATTTCTTATGTCTGTCTGTCTGTCAAAGGTCTTCGTGTGACATGAAAATGACAAAGTTGGGGTATTTGATGTGAAAAGGCATAAAAAACCAAGAAAGTTGCTGCAATTCCCATCAATATCCATCAAAAAGTGACCATTTTTCAGGGCAATTTCTGTTTTGCACTTAATCATGCATAAACGTGAGCTCAATATGCAAATCTTGTGATGTCTTGGGAAGGATATGCCATGTATGGCTAATGTTAGTCTTCCTTTTTGCAATATCCATATCAATGACAATAGTAATATAAGCACATCCCGAGGGTTTTATTTTGAAAGTTTGAACTGTGTCCTTGGAAATCATCAGTTTCAATTACCAAACCATAAACTATCTAGGGAGTAATTAGTAGATAATTAATAAAGGGTTAAAAAAAGAATTTTCAGTATACTCCATATCATTATTTTAGGGTAAACAGCAAGTTACTTAAGAAACATTCAAACTTTGAAGGGGTAAATCTTGAGAACCATAAAAGATATTCAAATAATTCCAAATGATTTTCCTTTGGAAAGCTAAACTCCTTAACTGCCTAGTAAAGTGGGAACTTTTTGCTGTCATGTTACACTACCTTTAATATTGAGCTACACTAATCACACAAGTATATTCTAAACCCTCCAGTATTAATCAATATGAACAATTTGACTCCAGTGATCTGCTTCAATAGTGACAATGACTTGACACAAGCTTGGAGTTCTGAGAAGCCTTTAGTGCACCAATGGAGTTGTCAAATAACTTGAAGCTCCATCACAATAGCAGGACTGATAAATGGCACCAAACATCACTTGCAACTCTTTGAGAAAGTCACCTTGAAACCAACTACACCTTCAGTAGAAAACTATTCCTTGTTAAAAACAAATAACCAAATCTCCAACTTATAATAGTGTACATTGTTGTGTATGGCTAAGTCTATGTTGGGTTAACCAAAGACTTCAGTAGGTGGTATGTGGATCAACTGAGGTGGTAACAAGAAGTCTAAAATCTCAACTCTCCAGCTCTGAATCAGAGATTTTGATTAGCGAGAAAAATGTGAGTTTGTATGACCGAAAACAGCAGCACAGTAGAAAACCACCAGAGAGTGTTTTGAGGACTTCTCACTTGACAGAGGGGCTCACCAATGGGGGAGGGGGAGAAGTTATCCCAAATCTGCTACAAAAGATTTGAAAGTCCCTTGCCATTCACATCATACACATGGTTAGTCCGATTAGATCAGTATCTGTTTCATGTTGAAGTCCAGTATATGCTATATTTCTAGTTTTCTCTTTTACATGTTGTTGAATATTTTGACAAATTGCATCCTGGTGGGTTTTTTTCATATTTAGGATTAAAAAGTACTTGTATGATTGACTGAAATGAAACAAAGAATATGCAGTCACAATAATGTGATGTACCAAAGTTGACTTCTTCATGGACTTTGAAATATTTTTGTTTAAGATATGAAAAAAAGTTTTTTTGTCCAAAATGCTAAGAAAATTAGTGTAAGTTAGCAGCGATAAATATCTTTTGTAAATTGCAAGGAGTTATTTGTTCCATGCAAATTTTGAAAGATTATTTTATTAAATTTTTCCAGAGTGAACTGAAGTCTTCCAAGAAAGAGAGAGATGCCGCCCTCCTTAAAGCAAAGAAATTACATGAGGAACTGGAGAATTTGAAAATGTATTATAGGTGAGTTTTGTAACTTTTTGGTGGGCTAATGGATTATCCTGGGGATCATTCTGTACATCAGACTTGATTCTTAGTTCTTAAAATATGAAGTGAAGAAGTGCTTAGACGGGTATACTATGAATAGTAGTAACTGCATTCGCCCAGGAGTCACTTCTACTTCTGTGGAACTTTAAAACGATAAGGCCATTCATGAAGATCATTTCCTGTATATTCAACTGTTTCAATGTTTGTTTGCAAGTTTAATAACTTAGAACATTTAAAAGCAACCTGTCTGACAACTTTGATTATTAGAAAAATACCCAATTCTAAATCACAATCACTGTATGAAGCCATACATTGGAGTATAGGATAATTATTTCGCAAAATATAACACTACCTGGTTATTGATTCCTTGCCGAAGGCAGGCAAGGAATCTATGCGATGGTGATGTCGTGTGTGTGTGTGTGTGTGTGAGCTTGTAAACGATACCTTACCGGGTACCGGCCGCTCACGAGAGCTGAAGCCTTGCACGTCTTTCCTCGCTCACGCGGAGCTCGTAACTGGCGTAGCTACCCGAAAATTCGGACACTGCAATGAGCTCTGTCACGTGATATGCATGAGCCCGCCCTCGCTCGCGGCATTCACGTGCCGCGTGACATAATTGGCTAAAGGGGAATCCCGACCATTTCCTTACGGGGAACAGTTCTGTGTACCCCGTAGGGCATTGAATACGGGTATGCCCTGTGCGCATGTGTGTGTGTGTGTATGTGTGTGTGTGTGACGCCCACTTGTAAACACGATATCTCAAGAAGGGTAACTCTGAGAGATCTCAAACTTGGCATGTAGATTGCCCACATTGAGTAGAAGGTCCCTATTATTTTTGGTGGTCAAAGGTCATTTGGGGTCACCATTGGTCAAATGGTAAATACCTTGGAAATTGCTTGTAAACACGATATCTCCAGAAGGAAAAATGTGAGTGATCTCATACTTACCATGCAGATTGCCCATATTGAGTAGATGATCCATATTGTTTTTGGTGGAGGTCAAAGGTCATTTGGGGTCACCAGAGGTAAAAAGGTCAAAACCTTGTAGACACTGTATCTCAAGAAGGGTAACTGTGAGGGCCCTTATACATAGCATGTGGATTGTCCATGTTAAGTAGATGATCCCTATCGCTTTTTGGTGGAGGTCAAAGGTCATCTGGGGTCACCAGAGGTCAAAACATCAAAACTTTGTAAACAGTTTATCTCAAGAAGGGTAACTGTGAGGGATCTCATACTTAGCATGTGGATTGTCCATATTGAGTAGATGATCCCAATTGTTTTTACTGGAGGTCAAAGGTCATTTAGGGTCATCAGAGGTTAAACCTTGCACATACTATATCTCAAAAAGGGTAACTGTTAGGGTTAATATTCGTTAGTGCATAGGGTGAAGAGTTTTGAATGGCATGGGTAATGTAAGATGCATCTGGTATTTGCTTTTGGAATCCACTTCATTATGTAAATGATCAAGTTGGGTAATTTCAAAATATGTACTGAAGCAATCTCACTGTATTAAGAATGTCTAAAGTGCATAAAAGTGCATTTGGTACAGTATTTATGTTGATTTTGGTTTAAAGTTTTGCCCTATAACATTTAGTGCCAGTATTAATACGCATAAGAGTAAGTGGGTAGAACAAAATCTGAAAAAGTTAAAAAGGAAAAAAAAACTGTTCATCAGGCTGACATGTTAGTTAATTTATCTTTGTCATAGGTATGCTGATTTTGCCATAAGTATCTTGGCCTAATAGATTTTCATGAAATATGTGAGTTAAACAAGGGCTGTATGAGGGTTTTTTGGGGACATAGTCTGAACATATTGGAGAAAGCTTCCATGCCCACAAAGCAGAGGAATTGTTCAGTGGGGAACTTCATAAGTGTAAACTTTGAACAGATCAAGTGCTCTGTGTGATGCCCAAAATTTCTTTTAGAACATACAAGCATTGTTTCTTCCATAACCCTAAAGAAAATATGAAGATAACATTAAATTTAGTATCAAAGATTGTTAAAAGTTACAGACAAACCTTGTGCCACTGTCCTCATAAGGACATGGAAGTGGGAACTAGATAATTAAATACACCACGGGTAATTAGTTTTATAAAAAGAACTAAATAACTGATCATTTGGATCAAATACCCCTGAGCATGCTTGAACTGAGATTGCCTAATTGAATGAATCAAATTGTAACTGACCCACCAGAGTCTGTGAAAATTGCTGGTCACTGTTATCTTACCTAATTCATCACATTTGACTGCCACAGTGTCCTGAGGGGTTTTCTCATTGAATCATACAGCTCAATGGCTTTAACCATTTCCTACCTGTCTGGAGATAGTGTCTGACACTTATTTAGCCCTCTCAGTAAGGCTTGTTTTTCAGAAAGTACTGTAGTTCAGGTAATCAAAACTAGCATAATAGTATCTACTGTGTATCAAGCAAAGACACTTGACTTGTACTCTGTTATGTGGTGTTCCTACAAGCAGACAATTTAAGGCAAATTACAAATCTTGTTAATTTCTGGATTATTAGGGTTCCCATTTTTTGTTGATTTTCAAGGATATCATAGTCATTGGGAAGGGCATTACTCCAAAAAAAAACATACAAAAGGACCACCACTAATAGCCAAGGTTACACCTTTCTGTTGAGATGTCTCTACTGTATGTTCCAATTTATGGATGACTGTTAGGATTAGGGCTTGTTGTAACACTAACCTCAATGCAGTCAACTTTTTGGATCATAGAGACATTATTATATAGAGAGCTATCCTCAATACCCAAAATTTTGATTTAGAGGAGCATGTTTCAAAAATATCTCTTTATCAAGTTAATAGACAACATAGTTTACCAGTATCATAACTGCATGGGAGATTTCTCTTGTTTGTGGAGTTCAAAGGCTGGGGTCACAAAAGGGCAAAACCTTGAAGACATGACATTTTATGTGGTTATTAAACTGTGGAGGGATCCCATACTCAGTTTGTGAATTGCTCATATTTAGCATGTTGATGGTCTTTTTAGGTATTTGCTCCCTATTGTTTTAAGTGAGTGTGAAAGGTCATTTTGGGTCACATGATCTCAAAAGGTTTTGACCTTACTAGTGTACCTCAGTATTTGTGAGGAATCTCATGCTTGTCATGTGGGCATCCATGTTCATTATTACAATATATCATATGGCAAGGAATCACTAAGCCTTTTGACTTTCTAGTATGTTATGTAGTTGGCAGTTATAAAGTCCCACCAAATATGAAATCAAATAATTACCATCAATTGACTTTTGTCTCCAATCAGTCTTGCATTATTATCCAGACATTTTTAATAATCTGACATGTAATCACATAGTTTTTAAAGTGCTTATCCATGTAGGATACATGTCCTGACCTTGTCAGTTACATGGAGTAAAGTCATGAGTGTACTATACACAGTGTTGCACACCCTGGCATTGATTCCCCTCCATTATCCATTAGTTTGTTAACAAATTTTCTGGTCCTGAACATTAAGGATATCCTGAAAAATGAAAAAGGGAGGGGAATTTGGGAGAAGGCTCATATCAATTGAAGGTCTAGGAATGTGATTGGCTTAAAAGAGGAAGCATTCAATTTGTTCTAGTTTGTAAGTCTATTAAAGAATGGTTATCTTGGTGGCCTATATTAAACATATATCAAAACTGCACGTGGATCTTAAGAATAATGCTGGATTCTGTTATCAAGGAAAGTTCCAGGGAATATTGTTTTGGGGAAATATAGTACTAGGAACTCTGTACAAGGAATATTGACTCAACCAACTTCTTGTGATTTCTTTCCCTTAAATTTAGGTAGGCAGAGAGTACTTCCCTTTTTGCCCCAGAAAAGGTGTATTACCTGAGAAATTGTCTGGTTTTCTGTAAGTCTGTTATACTACTGGGTATTTTTGAAGCTTCATCCCCCACCTTGAACAAGGCCTTCAACCAGGATTTTGATTTTGTTATTGTGAATTATTCTGATCACAAACTTAAGGTCTATGGCACAGCAGAGCACAAAGCTCATTTTGCAAAGGGTCCAAGCTAAAGCTCTACAAAGCATACCAAATGCAAATGTCATGCCCTCAGCTGTTTTTAGCACAAAAGCAGGGAATCATCCAACCGGGGAGCATTCTAGAAATTTGCTGATCCAACATTTTTTGGAAGCATTGAGTCTTCTCTTTTTTCTGTCATGAGTAATTTTCATGATGTTCTTTAACTATGGCCTTTGAGTTTGTTACTAGGTGGTGATGAACCCAGCTTCAAGTGAAACCTTGTTAATCTTTTCTGACACTGTTTTCATCTACCACTAGCACATAACTAAATAACACCGCTCTTCATTAAAACCCTTACCTCAAAATGGCAAGTAAAGGGCTTTCTAGACAGTAAATACATTGGCTTCATGAGAGTACTGAAAATAACTCTTTAAGGGGGTTTAAAATGCATCTCAACAACATGTAGGGTTTAGGAGATACAAATTTTCAAATAATTGCAATTTTTCCACGGATGAATTTCGTTATTTTAATTTGTGATATAGTTGTAACACTTCAATTATACATAGGTTTGAATTTCATTATAGTGACACTGCTTTGTAGGGATGGTGTATTCTGTGACCTTAGTAAGAAGTTTTGATACTTTTTGGCAAAAGTGAATGTTCTTTAAAATGAGATGTCTTGACTTTGGACGTGTAGTATTGTTACTGAGTGTAAAGGACATGAATTGGGACATTTTCTTTTTCTCATGAGACCATTGTGGAAAAACCAATGGTATATATATGCCTTAATATGCTCTGAACTTGAAAAGTCCTTGGCACGTATCTGTCAATAATACTTTACATTTAATACTGTGAACAATTTCTGAAAAACAAACCCCCTGTGGACTGGGGGTTGTAAAATATGCCTTGGCTATTTCCAATCACTCATAAAAGGGAAGGACTTGTACATTTTTTGAAACTGTATATGAACTTAAATGTTATTTGAAAGATTATTTAAACAATACATTTAAAGCCAAAAGTCTACCACATGATGTAAAGGATTTGTCTGTTGAGTTAACACATTATGTTTTGGAACTTCACTGTCATCCACTTTGGAATTAATACCTGTCCTGCAAGCTTTAAAACATAAAATACAACAGTTTACAAAATTTACAAGTCATGATTACAACTTTCACGCCTTTTGTAAAGGACCAGGGGGAGGGGTCCAGTGTCCTTGTTGCTAGTATGAAATCTAGATAGTCAATGGTTCTTCATGTCACTTAATGCTACAGTAGATTCTATGTGGTGAAGCAAAAGGAAAAACGGAAGGGTGAATGGTAGCAGAAACTGTTTTGTGATTTTGTCAGACACTCAAAAGGTTTTGTGTGCCAATTCTTCATTAATGATGTGGTTTTGCTTCTCAGAAAAAGATGTGTTCATGTGTAGTCAGCCAGAGATGTATCAGTAATGCTGTGTAAATAAAGCAAAGTTCAAGTTAATGTGGCATTGTCCTTGTTATACTATTCAGGCAGCTGTTATGCTGACAAGGAAGTGCCCTGTCACTAGACCCTCACATTTTGATCTCCAAGGTGTCACGGTTACGTCCCAAGGTGTGTATATCATGCCTGACATTACATGTCAAGGTTAGCTTAGGGTTTAGGAGACAAGATCAGGTTAGAGTTGGGAGGACTCTAGACTATTTATTATACATGAAATACTGTGAGCTTCGGGTGGCCGCACACCCTTTCTCAGTTTTTTGTGTCACTTGTAACAGTGCTGTTTGTGTTGAAGATAACCGTTTCTGAAGGCCTTCAGATGGGAGAGTGTATCAAAAATTTTTCTTTGAAACTTTGAACTAACTTTTAAATTAGGTGATGAATTATAAAAATAGCAATATTTAGGTTAAGATGGCTTTTCATCATATTTGACAGGGCTACCCAGTCCATGGGGTAAAGTGATGCCGGCTCTGACACCAACAGGGAGAACTACAGTATTAATTCTTCAGTAGCCATATGGCAATAGCAATAGATCGTAGCTTAAATCTGGGAGGTGGTCACTTTACATAAAGAATGCCAGAGGAAACACTGTAACACTGTAAAAGGGGGCTTGCTTGAATTTTATTCATATTTGCTATTTTATTTCAGAGTATAACTGACACCAGTTTTGGTACCATCCATCAGGGTTATATCATCTTTTTTTCATTTCCTTGCAGCCTTCACAAATCTTTGTCTCAGGAAAGCCAACTGCGAGATCAGTTTAACAATTCTTTGGTCACAATTGAGGGTCAAGTAAAATCAAGGGATCAAATCCTGGCCCAGACTCAGAAGGAAAATTCTCATTTGTCATCCCAGCTGACAGCCATTACCAATGAACGAAACAGTCTTGCTTTGAAAGTGCAACAGTTGGAGCAAGAAAACTCTTACTACAAACAGGAAAATCAGAAGTAAGGAATTAATTTAAAGGCCTGATCCTCTCACCCCAATCAGTTATAATTTTCCCAACCTACTTACTTAAGCCCCTCCCACATTCGTTTAAAACTTATTCTCATGCAACGCAACCTCATTTTATTGCTTCAGGGTGAGTGTACAAGACCCCAATGTGTATGTAATTAAAGACACACTCAGTACAGTACAGGCTGTGCAATATGAACTACAGTACTTTGCATTGTTTGAACTAGTTGTCAATCAAAGAGCTGAGCCAATTAAGAATTTCTGTTAACCACTACAAAAATTGTAGTTTGAGGTGAGAGGAGGATTGGCTGTTTAAGTCTTATTCAGTTTGATTTAACCTTTCTTATTAACACCAGATGGGGCAAGATTTCGAAGAACTTGAAACTATGTTTTAGTAGCAAGTTTGTATAAAGAGCAGAAAAAATTTCTCAGTCATTGGTGTCGACTGATTAAATTTGTAGAGGGGGAGGTATCGCATTTGATGATAGAATTTGGAAAAAAGGACATGGATGTGTGGTTTCATCCGTAGTCTTGATGTCATCAGTAGTCTTTTTTGGCCCTTTGGAGTTGGAACTGAAGACTCAAAACTAGCCTTCAACTATTGAGCTCAAAATGCGAATCTTATTTGTAAATTCAAGTTTTTGCTTCATTCTTGTTTTATCAAAAGTTGTTAGCAGTTTTAGTTTCTTGGCTTGGATAATGGGGTCAAGTTTAGATAGTGTTCCACCGATCATTGGTTAAGTAATCAGTATCGGGCCGATTATTCAGTTATCGGTAAATAATCGGCATCGGTAAAATTCTGCCATTCAATCGATCACTACCACCGATTATTTGCAAACTGGAAAAAGGGGCTAAATATACTTGAAGCTTGCTCTTAATTCTGTTAAAATTTCCATAAATACTCAATCCTCTAACTTCCCACCAAAACGGGATGCATTGATAATCACAAACGTATAAATTTTACCCCTGCCATGGGTATGATCGTTTGATGTTTTCCGCTTTAACCCGGTAGTATTACTTGGAATTTGATTTAGAAGTGCATTCAAGGTGTATTTCTTGCTCTCTCACAGAAAGCGCTGCGTAAGTTGCTGTACAAACTGTTCTGCACAAAACACATAGCACAGACTGTCTAGCTGTGCAGTTTCGCCTTTTTCCAAATCCCCAAGCTTTGCATACATATCGGTGCACATTTTGTACACTTAGCACCCAGAATCTTGTGAAGTTCGGTGGTTATTACCTTGCCTAAATTAAGTAATTCCCAGCATTCCTTGGGTAATGTTATTTACGGTAGGACTTAAGCATTGTTATCATACAATGTCATTGCAAACAAAAACAGTAATGCACGTGGTCTCTTGCAGCAAACTTCTTGGCCCACGCATGCACTAGACTTCCGTGCATGTCCGTTTTTACCACCAAACAAGGCATCATATTTTGCTCGGTGACATCATATGCAAAAGATCCATTGCAAAATTTAAATTGGCCGCTGCTTCGTGATTGGTTCAATTGCATTGATTCTAGGCAGCCAATCACAACTCGCGCCTTCGCCTATGTGATTTAGTGTGTGAAAATGCTTGGTCTCAAGACAAATTTTCCTGTTGAGTTTGTGTTACGATGATCGCGCTTGTAATGCCGGCTAGCGAAGCCGGGCGAGTCCCGTGCTAAATTCACCTAGAAACGGCATCACAAATCTCTGCGTACGTTGATTTTTTGGGGATCGGACTGCATTTCAGTCGCAGATTCTTTTTAAACAAGACAGAAGTTTTGCACGAGAACTGCTAAAAATATACGGGGATATTTATATCGGAAAGGAACCATAAGATATGTTATATGGGTGCCCAGAACTGCTAAGATTATCATGATTGCTTTACAAGGGGTTCGTTAAAGCGGGAGATCTAGAGTAGCTACAGTACATTAACCCAACTACAACCCAGTACAGTAAAAGAATACAATGTTCCGACATGATTGGGGATCAAAACTAGACAGAGCATGATGTTGGCCTTAGAACTAAATTATCAAAGGGCATGTGACATCGACTGCAAACAATTGTACAGTATTAAGGGTTGATTTGTATCTCCACTTTTGAAGGGAAAATATTTCAGCTACAAAAATGATATCTCGTTCGTGAAATGAACAGAACTATTCCCAATATTTTCCATCCTGAACTCGTTAGGGTAATACGATATGCACGAAGCAAGGGGTATGTACTAAAATGACAAACATGTGACTTCCCTCTTTCTAATAATCGGTGATCGGTAATCGGCATCGGGCTGATTCTAAATTAAATAATTGGTAATCGGGTGTTACCGATTATAGCATAATTGGTCGAACACTAAGTTTAGAGAAGGGTAGCACTAAGTGTTATTGTGATTCACCAAGAATATTTTAGTCTGTGACAACACCTTTCACAAAGCTCCTAAAGCAGCTGGCATATCACCAAAACATGCCTAACAAACCTCTTCCCAGCCTTTTTAGAAAACCTTAGGTATGCCCAATATTCCTCCCAAGTACCACTGCCTACCTCTCAGGGAAACTTTGGCACATGGATTGCTTTTAGTGTATAATTCTAAATTCTTCTACAAAGTCTGCTTTCAAACTTCCCTCAAGGGACAAAGGATATTTTTTTTTTTTTGCCAGTGATGGTAGTCATTTGTCTGTTTTAAATTGAAATCCAGACTTTTCCTTATACATTAGAACACAATGAAGGCATGCTTGTCTATGCTAACACCACAAAATGCTAACCTGGTACCTTGTTACTCTGAAACTAACCACAATGCACAACATTTTAGTTTTGACCTAAGCAAGTTTTAAGATTAAACACTTGTCGGAAAGTAAGTGGGTAAAATTCTGTTTTAAGCATGTCCTTTTCATGTTGTCTTTCCAAGCATAACCATTGTTTTCTAGGTTCCATGGCAATGCCAATCATATTTGTTGAATGACTGAAAGTTTTGCAGTGTGTTCTGTCTTCAAACAATCAGTTCAGTATGAATCAAAAGAAGGAAAGGTCCTGCAAACTGCTTTCACACTTTTTTAAATAGACCTTATCAAACAAAATTTTGAAAACCAGTGTTATATGTGCACATAAAAGATGTGTTTTTTCATCAGAATTCTATAAATGGAAAGACAAATAACATGTTACCCCTTTGATCATGCCCTACTAAACCAAGACTCCAGGTGTTTGAAAACCAGTGGTATCTGGGTACTTTGAAGAAGTGTTTTTTCATCAAAATTCTATTAATGGAAAGACGAATAACATGTTAGTTACTCATTTAGATGAAGGTTTGCGGCCTAGTTTCCAACCTATTGGTTCAAGTCGAGACAACCACTGCCTTTTTTCCGGTTGTGGCTCACTGGCTTGTTTTCCCTACTCCATTGCTTATGCGGAGCATCACGCACAATGGCAGTAAGTTCCATTTTTAGAGTCTTTGGTTTGACTGACTTGGGAATAGAACCCAGGCCTTCCGCGTGAGAGGTGAATGCTCTTGCCATTAGACCAAACACTTGGACAAATAACATGTTTCCTCTTTGATCATGCCCTGCTAAACCAAGTCTGCAGGTATGTCATTTTAAGGAATATTTATCTTTTATTTTACAGACAGGAGAGACTGGTGGGTGTTTTAAGGAAAAAGATAACTGAAGGGACGGTTAAAACTGTCAACTGAAGGGACACGCCTGACTCCAGTTAATCTGAAGAAGATTCTATCAGTTCTGTTATAAAGAGGGATTATGCAGCTTGTTGAAATGGTTGCACAGCACTGGCATTAAGATTTTTCACATGCAATGAAGAATCTCTAGGCAACAACATTTAGCGGGACTGTTGAGTTGTTGAACCAAAGTGAACTTGTGGCAAGCACAACCTCATATTCAATCATTATTAATAGCTGTTTGTATTTTACCTTTTTGGTAAACTTAACTACCGGCTTTCTCTTCCATAATGTCATACTTGGGTGTAAGAGTTTCATAATCTTAGCTTCCTTCATAAAAATCTATATTTGTATCTTGTGCATGTGATGTCACAAAGCAAAAAGTACACCCTTCTTTGGAGGAACACACGTATCATTCCAACACCAACAAACACAAACAGCTGTTTCATCATCAAATCCGATGTGCACGTAACTTTTCTTCCTACACACTCTAAGTGTGTGCAGTTACACGAACATCTTATTCCTCCAAACATGATGTCAGTGTAACACCAATTCATAAATCTTTTGAAAGATCAAACCAAAGATATTATAAGAAGAGAAAGAAGGCTTTTCTCACTAGTGTGACATTTATATTTTGAAGGGAGAAAGCAGCTGCACTATGTTTGTTTGCAAAAATCTGCTGAATCTTACAGACCTTTTGTGATGATGTCCTCAAGTATTTATTACATTACTGTTTATGGTATTTAACTGGGGACAACTCTCAATTGTGATGTTCCTTACATTCCAGAAATGTCCATTACAGGTCAGGGTTAGGTTAGAACCTCACTTTTGTCATAACACCTTATTCTGCATGAATTTTACCACAAATTAAAAATGTTGTCACACAGTTGAATTGTGCAATTCTGGAATGTGACGGATGCACAGTAATCAATTTTTCTGATGTTCACAGTCTGAAATGAGGAAATGCACACATGATTGTGAAACATTCTGTTAGAGAGGAGTTATGCTGTAGCTAGTCTCAGGTGATGCAAACCTTTCTAAGTCATGTCTTTAACCTTATTAGTTGTGGTTCTAAATGGATTTGTACCTCCTCAAATGTTGCCAAAACTTTTATAGGAACATTTAGGACAGCAGCGATTACAGTAAGTTTCCAGTACTTCCAGGAGGCTTTCACTATATACTTTCTAACAGCTGTGGTGCTCAATTGTCAAATGCCACTCAGTCAACAGAAAGAAAGTCTTGTCATTTGTAAGAAAGCTTTGTCATGGAACTTCATTGAAACCTTTAAAATGATACTATACAAATTCCAAATACGACTTTTGACATTTTTGGAGAGAAGTCTAAAAATATTTGCCAAGTATCAGGATGCTGAAGTAGAAGTTGGCAACTCTCTTAAGCCTACCAGATAGCACTTACTGAGCTAGTTATTTTGAATGTAGAAAAATAATAATACTATTTTCTCCCAGATTTAAATTCTTTCATGCACATATTTGAAATGTTCTAGCTAGCTAATGCATCCCTTAGGAAGCAAAGCATTGTCAATTTATCAATCATTTACACAAAAGTAGTAAATAAGGGGACATGGGTGAAATGGCCTTTTTTTATTACTGTAAGTGACAGTGGTTTGCCTAAAGTATTTTGTGGAAGTGTATCATGAGAAGATTACATTTTGCACTCTTGTGACAATAATTAGAAAGTATGTTACTCTGAAATCATAAAATACTTACTTTTTGCAAAATGTAACTTAAGTATGATTATAAAACATTTATCACCCCTTGAGTAAGTGACCCATCTTAGTCATAATTATTAGAAAAGACATTTTACAAGGTTTACTTAAGGTCTTTGTCCTCATTTTTCTCCTTTTTTGGCAAGTATTTGTGACATGAAAATTGTCCAAGGAATTAGCCTTTTTTGGCTCCCAGAAATCCTAAATGTTTTGGTCAGGGGATGGCAGGTTGTTCCTGAGTCTCCCCAACTCATAGGCCTATATCTTAAATTAAAAAGACCGAGTTCTGTATGATCTGTCATATGGTTCAATGGATTCTCCTGTCCAGTTGAGAAATCAAATTATAAAAACAAATAGAATCTAGCCAATCGGGTCAGATCATATTATGGTTGACAATTTGGAGATGCTAACATGACTTATTAGATACTAGCTAAAAATTTGGCTTTAATACTAAATGAAGTCATTGAATTAGCTCACATCCTCAAAGCCTTAAATATTTTTGATGAAGGACTAAGAATAATATCATTCCTGCTTGGAAACAAGGGAAAGGGAGTGCAGTTTAAGTATTTAAATAAGGGTTGGGAAAACTGGTATGATTTTCAATAAATATATTGTCATAATTTGATTATGATCTGTTAACATTTTCCATCTATTATTTTCAGTTCATTATTTTCAACCTATTTTGAAAGGTACTGTGTATTTAAGATTTTACACCTTGATGCAAAGTTGCCTTGATATTTATTTGTGTTTTTGTTTCATAAATGTATGTATATAAGTACTGAAGGTCCATGTAAAATACATAGGTCAAAAAATGCGCTTTATTGTTTGATTACATTAGTTTTGCAAAAGAATTATGACAACTTACATCATCAGCACTTTTGTCATTACATCAATATGACAAACTGATTAACAATCATGGGTATGTTACATACCAGTTGTGTATTTAATTTTTCATTGAAATACTTAATTCTTGATGTAGTTGCATTTTAAACAAGAATGCCCTAAAAAATTTTGAAGGAGACCCAATCATGTGCTGAATTTGATTTATATTAAAGGGACAATCACAGTTTGACAGAACATTAACCTTTCGTTCCAGCACCTTATTTCCCCTTGTAAATTGATTGTTCATCAATATAGCAATACTGAAAAGGTCTTCCAGGTTAGAAGAAAATTACTGTTAAATGAAACTTTTTGAATATTTGTTGGGTAAAAATAATCCACAAAGATGCAAGACTAGGCAGCCTCCACTACACTGTAACCAATCACAACGTTTGACCATCAGGGGTTCTTAGTTAGTTTTCAGTCAGTGTTCAAATTTGGTGCAGAATTTCAGTTTACAGGAAATTGCAAAAACAAACTGATTGAACTTGAGGTATTATAAAGCTTTGAGGTGTCACTCAATGTTGAGCTCCTTATTACCTGCATCCACTAAAAATCATTTAATTACAGTGTGACTCAAACGTGCAAAAGTGTCTATATATACACCAACTATTACATCACGGTATTTGTAGATTTACATGAGCCATTATTCACTACCTGGAAAAGCCTGTTGAGTAAGTGCCTTAGCTCCATGAACAGTATTCACTTTTTGTACTAAGTACATGAAAGGAGGGATAGGTTTGGCACCCTACTATGACTGTACTAGGATTTGTTACACATATCAAGAAGCTTATGAATATGCATGCTCTGAAGGCTAACCTGATAGTAGGGATAGAGGTGGGGGCCTAGGAGGATACCAGCCACTCCGTCACTTTTTGGAAATGCTCCCTCTTGGACCTTTTTCCCAAGTAGCAATTGCAAAAGATTTTGGAATAGACTGTTAGTTTGTGTCATGTTTGTCAACATCATGTTACCGTGGCCAAAATGAGGCTCATCAAAATGCTCTCCCATAAGTCTTTTTAATTTCTGTTTGGAAAACGGTCTATTACCGTTCACTTTTTCATCCAGTGGCTTAAGCATCGGTAGCCCATTGTCCCCCATTCACTTTTTGATAAGCATTTTTGATATTGAATGGGGTAACTTTTGTTCCATGACCTTAAAGTTATTTTTTTTTATATAGGATGTCTGTATTATTGATTGATTACCTCATTAAAGATTAAGGACATTTAAAAACTGCTGAGAGTGTCAGATAATAATAATGTAAAACAAGACAGTTTTACTGCTTATGATGTCATCTGCAATATTAGGAAGTTATTATTTGTTTAAGTCTTTATTTTTAGTCTCTTTTGTGTGCCTCATTTCTTTTGTTGTTTAGACTTCAAAATTAAGCATAGCTTACTATTTCTTGGACCGTATTATTGTTACAGAACAAAAGAACAGAGAAATTGATATTTGTTAATCAAGTTTTCTTGATAAAAGTCATATAAATATGTGAAAATTATTCACGTTTTATCTGTCATCTGCTATGAAAGGTTTGTAAGTGTGACTGGTTGGTAATTGCCTTTGTTTTTTCTTAAAAAGTTGAAGTCTGTAGACACGTGAGAACCGAAAATCATGGGCATTGACCTCACATTTCGTGTACAGTACAGTTCAACTCACACTAATAGCTTACACTCAACTTATACTTGAGCAAATGCTGTCAGAACCGTGAACGTGTTAAAAGGTGATTGCACGTGACATTTCAAAAAAATACTAAGACCAAGTTTTAGGTAGAGGGTTGGGGCTGTGTAATGCCCTGCGGTGAAGGGTTATCTGCTCATGGTGGTTATCACTGACTGCTAAAGGAGCAACTGGGATGAACACTCTTGCCGACCCTTAGGGGCGGGGAAAGTTTAAATACTTCCTACGTAGTGCGCCGTCATCTCATAGCATGTGGTATATTTATTATTTGGTTATCTCAGGGACAGTCCCACCACCTCGGCAGGCTATGGTCCTGCAGCGAAAATTGCAAAGTTTGTGATCACGTAAGAATTTTGGCAAAATTTTTTAACAATTTATGCCAAAGCCTGACATGAACAAATTTCTCTGGGATGCTACCTCTTTCACATTTCCAGAATTGTGCCAAAATGTACTAATTATGTCACCTTGTCTTTGTGAAAAGTGAATTTTGGGGATGTTTAATTAAGAGCTGTTAGCCTCACTGTTGTGGGATAAATGTCATCAGGAAACTACCATTTAGATAGCAACTCCTTGATTTACTTAAGAGCAGCTTCCTGATGTGATATTTTTCATCCAAGGTCTTAGTTACAGGGCCACGAAATCGGCCTCCTGGGACTCTGTAACTGGAAAACCTGATTTACCCTTCTATGCACAATTTTCCCAACTAGTCACTTCCAGTTTCTTCCCCACTGCCTTCGCTGGCTACTGCTTATAATACTCGGCTTTATTGTCTAAGGTCATTGTTTTCTTTGTACAGCTTATGTCACTGATAAACCCATTCCACAGATGCAAGATTGGTTGAAGATGGCTATGATCCCCCCCCCCCCTCCCCCATCCTATTCCGAAACCGAGCCATTCCGATTCCATTTTCCACAGTTCCGTGACAGGCACCCCACGAAGTCAAGCCGAGGGTTTGATCCTGGTCGAGTTCATCCCATCATTAAGTATGGAGTAAAAACTTCAGAAGAGAAATTGGTTATGAAGTAGGCAAGGCCTAGTATTAGATGTCCTAGTCAACTACCCTCGAAAATTACCGGTCAGTGTATGGTACAAACTCAGTTTAAGTCCATTCCAAGTCGATTCCGTTCCCAGGACTTTTTATATTTCTAAAGTCCTCCCGACCCTATGGCAAAAGGACCGTTCGGCAAAACCAAACTTCAAAACTGCTTCACGAAGAAGCTATGCCATCCACTGAAGGACATCACTTGACCAACCTCACGGCCTTCAGACCACTTACATCATTGGTCTGTCATGTGCGGCTCCATTTTAGACTGGATGAATAGAACAGATACTACGCATGATCTTTGCCCAAAGGCCGAAAAGTTTAGCCAGTAAAATGTAAGGACTATCTGAACATCTCTAACGATTCCAAGACTTCACATTCCGGGCCAACTCCGAGCCCAGGAAATTTTAACCAGACACCTCTTCCCATGCGAGCTGTAAAGACCTTGCGCATACGACGGAGTCAAAGTCATTGAGTAAAAGTACGCCCTCCCTTGGAGGAAAACTTGCACTAATACAAGTTACACCAACAAGTGGAGGCACCTGATTTGTCACCAATCGGACACGCCCGTAAGCCCTACTGGAGGGAATCTTGCGTGCTCCTTGTTTCCTACAATATTACGTCAGCGTGACGTCAAAACCAATTAAAGACCAATTCAATATTACCCCCTCCCCCTCACACACAAGAGCGACCTCACGCTTGAGTGCTTTTCTCCGTAGCTTGGTGTAGCTTTTGTCAATGATCAACCTCACCCCGATGCGACCGTGACGGTCTAGCCCTCATTACAGGTCTGCCCGGCCCACGATATCTGTCGCGCGATTTCCAGAGGAGTATAACAATAGGAGGTAACAGTCAGCGTTCCGTCCATTGGGGGTTGGTTGATGGGGATGCAAACGGAAAGACTCGACAGATGATATAGCTTTCTTCGTTTTCATTTCCTGGGAAGTTGTCTATTTTTTGTCCCGGTGATGAAGGAAATAACTATATGATCCTGGAGCCACCTCCCCATCAAACGTTTACCTCTATGAGTGGCTTCATTCTGGAATAGCTGAAAAAGGAAGTATTTAGAGCAACGTGGCTTTATGAAAACACTTTTTATATAGCAACAATATAGTGAAATAAACATTCAAGAGAATATTAGTTCCTTTTTTCTTGCCTTTTGATGGATTGAACTTCATTTCGATCACGAAACATCCGTACATTATAGTCTGCAATATAACAAAGGTTGAATTATATATAAATTGTCCACATAATTCATTTAAATTATAGGTAAAAATTAATTGCACAATTCTTCACAAAAACGTTTTGATGACCCAATCTTTGTTTGAAGGTGGCCAACTGCAGGACTAATTGATCGCCGGTCTGTGGATGGGTCGAGGTGTGTCCTTCCTCTTTGAGAATTTTTTGAACATTTAAGACAACTCTCATGTTCAATCTGATGCAATATTTAGCATCATTTGAAGTCAATTTTTGTGTTCCATTGTATTTTTCTTTTTAAATTTGACTGTGAGCATTTCCTCTGTCCACGCCAGTGCTTTCATAAAATTTTCTTAATGTATAACATTATAATAATGCCGCAACGTTTTTTTTTACGGGACCGTCTAACAGTTGTACCATAAGAACACTTAGATCATAGTCCTTCGTCCGAAAAGAGCAAATTCCACACATAAAAGGAAATACATTTGCTTTTTCTAGGGTCCCCACAGAGTAGGTAAAATGAGAAAAGTACGAACTGTTATCTTGGTCTCAAAAATCGGTGAATTTTGGGTGTTTTGGTCTGGAAAAATTGCCAAATGGTGCCGGAATTTGAAACCTTTCATCTGTAATTGTTATCATTTTATAATGTGCTCATGCTGTATAAACACATACTTTTTTAAATCGATTTAAAATATTGGAGTTTAAATCTAAAAGAGTGGAATTAGTAAATTAGTGAACAATCGGACTTTCGATTGTTCACTAATTCCAAACGAATAGATTTGTTTTAACTCTATTAGACTAATTTTAAATCGTTGAACTAAGAGAGTAAAAAAAGGAGTCATTTTGAAAGAAATTCTTTTTCTTCTCAGTCCTAGGAAGTTTTAAATAATTCCATTTTAGTCTTGGAACCCTGTTTTACGTTAACTATAGCAACAACCGAAGAACTTCAACAGAGCAGAAAGTTGCAACATTATCCAGTTATCGCCTTGGATGTCTGGAGTTCGATTTCGGCCGGGTCATTCCGAAGACTTTAAAAATGTATCCCACTAACATTGTGCTTGGTGCTAACCGTGCTAAGCATGAGCAATGGGGGTAGGAAAACAAGCCAGTGAGCTACAACTGAAAAAACTGAAGACAGTGGCCGTCCCGACGTACCCAAATTGGTTAGAAACTGCAGCCGTAAAACCTCATTGAGCCTAGTTAACAATTGACTAACTGACCTTGGATGTACTTGTTCAAGCTAAACCCGGAAAATCATCTGACTATGATACCAAATACGGTGAAATAACTACCTCCTATATTAATTCGATTGTAAGTATAATACTGTCTTAATGGGCTTTCTCGTGACATATAATTACCGTATGATGACTTTTGATAAATGTCACTCTGCAATATCAGTTGCAAAAAGTGATTATAATCATACGTTCGATAAAATAAAATTTTCGTGTCAGATTTATTTCCAAGCTTCAATCTCATCTCTTTTTATCCTATATGACTTTATGAAAGACTAAAACGTGGACAGAGCACCTTCTTGTTGGGAGCACATTTCTAATCAAGTATATAGTGACGAGTGCTTAGTGACAGTGACACGTGGAACGAACAACAAAATAGTACGCGGTTAATGAAGACATCATTCAGTGCATGTATTACAAAACAAACAAAATAAAATACAAACGAAAGGGTAATGCAATCATAAAAATGACATCAAAACCATGCAAAGATCACCTCATTTCAGTTTGGAGAAATAGTAATCAGCTTTTAGCAGATACGGTCAAATGAGCAGATCGAATGTATGAACTGTAAGAAAATAGACCCCGATGGATTACTGGGAAGTTATAGGCCTATGACATGATGAAAGTAAAGACAGAAATTAAGAGCGGACTTAAGAAGAAAAGTGTGTCATTTGTGGGTGAACGAGACTTGAAAGTATGCCAAAGAAAACTAATCGAACTGCCAGAAAGTCCAAAGGTTTAGTGATTCCTTTCTAAAAGGAAATAAAAGGTATCAATCACTGCAACTTGGGCAAATGCATTTACTAGCAATTTTCAAGGTTTTTGCTGCCGCTCTACACAGTTTCGGGCAACCTTTGACCTTCATCCAGTACCTAAATGCTTGAATACATTGAGGTTTTAACGACGAACACATTATGTTCTTTTCCAAACAGCCTAGTGTTATTATGTCCCAAATCTTTCAGTCACTGGTCAAATGATATCCTAACGTTCTGTAAAAACAGTTTTGTGTTCATGTTTGAAATTGCGAATTCCTGGAAAACCTGGAAATATTTGCATTTTGACCTCTGGTTACCTCAGATGAGGATCTGAAAATTTTTGGGGATATTCGCTTTTTTAACCTCTTGTGACCCCAGATGATCATGCATGTCACCTCACCCGAACAATAGGATACCAGTTTCTAACCGTCACGTAGAATTTCAATTGTAAGAGCTTGAATACGAAAGTCCTGTGGTTTAGCGTTTCCATTTTACGCAAAATGCCAGCTGCGTGAAGAGAGCTTGAATAAAACTTAAAGGGCAGGAGCAGTCATCTCAAATTGAAGGAGTGTAGTAGACTGTCCAGTTTCATGATTGGCTGTTGGAAGTCATGTGACAATGTTTTTTCTTTTCAAATGTGAAATTTACTAGAAATAACTGCTTGGTTTACCTTGAATATGCAATAGTTAAATAAAAAAAAATATAATGAAAGATACTTTGAAGAGAAATAAGACGAAAATTGTGCTATTTAGCCTTTTCTTCAAATTAAATCTGGGATGACTGCTCCTGCCCTTTAAAAGGGCTTATTTTTTATTTTAGCCTTTTTACTTCACGCAAAATGTTATTTTGTACAGGAGAAAGCTATGATACAAAACCAGGAAGCTGTCATTTGGAATAACAGCTCCCTGGCAAAACAGTGTCTGGAATACCTGCAATTTTCTTTAATTCTACAAACTGAAAAAAGTGAATATACTTCAGTTTATTTGCTAATAACATTCAGAACTTCGTCATATACGAGATGAGTTCAATGAATTTTGCCAGTGCCATTAATCAATACCCGGAACTTTGCGGAGATACAGCTTAGTGCTTTAAAGGACCATGGGACCGTCTGTCTGTCTGCGTTTAATGACATCACGATCGAATATCGTGTCCAGTATGATGCGAATTTCAACATGTGTTCTCTGACTTAGTACACGGCCACCAAAAAGTTCACAATAAAAACGGGCTACGTGTTTCAAAGTCAAATTTCTACAAGCTGGCTTGCAAACTAACCACTTACAAATAAATGAAATAAAAGAAAAA
Organism: Holothuria scabra; assembly: GCA_037179385.1. Lineage (NCBI taxonomy): Eukaryota > Metazoa > Echinodermata > Holothuroidea > Aspidochirotida > Holothuriidae > Holothuria > Holothuria scabra. The sequence continues at coordinate 23,230,640 of CM074180.1, forward strand.
AAGAAAATCAGAGGTTTGCCTCTTCTTTTTACTCATTTATTCCAGTATAAGCTTTATTTGAGACATTTTTGAATTGTAGGACAATGTCCATGATTTTTATCATAATGTCCCGAACTTCCCTTCGGCAATGGCAACCGCTGTACTGATTTGCAGCGCCAGACAATACACGAGTTCCGTAATTCTCTGCCGCATGGAATTGTGGGGTAGAGCGTGAGGTATACAATCCGAGCTTAGCACGTAGCGTACATCGTTCCCTTGTTTTGGTAAGTACATGCATGCGACGCTAAGTGTCTATAGCAGAATGAAAATAGGTCTCAGCGCTACTTTGCGGCAGATTAAAATAAAAAAAATTACACTAAAAGGACAATTTAGACACAATCCACTGCACAAAACCACACTCGTGATCCTTTCTTATATATGTTATGGATGGATTAAGAAGGAATAATTTTCACCGAATGTTCATGTAAATTCCAATTTTTAAATAGGCCTACGTGTTGTAGTTGCGGGATATTGGTTTTTTATCCCGACGATTTTGAAGATGTGCGCATGTGCGTAACCACCAGAACGAAATATCGACTGAACTGGATTATTGCAAATTATCCGGCACTTATTGCAGTGGCCAAATACACCAATTTGATACTATATTCACAATATTTTGTACTTCAAAATTTGAAAAATAAAGTACGTATAGGAAAAATAAGATGACAACTTGATTCGAGTATTTCTTTTCAACCTTGTTTTAAGGAGGGTATAATATAGGCCTATACAAGACGACATAAATCCCTTTACTAGGCGTATACAGGGTCGGGTTTATGAGGATCGGCCCCCTCGGAAAAAGGTTGGTCCTTTTTTATCTACAAAAGAATTGGTATGGCCCTTTTCCAACTTAAATAGACTTATATGATGTCATATTTGCTTAATGACACTCCTCTCCTTATATATCCCGTCAAATTGGTCCCTCCTTCACACCAGATGTGGTTCCCCCTGCACTTTATTATGCAAATTTTTGATCATTTGCACTTTATTACTTTTAAAGGATTTAAATTGCAAAAGAAAGCTCAAAAACGAATGTTTGAATGCCGTTTACATGGCTTGGAATAACATTTCCGACTTTCTGATGGCTGCGATAATTCAAAAACTTAGGCTACACGTTCCTGGCTAAGTGATGGTGACGCTACGCTTGGATCGTCTTTCGTGCAGTGCAATTTATGACTGTGTGAAGGGTTGCGGGTTTTCCAAATGTTTCGTACCAGGGTTCGTACCCTGTACGCAAACTGATGGGAGCGCTCCACTTGGATGGTCTTTCAGGCAGGATTAGAGAAATTATGATTGACTAGGTTCTGTGTTCAAAAGTGGAAAACGTTATGCCCGGCTCTGTTAGGGGTCACAATTTTTCAGTTTTCTTTACGCTACGCACCAACTGGTGGTGGAGCTCCGATTACATAGTCTGTAGGATAGGATTACAGAATAATGGTTGCTAAGATTCATGGTAAATACCATTTCCAGCTCTGTAAGGGGTCGCGATCTTTTTTCAATTTTCTCAATGCTCTGCAACACCGATGGTGACACTCGGCTTCGATAGTCTGCATTTTCAGGCAGAGAAAGTTCCTCCTAGAACTAGCACAAAATTCTGAATATAACTTTGAACACCTGAGACATAAATTTAAGTTAGACACCTGCGCCATTTTTCTTTTCATTATAAGTGACAATTGTAAGTTCTAGTCTTAAAATGTGACATTTCATTTAGTCAGCCCTCGGCGTTGCGCGCCTCTTGGATAGTCCTGCTGGCACTCAACCCTAACTTTTCGAATTGATCTACCGCCAGTCTGGTAAACCCTGGATCCGCTTCTGCTAGGAGCTAACCTCCACACACCGGTAAGTCATTTACGTTATATTTTTGTATTGATGATGAATAATAATCGGCTATCAATCTAATATTGCTTATTTTGATGGGTAGCTCGTGCCTTTCTTCCCCGTATTTCATTCATTCTTGGTTATATTCCTGAACGTCTATTCGTCAATTGCGGTCAGGGGAACTTGCGTTATTCTGCGATAATCACTTTCCAATGAATAACACGATCATTTTATTCATGGTTGCGCCGTTTTTTGTTTTTGTTTTTGCTTTTTTTTTGTTTTTTGTTTTTTTGTTTTTTGTTTGTTTTTGGGGTTGGGTTTTTTTTGTTTGTTTGTTTGTTTTTGTTTTGGTGGGAGGTATTTTAAAGCGGCTCATTGAGTTGGTTCATGGGATTCAACAAATTCTTCCAAACCTGTTAAGTTTTCTTCACATATCAATGACAAATGGTCAAACTTAGACAATCCCCACATCCTACATACAGATAACTGTTTTATGAGTGAGTACTTAAAGAGGGCATGACACGGCCAAAGTAAGTTTCGCGGTAAATATTCTTTGGGTACACCTTCACATAAAGTGAATGTTTTCCCTACTATATTATGTCCATAAATACCGAAATACGACCCCGTGAATTCTCAATTACAGACCAGACTCAGCCCATTTGAAACCCGAGAGCGAAAAATGCGTATGTGAGGGCGTCTCAAGATGGTGACGTCATTGGAGGCACGGTTAGGAACACTGTAACAGGGAGCTCACAATCATCGAATCATGTGCATAGTAACGCGTGTTAGCGAGTACATCATTGTCAAACACCGGTGCTACGATAGCAGTGAGCGTGGCCACTGACTACATTGTGAATTGTGCATTGCGCTGTGATTGCATAGTATTCGCAATAGCAACTTCACCAAACAGCTCATACAGTAAAGACGCGCCCGTAGTAGGGACGCGCTTGTTGTGGATTGTCCATACATGTTCATAGCTGTTCTGTTCAGCGCCCGAACCGCTTCTTTCTTGCACAAAACAGAACTGTTTTTACACGCGAACATATAATTGGCCAATGATTTGCTCCGAATCCCCACCATGGTCCGCGCCTTTCGCTCTGTATGTTGGACGAGTATTGTGATGCAATCGTTTTCATGAAGTTGCTAAGATAAGATAACTTTACCGAGCGTTACATTAGTTCCACATCTAGGTGCGCATTCTTAATTAGGGCGGGGTTTGTGCCGCCAATTGCGTCATAAAAGTCAGGTGACCTGTTGCGGCATTTTTCGAAATTGGATTTTGAAGTTTTCCTTCAAATATCATTTATGCCGAATTGAACAGGTTTTTAATCGGGTATGAGATGATATTTGTAAAATTCCACATCGAATCTTGCAATACACAAAAGTTTTTGTGGCCGTGTCATGCCCACTTTAACAGTTCAATTCTGTTTTTTAAAAATACGTGACCAGACACTTATTCAAACCATGCATAAAACCGTTAATGCAAGTTAGGAAACCACAAAACTCAAAATTTTAACTTTTCCCGTGAGTATTGGATATGAAATTTGACTGGTTACTCTAACTATGAGCATTGTAATGTGGTAGTGGTCATTTTAAACTTTCATTAAGTGATCGATATCAACTCAATGAGCCCCTTTAAGATCAAGGTTAATTTTTTTCCCATTTTAAAATCTTAATAGTGTGTTTTATCAATGAAACAAGTCTTTAAAAGGACAATGCTTTCTGGGGGATTGATGCCACTGCTGCATAAATACGCTTGGGCTCTTGTACCAATTGCAATATAGCCCCGACCGTGCCTTATCCATTGCAATGTATACTGGTCACAGTCGCTAAACTTTCAATTACTTCATTATCTGCTTTATAGGCACGTATGTCAGTCACAGATCTCAACGAATGAACTATCCTTTGGTTCTGATGAACTTCCGTTTTTGTGCAACTCGTTCCCGTTACAAAATCGGCATATGTCCTAAAGGGGACACTATACTTAAAGTGTACCTCAAGTAAAAAAATTCAAAAATATATATTTAAGAGAATGCAAAATAAATTCAAACGGTCCAACTCCCATCTTATCTTCATATGACATTCCTGAGCTAGGATATAAAAAGTTGAAGTTTATTCACTTAAAACAAATTGGTCAATTGCCCAATAATTTGTGACTTTCTTGTTGTACAACTCACATAACATGCTTTGTTTTCCTCTAAAATTAAAAATGTTTTTATGTTCTTGAACACTTCCTGTTTGCTTGCATAGCATGTTGCACAAGGAGGGCTTAATTAATTACATCACCTCATAAGGGTAAGAGTGCTATCACACCTTGGTACAAGGTGCAGTAACGTTCGAAAAAACAAAGAAATACAAAGATTGTAACATGAGTAGTACAAGAATGACATCACAAATCATTGCGCAATGTACCATTTTAATTTGAGTGAATTAACTTCAACATTTAATATCTCAGCTCAGGAATGTCCAATAAAGATGAGAGTTGGACTGTTACAATTTTTTTCGTGGTCTTTAATATGTATTTTTTATTTTTTTTTACTTTAGGTACACTTTAAAGACAAAGAAACATGGCAGCTCACAGATTTAACCTACATGCAATATAGATTAATTTTCAATCACTTCAGCCGAAAGGCAACTCCCTTGTTCACTTGTTTTGTTGCATATTTGGATTGGACTGTGGCCTGACCCCTCAATGTTGCACTACATTGTAAATTAAAGACAGTTATTAACAACCCAGACAATTCCAATTCTCTCAACCTACCTCCCTCTAGCCCCTCCCTCAACTTTCTAAAACTCATCCTCATCCAGACTTGCCTGCGTAGCAGACTGTAGGGCATATTCCTTGTTCAGTCATATCCCCACCAGGTTTGTGAAGCCTTGAAGGGGGAGTGACCAGACCGAGTCCGCTCAGCGGGTTACATCCAGACACAGTCCAAGTTTGTTGTAACAGGGTGAGGACACAAGACCCTAGTTACTAGTCTTAGTTAAGAGGCCCTAACACCAGCTAGTACAGCATTTGCTACTTATAGAGATCTTAATATAGAACCTCTAGCTACTCTCTTTTGAGTACGCCCTCTACTGGTCTACCTACCGAAATTCCCACTCTGAAGCAAGTCTCCCAACAAAATTGTAAATGTTAAAGCCTGCCCTCGCCTCTGAATTTTAGGGAGGTAAAGTTGCGATGTCTTGACCAAATTTAGACCCTGACATGTAATCAGAACATTCTCAATACATACTGTGTAATATGAGCTACAGTACTCTGTATTATTTGTTTTTGAAGTTGTCAATCAAAGAGGTGTGCCAATGAAAAACTTTTGCAGACTACTCAAAATCGTAGTTTGTGATGAGGTTTGACTATTTTTAAATAGAGGTCTATTATAGTCTTAGCTGTCCCTTTAAAGAGATTAAATTAAAGTAATAAGTCAAGTGGACGTACAGTCGATAGCATGAAATGTTATTATTTATTTTTAAGAAATAAGATAAGTACTACTTACGTTACTCTTGAACTAATCACATTTGACTTGCCTTCAATCGCGTCTTAAATAACACTAGGCTGTTTAGATGACATAAAAGACCCATTATGCCAATTATTTTTACAGAGTTTTGCTGGGTAGACTTCGGAGAGAACAAGTTCAGACTCTGGGTACCCATTTTTATTGGACTGTCGGAGTTGCTACACTTTTTTCATAGATTATTGTATTTATTTGTACGTCAAGTTATACACCTACCGTTTCGGATGGCGAATAAACAAATGCCCTCCCACTCAACGAGTTATTAAATAATATTATTGTTAGTTTCCCTCTTGATGGACCATGAACTGAAGTATTTCGAATACGAGGGCGTTTTTCATTACCCAGTAAAAACGGCACTTAATGACGTTTTACAGCTCGTTAATACAAATTCCGTTAATATTTACTGCATTGACACACGCCCCCATTTTACTTACAAGTTTGCCGTCATAGTCGAGAGGAGTTTTAAACTGAAATTATTTAGAAAGCTTGGGGAAGTTTTTGGGAGATCATCAGAGGAAATGTCGTTTCCACTTTTGATCAGGGATTTGTTATACATTTAAAAACCTGGTTGAGATAAAATTGATAGTTAAAATTTACAGTAGGCTACTTTTCAAATTTTAGGTTTCGATTTAGATTTTGCCTCATACTGCATACCCCTTTGTATATTTTTTTTCTTCTCAGACTTGCACAATAAACCATTGGGAAACTAAATCCTGGCCGTGTGATAAGGGAAAATTTGAAAGTGGAACCTACTGCCATTGTGCTTGGTGCTCAGATTAAGCAATGGAGTAGGGAAAACAAGCTGGTGAGTCACAACTGGAAAAAGGAGTTGGCTGGCTCGACTTAAACCAATTGGTTAGAAAATGGGCCGTAAAACTCCATCTGCCTAACCCAATTAACCAATAAATTGAAGACAACGGCGTCGGAGTGTGTTTTGGTAATAATATGAGTGTTTAACTCTGTAAGTGTATATGTTCACATTCAGTCCGTTATAAGCAGTCAAAGATGGCGTCACTTGGCAGATAGAGGAAGGGGACTGTCTATGCCCGTAATACTCATGTAAAGTAAGTGACCTTTGCCCATCGGGGGGAGTCTTTCAGCTTCGTCGGGAAGTATGAGTAGGGTAAGGTATGCAGGTACCGAGGGCGAAAAGTCGCCCACACCGTCTGTGTGTTGGACAATTTGTTGGGCAAGTTAATTAATTCACTTCAATTATGACGCAAAATTTCCGAATTAAACCATCAAAAGCCACCAACTTTAAAGAGCCAAACCTCTCACCCCAAACTACAATTTTGGTATGGGGGTACCGAAATTTTCAATTGGCTCAGCTTTTTGATTGACAGCTAATTCAAACAATGCAGTGTACCAAAGCTCATATTACACAGCATGAACGATACTCAGAGTGTTTTGATTATATAAATTGAGTTTTTCTTTACTCACCTTGAAGCAATAAACTGAGATTGTATCTGGATGGGCATGAATTGTAGACAATTATGGGAGGGGCTTAAGTGAGAATGTTAGGAAAATTGGTACTGGTTGGGGTGAGAAAATTGAGCCTTTAAGATTTCCTTTCATATTTAAGTGAGCTAAAAATTAGGAACGCATTTTTATTTTTTAATCTTCTCAAGCATTTGCTAAAATACATTTGCAAAGTCCACATAGCACTTCAAAGTGGAAATTCACTTAACATTCCCGAACTTACACTGTCTCCTTAACTAGCAAACATGTCGTTGACTCATAAACCAACGAAAATTAACATGCACAAAGAACAAATAGGCTATGCAGCCTCTCTCTCTCTCTGGTCCATATTTCCTCCTCTCTCCAAGGCCATACTCTTGCAAAGTATCATGGGGTCGAGAGTTCATTAAAAAGTACCAAACGCCTGCTCGAAATTAGAGAATTGTAATTCAACCGCGAAATAGAACTAGCAACTAGACAGAAAGAAATATATAACTGCAAAATTGAAGGCGTGCCTCTGTTTACCTAGCTCATCACTGCTACTCGATCCCCTTAAACTCTTAAAACAGTTGGGGAAACAAGACATGCTAAATTGTTAGGGAAGAAAATTTGCTCAAGGTTGGACAAAAGATCACAATTTTCCTTATAAATATCTGCCCAAAAATTAGGCGAAGTGTGCTAAAAAAGTTGCATGTGCTATGTTTCCCCAACGATTGGGTATTTTGGGCCCAAATGTTCTAGACAGAATATTCTTTAAATTTGTATAATTGTATCAGGGAATTGTTAGGGAATTATCCCGAACAACTTCCTGATTATTGATACTGCATTGTCTCCTAAAACTAAAAACCAAAAGTCTTGTGCGCCCTCTACATCGTCAAAATCCTAACAGAACTTCTTGGTTGATAAAATGAGAATGTTGTTTGTCTTTCTTGTTTTGAACACGGTTTGCTCGAACAACAGAAACAAACCAGGATTTATCGAAGTCCATTCTCACCGACATGTATTATTTGTCACAACAACAGAAAACTTCCTATTTTTACACCTCTTTTCCGGATAAAACTTTTCAGTACCAATCATTATCCTTCTTGCCCACTTACCAAGATTTCCAGTCGTACGGTTTCTAATTCTTTTATTTTTGTCATTTTCCAGTAAACTCTAGTTTTGTTCCGACCGCGATGATAGCGGTTGCTCGTTAATGAGTACTCGAGCTCTGGGTGCACCAGCTTCTTTTCACTGTCATTCCCACTTCCTCCTCCGTTCCTTGACCCACAACAAATACATAAAAGAAACTACAAATTGAAGGTGTTTGTTCTGTAAAGAAACCCTCCGTTTACCAAGGAGAGATTTTATTGTCAATTGAACTCATGCGGTTTCTAAGGTCAAGCGCAAATGACTTAGGCAACCGAGCAAACATAGCCGTACTGAAGACGTGAGCCTGAACCTCGCAGATGAAGATTACGAAAAACTCCTTAAAAACATAACAAGTTTAAAGTCCTATTGTTGGTCCCTTTATCCAGTAAGAAACAAATAACTTCACAAGTTCGGATAGGGTCCTGGCTTAAAGAGGGTGTCTAGAGAATGCACTTGAGTCACGGGATGAGGATTGTTTTTCCCATCGGTCTTTTATTCCGGTCCGAATAGGTTTCAAAAAATACCACAAATGTAAGCCAGCAACAAAAAACTTAAAACTTCTCATGAAAATAGGAAGTACATAGGTGTTGTTTTGTTCGTATCCCTCCCAAGAAGAGAAATTTTGGCGAAAATAACATTTTCTATGCAGCCATCTGTTAATATTCAGGAGGAACAAAATGAAGCGGAGTACTCTAAAATAAGATTGGAAGAGCAATTGTAATAAAATATTTTTAAGTATTTGTTGAACTGTGATACCCAAACGAGCTGTGATTTTTGATGCAATGTTGAATAATGCATGTTGACTCTATCGGATTCATGAAAATTAAAGGTTAATTTATGCGTTCACGTCAATTTGAATTAATGAATAATCATAAACGATTTTTTTTTCATTAGACTTGAAACACAACTTGTGCAAACTAATTGTTGATTTTTTTTTATTTAATGTACTTTAATATTTATGATATAAATATCATGAAAATGACTCGCAAGTTGCCAGGAAAATTTGAGAAATGGGATTTATGTCATGATGTTTCTCGCCGAGGACGAGGCGGTTGAGTATATGAAATACTGTTAATATTTATCTTGCTGAAAGTAATTTATCTATTTCACGGTTGAGGTTCCACGCAACACAAATATTTCACATGAAATAGAAAACCGTAGAAAACTTTATAACAATTTTTTGAGATATTTTTTGTTTTTCCCAATTACAATGAAGGTCTGTTGAAAAACTTCAATAAATTTTCAGTGCAATCTTTCTAGTTACAGAAACGAATTCTTGATCGACTAACAAGACACAGATCCCAATTTTTTGCATTGAATACTCTCATCAATGGTATTAAATGATGTAGTGTTAGGGAAAGAAACAGCCGAGTTTTCTTTACTCCCCTTCCAAGATTACTTCCTTTTAGCTAGGCTCTATACCCGTAGTACTGTTGCCATGACGCAGCTTTATAACAAAGGCATCTTAAAGTTAAGTAACAGTATTTTAAGTTCCCCATCAAATATCGACATCCGTAATTATAACATGAAACATAAGTAAGATTTAACTCTGAAGTATTTTAAGTTCTGAATGAATGTTTAACCCACTACGGGCCTCAGTGAACATCACATAGATTCTTTCAAAAAGTGCAACTCGGAGTGGAAAGGACTAAATCATTTTAAGTAAAAATCGGAAGAAGAATAAAATAAAATATAAAGTGATCGTTGACGATATGACGTGTCAATGACTTGTGGCCTTAGTTATCCTCTCAAAGATACGAGACCGTATCGAGTTTGTAAGTATGAGCAAACAATGTTACGTACTTCAGGAAAATCAAATCATAGCGACTTTTAAAGATGCAGCAACTCAAGTGCATCGTGTAAAGTCCAAAATCTCTCTAAAAGATGGGAACATTTCGGGGGTAAAATTAACTCTGTTATGAGACGTTATGTTTTCTCCTTTATTGACAGAAGATGTCAAATATGCTGCGCTTTTTATTTCTTGCCTGTGGATGGATAATCATCTAAAGTTGTCGCGGGACGTGCTCGGTGGGCAGCTTCGAAAGATTTTCCGTCCGTCTCGAGGTGAGAGGATCAAGTCGTCAGCTCCGTTCTGTACCTTCTTAATGGTGTACATTTCATTCGAGCTGCGCTAAATCTGTCCACGATATCAAATTACCTAAACATGTTCCTATACGAAACTTTTAAATAAGTGATTTTGACTGGCGCTAAAAGAGCGTTGTACTTTCCGAAGAGAACACGGCAAATGTCACTCGTTTGTACAGCCTGCAGGAATGTGCACTTTTTATCTGTAATTTCGTTTAAAGGGGAAACACAGATACCCCAAGTAGCGTACAGTATATGCCTACTATCCTGTTTCACGATTGGTTCTTGAGAGTCATTATGACACCATTTTTTCTCCTCAAATGTGAAATTAACCAGCTTGGTTTAATTTAAAGATGAAATATTGAAGTCCCAAAATATTGTAAAAGATACTTTGAAGAGAAATAAGAAGAAAATTGTGAGATTTGGCTATTGCCTCAAAATAAAATTAGGACGACTGCTCTTGCCCTTTAATAGACTTATGAAAGTTTTAAACGGGTAGCACTTTGCAGGGAGTTCATAAGTAATATTGCTTACGTCTATTCGTGATCGACATACAAAGAAATGTGACACAAAAACTTTTATTCTACTTTTTGATAAAGCGTTTCCTTCGTTAAGACTTTCTCCAAGGAATAGAAGTGACCCCCAACTTCGTTTTGACCCACCTGACAGCCTGATGTGACAAATTTTCTCTTACTGCCTTTATAAATATACCGGTATTTTATGTTTGAACAAATGTTTTGTATTTAAAGTAACTTAAAACCTAAGCATCTTTTGTAGGAATCAAACAGTTTAAAGGTAAAGAGCAGTCCCACAAAAACTTATTTTGAAGAAAAAGCTAAAAACTCGATTTTCATCCTTTTTCTCATCAAAGTATCTGTAATTACATTTTATGACTTTACTATTGCATATTCAAGGTAAACCAAGCAGTTATTTCTGGTAAATTTCACATTTGGAGAGAAATACATTGTCACATGACTCCCAACAGCCAATCATGAAACTGGACAGGCTACTACACTTCTTCAATGTGGGATGACTGCTCTTGCCCTTTAAGTTTGAGAGGTCTTTCCTGTGGTTCAAACTGGGTGCAATTCACTTAATGTATATAGATACCACAAATTTATTTTAGGATAGTCGTGATTTCCAATATTCTCTTAAAGGGCCTAAACAGTCACCCAAAAATTATTCTGAAAAGAAATATCAGCTAAGTCTCGCAAATATCTTTCATTTTCCTTCTTAAGGACTTTAGAAGGGAAATGCAGCTACCAAAATTTGAATACGTAGACAGTTGAGAATTATGTGACTACATTTTTGTCCTCCATTGTGAAATTACTAGGAATTGTTTGGTTAACATTGAATATGGAATATTGATGACCTAAAATATTACGAAAGATACTTTGAAGAGAAATACGAAGAAAATTGGGAGTTCAGCTGTTGTTTCAAAATAAGTCTTTGAGCGACTGTTCCTACACTTTAATTGAGTTGTGAAAGTTTCAGAGGGGTATAGCACTTTCGACAGAGTTCATTAGTAATATTGCTTTCGTCTGTTCGTGTTCGACATACAAAAGAAATGTAACACGAAACTTGAGGGTGGAGATCGCTCGGTGGCTCGATGGCCCGGTGGCTCGATGGCTCGATGTGGAGATGGCTCGATGGCTCGGTGGTTTGAGCGTACTGCCTTGCATACTGAAGGTCCCCGGATCAAATCCCGGTGGAACCACTTGGAAATTTTCTGGGGTCTAAAAATTAACTTGTTCAGCATAGCTGTTCACAGTGATGCTGAGGGGGTTTAAAATTGGTGAATTACAAAATTGGGTATTTGGTTGTCCGTTTCAGGAAGTTGTCCTTTTCAGGAAGTTGTCCGACTCAGGTAGTTGTCCGCTTGCTCAGTTCAGCTGTTGAGCAGTGGTGCAGAGCAAGTATAACCTCCACCCCCTCCAGCCTTTGGGAAAGTGGCGAAAGACTGGGGATACGCTCACGTCCGTCGGATGGGGACGTTAAATGGCGGTCCCGGGAGCAGGATTGGGAGCTATTAGTACACGCCTGCCTCGTTACCTCTGAGCACTAGTCGAAAAGAGAAGGCGAAGTTCGCCGGTGTTCATCCACGCTCACTCTGGCACAGGGTCCACGATGAGCCAAAAGGCTTCCTGACCCTCAAAACGTTGAACTTTTATTCTTTTATTCTTTGTTGATAAAGCGTTTCCTTTGTTAAGACTTTCTTCAAAGGAATATAAGTGACACCCAACTTTACTTATTTTGACCCACCTGATGTAACAATCTTTTTTCTTACTGCCTTTAAAAGTATTCAGATAATTTATGTTTGAACAAATATTTTGTGTTTAAAGTATCTTGAAACCAATGTATCTTTCGTATGAATCAAACAGTTAAGTTTTGAGAGGTCTTTCATATGCTTTAAAGCTGGGTGCAGTTCCCCAAATGTAAACACTATGGAATACAAATTTATTTTGGGCATGGTAACCCCAAACTTATTTTGAAAATTACAACAGCTAAGTCTCACAAATATGTTGTCATTGCCCCTTCTTAGAGAACAAATTCTCTCACCCCCAACTACAATTCTTGTAGGGGTTTACCGAAATTCTCAATTGGCGCAGCTCTTTAATTGACAGCTAATTCAAACAATGCAGAGTACCAAAGCTTATATCACACAGAATGAACTGTACTGAGAGTGTTTTGATTATACACATTAAGCCTTTTTATAATCACCCTGAAACCATAAACAGAGATTGTGTCTGGATGAGGATGAATTTTAGACAATTGTGGGAGGGGCTTAAGAAAGAAGGTTAAGATAACTGGTACTGTTTGGGGTGAGAAAATTGGGCCTTTGTGGACTAAAAGGGGAACACAAGCTTGAATAGGTAGAGTAAACTATCCTGTTTCATGATTGACTCTTGAATATCGTGTGACTACATTTTTCTCATCAATTGTGAAATTTACAAGGAGTAACTGCTTGTTTTGCCTTGAATAATGTAATATTGAAGTTCTGAAAAGAAAATTGTGAGATTCAGCTGTTTGCTTCAAAATAAGTTTGGGGCAACTGCTGTAACCCTTTAAATAAATATTGCATATTCAAAGGAAAACAAGTTGTTTTTAAGCAATGTTACAGCAGAAGAGAAAATACATTGTTCCATAATTCTCAAGAGCCAGGAATGAAACAAAACAGTGCAATACACGTGCTCAATTTGGGGCGACGTCATTTTTCCTTTAACTAGAATATTTTATCAGCCTTATCTTACCAGTTGAAAATATAAAGTCCTCATAATTCTTTGGCTTATAGCTTAGGACTTACGTGTCCACCTACTTTTTCCAGATTTCGGGCAATGCAGCATTCTTAACCTGCTTCAAGCTTGTGTAAAATTGTTTAGATACTGGTCATTGTTATAGTTTTATTGGTAACAAACAAATTTAATGACGATTAAAGATAATTTCTATCTCTTTCATATTGTACGGTACTAACGTATATTCTTTGATGTTAATCATTTTTTTACCATTTTTATTTAATATTGTTTTGTCCCAATTTGTACTTGGCCACCGCAACTTAAAGTAATTGCAACACTTATTTTGGCATCAAAAAGGCAAAAATATGATGTGAGAACCTTACAATTTTGTCGTTTACATACCTGATCAGTTTTGGGGGATGGAACTATGTGAGTTTGCCCAAACTTTTTGTGATGGTATTCTCAACAGTGCGAACATATATGCGTCCATGAATTCGTTCCATCTGGGCGTGGATAAGTTAATTGTTTGTATTCTGTATGTGTAAACAATGTCTGTATATTGAATGCTCTGCACCTGTGTTTTCAAACTACTGGCAATCTATTTATACTTCATGTGTTGAACAATTCTACTCATCAATTTTGATATAGTATCCACATTGCATCTGCTAAATAGAAATAATATATGAGTATTTGGCTATGACAAATACTCAAAGAACTAAACGCGGCTAATATCCATCACAGTCTCGTTCAATCATTCTCAACGGTAGTCGAGTTATTTGCGATGCTGCTATACGCGAACACTGTATGTCTTAAGTCAACAATACAGATAATTAATTGAAAACCCAACCCCTGCATACTACGCACTCGACTCCAAGGAAGGTTTCCTAAATTTTGATTTTTTTGGTAAAGACAAGGTCGATCACCTGTTATATATGCATGGGAAAAAGTTACAAATGATGGCCCTCTGATTTCTATAAATAAAACTTTGATACTTCGGCTTAAAGCGTCTCATTGAGTTTGTTCAAGGAATTCAACTATTTTTTCCAAACCTGTTAAGTTTTCTTCACATACCAATGAGAAATGGTCAAACTTAGACAATCCCCATATCCTACATACAAATAACTGTTATATGAATATGAGTGAGTGTTAACGATTAAATTCGGTTTTCAAAAAAAAATGTGACCAGACACTTTTTGTAGTTATGCAGAAACACCCCACAAAATTCAAAATTTCTACTTTTTCACTGCGGTAACTTTTGCATATGTTACTTGACTAATCATGCTAATTATAAGCATTGCCATGTGATTACCCTTTAATACTATCGATATCAACTCAATGAGCCCCTTTCATGGAACAAGACAACTACCATGTAAGTTAAGTTGTCATCTATATTCTTCTCCATGATACTTTCCACATCATGACGTCACATGCTCATTACTATTTTAACGTAACACTATTTGTATAATTTGCCACAAATAACCATACGCAAAAGGATCATTTCACCCCAATCAGACAGTAAACCGTCAATAAAATGTCCTTATTATTTATTTCTGTCCTTGGTCCTTTGTTGTGCTAATTTTTACTACAATGATTTCATTTATTGTTTATTTTACCTACCGGTATTATTTCATTATATATATTATTTTCATTATTCATTTAATATTGATAATTTCATCCTTTGTTTTGATTATTATTACGTTTTTGGTGTCCTGACCTCACCCATCCATGAGTTGGGTATCTTCAGCTCAAGACCCGTAGCCAAGGACAACCTCTTCCCCTTTGAAAATTTTTTTCTCTCACGGACACATTGACTTAATATATTTGTACACATTTGCCACCCGCGAAAAAATTTCGCGCTCCACTGGAAAGGTTTACTGGTTTAAGCTCACCTTCGGACCCTTGTCTGGCTACGGGCCTGCTTCAACTTGCAACCAACAGATACAATAAGCTTTAAAGGGGGAAGTTTAAGCAAAAATTTCATTTTCATATGTGAAAGCGGAATTAAATTAACACAAGATGGTGGAATTTCCATTCAAATCAGACATGTACTTCTCGAGATACCATTAAATGAAGTTAACAGATTTGTTTTCCAAAGCGATCTTGAGGGAATGAAGGAATGTTTTGTTTCTTTATGTTTTTCAAACTGTTGTCTTGACCTTGAAGTTAAAGGGGGATGTCCTCATCAGGAATGTGAAGGTTGTAATGTTCCCATGAATTTCATGCAGACACATTCTCATGACATGATACTGTTGAGGAGAAAATGGTCGTAAAGTTTAAAGGAAAAACAAAAGACCGTTCATTAATGTAGGGATGTGATGTCATATGAGTTTGCCTTGAGTTCACTTTTTGTTGAAAATGTGACAACTTTACCGGCGCATATCTTGAAAGCCACGCATTGGATAGATGATTAGACTGACTCTTCAAGTGATCTTTATAATGGCCTATGACAGGTGCCCTCAGTCAGTCAGTACCAAAATGTCCCACGTTTTTTATTCAAAGATATTTGGGTATGTATAATTTGTTACCAATTAATTGAAAACAACAGAATTTTGAAAACACGGAAGCAGTATTTGTCTGTTGAAATAAATCGACCGATCGGTCTCAAACCGATTTTAGTAATAAAATTATGCAAAATGAAAACAAACGAATTATAATAAGTGTTCTTTTTATTCCAACCAGGACTGTTTCGTTTGAAAATGAAAGAAATGTAATCTATGAAAAACTTCGTACTCCTCTAGTAAATATGAAATAACTACAAATCAAGTATTTTATAGTGCCAAGAAGTGTATGTGGAAACGTCCGAAAGTCCGAGCAACAAATGCTTATAAACAAAACAGTGAGAAATTTATGGAGAGTATGAACAATTTTTATGGTTATTGAAAATGACACATGAGGAAGTTTCTTCACATGCACTATCGTTCGGTTTTGCATTTGTCTTTGTACAGTATACGTTGGCTTTTAGTTAAAAATATTTTGCCTCTGTTTTCTTCCTCTCAAATAATGACATAACCAATAACTGGACTGCTCCATCGCTATGTCTTTACAAACTTTTCACTTCTCTCTTGTTAGTTTGAAAGGTTTCTCTTATACTTCCGAGTTGGGTCTCGTTTTTCAGTGAAACGAAATATTAAGCAACGAAAGCCACGCAGAGGAATGAAAGAAAGAAACCGAATTAATCTAAACCTTTTTTTCTACAGTTGTATGGTCGTTTGAATTTCGCTCACGAGGAAGGCATCCACTTACTCTGGTGGTCTTCCATCTTCTATGAGATTATATGAAAGAATTCTACCGTATGTGCCCTTGATATTGGCAACCTGACACCAAAACAAACAGTGAGTCCTCAATTTCCCCAACAACAGAAGTCGATCAATTCAACGACGAGCTCAGCTTGGTCACGCAATGGCGGCAGTACCGATAGAAATGTATAAATGAAATTACAACCATTTCATGATATGTGACTCACATATCGCATACGCTTCTCATAGTAAAAGAGAAACTTTGCCGTTCAAGTTTTAAGTCCTATTTTTTGAGGCGTTGTTTGGTTTTCATTTGAGGTAAACCTGTGTGGATGGAGAAATATTCAGCAGGGCAATAGTGGTTTCGCGTCCCTCTGTAATTGAAAGCCGCCCCTCTTTCACTTTTTCCAAATGTAGCTGATCCACTATAGTTTTCATGGTCCTTTGTTCCATGATTGATGGTAGTGACATATCCTCTTTAACTGAAATATATAGCATTACATGAATTTTTTGTATATTATTTTCTATTTGAAAGGGAAATTAAAGGGGCAAAGTCGGTCACCGTTCGATATAATAAAATAGTATGGTACGGTAACTTTTCATAAGATGATAACCAATTCGTAGAGTTGGCTATTGCTCCTCACCCCACCTTAAAGGGGAAGTTAAAGCAAAAATTAAATTTCACATGTGAAAAGAGAAACCAAATCTACACAGTGGGGTGAAATTCCCAGTCAAATCGGACATGTATTTCTCGAGATATCACAGTAAATGAAGTTACTAGATTTGCGTCCGTAAGTCACTTGAGGGCAGCAGAGCTTATATTACTTCCTCACCTTGACATGAAATGCTTTGTTTCCCATGGTTTTCTTCACTCTTTTGTTGACCTTTACTTTAATAGGAATAGGACCTCCCTGTGGAGAATACGAAGTTTGTCAAGTTCTCATGCCCCCTATGCAATTATATTCTGATTATATGTGTTGATGGGAAAATAGGTTGTAAGGTTTAAAGAAAAACAAAGTTCTGCCCATTAATGTGAGGCTATGATGTCATATGAGGTTGCTCCAAGTTCCGTTTGTTAAGATGTGACAAATTTACTTGCTCATATCTTGAGAACCACACAACCGATTTCAATGCAAATTTCACCAAAATGCTTAGAATAAGAACCTCTCTAACATATCAAAACTTGAAATGACCTTAAACCCTTCTTTTAAAGGCAGTCATTTGGCATAGCTCTAATTTGATTGACATTAAATTAAAAACGAAGAGGAGCTCAAATTGCAAAGTATTGGAGTGTTCTTATTTCACACTATAGGGCCCTTTCTATGCTCACCATGGTATGCCCTAAAGTAATAAACTTGGATTGTATCTGGATAAGGATGAATTTTCGACAACTGTGGGAGGGACTAGAAGGAAATAGGTTGGGAGAATTGGAACAGTCTGTGGTGATAAATAACTGACTTTATGTGTACCTCAAGTCAGAAAATTCAAAATATATGTTCAACAGCATGAAAAATGAATTCCAAAAGTTCAACCCATATCTTCATCGGACATTCTTGAGCCGAGATATAAAATGTTGAAATTTATTCACTTAAATTAAAATATTGCGCAATAATTTGTGATGTCATTGTTGTACTGCCCAAATTACAATTTTTGTATTTCTATGTTTTCCTGAAAGTTACTGCACCTTAAACCAAGGTGTGATTGCACTCTTACTCTTACTGTCTTATGGGGTGATGTAATTAATTAAGTCCTTTCTGTACAACATGCTTTGCAAGCAAACAGGAAGTTCTCAAGGTTGTAAAAACATTTTTAATTTTAAAGAGAAACAAAGCAGAGAATATGAGTTGTACAATAAGAAAGTCACAAATTATTGCGCAGTGGACAAATTTGTTTTAGGTGAATAAATTTCAACATTTTATATCTCGGCTCAAGAATGCTCTCTGAAGATAGGGGTTGGACTAATTCAGTGCTTGAGGGTGGTTTGAAGCTTTGCATTCAAAGAGAACCAGGGAGAACAGCGAAATGTACGGTTAGCCTCCGAGGTGCACCCCTCTCCGTTCTGAAATCCCTCCCATGCTCCTACGTTCACCTAACGTGTTCCAATTTTGCAGCTGAGAATGGTTTGATCAGTTCGGGAGATAATCGCTTTCGGGAGAAAATGAGTATTACCTCGATAGGGGGAAAAATGCCTGTTTCAACGGTATGAATATTTATGAGCACTTAGTGTCTACCTCTTCAGAGTCGTCGATTTGTTTAATAAATGTGTGTATAATGAATTGTGAGGTAATAGTTTAGACATAAAAAGGAAATTACCATGGACCTTCAACTACGTATTTACAAACATATGTGTTCGCACGACCCACTTGCACACCTTTAAGTGAAAAATGGTGTACAAAACTTGCGGCTGCGTGGAGTCTATAAATTAAACTTAGGACAAAGAACGTAGCAAAATTGCTCGATTTCTCAAAATCGGCGTGGTGAACAGCCAAACATGTCGGAGATTTTTTATTCCCCTGTCAACAGAGTCTTTTAAAATACAGGAATTTCTCTTTCCTAAAAATCGATAAAAATTGCAAGGCTGTTTTGAACGTTACCTCCGTTGAATTTGCGCGGTAGGATCGCAATGCATCGTGGGAGATATTTGAAAATGGCGCCAGCCATGGCAAAACAATCCCCCGATCGGGTGAAAATTGATTTCCCCCGGAAGAGGTTATCTCCCGAACTGTTGATATGGAATGCTTGCAGGCGAGAAGAAAACCACCGTATTTCATATTAGCCTACGTCGGTCATGAGTAATTCACACCTTCACTTTAAAAGCTGCTGCTCAATTTACAGACCCCCCCCCCAAAAAAAAAAAAAAAAAAGAAAAAAAGATGTAAACAAACATTACAGTAAAAAGTCCTGAGAACAAAGTTTCAAAAGTTCAAAGTTGTCATGATTTTTTCCGGTAATCTTTTTGTAGGTTTTTTATTTTTCTTTTCTGTAATTTCACTTTTATTTTACTCACACAGTTTATTTTACAGTAAGCTGTCTTGTCTACAGTACAAAACAGGACAAGTACATTTGTCACAACTTGATTGCAAAAGAAGACCAAAATAACTTGGTTTCTAACTTTCTACATTCCACAATTTATATGATCGCGCGTAGATTCTGCACGAAAGGAATGTTTGTTTCAAAGGACGGACCAATTGGGACTCTGCATTTTGTTTTTCTAATCAAACCTTTTACATATATATACAAATGTGATACACACACTCTTTTCTTAAAATGGTAGGAAAACATCATTTCAATATGATGAGGAAAATTTCAATGTAAAGAGAATCAAATTGAACACATCATTTATAGAAAAATTCAAAATAGGAACAAGCCACACCTCTTTTCTTCTAAGACAGGACAAAAAGATACATCAAAAACATGTATGAAGAAGATGGCACTTAATGAGAAGCAGGCGCGTAGAATGAGAAGCAGGCACGTAGCTAAAATTTTTTCAGGGGAGGGAATTTTAGAGTGTGATGTGTGGGAGGGCTCTAAAGAGGAGGGCGTCCCCCTCCCCTTCGGAGAAAACCGATTTTTGAGGTCTCCAAATGCAAAATGGTGCAAAATTTGCTCCGAAAATGTGATAGGTTCTGGACCAATCACCTATTTTGCCATTTTTGGAAGCCGTTCTGTTTTCTTTTTCAAACGGGATGGAGTCCAGGCCTGGGTGTTGCCTACAGTGATCACTTTAATTGAACTTCTAGGATTAAAATACTATTACAAAATTTTTTTTGTCAAAAAGCAGTATTGCTCTGCAAAAATATGGACGACGTACGTCTCCAAACCCAGATACCCATGGATCAGGTCTCGGAATAAGTATATTTTAGAGAAAAAAATTGTTAGAACACCCGCTCCTCCTTTTAATGTTGACTATGTTATGCTGTTCACGGCACATAGCTAGCCACTCTTTTCGACGCAACACTGGGAGGGGGAACGGGGGTTTCATGTTAGTCTATAACTGAGATTCATGAAAATGAAAAAGTGTTCAAACAGTTTTTTCCAAGATTGCACTTACCCATAGATTGAGTCCATCAATAAATATATGTTGAAAGTAAACGCCAAAGGGGGAGGGGGGTCGGTTGAACTGTTTAATATGATTATCTGTACTTGGGCAATATCAATGTCAACATCTTTTTTCAGTTTGAAATTCATTCCTTTTAATGGGAAAGTTGATCAACGAGTATCCTTTTAAAAAATATTCTTAGGTTTATTACAACTGTACAACATGAAACCTATACCTTTGGGTCAAGTTGGTACTTTTTAATGGGTTATCCATGCACAAAATGTATCTTGTTTACCTTGCTTAAAACCGGTTAATATATTTAAAGACGATGGACTATTTTGATATTGTTCCATTGTAAATGACATAGTAGACAGGAATTAATAGCTGTTCATCCGACCGCTTAACAGAGATAAGTGATTCAATTGTTAACCACTACCCCGGAGAATTGAGATATGATGATATTATTACGCCCATTGACATATAGGCCATTCCGTGACCGTAAAAACAGTCTTTGCGCCCTAATTGACGAGTCCGCCACTTGCCATTGCACTTTGTGTAAAGTAACCGTTTAATTTCCCCAAGCAGAACAAAATAGGCCTATGTCTTTTTTTAGTTGATCAATAGAACTGTTCCGATAAAATGATGGAGTTAATGTCAGAACGCATTGTTATGGTTTGAGATTAGCACGGCTAGCCTCCAATCCACCGCCGGTTATTTCTTCAAAGCTAATGAGGTAGAAAAAGCTAAAGGCTTCCTTTTTAACGCACGTTAAAAAGTTCGCCTTTTCGAGGTCTTTGGGGAGTTGAGCAGAAGAGTCGGCGAGAGCAATCGTCTGCTTTAGCTGTCGTCTGCTGCTTGTGTTCTGTAACTATTTGATGGAGCACATTCATCACTGGATCTTTCTCAGTTGATCGGATGACAAAACGACACCTAAGACACAACACGGAGAAAAACATCTAGACTTCTGTCAACCTAAGTATGTCATTGAGGAATCCATCTTGTCTATAGTTTTTGTTAGAACTTTGGATTGAAGATGATTTTATTTAAGATTAGAAAGTTGCCCTTTACTTTTTTTGAATTTTTTGAATTGAAGAGAAATGGAAGACGTGATTTCAAGTCACGAAATTCTTCTAGCTCAATAAAGGACAAAAAGGGTAAAATTAGATGTCCTCATTAAAGCAAAGTAGCGGTACATCTATCAAATGAATTAGTTTAATTATAAGACTTCATTTAAACATTACAGGTTCCACCAGTTTATATGTAAGGTGACAACTAAGCAATTATTCATGTTTGGTTGGCTGCTATAGACGGAATCACTAGGTGCTTTTTTGTATTTTTTTTTTTTTTTTTGAAAACTAATTTTTGTGTTTTTTCATGCTTCACAGATTTTAGTCTTTCAGGCAGTAGATTAACATATCTCAAACATTGAATAAACGTTTCTTGCCTCTTTTATTCAAATCCATTCCTTTATAAAAGATAAAAAACAAAGTAAACTGACGGCGTGCTCCATTAACGTCATGTTGTTCAATAAATTTCTAACTTTAAAGGCCTAGCAATTCTCCTAACGTAGCACTTTTTACTTGCTGTCAATCAAAATCTATGCCAATTGAGAATTTCTGTAGAATACAACAAAAGTTGTAGTTTGGGTGAAATTTGACTGTCTTTTAACTGGAGAAAACAAAATAGAAGCCCTTTATTTCCCGTCAAATAAAAAAATGAAAAACAAATAGGGACAGAAGCAAAAAGATAATAGAATATCGTCCTGATGCCCGATATTCGGTTATATCTCTGTTTATTGCATCAGAAGCTGTCAGCCTTGTGGGGATTTTAAAGGTTAGTACGAAATGAATGAAAAAAAAAACGACTCAAGTTTTTCACAATTAATCATTATCTTATACTCATTTATTTTCATTGTTTTCTTACATAGACAGTAAATGTCTGACTTCATGTCTCTTTACTATAGGATTAAAATTCTAATATTTTGGGGGTGGGGGTGGGGAAACAAAAAAGGTTAAGTTATTCACAATAAAAAGTACTTGTCTGAAAATATAGCTAACTGAATGATTGCCAAATATCAAATGAAGTATTACAATGAAGTATTATAGTGATAATGCATGACGCGTCACGATTTGCTAATTATGATCTTAGGCATATTAACTTAAAGCATGGCAATAAATTGAGGGAGACATCCTACTTTTTAGTAACGCTTTATTTCTTGCCTCGACACTTCCTCCACTTGAAAGTCAGGAGCTTAGCTGAACGGGGCCAGGGGACCAGATATTTGGCAGACCCCTTCGGAAAAACTGTTTGTGTCTTAAAAATGTGTAAATAATTAAAGGGAAAGAGTACACTCTAAAAAATGTTGTGTAGGATTTACACAATATTGTGTGACTAGTCCACCAAATTCAACAAATGTGTAGAAAGTACACATGGTTGTGTAATAAATTTACACAACATGTGTAGAATTTACACAACACTGTGTAGTTTATACACATGTTGTGTAAATTTATTACACAACCATGTGTACTTTCTACACATTTGTTGATGGGTGGACTAGTCACACAATGTTGTGTAAATTCTACACAACATTTTTAGAGTGTAGTCACCCCAACATGAAGTAGTGAAGTATTGGCTGTTGAGAGTCATGTGACAATTTTCTCTTCAAACATGAAATTTTCTAAAAGTAACAGCTTGCCTAGCATTGAATATGCAATACTGAATTTATAAAATTTGATGAAGGATACTTTAAAGACAATTTAGAGGAAATTGCAATATTTAGCGGCTGCTTCAAATACCGTAACTTTTTTTTTTTGGGGGGGGGGATTGTTCTTAAACTTTAAGAAATAAAACTGGAAGTGTGTTAGACAGAATTAGACATCGATTTCGTGCCTATTCTAATACTAATTTGTTACCTAGGATCGCTAAAACATCAGCCTATAGCTACCCCCCCCCCCCAGTGATATCGGTTTGGGGACCGGGTAGGCCTACGTGGTTAAATTCTGTAGAGTATCCGCCTCTCATTCGAAGGGAGGTCTATGGGCTCGATTTCCAGTGCTACTCATATCAAAACTTAAAAAATAAAACCTATTGCCATTGCGGGTGATCGATGGAGTAGGGGCAGGGAGGTGTTAAAAACACCTCCCTGGTAGGGGGGACAAAAAATTCAGAGCTTTGAAGGCCGTGAAAGAGACCATGGACGAAGCTAGGTCAAACCGAAAGGTTTTTTAAGTTGAGGGGTAAAACGCCCACAATTCACACAAATCAAGTCATCAGTTTTGGAAATATCCATAACACAATGAAAAACAAAATCTTACATAAAACAAAGTGGTTTAAAGAGATCGATCATGACAGTGGACTCTTGTCAATCAACAGACCAGAAAGTAAGTAAACTAACAATTCGAAATTTTTCTTGGATCAATTTCACCTTTCTTTTCAATAATGATACGGTTTTCTTTTAAACCGGGTACGAAAAAACACTTTTCGCATGTTCAATCAGTTTTGCGATTTGGAGGTAGAAGACATTGTGAACAAAGAGGGAGAAATTAAAGGGAATTTTTAGCCGAAAAATCAACATCAGTGACACGATTTCCCACATAAAAGTGATCAGAACCCCAAACAAAGCGACCTTTAGGCCACCCCATGGATCTTTTATCTTGCCTTTTGCTTACGTTAGAGACCCAAGTGGTCTACAAAGCCCTGCACAATAGCCTCATTATACCCATTGTAATGGCAGTAAAAAACCCTTTATCACCATTTGTTGAAGTAAGGCAAACATTAAGATTTCAGGAATTGTCTTTCTATCGTGATCAATGGTCGTTTAGCCCCCACCCTTGATATTTGCGTAAAGCTCAAGTTGTGTCGTGTCTTATCTTTACACAGGGATTGCCAAAGTTTACTTTGGAATGCGACGGCTTTAAAATGGGCGACAAAATACCAACGATGAGACAACATAAAACTCAAGATCAGAAATCACCTCAAAAACAACTTCACTCGACAACGGTTCTTCACCATATTACGCGCCAAAATTGCCCGGGAGGTTCTAAGCAATGCAATAAAATTTACAAGTGTATAAAAGATGTTATTATATTATTTTTCTGGAGCTTTTATCTTGATAAGACTTTGTTTTTACCGAAACATACATTCAATGGCACAAAAAGGAGCAATCTCATTTTTTGACCTTTACAGTGAAACAAAATAAAAAATAAAAAAATCGACGTTTAGTCTTCAATTTCTTTACTTGGGGTCTGAACGTAAAAGGTTATCGTTTATATCATCGAGCTAATACTTTGTCAAGGTAGTACCGGTAAGGTCACATGCATACATCGTGTATATTAAATGCATTCTTTATCATGCACTGTTCTAAAAATTAAGTGCCGGTAAGTTTTTTAAATTGGTGATTATTGGTCTCATACACCGAAATAGTTCAAAATCCCCAAAACTGTAATAAAAATAATTTTTGATCAAAGTTTTACTTACATTTTCATTTTTTCATTTAAATAGCAGCAAGATTTATATTTAATTTACACCAAATTAACTTCCCATCCCTGTTTTCTAAAAAAATATATATAAAAAAAAACTGGAAATTTGAAGAAACTGAAAGTCTTTTCAAAGAAAAAATCATAATAAAAATGCGATGAATGAAGTTTGAAAATTTGATTATTTCTGATCAAAATACAATATCTGATGAAGCAGCGTTTCAGTTGTTTGTGTGAAGTCGGTTGATAACGAATGCAGCAATGTGTGTCGTTAGGGACCGGCTGTCTGATTTTATGCATATTAAGCACACCTTTTAAGCTACGTATCTGTGTTTGTATTCAACCTCCAGTTGGATTCCTTGGAGCTTTTCTTGGTAAAGTGCAGCTTTAGGCATGGCTTCAGGATTATTAGTGCATAGTTTCAGTTATTTACTTAACTTAAATCCCTAATGACTTACCCACGTTAGCAGCTTTAACTGAAACGGTCTTTTCGGTTTCTGACACAAAAATTAATAAAGGGTAAGGATCTATTTACTAAGGCTCAATAGTGCCTATCATCTTTTAAAGTTTTTAAGTTTTATATTTTTCCCCTTCTCTCTCTTTCACTTACTCAGTTCGTGTACATGTCAACGTGAGGCAGAATTGTTTGTAAAATATAGCGACCTTTCTGCGCGTATTATATTGGCATTTGAATGACGACGTATTTGCAGTTAGATCAGTCAATATTATTACAGAAAATAAATATGTTAAATGGTTGTTTTCCCTCAACTTGGTGGCTCCATCGAAGCTACTCAAATATGGTTTGTAAAGATGTCGGCTTAAAACCCGTCTACAGGGACATTTTGTTAAATAATTACTCTGGAAGATCATATTTAGTGATCACATACTCTACATAAATTTTCAATGTGTTTCTCATCCTTTGTAGAGGTTTGATGAAAAACATATCTCTTTCAGACCGTTTGGTGAGTAAATTTGAAGAGAAAAAATGACCGAATGATGGAAAGGATACATAAAAAGAGTAAATATGTGAAGCAGAATAACAGTCGAAAGCGCTAAAGTGTGTCACAGACATCATATTTGAGAAATATATACAGTAAATATGAATACAAAATCCTTTTTATATCCTTTCAGCAAGCATAGTTATAGAGTCAGCTGTCTCGGCCAGAATTTCACTAGGCTGCCAGGGATGCATTTATACAAAAGACTGGCGGGAGTGAACGACATATTTTTTAATTCACAAGAATATTTCGTACCTTCATATAAAAACGAAAAGGACCCTGGCAGCCACTCTTAGGTACCGTAGTATGCAAATGACAGTATGATGATACTGTATATGGGGTGAAGGTAAAACGTATTTTTTTATTTACCATACTTTGTATTTTTATATAAAAACGAAAAGGACCATGACAGTCCTTTTAGGTATTACTCATATGACAAGATGATGATAGGCCTATTAGGTGGGGTACGACACTTTTTCTCAAATTAAACTGCACGTGTACCGTATCACATATACCCCCCCCCCCCCCCCGATCCTTCGTCTCACTTTTTCTGCAGGTCGCGTGCGCCTCATACTTTTTACTAAGGTTAACTACACATTTTAAAATTTGATTGAATAGGAAATGATAAGGAGACGTCTCTAGTACTAAGTTGATAGACTATTAAACTAGTTAAAAGGAGTATTATATATAAGTCCAGTTTCTAAAAATAATCTTGGGGAATTTCAATTTCATCAGTCAGTGAAAATGTTTTGGGAAAAGCATAACTTCATCTTTCAGAAACTTAACCTAACATAAACATTTTAGACGTTATCGGTTGTCGACAAAATTTACAAAAAAAAAATTATTTTAATAATTTAAAATTGTTAACAACTCTGGTTGGAACTTGGTGTGCAATTTAATGAATTCTTTATATTAACAAAAATCAAATTTCTTCATTTTTGAAATGGAACATTATTATTATTAGCTTTTTGACACAAGAGATAAAAAATGATCAAAACAATTTTTTCTTTTACTCTGGAAACTTCTGATGAATTATTTCAGTTTTGACAATTAAGGTCGCAAGCTATTATTCGCATCAATTCCAAGAGAGTTGAAAGTTTACAAACTCTCAAAATCTAGCAAGAGATCAAAAAAGTAAGTTGTATGTGCTTCAATTTATAATAAGAAAGGTAATTATTAATACAAGTTATACTAAATTATGTCTTTGGGAACTTTAAATGTTACTAAATATGGTTTCCACCACTATTTTAGTTACAGGTGTAAATGATAAAAACATGTGAAATTCCCAAACTTTTTGTCTTAATTTGTTTTGAATTTGTTTTTAAATAATGCATATTTGAACACTTTTGAAACTATGATCTTTTTTATAGAAGAGCTTTATTTTTGACAAATTTGTTTCATCTATTTTGTCCTCTTTTCTGTTCTCTTATCTCCTCTTAAGACTTCACTTTTATATTTTTAGAAAAGTGGTGACATATAATTTTATGTGATATTGAAGCGGCTCCTTCATAGCTTATCAGTATTATATGTTTTATCATAATTCCAAATGGAGAAGTTGTCCGCGCTTTAAAAAAAAGGGAGCATGATAGTTTCTTTTCATCTATTCCAAGCATATCTTTCGTGCTGGTCCGAACTTTGCTGAATTTTGTTTTTTATTGTTTTTCTCCAACAAACAATACATACGATATTACCAATGCATTACATCGGATTATTTGCGCTTTGTTAACACCGTGAAAGTCAT
The DNA here is from genome assembly GCA_037179385.1 of Holothuria scabra. Classification (NCBI taxonomy): domain Eukaryota; kingdom Metazoa; phylum Echinodermata; class Holothuroidea; order Aspidochirotida; family Holothuriidae; genus Holothuria; species Holothuria scabra. The sequence continues at coordinate 23,258,402 of CM074180.1, forward strand.
CGTTTTAACTCCAGCCACGGCAAAAGTCAAAACAGCGTGCAAATTGAAGGCCCTAGGCTAATTTCTGTTTCGCCATGACTTCCTCTCGGCTTTTCGTTTTTCATCATTTTGCTTTCAACTTTTTTACCAGTGGCACTTGTCTGAATAATTCCATCCTCTTAATTTCAAGTTATGCCTCTTAAATATTTTCAATTATGACTAATCAGAGAAGACAATCAATAAAGTTGGAAGTCTTTATCAAAATGAAAAACACTTTTATCAATTTTCTGGGTAATTTGTTCACAGTCAGCTTAAGAAACCGCTGATGCGAGAGGACCGCTTGTTGATAACGGCTGGTCTGCCGATTATGTGGAAGTTGCCTTTGCTAGCGTTCGGTAGATAGAAAGAACCGCTCCATTGCTTCCCACGGGAGACAATTTAAGAGGTTGATAAAACGCATCTTTGCATCTCATGGGAGCTCATGGAAGAAAAAAGACATAGAATGACATTTTGCTTGTCTTTCGGAACATTCTCTTTCGATTTTTAATCAATTTTGTTAGGACTATGTGGTTTATTTTCACTATTGCTATTGAGAACAAAGATCTACAAACGTTGCTACCGCAGTTGTGTTTTGGAACAAGTTCAATTATTTTGTCCTTTTATTAATTTTATGAAGTTCAAAGACGAAGTTTGCAAGAAAAAGCAAGTTTGATTGAATTTTGGAGGTCATTTTTCAATCTTTTGCAGAATATTTCTAAAAATGTTGTCTTTCGCTTCCCTTATATATGTCTCGTACATTTTATGTTTTTTTTTTTGTGTGTTCTTCTTTATTTGGAATTATTTTATATGGAGTTGTAAACTTTAAAATGAAACATTAAACGGATTTTTTTCAAGTGAATTAGTTACTTTTTTTGTACTGTAATAAAATTTATTCACGCGATGTAGTATTATTTTACGGTGAAAATATGAATTTTGCGATGATTTGCAAAAAAAAAGCCCATACAACGTGACATTGCTTTGTGTCAAACTATTAACGGGAAATTTAGTTGCGCGTGGCATTTTAATTTCTCTCTCAGTAAATCCCGTACTTTTGTCTTTTAGATAGTATGATTAGCGAGCAGGAACAACAATATAATTGTTTTCCACGGTCTGAGTTTGCTATAAATTATAGTTTACTCAAATATTTGTAATTTCTTTAATTAACTGCAGAACAATAACGAGCAATATTGCCAAAATGAAAAAAGGTCGCATGTGTTTATTTATTGAATTGTTATCTAAATGAAGCTGAACAAATAAAAAGCATAAAATCCAGGTTACGTATCAAATTAGGACAATTTTAAGTACCATGCTCAAAAATTGGTACCGGTAGTAATTAGTGATAAATTGTTTGAACCACAGAGATACATAATTAGTAGTGGCGGCGCCATACTGAGGGCGCTACAATGATTTATTCTACCGATAGTTCTGATTCAACCCCCATTTTCCAAAGATTTTAAGAGTACAGGTCGGAATCTGGCATGATAGTCGATTTGTAGTCAATCCAAAACAATCTTTTAGTGCGTGTACCTGCAGGGAAGTGGGAATTATCTCAAATGCCTCTACAACAAAAACCTATTAATCGCTGTTACATGTAAATTAAAATATATAATAGGAAACTTTATTTCATAAATGTCAATGAAATTAGTCTGTATACATCTTTTAATTCTTTAAACCTGCGCTTGAAGAAAGAATAAAATACCAATTTTGATTTTTTCTTCATATAAAACAGTTGTTAAGATCCGAGATGCGAAACCCGTCTGAATAGGACTAGTAACTTTTTCCATCAGCAAATTAATCAGCACAATTGAACGTCTTATCAAAGATGGAGAAAATTTTCAGTTGAATACAAATTTAAAGTAAAGCTTTTTCGTCCCATGTGACAGGTTTTTCCTTCAACCGCACACTCCTATTCATACAAAATTTCTTCATTAACGACGATTTTAGTGAAGTCAACTTTTCATCAAAACTTTTTTTCTTTTTCAATCATTTGCTAAAAGCTCTGTAGTTAAACATTGAGAAACTGATACATTCAGACCTGGACGATGCACGGAGCTCTCGCGCATGAGAATTACAGCACTTTCAAATAATTAATATTTGTGATTCCTTTCAAAAAATTGTTAAACGCTAGTAACTTGATACAGGAATTATGATGAGAGTAAAAAGCCTCGATAGGAAGCAAAAGACGGCAGGGTTAGGCCTACACATGTTACATGTTAAATAAAATGAAAAATTTATAAAATAATAAAATAAAAATTAAAAAATCCGTGATAAAAAGGTAAACGTGGCATCTGCTGCAAGTACCAGTTGCTGAAGACTATATAACAATTAGATTTTGTTTTACCCGGCAATGCTCACCTGACTTCAAAAGGTAGAGCGAATTTGTACGTTAACATGTCTTGTGTCTCCTGAAGGCAAATTGTTGATACGAAGTCAGTGACTTTCTGTACCCACTATCTTCCCATTACTGTACATGTTATCACGGTACACACTCCGCGATTTCGTACAATTATTTACGCTGGGATCCGAAAGAGCAGTATTCAAATATACACTGCGCAGCAAAGTTCTATAGACATTCGCTCATATATACGTCGACAACAAATTTGCATTGTTGCCAATTGTTTGTAAAAATGTATTTAATATCTGTAAGATGGTTGTTCTGTGATTACAGCTAACGAATGTAGCTCTCTTATTTTATTTGGTAAATATTGAGATAAATATTAAGATTACTTAAGGTTCTATCAACCGAGAGGACTAAATATTTGTCGAAACAAATAAAAAAGACTCTGTCAATTTACTCTGTTTTGTAAAAGCATCCGTTACGTTGTAATTGTTTTTGACGTATACTTTGATACTAGCATTTTCACTGAGAAAATTTGAGTGATTCATTGACTTGTTATAGTGTAAATGCATTCTTGAAACTTAACCATGATGATTTACAAAGTGACGTATTGTTTTCAATAAGGAAACAATAAACTCCAAACCATGACAGAGGTAGAAGTCCCTCAAAGTTAAAGTAAGTTTTTATTTTTCATTCCTTTCAAAATTAACATATAAATAAAAGCCAACAAGACAATTTTCAGTTGTATTTAAAGTTTTACACTCTCTTGTTTTCATGGTCGACGGAAACAAATTCTTATTAATACTTTAATGACAGTTACCGGCACTAGTGTTTTAAGTTGGATCATATGGTAGAGCTTCATGATTAAAATGTTATAATAAAATTGTAATCGATCTTCTTTCATCATTTTAAACTTCAGCATTATTTGCGATTGTGTCATGAGCTTTGAAAGTAAAAAATCATTGTCTTATTCTCTTAATCTGTTCACATAACAATCAGTCCTTTTGTTTTATGCAAGTACGGTATGATTGTTTAATTTTTATAAAAAAAAAAGTACATAAAAAATTCACAAATTATTTAATCTGACAAAACAGATTAGAAAGAGCGTATAATAACCGAAAACCTCTCATTTTATAGGAAGTTAAAAAAAAAATTGGTTGACTGGTTGTCAAGAAAATGTTTTCCTTATTCAATTGCTCATTTGAAAGACTTCTTTTGTGAAGTCTTTTGTCTTTCATATGCCTTCAACACACTGTAGTTGTCTTTTTTTTCTTTATTTCATTTTGTTTATTTATTATTTCTTCTTTTTTTTACATAAAACTCTGAAAAAGATTCTCTTCATTCGACACATTTTGTTTTTGGTTTTTTGTCTGAATTTGAAATAATGTTTTGACCTATTCCCTACTTCTAAAAATTCAGAATAGAGAAAGTACAATGTGTTTTATTTTTATAGAAATAGACCGCTCAGAACAACGTAAATCACCATTTTAAAAAAGAAATAAACTGTGGTATAGCTTTCCACTCTAGTTTAAAAGGAGCCTTCAGACAAACTTAAAGATTGAGAGTCCCAAAAATAGGGATTCAGTATTTTTTTTTTTTTTTTTTTTGAAGGAATGTGATCTCTTATAATCATAATGTAGCACATGAAAATAAAGGAAAATAAAGGAATTTTGGGCATCTTTTCATTATAGACTTCCTTTTAGATAAAAAGACATTTTGAGTAAAGTCAATTGAGGGAGATATCACCACTTGTTATTCAAACTTCTTCCAGCTCAGCGGGTTGTCAGTTACAGTATAAAAAATCTGGAAAGGAAATGCAAAGAGGACTTCATGGGACCTAACAAATGCGAAGTTGCCTTTACTTCTATTAATAAGTTGCTCATTCCCGAATGGACTAAATTGCTATTGAATGATGGTTGAGAAACATTTGCTGAGGTTGTCATGGGAACGACCTTTCCTCTCTCGTTTTAATGTTGTGGATTTCTTTTTATAAACAAACGGCAACGACATTACCAAATGTCAGTTAGTGTGGCAGTACTCATAACGAAAATAACATAAGCTGATCTTTCATATACCAGTAACAGCTAGATACCTCCTGCAGATAGGGCTGTATACTACAATTTTTCAAAAAATGTGTCAGAAATATAAGGGTTTGTTTTCAGACAATATTTCCGGAAAAATTCAACCGTTTTGAGCCAAGCGATGTAGTATACAGTCGTTTTATACTATAAACAACTTACTGCAGTTACTCAAATCGTAACCACTAGCGGACTAGTTAAAGTGATGAATTAGAAAAGGCATGATTTATCTTGGGCTGCCCTGCCCACGAATTAGATCTAGCAAACAGACTTTGAATAGTTCTTCTAAAATTTGCAAGTAATTGACCCTCTTTTGGTTTTCTAATAAACTCCAAACCTGAAAGTTGGTCGTATTGGTCATACAGTGGTGTATTCATGCAGTTAGGTTGTTCAACCCCGCGGGCGATTCCTTCCATGTCAGGATTATTAATCTATCTTAGGAGAGCATGTTTGTGGAGTGAGTGCAGTGTTTACCTTTCCCTGGGATGCCATCTTTCTCGCCTAAGAGTAATCGACGTAGTCTTGGCCGCATCATCAATCAGCTGAACCACTCACGTCAATCACAACGATAGAAACTCGGGGCTCCGTTAATTTCTCCCGATTATTGATTTTAAAATTATACAACAGAATTTGCCAGTTTGAGATAAATATTACATTTTACGGGAAAAAATTCTACGTTATTCATTTCCTGAGCCCAGAATCGAAAGAAGCCGGTACAAGTTGTAGGCAGAAATAATCAATTACTTTAATGTAATGAGGTCTGCAGAGAAAAGATCGGTTTCTTCAGTCAAAATGTTGAAAAAACAAGTATAGAAAAGAACGAAGACCATATTCAGCCAAAATTTCTTGTTAACTATTTAATTACATGATATTTCCCTTCTTATTTATATCAGGAAGTTACAAAAGTCTGAAGTACAATCTCATTTAAGCTCAAGTTTGTATTCGCATTTAATTTGTTTCGAAATGTCCTTAAGTCCCCTCTTTTCTAAAATATAATTTTTCTGCTATTATAGCAGGTTCATGTTTACTCCTTATAGTAAACAGGTATAAGAGTCTTACTTTCAATTAGCCCCGAAGTATCGCTTGTTTTATATTTATTGCAATTCTTTGTATATTTGTGAGAGTCCTTGTGAAACTAATTGTGAACCTTATATATCTTCACCTGCGTATCCACGCGTGTACGTGTCTCGTATACGCCCATCAAAGTTTTATTGCAACCTGTGTTAACTCCTCATAAACGGAATAGTTTCTGCGTCTTTCCCGAAGTACCTCGAAACACAGTTGCTTCGGAGCCCCGTTCGTTCTTGTCTTCGTATAGTTTGAGCATCCTGTGAAAATACGAAACAACATATTTATCACATTGGTAGGCTTTGAGAACATTATAAAAAACCGGCAGGGGAATGAAACTCATATTAGTGTTCTGGCAAACGAGTAACAGCGTGGGAATAGTACCTCCTGTTAATGTCCCGCATAAGATGAGGATATCTTACCCAAAGCGGCACATAAAATATTGCCCTAACTATGCGGCTTATCTACAATGAACACCGTACCTTGTTTAATTAAGCGTATTCTAAGAATATTATCCACTCTTTTACCGTGTATCATAACTATATTCTCACTACTTGCGGCAATATTAAGTGAGTTAAAAAGGGCACGTGTAAACTCGTGTTTAGGCTTACTTTTAGAGAAAACGAATAGAAAATGGTGTGTGATAACAAGGACAAAACAAAAGAAAACAAAGGAAAACAAAAATGGGTACAATTGGTGGGAGGGTGTGCCATGCTTATAATGATCCATCATACAACAATGGGCCTATAATTATATCATAATACAAACGTACGGCTACTTTTATACATTTTATAGAAGATAAGTTCAAATTAAAGAATGAACAACAATAGACTAGTATTCTCTTTTCGAATTGAGAATAATATGTAGAATATCTGAATTATCATTTTCAGTAGGAAGATAAAGTACAATGCCATTTTATTAAAAAGAAGTCAATTTCAATTTGCAAAAAAGATGATCAATTCAGAATTAACTGAATTCAGGATTGGGGTATATCTGAATAAAGAGATTAGTTTTACTAGTTTTACCAGGGTGTTTCCTGATAATTCCTGTTTTTTCTGAGACAGGAGGACCCATGTAATAAAGAAATCGGTGTGCCCCTTAGCATTTCCGGGGGGTCTTCCTCCGTAATCCCAAGTAATGTGTAAACCTATAAATAAGAAGTTAAGGGTAAATACAGTCCCCCCCCCCCCCCCCAATTTGGATTAGTGAAAAAGACTGACGTGTTTCATGATTGGCTCTTGAGAGAAATGAGGCAATTATATTTCTCATTAGTTTATGAAGTGGAGGAGAGCAACTTATTGATTTACTTTGGATCAGGGAGTTCCCTGCTTGGATATGCAATTTTAAACCTTGAAATATAATGAAAGATTCTGGGAAAAGAAGTGAGAAGAAATCTGTGAGACCTGTACTATTGTTTCAAAATGAGATTGAGACAACTGCTTTAGCCCTTAAAGTTTATTTAAATCTTTAAAGAAAGACAAAGAATAACATCAAAAAGTGCAAAATGCATGCAGCAGTATTAAAACGTTATTCTTCAGGTTCATATGTACTCTACAGGCCATAGGCTATTAAAGCCCCTCTTCTGGTTTCCAAAAGTCAATAAATTTTCCAGAAATTTTAAAGAACAGGGTAAATAGAAACTGTTTGCCTAGTTTCATTGTTATGTAACAGATATCGCCTATGTAAACGCTGGACATTTTATCCCATCAATAACTAGGCCCATATGGTACTAATTAAAACACATGGCCGAGTTACGACTCTAAAATGCAGGCGACAGGTGTGCGTTAAATATTTTGTGCGTTTTTAAGCCATTGGAGTTTGAATTCAATTTGAAAGGTTATTAACTGCAATATAAGACTAAAACTGGAATTCTTTATTCTTTGTAAAGAAGCATCGAAGATAGAAAGACTACTACACCTTTTCAGATACGGTTTATACTGGTATAACTATATTACGTCACATATAGGCCTTCAGAAAAATGTGCATGCACGTGGACTATAATTCACGATATCCCTTTTAAAAACGACTCTACTTCTGAGCTTGTTCCGTCAAAATGTACTTTCATGTAGTCCAATGCTTTAACTTAGAGTTATGGTCCCTTAGACAGTCTTAATTATCCTGCTACTAGTTTACTTAGGAATAGAGTTTGTTTTAGAGTCCACCCTTTCTTTTCATATCACAAAATATACTTCTCGGAAGGGTAAAATACTCAATGATTTTCTGTATTCATGACAATAGTTTTTAATGAAGAAATTTCATTTTGCGTTTTTCCCAAAGCAGGACCTGTGTAGAGGGCGTCCTTTAAAGAAAGACTGCGGACATTACAGTGCTTTTTCAAAAACAATGTAATTTGGATGAATTTATGTTTTTAAAAAATAAATGAGGCTTTTCCATGTCCACTAAAAAGTTCGCAATTGTCAAGGAGAATGATTAAAAATTCCATCTATGCCTTCTAGACTTACAGTTCTGTAATTATATAGTTCTCTGAAAATTTTACATGAGAAGGACAAAAGTATTCGTAGCAATAGTTTTTACAATTGATTTTGGGAATCAGTTTTTTTGGCTTTCCCATCGAAGCTGTTAAAAGGGAATCGAACTGGAAGCACCCTTAAAAAAAACACGGTTCTTAGTATGTGAATAATTGTTTTTGTATGTGTCGTTTTCTTTTTATTGTGTATTCCTGTGCATCACGATAGTAAATCAAGTTTGTTTTCTGCCTTGGCTAACTTATGAGTTTTCACATAAAATAAAATGGATATTTAATATATAATTAGTAATATACTATTATTGTTGCTATGGTGAAAAGAAAGGCAATTAAATATCTCCTCCTCTATGGAGCGCCCTCGCTCCAAACTATTGTTTTCATTTTCTTCTTTTTGAATATACATGTAGGCTAAGAACAAGAATGAATCAAAGTGGACACAAGTATTGATATGTCTACTGTATTCTAGGAAAATATTTATTTCCTTGTGAAAGTGCACGGTCTAGAATAAATTATTATTCTGGTCTGACCCTTGTAAATGAATGGCAGTGGTTACAGTCTTACAGATGTTTGCAGTATACAAGTTCCAACGCTAATGGCCAGGGATTCTTGAAACGTTTTTTATATAAATTACAAGAAAACGTATTGAACATTCCCCTTAGTTGGTAAAATGATCAATTGGATAAAAGTCCAAAGAATCCAAAAATCAACTTAATGGTTGCATTTAGCCAGAAATTTCTCTTCGTTTAACCAAAATATAGTTGGTCAATTTTGTATTCAAGGGACTGGTGAAATGTAGCCATAGTGATTTTAGAGTGGACGATAAATTGCAAGAAGCAGTATACATCATTATAAATGCTGAATTCTTGATTGTGCTCATTTAAGGCTTTATATCATTCTGTTTTCTGAGACTGTAAAATATTCTCGATGGACAAATTTATTCGTAGTGAGTTATTTTAAAAAAAAAACCAGTTGCTGCTCTACCTAGTTCATTGTGTTTCCTTTATCCAAATTCTTCTAACGGGTGTTTGTCGTGCAAACATGCATTTACAAAGCCGGTCGAGCTTGATGGATCACTAGTCTAGATTCACCCATTTTCAGATTCTGACGTAAGACACGTCACGTGGTGCAATGTAAATTTACACTGGACGTTGGTAATAAAATTGTTGTTCTATCATACACGCATTCATGTCAATCCATCATGTATTTTATTTTTATTTCCTTTAGCGGTTTGTCAATTACGTTACCAACCAAACTTATGGAAATTTCAGTCAAGTTACTAGCAGGGCTGAAATGCTCGAATCCAGACCAGACCTCAGTTCCGGATTCCAGGGTCGTGTTGTTTACTGGATTCAGATTTGACCATAGAAGGGAAGTTGTGTTTTTCTAATATTTTATGACTTAACCATACGGTAGTAGTTTCAAGATAATGTCATTAGTAGGTAGATTCAAAATACTGTTATCAGTGGCATACCACTAATGACAGAAACAAACTACAAACTTTGCCATTTTATTTATTTTTTTATTTTTCATTTTCTCCGACAAACTTCGATGCACTCTATATGCTCTCGCCACAGCATCGAGTAGGTTTACCGGTCTAGGAAGCCTGCTTTACAAAATCCTTCTTTCGAGTCAGGTATAGACGAATCCGGCGAGCGCTTATGTTCAGTGACTGTAGGGAGTCATTAGTGGGGTACATCAGCCTTAAATCGTCTTCATTTATTGTCAACATGAATTTCAAATCCTCATATTCAGTGAAGTTAAGGGAATCCAGATGCAGTTTAGTGTACAACCATCTATGGTACAGGTAAGCAAGGTCATTGAAAGATTTAAAATTGATAGACCCCAGTTAGGCCCACTAAAATCAGGTCATCAATTGCTCAGCTGAACTGATTCGTCTATAGGCACTACCCGAGTAGACCTTGTGCACATTATGTCACAGAGCGGAAAGTACGCCCTCCTTTGGGGCCAAAACAAACCAACACCGACAAATGGAGACAGCTGATTTGTCAACCAGTCGAATACGCGCATAGTCTGCTACACGTGCAGGGCGAATTCTTATGGGGTTGGCCAGGTGTTCCACTGTTCTGCTCAAAGGATGACGTCAGCATGTCGTCAATGCACAACATCTATGGCCTTCTGAACATAGGCGGACGATAAATCAGAAGAAAATGCCAACTATCATACTCTCTAGGGTATAATTTCTTTAAACAAAATCAGGAAACGAAAACAAAATAGACAATCAGGACAAAATTGATTAAATCCGGATGAAAATATGTTTATAAATTTTTAACAAGTTTAACCATACGAGTGTAAATGTATTAGGGATATCTTGTCTATAGTACGCATGGAATTCAGTAGTGCAAAATGATTGAGATGGACTAGAGAACGTTGGGAAGGCTATCGTTAACCATCGGCTTTTTAAGAATTCAGCAGCCGACGAGCTGTACGGTGCAAGTTAGGCTAACAACTAGATTTATTGCAAATGTAACATAGTTGGACACACACTTTTTATCCACTGACGAACTTCACGGGTCCGTTTACAGGCTTACGTGTTTTACAATCGTAAAATGTAACCTGTGTATATCAAAACAAGTATTATATAAACGACACGAATGTGTCATGCATGTTCATTAGACTTGTTCATTTTATGTCACCTATCAATTGAATTGCACGTATTTTTCAGTTTCGAGTACATTTTTACACTACCGGAATTCATAAAACACAGTCAATGTAGGAAATTTTAACTCAAAATTTGAAGAAGCCAATTAAACCTTTTAAATGAAAGTGAGATTATACACAGGCCTATTTAAGTAGTTATTTAAAGTTGCCAACAAACTGGGTTTTTAAGTAACAGGTTTATTGGAGAAAATATACGTTTTGTTTTAGACCTTATAGATTACTGTGCAATTGAGAATATTCCTGGCTTCATCTTTCTAGCTGATTTTGAGAAAGCCTTTGACACGCTTGAGTGGAACTTTATTCACAAATGTTTTACTTATTTCAAACTTGATACTTCCTTTAGTAAGTGGGTGGAGGTCTTCTATACGGGTTCCTCCACTTGTGTTTGTAATAATGGTTTCTCTTCAGGGTTTTTTGACGTACAACGTGGTGTGAGACAGGGCTGCCCACTCAGCCCGTACATATTTATACTAGCAGCCGAAATTTTAGCCATAAAAGTAATAAATAATAATAATATAAAAGGTATTTCCATAGCTAATAATGAGGTTAAACTGTTACAATACGCTGACGACACTTCTTTTTTTATTGATGGTACCGAGGAGTCCCTAAAGACGATTCTCCATGTATTAAATGAATTGAAAGAGGCCTCTGGCCTCACAATTAATATTTCAAAATCTAGTCTTTTTCCACTTGGCCCTTACGTTATTCGTAATCCTGCATTTGTTAGTGACCTCGATATTATTTCTACACACGGGCCAGTAACTGTCCTAGGTATAACTTTCACTACAAATAGAGAAGACCTTCATCGTTTAAATTATGTGCCGAAACTTTCAAGACTGAAAACTATTTTGAACGGTTGGTCCTTAAGAGACATTACACCCATTGGAAGAATCGTAATTGTAAAAACGTTTGCACTCTCCCAACTTGTTTTTCTATTTCTTGTATTACCCAGTCCACCAATACCCTTTATTAAAGAAATTGAGAGTGCAATCTTTAATTTCATTTGGTCTGGAAATCCAGACAAAATAAAACGTTCCGTAATTATGAATCCTGTTAAAGAAGGTGGTTTAAAAGTCACTCATATTCACAGTTTTATTAATAGTCTTAAATGTACATGGGTCAAAAGGTATTGTTCTACTTCAGAGAGCCCTTGGAAATTGTTTTGGGACATATCTCTATCTGCTATAGGAAAGCAATTTTTTTTCAGTGTAATTGTTCAAAAAATGATGTCGCTGATATTCGCAATACTTTTATAAAGGAGGTCGTCACTGCGTGGTGTAGTGTTTCATTTACTGAGCCGACTGAAAATTTCGGTAATCAGATTATTTGGAATAATAGTTTTATCCGTATTAATAATTCCGTTGTTATATATCACCAGCTTTATAAGAAAAATGTGTTATATGTAAGAGACCTTTTTGATCAAGAAGGAAAACCACTAGATTTTAATAGATTCATCCACCGTTTCAGATCGAGAGATTCCCCTTTCCCCTATTTTTTGGTTTAATTCATAGTATACCACGAAGCTGGAAAATGGCTGGATTTCAGCTTGATGACCCAGAAAGTAATGATAATTTGTTAGAGAGAATATTACACGCACCACGGGTTTCACAATACATATATAATTTACAAGCTAAGCGAAATGTCACTGAACCAACAGCTGTTAAAAAATGGAAGGGACAATACGTAGATATTGGAACAAATGATTGGGAGAGTTTTTTCAACATGTCTAGAAAGGTCGCCTCTGACGTTAAGTTACAGTACTTTCAATACCGTTTTCTTCATAGGATTATCGCCACGAATAAGCTCTTGTATGCCATGGGGAAGGTGGAATGTGACCAATGTTCCTTTTGTAAAATAGAAATAGAAAGCCTTGAACACCTTTTTTGGGACTGCAGTATTACTTCAGCCTTTATTCTTGATGTTGAATTTCTTTTCTTAAGGAAACAATTCTTTTTTTCTAAGTATGATATTTTCTTTGGATTCGGGAAAGGTTCTATTCACCCATTTAATTATCTCATTTTAAACATGAAGAATTATATTTATCATTGTAAGAGACAAGGCGAGCTGCCAAATATCGATGTATTTTTTCACAAATTTAAGTTTGCAATGAGAATTGAAAGATATAATCAACACAAAAAGTTTAGAAAGAAAAATATGGTGTCTTATGTAGAACTGAAAGAAGCTTTCAATATGTGTAATGGTTTATTTGATTTTGATAATTAGCTTTTTCGTTTAATGATATATTATTATATAAAGTATTTGATTATAAAGTATATAAACCCACATGTACATATGTAGGCATATAGGGGTCGATCGAAGTAGGAAGATGTATATAAATTTGTGTAATTTGTTTTTGTATTTCAATAATTTGCAATGAGAATTTAAAAGAATAGTTAACAAAAAGGATTAAGATAGAGCATTATGGTGTCCTACGTAGAACTGAAAGAAGTGTTTGATATGTGTAATGGTTTATTAGTATCGATAATGAGATTTTTTGATTTATGATTTCTTAAGTATGATGTTTAAAATTTAACAGGTATTAATATATGATGGAGTCGATCGTTGTAAGAAGATGCAAAATTTATGTCATCTGCGTTTGTATTATTAAGTGCGACTCGGACAGATACCTACTTGTAAATGTTTTTTTCAAATTTGAATTGATGATAACGTCATTTAATAATTGGATTTCTTTAACAACTATGTATTACATTGAATTATTTCCGGAAAATATTTGAATAAATGGAGGACAAAAAAAAAAAAATATTTAAAGTTGGCAACATAAACATCTCAGGGTTTAAAAAATCCTTTTCCGTCACTTGCAGTCTATAGGGTTAAATTTCTGGTCACATGAAAAGGACAAATTTGGGTATTTGATGTGTAAAATGCATTTAAAAACCTAAAAACTTGTCAGGTGACTTTCCGTCAAAATTCATAAAATATTGGCCATGTCACGAGTTATTTTTTTACACTTGTTCGTGTATAAACATCAGATAAATATGCAAATCTTGTGATGTGAAAACATGGACAGGCCATATTAGGCAATTGTTATCCTTTGCTGGTACAGTTGTAAATGTGGTTTTATTATGGAAGTTTAAATTGTGTCCACGAAAATCTTCAGTCACAGTTACTAAACCTTAAGCTATCTCATGAATAATTAAAAGTAAATAATGTATGATTAGCCAAAGAAATGTCAACACTGTGTAGCATTCCACGTCATAAGTTTTACATAGGCAATAATAGGATCTCAAGAAACCAGGGGCTTTTATTTGGGAATGACAGTTCCCTACAAAAAAAATCAAGCTTTGAAGAGGCATATCTCCAGAACGGTAAAATATATTGCCAGAGTTGCAACTGATTTTACCTGCTAAATCTTGCTATTTAACTGGCAAGTAAAGTAAAGACCTTTTGCACGCATTTTACCATACCTTTAAGTGTTGGCAATAGACACCAGGTTGATCATACCTTTTCAGATTACACGCCAGTTGCTACGACTAAGTAATCAAAATTGTTTAGAGTCATATATTAAAAAAAAATTATTGTACTTTTTCGTATATACTCACTCAAAGGTCTGCTAAAATATGAACCAATTTGGGGCAATTGCTTGACTAGATTTGGGCCGCTAAAAATAACCAGTTGATTCATCTTTGAGTCGAATCTAGTTAAATATCTGACCCGATTTAAGTCGATTTAATCTTTTGCAGATTGTTATTTTGGTTGCAGTGTCAACACTGAACTAACCCTTTTTACTTTTCATAGAGTAGACTACGATGTACAACATAATTAATTATAGAAATAAAACTACTTTCTCTTATAGCCCGCACAAATCGGACAACCCATTTCAATCTTCAAGTACTACATTTTCGCCAGGTTATCAGACAGTGAAATTGACTCTTTTAGCGTTCAGTAGAATCCCTTTATTGATCAACTTGCAGCAGTATATCCATTTCCTTACGGAAAATAGCTTGTTTCGAGAGTCTACTTATATTTATATATTTGATGACTTCTCCTTTTTTATCAAAAATTGTTACTAGATTTATAATGTAGGTCTCATAAACACAAGGTTACTATACTAGTTCAAACACACGCGTAATACATTTTTCACAGCAACGTGTATTTATCACAATACTCCACACACACATTAATCACATCATATGAACTCTGCCACTCTTTTGTAAAAATGTGTAACGTTATTACAAACTTGGAAAAATCCTTGAAATAAGTTCATATGCATGTTATTCATCACCTAAATTGTCATTAAAGGGAAATGAAGTCACCCTAACTTGAATAAGTCGGTAGTACACTATCCTGTTTAATGATTGGCTCTTGATAATCATGAGACTATATTTTTCCTCCTGAATTAAAACTAGGAGTTACTACTTGGTTTACCGTGAATATGAAATATTTAAGCTCCTAAACATCTTTTAAAATACTTGCAAGAGAAATAAGAAGAAAATTGTGAGATTAGGATATTTTAGTTATTAATAAGTTTGGGACCGCTGTCTTTGCCCTTTAAGTGGAGTATACCGCCGTAACCTACACTGAATCTTGTGTGACGTTTACACGCCTGGTTAATTAGGATAACCACCTCGCCAGTGACTTACCGTTACCACATGATTGTTAAGAGCACGCCCTCTATTTTAGCATTTTAAGTTAAGATACCGTACAATACCGTGTATCCTACCTGTTTACCCAGCTCATGTAATTACAGGGCATACGCTCGCAATTTGTCAGTATAATAACTTTCATGAATTTTTTATTACATCTTAACGTCGACTAAGAGGAGAATTTGTTGCGCACTTGTGAAATAATATGCTGGCGATATTTTTAATATGTTGACAACAAATAAAGAATACACGAAATAATTGTGTACATTTGTTTAATCTGTAGATAAGTCGCATAAGCTCTCAATGATTGGGTTTTTCTACAGAAATCTTTCAATTCAATCTTCTTTGGTTGTGGATGAGGGTATGAGTGGGTAGCGGATGATGGGAAATAGAAATAAAATCTTTCATAGTATTCTGTCAAAGCAGTCTACAATCAGGGGAGGAGCTAGAACTTTGACCTCACCGGTTGAGGGAGTGGCCAAAGAATGAGGGTCTTAACTAGTCATTTTGAAATATCAATATATTTATCTCTCATCGGTTTGTAACACTGGTGTATATGTTGCTTTGTATTTATATGTTGCTATATTTTCTTGGAGCTGACTCACTCAGGACTTCCGTAGTTACACCCTTGTCAACAACGCACATTCAAGCAATTAGAACATGCAAATTTCAGCTGGGAGGTTTGGAATTCGAGTTCTGGTGGGGTCATACCGATTTACGAAAGACTTAAGAAGACTAAAGAAATGGAACCTACTGTCAGTGTGCTTGGTTCTCGTCATAAGCGATTGGGAAGGAAAACCAAGCCAGTGAGCCACAACTGGAACAAAATCCTGCGTCGGCTCCACCTATGTCGATTGGTTAGAGACTGAGCGAAACTGATTATCTAAGTCACTAACAGCGCAAATAAGAGGGATTATTTAAAATTTTTAAAATTGAATATTTCATGAGAACGAGACAACTCCCAGGAATTTCCATCACACATGCTTGGAATTATTATGGCATTTTAATACAGCCTCAAGGTCTGAAGGTCAAGCAAGCCCGGGCGTAGTATATACTGAATCAGTTACCTGGTTATTGCATACTCTGTAGTATGTTAGCTCAGTCAAGTATAGTCTGATTAAGTGGCCAGTTTTATATGTTTCAATTTTTTTGCCTTCCTGTATCTTCAGATCATGGATGGTTGTACACTAAAATACCTCTTGATTTCTCCAATATCAGGGATTAGCATAGCATTTAGACAGTAAAATTAAGACGATATTAAGCTGAATGACCACAATAATGGCAGTCTTCACGGGCTGTTCGGATTTGTCTGTACTATAGGTATGCAGTTGTCGTTAAATGCAAGGTTACACACCCACAAAATGCAACAGGTGTCTGATCAGAAAATCTGTATTTATCAAGCTATAGTGTTCAGCCTAAACAAATTAAGGATTTCTGTTTGGTGTAATACGATTGCCGTTACCGAATCAAATCAAACCAAGTAAAAATAAAAATCCGTTCCTGCAAACACTTCATCATTTTTTACTACAAATGTTCCTGATTGGGTAAACTTGTAAAATAATTTTGCCAACAACGAACACTCTTTCTATGTAAAATCAAACAAATGGGAAATTATAAATTGTTCTGATGTTAGTTTATTGAGAAGACCAATATTAACATAAAAACGCTCCATGTTACAATGCATTAGTAATGTTCCTTCCTTTCATGAAACATAATTTGTATAACGGTTTCAGTCAATACCTTCACATCCGTCAAATAAAACCTGTTGTTTCTCTTGTAAACGACTATATCACTATCTTATCCTAGCGGTTAATCTTCAGGAAAATTTATTGTCTAAACACTCGGTTTTTGTTTAATATGTAAATATCATTGCAAATTATCGGAAACTGTCTCAAAATTTGTGTCTACAACAAATATACAACATGATTGTTTGCAGTAATACTCCTGTTTTAGAAAGGATAGAGTCTTGATCTCACTAATTCAAATTTACACGTCGTCTTTCTGAGATGGGTTGGTTATACGTCAGTTAGGGCGGACTTTGTTCCCATTGATCACGTGTAGTTACTTAAGACGTAGGGAGAAGAAAGCTTGCAGGCGAAGAATGCATGTAGTATCAATAACGTTGCGTATAGACTATTTTTGTGCACGCCTTATAAGGTTTACACATAGGCCTACTGCTGTCGTTCGTTTAGAGTGTTACGTATATATGTGCTTGAATGTACATGTATTAAAATATAATTTATGTCGGCTAAAGTCAATGTAGTTTCACAAGGGCTGTCCTCGGAACTAAGATTGATCGAATAGTCCAACTAATTTAACCCTTTTAACCACATGAAAACTTGTTAGTGTATGTTCTCTAGCTATAACTTCATGGAAAGAGAGCACTGTCATCATAGGCGTACGAGGCAGGGGTGCGGGGGGGGGGGGGCACTCACCCTACCAATTCGGACAAAAAGAGTAGGTCCAGTCGGGCAAAACGTGATAAAAGGTGCCATTATTCGGGCAAAATTTCTTCTTGCCCTCCCCACAAAAATTATCCCCTTACGCTTATGACTGACATTATTTACTTTAGATTCAAATCTATATCTATTACTCAAAAGGGATCGTAAAATGTTAAAAAGTCATGTATTTGTGTAAAATAGATGACCGCTCTGTTATAAAAAGATTGGCGTCTTTGGCGCCACGGACTTCCACGTATCCCCGCCCTATACTAACTTGATGACGACTATCTACATATTGGCTACATTTTAAAAATCAGCGACAAGGTTGTGATGATCACAAAATATACTTCAGTTAAAGTCTATATCCTTATTCGTGCGTTATCGTTATTTTAGTAAAGCACAGCGCAGTCAGGTACAATTTTCTCCGGACAATCACTACAAACAAACTTCCCAACACTACAGTGCTATCTATACTACAAAATGTCAGTGTTGTAATCGAGTCACTAGATTAGTGACTCGAGTCACCAGTTTTCAAACTTTTAAGTGACTCGAGTCGAGTCATTGACTCGAGTCACTGTACTAATTCAATGGAGAAATTACTCCTGAATCCTATCAAGTCACTATCATTTTGAGAGTAAGTGACTCGAGTCGTGACTTGTTACAACACTGCAAAATGTGAATATCGGGTCATACCTATAGGCTACCTACCCTTTGACAGAAAGCCTCTTCTGCAGTAGTTCCGCTAAAATGTAATATTTTGGCGCCAACGCTTCACATAAACGATTTTAAATGTAAGACGCCCTTAAAGATTCAATCTGTTGCTACAGGCGCTATGTTACACAACTTTATGAATTTTGGATTATAAATTAGGCCTAAAGAAATCGGCGTGAGTCAGGAGGGGGCATGGCCCAATGTCAAGACAAATTAGAATAAACCCCTGCTTTACGTATAGATAATGTTATTGATGACAATAAAGATCACATAAAGGGAATAAAAGCAGCATTAATATCGATAGGAATACCGTAACTAAATTCATTGTATTTTATAGATGATATTAGATATAACTTTGTATGGGTTTATACCTCATCAGATCACAGTGTGAGTCAATATTGAACTAAAAAACGCATTCTCTCATCATGTCAGGAAATTAACAAGAAAATTTAATTAGATGCCGTCTGTTGGATAACTAAATGCTAAAAATATACAGATATAAGGAAAACTTGAATAGAAAGTAATAATCGCGATTCTTCATTCTGCCAATGTAAATGTACTCGAAAAATAGAAAGCAATTACAAATTGTTCTACGGCTGCCCGCATATTATAGAAGGACTCTCGGCAAGGAACGTGGTATATACATACTCTCCAAAATGACTTTGGGAACTTTCATAATTTTAATAAAAGGCTTTATTTTACTTTTTATTTTATTTTTGTCATCCGTCGAAAGTTTAATTAGACCCATAAAGGATACCATCGAGTACCGTATTTCTTGGCTTACCAACTTTTTTCATAATAATCAAATTACCAGCATATTTTTTTTCTCGAATTAAACATTACAACATTTACTCATTTCGCATAATCACCTTGTTTTAATATGTCTCTGTGTATATCGTTAACTAATAAACATTCAGACTCTTACAAACTGTTTAAGCTTTGCGAGGTATCATATTGAGTTTTGGAGAACATAGATTCTACAAGTCTCTTTTGTTTCAAAAAGCCCTCTCCCCAATTCTGAAATTTTTATTGAGATAATGAGATATATACATATGAAATTATATGCAAATATGTAAAGGTAGGCAAGGGTACACGTCTGTTGGTTAAGGCCTTCCTGAAGTATTACATATTGTTCATGTTTTAAATAAGGTTGCATATAGGCTATGCAAAATACGGTATACCACTGTATACAAAGAAGGAATATTCGTCGCCTGTCTTGTGCAAAAGGTTACGGGCCAATCTTCTTATAACTAGGTTTTCAATACAAGTCTTCTCCAAAGTCGCTAATGCGTGGTCGTTTTGAAGGAGATTTGCATCTGTAATGCGACTTTGGAACAAATAGTCAAGAACGACGGAGTTTCAACAAGACTTGTCCTCTTTTGTAAATCAGGGAAAATATTCGACCTATTCTTATGGATTTGCATCTCCGTATGGTCTTACGGAAGAGCACCGTATAAAGTGGTATTTCTTTACTATAGAAAAGTTGAACTGATGACCTGATTGGAAGCCAAAACAGGAACAAGTGTTTCCAGAAAATAGACAGGCCTATGTCTTAAGTTAAAGTCAACCTGTCAACTACATTTCAGCCAAAACTTAGCTAACTTTTACATCATGGTACGAACTGACTCTTATTAGACTGTTTACAGCAAAATTTACATTTTGTTGAAAAGATATAAAAACAAAACAAATAGGGTTCTTCGGTGCCTTTAGAAAAGTACACACAAGTTAGCGACCTGACAAAAAATGAAAAATTACCTCCATTTTTTTTTTTGTATTAAAATTATAATATCTTCATCTCCATAAAGGTGAATATTCCATGAACGAAGCGCAAGACCAATTTGAAAACATTGCCAACTTCGAAGGCCAACCCTCTCGTTTTCTTTTCTTTTTTTTCCTTTGTCAGTGTTTAATTAGTTGTCCCATCATAAATAGTACTTTAATCATAATTTTATATTTATGACGAGAGGTTAAATATCAAATCTCATTTATTTTATCATGATCATAAACCTGCCTCTGTCTGTAAATGCATTCAAAATATTTCTGTCATAATAAGAATATATTTTTTCGTCATCAGCATTGAAGATTAAAATCAATAGATAGATCTGTGAATTTAAACAGCCAGTTTGAGTTCTCAGAAAATATTCAATAGAAAGCACAAAATGCGCCACGCTCATGTCACTATTTTCGTGAATACATCACTTTGTATTCAAAAGAGAGGCCGTACAGACGACTTTTATCACCACCCAAACCAGACTATTCTTGTAAAATTTGTAAAGAGGGAATATAATAAAATCAACCGACGCTTTAGCAGAACAAAAGGACCCAAGGAGGCATTGAGAGGACAATAGATTTTAATAATCTCAGTAAGTCGTGTTTTTCTTGTGTCCAGTTTTTAAATCTTCCTTGTCAGCTTGTGAGGACTGAGGGGAGAAACTTTGAGATAACTGACAAATGTACAATAAATGAGCAGTGATTATATCCGCTTGTGTAAAATTTAGTTAAATAGGTAAAAACGATTAAAAAAGAATCAATAAAAAAACAGATGAAGTCATATGTTGAGAGTCAGTGAATATTATATACATATATATATATATATATATATATATATATATATATATATATATATATATATATATATATATATATATATATATATATATATATATATATATATATATATATATATATATATATATATATATATATATATATATATATATAGTAGATCGAAGTATGGTAAATCGATGGTTGAATGAATAGGTCGAAAGGAGTGTTAAAATTCGATTTTGAAATTGAAATTAGTCCCAAGCACTGGCATTAGCCCTAATGAACAAGGGAAATAAGAAATAAATTCAGAGAGAAAATTAAGTCACGACCAGGACTTGAACCCGGGTCTGTCGGTCCTGGTCGTGACTTAATTTTCTCTCTGAATTTATTTCTTATTTCCCTTGTTCATTATTGCTAATGCCAGTGCTTGGGACTAATTTCAATTTCAAAATCGAACTTTAACACTCCTTTCGACCTATATATATATATATATATATATATATATATATATATATATATATATATATATATATATATATATATATATATATATATATATAGTCCAAAAAGACGCATCATATCAGGCACTTCAGATAAAGTAAAACAAAAACCCAACACACGAGGATTCAGTTTAATTTTCGGGCAGCACAGTACCCTTGAAACACAACTCGTACAACACTAAAACAAAAAGCGAACACTACAAGCCTTAAAACGGAAGAACACACAAGTCTACGTACATACAGACAAGATTACACGCCTTAGTGAATATATATATATATATATATGTCTTTATAGTGTTTATGGTAGCAAGTAGCAAGCAAGACTAGAACTCCTCTCGAACGGAAACCTTTGATGTCGTTATTCATAATTGACCTATTTTAAATAATGCGTAATCTTTTGTTACAAAATTTATATTAAGTTCAAGGGAGGCTATCTCTTTATAAAATTAAAATTTGAAAGAAATAATCTCTGGAATGGATAAGTAGTTATGGTTGGGATGATATCGGCAAATTTAATCATATAACAGCTTGCCATACATCTCGCCATTTTGCTTGATGTTATAAACATATAGTTGTAGATTGTCATGTTTTTGTGTTGTCCCATCCACGCATGAGTATATACCTTTTTATTTGCGTGAGAAAATTCAATCACGGGGGTCTTCAGCCAGTCCCGTTGTCATGCACGGTGCTATTTTATTCCAATGAAATAACCTCAAAATTGTGTTTATTTCTTTCACAGATAAGGTATTTGCTCAAACAATCGACTTCAACCAGTTTTATCTCGAGGATATTAAATAGATGCTTGGCACACACCAGCGTTATCACCTATAGCATTCAAATGGTTCCAAAGTTCACGATTGTTCCATCCGTCAAGTCAATAAAAGAGAGGTCGTTTTTTGGTAGATATCACGTACTTCCAATCGACTGTGTAAGAACCCGCTGTAAATATACCGCCAAAATCACACCGTACAATATAACTAGGATTAAATTCAAAATGGCGGATGCAGTTCACCATTCTGTTCATACTATGACCTAATGTACATATATTATAATTTTTACAATGAAAAACAAGTGCATAACACAGATCTATTCCACACTGAATCCCCCTGATCTCCTAAATCTATCCCACACATTTTCTAGTTAAAAAGCTGTTGGTAAAAAACATAGAATACACCTCAAACTAATGGTATCGAAGAGATTGAAAATCATGTTTAAAAATGCCACATCAATGCCACCACATGCTTGCTTCCATGCAAAGTCAAAAAGTAAGTGTTAAGGCTGAATAAATGAGTGGTACCAATAAAGATTTGTTAAAGAATCCCCCTACCATCTTCGCAACTTCAAAATAGCCCATTTCTTCTTCCATTTATTCATGAGATTTTGTCGTATGATAATTTGAAAGAACATGCTTCATCAACTCTATATACAATTATCACAATAACATTCTATTTTGCTAAATCCTGGGCATAATGTTTTATAATGACAATCTTTCTTAAGCTATGAAAATGCATTTTCCGTCCCAGTACAGGTAATACTGAAGATTTTACAGAGTGGAATCGACAACCATTAACAATTTAGTTGCAAAACTCGTTGTTCGTAACTAGAAAAATAAATCATGGCATTTACCAAAGGCGTTACATAATTGTTCAAAATTTACCTTCCTCTTCCTCGTTGTAAAGATCTGGTTATTATGAAACATTTGTGTTTTAAGGATAGCTTTAAACTTGTTGCAAAAAGATACTGTCGGTTTACAGTGATTTCGCTTTGAATCAAATTAAAAATATTTCATTTGCAAAATTAAAAAATTGTACGGGTGGCTAACACCTTTTCCAAAATCCCTACAAAAAATCTTTTTTCTTCGAAAAGAAAAATTGCTAAATTAAAAAAAACTCGTTCTACATCCAAAATAAAAGCCGAAGCCCATTTTCCTCTGTTCTCCAATCGGAATCTGGACACACCAGCGTAGATATGGTAAACTTGAACAGCAATAAGTGACTTCTTACGTAGCTGTACGTTTCATCTTTGAAAGCATAAGTATTTTTCTTTAGATGTTTTATACACAAGTTTCGCAACACTTTAGACTTTGACGGGAGTTATATAGCCTACTTATTCCTGTGTTCCATAACATGCTCCATGAAAGCACTGACAATCTAGACATTTAAGCAAATCTAGTAACGTGACTTTTACGACACGTTAATAATTTCAAAGTTTTTCCCTTACTCTGCAAATCTAACCCTCCCTGAATAACATATTACTAAGCATATTTATGGGTTTAGCACCTCATTGGTTAATTCATAATGACATATAGTGCACCAGGCCTGCCTTAAACCCAAAATTCATTGAAAAAGTTTTCAGACCCTTAAGTTTAGCAAAATAGAAACTGATTTTCGTCATAGGTTGTGAGAAACTGAAAGTGATATTGTTATTATAGTTTCTATTATAACATTGTTATTACAGTTTCTTTTATAAGATTTACTTAAACATTTTATAAGTGGACCTTTCGTTATTAGCTTTCTTTGGAACAATTTTATACAGTTTTAGTCATCTGAAAATAGTGTAATGTATGTACAAAAGTATGGGGCTCTTCAACTAAATTTTAAATTTTAATTTCGTCACGAGTTTTTCTCAAAAAGTTGCACACCTTTTTCATTTAGTAGAAAATACTGTTCTACAGTTGGATGTAAGAAGTGAGTTGTGGCCTCCAGTGTACGCTTCCTAAGCCTGAGTGTGTGCTTCTTCAGGCTTGAGATACCTATGAAGTGGGATGATTCTCCTATAATTCCTTCATTAATTACAGACACATTCGGTACATCATGTATATAAATAATGGTTTTGAAAGAAAATGCTAGATATCTTCAGGATTCGGAATGTTTTTCAGTAAACGTCCTCTATAAAGAGTACACATGACTACCTGGCAGCTTCGACTAGTACTGGCCATACTTTAGAGTCAAAAGAACTGCGGTACATGTGGTCACTGTGACCTGTCGGTTTAAACGATCAATGCTTAGCCAAAAGTGGGTAAACTAAGGTGGCAGTATACTCAGTGGTTTGGATATCTGTCATGGAATTTTTAAGTTTTAAGTTAAAACAAGGGTAAATTGGAAAAATGAAATTAGGCTTATTACTATAGACATATTGTACTTACTGATTATAAGCAAAAGTTGGGATGTCAGTCAAACTATGAAAATATGAAACCGATTTCAAATTTTGTTTAACAGGAAAGATTTTATCTGTTTTGCTCTGCTAGGAATTTATCAATGTGAATATTACAATTGTGATTATAGGAAGCTTAAATGTGCTATGTAATCTGTTGTATTTTATTTTTCAAAATGATTCACTGAGGCTAGCTTAGGATGATATACCTTAAAGAACGACTCACTTACCGGTTTTAATTCCCGTTGATATGTTCTTAAGCCTGCTAGAATTTATAACCTGTTTTTACGTCTAACTCTTTTGGCTGGTAACATGCAACTAATATTTAACCCATGAAATAGCTTATGCTACCGACTTACAAGCCTGTAAAGTAACACTTGAATATAGACATGGAAATTAGCGCAAATATTGTATAGTAAAAAAGTGTGGACACTTTAGTCAAAAACCAACATTTAGACGAAAACATGTACACAACAAGACTGCCTGTTGTGTAGTGCTATCTACACATGCGAGGCGATACTGTGTATACAAGAACCCTGAGCATACAACTAGCGAGAAGAAAGTGTTTGTTAAGCTAACTTGCCTGAGCACACAAGGAAAGGTAGTGAATGCCCCAAATTGTCAGGTGCGTCACGATACAACCTAAATGAACTCATTCACACATTCCCTTTGTCACGGCTGGAATTATACAGGGCACTGGATTCGTTTGATGGAAGTCATTTGTAAAAGAGTATGCCTAGCTCTTGTAAGTCGCTGTTACTTACAGCCTTTAAGGTAGACATACATATATATATAAAGCCATGTACAGTTTTATGTACATTTACGGTCCGTTTCTAAATCAAATATACACATTTCGAAAAGTAAATTATTTTAATCGTTATAGACTGTGTTAATTAAATACGGATTCCGTTTGTTTAAATCCTGTGTTAATTTGAATACTTCTATCGCACTTTGTTTCTGTAAATTTGCTTCACAACAGATTGCTGTTTCCCCAGCATGTATACCCAAGGCTTACATAGTTGATCAAAGCTTACTTTTATCAGCAAGAGTAAGTCGTAAGAAGCTTGAGTGTTTTAAACGTCAAACTATCGCCGTCAAATAATCTAACATCATTTATTTATTGGTACACAAATATTCTATATGCAATCTCTTTAAGCTTTGTCAACTTCCCAAACACATCTTAAATATGACGCAAATTGTAAAGTCTACCAAAGTCGAAGTTTTAAACCTATCCTAAGCAGTGGCGTAGCCACGGGGTGGTTTTGGGGTTGACCCCCATGACCCAACCGTGTTATGCCAAAAACACCTAAAATAGCGTTTTTTTTTTCTCTCTTCCCTTAGACTTTTCCCCATGTCGTGCTCCAACCGCCCCCCATGACACAACCCTGGCTACGCTACTGATCCTTAGTACAACAATTAGTCACTATATCCAGATATATTTCTATGTGCATGTAGGCCTAGGCCTACATTTTTTTAAGTTTGCCTGGAAAAGTATAGAAAAAACTAACTTTCTAAAGCATGAACGAATCAATCTATCTAGTGCACTTGGTACTTATATTAAATTGATGAAATTAATAACTATTTTATCCTCCATGAGAGCTAAGTAAATTTTAATTTCCTCCAAAAGGTCTATATTTTATATCACGCCCGTCTGACAGCTTGATCACAAAGTCGAAAATTATTTCAACTAGAACTTCAGATGCAATGTGTGCGTTTTGAAAGCTTTTCTGATTTCAATCTCAAACTTTAATTGTAGTTATGAAAAGGTAATGATATTGGTCTTTTTTCATAAATCTACGTCAAATGTGTATAAATTTCATCAAATGAAATAAATCTGACACAGTTCCCATGTAGGAACTAATTGATTAAGTACCGCATACTCTTTTGGAATAATTCTATCAGTCAATTAATTTTGTGCCAGGTAAATACAGGAACAGCAGGCTCAAAAACATGGCTTCCGAACAAATAAATACAAAACATAACAAAACTGACAAAAACAACAAAACTAGGGAATTCAATCAATATTTCTTCATTCGTCTCTTATCCAAGATGAAATGTTTAACTATGAACTTCTCCATCTTAAAGGGCAAGAGCAGTCTCCCACACTTATTTTGAAGCAACAGCGAAATCTCACAATTCCCCCCTTGTTTCTCTTCAAATCATCTCTTACAATATTGTAGGCCATAAATATTAAATACTCAAGGTTAACCAAGCACTTATTCCCTTGTAAATTTTAAAACTGAGGCAAAAAAATTGTTTCGTGATCCCTAATAGCCAATGATGAAACAGGACAGTCAACTATACTTATTCAATCTAGGGTGATTGTATTTTCCTTCACACATTCATATATTAATCGGTTAATTGAAAAGAATATAACTTTTGTTTTACCCGAGATGTGTTCCGCTTACTTACATAAATGCCTTTTTACATTATAACAAACCTCGCAGCAGGATGTTATGGTAGCCCATGTTATGCAGTCAAGCGATTTTTCTTGTAATTTTTGCATTATGTTGATATTATAACTTCCAGTTACGTCATGTATCACGTGATGAAGTACATGTAACCTATCTTATCGTGTAAACAAAAGGCCATGGCAAAGGAATGCTCCTGCATTTGCTAAGGCTATAACTAGTGTATGACTATGCAAATTTTTGGCTTGATTGTTCTCAGAAACTAGAATGAATAGCGTGTTTCAAATTTTTAGAGCGCAACAAAGAATATCATATAGTTAATAATGATGAGACGTTTTTAGATATTAACAGATTAGCGTTTATCTCCCAACTTGGTTTTGCCGTTCTTGACTTGAAATATCTGTTTTTATTGTCTCCATAATTAAGCCCGTGGTACAATTAGCACGTAGGATTGATCCCCTTCTAATGATAATGTTTGCCAAGACTATCCCCGTCAATGCCACCAACAATACAAGTGAATGCTATTCAAGGTAACCGTAACACTTCACGTTCAAAGGAAAAACACACTGTTTACAAATTTGAGAATTACTTATGTATTGCAAATTATTAAAAGAAAGCAATTACGAAAAGACAAAGCAGCGAGGCACAACGCCGATAGTGCCCGGAGCAAGTTCCTTCAGCAGAAAGTGTGGAGGATAATTTGTTGAAATGAAAAAAGGACTTTTGGTGCTTTGAGCACCTGGGTGGGCCCGTATTCTTGCCCGTCTGTTCAAGAACTTATGTCAATTTGCACAAGGGCTTTTGCTAGTGGCAAGCCCGCGGAATCAGTCGGTCCCCTAAGTACGTGTTTAGAATTTGAGAGCAGCTTAAGTCCAACCCTGGTTTATATGTGGCCTTGCACAAGAGAGAAATGGGAGTTTTTAACGGAGAGATTCTAATTTCGTATTCTATTTCATAAAAAGACAACTATTGTATTAAGCTCACAAGACAGCCGGGTGTGGGGATTGGACAAAACTGTTGTTTGAAAAAACGTTGTCGAAGTAAACATAGTGAGGGTAAATACCGTTGGCATTACACGATATTCCACTGTTCGTTCTGTTTTCCTTTTGCATTTTGTCATGACTTCTGCGATACAAAGTCTCTATTCCCCGCCATGTCTATTTGCAGTGAAATAAACACCAGACTGAACCATCTCGTCAGTTTCTGAACCAAGAGCACAAGCTTTATGTATAAAGGAAAGAAGTTTACTTTGAAGTCCAACTGTCCAAGAGAAGTCACACAAAACTTATATTGAAGCAACAGCTATAAATGTCACTACGCTTTCTTCTTATTTCTTTTCAAAGTATCTTTCATAATTTGTGAGGACTTCAATATTGTATATATTCAAACATAATCTATCAGTTACTCTACTAAAATCAGAATTGAAGAGAGGAAAATGTAGGCACATGATCCTCAACAGCCAATCATGAAACAGGACAGTCTACTACACTAATTTAAGTTGGGGTGACTCAATTTTCCTTTTAATCTGTTGAAAAACCTCTTTACATTAAACGTCCAAAAGGCAGTCATGATCTTTTGTCTGTTGAAGGCAATATGTGAAGACTTTCTGATTATCAAGTTCTGTCCATTCAAATTTAATATTTTAAAGAGTTAATTTAAATGTTCTCGTAGAACAAAAGAGACATGAGGTGTCAAACGAAATGGCTTGTATAACCGTACCCGCCAAGGTAACATGTGACCTTATGGAACGAATGAAGAGTTTGAAGATTAAGATCACATGACTGGGTGTAACTTTACCAAAGTCCAGCTTACGATGTATTGAAACATGTTCATATTTTAACATTGACAGTTTTAACAGATAACCTTTCCATCTGGCGTAGGGTTAGGGTTACAACTACACTGAACAATATCAATCATCACAGTTAAACCATACATTCTAAAACCTATCTGGTGAAAATTTCACCAGATTCCTTGTCATTAATATTAGCACACACACAATCCTGGTAAGTTTTTATTAAGAATTGTTATTCAAATGAACGAAGAAAAAGGTAAAAATCCAGGAAAATAATCAGGTATTTGGTTATTTTCAATGTTTAATGTTTTAAGGTGTCCATGGTTTCCCGGTAAAAAAAATAACCATGAATATGTAGGTGCTTCTGACGATTCGGCGGCGGCATTTTCTTTGATTTATTAACGCGCGTTTTGATTTAGTTAGTGGGTTCCAAATTTCCCGTTTTCAAATTGCTTAACTTGCGTAAGCAATAACTTTGCAAACATTTTCCAAGCTGCTCAGTTTCATTAAAAATGCTGTTGCGCGTAAATTAGCCATAACACCATTTCTCCCAATGTCCTAGTCATTTCTAGACGTTTGCGCCCTTGAACAAAAATGGAAAACTCCCCTTTGTTTACAAATTCTATCTTCACTTCATCCAGTTATCTACCATGAATTCCTCACCAAAGATAGCATTAGGTTTGGCCATTAAAATCGGTAGAAACAGCGGTGGTGTCAGAGGGAGCGGAGGGCGACCTCTTCCTATGTTCGCAAAAAAAAAAAAAAAATGTGAAAAAGAAGAGGAAAAGGAGCAAAAAGAAAAGGATAAATCAATTTATACTTTTCCCCTTTCAAAATATCATGGCCAGGTCCCTTTGTTAGAAAGTGTCCAAAATAGTATCACAGCGTATTGAAACTATTTGAGATATGGAAATAAACCTCCCGCATTTCATTTTTGCGTAACATATTTGTTCATATATCACCCCATAGGCCGAGTGCAGGTTCCTATACAGTCACTGCCTTTAACGCTCACATCTGAGGTTAGCCAGATCTATTTGTACTTTGTACGCTGTGGATAAGATTTCGAAATAACGTCATCGGTTTATCCTCACTTTTAAAGTATTTCGGTTTACCGCTAAAAAGAACGGCACGATGACAAACCCACGAATTCCATGTTTTAAGATTTGAAAAAAATTCCGATCTGTAGACCAAAGGTGAATTTGATGACCTATCCTGAGTGCTTAGGCTAATACTAATTGTTGTTCACAATAAAGTTCACGATGAGGTCAAGGTGCTAAGAGTCAGGCTAGTTAATCTTTAATCATACAATGACGTTAGCCCGATAGTCAGAATGTATATTGAGTAAAACAACTTTATCATTACAAACATACCATGTTGCTTATTGCTAAATGTTCCTAAGGAAACATTTGGAGAATTCAAACAAACAAAAGGCATGATTTGACTTGGAAAACCCCAAGGCTTAGCGCTCATGATACCTCACAAGTCAGAAAAGACTGAAAGATGTTACCATTAATCGAGTTGTGGTCCACAGTTCAGTTCGAGTATCCTTTGGTTACATTATTATTGCTAAAAAATTGTAGCACAAACTTCAATTAGGCCTACATCATAACATGTGTTGTCTTGCATGTTCTGTTTTACCGTAAAGGCAGGTTAAGACGGGATGATATCACAAAGAGCTGGACAGCAAATGGATATTGAACATTTTACATAATTAAAAACAAACACATTTAAATCTGTTTCAAACATCCTGAGTGATTCTGCCAGTATCGTGGTTGTTGAAAAAAGCTAAAGATTTACCGGCTAAATATAATCCCGACAACCGAAATCAAAGTTAGTGACCTGGTTAAAAGATGACTGATATTATATTTTGGCCAAATATTTCAATGCTTCTGGAAAATGTTATTTGATAAAACTGGTTACTATGACCCGGGAATGGTTGGCTAATCCATGACCCCGAACAAAGTTGCACTCGGGGATGTATAGAGTCCGTTGATCGATAATCACAATTTTTAATAGTTCTATGAAGCCAAGAAGCTTGTCTAGTAATTTTCTGCTGAAAAAAAAAACACTTTTTCAGATTCTGCGCAAAGCTGTTACAAGTCAGGACACCACTAAACTCAAAATTTTTAACAATTTTTCCGTAACTATTGGATATGAAACTTGGCTCATTATGCTAACTGTGAGCATTGTTATGTAGTAGGGATACTTTAAACGCTCATTAACTTGTAGATATCAACGCAATGAGCCCCTTTAAATGAAAATGTTTACACAAAAGGATGCCTACA
This sequence comes from Holothuria scabra, assembly GCA_037179385.1. Lineage (NCBI taxonomy): Eukaryota > Metazoa > Echinodermata > Holothuroidea > Aspidochirotida > Holothuriidae > Holothuria > Holothuria scabra. Next base: position 23,289,512 of record CM074180.1, read on the forward strand.
CAACACATAAAATTGGCATTTTACAATACGGGATACCCCGTCGGAAACGAGCACTACATAATCCCATACGGTAATTGAGACCTGTAGTTTAATAAAGTGAATTATTTCTCATAGCAACAGTTGCCATACGGTCACACTACCCGTAACAACCCTTAAAACCGTCTTACCAGCACAATATGGGTACCACCGTAGAAGGAAATGCTGGAAACAAACTTTGGCTGTCTGTGAAATTAATAATTGACTACCCTGGTTCGTTAATTAGAGTACAAACATCTGTATGACCTTCAGTCTTCGGGCAAACCAAGGTTATGGGAAATTTAGTTAGTTTTCCTTTATGTTTGATGTAGAAAAATCGTCTGCGTAGCGCCTCTGTCTGTCTGTAATCGCCACCCCCTTTCACAGGGATCAGCTGAACCCCCAAAAATATAAAGTCTGCTCCGAGGAACTGTAGAAAACCAAGTTAAACCTTCTCGGACAGTTACCATGACCGTTCAGATAAAAGAAAACTTCCCATTGGCTTTTGTTTACTGATTGAGAAGGACATTAGCCACAAACAAATTAGGACAGAGATTGTACTGGCCTTCCAAGAATTCCTTTCTTGGATGTTAGGACCTTTTAAATCAAGTAACCACGGATTTGCTTTGTTTTAAATTACGTTGCAAACATGACTCATTTCTGTAGATCTTTCATATTGTATACAATTTCCCTATTAAGAGTCCATGCACAAAAATTCATTTCATGCCCATTCACTTTTGATTAAAAAGATGCCACTAAGTTGAACTTAGATTATGTGTACTTTTAATTGTTCTCTGTAAGTCAATACATTGCTATTGTAGGCCCTTAACCATATAGTGTAACGGAATGGATAACATTGCTTCCAATAGACCATTTTCCACGTAGCGGTTACAAAGAATAGTGGGACAAATTGTTGGTACGCCACTTTTTTGAATGTCATTTTACAGTGGTCTATAACAAAGCGAATCAAAGCGCCTTTCCCACATGTGGATAAGAGTCTATGAAAGAGAAAAAAATCTAGAGGAAAACTCACCAGAATTAATTGACCCCTAATTTTCCCCCCTCACGCTACCCATACGGGCCTAGTGGCTATTTGTATAGCTTTGAACTCTTTTTCTCTATTCCAGTCAATACAAGCTGAATCCAGTAAAAGACATAAAGCAATAATACTAAAATTAAATCTGAATTTACTAAGAATAAACCATGATATTTCAACTCAATACATCATTTCGTGATTTTTTGTATAAGGCAAACACCCCTTACTGCACAGAAACGATAAAATCTATTGATTCTAACAGCCTATCTCAGCTGATTACAAGCAATTTAGTGTAAAGTTGTACAATAACCGTAAGGAAAAAAATGCGTAGCATCTGCTCTGCCACCCAGCAAGAATCATTTATAATCCCCTTTCTTTTATATGAGTCTTTTATGGCATGGTACCGTCGGCTTTTGTAACCCATGTTTCTAGTTATTGCACCAGTAAAGTCAGTCATTATCTCTTCAGTTCGTCGGAAAGAAAATTCAGCAGCCGCTCATTTTTACTTAACGTCAAGGTATTACACCAGTCAAGAACTTGTGGATTTGTATAACATGATTGTTTGGCCGGATTAAACTGGTCAAAAATTTTTCTCCTCAATTTCATGTGGGTGTACAGTTCACCGGGAGTCACCAGTAAAATTCATCAATAGATATTATGACAATATGATTTTGCAAAGCAAAATGTCCTTCTTTGGAAGAACAAACGTATCTACAGTGCAAACTGATTGCATAGCAAAGTGGATAGACCGTCCGATTTTCAGCCGGGAGGTCTGGAGTTCGACTCCTGGCCGAGTCGAAGACTAAAAATAGAACCTTCAACATTATTGTGCTCAGAATACGCAATGGAGCCATGGATGCCAAAACTGCATCGACTTAAACCAATCGGTTAGAAACTGAGCTCCAAAATTCCAACTAACTAACTAGACCAGGGAGATGGAAAAACTAGACTAACAAATACATACAGCTGATTTGTCAACCAATCAGAAACGCACATAAATCCGTTCGGATTGCAGTCTCAGTTTTAGTTAAAATCTATGAACCAAAAATTTTCCAGTCTGTGTAAATATATGATTTGTATCGCATGGTTACGAATGAAAAAGTATGTACATATTACGTCACAACCGACAGCTTTTATCGGCATAGGCGTACGGGGATATTTTTTTTTTGGGGGGGGGGGTGGGAGGGCAAGAGCAATTTTTTCCCGGTTAATGGCACCCTTTATCATTTTTTGCCGAATGGACCACTGTTTTGCCCGAACTGGGAGGACGAGTGTCCCCTGCACCCCCGCCTCGTACGTCTTTGTTTATCTGTTATGTTAGTTTGGGTTAGATGGAGCTTTACGGCCCAGTTTCTAAACAATTGTTTCAAGTCGAGCCGACCACGGCATTGTTCCAGTTTGTCTCACAGCATCTATCGGACATTCGTATTCCGATTAAAGCTGTGGGTTGCAGAGACGTAGAGACGTCACAAAATAAACTGATTTTCATTTCATTTATCATTCTTCTAGTACAAAAAGCGTGTCATTTTTCTGTGCTGATTTAAGTGACAATGATACATGCTTTTCTTAACAGACCCCATTTTCTGTGCTGTGATGCCATGTACATAAAGTTTGTAGGTTTGGTATTGACTCTAAAACAAAATGGTTGGTGTGAACAAAGATTTAAAATCTAGTTAAAACACTATGCTTAACATGGATTTTGAAAAGATTCACAAGCTGCACTCGGTTGCTCGTTGACTCTATTGAGCTCGTAGTACTGATACAGACGATGCAACATCTCAGATCAAACTTCAGTGTGACGTCATCGGTGGATAAACAATTCCAAACACGTTTGATAGGAGTCATTCAATTAATACATGACAATTTTTCTTGAACTTTTTTTTCATAAGCCTTTTGTATAAACAATTGCTCTAGATATTATAAAAATGATTATCATTAAAAACGCTGTTGTCTGACAAGGAAATTCTCTCTTCAGTTTTTGTTATGGAAATGAATTTAATTCATAGAGGCTGAGGTGTGACTTATTTTTCTCATTTAAAAGTTTTCATAGTGTTCATTTCCTTGACTAAAGATTTTTTTGTTGAATAGATCATAAAGATGATTAAGTTAGGACACACTGAGATAGATAGTTATTGTTTATTGGTATGGTTCTTGTTTCCAAGGCAACCGGTTCTTATCTACAGCTCTATCAGCTTCGTATGCATTAATTTTGTTACCGTAACTTTTTTCTTTACTAACATACTAATATTCATTTGGAGTCCTGGCCATAATTTTTCATGATCGAAATTTGTTTTTATTTAGCTAATCAAAAGTGAAACGGGTCCTCACTTCGCGATATTTTCCTCAAATTTGTAGCATCGCTCACCAATAAACTGTGGAAATAATATGACGTACCTGAGAAAATTTTGATAAAGCACGAAGGACTCCAAATTACAACACACCAAACTGTGTTCACTTTAGTTGTTTCAAATACTGTTTGCTTAGCCTTTTAACAAAACGCACTGTATATGCAGATATGAGTCAGTTGTAACTTAACAACAGTTGAGGTCGGTGTTGCTAAGAAGGTGAATGAAGAAAGTGTTCGTTTGTGGAAACGTTAAATTACTTTCATCGAATATGTCGGTAGCTAAGATGTAGCTTTGTGCACCTGACAAAGTATGATTTTTTCTACGCTGAAATTATGGGCACTCGGCTGGGATCTGTATATTTTGAAATTCTAGTCTCGTGAATGAAAAATAAATGAAAACTATTGGACGGATAAGCTTTTGAAAGTTTGAAAAAGAAGGTTTCTCCAAAAGTGCATGCTTTTAGCTATTTGACTGAAAAATAAGCATTTCAATAAGCAACTTTTTGGAGGAAAAAGCACAGAAAATTGATCAAAAAGCATTAAAAATTGAAATGATTAAATAGAAGTTAAAGTATCTTGTAAAACTAAAACTTGTTTTCACCTTAAAATTTTCTTGTTGGTAGCCTTTTAGTCTTTAGCTTCATATACCTCATCTTTTGACAGATAAATTTCCCTTAAGTTTTGTTTTGAATGTGGTTAATAAGACGTTCTGTTATCTCTTTTAAATCTTAGATCATAACGAGTCAAACCTAGTTCTCAAATTGAATTTGCCGTCTATTCAAATTATATGGTCTCTTAAAATTTGTGAGTTAAAAAAGTTGGGTGTCATGTTGGGTGGCTCAAGTACTTTTAGCACAAAGATGGGTAATTAAGTAAAAATAATTTGGATACAAAAGTGTGGGATACTTTTTACGCTTTAGACAGACCAGGGAGGTGTTACAAATTTCTTGACAATGAGTGCGTCTGTATTTCATAAAGTTTGTGAAGCGGACTCTGTATCTCTCTGTTTTCGTCATTGTCAGTTTCATGGTCTTTCACATATATGTTTGAATTTCTTGACTTGAGGTACTCCATAAGGGGAAACGTTTAGCAAAGTTAAGTGTTCAGCGTCCCATGACGTAATAAGTCTTACGAAACCATGGAAACATAAAGACGCTTTATAGATGGGGTTTAATATTCAGTGTTATTTGATCAGAGTCTCATAACGACTGTCGACTACCCTACAGTAACAGCTGACAGGCCGATAAGATCCTCTTGTCTTAATCGTCAAACCCATCACAGGATGTCGAAGATCCCTCTAGTGAAGCAAGTTTAAACAAAAGCAGTTTCCCAAAATCACGTAAAGTAATTTCGATGTCCATTTACCATCGTTTCGGGTTCGTCACGTGTTCTGATCATTATCCTTCACATTTTCGTTATTGATTCAGAGGACCCGGCGATCAATTTAGAATCGAGACCCGAGGAAGCCGTCAACCCAATCAAGATTACTTCTGAACTCAATTTTATTTCAGCCGTTGATTGGAACCACTTTTGCCGATGCAATATGATGGTTTCCGGATTCTGCTTAAACTGAAAAAGAAATCAGACTTTCTCTCAATAGTAGGCCAGTCTTTGGAGTAAATTCGTCTAATTACTCTCCTTGTGTTCTTAGGCAAACAAGCACCCTGGTGTAAGCGTGGCAAGGACTACCTCCTTGGCAAACAACAAGAGTGCCTCAAAATGAGAGCCACATATTGAAAATACCAGATACCGGCCTGTCGAAATTCGCGGTTGCAACGGGAGAGATTTCAACGGCTGTCGAAAATTGACAGTGAATGGTAGACCGAAAACTGTCCTTCTGTGAAAGTTTCAAACAATTTCCAATATGCAATCAGTTTAAGTGATTTAGGGACTTTAGCTTTTGTCAGAGGAAACAGTAATCAATATTATATATATCTTCTTTTCTAATTTTAAAATTGATTGGCTCCATTTTGGCGGGAAATGTTGAGCGCATTCATGAATATTCAAATGACAAAAAGACGCCCTTGATGTTGATTCTGGTCACCATGGATTCAAAGTTCGAAATTCGAAAAAGTGCAGCTTTTGGTCCCAAAATATGCAACATTAGTCACTTCAAAGGTCACACATGTCACAAGTAAAGTCTTATGTGTTGAGTTTCTTGTATTTTCTATACCTTTAGACGAGAGTAAATGCCTATGAATAAATTAAGTCAGTAAAGGTTATGATGCCACAAAATAAACGAACAAAAAAAAGTAAGCTAGGCATTATATAGAATTACCACTTTTTGTATTAACAGTACGTTATTTGTAGAGACATTGTGAGATCAAACAAAGATTTTCTTATGAAGACCCAAACTCAGAACTGTTCAGTACTTGGTGAAAAACTTTAAAACTTTAAAAGGACCAATTGTGCTCACAAAAATAACGTCAAGTCATTTTTATTTTTTCTTGAAATTAAAAATCTCTATTTCATTTTGCTTACTTAGAATGTGTCTTATAAGACATAAAAAATACAATGAAGAATCAAAAAATGTTTTGATGGACTTTTCCACCTCCGGTCCTCTTCCCTTATCCTCTTTGAGAAAAAATGCGGTTTTGATGATCCTTCCCACTACCTTGCAAAACTCCCTCCGGAGCAGCGGAAAATAACTCATGGTTTATTTTTAAGATATTTTAAATGTCAATTTTAAGTTTAGGGCCTCGAAAGGGTCTCCATGATCCACAGGGACTAGCAGAGAGGGGGCGAATAACTATATAAGGTTATTTACATTGGCCAATGAATACTGTCAATATGTCAAGAAATATTTACCTTTATGAAATCTAGCTAAATTAATTGAGTCATATCAACAATTCTAACCTGCAACTTCCATACTGTTTCCATAGAAACATCATTATACCACGTATGGAATTCGAATGGTAAGCAAATACAAACATTTTAATAATTCTCTAAAGGGTGCAAAGGTTAGAGATAACCTCGAGGGGATGAATATCACTTGCATATAACCACGCTTGCAGATGCTAACGAATTAGCCCCTTATGAGCACTCACATTGTACATAGCGCAGCATTCTTCACAAAGTATACATCAAATCACTTGTTTTTACGTAAAGTAGAAAACTCATCCTACTGAAAATTTGTTCTGAAGCTCCCTCCTACAAAAAAATCATTTTGATTCTCTCCATGTTTAAATTCAACGTGTACAAGTTATAGCATAACTCTTGCAATGGTTATTTTCAAAAGCCTAGCCATAACACTGCGGTGCAAACATGCGGTAGGATATTCATAAAGCAAAAGGGCGTATCAAATGTAGGCGTCACTAACAAGGAAGCTGCCAGGGCAACTGAGTCAATATTTTCAACAAACACATTTTTTATTGCTTGGTTAAAATGATATCAGTTTCAGCTCTGATAATTATAAAAATTTTGTTGTTAACAAGTTAATTCATATCAGAATGCTGCTTTAGATTTTTTCTTAGTGTTGCACAGACTAACCTCCTACATAACTCAGTGGTTCACCTGAAAGTTGTCACTTTTATCAGAAGAAAATGAAGCAATTTAGAACTGACTCGAACAGTAGTTTATTGAACGCTTATTTTTATTAATATAAAACAAATAGATTGCACATAATGCTAATTTAATGAATCAAAGGTATAGGTAGGACAATAATAGTACAATAGTTCTTTTTGTTTAGAGTCAATGGTTAGAATGACGTCACACATAAGTTTGCGTTTTATTTAATCAAATTAATGTAGCTATAAATTTTAACTGACTTCAAGTTATACGTTCGAACATTTGGCCTTATATCTGTTTTGTACCTCTACTCTGTTTGCTTCTGTCTGTGGTCGTATGTACTTATTCCTATACTTTAACTGTAGACCGTGACTAGCATATTTGCTAGTTACGCAGGTTGCGTTAAGTCAGACCAGATCTGTTAAAACAGAACAGCTCCCCTGGTCAGACACGAGAATTTTGTTTTGTACCGTACTTTGCTTCATGAGTAATGTCCAAAATTTGTTAACCTTAAACGGAGGTCAAAGAAAGTTAACTTTTTAAAGTGCTAAAAGTTACTAGACATTGCTTTGACAAACAATTGGAAAAAAGCAAACGCTTTCTTAAGTCATTGCAACTTTTTATCAGTCATTCGTATGGTCATTCAACCCTTTTTTTTACCGAAAATACCTTTTCTTGAACTTAACAAAGCCTTTGAAATTAGGAACTCAGGTGATTGTTGAAACAAAAATTATCCTGAAAACGGTAGTGACATTTGCATTTTTATTTATTTTTTAAAATCGTAAACGTCAAAAATCGAGGAACTGTTGAAAGCTTGTTTTTAGCTAGCTTGCTTATAATGAGTGAAATATTTTACGTCGATTCAATTTCCGTCGGTTCTATTCATGTTTATCAACAGGTGAGGTATTAATTAAATGTTAAGCGGTATCACATAAATTTTATTGCCGTCGATGCGCCCACGAAATAAGTCTCGCTACAATGCAATACTAAGTCATCCGCTTTATTGAAAGGCTGCCATAATACAAAAGTTGTCTTATAAGTAACTATAAGACTTACCTGGGTTTCTTAATTACACTTTCAGTTGTCATTTTATGGCACCGTCGGTTACACACCTTTGTGATTTTTCACAATACATAAAAAAGATAAAAAATGGTATAACGGGGCACAATTTAAAGTGAATGACCTTAGTCAAACTTGTTTTCGTCTTATTTCATCGAACGAACCAGATCCTTTTGTCTTGGTGTCGGTGACCTAGCTGAGCCCAAATATCCGTACCTTCAAACCGCAATGGTTCTACCTTTTGGGTGATTGGCGTGTGCATCCATCATTCTAAATAATTAAATGAAGCCTAACATTACTTTCCATATATTTATTCATTATTACTTTTTGTGATTTGAACATGTGTTATAATTCCCTACAAATCAAGTCACATGATCATGCTCCTTTTTGAACCTGCTGAATTTTAGCTATTGTTCATGACCTACTAAGGCACCGACGAAGAATAAGGAACAACGTTTTTCGTCACAATATGATTCATGTTAACATTTCATTACGTTTCAATTGGTAAGTAGTTATTTAAAAGGTGGACATTGCAACTTTCCATTGACTTTTCCCTTCTTAATATGCGTTTAATTCGAATCTGACTTTTAAATAAAGCCTTTTGGATTGGTTAATAACAATTTCTATTGTACTGTGTTTTCATTGAATTCATTGTAAACACACACACACACACACACACACACACACATATATATATATATATATATATTTATATATTTATATATATATATATATATATATTGTTTAGGTTATAAAAATATTTTCAGTAATTTTTGCACTAATACTCACGTAGTTTCAAAGCAGACTCGTGAATAATATGCTTCCGACCACCTGCGTGAAACACATGCCATCCGCCTCGTCTATTCCAAGCCGTGTTTTGCCGCTGCCTCTCAAGCGCCGAGATGCTCAATGTTTTCCCTGTAATCTACATCTGCCAGAATCTTGAAGAACACTAAATCAAATTTACTCTTGTTGAAGCAAATGTACTTTGAAATCGTATATTAGGACCACCAACAAACAAAAAACCTTAGTTATACTAATACATACTCTTCTGCAAATGGTACTTCGGCCATACATACTCAAGAAAAACAAGCTTCATCTTTACTCAGGCCGTCACCTACTCGTACTTCAAACTCAGTTAGCACTTTGTTATATATTACATTTTTTATTTGAATTTCGGGAGCTTTCCGTGTTGACTCTATTGCTGGGGACTCGATCTACTTACATTGTGTACTCTTAATACATATGAACTCTTGGCGTTAATGTCGCCTCGCCAATTATACTCCTAGCAACTAGCTTCAGATGTTATTAACATCTTTAGCATGGTTATACATGTTTCACATTAAAATACAATGATAAACGATCGTGTTCTGCTTATACCTGTTTTAACAAATGATATACACATTAAACACGAGAGGCTCTACTATGAAAAATGGCGGCCGCTCAAAGTTCATAAAGCCTAAGTGGTATTTCGCTGTTCCATGTGTTTACCTATTGAAGATCCCGACTAACACACGATGTATATTGTGTACTACTTCTGTACACACAATAATTTACAGTGCAGATGAATAGCGAATTGTTTGCTATAAAAGAGCCAGAGTTCAATGATGTTTGTTCTCCTTATCGCCATAGCAACACTAAGAATTCCATAAATTTTCTTTCTTCTTTTAAAACCACTTTTCATTTCATATTGTAAACATTACAAAAATCAGAAAATTTGAATATGATTGAGATTTACAAATATTTACGAACCGTCCAAGGTGGTTGCAACATTGAAGTTTATCTTGAAAAATCTGTTGTTCCTTAATACTTTTAAGAGAACTCTTTGATTTGAGAAAAAATTTTTTCCTTCGATTTGTGTAGTTTTCCTTGGTTAAGAAGATATTACAAATTATCTCTGATCCCCTCAATTCAAGTTCAATTCTGTTGGTATGTTCACTTTCAAATTGTTTTCTGATCGAACTGACTTGTCTGTTCCAAACAACAAAAATATTCAATTAAAATTGTCTCATAAGAACTACAAAGTTAATTTTACCCCAAACCAAACACATTTCTCTTTCTCATACAAAAAGAGAAGAAAACACCACAAGACGACCGCATTTAATATGACAATAGTTTGTTTCATATTTTTCCTAAAATTTGTCTGAAAAGAAAACAAAATGACAACATTTAACCAAACCTTAAACTATACTAAAAAATATCCAATAGTTTCACTTATACTTTGGCTAAGAAATGTAGAATATGTTTATCACAACATTTGAAATTACACTTTTATTCAAAACATCCTTCTTGACCTGGTCCATCAGTTCAAATTGCGGACAAATAAAAAGTCTTGACCTCACATAATTACTGACTGCAGACTGCAGAAACCTTATGGGGGAAACGTTGCTTTTAAAATTCACCAACATGGCGTACATGTGCGTCAATCTCACCCACACTTTGTTAATGCACCTATTGGCTTAAAATTTTTACACAGTGAATATTTGACGGGAGTGGCCATGTCCCCACCTCAACAACCCATCCACAAGCACTCTCAAATTAGGCAGTTGGAGTAAAGATTTGGGCTATTGATGACGTGCAATGTGTAAACCTTTAATCATTATTTAATTATTCAATCTCACCAATGAAGACCAGCAATCTGGCAATAGCCTCATCCCCTCGGAACATTACATTCATGAGTTACGAAGGTCTGCAGATTTTATCACTTGGATTTTTGAACGTCTGGATGAAAAAATTATTCCCAAGCAGCAAATAACGCCGGGACTTCTGTCTGTAAGAATCGTAATTCTTTAGCATACTGAAGGCAGCTATATTAAGATTCTGTCTTTTTGGGTGAATGATATACTATTTTACATCTGTAAATGTTGGTTTCAAAATACGATTTTTTTTCTGTTAAAGCAAATGGTTTAATGTAGCTTATTGAAAGAAGAAAGAAATAAACTAAATTTCAACAATTATCGTAACGTGTTTTCTCCCAACGGATTGGCAACAAAAGTCATTATAATAAGAAACCTGCAATTAAGAAACATCCACTAAGTAAATACATGTCCCTCACTGATCTGCCGATTATATACGAACGAACTTTCGAGTCTTATTAAGTTTACACCATGTGTTTCAACCGTGTTAGTAAACTTTCAGTCCTTGAAGGAGTATGTCTGCTATTTTTGTCCTGGGTTTGTTAGTTTGTCGGGGAGGATGGCGTTTGTTTATCTCAGTCTCAGTAACAAAGTATTTATTTATAAATAATCGTCAAAGATCAGAAGATCATGAGAGTTTTCTGCTCCATCCACCTAAAGTAATAAGTTTCTTCAATCATAGTGATACCATGTCTGAACTTCAAAAATGACAATTTTTACAATAAAAATACAAAGATTTCCCAAAATAAAAATATATCTTTAGCCTTAAAAATTAAAGTCGTTCCTTCGAAGTAGGGATAGACTTTATCCGAATATAGTGGTTTGTGTGTTTGCGGAAAATATCAACATACGATCAAGTTCTGCTCACTTGCTTACGTAAAAAAATAAAAAATGAAATATTCTGTTGTAATATTTTTTAGATGCCCCTTCTTTTATGATTTTTTTTTATAAATTACTTAATAATTATTTGTATTAACGACATATCTACATAAGAACAAAAATATGGTTGGATAAAGCAATGTTATTATGAATTGTCTGCTGCATAGGCAGGAACTAAGAAGACTCCTTACCAGAAACTGCAGGACCACGTATAAGGTGTTAAAATATTCATTATTATGCATTACAATTTACAATTGTTGTTGAACGTGCATCATTTGAAGTTAACAAATTTGAAAGAATAAACTGTTCTTGGGCAACAAATAACTGAATTTCTATTTGTGGAATGGAAGCTTAAGTTTGTTATTATTTTGAAGTATCTACTATATTTATTTATATGTAGCCTATTACTATAAGAAATATGAATAATTTTCGGCAAACGACCCAACATTTTCATCTTTTAATTAAAGACTGTTATGACAGGCAACAGCCAGCGTAAAGTTTCACTCGCAATGTGGTGGACATGACGAAAACTTTCCTTGGCCAAGTTTTTTGGTCACAAATTTAGTATGTTAGAATCTTAAGCCCAAATTACGTCAAAATTGTAATCTTTGAAAATCTCAAAAACAACTGAATTGCTTTTAACTAGATGACATTGCCTAAATTTGACAACAGATGTGATAACACTGCCAATGCCGACAAAATCGAGAGATTTGTGATGAAGCAAAAAAAAAAGAAAAAAAAAAACCCTGCAAAATACAAAGCAAGATTAGAACTTAGAAGATTAAGGCAAACCTACCGTGTATCTAACCGCCCTTGTATTAAAACGTTACTTTTCATTATCATTTAATTTAAACTACGAAGCCTTTAGCTCTAGGTTTGTTTGTTGTTCGTGTGTAAAATATTTTTGTGTGTGGTTCTCATCTACCTAAAAGTCTTGATTAATTTAATTTAAAATTTTCTTGTTTACCAGGGATTAAAGGGCCCATTCAGAGGGGTTCCAAAATCTTTGCGGCATAGGTATGCACTCGACAAGAAGGCCGTACGGTGATAACATCAAAACTGCACTTATCAATGTAGATGAAGGCTTCAGTTTAGTTGCTTCATTTCTTCAAAAACGACAGGTGAACTCGTTTACTTAAAAATCACCAATACTAGGAAAACATTACATCTGGGTTACGAAATAAAACGAGATATACATTGTATAAATGATTAACAGATCTACTTTCATCATGAGGTTTTATATTGACCAGTTTAAGACGGAAAATGAATTGCCCCCATTCTTTTTTTTTTTTTTTTTGGACACTCGAGCTAATCCTTAATTATCTTCCTGTCGTATTTCTCTTACGTTTCGAGGTATATCTGAACAAAAGTGTTGCATATTTAAGGCAAATAAAGGGTTATCAAAAATAGTAAAATAATAATAAATTCATGGGACAATATTTATGTTAATCAACATTGTACCATGATCAAAAAGAACCAATCATGAGTTAGTATAAGGGGGTCCAGACGCATTTAGGGTGACTTTAGTTGTCTTTTAAGTTAATGGCGATCTTCGGTCCTTTATTGCATTAATTTATTGCGTTAATCCTTATTGACTTATTCATCCAACAAAGGGGAGCATTTCTAATTCTAGCGCTCTGGATCTCAGTAAACTCCATTAAAGGTGATCCGTACTTATCCGATCCCAGTTTGTATATAAGTAGTTCCATATCCTTCATCGGTGTGATGAACTATGTACCAGTCACGAAATGACCATGGTGTACAAAAACAGACTAGTTTAAAGGGCAGGAGCAGTCATCCCAAATTGAAGAAGTATAGTACACTGTCCAGTTTCATGATTGGCTGTTGGGAATCATGTGACATTATTTTTTCTCTTCAAATGTGAAATTTACAAGAAATAACTAATTGGTTTACCTTGAATATGCAATAGTAAAGTCATAAAATGTAATTAAAGATACTTTGAAGAGAAATAAGATGCAAATTGAGTTATTTAGCTTTTTCTTCAAAATAAGTTTGGGGGGCTGCTCCTTACCTTTAAATGACTTTTATACTTTGAGCATGGGCACCTAAGATTTAGAAAAGGTAGAACTATTGGGTCAAATAGTTCCATCTAGGCTATATATTAGTTTAATTAATACCATATGGTACACTAAATAGGAATGACACATTCAGGATAAATTTGCACCAATTTATGTGCCCATTTTAGGGACAGCGGCATCGCCCTTAAACGAAATTTGCAACCTATGATCTCAGTTCTGAAAATAAAATTTAAAAAAGAGTTCGCTGTTATGAACAATAACTTTGATTATCGTAAATGTATTATATTGAGCTGGGGACTTGGTCACTGGTCATGAGTAGTCTCGATTTAAGAAACCCCCCTCTTCCTCTACAAAACTTGAAGCTACTTTTGGCTTAAAAGACTCTAGTTTGCCAACTAAATACCCACATGTTCAACGTTCTTGATAAAATACGAGCTACATAGAACCTGGGAGCTGTTACGGAGCTCCCTGATAGAAGTTATCTGCATTTCGTAGGGATTATTCTAACTTTCAGTCTGTCACAATCTGCGATAATAAAGTAGAATGCGATTTCCTAAGTCTCAAGTGGTTCTCAACTCGTCTTTAAATGGAAAGGGAAATTGAAATTTTGTAACGTTGGGAGTAAATCCCAGTTTTTGTCGGATAACGAGGATACTTGTAGCTCGAACAGTTAAAGCACCCATTGTAGGGTTCTTTTACTTATTACATCCTAACACTGACCACGTGTGTGTTCTGGGTTTTAACTCTGTATCTCTTGCCTTGCTTTTTCCAATTCTTATCTATGATTGATGTAATGTCTGCCTCTCACCTGGTGACTTTTAACTTTCATGTCTTTACGCTAACTGTATTGTCCCCCATCTCGTCATCTCGTTAACGATGACACAGATTTTCTCTGCTTCTTATTATTTCGCTATTATGTTGCCACTCTCTGGCCACTCAAATCTTCGCCCTCGAGGAACCCTTGCATTGGTATTAAAAACCTATTATTCTCAAACAAACGGACAATGGTTAAGTTTCCAAAACAATAGCACCTTAAGGAGACCAATTGGTATTGTTAACGATTTAAGTTTTGCTGCTCTTCAAAAGTGTGCTAGAGGTTTTTCTACGAGTTCGTATTATTGGGAAGAAAAGATGTTGTTTTGATGGCGAGGAAATGGCGTAGAACATCAGAAAGGAAAGGAATTATACCAGCAGGTACCGGACAAAAAGATCTCATTTGGTCATCAGAGAGATGAGTATGAGTCATGACATAGCCGCTCTAGGCACGAGCTTTGTGTCGACTTGTCGTAACGATTTTGGGATAAAAACCAGTCGTCATATTCTGTCGTAATTAGCGTGCCTCTTTTAGTGGCTGTTGGGTTCTTCCTCGGGTATGTGTACTTACTGGGGGTGTCCTCCATAATCAGTGACGCAAACGTCTTTTAGTCCTCAGAATATCAAACGTTCTCTCCAGTTTTGGAATCCATAATTGATTCCATTTGCCTTTCGGTCATCATTACCCTGTTTTGCTCGTCTTGTTCAGTTCTTGTACATCTGGCCGAGTTTATTGTTTTCGTTAACAAAAGTGGATCAAATAGATAAGATCAAATACTGCAACTGTTTTGGAGACGAAAGCTTTTTCCCATTTTCTATCCTTTTCATCTAAAATCCAAGGAAAAAAAAAACTCGCCGTGGCGACTCCAATTATCTTTTCTTGCTTAAAGTTATCAGCATTCCACGAAGCTTCTAAAGTTCGTAAATATGCAGACTGATTGCCACAAAAAATGATATCGTATACCGTACTTTAAACAATTAGTCTTTATTACATCAAGGAAATCAAAATGGAAGTTGAAACATGCATTAATGTGTGATCAAAAATTAGATTAGACATCATTGTATGTTTCCAAAGCGATAAGTAAAACAATACAAATATAACATACAAAATGATAACAATGTCACGTGATTCTCAATAATCTGTGGAAATAACTTGGAATATATAGGTGTGAAATAGATTGAAAGTCTTGGTTATATACAAACGGACTTTCACACGGTTTTCGTCCTTTCGAAAAAAATTCGAGCAAGGAGAACGGTTCCGAGTTTATGATCACCTCTTAAAATTTTGACAAATTATCAAGGCCAACAAACTCCATACACCCTAAGAACAGTAAACTTCTCTCCAGTAAACTTGTCAGTTTAAAAGTGTTGGTTATGTATGCCACCTTTTAAACAGTTGTGTAAAAAATACCTAAGTTGGTGAAAAACATACCAATTTCTTAGCAAATTTTACCTAACGAGGGTAATTTTTTACCAAATTAGGGTAAACTTGTTACAGTTGAATATACCGTTATAGAGTACAGTATGTACCGTTCTACCAATCAATTTAAACTATGTTGAAATCCCTTTTTTTATTAGTTAAAAGTAAGGATGTTCGGGAGTTTGGGCAATTATACAAGGCAGTATAATTTCTAAATTTGAATTTTGTATTCAACGCATGCGCAGATTTACGGGCGCATAGTGATAGAAAATTCCATGCATTATTCTCATATTTTTCGACACTGTTCTAACAAGTTTACACTTCTCCTCTGTAACTTGAATTTAAGAGCTTGGCGGTAAAACTCCCATGTGAATGGTATTAATTGCAGTTGGTTCATCCTCTCCCACAGTTTCGAATCCAAAGGGGAATTGCTTTCTGTCGCAATGCACGTGCCCTGCCCTCTATAATTGCTCTACAAACGGACCAATTAGAGAGTATTGTCTTTTACCCTTCTAAGCCCCGGTGTCATGAAGGGGAAGTCCTGGTAAAGTTTGTTCAGTACTTACTGCAACGATATAGGATCTAAATCAGAGTAAACAAGCCGTTCATCCACGGTCCCCCATCGCTCGACAGAATTTTGTTAAGAAACGTTGTAAGTAATAAAATGCCTCTGCTTCCGTGATGTTGAATAAATTAATTGTAAGTGAGGTGGAAACCAGCCTGTGAAGAATGGGATCGGGACACGTGCAAAAAGAGTTTAAAAACCTTGTCATATTCGATAAAAATTGGAATGAAATTTTCAATAATATCCAGCATTTTGGCAGATGATATAACTTACTGAATGGCGGTGTAACTAAACTACGGTCATATGATGAATGGATAACTTCTTACTCTCAAGTTAAAATAGCTTTAAATTATTGATCATGTATGTACCCATATTAAACGGTGCAATGCAAACATTTGTGCATAAAAACAGTGATGTCCTGTTATGATACCGAGTTTTGATAAAGCCTTTATTGACTGATGAGAAGAAGTATTACTGTTTACTAGGTTTTGAATTAATTTAAATAACATGATATATGAAGACGAATCGAATATCTCTACTTATATGAAATTGCTATGGTTACTAACTTATGGCAGTTTTCTCATATTTACGAATGGAAAATTATAAGAGCCATCTAGAAAACATCCTTGTGTTCCCCCTCTACACACATCGATAGGCTATTTTATATTTAGGTGGAAACATATAACTTTAATACAACTAAGCCAATAGGTTACTCTGAATGAAACTAACCAACAAGAAAATAGCACGATCTAAAGGAAGCCCTGCAGATGCATTTGGCGTCTGAAAGGAACAAAAAAACACATCTTTTAACCGGTCATATTTCAAAAAGTTAACAAATGCTTCATATCACAGTCTTTTATAACACTATTGACAGAATAAGGCCAACAGAATATGTGCCAAAGCTTTGAGCACCGATAATGGCAAGGTCAATGAGACCAGATATTAATCTGTGTATCAGATACAGTGTTGTTACTTGTCTTGGCTTCACAAGTTATCTCATGTAAGGAAAGACTATCATACGACCACTTTCGCAGTCTATTATATGAAATCTTATCACATCGTACGGACTTGATACTAAACTACTTTTGAAAATGTATACACCGAACTGGAGGTGATGGAAAGATTGGTCAAGTTTGTAACCACAGTAACGTATATTTTGACCTCTGTTACTAAAATTGACCTCTTTGACTTGATCAAGTCTTGTCGGATATGTTTTTACCTCGATGCTAACGTTGGAAGTAAGCGGTGTATGGTCTAGCCCAGTAAAGGTTGCCTATCACACCCATGTTCTTGTTTGATAAAGACAATGAAACACCATTTTAAATAACATATGATATTCAATAGGATGAGGATCAAGTTATAAACAGGTGATCTTACTTGAAATTTAGTAAGCAGTAGCCTCTAAATTTCTGTCAAATATCACCAAACACTATCCTGTTTTGTTTTTTTTTTCCGTCATGGGCGGCACAAGTAGGCCCCTGAAGTTGTGTTTTAACTTACAACGATTACAGGCAAATAAAGCAAGGAGCTATTCATCATGAATTCAGGCCTACCAAATAAACGACAAATGTATTGATTGAAATGAACCGATCCCGAATTGGGAAGTTGAAGTTCGGTTACTTCAAATTGGAAAGGGCTGCTTCAAATGGGTGGAACCTAAGTTTACGTTGAAGTATTTGACCTTAATCCTGTATATAATGTTATGTATTTCCTCTAAAACTTTTTTGATGTCATTGTCAATCAATTAAACTGATTGACATATCATTAACATCAAATTAATCAAAGAACAAAACGAAACTTTTTGGTTTTAGGTCTTTGTGAAGACAAAAAAAGCCCCAGGTACGTTGTGGTGTAATGTCGAACATTTTCATCCACTGTACTCAAAAGAAGGCATGCCACTATAATTGAAGGAAACATATTTTAAGCAAACATACATGGATTTGAAGAGTAAAGTGATCGCTTTTAAACAGGTCACACACTTCTGTCCAGTTTCGAAACTCCTCAATACTGATTAACAGCACAACCATGGAGTTATTATGTTTAAAAATCCATTTTTTGAAGTATAATAGTACATTCTTTTGACAATTACACTTCTTTTCAAAGGAAATGAAATTGTCACTTATAGATTTGTCAATCAAGGAATCTCTATACTTTTCGACAAGGGTTCGGTTTTAACAAACTATACCCAGACCAGTCAATCAGATTTCTTTATGTGTGACACCCAATCAATCCAGCTGCCAGACTTCAGGTGTAACTCAACCAGACTCTTTTATCTCCTTTGAATTCATATTGGACCAACACACTACCCCTTTGTATTAAAGCTACCTTTCTCTAAGCAGTTTTGAAACGTTTATGAAAAGAGCATAATTGAATTGGGCCACAAATTGTTGTTCGTGTCACGTCGATCAGTCATCGGATAGCCCACACCCGCGTTAACCAAAGGCGAGTAAAAAGTGAACGAGAAATTAAATTGATTGTACTTTTGTCATATTCGCTTGTGAAACGGAGTCACACAAACTTATTTCCATTATTCGTTACCTTTGACAGAAATGTTACATACAAAATGATAAACATAGCAACAGGTGTGATGACAATTACTTTATATTAAACACGGCCCTGCAACTATTTTTACAATGGTGGTTCATGGTTCCAATAATGCTTCTCAAACAGTCAAAAGGCTACACTGAAACTAGTAGCTTTGTTATTCAAAGATTTATAGGTTAAGGTTTCTTTTTTAAAGATATCTTCCATTGGATAAAGAAGGCGTGGTTGACAGTGGCGTTTCCAAGAGGACACATGCCCTCTGGAAAAACCTTGTTTCCCCCTGTTCCCCGAACTTACCTTGAATTTTTCTTTAAGATATGTCTGCCGTAGTCACAGTGTGACAACCAAATTTAAGATTTGATTCTTCTTTGAACAAGAAAATGCAGCAATTTTCTTTTTTTAATAAAAATCTTCCAAAACACATGGAAAATTTAATTTTCTGTACCCTCCAGTCCGTACCAATTGATTGTGGCGCTTAGTTCAGATAACCTTTCGGGCTAGATTACATCTTTCCTTGAGAGAATAACATTTAACTGACTGCCCATCAACTGTATACTTTCTCTATAGTCCAGCTCCCCCCCCCCCCCCTTTTTCAAAATGTCAGTCGGATGGGCTTTTGGTAGTAGTTTCATTAGCTTTATTGTAACCAATAAAATCTTACTGCAGTGAAATAAACAAATTTGAGACCAGTTTGAAGTCAGTAGGATTTCAAAATGACAACTAGTACCTCACAAATACCGGTACCCTAAAACCCATGAGTTTCGGATGCTTCTCCCCTAGAACCCCATGGGGGTTTGCCACTGATAATTACACGGGCCCACGAACCTCAACAGATAGGGTCTCGCATTTCGTGCCCGGTGCCCGCAGTCTCCTCCTGCAAAATGGTTGTGCCCCAGTGTGGTCCTACAATGAAAAATCTGGCGACGCCACTGGTGACAGGATCTTAAATCATCCCTCCCCTCTTTTTTTCCTCTTGTGAATAAACTAGGCTCTTCTTCAATAAGTTCTTACCGTACCAACTGTAAATCATCTCATAAAGTCGTTCTCGAGTATACCTTCCTCGACCGAGGGAGCTGGACGTCTCTTCCAGTCCCTGTTCAACCACACACACACCGACACACACACACCTTCCGAGTGAAAAAAATGGGTTTTTTTTAACTCTTTGATTTATTTCAATGATATAACATTCAGTTTAAAGAAGAAACGTGCAATGTTCCCACATGTCATTTTATCATACCCAGTTGTCCCGAATAAAACTTATACCATCTATTAGTTTTATTTTATTCTCTCATGATAATGGCCTGTTAAAATAACCCTTCTGTCACCCTGTTAAATGACAGTAGGGTTGCAACAATGGATCCAACTTAACCGTGCCCAGCTTTGATGCCAGACGAATGTGCATACAGCAAACCTATGTCAATTTAAATAGATTAGGGCCTTTCGATGATTAACTTTAACATTAGTCATTCGAAAGTCACCCATCGCAGCCTGCGTAGCGCCTCTGTGGCTGTCTTCGTTCCCTTAGGCTACCGCCCCTCGTGTTGTTCTTGTTGATAAACTGAGCAAAAACACTTCGTCTGCTTCTCGGGGTACATGTATCCGCCAATCGGTAAAAAGTAAAGTTTTTGAAAACGATGGCTTTAGGAGCTTTTGGAGTTGGATTTAGCTTGTATAAAGAATGAAAACATTTTCTAAACAAGTCTTAAAACAAAAATGAATGAGAATTTTCTCATGAATTTGTTGAAGGTAAATATTAAGAAAACGGAAAAGAATTTAAATTTATAGGAACTTAATTAATGCCATTGTGATTGGCCTATGACTTACTCGTATCCACGGGACTTAAGTTATCTTGTTACAGGAGAATGTCTTGGAGTCTGATATGTAGGAGGGTTGACTCCTCTCTTTGGCAGAAAAAAATCCTTTTTAGGTTTTTAGATTCAAAATCCGGCAATATTTGTACCTTAAACACTAAAAATTATTATGGTAATTTGTTTGGCCATTTTGTTGTTATTTTATTTATCAAGACTGTATAACTAGAGTATTCCAACCTCCCGAATGTCCCTGGCAACGCCACAGGAACCCATGAAAATTACATTCAAACGTTATGTTGACTTGTCTATTGAATGAACCCAGAACTTCGACTTCAACGAATCAACCTTTCGTTGATTTTCCTTGTCTGTCATGGGTTCTCACTAGAGATCAAGATCAGAGGACCGTTACCTCGGCAAGCGTGGAACTTTTTCACCTTTATTCGTTTCAGAGTCATTTATTTATAAAAGCATCGTTTTATTGCGCAACCCAAGTCTCAACAAGTAATATCCAAACTTATTTCCGTTAACCCAAAGTTATCACTTATGGTAAAGCCAGTCACTTGAATTCAAGCGAAGGAGGAGGTGACGTCATAATGCAAACAGCTTCATTTCGAGTGGGCCATATACTTATCTATCGGTTCTATTTAGTTCGTTCGTATTGCATGCCTGGAATCTCGCACTTCATATGAATCTAGGCAACACCCTTTAAACTTTATCGTCTACTTATCACATCAAATTCTTATCTAGCAATGTCGTGTTTTCGTGTAAGGTAACCAGCCCTGGAACCAGTTTTCATTGCAGGTAATAAGTCACCTATTCTCCCGCGAAATATCGATAAGGTCTTTAAAGCAAGATATTAACTCTAGTTCTGCCTGACCTTTGATACTACAAATTCGAGTGCGTGTAAGTCACAGGAATTTGATTCCGGTATTTATTGAGCAACCACCTTGTAAACGAATTCATGGAATCTAGAATCAGTCATCCATCATTTATAACACACCATCACTTCCTCTCTCTCTCTCTTTAATTTTTAGGACATTCTGTTTCCTTCTTTCGGTGCCAAAAAATATTTTTCCCCGCATTATAAATATGATCAAGGGTAAATCCGTTCTAGCGCCCTCAAATTTAAAATGCTACTTGTGAAATTGTGACAACGTATGACCATTTTATAGGCGCTGTATCGCTGACTGAACAGAAGTTTACCATTTGCTTTTTCGTCGTGATCAATACACAATTTCGCCCGATAAGTTTACTTTTTCATGGGTTGTTTGCGAAGTATTGGTATGAAAATATTCCGAACAAACATGGTTCAAGTATTGCAGGCAGGCATAGACATCCATGAATGGATGTTAATTAAGGTGATTAAATATTATTCAAAAAATAATTACCGGCTGTACTTACGGCAGACGTGATTACTTACTACACATAAATATTAGGTATAGTATACTACAAGTGGGCTCACAAAATTAGGACAACTCGGCATGGCAATGGATAATTTTCTTAAATAACGATTGCAAAGGATTTTGGGATGGAGTATTGGTACTCGTTGGTTTTTGGCATTTAAAACCGATGACGGATCTGTAGTCCCTGCATCCGGTTCTTGCTCGGAAGGTCCGGGTCCGATTCCCATGCCGGATCACTTGCCAAAGACTTTAAAAAAGAAACCTTTGTCAGTGTGGGTGATGCTCCGCATAAACAATGAAGTAGGGATTAAAATCCTGTGTCCCACAGTTGACTGAAGAAAAGACTGTGGGTGTCGCTAGATTCAATCAAAATGTTCTAAAAGTTGAGGTGTATAAAACCTTCTTACCTATCGACGAATCCGATAGCGCTTGTGTTTACTGACTGTATAGGCAGCCATTAGTGGGATCCATCAGCCTTAAATCGTCTTCATTTATTGTCTACATGAATTTCAAACCCTCATATTCAGTGAAGTTGAAGAAGCCAGTATACAATGAAGGAAAGAGCCATTCATGGTTCAGGTAAGCAAGGAAATTGTAAGATTAAAAGGTGATGGACCGCAGTTATGGCCGACTGAAATCAGACCATCACTTGACTGTCCGGATTCGTCTATAATTTAAACTCTTGTAAAACCAACCCAAAGGGTTTTATCTCGAATAGTTGGCACTGCATGAAGAGATCGGGTGTTATGAAGTGACATTCACATTTAAGTTAATACAAAATATTGCAAAAGAGGAGAGTATAAAAGTGTGATATGTTGAAATATTGCATGCAAATACAAAAATGTACACCAAAAATTATAAACAGATATCAGAGCAGATCACATCATCGGTTTCCCGTGCTCCTAAAATTGATAGTTAAAAAAAAAAACAAATCCCATCCCCTAACATTTTTATCACATTTGATACGCTGAGCAAGATAGGCTATATATACGGTTGACTATATTAATTGTGTTTACTTGCAAAAAGTGCATTAGTCTTTAGTTTGGACACCGCTATTGTGCATAAATTGAGCACCGAAAAGGAACTCCCAAAAAACCTAATAAGGAATACAACAATGATTTTTTATGTCAAATATGTATGTTATGCGGTACAATCGTTGAAATTCAGATCTTATTTCTTTTATTGTTGTTGGCACGCGTATTGAGCTACAGTGATTGAAGTAGTGTAACCTGACGATGTAAATAACCCGTACATACACATGCCAGTGTTGACTGTATGCAAACTGTTCTCATTGCCTTCAACTAACAAGATAAACCGTTTGTTTCTACTTAGCTTGTTTAATATTTATATTTACTTATGGATCTGGTCAAACAGACCTAAATGATCAACTTTTTTGGCAGAACTCCGATCAGAGGTTTACATAAAACAAAGACGTAAACAATGTATGAATTGTCAATGTTTTTTGTTTTAAAAGAGTATATAGATTTACGCCTTAAGCTGCAGGTATTTACAAACTGTAACCGGTAACAGTGCGTAAGGTCAAATCGAGGCCTGCTACTCACAGTAACGTGTGTTAAGGCTATATACACGAAAAAATATTAGTTTATTTTTATTAGGAATTGAAAATTGATGATTTAAGTTGAATCAATTATTTTAAAAAGTTTGATAGATGAGAAAATGAAGGAAACGGCTGGTGCGAAGATAATTTCAATCGCTTCAAGTTAAAAAAAAAACATTCAAGGGGTATATACGTCTCCCAAGCTTGTTTGACACATCAACTAAAGGTTACAAGTCCCCTTTCATTCATTCACGATTTTATTCAGTACATAAATATGGTAATGTATCGTTCTGCTTTATTTAAAAATTCAGTTGCAATTATGTTGTTATATGATCGTTGATATGACTATTTTAAAATCATGAAATACTCCCGAATCCTGCAGAACAAACGTCTCCCTCCCCTTCATTTTTGGAAATACACTCTTTGACTTTGCATTGCACCCAGTAAACTTTGACGGAGGTGACCATGCCCCCCCCCCCCCCCCCATCCACACACATGCATTCCATGGCAAAGATTGACGCTATCCTGTAGGTCCACCTGGGTTTACTACTTCCATTTTAGACTGTATCTACTTATTTTTCAGTTTTCTTTGCACTATAGAGGCATCTGCAGTATACATTTGAGTTTATTCCCTAGAAACCCTTTTACTGGGCCAAACACACTCTTTTTAAGTGGAACGAGGGATCGACTTATCTAAATTTGGAGTGAAAAATTTCAATCGGAAAAGACGGTCATTCCTACTCTAAAAGAGTAAAAAGCCGAATGCCTTCATTCTGGAACTATGCCTACTTCGACTTCTTGAAAATTTAGAGAGTTACTCGTTCGAAAATTAAATGTTTTCACATCAGCAGAAAAAAAAATTCTTAAATCTGTTCGGCACGTATACCACCTGACAAAATCTGTCCAAGTTGGTCAAAAGTACGCTCTTTAAACGTGTTAATCAATTAAACACTTATTTTGTCCCCACTTTGAAAACACGTTGAAATTTAAACATATTAAGCTATTATATACTAGATGTTTAGCAGTTAAACATGTGTAAAAACGAAATGCTTAGGAATGAGACAGTGTGTTTAGTATCTTAACGTGTTTACGAAGTGGGGCAAATAAGTGTTCAGGAAAGCGTTCATTTCCTAAACACCTTTTAAGAGTGTAAGCAAGATTTACCCAACGTATACATTTTTTACCATTCTGTGCAATTTCTTTGCCCAAGAGTTTGTCGGGTGACCTACGTTGCCAAAAGTTTTTAGGGTGTAATGTCATCAGTACAACATTTACCATATATCAGTCTGCTATGGTCGTATCGTTGGTAGTCTGCGCGCATCTGTCGATGTAGCCCCCTTTAGGATGCCGTTGGTTTTCGGAAGCAATGAGCTGAACGAAAAGACTTCGTGCGCTCCGCGGGCTGCATCTTTGGAAGCCTTACACTATCGCGAATGCTGTAAAATCCTTAAGTTGTCCGAACGCTCTACAAAAGGACATTTCGAAAGAACATTTGAGAAAGTGCAAATTAACTCTCAGGATATTTTATCTCTGGTAAAATTGCCCTGCTGGTTCTTTGAAAAAGTTACTTCAAGCACCCCGTTTGCTAATTCACAACCTCTATCTCCAAAATCACTTTTCTAATTTGATAGCAAATTTTTCAAGTATTATTCGACCATGCAGCAACTTTAATTACAGCATATACATCTCATTCGTTGGTTGTTAACTTTTCCCGCCTTTTTGCGTAAGATTTCATGTCCAATAAATAATAAAGGCATAATTTTGAAGTCGTCTCCACGAAAGGTACCTGAGTGCTGGTTAGCAACCAAATCTAGCATCCTCTCGCCTTAATTTTTGCTCCTTATTATAAGAATCAATGGGACTCACATTTGCAGTGTCTTCCGTCTAGCTTTATAGTGCCTCTAAAATTGAAGCATCTCCTTTGATTGAAATTTGTCCAGACAAGAACTTCCTCCAGGGTCAAACCACTAACTTTGAATCTTTCGAGGATGATAACACAAAATATCAATCGTCTCCTCAATCAATTATCATGAAGTCTTCATGGCTTTCGAAAGGCTCCCATTCAAATTGTAACTCGTTTTGAATAACGATATTTGGCATGGAAACTTGAAGCTTAAAATTAATGGCCTAGTTTTGGGGTTTATATTTTTGTGATTCGGTTCATTGCTGCGAGGATTTCAGGTAAAAACAGCCAATATGAAACCTGTTCACGTCTTACTCCATATAAAACGTCTTCTCTTTTCCTTAAAAGGATGTTAAATGTTGGTCACTTGCAACAAAAACCTTGCGCTCGAGGCACCAGGGCTTAAGTAGAAGTATGTAAAGATCCCTAATGAATGATTTCGTATTTTGTCCAGATTTAAGGGTTTTTGCCATTTTTTTCTAGGTGGGGACTGGCTGTCAGGTAACTTTGGGTAAGTCGATATTTGGGTGCACCGTTTCCGATAAAATTATAACTGATGACTCAGCAAAGGAATGCTACATATATCAGTTTATACATTTTAGACTAGGAATCATATCCTGTCGATCTAACCTGCTTTTCAACAAAATGACTTGAGGTTCAGAGGATCAGAAAAGATCAATCAAATAATTGAGTTGTAAATTTGGTTCATCTCTTTTGATCATCTGTTTTCCTCGCTTTTACAAATAGTCAGATGTTCCAATGCACCTCGTAAAAAAACAAATTATTCGTTTCTTCTGCGATGTTGAAAATAAAAGTTACGAGATCGAATTTATCACTATCTCTTTCACCACTTTACCAAAACTATTAAGATGTAGATGTTTTACCTCGAAGCAAAATTTTATTTATTTATTTATCTTGTTTATTGATCTTTTATTTTTTTTATTATTTTTACTTTTTTATTTTGGACAGTTGAAAGTGAAGGTTTACTTTTTCTGAAGTTGAAAGTTTATTTACCTTAAGGTTAAAGTTTCTTTGACTAGTTAATTAAGTCACTCGATCTGTTTGCTCCATTAGTCTTTTCATTGAAAAGTTGAATTGTGTGACTTTATTAAGGCACTGCATTTAAGAATGGTTTATCTGTTTTAAATCCTTGACCAATTGGCATTTTCTGGCCGTCTCACCCCTTACCTTTACAGTGGCATGTTTCAGATCATTATCTTAATTCTTGATTCCAGCGACGAGGAGTTATAGTGATAATAAAAACGTGTGAATTTATTTCCTCTTAACAGAATAACAATGAGTTCCAACGATTTTAAAGGATGATTAAGCCAAGATATAGAAATCTCTTTTTCTGTTCGCTTAACATCAAATTAAATCTGTGTCTCCCCATCAAAATGTTGGATTAGTCGAGGACTCTATTCTCTCCTTGGCCCTTTCTCTGACATTCATCGGAGATAAGTGAGGATATAGAACAGCCTTCCCCGATATTACTCGCCTTACAGATATATTGAAATGAAGAGGTCGTTACTTCAAGCAACGAAATGAGCAGGAAATTACATTATTATTTCACCACGCCTGCTCATTTAATACTAAATCGGTCGTAATGAAACGAGGTTAAAATGTAGCAATTGGCGGCTGAAGGCGTTACAACCCGGATTACGTACTTTGATGAGCAGTTCATTTCCATTAGGTGGGTATGACATCCAGTGCAACTTTGATGAAAGACCTTTGTAATTTTGGTGAAAAAATGCCGAAAAATTTTTCAATATATGAAAAATTGATTAAAGTTACAATGATGAAACAAATTCTGATGTCTTCATGAGTAATGACCGTTGTTTGTGATCGATGGGGCAAGGGGTGGTATGATGTAGCAATTTTGGCATAATTACAACATCCAATGTATATTCCTTACTGAAAGTGGAAGAACATAACTATAACTGGAAAGACTTTCAATTTACTGTATAACTTCTTCAAGTAACATATCAAGCTAAGTTATGATGAGTCATAAGCAATCGACAAATTTTGTCTCAATTTTGCCGTAGAGGCTTTTCACATGACGTCATAATACTCTCCGGCGGCCATGTTGGAGTACA
This sequence comes from Holothuria scabra, assembly GCA_037179385.1. Classification (NCBI taxonomy): domain Eukaryota; kingdom Metazoa; phylum Echinodermata; class Holothuroidea; order Aspidochirotida; family Holothuriidae; genus Holothuria; species Holothuria scabra. Next base: position 23,317,140 of record CM074180.1, read on the forward strand.
TGAAACTACGTAGTAAACCACACTGGACGCACTTGCTCGTTGAATGTGTACACACCGTGCATACCAAAGTGCACACTGTGCAGTGCGTTCGGCACAGAGCCACGTGTATTTGGCATGATTGTCCTCCAGCATGGCGGTTCCGTGGCGTAATTGCAAAGCCTCTAGTAGTTTTGGTAGTCCTTCTGTGAGATGTTTAATAGACCTTGTGCATATGATGTCACAGACAAAGATATTATAAACATAGATACCAAACTCCTATCCCTACATTGTAAGACGCGCTGACTCTTCACGGAGGCTCAATCGGAGGGGCGGAAGTGTTCATTTGACACGCGCACATTTCTACTCGGCCGGTGACCTGCCCGCAAAACTATGCAGGCGTAACAGAAAATTCCATTGTGACGGAATGTCAGCGTGCGTGCATTTTCAAAACGAGTTCGGTACGCGCACAATGCATTTCTCCGTGTGAAGTCCGGAGTAATTGACGCGTACTTCCGCGTGCTTGGAAAAAGAACGCAGTAGTTGATTCTGTGTTGTAGGTAGGAATGCAAATGTGTGCACGGATGTTCGCTTGTGAAGATACCATAGAAACTGACCAATCAGTGAGCAAATGAACTTTTACCCAGTCGTTGTTCGTTATTGTTCAAGTGTTCTTAAGTAGAAAACCGGCGAAGAAGCCTAAAACTGTTTCATATTAATGAAATTCATTGAAGAACGGTGTTTGCAAGAATTGCAATGTTTTAAAATCACACTTATTTATACCACCGGAAGATATCAATTTACTGTTAGCTTTCAAAACGACTGATCAGTGATCAGCACTTCCGCCCCTCCGAATCGGCTTCCATGAGGAGTCACTGCGCCATTTTAAGTTTGGTATCTATGTTTAGACAAAGATATTACAAACGTAGATACCAAACTCCTATCCCTACACTGTTGGACGCACTGACTCCTCACGGAGGCTCAATCGGAGGGGCGGAAGCGTTGATTTGACATGCGCACACCTCTATTCGGTGATGCGCGCGCAAAATTATGCATGCCTAACAGAAAATTCCATTGTGACGAGATGTCAATGTGCGTGTATTTTCAAAGCGAGTATATAGGCACAATGCATTTCTCCATGTGATGAAGTCAGGAATAATTGACGCGTACTTCCGCGTACTTGAAAAAAAAACGCAGTAGTTGATTTTGTGTTTTAAGCGCGTAAGAATGTAATCGCGTGCATAGATGTGCGCTTGTGAAGACACCATAGAAACTGACCAATCAGTAAGCCAATGAACTTCAAACCAGTCGTTGCGCGTTAATGTTCAAATGTTTTTTGTGAGAAAGCCGACGAAGAAGCCTGAAACTGTATCATGTAAGGGTAATTTATTGAAGAACTGCGTTTGCATGAATTGCATTGTTTTAAAATCACACGTATCGGCACTACCGGAAGATATCAAACAACTGTTAGCTTTCAAAGCAACTGATCAGTGATCAGCACTTCCGCCCCTCCGAATCGGCCTCCATGAGGAGTCACTGCGCCATTTTAAGTTTGGTATCTATGTTAAAATATCTTTGTCTAAACACAAAGATATTATAAACATAGATTGTTTGATATCTTCCGGTAGTGCCGATACGTGTGATTTTAAAACAATACAATTCTTGAAAACACCGTTCTTCAATAAATTTCATTAACATGAAACAGTTTTAGGCTTCTTCGCCGGCTTTCTACTTAAGAACATTTGAACATTAACGCACAACGACTTGTTCAATGTTCATTTGCTTACTGATTGGTCAGTTTCTATGGTATCTTCACAAGCGCGCATCCGTGCACACATTTGCATTCTTACGCGCCTACAACACGAAACCAACTACTGCGTTCTTTTTCCAAACACGCGGAAGTACGCGTCAATTACTCCGGACTTCACACGGAGAAATGCATTGTGCGCGTACAGAACTCGTTTTGAAAATGCACGCACGCTGACATTCCGTCACAATGGAATTTTCTGTTACGCCTGCATAGTTGTGCGCGCAGATCACCGAATAGAACTGTGCGCATGTTAAATGAACACTTCCACCCCTCCGATCGAGCCTCCATGAGGAGTCAGCGCGTCTAACAGTGTAGGGATAGGAGTTTGGTATCTACGTTTATAATATTTTTGTGTTTAGAGCGGAAATACGCCCTCCTTTGGGGCAAAACAAACCAACACAGATAATGCAGACAGCTAATTTTTCAACCAGTCGAATACGCGCATGGTCTGCTACACGTGCAGGGCGAATTCTTATGAGCGTGGCTACGTGTTCCATTGTTCTGCTCAAAGGATGTCGTTAATGCACAAGGTCTATACCAGTCAGTGAACACGCATCTATAATAACAAACGCAGACGAGGTTTAGTTCTGTTCAGAATCACAGACTATTGTCCAACCCTACGACGTTCGGGTTAACCTTCCCCTGCCTCTTTCCCTTACGGGGACTTTTGTCCCCTTCTTCACTCGTCTTTTCCAAAGAGGGAAATTAGTTCAATCGCAGCATAAACACAATGCAAGTACGTATGCACATACAGAGCAAAGGTGACCCACGTATTTATTACAAGCATGGTAACTCACCTCAGTATGTCAACGAGGTTTAGAAAAAAACCCAATGGCCAGCCAAGCATGGCTAAAAGTAATCAGGAAATTTGAAGTTTTCTAGTGCAAACATTGTATAGGCCTAGGCCCAGTTGCTAATATTTCCTGAATTAACTTAAGGTCCAACTTTCTCTTCTCACTCTAAATTAAAATTGAACCTCTTTTGCAAATCCATTTCTCCACTCTTCTTTTAAAAGAACAGTCTAAAATTTAATTTATTTTCGAGAGGAACATATTTTCAACATTCTGCGAAAATTTCATTTGTATTCTCATATTTCATTCTCCGACGTTCGGGTTATGCTTCCCCGTTCATTCCCCTCACAGGGGTATTTCGTCCCCTCTTCACTCGTCTTATCCTTTTCATGACCGATTCAAAGGGGAAAATGGGTTTAACCGTACATACAATGTAAGTACGTATGTGCATTCAAAGCAAATGTGATCCACGTATTAATTATAAACCCCACCCCCATTAGTATGTCAATGAGTCTTAGAAAAATACCAACGGCCAGCTGAGCAGGCGGGCAGTCTCAGGAAATTGTTTAGTTTGCAAATGTTTACTTTGTATAGTTGCTTCTATTTCCTGAGTTACTTAAGGTCCAATTTTCGCTTCTCAAAAAGGGTTAAATTGAACTTCTTTGTTTAATTCATCATCTCCTGCCTACCTTTAAGATGAAAGTCCAGGGCCCAGTTAAGATCAAGAGGAACATGTAATTAATATTAAATGTCCAGTGAAAATTTCATAATTTTCTCATGTTCGCTTCTCTAGAGATTACCACTTGAAGTTGACGATATATTTTCTACCATAAGCAATTTGAAGCATACAGACGTGTTGTTGATCACACTGACGACGTTTTTATTATTTATTTGTTTGTTTGTTTGTTTGTTTTTTTCGTGTACTGTTTGGACCTTGGATTGATTACAAATGCTACCCCTCTGATAAGACTAATGATTGTTTCAAAATTCTATCTCTCAGGGTGCACTTATGGAATTAATATATCAGAGTTTTGCTGCATAAAATTGGTAGTAAATTTTAAAGAAAGACAAAACATAAGCCATCAATGTGAACCAATGACATCACACATGCTTGATCTAAAGTTTTTTAAACTTAAAATCTACGGAGTAACTTGTAACATTTGTCCTGAGTTTACTAATTCGACTTCATGTTCTTAAAACATCACAAGACATAGACTTTCTTATAGACATATTTTTCTATTATGTTTTAGGTATTGATTATTGTCTTATTTAAGGATGTTTTTTATTTTTTTGTTTGTTATTTATTTTTTTAATTGTTTCTCCGTTCAATCTGTCTTACATAAGCTTGAAAATTATTAAATAATACTGCAAATATGTTTCCATTTTAATTTTGAATTTTGGACTGAAGAAGAATTTCTTTAAATTATAAAATTCCAAACTTTATTATTTATATTTTATCAATACAAAAACAAATTGCAAAGGCCCTGGATTTAGGGGGTCTAAATAAGACAGTGCTAGCCCATGAAAAACCAGTTCCACCCTGCTTGGAGCAACATGCCCATGGAATGCATGAAAATTTGACAAAATCTCCACTAAAAGGGAGCCTTATACGGCAAAAACTAGCTGACCATTTTAACTACAACTGTTTCAAAATCGCAATAATTTGAAGCCTGAAACAGTAAACTTAAGCTCATTACGAACGCCTTCCTCATTACAAACACCATACAAAGAAAATCATCTTTGGAATATTATAATAACATCTTCTTCGCGTTTACAAATTAGGTTAATCGCATAACAAGGCATAAAGGAACACGGTCCTAGAAAACACCTTTCCCACCGAACAACTCCCAAAGGCGTAGTGTTTAGTGCAACAGGCTTCATGTAGTTTTCTTTCTTGAGCTTTCAACTACATGGAAATTCTATACGAGTAGAATCGCGTTTCGATTTCCTGAGCTAGTTGTCGCTCTTGTATATCTGGAGGGCATATCGAAGGATCATTGAGTTTTCTATACTCCGTAGAGATTGTCCAGGAGCTAGTCTAAGTAACAGTTGCCAATAAACGAGCAATTTTGTACTCGTCTGCAGCGACGCTTTTAAACAATTTTTAAGGTTTACCTTGTCTTAATCTTCCTATAAAAAGAAGGTTGAATCGCCCGGGGAAGTGGTGTTATGGTTTCCGTTCTGTTACCGTAGAAGTTGGTAAAAGGAAAAAGTTAATTGGACCTACAGATTGCCAAAGTGCTGAACAGTAGCGTAAGTGATATCGACAAGCCTTGTGGTAGCAGCACATCATTGGCGAAGGCGATTCATTCCATTATCCCTATGTACTAAGAATTTCGTGTTAAAGTTCTGAATATTGTGGTAAAGGTTTTCATTGATTGAAATTTATGTGTAAGACTTAAAACAAGTTGTATGAAAGAATTTCCACTTTTTGTCATACTTGAGTTTCAGTTACTACCTTCTAGAATGAATTATTGGGTTCATAACTTTTTTTAACACAATTACATGAAGAGAAATGATTTAACGACAATATTCACTTTCACCTTGGTTGCCAACAATGAAGAACAATTTAACATCACCCTTCAATTTTTGAATATCAGAGACCGAAGAAAAACCCACTCACATCGAGCAGGGTTTGAACCCCTGCACATGCGAATCACATTGATACACAGCGCTGAAATAGACCACTCTTCAACTCGATGACCCTTATTGAGGATAGCTACAGCTAATTGCCCCTGACTGAACTTCAGTGTTTTAAAACTCAAAATCCTGACCAATAGGAAGATATGGGAATACCATGTTTCTCTTGCATCCGTCTCCCTTGCTCTTGCACAGAGATCGGCAACATATCCATTTTCTTTATTTAACTATTAAAACTCGCTCCATATTTGGGTTGGGTTGTGGTATAGCCTACTTACGGCATCCCTCTCTCTTTTTCCCGCTTCTCCCCGTCTTTCCGCTTCGACGACTTCGATGATATGGCTTACAAGCTTCAAGATTAAAGGGTGTGAAAGAGTGTGCACTGTAAACCACAAGTATAAAATTTGTTAAATTGTGTTTATTGTATCACTAAACCAACTTGAAGGTGTCGTGCGAAAGCTTTGCGACATATTTTCAATTTAATTTGAGAAAAAAACTTTTAAAAGATATTCATGTGGATGAGATTTTTGCAACTTTGTTGTTATTTTATGTTACAGTTTTGCATTTTAATAAGCGTTTGAAGGATATATGTGTTCTATCAAGCGGTTTTCATACGCATTCAGTGTAGGGAAGATGTCTTAACGATGCAGAGCAGTGGAGCACCATATACAAAATAAGTTTAAAAAATATTCTAATTTCTTTTATTTCAACAAAAAATATAATTTTCGTTTTAAAGAAACTGGGGGAAATTTATAAGCTCTGTACACATTTTTTTATTTTTCACAATCAATTGAAAACAAAAAACTACGTCACTTCGAAACTAGCGTTACAAAGGGAAACTTATTTTGTCGTCAGGGGACAATAAACCAATATTTCTTTCTTTGTTAATGTTATATAAGTGTATGATTATTTCCGGTTAGGGTTCTTTCAAAAACTCTCGGTTGATTATTCTTTCTTCGCGAATACTTCATGGAGTGACGTAATCTCTGAACGGGGCTATCTCGAAAGTCCGTTTCGAGGGGTCTGTTTCGATTTTCCCTGCTTATTTTATGATCGAGACAGATTCAATAAATCAATTTTTTCAAAATTCTCGCATTTTTTTTTTGTGATAGTTTAGAAATTCTTCCTTTGAAATGTTTAAGACTTTAGACCCGTTGACGATTTTCGTTAGCAATTTTTTATAAATGTAAACGAAACAATTTTTTATGTCTTATTTTAAAACTACTGATTTTTCATACAGATGCTACTGTAGTGCTTATTTATTGTACATTTAGAATACAGGGAGTGTATTGTACAAATTTTTAAAGTTGGTGGGAAAAAATTTGGAATAGCTTTCATTATCAATACCCATAACTACTGTAATGGCACAGTCTACTAAAATATGTCCTCTGGAATGTAACAATATTACAAATTACAAATTAATTGCATTGTGTTAAGAACAACAAATAAACAAACAAACAAACAGTCGTTAAATTTTTTATAAGTCATATTGAATCTTCAGAAATAATTCTTTGGCTCAAAATTTGAAAAGAAAATCAAGATAAGAAGGAGACAAGTAATATACATGTCAAGTGTAAGCCACACGGCTTGTGAAAACTTAATTGAAAACAAAATAACGAATCATCCCATAATTAGCTGGCGTGACATTTGAAAAAAAAAAAAGAAAACGAGCTCTGATTGATTACCTCGAATTTGGATTTTTAGGGTATGAAAGACTCTCGGAAAACAATTCAGCAATAAAACATGTTATCCTAACTGAATTTTCTTGCACAATCAACCGAAAATAGAAAGACGTAATTGTCCGTTATATTGTACCTAAGTGTATCAATTCATATTGAACAATTAAAAAGAAAGTTATTGTAGAGCCTATACCTGTATGCATTACACTGCTCGATATTTGTTTTATTTTCAAGCCTGTCCTACAAAATGTCTCCCTCTAGTTATAAACTAAGACTAATCCTACAGAATGTTTTGGCACCTTTTTGCTCCTTTGCTATTCCTTAAAAATTTCACAATTTGTAAAGGAAGTAGACTCTGATAATGAAATAGTAATATTATTAATATGAGTGAAAATGAGTTGTTTGCCTAGGCATAAAAATATGGAATATAAAAAAAACATAAAAAGGTAAAAATAAAACTGGTCATTGTTATCTACAGTCATTGTAGTTATTTGGCAGAAATAATATCACTTCGAATTTCTCGAAACTTGTTGAGTTTAGACCGTTTACACATAATACAGTGTTATGACACAGGACAATCACACCGAGGCGGTCCTACCATTTCACACCCTGTATCCCGGTAACAGTAAAGGCAAAACTTCTACACGAATGGTTCTGATAAAGAGATGTATATATATAAAAAAAAAATATAGGCATAAAATTTGTGTGGTATGCCTATCTAAAATATATAGACAGACCATACAAACTCAGTGGCCATTAAATACGAATATCAAATAAATTATTCACAGACTTTAACCAAACAATTTGCACAAATAAAATCACGTGTGCCTAAATACTCTTATCCGAAGCAAATACGAGAGACAAACACCAAATTTGCACAACTTAATTTATCCCAACAAAACGAAATCAAATCATTTTATACTTGTCCCTAACACATTCAGGTCTAAATATGTTTCGACTTTAAAACATTTGTATTTTTCAATTAATTAGGCATTTTTCAATGGTGTAGACACATTCTTAAATAATTCGCTGGCCAATGATTGAGGGAAATAATATTTAATTTACGAAAACCTCCGATTTACATGGCAAAAGTGATAATTAAAAAATTGTGTGTAGAAATATTCCGAATCAAATTTGGGATTTTTACCCATAGATATGAAGATACTGTAACATTGCGTCCCCGAACGTAAGGTGTCTCTGTTACATTTCCCATTTACAAAAATATCTTGTGGTCCATTGAAGAAATGTAAAAAAATAATAATCGAATCGGCCGTGACAAGCTTTCAAATTTAAGCTAATAAACCTATGAACATTTTAGGAATAAAACATGGTATGCAGGTGCATGCTTGCTAAAAGCTTTCACGGGGATCTTGTCTCCTTAGTTTTAAAATTTCAACTTTATAAATGAACACAAAATTTGCGATACAAATAGAAACCAAAAAAATTGCGACAGTAACATTTTAAATGGATTGTTATGTAAGTTTTGATGCAGCTTGGAAAAATTACCATGTTAGTGGAAGAGGACCTAAAATCTAGTTCGTCCTCTGTAACAAAATGTCAAAAAATCTCTTTTTATAAACGAAAGAAAACAGGTCAGTTTACTCACTATTTTTGGACATAGCAAGATGTTCTGATAACTCTGTCACAAAAATCCTGGCCTCCAAATATTGGAATGATCCTTCTTTTTTCTAATATATTACACAAAAGTCTGATATTTGGCAAATTATAATTCACAATAGTTTCTTGAATTGTCTTTTTTAATCTTTATAAATGGTTGGCTTGGGCTGTCGTAAGCTGACTGTACGTTACCTCTCCACCGGTTGTGACGGGTCCGTTGTATTCCATGGATTTGACCATTTGCGGACTCATTGCTGGCATGTGGTTATACCCGAACCCCATGGCTTCGTAAGTTTTAGGGTCTATCTTGTGCTCCTGTGAGATTATACTATTTATGGAGAACGGGTGATAAGATGCTGGATGCTGTGCGTACATGGGATGTGTTCCATGCATCCCTGCCATTGGTGCCGTGGGATACATTGGTAACCTGCTGGTGGTGTGTCCCATGGAAGAAACTGGACTAACACTAGTATGGTGAGGTGATGGCATATTGTCTTGGTTGGGTTCTAATTTCTGTACCTGCATTGGCATCATTTGTTGGTTATCATGATGCTGCTGAGATGCCATTTGGTGAGCTGATGGGTGGTCGTAATCTCCGGCGGTCGAGGTGTGAAGGGTAGGTGTTTCAGATGAGATTCCCTCAGCTGATGATGACGGTTGTGAAACTACTGGGGTTCCTTCATTTGATTTAGGTCCATGGTTGCTGTCATTAACACCGTCACCCTCGTCAAGGGAGGTGTTACCGTCATCAGGTCCGTCACCCTTGGTTTGTCTTTGAGCCTCTTTCTTTGGACATTTGAATCGTTTTTGACGACGAAGGTAGCATCCGTTTTCGAACATGTTCCCTGCCTCCGGGTGAAGGGTCCAAAAGCTACCCTTCCCAGGTCGATCTGGAGTACGAGGCACTTTCAAGAAACAGTCATTAAAGGATAAACTATGACGGATGGAATTCTGCCATCTCTGCTGATTCTGGCGGTAAAAAGGAAATAATTCCATTATGAATTGGTAAATGTCACTCAGAGTAACCATTTTGCTTGGCGCTTGCTGGATTGCCATGGTGATGAGAGAGATGTAGGAGTAAGGTGGTTTGGCATGGGTGTAAGATCTTCGGTACGATTTCTCAGCTCGGACACGATCCAACGAAACTGCTGCTTGTGCCTGAGCCAGCCTCATGGTCATTGGGCTGCCCATACCATTAGCCATGGCCATGTTCATTCCATTTGGGAAACCAGACATTTGCATTGAGTTCATGGCTCCCATACTATTCATGGTATTGTGTCCTATAGCTCCCATGCTTTGGGGGTTGACCCCCATGGTGCCCATGTGAGCTCCGCTGCCCATACCTGATGACGTCATTGTCATGGATCCAGGGTAAGAGTTCATGCCACTCATACTGACCGTGCTCATTCCTCCTGGTGCCATACTTGTCATTGACATATTTGACATGGCACCTGGTGCACCAGCCGGGTACCCATGCTTAGGTGATATCATTCCGAGATCCGCCATCAGGAAAAAATTCTGCTTCAAATTCGAAAGAAAAAGTAGAGTAAGATGTCCTTTCCAAAAACCTGAAGACAAACGAAGTTGTAATTGTCCAATAAATACACCTTTTGACGTTGACACACCTCCGGTTGCTGTGTGTTGCTCACTGTTTGCCTGTGTACCTTTCTCGTACGAACAAGTCAAAAAAAGGCTTTCTATAACTTCGGATCTGGCGTTTGCACATTGAGTCCTCTCGAACTTTGTACAACCGTTGGTAAGTGTTTGTTACTCTATGCCAAGCAGATCTGCAAATGATGAAATAAATATAGCTTGAATGGAGCACATGCGTTCTCTACAAACTAACGAAACGGACTGGCCAACTTTACAGTAAATAGAAGCAACTCTCGGCAACCTTTGCACTCACTCATTATGATCTAAGCCCCGCCCACTACGCACATGTTGACAAATCACAAGGCTCTTCTTTATACTTAGGCAATGAACAAATAAACGAGTTTGTCATGTAGTACCGTAAATGCACAATGAATCAACGAACGCTCAATGAAAAAAACCCGATTGAAAGTAGTTTTTAAGAATTAACACGAAAGTAAGATTCTACCAGCAAAACTTTCACCAGTATTTCATCGCCAACAATTCTAACAAACTTGCTATGGTCAAACGCTTTCACGACCAAACACTTGCTAGACAATTGGAAAACAACGAAATTAATTTGCATTTTTAATTGGTTCAATTGAATACTTCGGGTTGTTGGGTCAAAATAAAAAAGTTCAGATTGGTTGGTTAGGTTCAACTTTATAAATGATTAGGGTTCATAGTTAACTTAAAACTTCTGTTAAGGTTCGAGACTATTAACCAGTTCATGATCAGGGATGCAAGGAAGTGAAAATTCTTTTCGTAGGATACTGTTGGAAATTTTCTCAGGTTGTGAAGTTTGTCTGTAATATTACTCAAACTAATGGCAATGCTTTTGTATAAAAATAGAAGGGAGTTTCAGTTTAGCACCTAAACGCAGATACTATATTCCTATTTGAGTTACTTTGACAACAAGTTGTTCAGTTTGTGGGAATCGAAAAAACTTGCCATACCCAGGTAACATACTTTATTCCAATAGTACACAGGTCTATTGAGAGTCAATCTCCGCGTTTAATTTAAACTTATTCATTACGGTATTATATGAAAATATCTTGCGGTTATGCCATCAATACAAAGAAAACCAAACTACAAATGAAATCCAAAAATGTGAGTGAAATTTAATTATTTTATAGCATTCGCACCCAACTTTCTAAATCACTCATAATCTTAAAAATCTGCCATTGTTTTATGACGGGAGACGGGTGTGACAAACGCTTTTTCATAATAAAGTAAGGGGTTATTCTGCAGGTATTGTTCAATTTTAGTAGGAAAAATACCACGAGATTATAAAGAGACATGGAGAAAATATGATATCAGTAGTATTGGCTGATATTCAAGACTTCTATCTTTCAGCTGAATCATCAAATTGGTTGTTTTGCAAATGCTTATGGTAGGGGTGTTTGTTACGAGATGGATTCGAGATGTATTGTTGAAGAAGTATAATTTAAAGTACCGTACATTTGTTATGTTTAAGATGTCCGTAAGTCATATCAAATCGCTTTGTGTGTTTTTTAATAACATGATATGGAATTTAAATATAACTTCGACCATGCGTCGTATAGGTCTTCCAAAATCCAACATGCATGTTATCTATTTTTCCTTAAAATTGTAAGACTTTGCAGCATGCAGGTTTGTCGGAGATAACGGGATGTTTGTAGGGGAGGAGTATTAACTGTAAGAATGGAGAGGTGGCCGCTAAATAAATCGATCCACTGAACTTCCCTTAGAATTTATTTGTTACGGAACTGTTAATAATTCTCTGAAATTTATTATTTTGAAAGGATTCTGTAGTAATCCATGGGCAGAAATCACCTTTCAATGCAGGCCTATATGTATTTGCATTTTGAACCCGCCATTGCCTCTACGAATTACACATTTAACAACTTTTTATCATATTTTAGGAAGAAGTGTCCTTTTCAATATCTTCCTTTGAAGGTATCGGCTCAAGTTGACTCGAAAAGACTGAAATAGTCAGCACAGCTCAAGGTGCATGCATGAACATGTTTAGTTATCGGTAGACTGCATATGTCGACAACTGAAGACTTTATTCAGCATTTAGCAAAACCTCTTACAGGGACATAGAAATGAAATTTTAAAAATGTTCAAAACTTCACGTCGCGGGGAAATTCAATTGATACGACGAAGGTGAACGTGTCGGGAGCAAAATTATTCCTTGTTATACCCGGGAGCTCCAAATAACAGCTCCTGGTTATATAGCTAAAGCTTTTTGATAGCGATTCTACTACCGTTACGAAAATCAGTTTACCATTAACTTCATTTTCCGCCCTATATTCTTTACGACATGTCTGCTCAAACAGTACATACTCGCAATCTTTATCATGGAAAAATTTAACCAAACCATCCACTGATAACAGTACACAATTAATGTTCCTTTGCCGCAATACCTGTGATCGTGAGAACCTATTAAATTCTTGTACATAGATATGACGGTATACTGCATGTCTGCTGGTGCCCTGCATGTGCACATCCCGAGGCGACCGATAATCCGTCTTACCTGGTCGGTACTCAGGTGTACCCAACAAGAGGGATTAAGTCTAATTTGTAAAGACTCTTCCCAATTTAGAAGAAGAGAGAGCGGATAACATCACCTCGTCTGCATTGTCCGCAGCGTGTTCGCCTGGCAGTGTACAGGTAACTAAGTAATTGTACGATTCCAGATATACCCACCCGATTGTATCCTTTTTAATGGCAGATTATATGAATGGTAGAAGCAGTGAAATGACGATTGTTAAAGATTAAATTTATCCTACATTCTCTTTCTTTGGCTGCGAGACCACCGGCTGGCTTTCTGCAGGTAACTTTTGCGCACAATATATGAAGTTATCTGAGGGCTCAGTTTCTAACCATGTATATAGTTTAAAGTGTACCTCAAGTCAAAAAATTCAAAAATGTATATTTAAAGTCATGAAAAAAAAATGTTGAAATTTATTCACAGAAAACAAATTGATCCATAGCGAAATAATTTGTGACTTTATTGCTGTACAACTCACATAACCTGCTTTGTTTCCCTTTCAAAATTATAAAAGGTTTTTTATGACCTTGAACACTTCCTGTTTGCTTGCGTATCATGTTGCAAAGTTGCTGAGCCTGGGTTTAATTACTTACATCACATCATAAGAGAAAGAGTAATGTTACACCTTGGTACAATGTGCTGTAACATTCAGAAAAACAAAGATTGTAATTTGAATAGTACAACAATGACATCACAAGTTATTGCGCAATACACCATTTTAAGTTGAGTGAATAAACTTCAACATTTTTTTTTATCTCAGCCCGAGGATGTTCTATAAAGATGGGATTTGGACTGTTAGAATTCATTTTTCATTATCTTTAATAAATTATTGTGAAATTTTTGACTTGAGGTACACTTTAAGTTAAACTTATTTTTTTCCCTACTCCAATACTTATACTGATTACCATGCACAAAGGCAGCAGGTTCCATTTTTTGAGTCATCGGTATGCCCCGGCCAGGGGTCGAACTCCAGACCTCCTGGTTGCCGGTTTATTAATGTTCTGTCCATTTGACCATGATAAAGACGTCCGTACTGTACGGTATATGAAAAGGGTTTCTCAGGTTTCGGAGGAGTAGGGTTATTCATATAAACGGGGAAACGTAAACAACTCCAAAAATTGCAAATTTGATCCCAAATATTTTTCATAAGCTTTGGGCTGTTCTTTACAGGACGGGTTTTTTTTTCACCGAAGACCTTCATTTGACTACCGTAATGATTGGCTGTTGATAGTCATGTGACAACATTTTGGTTTACCATGATATGAAATACTGAAGTCCTAAAATATGGTAAAAGATACTTTCAAGAGAAATAGTTTAAAAAAATGCTAAAAAAATAAATAAAAAAAGTATTTAGCTATTGTTTCAAAGTAGGTTTGGAGAGACTGCACTTGACTTTAAAACAATTGGAAAAACATGGCTCACGTATCACTAAGAAACGTGAATAAAAGTGAGAAGCGTTTGAATTAGAAATGGAAGCAATTTTAAAATCAGGCTGCGTAGACTCAGCAATCTTTCATTTTTAAGGGAGGGGGGGGGGTGAGGTGGGGTGGGGTGGGGTGGGGTCCGCTTTTTATTCTCAATCCTGTGTTTCCTTATTACAAATCCCGTTGAAAACAACATCAGACAAAATCAGAAGAAAAGCTTTCCTGCAAGTAACTGGTAGTTAGTATGATTTTCTCCCTGAAGACTTCCATGTCTTACCCTTTCTAGTCTTTTGATGTAATAAAGGCCTGTCTATTGAAAACATGATTGTAATTGAGTACAATTATAAGAAAGACGTACAAAGCCATGACTTAAAAAATGAATTAGAAAAACTTGGAAAAGAGTGAAATGGAAACAGGCGCGTAGCCAGGATTGTGTCATTGGGAGGGTTTTGGTGTCATGGGGGGAGGGGGTTGGATACGAGGGAAACGTCTAAGGATAGAGAGAAAAATCCGCTATTTTAGGTGTTTTTGCATTGCAATGTTGGTTCATGGGGGTTCTAACCCCCTCCCCCCTCCCCGCCACTGATTGGAAACGTTAGATTGAAGAAGAAATACAAGGGGAAGTGTTGTTTTGTGCATTGCATATGTGTGTACTGTCACACTTGAGTATGGTTGAGGGGAATGCATTGAAGGCGGGGTGAAAACAACCCCGTGACACCCTTCTTCCGCTTTGTGGGGCCACTGCACTTTTCACATAAAACGTGAATCCTGCATTTCCTCAACGATACTATACGACTCCTCAAGAACATGCTCGATTCGCACCTTACAACGCCCTTTTGACAAAACTCATACCAGTTAGTTCTCGATTCATAACGCCTGATAGACGGAACTTCCTCGTACCCTTGTGGTACGAGACAGCTGGATTACTTAGAAGCAACATTACAAAATGAATAAGACAAGTTACTTTACATTATCTAATACAAAGGGCGACTGTTTGAATGTAATGCAATTAGGCTTAAATTAAGTGTAGGAACAAAAAGGCGTAATGGGAGCTTGATAAAAAGTACAATACCGGTAGTTTTAACCGGAAATTTAGTAATTCATACGTTTAGGGTGGACTTAACATAAAATAGTAACATTGAATGTTCCAATTGAAGTGTGACATGGTATTTTCAATTCTAAATCTTACCTACTTTTCATACTAGTGAATTACGGTAAGTATGTACAAGATGTACGGTATATTAAATTTACTAGCAGGTTAACTTATATTGTGTAACTTGATGTCAGACTAACTCAAGTGGTTAGAGCACCCGTCGGGTGGTCTGGGGTTTGCTTCTTGACAGGGTCTTAACTAAGATTTTAAAAATGGGACCTATGCTGTCATTGTCCTTGGTGCTCAGCATAAGCAATGGAGACGGGTAAGCAGCCAGTGGGACTCATTGGAATTGTCAATTGGTTAGAAACTAGCCGTTCAACTTCATTTAACCTACCGACTAGCTGACTGACTGACTGACTGACTGACTGACTGACTGACTGACTGACTGACTGACTGAATATGCCGTAGTTTTTGTTAATTTAATAGAATATTTTTTCATGCGCATGAAAGATGAATTTGAAAGGACTTGCTTCATTCAAGGTACGGTAAGATGTTTTACATGCAGGATATCTACATCTCTCAACATACTTGACAGGTATAGGTACCGTATGTATTTATCAAAATAAGTTTCTTATAACTGATGTTGTCCTTTATTTTACGAGAAGTTTCCTGGCTCAGCCCCAGAAAAGGATGATCCTGCGGCGCACATGTGATTTCATTTAGAGATGCAATGCTAAAAACAATGATGCGGTATGACTCTTGTACAACTAAAGTGCACCCTCTCGACCAGTATACGTCCCACGAAACATAAGATTGAAAGTTTAGTTACATCTTGAAGACCCAATAAGGCCACTTCCGAATTTCGTACATTGATCCACCGAGCCTTTAAATTGCTACCTCAATTGTATATCTCTACTTTGGAAAACCTTGCAAAATAATTGTTTGACTCCTAAATAATAATAGGTTGGCCAAAAAAAAAATTCAGGTATAAATACTTCCTTATTCTTTTTTGCTTTTCGTACAGTAGGACTACTTGATTTTTTTAGGGTGGTCTTATTAGTTCATGTCTATTATATTTCCGTTGGGGAAATTTTCGATTTCTTCTGTGATATAATAAAATATGCAATACTCAACAGAGTCCAGCCCCCCGCCCCCCCCCCCCCCCCCGAAGACTTATTCAAAAGTCGCTCTTAGGTAAGGCATAAAGTCCTGTCGCTGACATTTTCCAATTTCTTCAATAATACCTTACTCGATTTCTGGGATCAAAACTTTCTTCATTAAACCGTTTCTTCGCAAGACAACCTATGAAATTTTGCGTTCGCCTTACGGCCACCTGTTGCCGTTGTTGTTGTTTTGACGGAATTTCAGTTGGCCCCTCCTCGCTGTGAGTCCTCCCTTTCCCAGAATACCCACCCTGTCGGGTAAATCTTTATTGATCCTGTTGCTTTTATTGCAGCATAACTCAGACTAAAGGATGTACAACTACAAGGCGGTAGGGAAGGGGAAAACTCCCCCTCTTGGTACGCCAACGCTAATGGGTGGTCGATCATTCTGATATTGCAATAGATTTACTGGTGGTAAGGGGCTCAACTGCTCTGATCAGCCTCCACCGTAAAAAAGTTGTCACCGTATGTGACAAGTGGCCTACTCAGGACGAAGTCGAGGGGTACCAGAGTACCGTGCCCTCCTAAACTGTTTTTCCCGCCTCAGACAATATTTCATTAACGTAGACACCACAGGTAAATTCACAGTCAACAATAGACCTCAAGTACTCGGTTTGAACTACGATGTTGAGAGAGTCATTCTCCACTTCAGAGGGTAAGAGAGAACTGGGGGATTGCGAATACTGGGCGAAGGAAAATGCTAAGTTGTCCAACCCCAGGGCAGAATTTAAACCAAGAGTAAAAAATGGCGTCTTACATTGAATCAATCTTTAACATGACTGAAAATTACCTACGTCAAAAATATCGATTCAAAATTCGCAACATTTCAAAACATTCGGCAAGTCGAAAGCAATTTCACTCATATTTTCGTTGGGTGTGTTTGCAAATCGAAGAGGTCTTTCTAAAAGTTGCACAAAAGGTTAAAAATGCTAATTTTGTAACTGACTGCATATCAACAATAAATAATTGAGACATTTATTGGTTTCATTCTTGTACTAATGGCATCTTTGTTAAACTCAAAGTGAACTAAAGCAACCCTGCTGTTTAATTGCTGTTTAAAGTGACATATCGAGTTGATAAGGGTAACTTAACGAGAATTTTGAAGGGCGCTACCACATGGCGATGTTTAATATTCGCATAATAAGGCTACTCAAGTTTCTAATATAAATTTTATGTAAAAATTGAAAATTGTTATTAATTTTTAATTTCGTTTATTTATTTGGAACGGTTGTGTGAATTATTCGATGTAAGCCCGTGGTCACATTTCAAACAATTCGGATCCGATTCCAGTCCGATTTTTGTGGGTTTTGGGTAAAATCTGCTCCAGCTCTTGTCGGAAAGAGCAAAAGAAAAATTGCCAACCACTGTAAATATATGATTTGTGTCTGATGCTTGTGAAAATAAAATGCCACTTGACTTTTGCGTGACGTCACACCAACATACATTTTTATCGGGTAGCGCAATAGCTGTGACTTCACGAAATTATTACCATAAATTCAATTTTTATAGTCCTGCGGTACAACTTGTAATTTTGTATATGCACACAGGTTGGTATTTTTTGGCTCGTTTCGACCCAACATGGTGAAGATTTCAACAAAAGGCCCACAAAAATCGGATCGGAATTCGATCTGAATTCGTTGTAGTGTAACCGCAGCTTAAAGTCACAGTTTTTGAGATCTTAATTTTATTGTTAATTGCATATTTCGATAAACATTTTTATGTAGGATATGGGGCTTGTCTGAGTTTGACCATTTTTCACATGTCAATAAAACTTAAATATTTGGGTAAAAATGTGAATTTGAGGAACGAGCTAAATATGTCCCTTTATCATCTTTCCATTTCCCATTTTCTCACCTATATTCATACAGAGTATCTATACTAAATTTTTCTACAAATTCAACAAAGCTACAAGAACGCATTTGCGTGTTTTCAGTGGGTTACTTCACAACCGACGGGGGACTTTTCCAGATATGAGCTGGACAAATTCTTTTATATTTCTGTTCATTCTTCAGGGAAGGCGATTTGCTCTCAATAATGGGAACAAATCGCCGGCCTTGATGAAGAAACAGACATGTGGAAGTTTTTGCCCAGCTTATCCCTATGCATGATTGGAAACTCACTGAAGTATATAAACGCAGAAGGTAGATACTGCATTCCCAATCATATCCGATAGTGTTCAGACAAACACAAATCTATGACATTGCAATTGGTCGACTTACCCGCCCCCTCCCTCTACACACACACGTACACACACGCAGTCCTCCCATTATTCCTTTGAAAAAAACCAGATGATAATGGGCTGTCAACACTATAATGCATGATAGGTGTTCCTTGATGCAAACACTTAGTACATGATTGAAACCTATTACAAGACTTCCGTTTAGGTGTCAGATGTAAACTATTTTGTGACAGTTTTTAAAAAGAAACTAATCGATCTGATCGATACTTGATCGATCGTCTTTTAGGCGGTCTGGCCCATAAGGTCCTTCTCACATTGTTTGTGAGGTCACGGGTTTTGTGATAAGCGCTTCTTGAACACTAATTAGCTTTATATGCATCTGAGCAACCCCATGGCGTTACGACAACGTTAGGCCAGGCCAATCATTGTGGGATTAAACTGTGGTAATGTTAGCAGTTAGCTGTTAATGTAACTTGGGGTTAGGGATTGAATCTTACCTCAGGCTTACCGAGCACCACTCCTTCATCGATTGACGGTGGAAGGAGTTCATATGCAATTAAATTCAAAATTGGACAGTTGGTGGTGGGCTCCGGTAGAGACCTAGGGCTCCCATGGGAGCCATTTCAACCCCAGTATGTAAAGCGTCAGCTTTCCTTATCTACCTACTTAAACCGCTCTCACAACTTTCTAAAATTAAAATTCATCCTCATCCTGACACAATCTCGTTTTATTACCTCAGGGTGAGTAATATCAGCACACTCCCAGAATAGAACATGCTGTGTAATATGAGCTTCTGTAAACTCAGCATTTTTGGAACTTGGTGTCAATCAAAGAGGTACAGTATGCCAATTGAGAATTCCTGTGGACTACTACAAAAATTGTAGTTTGAGGTGAGAGGATTTGACCTTTCAGTGTTTAAGACTGTACATGTGTTAGGACTTTGTAACTTCTGGCAATGATTCTCACACTCCCTCCCTCGGCGCTTTAACTCCACCCCACTCCCAAACAATGGCTGCTTCGTTGGTGTTGAAAATCAAAATAAAATGAAGAAGATGTTGATACATCGCTCTGTTGTGAGGGTAATTTAACAGTCATCCCTTCCATATTCCTTGAACGTTACAAGCTGTTGATTTTCTTCCCACTTCCTCATGTGGTTAATTGAACCACAGAAGATGTGAACTCCTGCAGCGTAGCGCACCAGCAGGTACAGTTATCGTAGGCACACGTCACTCCGTCCAGGTGGGACATGGAAACCAACCCAACGTGTCTCCGACCCTCCGTACCGCGTCACGCTTTCACCACTTTGCTTATCTTTCATAATGAGCCCCCACCCCACCCCGGGCTCATATTGTGCTTTTTATGCTTCACAAATTTGCTTCGAAAATATTCTTTCATAAGCCGATGAAAAGAGTGGAAAGGCCCCTATCTTCAACATGAAGTCACTTTAATTCAACCCTTTCTTGGAACCACTTTTTTACATTGATGAAAGGTGGTTTTCTGATGTATTTATGAATAAATATTTTTCTGCATTATTTTTTTTACTACCGGTATTTGTTTTTAATCCTTATCTATTCCTTATATTTTCTATTCGGTACTATTTCTATTCTTATTTCCAATGTAAAAAGTTTCCAACAGACGTTATATTCAATTCCCGTTCCGTGTTTTACAAACGTGTATCTTTATTCATCATCGAACTAATTGTTTAAAAACAATATATTAATTCATTTTTAAATGTTGTATAACTGAAACTATTGTTGTAGGAAATCAAGAAGATGATATTAATGTAACGCGTATATACAGCCTTTGTTCTATACATGTATTTGAACAACAGATTTATGAGACTTTTGTCATTCGTGCTAACTAAATTTACAAGGGGAAGCCAACTTTAGAATATGGCATTTATGAAACTAGAAATGTAATTTAATCCAAACATTCCCTCAGATTTTCGTTAAAATGACGACGTTGAAGGGAAGTTCCCAAGAACCATAGTTTGTTTTCCACTTTTTCTCGAAATAGCTCGAACACATGATGATTCATTCACTCTTTCACAGAAGGAAACTAACCTAAGTTTTAAGAAAATTTAACGACAAAGATTTGTGTCTTAAAGTTGATTAAACTTTTAGGTTCATTAAAAATGGAATGATTTCAAAGAATAAAACTTCCTTCAGGAGAACTGAACGTGGTAAAACATGGAACAGGAACGGCTGATGTTGTTTTTTTTTTCGATTAGGTAAATCGTTGAGAGGAAACACAGAGGGTGGGGCAGGCCATGCCGGTATCATAACAAGAGTTTGTTAAAATTGACTGTAATATAACACCTACTGTACATACTGTACGCACTGCAATGGAGCAGTCATTTGTACACATCATGCTGTATGTCTATTGGTAGAAACAATTTCATATGATTTTATATCAATGCATTTTCAAGTAAACATTCTTCTGGATCTGGAAATGGCACTTCTCAGTATTTCTTGGTTACAATTTAGATTAACTTTTCCTCATTTCAGTGAAAAGTTGAACTGACACAGGTGAGCTTGTCGTTGACTGCATGACTCTCATTGGATTGCATTAATTAATCAGGAAGCCGTTATTCAAATAACAACTCCTTGAATTAATACAAGAACTTTTAAGCACCGTCAAATGTACGGTATCTTTCAAAGGAAAAATATAAAGCTTTTCCAATGGGACCTTGTTTTGTTATTGTCTGAAGAAACGGGTTCATTGAATCAATTCATCAAATACTTTTCTAAAATGGCTTTCCAAAGCTGCAATTAGCTTCTATTTTAGTTGAAAAGTGTTTACGTAATATTTGATTGATTGTGAATACACACTTGTTTGATCGTGTGTTACACTTGCGTGCCTTTCTTAAAATGAAAATTGTTTTGAATGGTTCCCAGACTTAAATAGTGCGACTGTATATGAACTTGAAAAGTTTTCGACAAACTGGACACCGGACCGTCCAGTAAAGTGTCACTGCTCGATCGAGTTTTGATATGTTTTTCGATATCTCTTCCAGCTTTTATTATGTGGACGTGCATAACTAACCGTAGTTAATGGACGTCACGTTTGGGGTTACAGAATAAGACAATGGAATTTTCGCTCTGTATACAAGTTGTATGATATTTACACGGTAGAGATACCCCGAAGAAAACAGGTTAAGCTTTTGCTTTTAGGCCCCCGTGTATGCCACCTGATGACGGAATATAATGCTCATTCAAGTCTTACAATTTTTGACGTGAAAACGAATTACAAGCCCGATTGATTGAAACGACTGAAAATAGACCACTTATGAAGGTAGCACTTATGAAATAAATAATTTGAATAGATGATTAAGCACCATTAGATGCAAGTTGAAGTTGTTTATTTTTCATTGCTATGCAACCAATAATAGAAGAGAATTTAGAGTATTTCTCAGTTCTCGTTTTGTTTGATTCTTTTTAATTGGCCAAGTTCAGGTGCACTCGATTATTAATAGGAATGCGATAACCGAGAGTTGTTGTTATTTAGATAATTCAGTTTTAATTCTTGAGAACTATATTACTTGTTAGGCTGTTTGTACCTTAAAAGGCAGTTATTCATCTTCTCATTTAGTTAGTTAGTTAGATGGAGTTTTACGTCCCAGTTTCCAACCTATCGGTTAAAGTCGAGCCGGCCACGGCCTTTTCTCCAGTTGTGGCTCACTGGCTTGTTTTCCTACTCCATTACCCATGCGGAACATCACGAAATCCGGCAGTAGGTTCCACTTTTAAAGTCTTTGGTATGACCCGACCTGGCAAAAGAACACAGGCCTTCCGCGTGAGAGGCGGATGCTCTTACCGTTAGACCAAACACGCGGTGGTTTCATCTTCTCAGACAGTTGGTAGTTCTCTCAAACTTCTTACCGGTACGAAAATAGCCCCGCCTTCAATTGTCTAAAACTGATCCTTACCCAGATGAAATGAAAATCTTACAGTTTATTGCCTAAGAACATATTCTGGCACGAAAATTAATCCGTGTATGTATAAAATCAGAACACTACCGGTATTAGGACAAACTAAGCTATATGAGCTGCGTTTGGTCCAGCGGAAGAGCATCCGCCTCTCACACGGAAGGCTCGGGTTCGAGTCCCAGGTCGAGTCATACCAAAGACTCTAAAATGGAACATGCTGCCATTGTGCGTGACGCTCCGCCCAAGCAATGGAGTAGGGAAAACAAGCCAGTGAGCCACAATTAGAAAAAAAGGGCCGTGGGCAGCTCAACTTGAACCAGTAGGTTGGAAACTGGCCCGTAAAACTCCATCGAACTAACTCGCTGTATGAGCTACTCAATTCTTGATTTCGATATTAATCACTGTGTCAGTTTAGAGTTTCGGAAGACTCCGGGTAAAATTTTAGTGGGTGACGAATAACTGCCTTTAAAAAATCAAATTACCACAAACTTCACAAGGAATCCAGCGCAATGAGTTAGAATGGCAAATTAATGTTTTATTCAACTTGTTTTAACAAAAGACATTTTGCCGCGACCCCAGCTGAGTTTTAAACATATGAACGAATTCTGCAACAGAGTGTTTAGGAATTTGACGCCTGTGTGCAGTATATTGATATGTTGACAAAGTTGACAAGATGATATTGAAATGTTTTTATTCCAGAGAATATGTTGTTCCAGTCACCTGGCAGGGTCTTACTGGAGACGAAACCTAAACGAAAACGGAACCTACTGCCATTGTGCTTGGTGCTCAGCATTAGAAATGGAGTAGGGAAAACAAGCCAGTGAGCCATGACTGGAAAAGGGGCCGCGGTTGGCATGACATTGAACCAATGGGTTGGAAACTGGTCCGTAAAACTCCATCTGACTAACTCCAAAGCACTGTTTTAAAATGAGCTTCGAACAATGCACTGAGAAGACAAACCTTGTACGGTACCACAGGCAATGTCTCGAAGAGTGGGCTGTTGAATCTTCAGCCAATATTGTGGCGTCTAGTGGTATGTCCCGGCCCTCAAATTTGAAGGACAAAAGCAATCGGGGACCGGACTTATTTCAAAACAGCAGTTAAATCTTACAAATTTCCTCCTAATTTTTCTTTCAGTTATGTTCATGATATTTCAGGCAGACGGGATGATAAATGTTGAGTATTCAGAATAGATCGAGCAATTGACTCCTCGTAAATTCCACAATTGAGTGAGTAAAATATTGTCACACGATTCTCAAGAGCTACTCATGAAAAAGGATGTTCTACTACACTAATTTCTACCAGTGTTGTAACAAGTCACGACTCGAGTCACTCCCCATCAAAATGTTAGTGACTCGATAGAATTCATGAGTAATTTCCCCATTGAAATAGTACAGTGACTCGACTCAACTCACCTAAAAATTTGAAAACTGGTGACTTGAGTCACTAATCCATTGACTCGATTACAACACTGATTTCTACTACATTAATTTGAGGTGATTGCATTTCCCCTTTAAAAACGAAAACCGCTACTTTACTCGATTTGCAAAATCTTTACGAAACTTTTTCAACAGAAGTATGCTTCAAATATACTTAACATCAATTTGTAGTTATGTACGGTTAAATATTTATTTTGTTTTCAAAAGGGGTAGGGTTCCACTTCCTCATAAAACGTTCCTCCAGGACAGCTGTCTAAAACGATTAGTGTCCCTAACCACTAGACACTGCCAAGTCCGGAGAACAGCTTCCTTCGCGGCTGTATGAAGTGGACTGTGAAGGGTGAAGGCAGTCAATTTTTACTCCAAACTACAACTTACCGTCTACAAAAGATTCTCAATTGGCACAGCTCTTTGATTGACAGCAAATTAAAAAATGCAGAGAAGTGTAAGTTATATTACATACAATTTATTGTACTGAGAATGTTCCGATTACATACTGGGTCTTTTGTACTCACCCTGAATGTTAAAGCAACAAACTGAGATTGTGTCTGAATGAGTTTTAGATAGTTATGAGTGGGGTTTAAGGAAAATTAGAGGTTAGGGAAAATTGGGAAATTGGGAAATTTGGGAAATTGGAACTGTCTGGGGTGAGAAGATATGGCCTTTAAGTATGTTCCATCCACCAGTTAGCTTTGAACGATTCTACTGTGAGTTACAATATGATTGTTGTCACTTCTCTGAAATATTTCAATGTGTAATTCTATTTATTGAAAAAATAGCTCCAATGAGAAGACCTCTGCACAGCGCCTTTGATTGTGTCAGAATCAAAAAAGACGAAAAAATTATGCAAATATTACAATTAAACATCAATTTTGAAACAAAGTTGGCAAACAAAGATTGTAGAAGTCTGCTGCCCAGTTCCTTTCCACGTGAAAAAGATGTGTTAAGGGGGGGGGGGGGGGTTTGTTAAGAA
This sequence comes from Holothuria scabra, assembly GCA_037179385.1. NCBI lineage: Eukaryota > Metazoa > Echinodermata > Holothuroidea > Aspidochirotida > Holothuriidae > Holothuria > Holothuria scabra. The sequence goes on from CM074180.1 coordinate 23,342,020, forward strand.
ACTAAAAGATGCCATTTACAATTACAATATTAAAAATCAATGTTGTAACAAAGTTGACAAAACGAATAAATTTTCAAAGTGTATTATCCAGTCCCTTTATACTTTAACTTCGATATGTTAGGAGGGGGGATAGGCTTATAGGGAAGCTAAAAGATGCCATTTACAAGTATCCAGTGCATGAAAGATCATACTATGGGAAAATCGCGTATTTTCGTGCACGAGTCGCCGCAGTTCATTTCCAACCTTTAACAATTTTGATAGACGATCGAATATTTTATGAAAAATTAGCTCTGCGGGGAATCTTTGATGTTTGAATGGGTGTATTTTTTGTCGGCACACGTGTACAAGCAGATGAAATATATGTAGGCTGTATTGAAAAGAATGGATATAATAAAATTATCTATATGTTTCACACCCGTCTTATTTAATAACGGATAATGTTATCACACATTAACACATTCCATGAAGATGATTCTTGGAAAATAACATGATTTGTATTCTTCAAGCTCTGTATTCATAGTTTACTCATCTCAAGCTTTTAATAATCCTTACAGATGATTTTATCATTGAAATTTAAATCATTTTGGGTTCTAATTGATTTGATTGATGCCTTCTGTAATTTACCTGAAGTCAATTGGAGATCAAAAATAATATTTCGCGCATAAGCAAAACTCAGACAGGCTTATACAAAAAAACAAGTTATAGGTATGCGTTTTACTTTTCACACAGTGGCACAAGCTGACAGGACGATGGGAGGCCATACAATGAAACGTAGAAAAGTAGTAGGCTACAGGATGTTACAATTTAAAGTAATTCCATCATTCACTTATTCATTTCAACATATTATTTAGACTTTGGTCGAGTCCAACTAGCTTAGTCAGTGATTATTCTCTGATGAAGTGTTTTCTTTTTTTTTTGTTTTTTTTGTAGGGGAGGGGGGGTATTGAATTCAACTTCCTTTTTTATTTCAACATGGGAATTTTGTAGAGAGCAGTCTAGTAGAGGACCTTGGTAGCTGTTGTAATGTTATAAATAGCCTGCACGATTGAATACACAACAATATTATAACTTCGTTTAATTTCCTCCAATCGGTTTCACGTATTTGTAGCAGGCTGCACGGGATATTCCTTGTCCAGGGAAATGCTACGTAATGAAGAGACCGAACAAACAGAGGTTGTTCCAAGGGTGGAAGAGTGAGGAGGTGATTACCTCTGAGAAAAAATATCCCATGTTTAAAAATGAGTACTTTTCTCAAAGTCCCCCACCCGCTTCCGATTCGTTGGACGATACCGTACGTCTCAAAGGGGTACTCAGTCCAGGAAATTGTTAGCACAACTATTCCCTGGTCAAACTTAAGTTGACAAAAGATATGTATATAACTTTTGCTTCAGGGTGTCGTGCTTTTTGGTTGTTTGTCAAAACCGATTCTGGTGATATCTGAAGTAATTTAATTACCATTAACAAGCAGTAATATGAATTTATGGACCCGAGATACGTGTTTTAATGGGGAATCCCCTCATCAAGGGTATTCTGTATGTAGAGTGCATGGCTTTACCACTGAACCCTTCACTATCAGAAACGGTCTTTGTATTCATATTTGTTGAGAACAATGATATCCACGAATTCATTCATTGTGATAAGAACAAAAGGAACATTTGGCGGTAGCTTTCTACAGTCATTGCACACAGGCATATTCAAATTTCAGTTGGTAAGTACTTTATATGCATGACCACATTCAGACAAATGAATGTAATGGCGGTAGTCTGAATAATACATACTCGTGAATGTAGATTACACAACATGTAAAAAGACTATGAGTACAATAGTTACTGTACTGAATAAAATTCAGCTCAATGCTTTTTGGCCGTTTTGATCAATTCTCAAATTTCAGTCAATATGCACTTAAACTCTATGTTCAAGACTACATTTCAGAACCACTGTAATTCTCTCTTCTTCCAACTCCTACTTGGAGGGGCAAGGGTATAATATCCTTGGAGAAACCAATTTTTCCTTAGAAATTTCTGTCATTGGGATTATTGCTCTACAAATATTGGACCTTTTATCACAATTTAGGATCCACACGCGAACTGTTGGGTGAAAACAAGTTCGGCGGGGGGGGGGGGGGGGGGGTCATGAAGAAGCCATCTTTACACATTTCATTGTGATTCACAACCACACTTCTCACTACAAAACTGAAAACTTATCACTTTGGGGGAGTGCTGGAGCTCGCATATAGCCTATATATCGGACCTCTTTTTGCTTAGGGCACATAGGGCCTACAGTACTGCAGAGTACAGCTCGGTTGTAACAACTTGGGCTAAACGAAAACTACCGCTACATCTACTTCATGTATATAAGCTTATACCAGTGTACACGAAACAATTTCAGTTGTATCAGGTATTTATAAGAATCACCATGCAGCACTGAGCAAATTTTTACTCAAATGGCAAGAACAGTCGCCCCATAACTTACTTTGAAACTACAATCAAATCCCACAAAATTCTTATTTCGTTTCTTATTTTCTTTATAATATTTCAGGACTTATATGGCATAGCTAGCCTACTCAAAGTGAAACAAGGATTCAATCTCCTTAATATTTTGATTTGGTGACGACTCGAAAATGTTGTCACATGACTCTCAAGAACCATCATGAAACACGGTAGATTACTAAACTAATCCAAATGGTGCGACCTGGTGACTGCATTTTCCCTTCAAAATTTCCTTCCAAAGAATGAACATTCTTAAAGAAAACAAAATTCTTGGAGAACAAACGACAATATTGTACGGGAATGAAGGTCATTGTATTTTCAAAACAACATACAAGGCTTTAAAGTCAGACAAACAAAAACTACAATTTTTGTAGTAGTCTGCAGAAATTCTCAATTGAAATAGCTCTTTGATCGACAGCGAGTTCAAAAACGCACATTAATTAAGCTCATACTACACAATGTACTGTACCGAGAGTGTTTAAATCATATACTCATTCGGTCATTGGGGTCTTGTTTACTCGCCCTGCAGAGCAATGAACTGAGATTGTGTCTAGATGAGGATGAGCTTTAGAGATGTGAGAGGGACTTACTTAAGTAGGTTAGGAGAATTGGATTTGTTTGGGGTCATGGGGTGAAAGGATAAGGCCTTTAAAACATGTCCATAATCGACTTCGAAAGACACGCAGAACAGCAATAACACACCTCTATAAAAGTTAGAACCTTACAAGACTTAACATAAAAATTGTAAATAGGCTAACGTATACTATTCCTATTTATTTCATTTTGCTCTTTTTAATTGTGTTCAGATCTTCAACATTACCATAATTTATAAATTCAAGGTGTACCTGAATCAGGCGTTATACAAACATATCAATTATATTCTGTAACAAAACTTAAACACCTGTGTACAAGGTCTACCTCATCGGGTGCCCTAGAACGGAGGGCTAAGCTATTTCTATAAAAGTTTTAGAGAGGTCGTTCTAGGACCAGTATATTTACCTGTATGTCGGAGAGATAGCTCAATATCAGTAACATCAGCAAATGAATTGATTGTTTTTTACGAAGTCAAACACCGCGATGTTGGGATTCAATTAATAAATCTCGGTGTCGAACACTGTGGGCAGATGGGTGGAGATGACAGCAGGCATTTAATATGAAGCAATTGGGTGTACTGGAGTAAAATCATAATGATTTTCTGAAAATCCGCTTGGCTAAACTTCTCTACAGAATCCTGATCTTCAACACTGATGGAGGCTTGGGCATCGTAACTTGGCTTGCCAAATTTTTTAATCGTTCAATATGCGATATTTTTCAACCTGGTATAAAGCGTACGGTTTTCGGTTATCAACAAGGCCAAAGAAGGGTACTTTCCAGTTCTTCTCGGCTGCTTGTAGGTAAATTTGCTTTAGAAGAATCTTGGTTAATTCTTTCGTGTTACTTATGCAAGACCCAATGTGTAATCAGAACACTCTCAGTATCCAGTACGTGCAATGTAATGTAAGCTAGCCTTCAGTATTCGGCATTTTTTTTTAAATTTGTTGTCAATCAAAGAGCTGTTCCGATTGGGGGTGCATGTAGAAAGCTACTAAAATTGTAGATATGGATGGGAATTTGCTACCTTTATAAAAAACTAAAGCATATTCCTTTCCAGGCGTTAGGAGGCGAAACAACGGATAGGTGTTAAGTTCATAAACCAAAAATCTACAACAAAGTTATACGCCAACATATAGTACACAAATGCCATCAATTGGGATAATGGATTAAGTAGCCTACCCTTGCACGGGGAGGCGGATAAACTTTAAGGAAGGCAAAAGCGAATGTTTTGCACCAAGAAAAGAAATATTTTTCCTGACTTGGGATGCCAGGAACCTATCCCCCACCTTCCCGTTTGTCTTTTGCATATTTATGCAAAGTACAATTCCTCAGAAAAAACACACAAAAAAATTGCAAGTAACTTAACCCTCAGACCTTCAGGCCTACATAAAGCAAGTACACAGAAAAAATCCTTTAGTTAAATATGGGGACAATCAGCAATGAATAGATTAAAAGCTGTCAAACTCACCTATTATGTGTCGTCAACCGTATGTGCGAATCTGTGACGTCACTCGTTGCGCCCCCTCTATAATGCCTGAACCTAGACCCGACAGTGATCGTTACAAAATTTCAGGACTTATAGGATGTATACGAACTAGAGCAGAGGAATTTCACAAATATGCTAAGAAGATCACCATCTTTTACTCTAATAGCAAGTATGTTGTTATTGCTTGGCTGTGTCTAGATGCTGTGATTTCCTGTATTAAGTGTACAGTCACAGTGAGTTTCAGGCGTTCGCCGTAAAAAAAGAAAAAACGTATTGTGGTTGTAACCTTCCTACAAAAGAGAAGAACAATGCCGGCCTTTCCAAGCGCTCTTTTTTGTGGGTGTTTCTAACACCCTTTTACAAGAATAACTGTAATAAATGAAAAGCCTAAACGACACGTAGGATCGTTTGTCTCGAATTCTGTGAATGACCCAATTTAACTGAAGCTATTTCATAGCCTAAAGAAAGCGAATCGTGGTGCATTATAAAGACAACTTTGACTACATTCTAAGCTGGTCACAGTTGACTTAACAACAAAACATTTTCATAATTGCGACGTTCTACTCAAAAGGCGATTTTCACACACTCTTTCATAAGGTGTTCGAATTCCCCAGAAAATACATATTCTAGAAGAAAAAATTCAAACTGCTTTACAAAAGTGATATACAATAAGGGAAAGCGGTTGATTTATTATGGAAATATATGAATATCGCATGAATATGAACTTATTTGCTAGCCCAATTAAGCAGTCACATATGCAAATACAGACAAAAATAGGCTACCATATAGCCATACTTAGGTCCACGAGAGGTAGAAATTAATTAGGAGATCTATTCCAGCCGTGTTGTCATGCTGGGACATGGCAACTTGCTTTGTCATGTAGGGACCATGTATCTGAAATTTGTTGTTTGTGCCGAAAATGACTAATAATGAGACGACTATAACTATTATGGGAAGGAAAGTTTATGTGGAAAACTTTGCCCCAATATGAGCAATGTATGGCTCTTAAACTAAAATTCCACTCTTCCCTGCAAATGCAAACGTGCCTTTCGTTGGTTCGTCAGCCAACCAGTCAGCCAGTCAATGCCCTATAGACAAATCCGATTAGCGCTTATTTTTAGTGACTGTAGGCCGCCTTGTAGTGGGGTCCATCAGCCTTAAATCAACTTCATTTATTGTCTACGTGAATTTCAAACTCTCATATTTAGTGAAATTAGAGAATTCAACATACAAATAAGTATACACCCATCCATGATAGGGGTAAGCAAGGAAATCGAAAGATTTAAAGGTGATGGACCCCAGTTATGGCCGACAGTTATGGCCGACGGAAATCAGACCATCACTTATTCGTGTACAGGTTCTTTAAGCAGCAAGGGCTTTTGAACTGTGGATGGAAGTTCGTTCAGAAACTAAGGGTTACATGTGTAACACGTGACGTTTTTAAATGGTTATAAAAACTTTCAAGCAAATTTATCTTCCCCTTTGAATCAGTGTTTGGAACTACACTAAAAATTTATTTTCACATTTACAAACCATAATACTGTTATTATAAGTAATCAGTAGAGGTTATCCTACCTGTATGATGTGGAAATTATTGATCGTCATGTGACCAAAACAGTTATGCACTAGATGCATATGAAAAGTATATATCAGGGACGTTGAGGTAGTTGTGTGCAACTCTGACTTGGGTTAAAGGGCAAGAGCAGTCATCCCAGAAGAAGTGTAGTAGACTGTCCAGTTCATGATTGGCTGTTGGGAGTCGTGTGACAATGTTTTTTCTCTCCCATAGTGAAATTTACCAGAAATAACTGGTTGGTTTACTTTGAATATGCAATAGTAAAGTCATAAAATGTAATGAAAGATACTTTGAAGAGAAAGAAGATGAAAATTGTGTTATTTAGCTTTTTCTTCAAAATAAGTTTGGGGACTGCTCTTTACCTTTAAATAAACTATATGTTTCTCTTGAAAAAAATCACAAATATGTGTTCAAGGAGTGGATGTAAGGCTCCATCCTTCAGGCACTAAGTCTGTATGATGAAAAGCTATAGACGAAACCGATTAGCGCTTGTTTTTAGGGACCGTAGGCCGCCATTAGTGGGGTCCATCAGCCTAAAATTGTCTTAATTTATTGTTTACATGAATATCAAACCCTCATATTTAGTTAAATTGGAGAATTCAAATTACAAATACAAATTTGTGTACAACCATCCGTGATAGAGGTAAGCAAGGAAATCGAAAGATTTAAAGGTGACGGACCCCAGTTATGGCCGACTGAAATCAGACTATCACTTGCTGTCCGGATTCCTGTATAGGCCTTCTTGTTTGTTCAAAAATCTATTCAGCACCTGTAATGCCGTTTTCTTTAGAACCTATTTTCTGCATTTGTTCGATGTTGTACTTAACAGCCTAACACGAACAAGTTTGGGGTCTACACTCGACTGTCATGAAAACATGTTTCTCAGATAGTTTATTTGTATTGTGTTGAACTTGAACCAAAACAAGTTTAATGCCTCGTAGTTGATCCTAAGTCTGGCCATTAACACCTCGTAAAAGTGTTTCACAATCGTACAATGTCTTTTACACCTCTTTCGGATTAGACCAAACCTTTACCATTCATCTCATTGGTTTATCCAACCGATTTAGTTGCTTATTTTTTGATTGCACGGTTTTGTTTCTTTTTGTTGAAGTGACCATTTTCAAGTTCAAAACAGGAGAAACTACCAACAATCCAGGGTTTTAATTGCTTAGTAAATCTCCACGCTTTTCTTTCCCGTATACATCGTATAGGTAAACACCGGCCCACTTGATGGAGACCATTTAATGACAGTTTAAGCTGATACTGCGACCGTCGTGCGATTTGTTGGAAGTGTACCGGCATTTTTTGTCCCCCAATTACCGCCCCATTAGGTTTACGTTTATCCTTACATTGTGCAAATTAATTGAGCACACCGAAAAATCTTTGTCCTCTTCGCTGAGGAAGAATTCAGGCTGTCATCGTTTGAAAGCGATTAGCTACGTAATCCGGCCAGGTGTTAATATAGGCTCATTGGATGGGCTTCCTTGCTGAAGCTGCAGTCAATAGAGACAGCCCTACAGGCCGGACCGCACTGAAAGGGTCTCATCGTAGTCTTGTAAGACGACCATAGAAAATCAATGGTCCCATTCTGTTGCGGCCGTATTGTGTTCGAACTTGAGTAGGGCCCAGGTGTTGTGACATTTTACTATAGGTGGATGGATTAGCAAGCGTTCAATGAGAAGGTGTTTCGTGTTATTGATATATTGAGGCCGCTAAGAAGACTTTGCTGATACCCTTAGAGATAGATTTCAAAACTAAGCCGGCTGACCTATGAACAAGACATTTTTGTGTAAAGACGCTTTCCCACTAGATAAAGGCCACGGTAGTGACGGTACCATTGAGAATACAACAGTAATGTGTTAAAGCAGGGAGCTGCCACTAGTGGGAGTGGCAACTCCCTGGTTAAAGAATAATGATCTCTCCCTTGTTGAAGTTTTGTACGGCACAAATGAATTAAGTTTCATGTGGGACCTGCAAAGAAGTTAATAAGGACAAAAAAGTGTGAAGAGTTCTGAAATGTGTTTTTCTGACGATAAATCTGTACCGGTACCCTTTCGCATCAATTATGATGTCTAGCGAGAATATTATGTAAAAGGTGGCGCATAAACAAGAAGCAACTCTTTGAATTCATTCCTTTAAAAAAAAACAGATGACAGTAATTAGCTAGGGCCCTTCATATCGCGTACACATGCTCCATATTACTATTAAACAGTGGTCCAGAATCCATGGGCAGTAAATATGACTTTTTTTTCGTAGTTATCAGCAACTCATGTAAACCGTGAGTTGATAAACTTAAAAAAAATAACTTAAAAATTCAAGTTTTCGATCTCCACAGTAAAAAAAATCTTTAAATAGCTTTGTGGTTTTGCTAAAAAAGACAAATCAGACGAAATTTGACAGGGGCACAATTCATGAAAAAACACTAACAGATTTACAGTGTAAATGTATATTTAAGTTAACATCCTAATATTTAACTTCTTTCAATTTTTTGATGACACAACACAGAAATTTATCCCAGAGTTAATCAAGCAGACATTGTGGCAACAAGACCTGATTTTTTGTTTGCGCTGACCACTTGGCCCACGACAATAGATGGTGAGCCGATAAATAAACTATATCAACCAGTGCAATGCACTCGAACGAAGATTCGTACCCTGTGTTATTGGGCCAGCGTTTGTATCAAGTATTTACACAGGGACTCTGAAGGTAAATACTCTTGTTTGGCCTACAGATTTTATAGCTGTCGAAGGCGTTTGAGTTGGCACAACAACAAACACTGGTCGAGTGTCACGCACAATATAGCACCAGCCTATAGTACACATCAAGGAATGTGTACGCTTTGCGGTAGCCTATGCAAACCGAGACGCTTTAAGTCCCTGTCTGTTGGGTCGCTGAAGCAAGCGAGGGTTTCCAAACGATTTCGTTGTCTTATCTAAAGAGCCTGTAAATTGGTGTCTTTAGAGAGGTTATGTTCTCAGGCAAATATGCACTAACGAGGTGTAAATTTTTCGAGCAAATACCTTTGCAGAACGCCATGCGATTCATGTTTGTGTAATGAACACACAACAGGAGTGAAACACATTTCGGTTAGATGATAACTTACTGTGTATCTATCTACTGATCTATGAAGCACTATGAGACATGGGTTATTTTGACTTGTTGAAACAGATGCATATTGCGTTAAATTGATGGGCCCAAGAGAGAACAGATGGACAGCCAAAACATATGCTTGTCTCATTTTATAAAGTAGATATAATGAATTAGGTATACGCGATTTTATGTTTGAAAGAGGAGGGGATAACCCAGGACCGACTGCCAGACAGCGCTGTTTTAAAATGATGCGCTTTTCTAACGGTTTGAGATTTCGACAGCACGGGACTCTGATGGCATCCAGCGACAAAGCCCTCCAAATCAAATTTATAACTTTGCAATCAGCAGGTCAGTAAAATGATGCCTTTCAGTTTCACTGGTCCAAGTGACATTTGTTAGTCACTTAATCCGGCATACAAACAATCAAAATAGGCCTACGACTTTTTTTAAATAATTTTCATAGGCTAACCCGAATGAAAGTTGGCCGGAAACGACAAAGCCGAGGCTTACCGAAGGAGGAGAAGTAATTACTTTCAAGGTTCCCTGGGGCTCAAAAACAGTCAAAGAACGAGCAATACTGTATGTCCAGGGTAGGGTGCGCATGCAGCGCGCTGAAAAATCTTACTAACTCTTATGCAGTCAACTGGATAGTGACGATATCAGGGGGCATTGGGGAATCCCAAACTCACAGCTGATGCACTCCATCCGAAGCCAAATATATCCTCTCTCTAAGACAACTTATCACCCAGGGTCCTGGACTCATCAGGAAAAGTAAACTCTACATATCCTGAGGACATGTTTTTTTTCAACTACAGAAATGCTTAAACCTCAAAGCTTCCGAATGCTGTTCCCCCTGAACCTCACCGGAGCTTTAGCCCTGGGACCCACCAGGGGTCAAAGTGGTCCCTGGACCTCACCCGCAAAAGTCGACTCTCGATTTCGTGATTCGCGGGAAAATAGTTTCCTTCCCGAACATTTGTCACTTTTCAAACTTGGTGGCGCCATTTCTGGCCAGCGACATAAGTAATAGAGAAGCTCAGAGTCCTGAAAGGTCGTGCGACATGAAAATGACAGAATTGGGTATTTGATGTAAGAAGGACCAAAAACAAAGAAAATAGCTGCAATTCCTATCAAAATCTGTCAAAAATTGACCATTTTACAGGGCAAATTCTGATTTGCACTCCATCATTAATAAAGATGAGCTTAATATGCAAATATTGTGATGTCACGAGAGGGACACTCATGTCATATATAAGGCTAATGTTATCCTTTGTTTTTACAATCTCTATTTCAAGGACAGTTGTAACATTTTGTCCCGAGGGTTTTATTTTGGAAGTTTAAATTGTGTACTTGAAAATAGTCAGTATCAATTACCTAACCATAAACTGTCTGCTGAGTAATTAAGAGATAATTAATATAGGGTTAACAAAAGAATGTCAACACTTTGCAACACTCCACATCATTATTTTTGCATAAGCAACAAGTTGCTTTAGAAATCATTTAAACTTTGAAGAGGTATATTGAGATCCGTAAAAGATATTGAAAAAATCCCAATGGATTTTCCAATAGAAAAGTTCACTCTATAACTTCCAAGTAAAGTGAGGTCATTTTGCTGACATGTCACACTACCTTTAAGAAAGCGATCTCACCGTCCTCTATGGGCTCTTCCCTCCCTTCGCTAGAAAGATCCCTACCGATATGGTATTGGAAACGACATTTTCTTGCTCTGAAACTAGCACTTCAACCATCTGCTAAAAACATATTTACACAGATCTATGTGACAAATATATTGCTTTAAAAATAAACTGGGGAGGGTGGAAACTTTCCCTCCTCTCAGCCATGGGGCTTTGTTGTTTACAATGATATTGGTAAAGTACCAGAAGCTAAGTAAGGCTAAATGTTATACAGGAGGAGCACCGAATCCTTGCAGGCCTACAATAAGTTTTCCACGTGTTAGCGTTAAGTGCGCCAAAAACAGCGTTGTTTCACTTACATTGTTTTTTATTTTTAAATGCGCAATTGCATTTTTAATTGTTTTTTTAAAAGTCACCTTCGTTTGCCCCGGTGAACCTCTCTGTTTTAGAGTAGGATGCAGAAGTGTAAATCCTATAATATTCTTTCCTTCATGTTCCATACTTGTCGTAAACCCACCCCCCCCCCCCCCGACCTATCCGTAGGTTCTGTGGCGTTCCTTTTGCAAATAGCTGTTACAGAGGATTATGGGACAGAATGTTGTGTATCTTTCTTTGCTACAGTAAAATGGCTTTAACAAAATCAACACAAAACCCTATCCCACAATTCTTTGCAGTTATATTATTTGGGAAACTGACTTTGTGAAGCAAAAAATAAACCTTAGCCAGTTCCGGGTTACGATGTTGCATTATAAGACTTCATCGAAAATCAAGGGTGAATAAATTCGCGGTCGTGCACCCATTCGAGTTACGTGGTTGTACACCAATCACTATTTCCCGTTCAATATGCGAACAATGCATAAAGTAATTACGCATAAATCTCATTTAAACTTGAGTTAGTCTGTTAGTTAGATGAGGTTTAAACTTGAGATATAGTTGTTCCGTTCATGCGGTTGATGTGAATAGGTTAGGTTACGTAGAGTTTATGGCCCAGTTTTTTATGTCCCGATGTAAATAGGACACATCGATTTTAGTTTGCCCTTCTAATACTGTGCTGGGCTACTGCTGGCCTCAGTTATTAGTTTTAATGAATATTTAATATTTTAAAATTTAGAAAAAGTACCGGTACATCAAAACGTTAAAACTTCTCATTCTCTTAGGGTAAGCTTACGTTTCCAAACGAGACTATACCGTCGTGATCGCTTGGGGTCGCATGGACCCCTCCCAAATGACAAAGATTCTGGAGGTGGACTGGATATTCCTCACTAGTCATATTCGGACATGCTTGCATTACCGTAGTTTTCGTAAGCTTTATACAGTAAATTTTGACAAATGAACCATGTCTACCCCCTCTCAACCAGTTTGACATTTACCAGAAATTGCCACCACTTATGCTGAGTAGTCGTATTGGCACTTGCCTGCGTAGCAGACTGTAGGGCATATTCCTTGTGTAGTCATCTCCCCACGGAGGTTTGTGAAGTCTTAAAGGGGAGTGAACAAACCGAGTCCGCTCCGCGGGGTATATTGGCACTGACGTCCAATTAATTTGCCACCCCACTTGTGGTTAATAAAAGGTTCTCAAGTATTTTTTTTTTACATATTGCCAGCGCATGTTTCCTGGTTACCGCACCTATACCCAATGTAAAGGGTGCTCATATTGCCTTGTGCTGTGTACTAATACTAGTGCAGGCAACATGGGAAAATGCTAAAACAACATGGAGTATAAAAAGGAAACTTCCTTGAAAAAAGCAGAATGGCAGAATCATTTTCTATAGGAGAGAATTTCGCATGGGTTTGTGGTAACGAATGAAATCGGATTGCCTTTCTCTGACTGTTCGTGTTACGGTGTGGTGCACCCTCGCCGGACGCTATAAAGTTAGTTTTCTTTTTGTTCTTATTTTTATAGTTTTTACCTCAACGATTTCGTTCTCCGTAAAAGCAATGTGAGTCTTTTGGTTCGACGCTTTTGCTTTAAAGATTGTTTTGTTAACAATCGAACAGTTGTGAACCAAGCTTGAGAAAGAAATAGCCCGCTAAATTGCTTCAAGCTTAATAATTTCAAAATTAATCACCCCTTTAAAAATCTTCAAAACAACCGAAGGTCAGGATGAACTAGTTATATTATACACAAAAGACTTGGCCGGTTGCTGTTTAAACGTTTGTAGTTGTTCTTTAATGAAACAGGCAAAATTCTTGTCAAAACGATTACACAAATTTGGTCGTTCAGTATCGATGAACCGCCACCCTGAGAAGCGACCATTTCTCCTCATGCTGTTTAAAGAGCGCCTCAAATTTTCTGTACAATAAAGTTTAACATATACCGTGACGCGGTCAAGCATTTGGAGTGGAAAACCTATGTACTTATAACTCTGAGAAAATGCTGTACCCCAGTGGTGCCGGAAGTTGTCACGAACACAGGCGTCGTGCCCACTGGGGCCATAACTACAACACGAAGTGAATTATTTCTTAAAAATGTATTCAATGGAAATATGTTAACTCTTCTCCAGCATGATTGGTTACTTCTATTCGTTAGGGAACGCTGCTTTTCTCAGGGCTGTCAATTCTCACGAATTCAGTTAGAGCGTCGTGCATTTCGGCGTAATCTCAGCTCTTACGATGAAGGCCTCCATCTCGTGGAAAACGCCCACTTTTAACGCAAACGATTTGTGCAGATGCAGATGTAGAACTGATTATGAAAAAGTGACAATTCCGATTGCTGTCTATATTCCTTATATATTACACCCCGTCATTTCTTGGACATAAGTTCAACACCAATCTGATTAAGTCTTATGCATGCATTTCATAATTCACTCAACGCAATATGTCAGAGCTGCCGAAGCTTTAATATTGTCCGTCACCGATGGCCGATGTAGTTCAAGAGAGCATCATGACCCTTTTTAAAATCCACTTTTAACATCGATGCATTCCTGGATGGTTACTGGCCAATAAACATAGTCCCAGGGCCAATTATTCCCTCATTTACATTTCTACTGGGTTTCATTACAACACTATTACCAGGACAAGTATATTCATTTTTAGTAGGCGGTCAGACACACATGTCGGCAGGCCTCGGAATGTCCGTGGAAGTTCTAGGAGCATGTAATATCTCAAAATGGCAATTCTAGCTGGGCTTACAGTAGGGCTCTAGAAGTGACGTTTCCATCAATCCAGAGGCTTTTTTAACAACAAAAAACCCAATGGATGGACGCTTCGCGTAAACCAATGGTATCGCTGCCCCTCGGTTGTCTCTTGAAAAAAAGGTTCGTTCTCGGTATTAATTTACGACGCGACCTTATGGAATACCGTTTTAACATTTATTCAGGAATTTCAGATATCTCTAATTAATTTCAGGTATCTAAAATTAGGCACTATTTTAGATATCTGAAATAGAATTAAAGATATCTGAAATTGAATTAGAGATATCTGAAATTGAATTAGAGATATCTGAAATAGAATAAGAGATATTTGGAACTGAATTAGAGATATCTGAAATTGAATTAGAGATATCTGAAATTGAATTAGAGATATCTGAAATTGAATTAGAGATATCTGAAATTGAATTAGAGATATCTGAATTAATTGGAGATATCTGACTTAATTGCAGATATCTGAAATTCCTGAATGATTGTTAAAACGGTATTCCATATACGACCTCACTAACATGCTAATCTGCCTTACCACACTCTTAAAAAGTCGGGTAAAATTTTCTGGGCAATGTAGATGTTGGTTAAAGTTTGCCAATTATTGGGCAAAATAACCGAGAACTTTTTGACCAACGTTGGTTAAATGATTATGTGAGTTTCTTTATCCAACGTTGCTTAAACGTACCGTCAATTAATCATTTTCAATATAGCTGCTATTTCTAATAATTCACATTCACAGTAAATATTTTGCAGAACGTTCACGTACACTGTGGCAATTTTTCTAAGACAATAAGAGGAAAGTCGATGTATAAATGCTATGAAATTCATCGGAACACCAGGTAAATATACCTTCCATCCGAATGGAGCATTCTAAATTTCTCAAATGAAATTTGTGTTTATCACCGAATGCAGGTCTAATTGAAATGAATTGAAGCTGCCGATGGTGATTTCTTGTAGAAAATCACGCTTCTCCATTGTACAATAGAGCATAAAGAAGGAGAACATGGAATATTATGAAGAAACGTGCATGTTTAATCTTTCATAATAACAAACAAAATATGTCCCTGAATATATATAATAGTCGAACATGACATCTCAATTGACATTCTACTATTCTATAAAGTTGCTAGCATTATCAATGCCAGGGAGGACTTTAGAAAACGTCTGAAACTTTTCAGACTTGTAGAAGGTATCTTCTCTGAAATAATCCAGTGAGCATTTCACAATAACAGGTAAAACGATGAAATAACTCCCAACGTCTGGGTAGGGAAAAATTGATCGTTTTACCAATTATTGGTAATATTTTGCCCAACTGGCCAGTTGGGTAATTTTCACATTACTACATATTGGGTAAAACAAATTGCCCAACAATAGGTAAAGCAATTAACCAACATTTGACGAACAGTTGGTCGGATGTATTTTTCCCCAGTTAAAAGTTGGTCAAAAAATTTGCCCAACATTTTAAGAGTGCATTCTTTCAAATGGTCAGATCGTGGCGGTACAGTTTATCTGGTACTAAACCTAATTTTCTGATCATTTGGAAAGTTTATCCATTTTTTATTGAAGTGTAAATTTCATTGCAAAACGAAAGCTCAAAATGCCGAACGCTTCAGTTCTAATAAGGCCTACAAGCCTGCAAGTGTCATTTCCATCTCTCTTGGTTCACGATTTTTTCAAAATTTCAGGTACTCTCCGCTGCGCCAAGTGATGGTGGCGCTCCGCATAGGTAATCTTCTGGACAACCACCACCTCCTACGGCTCCCGAATTTCCCGAAAATAAATTTTGCACGACGCCCTCACCATGCTACATAGACAGGCTGCTTTGATCGGTTTGCACATGTTTAGGAAGCTTTAATGGGGGATGAGCCTACAGGGCCCGCTTCACTTGTAAGCTTTCACACATTTTGGCTTTTAAGTAAACGTTTATTTATTCGTTTAACTTTATCTCATTCGAAAGTTTCAGTGATACTGAGAAGCTAATAAGTTCAAAAGAAACTTAAATAAACAGTACTTCACGACTCGCGAATAGATTGCATCTGACGCCATAACCCCAACCAAGCTTTTAGCCAAGGGAGGGGAGACAGGACCCCCCCCCCCCTCCTACGAGAAAAGATATCGTCCCGTATAATATCGGGCACTTACCATTAACTCGATGTGTTTTTGTGTGAAAATATTTGCCTGCCTCCCATTTAGCCATCTATCGCACCGCCAGCATGAGTTTTAATTTTTCGATAAGTTGGGAGATGGCAATGCGGCTGACTGGCTGATAGGCTAAGTTTAAAACACCAATCTGCCTTTGAGAAAGCTTGCCTCAAAGGGCAAACAGTACGCTATTCTAGTAATTAACATTTCTCAAACAGTTAAATTTGATGTATATATTTATAAGCGTACAGATGTGTCTCGCCTTTTGCATGTACGTCATGACCTACCACAAAGAGCAATAGAAACCGACTCGAAGGGGGGGGGGGGGGGGGGGGGGGTTGCAGAGGCACCTTCAAACCATAGAAGATTTTATTTCCAGGGACAAAGGTTATAGGATTTATTTATTGTTGTCATCAGTTAACTAATCTTTGCAGTCACATCCATCCCATTTTATTCCAATTACAGTTACTATATATACTTATCTTAAAGGGTCAATCTACTATAGTTTGACAGAAAATGTTAAAATTTCGTTCAAGCATCTCATTTCACATTCTGAACTGAATGTTCACCAGAATATAAAAACATTAAACAGATCTTTCGGGTAAGAAGAAATGAAGAAATATTTGATGAAAATTTCTGAATATTTGTCGGGTAACAAAATTCCACACTGATGCAAGAATAGACAGCTTCCTCGACACTGTAACCAATCACGACATTAGACCGTGATCATATGTTATTTTTGTTAGTTTTAAAGGTAGTGTGACATTTCAGCAAACTAACCTGAATTTACTTGGCAGTTACGGAGTGATCTTTTCTACGCAAGAACCCGCTGAAATAATATCAATATCTTTTAAGGGTCTCAAGATATTCCTCTGAAAAGCTATATTGTTTCTAAAGCAACTTGTTGCTTATGTAAAAGTAAAGATCGAAATTGTTGCACAGTGTTGACATTTCATTTGTTAACCCTTTATAAATTATCTCTTAATTACTCAGCAGATAGTTTATGCTTTGGTAATTGGTATTGATGATTTTCAAGGACACAATTTAAGCTTCCAAAATAAAATCCTCAGAACAAACTAATTTTACAACTGTCCCTGATATGAAGATTGTGAAAACAAAGGTTAACATTGTCCATATGTGGCATGTTCCTCTCATGACATCACAAGAGTTACATATTGAACTCATATTTATTAATGATTTCAGTGCAAATCAGAAATTGCCCTGTAAAAGGGTAAATTTTCGTAGGATTTGATAGGAGTTAGGCCTACGGCTTTTTTCTTGGTTTCTGACACTTTTTACGTCGAAAACCCAATTTTGTCATTTCCATGTCACACGACCTTAAAGTCAATGTACAAATATGGTGTAGAATTTGAAATGTGAAAAAATTGTTAAACCAAACTGTGCTTGCTGCTTTAGTTATTGTTAAGTTCTTGCAAATATGTAATAGATTTGAAAAGCAAGGTAGCCTGCAATTAATGTCACAAGTCGTTGTTGAATCATAGCCTGAATCGTATTGAAAAAAGTGTAGAAAATTATTTGTGTCATTTTATGTGAAATTCATTGTAATGTGACTTGATACACAAAAGTACCTCGACCGCTCGTAATTTTTAATTGGTGTCGTAAAATTTTATTATAAACCCTGTCCTGTTTTCAGAAATTAGCACAAGTTGTTCTTTATGATATTTTAAAAGGGTGTTATCAAAAGTGCTCTTTGGTATCGTGAAACTAACACCTGGAGACAATGTATTTGATTCATTATTTCAAGACCTAGGCAAGTTCTAAGACCTTTAGATAAAGTGTTGCAAACCAGCCCATTGTAGTTAACCCAATTGCAATGCTTCACTAGTTACCCTTATCCTTGCTATTCAATTATCGGAATAAGTTTCTTTAAAATTTAGAACACCGTTTAAAAAGTTCTGAAATAGCCTAGATCTGTTCCAAGGAGTTAGACACCAAAACACGATCCTTCAGTTCCCCTATTTTGCTTTCTTTTTCATTACCATAAAGAGCTAAACACTTTAAATTGCGTCTATGTGACCACAGGTGAATGGTTAGACTAAATTACTTAATAAATTGAAAACCGAAAGAAATTGACCCATTTATTGCATTATGTCTGTCACGGCCTGCCAAATTAACAACTATATAGTAAGAAAAGAGCACCCGTTTAAAAAAGAAAATACCCATTCCTGAGCGCCTATTGTTATCATTCTTTCCATCTGATTAATGCAATGCACTTTTCCTCAGCACAGCAACACAATGATTACATTAGGATCCCTATCTATGTACACAGTCGGGCACACGAGGCACATTTCACAAGGGGGCGAAGTACTTATGCCAGTCCTGGGGCCGATTTCACTAACGTTTAGCGATCATCGCTAACGCCGAAATCCATCGCTAAATCTTAAATTGATCGCAATTTAGCGACCGATTATTAAAATCGATTTCACTAAACTTTAGCGATCAATTTTTCATCGCTAAGTGGTGTCGTTTGCGATGAATTTTAGCGATGACTGTTTAGTAGTCGAAAAGATTGAAATCCATCGCTAATTTTTCTCATGACGTCATCCACGTACTAGCGATAATTTCTAGTTAGCGATCGACTTAACGATGATCGCTAAAATTGACGTTAGTGAAATCGGCCCCAGGATTCCCCAGCCCTCGTTGGCAACAACCGTAACTTTAAGAAACGTTAAGAAAACATTATTTTTGCTCTGAACTCGATACATTTGATTCAATGTGCTTCCGCCTGTTCCTCGACTGCCACCTTACAACCATCCAGTGATTCAAATGACCGATATTAGGAGACCTTAGGTATCTTCAATTGAATGTCCAGTACTATCATAGATTGAGAAAGAATCTTAATTTAAATTAGTTAACTGCAGGCAATTTACATATTCCTCAACACCAGTCTTTGCGATATTCTTTTTGAAGTGAAGTGAGTCTGTGGGGATGTAAGGCATTTTTGTGTAGACCTAAAGAACATTAAATTTTCAAACATTCTAAGTGAAAGAACCGATTATTTCAAACTGTTGAAACAATTCAGTGGACCTTTCTAGCCCTATTGAGAATCTTGATCGGATGGGGGGGGGGAGTGACAAAGGTTTGTAGTCACTTGATTGGTGGTGTAGGACTCAGTCCTGCTCCACATATAGGCAACTGCATGCCTAAAATTTTTTGGTGGGACAAACTTATTTTCAGGGAGGCCCTGCCACTACAGAACCCCTCCTTGACCACTGCTCTAGCTAGTACTCTGAATTCATCATAAATGATATCAATCAGATGCATACTATACCATCCTCATACCGAAGACTTTAAAAGTGAAACCCACTGCCGCTGTGCCTGGTGTTCCTGATAGACAATAGAGTTGGGAAAACTCTGACTCACAACAGGTAAAAGGGCATTGAGAACCTCTAGATAAAACAAGAACTTAAAAAAGTTGAGTGTTGTAAAACTCAAAGAAAAAAAAAACCCATCCTAGAATGGTCCCACCGCAGTAAGCAATACACAGCACAGTACTGTCCTTTTCCCAATGGCTTCTACTTTGCTCAATTTACACTGACATTTTTGAATGGGTAAGATTATGACCTTACTTTGTGAGCAAAGTGAACATTATGGAGGCCTTTACTCGATAAAAATGCCATTGCAGGTGCGAAAACTGTTGCAATTTTTAAAATGCTCTACCTTTTAAAAATGCTGGCAATTGTAAAGGTCTTTAACATTTTAAATTGAGTATTTAGGCTATGTAAACACGCATCGACGATTTTACATATGTTCAAATTTGATCATATGTCATGATGCATATGCATGAACAAATGTATGGTCGCAGCCCAATTCGTACGGGAAATGCATGAATTTTTGTTTAAGCACAGCAAAATCTGACAATCGTACGTATTTATTAAATGGTCGACGGAGTGTGGTCGTGAAGATGGGCTTCATAAACTGGCAAAAGGTTGAACAGCGCCCAACATTCATGACCGTGTTCAGTTTTCAGATTACAGCTGTTCTTTCCAACAAATTTCCAAAGCATTTGAAACTGTTTCCTTAGGAAACCGCCCATAGGAAAAAGAGCCTGTTTTGGTCGTGGTCAGTGGCCAAAACAGGGAGCTTCCAGTTGCCTGACCAAACATAGAATAAATAACTTTTAAACACTAATAAACACTAATAGTTTTTTTTTTCAAATATGGCCATCATTGCCGTACAGGAACTCTTTCTCACACAGGGTGGTGATTTTTTTGCCGACTTCAGATGCCAAACCAGAGCATAATCTCTGCCCCACTGAGGGACCAAAGTCCGTCCGATTCGGGAAGGTAATGGCTGTTTGTGGGGTGGCAGCCCCCTACCCTGCCCCCGTCCAGTACGGCCAAGGTGGCCCTGCTCATCAAATCAGAGCCAGTGAGTGCTACAGGTGTTAACTCATATGAAAAAGATAAAGGGCGTGTCCTCTCACCCCAATCTAGTACAATTATCGTAGTAGTCTACAGAAATTACTTCGTATTTAGTGTAACGGTGAGCGCATCCGCCTCTCACGCTGGGGGCCCGGTTTCGATTCCCAGGTTGAGTCATACCAAAGACTATAAAAGTGGAACCTACTGCTGTTGTGAGTGATGCTCCGGATAAGCAATGGAATAGGGAAAACAAGCTAGTCAGCCAAAACTAGAAAAATTGCCATGGCCTGCTCGACTTGGACAAATAGGTTTGAAACTAGACCGTAAAACTCTAACTAACTCAAGGCAATTGGCGTTTTTGTAAAGTACACTCAATCTTTGAGTTTATAAAGGTAAGGTGAAGTTAAGTGAAGAAAGCAATTTTTCTCTGAAGGAGGGGTAGGGTGTATGCAGTATGTTGAGTGATTGCCGGTAGAGGGAGGGGTCTAAATGAGAGGATTTCCCTTTCCCCTTTGAAAATTCTTGACCTTTTCAAGGAGCTTAAATGCAAAATGGTACAAGATTTTCAATTTTTCAGGAATAGTCCTTAAGGTTGAATGATGGTGGTTAAAGGGGTAAAACTGAACATTTTGTGTCTTTACATGCAATCAGATGCCAAACGCTACCGGTACCGATTCGAAGTAAAAATTGTTTTTAAATTTGCATACGTTTAGGAGTCAAATTAAAAATGCATCAGTGATGGGCTTGAGCATGGGCGTCCGCAGAAATTTTTACAGGGGGGGGCAAGGTCATTCATGGGTGATTGAATTGTGTACACTATCTAAGCGGAGAGCCACCATGAGTTGGCGCGGAGCGTACAAGAAAATTTTGGGCCTTACAAACCCTCCAGATGGCCGAAAACGACACTTGGCGAGTGTTATAAGCTGCATGTACCCAGCCCTGAAACAGGAATTTCATGTATGTAATTTTTAGATTTTTAGAATTTTCAATGTAAAAAATTGTTGATGGGAAATCTGCCTCTCTGTCACGGCCTCGAACGCCTATGCACGATAAAACTTACGCTATCAAACAGCCTGTATAGGCCTATATCCGTTACCCAATTATGAAACCCCCCCCCCATATTCACCTTGCATATCCCATTTACATCCGCGCGTCGCCACTTGAGATCAGCACGGGACCAAACCAAGACCAACGCATTCATCAATAGTCGGATGCCATATGCACACTACATACTTGAAAACCAGTACAATTTTGGCATAGTTTTTACAATTACAAATTTCCAATAGATGTCACGAATGATGGTCCCCAAATTACGATTTCACTATTCAGCGTACCATCTTCTCTTTTGCTATTCCTGGTCAAATGTCCGCATATTTCACGAGTAAAAGTGACGCTGTGAGTGAAGATATTTTGATGATTTATTTTTAATTTTTTCTTATTTCAATTTTTAATTAATTTTTCACAAGTTTGATTTTCCGGGGGGGGGGGCAAGTGCCCCCCTTGCCCCCCCTTCCGGACGCCCATGGGCTTGAGGGCACGGGAGCATGTCATTTTTTATTTTTATGCAAGAAAAAATAATTCTACCATAAATACAGTACTATCTAAGTTGAGCGTCTTTATCAGTTGGTGTGGAGAGGAAAGAAAATTTCGAAAAATTGCTATTCCTCAGATGGCCGAAAATTTATTTATATAATATTATTATGCTTTTAAAAGTGTATCTAAATAGTCTTTATTTTTAGCTTTTGCAAAAATTAAAAACCATCAACTTGCTAAGAGATCAGAAATTTACCACAAAATGTACCATAACATTAGATGAAATGGTAGGCTATTTTATCTTCAGGGGGAAACTACAACGGAATTGCCAGCTGTTTCCCTATGGCAACTCTTGGCTAAACTCACGATCGGCTGAACTGATGCAATTTTGTATGTTGCTGTCCGAACTCTCGACTATATATAAATGGTTTTACTCCAAACACCTGTTGCATGATAAATGTAAAACTATTGCTCAGCGCACCTGACCATCCTCCACTCCCCTGCCCCTTTCTCGTACGTCTTTACCGGCTGCGGAACTAACCCGAGGGATTCCCCTTACGCTTTGAAATTGTTTGTAAAAGTTGGTGTCCTCACATGCAATCTGGTGCCACATATGCTACCCTCTGTGAGGAAGGGGTTGGGTGGCATTGTCCAATGACCTCCCTGGTTACTTTACTGGTGGGGTAAGATAGAATGTATTGATATCCATCATAAAATAACAATGGACAAAAAGCCCCCACTTAAAAAATGATTCAATACATAAAAAGTTATATATGCATCTTGCAATTTAAGTAACACTTCAATTTTCTATTTTTAGACAATTATCAAACTTAAATCAAAAAATAGAACCACGAATTTTTGACCGGTCTCGAAGCGAGACCAGGACAATTTCCGATACCGCAAGGGTCCGAGACCGAGACCACAGCTTGTCGAGACCGAGACCGGCAAAAACCGGTCTCGAGACCGGCCTAGAGCACTACAGCACTGCTCAATATATATATTGACCAAGTTAGGGAAATCATCGCTTATAATAACTTGAATATACTCGTTAACAGGGACATCCAGCACAAATCAAGAATTTAGAACATTTCAAGTCCGAAAAGTTTTGGACTTTTGATATTGTATGCACATGAACAATGCCCGTAAAATTACGGTCAATAGCGTAATATTACCATGATTTAGTTCCCCTACAGCGTAAAAAAAGAATGGAAGTAAAATCGGGAAGACAGGGATGGGAAAGAAAGAAAAAAGCGTAAAAAAGAAAATGGATGATAAAAAAAGGAAAATTGGAAAGGAAAAGAAATACTAAGAATGTGAATTATTTCCAATGCAAGGCAACTTAGGATTGGGAAAAAGAATCGGACTTGTTCAAGTATAGGACTGGTTCAAATGTCGACTGGACAAGTGCTTAAAAGTGATTTTGCTGATTGCTTCAGTATGTCATTATTGCTTCTTGTAAGATTTGATAAGATTTAAAATTCTTACAAAGACCCTGCAACTTCTCCCGTGATTTGCCGGTACCCTATCGACTCAAACTGGATCAAATCGACCAATAATTAAGTATCAAGTTATAAAAAATGAACAAATTGTGATTCTATAACCTGTTTAGTGCATCCCCAGTTCCATTTGAAAAAAGTTTAATTTAATTTCACTTAAATGAAGGATAAAACTGGCCAGAACATGTAGCTTCAACCACATTTTGAGATAAAAAGCAATTAAATCGCAAGAACAGTCACCCCAACTTGAAGAAGTGTAGTAGCCTGTCCAGTTTCATGATTGGCTGTTGAGAGTCATGTGACAACATTTTTTCTCCTCAAATGCGAAATTTACAAGAAACAACTGCTTGGTGTACCTTGAATATGCAATATTGAAGTCATAAAATATGACAGAAGATACTTTGAAGAGAAATAAGAAGAAAATTGTGATATTTAGCTGTTGCTTTAAAATAAGTTTTGGGGGACTGCTCTTTACCTTTCATCCTACCTGACTCTCCTAAAATATAAGATTTTCAGGGGACCCCATGGTGTAGCCTGTGGCTATGTTCCTAAATCCAAAACCCATAATAGTTAGTAATTGTAGGTATTCATTATACAGACGTGCCGCTTACTCCAGCTTGATCGGCATTTGATCAAAGATCTTTTTTGTACACAACGAGCCAATTTTTGATGGCGCAATTTCTGATTTCGGATGACCCTTTGGGAAAGCTTAAATTCTTCTTGCAAGATAAACACACATCCTAGAATATGAAGCTCCATCTCTGTCTATTGACCCCTCTGGGGATGTTTCATCGCCGACAAGGTACCCCCCCCCCCTCCTCCTCCGGGCGAAAAGTCAGGTTACTCTTCTCCAAGCGGGAATCTGTGCAACAATAGCATACGTCCACCCATGGTTACATCAATGGACAAATGTATGACCGCGTGTGTTTAATTGCAGCATGGCTTAAAGGGGAACTTTAAACAGAAAATCAATTTTCACATGTGAAAGAATAATTATATCTACTCAGTGTGGTGTAATTTTCATTTGTAAATTATGCCCGCCTTTCGTTAGAGGCCACTAAAGGAAAAGGAAACTTGAACTTGAACCATACTTGAGGATAATTTTAAACATTGAACTTTTTTATCGAGTTGACTGACACTGTATAACACATTCGTGTTGATGTGTCGTTAAGGCTCAACTAACTAACTAACCAACTTACTATCTTTGGAGTCACCACTTTCGGCCGATAAGCGAGATCACTGCACATGAGAACTTTAAGACCAGTTTCCTACTGCAGCTCATACTCAACTTCTAAACGAAATAATTTCTTGAAAGATGAGGATACGAGAACTTTTTCAGCATGAAGGGGGGGGGGGGGCAGGGGGTGGGTGATTCTCAAAAATTCCTGAACTGATAAAGAAAAATGAAAACTTTATTTAGGTTATGGTGAAGGTTAGGCTTAGATAAGAAGAAATAGCATGTAAAGAGGGTGCCCTGACGGTACAAGAATCGAGCTTCACGAGACTAATATTTGCTTACTTGCAGCACTACTGTGTAGTAGAACAAATGTTGAGGGCGCTACTTAAGTATGTGCAAGGTATTTTGAACAGGTCGTATATTTAATGGTTCCGTGGAGTGGAACCACGGACTTTCTTTTCATGGACAAGAGCATACTGTCCGTAGATTCGCCACCGTGAATGTCCTGGACGTCATGGGCATGACGTTAAACTGCATCCAGGGTGTGGCTTCTGTTCTATTCAGCCAGTCTAGAGCAGGACCACACATGTTTGCCCTTTAAAGGGCGTAATTGTCCATTTGGGACGTTTAGCTCAGTAAGGGAGCAGAACTCCTCCGGGAGTAAATGTTTGGTTTTCGCCCTTGGCTCTTCGCCAGAGAGTCAAGGGGACTTTTAGAAAAAAGCCACCGTAAATGTGAGTGAAGGCGTAGCAAGATAACTGTCAGCTATGGTTTTGTGCGTGAAAGTTTGGACTTGCCCAAGTTGTTCAAATGAACTGATTGCAAGAAGCTCAAAATAGGCCTATTTTCAAAATAGTACAAGGTAAGGTCAAAATCACTACACGTATGCAGGAATATGATATTGTTTCTCAATCAAGTTGAACTTTTGTTTAAAATAGTACAAAGTCGTCGTCAAATCAAATAATTATAGCTTCACGGTGGCCATCTTGGTCCCCCAAGTCGGTGGCGACAGTCTACGCATAGGATGTCCGCGTTGCATGCTATGTCCATGTATACAGGAAGTTCGTGGGTGGAACTCGGGTAAAAGGCAAGTTCGGTAATCTTTTTATTTGCTATGCACTTGCGCACATTTTCCAAATCGTCGGGATAAACAAACCGATCCCCACACCTAAGATACATTTTCCAAAATTGGAATTTACATGAACATTAAGGGAAATTATTCGTTCTAACCCTTCCATAACATGAAGAGGGATCTCAAGTGTCATTTAGTGCAGTGGATTGTGTCCGTCTAAATTTTCTTTTTGGTGCAAAAAGTTGCATTCTAGTCTGCCGTTAATTAGGACTGAAACTCTTATTTCGTTCGAGTTGACTAGACACCTAGTGTTGTATGCACCCACTGACCAAAAAAGGGAACGCTAGACAATATGTGTGTAGCTCGGCTTGTATATCCCACGTGCCCCACAATTCCACGCTGCAACAAATGACCGAAATCGTTTATTGTGGATATTATTAGGCAGCATCGATTATCATTTTCCATTAGTAAACATTTCAAAACAATTCTTTTTTACAATCGAACATTTATTCTTTTTCCTTATTTCTGAATATTCCTATGAAAAAAATTAGGCCGTATGCAAGTTACAGCTTGATGAAAAAAGAGGAAAATCTACCCCAAATCAATATCAAAAAAGAGAACCTTGATGTCATGTATTTTTTACTGAAATATGACTAACTGATTATGTATTAAGAGAACTCCCACTTGTAGCAAGTTTATCACAACGTCATATGGTCACTCACGTCTATAGATTATTGTGTTTCTTTAACTTCATTATCATACATATTGGAATCCACCCAAAATAATACAGTTATAGATGAGATTTTACGAAAAACAGACGGGTATGTGTTATAAACACTTTAAAAACAAACTTCACCCTTGTGGGGAGGGGGTTGTAGAATATGCCCATGGCATTTTTCCACCAGTCGTAAGAGGCGACTAAAGGGAAACCAAATTTGAATCATACTGGAAAATAAACTTAAACTTTGAAGTTTTTATCTAGTCTTCTGACACCATGTAACACATGTTGGTGTGTCGTTAAATCTAATCTAACTACCGGTAACCAAAAACAAGATAGTGAACTGAAGTCACTCTTTAACAGAGTGAAAAGTGTGAATTCAATCCATTGCAGTGTTAATCCACTCTGAAAATAGTGAAATCAACTTCCAGGAAGTGTAATTCATTCCAAGAAGGGCGAAAATTCAATCTTCAAAGAATGTCTGCAGAGGTCACTCTTTAAAGGGTGATCCCTTGTAGGCACCGTCTATTAAGAGGAAACTTCGCTCTTTTGGAGTAAATTCCATTCTTCTCAGATTAAATTTCTACCCTTTTGGAGTGAATTTTATAACTTTCACTCTCTTAACGAGTGACATTTCACTCATTTAATTTCAGAGTGTCACCTAGAAAAGAAATGGTGCAAATTGATACAGGAAATAGAGGATGCACATAAATTGAACATCGGTAGTCTGCAACCTGACCCCAATCAACCAGCATAGTTTAACATTGCATTGGAGACATGCAACAACCCAAATTAGGAGATCACAGACACTAAAACAATTCAATGATGAAAAGGCAAACAAATTTGCAACAAGTCCATAAAATGTGAGAAGTAACAGCTTCTTTAACAAAATATAATTACAATTGCTTCACCATTTCCTTTTAATTTTCAATGAAGAGTATTTTAGATGCTGCACAGATGTGATGGCGCTGTTGCTGTCTTGTGAGCAGAGCCGTATATTAGGATACCGTTCTACTTTTTAGTTAGATAGCTAGGTTTGCGCCTCAGTTTATAGCCTGGTTTAAAATCTGTGGGGGGGATCGTAGCGGCCTTTCTCCAGTTGTGGAACACTGGTTTCTAGGCATTTTGGCTAAAATCATGTATATCTGTTCTTTCATCAGGTCTAGAATGGATCCATACATGACAGACCAATAATGTCAATGATCTGAGGACCGTGGGTTGGTCAGTTAAGTGTTGTCCTTTAATGGACGCGGCTTATAAGTGAAGCAGTTTTAGTTTGGTTTCGTCGTATGACTCTTTGCCTGAGATTCGGGAGGACTTTAGAACAGGGTGGTGTTCCCTACTTCGTTGCTCATGCGGAGCATCGGTTACGACGGCAGTAGGCTGGTACTAGGTTCCATTCTTTAATAACAATTATCACGTGACACGTCCGAAATCTTTCACGATTACTTTTTCGCTAACATTTTTTCATCTAGCACTTAAAATATACCTGCGTTTAATTATTTCTGAGTGGTTTCAGTAGATATATTGGGAAAATTTCCTTCCATTGCAAAAGTTGAATCAAATTAAAGGAAGGCTTTCTTCATCAGAATTCAAAAGGGTGTCATTAGTATCATATCACAAAGCAGTAAAAAACCCTTCTACGTATAAGTCATTTAAATTTCGATTGTAAATAGCAGAGTACTTGATATCCACTATGCTGTAATTTTAAAAATCCACGGTCCCTCGCAGTTGGTAGCGACCACGAACGGAGATGCAAACTGAAGAAAAACACTGACGGAGAGGTGGTTCAATCACTGTGAAATGAGTTAAGTTTGCTTTTTAAAATAAAAACAGCGCCATCTATTTGCAAAGCATGTTTTCGACATGCGTGGTATGGTGTTCCCGCGGCCAGCAGGCCAGTGGTTGCATTTGGGCTTTTTTGGTGGATCGCCACTTGCTTCAATTTTCATTAATTTTTTAATTTTATCTTATGAGTCCATCATTCATCATTTGATCCGTCTCTCGTCAATCCATCCCTCAAGGCCTTGTACGCTGAGCGGGATCGGCCGTAAGACACCCAGGGTTGAAATCCAATCAAAGACATGTTTATATATCCATGGTCAATATATTAAACATTTAAGTACAACCTTTTTACAACAAACCTAGTGAAAGTGAAAATTTCCAAACCGTTATTCCACTGAATTCTTGGCAGGAACTGATTATAATACAGAGAAATTAAAAACTGTTATTTCCTGCAGTCTGAGAGGCAATTTAGCAATTGTTTCTCCGTGCGCTATGCACCAAGCGACGGAGATGCCGCTTTTATATCACATATGATTATTGCTGGCCATCGGTTTAACACTTTTGCTAACCCTCCTCCTCTCCTAAATGAGGAATTATGATATCGCCACTGATTGGTTCAGTGGTACTCAGCTCCGCCCCCATTTGTGCAATGCTAGCTCAAGAGATAAAGGTGCTTAAAAACTTATTTTCCCCAATTTAAGTACAAGACAATGAGAGTGCGAGTACGGGTACTCAAGTAACGATACGCGCACAGGTACCTGTGTACCTAAATTTATGGCCATTTGGGAGAGTATTTAGTGTGCAGATTTGTGTCGCAGGGAGATTATCAGCCTGGTAAACATGTACACTAAGAAACCTTGGACACTATTTGAAATTCGTTAGTTCCAAATTATAAAAATGAACTGAGTACAGGGTCATGAGTACGGATAACCGGACCCTGTCCGGGATCATGAGTACGGAACCTTCTTTAAAATATGAATGTTATCAAGTGCATACTTTATCATTTCTCCGAAACTTGGTGGAATCGTTCCTTCGTCACGTTTACGTCTTACTTACTGCAATGCCCTTTTACGACCCATATTGTATAACAGCTGATCAAAATGAAATAACTTTGGGCAGAAAGTTGTGACATTTTGGTCAGTTGTTAAAAATGGGTCGTAACATGCGATATTTGTTATTCTTTTCATGGAGCTTATTACAACTCCTCGGTCTTCGTTCAGTCATTAGGGTGTTTAAAGAGTGAGGACGCTGTTTCACAAAATATCAACGAGCCGTATATATATTGTCATATTTTAGAGAGAAATGTGTGACTGCACTCCTCAATCGTTTGTATCTACTGCCCTCCCCTTCCTGTGAAAAAGGTTGCAGAGGCAAGTTAACATTCAAAATCTGAAAGAAGGCCGTTAATCCTTTCCAACTAGACATATGGTAATATTTCTATTCTGCAAGACTGGGAACCAACCTTCCATGCAGCAAAGATATGGTAAATTGCAAATCTCTCCTTACAGCCTTTAGTCAGGTTCACTATGTCAATAAATTATGTTTCGTTGGCAATCATGGTAGATTGTGAAACCTATATATTTTTGGAAAGCTTATAGCATCAGGAAACTAAAAACTAATGTTTACATTTAAACAGATGTTTGTATGGCGGCCATTTTGGGTTTTTAAAAATGGCGACTGTAAAATACATATTTTCTTCTGTTTCTGACCTTAATTACCTTAAACACTTTCCTAAACCTATTGTATTTGGTTCTAAATCATAGTAGCTTAGCAAATTTATACATTTTAGAAAGGTTATAGCATAAGAAAACTGAAAGTCAATGTTTAAGTGGAGAAAAGCTTTTATGGCGGCCATTTTGGATTTTCAAAATGGCCACTGTAAAAGAAATATTTTGTACTACTTTTGCCGCCGCTTATTACCCTAACCACTTTATTTAACTTACATTTCTTTCAAAACCATGATAGCTTTAAGCACTTATACATTTTTGGAAAGGTAATGGTATTGGAAAACTGAAAATCAATGTTTAAATCTGGAGAGATCCCTTTATGGCAGCCATTTGGGGATTTTCAAATTGGATAAGGTAATATACTTACATCATAGAGAATATTACAGAATTTATAACCATTTATAAGCTCTTTTAAGATTCTATCCAAGGGTTTAGAACAAGTGACCTTTTGTTAATGTTTTTCTCAGGGCAAATGATGCATAGTTTCTGCTCTACAGACTCCTTAGACATGGCCAAACGCCAATTGCTTTCTTCGCGATCTTCACTCATGATGGGTTATGCATTGAAAAGGCACAAGAACAACCTGTAGCCCATTTTCCTCATCCCAAATAAAAAATTAATTTACGGAACAAAGTTCTGACTCCTTCACTGTACAACCAACTAAAGCAGATGTAAAAGTGAAGAATTCTGAAGCTAATCTCGTGCATTTAGTTCACAGTATGACCGAGATCCACCCAAAATGTTCCAAGTCATTTGCCCCCTTTAACATTATACAGCTACCAAACAGAGGTAATCAGCAACTTGAACTTAATTGCTTAAACCTTATGAAATTAAGAAAGTTTTGACGCTTCTTTAACCCTTAGAATGGTGTCCAAAACGTGAGCCTGCGATCCTTTCTAGTCCTCTAATAGTTTGAATTCAAAACACTGTACTACCAGTAATATGGCGAAAACATTTGAACCATCTGAGTGAAATCAGTTCATGTGTCCGGTACCAGTAGAACGTTGCTAAACAGGCCTGTGGTGATGCTATTCTAACAAAACACTTTTTTCGAAAACAACTTAAAACTGTATAAGAAAATAGCCAGCGGACGGGGATATGCTTTCAGTTTTGGATTGGAAATTTTAAATTTTTGGCCGTCATTTTGCTACTTTTTAAAAATTTATTGTTGCATTTTACCCCACCCTGGGCCCGTAGCCATAGGCGTACGGGAGCATTTCAGTTTGAGGGGGAGAGGATTTCCTGCCGGAAAAATGTAATTCTGCTCGAAAGACTATCTAAGCGGAGGGCCACCATCTTTTGAAAAAGCAAAACCCCTCAGACAGCCGGAAATGGCCTTTCCCAGGCTTATAAGCAGAATCAAAGCCATCAATATTTTGAACTTTCGTTTGCAATAAAATTTTCATCAAAAATGAGCAAATTTACAAAAAGGTCAGAAAACTCCCAGATTAAATGTACCACTACCACTGGATGACTACATTAAGCTATAAATCATTGGAAGATGAGTTTGTTGGCGCGTTCTACAAACTATTTTACATCATGTAGCATGAGATTATCATCAATATAATTTGGAAAATTGAAAAACTTCAGAAACCGTCCAAAAGCCCAAGGCTTTGCAACTTCGAGGGAGGATGGCATTGCATCGCATTCCAGCTGCCTATTAAATATATGTTTCGTCGAACTTCACAAAGATCCAGTGTGTTTTAGCAGCCTGTTTAGCTCAGATTCAGAGTCCCGAATTACCGGAGTGGGGATGCCATGCAACGAATTGGCCCTTAAAAACTGATTAACTCAATTTTCGCGCGATTACCAAGCAAGGTAGCAGCCTGTTTATATGCATTTAAACAAACAAGTTCGCAAATCATTTCCTAGTGAGCAAACCACCTAAGTCCATATCAACGGTTTTGGCACACTTGATCCCGACAAACCGTACCAATTAAATAAAAACAAACGTGGCCAAATCATCGGCATAGTCGCATAGACTCCTTTTGCCTGAGGCAAGGGAATACAAAATTAAAAACGAAATGAAATCTTCACGATACCTTTACGTTTTATTCATAATGGGATAGTTTAGTTGCATGACATAGCTTTTGAATAATTTGTTCGGGCAAAATTTTGGGGACATTTTACATCCTCTCTCCCCTTGTAATCTGGCAATTAAAAATATCCCAGAAATTTTTTGCAACTTTTGCCTGAAAATTGTGTCATTTCAGGCAAAGGTTTGCGCAAGAATATGAAGTGAGGCTGACGAAAAATTGTTTTTTCATAAGCTGCCCGAATGTGTCGCAAATTTTGGTATCTGTTAGAGTTTTCATGAAAATTGTACCGTGACTATGATGCTTTTTTATTATTTTTCGGCCAAGTGTTTGAAGGAATTCGGGTGCGCCTAGGAGTTTTCTGTGAAAGTAGAAACAAACCAGGTTTTGAGACTCAAACGGCTGCCCGAATTTTTCCAGATCCCTGCCCGAATTTTAGGTCTTGAGAAAATTTGGGGAGCAGTCTTCCCCCCTGCCCCCGCCTCGTCTGCCTATGCCCGTAGTCCGTTGTGATGGGGGCAAGTGTTGGGCTTGGGGCATAGGCCATAGAACTTTCTCCTAATGCCCGGTATAGTAGTTTCAATTTTCATTTGGTGGAGCAGAAATTTTGTTTGGTTGGTTTGCCCGAGTTCCCCTCCCTCCGGGGGGGGGGGGGGACTATATACGGGCCCATCACCCTCCTCAAAAAGAAAGAATTGTAACAGTCAGAAATCTGATTATGCAGAGTATGGATTCCTTGTACCTGAAAACATAGACTTCATATATTTTACAAGGTTTTGAGGGTATGTAAAGCAAGAAATAGAGCAAAATATGTCTTTTTACGGCGGCCATTTTGAAAATCCAAAATGGCGGCCATACCGGTATCAGCGCAAATGTAAACATTGATTTTCAGATTCTCCATGTAATAAAGATTCCAAAAATGTTTAGGTTACCTAATCTACCATGATTGCCAACGAAAATACAAAGTGAACCTGACTACTTAGACTGCCGTTTATCCAGATTTAGACGAATCATTAGTATTCAGTATCGTTTTCAGACTCTAAACATTTTCCTTTATCAATATCTGGTACGTTATTCTAACCGATATTTGCCGTCTTGTGTACAAATAGTACGTTATTTTATTATATAGGCTACTTTTTGATTTCATACAGTTTTGTTTGGTTTTGCTGTTTGACCACTTTCCAGAGCAAAACAGCCGGGGCGTTCATTTTATTTGAGGGTATTTGTATTACACACGTATCACCACAAACAAAACAAAGTCAAACATCAATTGTGACAATAGTCAGTTATCAGAATATGACATTTCAAATTTGACAAGGTTCAGAAGCAACTTGCAAAGCCGGGCGAAGTGTCTTTCCCAGCAATATGGGATGCAATTTAAGACACAATTTTCTTAGCGTAAACCTATGATGGGTTCCGCTTAGATATCGGGTCCAGTGGGGAAAGGGCCCACAAACTATCCGGATCCGGATATTCACGACCTAAATCATACCCTGATTTGGAGCGATGAAGCTTAGCAACTGGTAAGTTTGGTGATCGATTCCCTAACTTCCGCATTCTCGGTAAGCGGTAGCTAAGCGTCGTTATACAAATGATCTTCCAGTCCAAAATTCTTCAAGTTGTAAAGTCTAATAATAGCTCATAATTTAATATGAAGACTCAGTATACCAATTTCTTAAATATCTGTATTGAATCGGTATCGGCCGATATGGAAAGTAAAACTACCAGTATATGTCGGTAATTTCTTCTATACTTAGGAACATAAGATCGGTACAACTCTAAATATTATGAAATTTGGGAGAGCATTTGTGTACCATGGGTGCACAATGTCTATAGGTACTGAAGTATACCGTGTCATGAAACACCCTTGGAAGTGAAATAAGAAGAAATACGTGGGATCTGCCGGTTGTTTCAAGATAAGTTTAGGGAGATTGTTTTTGCCCTTTAAAATACGAATCACCACCCCCCCCCCCCACCACCACCTTATTAGAACAACGTTTAGCAGCATAAACAAAGGGTTTCAGTACGAATGACAACAGACTATATTTCAGTACAGAAGGAAAAAATACCACGACTCAAATTTGTAGTCCATGATATACTGATAAAAGCTGCGTAGAAAAAAGACAAATTATTGCGCAATGTTACCATTTTAAATGAGTGAATAAACTGATAAGCTTCAGTCTTTTATATCTAAGCTCAACAATATCCCATGAAGATGGTAGCTGGACTGTTACAATAACACATGCTTCACAACTGAAGTAAAAAATGCGAAAAGTAAAAAACTTAAATTTCCATGAAAAATGAAGACCATTGCAAAAATCTTAATGTATTTTACTGTATTATGACATCACATTTATCAAAAAGTGATTACCGTACCGCTGCGTAAGCGTAATATTGTAAACTAATAATGAAGAAGTATAGGCCTATGTTAATCCCGAAACAGATCTTAACACAAACTTGTTTCTCAAACGTGAAAATCATGTGAAAAGAGCATTCTGGTTTTAATAAAATAACATACGACTGTTGTCCTAGTGGAAATGGTTTGAGAACTGAGGAACGGTTTCTATTTTGCTTTATTTAAAATTGTCGTTCTCATGATGAATGTGTCGCTTATATACTCCGTAAATACAGAGAGGACAGCTGACTGGCACTGCACGACTATGGCATGGAAATTCTTCCTACTGTTCTATGCTTAGGTGTACTCAAAAGCTAAATATCACATCAAGATGATTTTTTCGCATTTTTCATGAAGGAGGTATCTAGAGGAGTAGAGGTTCAGACCTTTCGTTTTGCTCATCAGTTACTTTATACTGTTGATGGTTCTCAGTGATGTACTTCTGTTGGTCCCACGGACTTATATATAGCAGTATACGGTACATGGACAGAGCATGTAACGCGTAAGGCCTATCCCTAGGTTGTTGCCACCGACTGGGACAAAAAGGTGCACCAAGATGGCCGCCGTGAAGCTATAACCTGATAACTTGTATACTTTGACGACGACTTGTGATACTTTAAACAAAAGTTAAACTTGAATGGGTAACAATATCATATTCCTGCAATAGGGGTAGTGATTTTGACCCTTACTTGTATCATTTCGAAAATATTTCAACTTTATTGCAAAATCTGTTGATTTACTTGAACAAGTCCAAACTTTCACACAAAATCATAGCACGCAGCCTTCTTGCTATTCCTTTTCTCACACGTATGGTAGCGACAATATACCGCGTTGCATGCTCTGTTGCAACTCCCTGGTCCATGTAAAAGAAGTCCGTGGTTCGTTCCTTAGCACTTTTTGGCTTTGTCTATAGAATAGTTTCACAACGTTACTTCCTTCTTACATAATATTTAGAATATACACCTGACAAACAGGAACTATACTGTCCACCTTTTTACTCGTTTGATGAAGGAAAGGATACCAAATTCTGAACCGATAGAGCATATAAGACCATGCCGGGAACCAGTCATAAACTTAGGGTGCACGCTCAGCCAATTTATCTCTCATCTCTACGGCCGATGAATAAAAATCGGGCACACCGGCCGGGTGCATGTGCTATTGGTCTTTTTAACTTATAACTTTCAAGGGTTTTAAGAACTGAAAAGGAGTAGAACATGTCATTTTCTCAGTCTGAGATTGATCTTCACTGTCAGGACCGTCAGGTGCTCTTACCCCTTGCCCCAAATGAGTCATTGTCTGTAGTGCTTCCTCGACCCCTCTGACCCAAATCTTAATCTCCGACACTGCCTTTTAAGTTTTAAATTAGGCGAATTTGACCTGTTGACCTAACACAAAGATACACGAATTCCTTCCCTTGGATCAGTATGAGATTACGTATTTTTCTCTGACATTAAACAATACATGGCTTGTAGCCTACATTTAATGTTAGATAGTTGTGAAAAGATCAAAAAGCCTATGGCTGGTACTTATCTCGGTCAATTTGTTGCTAAGGTAACTGGATTTACTTTTCCGAAGACCACTCAACTCTCTGAAGAAGAATCGAGCCTAATTAAACTCTATGTTCAGTGCCCAAGGAGTTCTGCTTCCTAAGGGAGCTATGTCTCCCGAAAGGAAGCAAAAGAAAACTGACCAACCCTCCAGATTTACCGTAACGGGACTTTCAAGTGTGCCTTTACTAAAGGGCCAAACCTCTCACTCCAAATTACAATTTTGGTACCCGGTATTCTCAATTGGCTAAGCTCCTTGACTGACAGCTAATTCAAACAATGCAGAGTGCCAAAGCTTATATTACATAGCATGAACGGTACTGAGAGTGTTTTGATTATATAAATTGAGTTTTTCTATACTCACCCTGAAGCACTCAAACTGAGATTGTGTCTGGATGAGGATGAATTTCAGACAATTGTGGGAAGGGCTTCAGTAAGAATTGGTACTATTTGGGGTGAGAGAACTGGGCCTTTAATTGGATCTCATCGACTTACAGCACATTCAACTTTCCATGTTTGTACCTGTGGTACAGTTTTTAATGTTTGTCCTAATAACCACCTGACTCAGTGACCCTGACTCCTTGCAAGTTTGGGATTTTCCTTAGCATTTCCAATCGCTGACCGCATAAAGATCTCATTATACCTCTTCATAGAAATTGAACAACAGGGTGGTTTCAACACTTTATATATCTATCAAAAACATGCACACCAGGTTGTTCGACTGCACCAATTATTATCAATTGTATTAGCCAATTTACTCATGCAGAATATTGTAAATGGTAGGTCTCTATATTAATATCCTCATCGCTTTCTTTTACAAATTTTATTTTACAAATGTTAAATTGTAATTCTATTTAACAATTGTAACAATTAGCAGAAGTCGACCCTTGCAGCAATTATCGATAGGAGCTTTATGTGTACATGAAGCGAATGGGAAGCCAATTGTAGTGTTATATTTGTAATACCTTGAAATGTGTATCTCAGAGATTTGCGTGAATGAGCACCTGTCAAATGTGTGTTGAGGCGTTATGTTTTCATGCAAAACATTGTGAAAGTATGCTAAAGGCTTTATTCCGTGACACTCCTTCTTGTAGAACATTCCAATGTACGAAGAACTTACGAAAGTAGAACATAATTTTCAAACAATACGATTCCTTGTCAAACCCTTGGAAGGAAAGCTTTCGAATATGAAAAAACCTAGCAGATAAGACAAAGAGACAAAGAGGCAAAGAGGCAAAGAGGTATGTTTTGACTTGAGAGTCAACCTCAATAAAATGTGTGTGTGTGTTCAATGGCGGGGTAATGATTTCCTGCACAGCGCCTCTGTGACTGCCGCCCCCTAGACTCCCTAGGTTTCGTAGCGATGAGATGAACAAAAAAGTTCGTCAGCTCCGCTGGCTAGGGTAATGGTGGAATGTGTGTAGTAGAATATGCAACATAGTGTGGGAGAATATGTACCATCGTTTTTTAAGAGTGAGACATGTGACCCTTCCCCATCTTTGACGTCAATGCTTCTGGCCTTTAAAAATTTTCATTTTACAATTGTCACTGTTTTGCAACATGCAAAATAAGTATAATGGCGAAAATGGGGCCAATTTAACCAATCAAAATTAGCCTCTCTATCGTAAAGCCTTACAGCCTTGAAGGATGTGATATGTTTTCTCATGACGGATTGAAAGTAGAAGTCGACCCTTGCAGGTTTCCGTCCCTCTGAGTATATGTTTAATAAAGGTGTTAGTGTAGGTCTTAAAGATCCATGACGTAACGTACACTATGACACATCAAGGAAATGGCTAGTTCTACAGGCCACGTGCAAGATTTTAATCAAGTTAGTACATTTTGCGTATAGTTTGTGGATCTCATTCATGTGATTGTTATACATTGGAATCCACCTCTACACCCTACCCCACACCCATAAAGATTTGATTAAAGACAGAATTAAAATAAATTTGTTACATTTTCTCTTGAGGGATGTTATTTCCCGAGCAAGACTTGTGTGAATTATCCGTGAGATGAACTTCCCAGGGAAAGTTCCGGGTGGGAACTGCGAAGGGGTCAGAGGGTGGTCTGGTAACAATAATGTTTTATTCACATTGTTTTGCAAGAAATATTGTAAATTCATGATCATTGTGATTAAGATTTTGGTAGCCCTACTATATCCGTAAAATAACATGGGAGGCACATAATGTACTTGCCGTATGGGAACGTTTGAGGGACTTTGAGATTGGGGATTATTGAAGGATCATGCAGATCCGAGATTGCACGGCGGCCGAGGATCGTTGTTGTTACATACAATGTTATGTTAGACGTGCAGATGAGGCTCTTCAATGACTTTAAAAAAGTTTCCAAAACTTTGGAGCTCTTTTAGGAAAATCAACGTCTTATATTAGAGAAAATTTGGAATTTTATGAAAGAAAATTTGAGAAAACATCAATGAAGTTGACCGGTATTCGTTTATAATCTGGTGTCACATATTCCAGGTGTCCCATTTTGTCTGCATTTCTAGAGCCAGAGAATGTTTTTTATTTCGTTGTCTTTTTTAGAGAAATATTTGAAAGTCGAGAGTTAATATTGGAGAAAATGCTGAATTCAACGAGAGAAAAGTTGACTAAACCGCACTGTACAGTTGATGATCGTGTGTCACATAAGGCAAATTTCCTATTATCCCATTTCCGAACAAAGCCAGGAAAGGTTACAAAAAGTTGATTTTTTTTTTTCAAGTGTGAGCATCAGAGATTTAGAGTTTACTAAACGCGTAGGGCGCCGACACTTTGCTTCAGAACTAATGTTTAATTTTCAGAGCCAGTGAGCGATCGCACCTGTCCCCTGTAGCTACGCCACTGCTCGTGAGTGCAGTCATCATTAATATAACAGTTGTCCTGGGCAGCTGAGAGTTTTTCGAATCATGCTCAGCCTGAGTGTATAGGTCCCCAGGACACATCTTCCGGAACACGGTTGTTTGTTTTTCAGCGATTAACTGAACGCAAATTTTAACCTTCTCCTCCGGTAGCAGGCCGCTTTTGGTTTCAGTGTTATTTTCTTCTTTTTTGTCTTTTTTCCTCTGTTCATATTAATATCCATCTCGATTTTTCATTTAGAGGCGAATAAATTTATTAAATGATTGGCAGGGTGCTTGGTCCAATGGTAGACCATCCGCCTGTCACTTGATAGGTCCTGATTCTAGTCCCTATTATACCTTACCATTGTCGTACCAATTGTCATTAAAAAACAATCTGCAACAGAAATAAATTTTGCCTGCAAATTGTCGGGATAAACAAACCAACCCCACACCCACAGCAAATGTTTCAGAATTTGAGTTTACGTGAAAATTTGGTAACATCATTCTTTCTTAATCCAACCATACCATAAGGAGCATAACTTCATAAGTGTGGTTCTGTACAGTGAACTTAGTATAAATTTCCGCTTTGGTGTAAAAATATTCATTTTAATCTGCTATAAAGTAGGGTTATGTCCCTTTTCGTTTGGGTTTACTATTCAGATTTATGTTTAGTGTTGTATGCAGTAGTGTATTTAAACTGGGGTTAGGGGCATTAACGGGTGGGAGAAGAAGAGAAGTTTAAAGTTTGAAGTATCGGTCGCGAACAACTTAAGTGCAGAAAAGCAAAAGAAAAAAGATCATCAAAATCTGTGCCAGTGTGGGGAAATACAGGTTGTGCCCCTCCCCCCATCTTCGAAATCCTGCATACGCAACTGGCTTGTATGCACGAAAACAAGGGAACACCGTACACTGTGTGCTGAGCTCGGTTTGTGTATCCCACTGTGCCCCACAATTCAACAGCGAGGTCATGGTTATCACTAGAATTGAACCAAAAGGTTAAAAGTTGAGCCTGGGTGTTTGACTCCAACAAACCACAAAACAAAGATATATGACAATATGGTGCGCTTGTTTGAAGATAATGACTGAATGATTTGAGTGTGATTCTCATTGACATGTTTTCGTTGTACATTCTCTGACGTCACGTTTTGAATCACTGTGGCAATTGTCTACCGTAGCATCATGTCAATGACTTCATTGAATAGAGAATATGCTATCTTTATATATAGACATACAAACGTTTGTTTCCAAATTGATTTCAGCGATTATGTCCATGATAAAGACTCTGACACCTGACTGTAACCAGTAGTACAGAACAATGGACCCCTCACAGTGGAAAAAAGTTATGTTTGTATGCTCTGGAATTAGCCTTATAAAGTACTTTAGCACCCACCCACAGAGGAGCTGTGCCCATCATGGCCCTCATTTTTTCCAAACATGTATACATTATTTTGTAGACCACGGACGGAGGAAATCGTCATTAAAAAAAACAATCTGCAACAGAAATAAATTTTGCCAAAAAACGGGTCTGCTCCCTGGCCCATGTCCATGCACTACGCCATGAATGAGACTCAAAACATTTTGAGTTTGTAAGGTCATCCTTCAAAATAAACGACACAATTTTCGGCCTGCATTTGAACGGACATAATGAACCGCCTGTTGAACTTTTCAGTAACATTATCGGCGCAAGGGCTCTAATTTAATATGCCGCCCTCTGCTTCATGTGAAGCCTGATTCGGACCCTACTCCGTCTCTCTTCGGATTCGATTAGGTCTATCTTGGTGAAATAATTTTGTAACAGAAATCAGTAGTGGGGTTTCTTTGCACAAAACTCTGACAAAGCCATGGTTGAAATAGCTAAAATATAGTTTACGGTGTAAAGTCTTGTTTGGTTGGTGTGGGACGGAGAGTAGGTGTCGGGGAGGTCGTTGGTAATGGGTGTGGCTTTTTCGTTTGCTATCTTGTCCCTTCCGGTTTGAGTTTTCCTCTTGTTCCCCGTGCTGTCTCCATGTACGGTACAAAAGAAGTGCCCTAATCAGAGCAAACCAACGCCACATTCGCCACAAAAATCTGATCGGTTACTCATTTTGGTTTACCATAAAGTTCCGTAAAGATAGAAAAATTTGGTTTCTTCTAGGGAAACATCGAATTATTTAATATTTATTGAGGAGAATTTGAAAACTCAACGACAGCTTTTGTACAGAAATACATGTCTTGCTTCGAGAAATTTTTCCACACCTTCAAGGTAGCTGTTTGCCATTTAATATTAAATGTTTTAGGGCTACTCTGGGAGCTCTCAAATGAAACTTCACCGGAAATTTTCCCCAGCGGTGAAAAGGTTTTCCCGACGGGAGTATGCCCCCTGCCTAGACTGCACTTTGTCTCTCACAATTTTCACCTTTCATCTATAAAAATGTTCCAGCCTCCGATAGCTGGGCAATAGCATTAGTTCCAAGGTTTATCTTACCAAGCAAGAGCTTATCAAAACTTTTATTACAATCAAAATTGTTAGTATACCCGCTCCAAAGAAAAATCTTGGTCAAGTTACCTTCACGGGTTCGGTAACTTCACGTTCCATGACTAAGTAACTACACAAAACCGGAACAAAAACTCATTTGTGAAGAACTTCAAAGAAATCATTCACTTATAAGTACCTGCAAGAAAGCTTGTAAGGGATTTTTTTAAATGTTGTTATTGAAGGAGTTCGCAAGGCAATAGTATAATACACCTTAAAGGTATCGCGTTTACACCAAAATATAACTTGCCTTTGTTATTTCACCGTCTCCACTGTCTTTTTATCATATATTTTCGTCTATCAACGGAAGATTTTTCTCGGAATCGAACATTTGGGCTGTATTCGACTCCCTGTTCTAAGTCTCTTCGTGAACAGAAAGCAGTGTTGCTCTAAGAGTCGAACACGAAAGAATACATCCGCGAACTGTTCTTGCACCCCGATCTCACCAAGGAAGCACTACTTCTCGCTGCACCATCGCCGCCAAGGAATGAAAAAAAAAAACACTTCTCCGACAAAATCTCATTCTGGTACGGTGGCAATGAAACACGTCATGGAAAACGGAAGAAGCATTTATTTTGTCTGTGTGTGTGGGGGAGGGGGGGTGGGGGGGTGGGGTGGGGTATTTTAGATCAGGTACAAAATTTAAGCCCAATGATTCTTATTCCTCTATATTCTCGTATCCTTCACATAATCCACCAATTAAAACAGATAAATTCTTTTGCTCAGCTCATAATTTCACAGATAGGCGTTTTTTAGACGGTACCGGTATTCCTTCAGTGACATCAAACGAAAAACGTTACTACGCAGGCTTTAGAAGGATATGTCCCGTTCAGTTAAATAGTGTCATAAAGACTAAAAAGGAACAGATAAATAATTGAAATCGATAAGTGAGAGGCGATTGCTTGTAGGCTACAAGTCTATTCTTAATCAGTTTGTGCTTCAATGACAGTTCTCTTACAGTTTCATATATTGATTCTGCTTCACACGCAACATATTTCATTTACTTGTACACACCAATGACATAAACTGCATTGTTGCAATAATTGCCAGACACCCCATAATGATGTTAATACGCCTGTGCTTTCAATAGAAACGAAAAAAACTTACTTTGGTCCCCAGTTAATGTACTTCTGATACCACTTTAAATTCTGCGCATCACAATGACATGTACTCAAGTAGGACTAAATAGTATATGCCCAGTTGAAAAGCCTCCAACTTCGCCAACACCAAGATCGCAGCAAGTTAGCAATCAGCCTTTCTAGCGTTACCACCTTAAATGGGCTACTCATGCATTAAATCATATTCATGTGGAACAATAACATTATTCAACCGCATTAATAACTGGAAAGGGTGCATGGGACCATTGTACTGAATTATCAAAGAAGTTACTTCCATGGTATAATTTTGACCACGAAACTTCGCAACTCTAATGAGGCATTGACAATGTTACTTCACCGTGCAGGACGGGTACAAAATAAATGACGGAACATTTCCCGTGACCCCTAAAAGTGCTTTCGTTTTCCACAAACTTAACAATCACATGTTGATAAAAAAATTTACACTCGGTAGTTTTCAATTGATAACAACTCTGTTCAGACGTCACTATGTTTCCGAAAACCCAATATTCTCGGTCTAACCTAACCTAACCTAACCTAAACTAAATCAACATATTATCGTAACCTAACTGTTAACCTAATCTCTATAAAAAAAAAAAAAGAAACTGCGAGTCACTCTTGCAGACATTTCCAGTTGCCCACATAATAACGGATTTGGCATAATGGAATAAACATTCCGCCTTTCAAGTAGCTCCCTAGCCCAGAGTCTTTTCGTTCAGCTCGTCGCTGCGAAAAATATGGGAACCACAGAAGCGCCACGCAGGCTAGCAGCTTCATGTTTCAAGAGCTGAAATAACATTTGTAAGGTGTTTGTGCTGAAAATTTGGGATTGCAAACCCGCCTTC
Source organism: Holothuria scabra (assembly GCA_037179385.1). Classification (NCBI taxonomy): domain Eukaryota; kingdom Metazoa; phylum Echinodermata; class Holothuroidea; order Aspidochirotida; family Holothuriidae; genus Holothuria; species Holothuria scabra. The sequence goes on from CM074180.1 coordinate 23,385,353, forward strand.
CCCAAATTTTGTTTACACCAACTGATATCAGGGCCTGATCCAGGATTGTCGAAAGGGGCGGGGTCTGTTCTGATCGCCATCCTAAGTCTTGGTGGAAATAAAATACCATTCAGCCATTACAAAAACATATTGTTCTTTCAAAATAACGAAAGTACGCCCCACACTCCGCTTAGATCTGGCTCTGGATTTGACTTATGAGTTTACTTAAGAGCGCGTACGCTTAATCGACAATTGCACTGAGAACAGAGAAATACTGTTGTCAGAGCAGGGAGGTGTGATAAGTTACACCTCCCTGGTCAGAGGACGTATCGTTCGGTGCCTGCGACATTTATAAACTGTGACAATTTGTTATTTACAAGTACATTCAATGATGTGATTGACCTATCGGTATACATTTAATAGAAATAACAATGGTTAACCGTATATCATTTAGGGGTTTACCGAATGACGGACACACATTTCAATACTTTGATAAGGTTAAGTTAGGTTAGACAGAGTTTTGCCCAGTTTTCAACCAATTCGTTCAAGTCGAGCCGTCCAGTTGTGGCTGACTGGCTTGTTTTCCCTACTCCATTGCTTATGCTGAGCACCAAGCACAATGGTAGAAGGTTCCGTTTTTAAAGTCTTCGGTATGACCCGGCCAGTGACTCGAACTTCCGACCTCCCTACATTTGTTTTAAAATCCGACGTGTGGTTCTCAAGGAGCAGTGGGTTGCCACTAAGGCAACTCCCAAATATGAGCAGGTGAAGTCACATTTTAAGCTTGAAGCAAGTTCATATGAAATCATATTCTAACAATAATAAACAGTCTTTTGTTCTTCTTTAGACTTTACATTCAATATTCTTCTCAACAGCCCCATTAATCAGAATGCTATTGAAAGAGTCGAATGAAAATTTTACAAACTTTACATTCCCCACAGGGAGAGCCTATCCGTATTAACTTTTGTTGTTTCGAAATATCAAGTAGACGATCATATTACCACTGGATCAAAACATATGAGATTATCTTGATCTATACATATGTCACGTACAATCATAGTCTTGTCTCCCTCCGAATGTGACCACCAAATGTGGCTGACGTAAAATATTTTTCCAGTGAAAGAATATTAAAAGAGAAGTTTAGCAAAAATTATTTTTTACAAAAAGAAAAAAGAAATAATTTACTCAGTGTGGTGAAATTTCCATTCACTTCGGACATGTAGTTCTTGAGTTGTCAGCAAATGAAGTTACTAGATTTGGGTTCCAAACTAAGATTGAAGGCAACAGAGATTATATAACTTCGTCCCATTGACAAGGAATGCTCTGTTTCCCTTTGTTTTATCAGACTGTTAAATTGACCTTCACGTTAATAGGAATAGGACCTCCCCATGGGGATTCCAAAGTGTGGAAAGTTCTCATTCCACTCAAACAATCACATTTTGGTTATATGGAACCGTTGAGGAGAAAATAGGGTGTAAATATTAAAGAAAAACAAAAGACTGTCAATTAATGTGGGGATATGATTTAATGGGTGCTTGCTTCAAGTTCACTGTGTGTCGAAAATGTAGCAACTTTACTTGCTCATATCTTGAGAACCACACATCGAATTTCAACGCGAATTCCCCCCAAAATGCTTAGAATAAGTACCCCTCTAACATATCAAAACTTGATATGACCTTTAACCCTTCTTTAAATAGGAAAAAATATAAGTACCACTGATCTCAAATTAACAAAGAAACAAATATTTCGTCTTCGAGTTCAGATATCCCGACGCCTCACCAAGGCCGTAGCTACGGGGAAGGGGAAAGTGCCTCCCAGAAAAATATCTGAGTAGCGAACTATTTTTTATTCTTCAAATTGACCTCTCCCATGTAGGCCTATACCTCTCAACTCCCAGAATGGCGATTATTGAGAGGTATGATGAGATTAAATTTTATCTGCTTGGGACCTAACGCCAAGATTGAACCAAAGTATTAACGGAATCTAAAGCCAAGATCGAATCCGAGCACAAACCAGATCCGTGTCTTGTGTAGTAGAAACACCGAACAGTCGCTGCTTCTGATCATTTAACGAATACCTATTTCTTCTTTACTATTTAATGGAAACAAGAAGTTTCGTGTGCTATTTATGACGTAGTGGCGAAATAATTTCAAGCCATAGTTATATTCCTCAATGGTTTCTAAAAAAACAGTTTGTTCTAATGCAGTTAATTACCAGACTATCCAACCAACTTCAAAGCAACTCCCCAAAATTAGTTGTCATGACTACCAATACCATTGCAAATATAACGAATTCGGCAATACCTCCGGCATATCGTGTAGCCAGTAGAAGTATATGTCTCCCGATTTCTTGTAAGAAGTTTATAAAGATATATAATATATTGAAAAATTAGTTCATGTAGTTTTTATATACAACATAACCCGGTTGCTTAACATGGATAAACGCTCACTAATTATCTAACACCTTTGTAAAAGTGGTCGTTGATTCTGCAGATTTCTTGGAATGTGTTTACAAATATGCGTTTTGAAATCTTCCGAGGATTTTCAAATTCTGTGTCCAGAAATGTTAAAAATCATTGTGAGCGCCCTAGCGCTCTGAATATACCATCCAATAGACCAGGGTTGTCCAACCTACGGCCCGCGGGCCACGGTCCGGCCCCCGAAAAGGTTGCGTCCGGCCCGTCAGAAATAATCTATATTGCAAAATTATTCAATAAGCAGATTAATTGATTACAACTTTAGGCTTCGCCGTCCGCTATGTCATGCTTACTTTTGAATGAAATCATTCATTTCAAATGTCTGTTACATGTAGGTACATTGGAGTGTTGTCCACATGGGCGGGTTGAGAATGATTCAGGAGGAATATGAAAAAAAACTTTGTCCGAATATTCTGCCTAACACGAACAATTTTTGCTAAAATTTATGTATTTGTTCAATCAAAAACAAAAATGAATATGTGTTCCCTACGCGCAATGATTGCATTTTGTTGCTTTGGGCGTCGGGAAAAATTGAAAAAAAAAACGAGTATAGAATGCGGCCCCTCGCCTATCAGAACCATTACATGTGGCCCACCGCCGCGAAAGGTTGGACAACCCTGCAATAGACCGTACACATTTGCGTCACGTGACGTCCTTCTCGACGGTAACAATAAAGTGCACATACTTGAGACAAATTTCCAACAGAATTAATTACAAAGACTTTTGGGACAGCGTCTTGGTCTTGTTTTGGGGTACTGTAAATGGCATTGAAAAAAAGCAATGCGTAACAAAATACCTCCTGCAACCCTTTGGAATTACTATTTGGTAGAAGCAAGCTGTGTCCTATTTGCGAGGCAGACGTTCATTCGCGTGCGTATCCCGACCTGCACACATTCAAATTCGGCACTCTGCATTTGTACTGGTGTAACTTGAAACGCTTCATGCTTACTTCAAAGGAGGCGCGCTTTCCGTTTTAGGAAGGCACATGCATAAGGTCTACAGCTATCGGAAAGTATTGCAAATTTCAGACTCCTGACTGGAATGTTAACATGAAAATCAGATACAAAACCTTTAACCCAAGTTGGCAGTTAATTTTATTATCATCGAAAATGAAATCTAGAACAGTCTAATATATTTTCTTCGTTCAGTTAGTAATGCTACAGTCACATTACCGCCGATGTCCGAAAAGGCGCCCGGCGGCGGGCCGGCGGGAACTGAATCGGCCAGACATCGGCGACATCGGCAGGCGTCCTGCAGATGATCGGCCGACGAATTTGCCTCGCCGGCCGGCCGGTGAAGTTTTAGCGCGGAGTTAAAATTTTCAGATGAGTTGCCGACGTCGGTGGGACATCGGCGCCGGTGGATACATCGGAAAAAGTATGTATATCGGCGGGCAGCCGACCGGACATGGCCCGATGTGAAGGGCGACCGTCAGATGCCCGGTGGGCATCCTGCGGGCGCCCGGGCAGGGCACTGCCGGGGACCGGCAGACGAGTTAAATCGGCCGGGTGGCGGCCGATGTCCGGTCGGACATCTGCCGATGCCCTGCCGGTGTTCGGCAGGTGACCTGCAGACGTCCTAAAGGACACCGGCCGGAGCCCGGCGAAATTGATGGAGAAACCATCGGCAGGTCACCTGGCGGCGTCCGAGCGGCGACCGGAACAATGTGACCACATGAAAGATGTGGGTGAGATTTGGTAAAAATCCCCCGGCGCCCGGCCGATGTCAGACATGGGCCGATTTCTACTCATCGGCCGGCGCCCGACGGTAATGTGGCTGAGTCATTAGTGAGGTTTTACGGCTCAGATTCTAACCAATTGGTTAAGTCGAGCCGGACAGGACTCTTTTTCCACTTGTCAGCTTGTAGCTACCTGCCTTGATTTCCTTATACGTCATTTCTTATGTCGAGCACCAAGCACAATACGCCCCCAATACGGTAGTAGGTTTCACATTCAGTGGAGGCGGAACTAGGACGTAGAGCTTCAGCCCCATGAAAAATGGCTGCTCAGGGTATGTTCAGCCTACCCCCAATATATACAAAGTGCGGATTCAAAAAGTAGCGACCGCGTTGAGAATTTAAAACTGGGTGCGGCTGAGAAATTGCAAACATGAAATTCAGATTTTAAGACTGGGTATATGCAGTTTAGGTGTATACAGCTGAGAACACTCGGGAAATGCCCGGTGTTCCCGACCACTCCATGGATTGTTTGCAAAATCAAAAGTTTTTTGTGAACTCCGCGCCAACCGATGGTAGCGCTCTGCTTAGATAGTCTTGCTGATACTCAGTTTCCCACCCGGACCAACCACCATATTTTAATCGTTCCGTGACCCAGCCACGAGTAAAACTCCAGACCGTCTAACTACAAGTTGGATGCTCTGACCACTTGAACACTTGACTTTGGTCAGATTCCTCACACTTTAAGTACTGGTAGCAACGAACCTACGGTTTAATATGCAACCTAAACGATCTACAATGAAAATTGCACGGCAAACGTAAATTTTCTGATCTATAAATAAAGCAACACTTTACCCGTAAGAACAGCTATAATTATGAGTATGACTGTTTCGTTTATAAATCTAGGATCATGACGGGCTTAGCGATTGTAGCCAATTAATGCACCTTTCTCTAAGCATGTCATCCGATTCTTTATCCTTTTGAGTCAGATAGTTCTTCGTAAACTCTGGCGACATATCCCCCATGCTAACGACTCTGGTAGCTTCGATTTTTTTCCTTAGTTCACGGTAATCCACCGGTGTAGAATAACTCCTTGAATGAGAAACTCCAAGGTTCTTTTTCTTTCCCTCCTCCATATCGCCAGCCGAACCACTTAGTTTGACTAGATCGCTCTCAGTGTCTTTCACCTCTTCAATATTTTGAAGAGTCAACTCAAAATGTTGGGATCTCTTAAAATTTCTTCTCTTACGAAAGGCCTTGACGCAAGTGTCCTTGCCTGATCTCGTTGGACGTGGTGACGCCGGTGGGCGTGGTACACGCGATGGTCCCGTCTTTGACTCACTACTTTTCAAATCATGAGGGCCGCTTTTATTTAAGAGCTTACAATCTTCTAACGAAATTAGAGATTCACTTTCTGATTCTGAAATTTCCCAAGGCCAACTGGATGTGCTGTTTGTGTTACTGTTTGAATTTGAAATGACCGAATCTGTGCCTGAGTTTTTGCGTCTCGTTGAAATGCCCGGCAGTTGAACATTAGGAACTCCTGGAGAGCAGTCAAGATTGATGTTTTGGCTTCGTTTTCCTTCCCATCGAGAATTATTTCTTGTAGGTAATCGGGGTAGATATCTTTCCAAGTTAGACGAGGTATATTTCCGATTAGGAATATTACACGAATGATCCATTTGGCAAAGGTCTGTACTTTGTAAATCTCGGATGGTATGAGGTGATACTTCGATGAATTCGTTTTGTAGAAGATAAAGCGGCAATGAACTCGGAATGAAGAAGGAAGAGTCATGACTTGGATAAACCATCATCTTGATATTGGTAACCAGCCCTGTTAAATCACGGATTAGACATATCTTCCGGAAAAATTTGTCCGTAACAAAACGGTGTGCTTAATTAATATTCAACACGTGTGACAATTTCACTGGGAATAAAAATTAAATATTCCTGATGATTGACAGTACGGTAATTCCTTAAAGAAAATACAGGCATGCACACAGCAACTTATGAACCGTTGATACGGAAAAACGAATCATTCCTTAAAATGATTATTTATGTGTTCTAATGTTGCACCTAGTGCGGCATATATCTTTAAACTCGATATGAAGAACACAGCCGGGTTAAAAAAGTCGTTCTCTCCACGGATACGACACATCCGAGAATGAGAACAGTTGTTCGCGATTAACCATCGGGTTATAAAACACTGATATTGATGACAACTTCAACACTGGGTAGATGCCACCGCAGAACAGTTTTATGGCCGGTTCATGTAAACGTTACCATGGAGATGACACAGGGTTGTCTCGATGTAAATTTCTATCTGCTTTCTCCAAGTTAGTCGATGTTCGGTCTTCAGAATACATTTTCGGGTGCACGTTTATCGTTTCTATGCCATAGTATTAGTACGTCAAGGTTTTAGGGGATCAATATCGTAGATGTTAGGTATGTTCCTATCAGGTTTACGTTGGAATATTGTGTTATCACGTTACCACGAATCGTTTAACCAAAACAAATAAACATTTTAGTGATAAGCATGAGATTTTCATGTGAAAGAGAGCAACTGACACCATAGACTCTTCAATTTGTGTCCAATTTAGTGGCACGTCCGTCCACAAAGGGGACGTTACACGTTATCGGATAAGAATGTTAGAGGTGATAATGAAGTGTGTTCGTGTAAATAACCCGGCTTCATTTTGTTCGGAACTGTGTACCTAGCTGCCTAGTTTTTCCTACTAAAACACATAGGCTCATATAGCAGTTGCAAACAGTCGTTCTGTGTTTCTGTAAATTGGTGTTGGTGAAGGAAATTTGCCGTTGAACCATGCCCTCGCAAGTCTCTATATTTCTGAGTTTGGGGCTCAGTGACGTAACCTTATTATGAAATAAACGTTAATGAGAAATTAAAACATTATCATATTAAAGGGCCAAACCTCTCACCCCAAACTACAATTTTGGTACCCGGGTACCTAAATTCTCAATTGGCTCAGCTCTTTGATGGACAGCTAATTCAAACAGTGCAAAGTGCCAAAGCTTATACTACACAGAATGAACGGTAGTGAGAGTGATTTGATTATATAAATTGAGTTTTTCTATACTAAACCTGAAGCAATAAACTGAGGTTGTGTCTGGAATGGGGATTAATATCAGACAATTGTGGGAGGGACTTCAGTAAGAAGGTTAGGAGAATTGGCACTGTTTGGGGTGAGAGAACTGGGCCTTTAACTAACCGTGCTTAGGCGTGGACTTCAATCATGGGGAGACGGGAAAAAGGTATTTGATCGACAATGGATGCCCTCACAAATTTCTTAAATGAGTGAAAGAAAAAACAAATAAAATAAAAATGCCAAAAGAAAAGAAGTCGGAGAAGTGGTAGAATAGAAATAAAACTATAGAAATAGTTTAGTATGATTAAATTTTGCAATTTTCAACGGAGGAAAACATTATTATCAAATGCCATGGGAAACGTTTAAAATATTTTGTCGGCGCGCCCAGTGCGCTCCTATTCAATGGGGGCTTGCGCGTCTCCCCCGAGCCACACCCAATATATATTAAGTTCCCAAGTCTCATTAGTTTGCGAAGCGTCAGGAAACTGATAAAATTGTCCATTACTTTCAGCTGGACTTTTTTAGTAAAATCACTATGCCCAAAACCTTCGCTAACCACTTTCTCGACCAAAATCACTCTATTTTCTAACTTTTCAAATACATTTCAAATACTAGATTGACGCTCAGCTGTTTCCGACCATACATAGACAAAGAGGAGAGCTAAAATCATAAAGCAATATACTGCGGCAGATTACTTTATTCACCCTCAATGGCAAAGAACAGGCACTGAGGAAAAGTTGAAAGTATAACATACACTGCTTCTTCGGCAGGAAGAATTCTTCTTGCAGGAAATTTCGTTTTTCATAGTATCGCGTACAAACCCTAGCATTGTCATTGTGACACCAATGACAATTGTCACATCATGGAGCTGCCATCCCGGGGGTGGTAGCTCCATGTTCTAACTTGCCCACAAATTATACAAGCTAAATTTTATCACAAAGTTGTACAGATGTAAGTTGCTAACCATTGAAAGTGATATTTTTGTAACCGTAAAATGAGATAAGCACTTAGTCAAGGGGAGAGCTTCAACATACGCAGGATTAGGGAGCGGACATTTTTTACAATCCCCGTTATGCTGTTTCCGATGCTAAACTTCAATATTTTCTGTTCAAACTCCTACACAGGATTATTCCTACTAATACATTTTTAATGTCTATGGGGAAAAGTAACTCTGCCAACTGTTCCTTTTTGCAGCATTGCCGAAACAATTGAACACTTTTTTGGGAGTGTAGTTTAACAGCTAGTTTTATTTTAGACGTCGAAACCTTTATTCTTAAAATACAGTTCTTCTTTTCGAAGCAAGATGTATTGTTTGGCTATGGTAACAAGCTTATTCATGCTTTTAATTTTATTATTCTGCACATGAAGTATTTTATCTATAATTGTAAAAGAAACTTCCATCCACCTGTACTGAAGGAATTTATTTATAAGTTTAAGTTTTCAATAGCGGTGGAGGGCTATATTTACTCCAAAAGTCAACCTTTCAGGCAAAAACAGGGTAAGCTACATTGATTTACAAAATGCCTTTTCAGACGGCCCCCAGTTTTTTCACCAGTAATACTTTGCACATATTATGTCAAGATTACATCGTGTTCTTTGTTTTTTCCTAATAGATAAATATTCCTAAAGTTTATTAAATGTAAGAATATTACTCGATGATTGGTGTTCAAAATAAAGGGAGGAAAACAGGATTAGAGAGCCGAGGCAACAGATACCGTTCCAACTCTCACATGTACCTTTGCAGAACTTGAAAATATAAAAATAGTAAAAAAAGGCGGAAAGACCAGAGATCAATAGTCTGTTATGATTACTTCTGTAAAACCAAACCAACGCTGACGACATCAATTAAAAATTATGTGCTTAGTTATTGTATATTTCCAACTTAATCGTTATAGAGGCCACAACCGACGTCACTCACTGTGTTGCCAGTGACCTATATGCTATACAGCTCATTGTGTGTTGCCGTTTCTCTATTTTAACATCCAGACGTCCATTAAACAACAATTGTAACTACAGTGATGTTGTGCGCGCTTTTCGGTTAATACAACCACTGCACATGATCACTTCCATCCACTTTGCCAAACTGAAACGTCACGTCACGTGCACGACTTCTATTCATTCGCCTATCGCTCTTCACTTTCTTCACCAGCTGCCACCATCCTGACTGATTTCCAGACCTACTATTTTAAATTTGCAATCACCATAAGAAATCATTTTCATTAGCATTTCAAAATATACATGGGAAGGAAGATTTCGTAAAGGAGTCGTCTAAAATGGCGGCAATAAAAACCTTACAAAAAGTAAAGTGGAGGAGTACCCTTAGTTCCCGACCAGTCTCAGATTTCGCGCCACTGTCTGCGCCCAACTTTCTGAGATGCAGCCTATCGTGATCAAAATATAACAAAACTCAATAGAATAACAACATTTAAACTTTAAAAGCTATTATTTATCATCACAGACAGTTCCATTCCCCATACTTCTTGTCCATCCCACCCTGCTCCCATGCACGGGTGCCTAAAACTCATCCTTATCTAGACACGATCCTATATTGCTCCAGGACATACTCTGGTGGGGGTACGATAGTTCTAATGTGGGATCATCAGAAAACCGTCAGTGCATGTTGTGTAGTACAAGCTACTCTGCATTTTTCGAGTTTGAGTTCAATCAAAGAGCTGTGCTAGTTGAAGATTTTGGTAGATTCCGGGTAAAATTGTAGAGTGGATGACGGATGACTGCCTCTAAAACCCTTTACCCAACACTCCTTACGACAGAAACGTTACTACGAATCACAATGAAGGGAGAAACAAACTAAACTTTTCGTGAAATCAAAACAACAAGTTTGACTTTTCTATATTCTGTCTGGGGTACGACATTTCACTTTCAAGAACTGTAAAGTAGCGTTGTTCTTGTTTATCACCTAAAGATTCTCTTATTTATTTAGTGTGTCATATTCGTGATCTCCAACCGATTATAGTTTCATCACTCTATCAACTTCGTTAGTAACGTACACCCAAGCAAATATTTCTCTTTGCATGATGTCCCCTTCTAATACGTGATAAATCACCCCAATTGTTATCACTGAAGTTACTCTGGACTGCGTGGGGGATGGCCTCTGACACGGCCCCGAACCTTAACACATATCGACTGGGGAAACGTGACGACAGGGAGCACACCGAGGTCCCCGTGAGAGAAATTTTCTTGAATATTTTTCAGCGAAAACAGGGTTCCATCCTGTTGATAAAATGCCGGGCAATGAGGTGGTATTTAGACTTCCTCTAGTCGTGACGTCAGATATGTTTACCCTTTGGCTCTATAGAAACATGAGGCAATGAAAGACAAAATGTAGTCTACATAATTCGATCAAATTAAAGTACGTATCACATTTGATCTAATTTGTAACCCATTGTCGTGACATGCGTATCAATATAATATAACATTACTATACATACCTCACTTTTCATATTCGATTTGAAAGAATATTAAACATACCTCGTTGAAGAAAACTACTGTTTTTCTCATATATGGTAACAATCGCTGCCCAAACATTGCCCGTTGCAAGTTAAATATGGGAACAGGGTAAAAGCGCATACGTTTCGACTCTCCTGTGCGTAATATACAATATTAAGTTAACAATAAATGTTAGAGTCGTCTGCATCCGCAGGATCACCTGTCTCCATGCCGCCACAAACGTAAACACGTCGTGAATCAAGTTTTTTTTAAAGTCAACTCATGCATTCGTTCCAATTTCAGATTTATTTTTCCATGTATAGGTAGGCTTTGATCAAAAAAGGGTAGGATGAACCCCACGAGTGGGTAAGTAGCCTGTAGAGAGATTGTCAGATATAGGGTAAGTGGAAACAAGGTTCCACGAACATTCGGTATGCCAATTTGATGACGTGACCATGGTGGGACTTGCAAGGGCACCCAGTGAAACGTTCAAGAGGTGCAATTTAGAAGATGGTCAGATAACTGCAATAAACTTCAAAACTATGGATGAACGTCTGCCGCTTCTCCCTTTTGAAAGCTTATTCTGGAAACAAAGTTCATTAACTTGAAAGTATGCAGAAAAATTTTATCTTTCAGCCTGGGTGAAAACTGCATCTCAATAGCAAAATCGTTCGGAAGATACCGATTTTTAAAGTAAATTTTTCTTGAGATATGATGCATCATGGGAAATCTGTGATTTCCTCTAGGCACATTAATTTGGCATTGCATTCATTTTTTTATAATAATTTTGTTGTCACTGCAGGCAATATTAAGCATTGTTAGGCACTAACATTGTTAGTTGTACCCTACGTATGGTGAAGAGTAATGTCAGATGTACAGGAAAAGATATTCAAACATTGCAACAGTATCAAATTTCAAGGTCAAACAGGATCTTCAATTATAAAGAAAAACAAATGGTATCTGAGGCAGTATGTCCACATTACATATCTCTGTAGCTTTACTGAAAAGCAGAGGCATTTTTAAACATGATATTTAAAGTGAGATATCTCGAGTTAGGAAAAGGGTATTGCGTCAGGGTTTGAAGGAATGGTGTGAAATATTTCTGTTTTTCTTATAAGACCCAAATGAAAAGCCACCAGAATATATCTTTAATATTACGAAAGAAGACATAACGGGTGATGCACCTCACTGCTTGATGCGGGCTTCATATACGTACTCTCTACGCAACATCAAACTTGCAAGGTAATGTTGACCTGACGTACACGCATTTACAGACATTCGTAATTTAAAATTGAACTCCTGAAATAACCGTTGACCTGGATGTGACCTCGATAAACCTTTTCATAAGCTCACACCAGGCGTGCACGGTGCACGGGAGCAGGGGTCTTTCTGGGGATAAGCAGCATCCTCCCTCTCCCGGCCTTCGTCCGGACATCCAGATTCTTATCTACTTCGCTGTTGTATCTTTACGTCACTCAGTCAGAACTAGTATACTGCTTCTACCATAAGTCCACATTTTGAATGCAGTAAAACCCCAACCAAACCCAGCATTGGCAATGAAACCCGACCTGGTACTGGATATTGACGGATAGACAAAATTTTTGTTCAACTCTTTAAACTTTGATGAGGAAGTGAAAAGAGCCAGCTCGCAGGCTAGGTGTGACTGCCCGACGAACGTCCTTCCCTCAACCTGTCAACCCGTACGCTTGGAAAAATTGCAAGCGGGCAGCAGGCGTTTGCATGATATCTCCCCAACTTGACAAATTGTCTTGTCCGGCAAGGGTACCAACTTCCATTAGTCGATGCCCGTGCCTTGCCTGCGCAACTCTTTGGGACCCGGGCGGCAAATAAGTCAGTTGCCATTTGATACTGACAACATTACTTTTCCTATTGAATCGCGGTATTTGCAAACAATGTAGTCCGCTTCTTATTTGTTCTTGAATAAACCTTTAGGGAATAGGAAATAAAAAGGCAAATCTTCTCTCCCCAGGCATTCACAATATTTCCAACCCATTTATTTCAAACTTGATCATCATACAGCTGTTTAATACTCCTCCCTGTGCAGACACAATCCTATAGTTAGCTGATTCAGGCCATATCCTCCTGGTGAACATACAATGCCCTAATTGTGTAATAAAGAAGTCACTTTATGCAAAACGTTTTTATGGTTTCTCGGAACCAAAGAATGTTCCAGACAAGATGTCACCTCATGTCTTCATGTAAAGCATCGCATTGTATTCATGAAAGTACATGACAATCTGCCGATGGAAATAATGAGGGCATATTAACCTCCCGGCTGAAACAATGGGTGGTGGTTACAGTTTGTTTGAGCAGTGCATGCATGCTTGTGACGTTAATTTATCATAAATTATATTTGTGGTTGGAGTGATTATACCGAGCCTGGGGTTTTCACTAAACACCAGAAATTTGGAATAAATGTCAAGACAGCCCTTCGGTTTTTTGTGTCTTTAACTCTTTATGGAGGATTCTAGCTGTGTCTCGATATTCTATTCGTGTTCTACATCGGTTCGTTTTTTCACTCACTTAAAAAGACAAGGTGTTCTTAAACAGTTAAACTAAGGAAATTTCCAGGAGTGTATATTTTGGAAGTTGGAAAATGAATTCCATTCCTTCAACCCTCACATTCAATAGGGTACTACCTTCCTGGGATATAGAATGTTGAAATTTATTCACTAAATTGATTATAATTTCCTCCTCTGTACAACTCAACCTATCTGCTTGGAATTCCTACAGTGAAATTAAAATGTTTATACTTATAGCCTTGAATGGTTCTTGCTCTCTGACACATGGACCGGCGGTGACCCCGCCAGGGGGCAAGAGACATGTCCGAGCAATATTTGAGAGACTGAACTGTTGAATATGTACTTTGATTTTTTCACCCAGTAATCTTTTGAAAATGAGCCTATTGCCCCATGCCAACTACTGAAAACAAACCGACGTCCTTGTCCTGGCAAAATTTTGTATAGTTTGTAGGAATTAGGTATAACAACATCACAACGTTTAATATTTTATACAACATGGTAATAATATTAGGCTACACATTCGACGGCGCCTCTTTTTTGATAAAAATTTAAACCAAATGTAAAAGTTGTGTGTTAGGAGTATGTCGTGTGAGGAGTATATCTGATAGCACCAGAGACGTTGTTCCACATGCAATAAGAAAATGTTTCCGAAGAAGGCAAGGTCGAAAGCATTGAAAACGAAGAAAATGTTCACCGGGTTACCGGTCGCACTATGTGTTAGAATATGAGAATAAATTGGCCACGTCCTCGGGCTAGTGGAGGGATAATTTGAAAGACGACGAAGCTATAGGCCTACACTGTAAAAATGTCACAGATCTGTTGTATATTAACAGTACAAAAAATAAAGAGATACAAAGCAGATAAGGAAAAGAGGTGGCATTTTTTAAAACAAATTGACACCACTTTTTCGGTTTTCATTGTTCATTTTTTTTTGTTCTGTAAATCTACAGAATTTTTGCAGCGTATCATGCCCCATTGCATCACCATCGTTTCAAATAAAGACGAATCCGGACAGATTGTGATGGGCTGATTTTAGTCGCCCATTACTGGGGTCCGTCACCTTTAATCTTTAAATTTCCTTCCTTACCTGTTCCATGGATGACTGTACACTAAAGTGTATCCCGATTTTCTCAATTTCACTGAATATGAGGATTTGAACTTCACGTAGACAATAAATGAAGACGATGAAAGGCTGATGGACCCCAGTAATGGCTGCATACGGTCACTAAAAACAAGCGCTAATCGGATTCGTCAATGGATCTCATTATAAACGTGTCATGTCATCGAAGTTCATATGAACCTATAGTGCCTCACGAAAGTTATGCATCAGTCTATTCATGGGACAGATACAGATCATGACATGAACTTTATATAAACTTTTATAATTGCCTCACGTGTTTAAGGTATGCTAGAACCCAAGTTTTTTTTTTCTTTATCCGTTAAGCAAGAGAGGTGTGCCAGTCGGTATCTAGGACATATCCCCGGGTTGTGTAACACCTCGTTATCATTCAGTTCGTGCTAGGGTAATTGTCAGTGGCAACTTCATGCAGTGGTGAAAAAGAATCTACACTGGCATGTTGCCTAACGCACAATGTCGACATGAAATGTCACGGAATATTCGGAAATTTGAATCACCATTACATGAAAATATTTGAGTCAGTAAGTGAAGTTGGAAACCGTATATGAGACATAAATATTAGCCTTGACTATCTGACTGTATCAATGTATAGATGCATTCTCCGAAAATTTTCCACCAATAACTGAAATACATCTCCTATGAAGATCCGAAAGGTATTAACATGATAATTGATGCCCCGCGATGAATTGAGGTGATACCAACTACAACAGCAAACGAAGTATTTATGGACCTTTAAAAACCGTCTTTGGTTGGATTTAAATCTCGAGAGGATTTCTGTGAAAGAACAGCTTTACGTTGCGTGCATGAGCTCTGGGGGTCCGAAACGATGAGGATAGGTATTTAAGGGCACGCACCATGCGACCTTCGTCTTTAACACTTGTTCCTTCGTTGGTGTGAGCTGCCATGTTTAATTTACCGGAATCACCTCGAACAACATGTATGAGAAGTGTCCACGTTAAAATTTTTTGGACTTTTTAGGGATTGCATAAACAATTTAGTTTGGACAATGGTTCAAAACATAGCCATACCTATTCCGAAGCTTCCAGGGGGTACGATTTACAAAAGCAAAAATGTGATGGGAAGATGCGAGTTGGTCTCAAATGAGGAGCGAACTTGGAGCAAGGGGCTAACATAGCAAAATAAATTATTTGGTCATTGCCCACTCGGCGGCCTGTATTACATCTTCACCTACAGCAGCAGCGCTCGTTATAACGTGCTTTAAAAGAGAAGTGCGTTTTGACACTTGCTACCAATTTGTATTCCAAAATATCAAAGTAAACACCTCCGAGGTACCAAGATTTTATCAGTTTGGAGCTGTTTACTAGTCTATAGCTCAAATGATTTAAAGGACAAAAGCAGACTCTTCCCAAACCGATCCCACCATTTTTTTGTTTGCTTCTAAGGCTCTCTCAAAATATTTCAAGACTTAACACATGGCACGTTCAAGATAAACCAATGAATTTCTCTTCTAATTTTTTATGAGAGAAAAATATTGTCACATGACCCTCCAGAGCCAATCCTGAAACAGGGCACACAAGTCCAGAGTCGGGGTACTGCCTCTGTAAGAGAATCATCGCTGTCAAAATGCACCTATGCTTGCAAAGGATTGTCAGAAAGGGGTGTTACGGGGAGAAAGGGGACATTTCCCCCAGACTTTGTCCTTCCCCTCATGTGCCTTCCCCTAACCTCAACCCCAAGTTAGGTACGTTAATATAACATGCTCTCCAGAGACTCAATCTAACTAGCTAACAAACTCTATAGACTTACGGTAATTTTTCATCTAGGTTATGCTAAAACCTCCGGGGCTTCGTTCCCTGGACCCCCACCCCGAGGCACCGGCGTTTTGAGCTCCGTTTTGTGCTACGCTCGAAAACTTTTCCTCCATCATTATCCTTTTTATCATAGTTCCCCCTCCAGTTTTGACATTTTGGAGCCGCCACGGAGTAGGACACTGTGAAATTTGATGTAAAAGACAGCAAAAATAAAGAATTTACACGCAGCGTCTTTTCTGTTTCCCCTTACCTAAAAGTAAAAAAATGTATTTTGGGTATGATAAGCAGAATCTACAATTCTATACCAAAATACACAATGCAAGCAACACAAACCCTATACTCCTCATGTCAATGTTGAAGTTTCAAAATGTCGTTGGCACTCAAAAAATGAACAATGAAATAGGGTTCAGATAGTTATAGTTTTTTCCTCGTTGCTTGATTTTTCATCATTTTTGTCGAGTAGTGTAGATGATCATTGCATGTATCCCTGTCGGCGGGTTCATTATTTTTTGTTTAGACAGACAGACCCTACACGACTGTACAGTTACTTTTATTATAAGTACGTGTGCGGAGGTTCACGGACATCACTTTCCTGAGAAAAATATGTACTCAAGCATAGGCTTTGAATAACTTATCTCAATAGTTCTCTTCAAAAGCAGTACATGGCCGAAACCAAGGACCTCGGCTTGTTCTCCCCGTTGTGAAATAAATCATCGCACTTTCTCCTATATGAATCGAAGGAATTTTGTCATGTCTTTTATTTGTGCGAAAAATTTAGATGTTTAGGAAACGTCGAAGGTAAAGTTTCTGCTTAAATAAAATATTGTCATGGCAATGGGCGGCTCAAAATATGATACCAATAACAGTTAAATTTACCACCCCTCGTCCTACATTACCTTTTTCTTCAAACAAAAGTTTCCCCTGCAATGAAAATAGGCCAGATGGGTGTTTCAGTAAATAAGGGTTGATCGCATCAGTCACCAGAACATAAACCGATATTTTATCTGGGGATGCATATTCTTCAACGTTTTATGAGTAACAGCTAGGTCGATCTATTTTCGTTTTCTTGAATAAACACACAGTATTTTATTCGGACATTTAATGGCCAGTTTTATGTAAAGCCTGGTTTGCTGAAAGAAATCATAGTCGACATGATCTTTACAATGAATATAAAAATCATGCTGAATACAAAATCGACATTGGTACCTTACCGTATTTGGTATGGATCATTGATATCAGTTAGTTAGATATAGTTTTATGGCCAACTTTCCAACCTACTGGTTCAAGCCGAGCCTGTCACGGCCTTTTTTCGAGTTGTGGCTACTTGTTAAACAGTGCGCATTCACCCACTGTTTTGGGGCGATGCGCACTGTTTAACAAGAAATTTCCTTACTGCTAACGATAGCCTAATTCCTAACCTGATCCTTACCCTAACAAAGAATACAGTCGATACAATTCAATGGCAACAACCAATCAAGAAACTCCTTGTTCAACAGTGCGCATCTACCCGCTGTTTTCCCTTCTTCATTGATGCCATGATCTTTGGGAGTATGGGAATGTATCCCCGTTCTGTCAGTGTCAAATTGCTGTCGTGGGATACTATAACGAATTTATCGAGGTGAGGGGGAGTGAAAGTTTTCAGAGTGAGCGAAGGGCCCAGCCCGGGCGAACTCGTCCGTGACATGCCAAGATGATGCCACAGAACTGACGGTCTTTAGAAGTGCCAATGAATTGGGAAACTCTGGCAACGAATTGGGAGATTTGATGCTTTATTTTATGGACTTCTCAAGGCCGAGTTGTAGTGGCAGCATTACAAATTCGGATTCTATGGAAAATTTAGGTTACACCTTTCTCGGTGTAAATTTTTTTCAAGTTCAAGTACTTAGACATTTTAAATGAAAGAAGAAAATGAAAAAAGAGATCAAAAATAAACACCTGTTGGACTAGATTTATGACTAGGCTGATGGGTTTTTATTGCACTGCACGACCGTGTGTTCTGTGGTATCAACCTGTCATGGAGGGATTGCCCCTCCGATGAAATGAATTTTTATTTTTCGTAAATGTGAAAATATGTGAAAAGGTGCATTTTTTGTTACGGTATGCACAAGGGGGCATACTTATGATGTATTTTAGGACTGACTATTTTGTAGGAATAAATATATAGGACTAGAAATACTAAAACTCCTATTCTGGTAAATAATTTTTCATTCTACAAGTGTGCACAATAACATAGCAGTTTCAGGCAAGTGTAAGGTGATACTTTTGTACATGAGCCTACCACCAGAAACCATGTGTGAATGATATGGTATAGGCGTACCATGTGTCCCCTTACGATATCGGTTGAGTTGGCAAGTATAGTATGCTGTTAGTTCCCCCATAGGTTTGCACGAAACGCGAGAAATTGTTGGTCTAAAATAACTCCTAGCTTTCTGAAAATGGCACTTCCCATGCCTTTGTACCGTACCTAAATAGTGGAAACACTAGCAATATTGAAAAAAAAAACCCATAGAATTATCAAAATTTTGTTCAAGGGCGTCCGTTCTCCTTGCCCCCCCCCCCCTCCGGTCCTTCCTTGGCTACGCATCTGTTAGGAAGGCAACCATCGAAATATGACCTATAGAGAAGATGGTATGCGGTTCTGCCCTAATATCATTTTTCATCAAAACTGACAGCTAGACAAAGACGTATTAGGGATTTACGTCAAATTTTCTAAACAGCGGTTCATGATACCCATGAGGTCCAATAGAAACAAATTGATTCAACCGTCAATTCTATAGATACGAGGTGAACCGCAACAAAATGCGGACCTCCTGTCAGTGTATGTACAAATGTAGTATCTTATAGCCAGAGGAGCGGACGAAGTCTTTTCGATAAAGGTAAAGAGCAGTCCCCCCAAACTTAGTTTGAAGAAAAAGCTTAATAACACAATTTTCGTCTTTTTTCTCACCAAAGTATCTTTCATTACATTTTATGACTTCACTATTGCATATTCAAGGTAAATCAAGCAGTTATTTCAAGTAAATTTCACATTTGAAGAGGAAAAACATTGTCACATGACTCCAAGCAACAGCCAGTCATGAAACTGGACAGTCTACTATACTACTTCAATTTGGAATGACTGTTCTTGCCCTTTAAGGTCACGCTACGAAAAACCTGAGGGGCGACAGTCAAAGCTAGTTACTTACCTAAAGAGTCTTTGTGAAAGTCACATTGAGAAAGTAGCCGACACTTTCAAAGACAGGTAGTGTGTATAAAAATTGTTTGAATACAACAAAACTTTACGAATTTTTTTTTTCGTCGAGTAAGTTATCGGTCTTTGAAGATTTTTTCTCATTTGTTATGTACAACGTTGTAAAGAACAGAGTAATTTCCGTTTTTGTGTCTTATATTTGTTCATGAGGCCATTGTTTTCTATGAAAGGCAAAGATATTATAAACGTAGATACCAAACTCCTCTCCCTACATTGTTACACGCGCTGACTCGGAGGCTAAATCGGAGGGGCGGAAGTGTTCATTTGACATGCACACAGTTCTTTTCGGTTATCTGCGTGGACGATTGCTCATGCGTAATAGAAAATTCTATTGTGACGAGACGGCATCGTGCGTACATATTCAAATCGAGTTCTGTACGCGCACAATGCATTTCTCCATTTGAAATCCGGGGTACTTGACGCGCACTTCTGCGTGCTTGGAGAAAGAACGCATTAGTTGATTTGTCGTTGCTAGCGCGTTAGAACGTAAACGCGTGTAAAGATGTGCGCTTGTATAAATACCATGGAAACTGACCAATCAGCAAGTCCATGAACTTCAAACCAGTCGTTGTG
The DNA here is from genome assembly GCA_037179385.1 of Holothuria scabra. Taxonomy (NCBI): domain Eukaryota; kingdom Metazoa; phylum Echinodermata; class Holothuroidea; order Aspidochirotida; family Holothuriidae; genus Holothuria; species Holothuria scabra. Next base: position 23,405,313 of record CM074180.1, read on the forward strand.
CGTTCATGTTCAAGTTTTTTAAGTGGAAGGCCTTGGAAAGAATCGATTCCGTAAGATTTGAGATCTATTGAAATAACAAGTATTTACTCCACTCGAAGATATCAATTTGTCTGTTGGCTTCCCAAACGACTGATCAGGGATCAGCACTTCCGCCCCTCCGATTCGCCCTCCATGAGGAGTCACCGCGCCATTTTAAGTTTGGTATCTACGTTCATAATATCTTTGATGAAAGGGGAAAGAAAGCGCCTTATATCTTCGTAGGCTTAGGATTGGAACTTTCCCCTTCCAAACTGTACCGACATCGTGTTCCCTATTTTTAATTTCTAATAGAAAGACGTAACATATTCCCTGACACAATATAGTTACTTTCGGGTTAGTACGTTTAAGTTCCTTGTGTACAAGTTAAAGGGAAAATGAAGTCAAACTAATTTGAATAAGCGTCGGCGAGTTCAGTAATTCGTTTTGGTGGCTATGCACTTGCGCACATTCTCCAAATAAACAACCCCACACATATAACACCTATTCTAAAATTTGAGCTAACATGAAAATTTCGTAAAATCGCTGTTTCTTGTTTCTGTTCCAAACATAGCAAAAGGAAGGATCACAAGTAGGGCATTGTGCAGTGGTTTGTATCTAAATAGTCTTTTTGGTGGAAAATTTGGCCTTTTAATCTACCGTAAAGTAGGACCGAGACCTCTCAGTATTTTCGTTCGAGTTGGCTAGACACTGAGATAGTGTCGTACGCACGTACTGACGAAAACGAGGGAACACCGCCCATTATGTGCTGCTCTTGGTTTGTGTATCCCGAGCTGTGCCCCTCAATTCCACGCGGCAACGAATTACCGAACTAGCTTATTAGTTTACATCCAATATCAAGAATGGCTCTGGAGAATATTGTGACAAAATTTTCCTCATCAAGTCCCAAATTTACGAGGATCGAGTTACTACTTTGTGCCATGAATATGCAATATTTACGCTCCTGAAATATGAGAGCTACTCGGATGAGATAGGCTATAAGAAGAAATTTATTGAATCCGCGGTTGTTTCAAAAACAAGTTTGTGGGTGACTGTTGTCGCCTTTTTCGGACAAATGTGACATGCATGAACTCTCTCATTTTAGTAGAATTCATAGGCGTAGGAAGCGGATGCGGGCTGCAGGGCGACAAGCCCCCAGTGCAAAATGAGGGGGCGGAAGCATGCTTCCGCCCCCACTTCCCGGGTCACAAAACCCCTTTTTCATTTGTGATATTCTCAAATCTTCTTTTTCATGAAATTTCGGGTTCTTCTCAATACAAGCGCCAATTTTTAATTCATTGTTTCAAAAAAGCTAAATTTCCGCGTGCTTCGCGCCCTTCAACGTGCAGTTACTAATGCTTAAGTGCTGTCTTAGTAATCAGTTTGATTTGATAAACCTTCTCAAGCTCTGGGAATGAAAAAAATCGAAATTTGCCATTTCTAACACAAGATCTTCAAGTCAAAACGGCAACTTCAGTGGTATTTTTATAAATTTTCTTTCATAAAATTCCAAATTTTCTCCAATATAAGCTGCTGACTTTGAAATAGTTTGTCTAAAATAAGCAACAAAGTTTCGGAAACTAAAATGATTTGGAGAGCTTCAGTTCGTAGACCCTGAAGAGAACATTATGTAGCAACAACGATCTTGAGTCGATCACCGTGCAATCATTCTCAGATTTGCCAACATAGAAAGTGCAGATACTTGGTTCAGTAATCCCCCAACTTTTCAAATTTCCCTATACAAGAAACCCAGAATCCAAAAATGTCTGCAATACAAGCTCCATGGCCACAAATATTTGTTTTAAAAAGGCAGAAATTTGTCAGTTGAATAGTCTGCGAGTAGATGGATTCTTTAGAAACTTGAAGAATTAAAATGTTATCAATGTTCCTCGGCTTGCGGAGGGCATAGATATACTGGAATTGTTGTCTACTGCAGCATGGCTGGAAAAAACGATGAACTCTTCATTATTTAGTGTCCAGTTTCATTTGAAAAAATGACGGATTTATAGCATATTTTTTTTATTTAAAAAAGTCGTTCTTCCTGGTAGAAAAATTTATTTTAGCATTCAAATATGTAACTTTTGGTCAACGGGGAAGGGTGACGTGCTTAGTCCAAAAATTGGTACCCCCCCCCCCCCCCACTTTCAAATTGCTTCCTACGCCACTAGTAAAGAATTTGCCCACATACTTCTGTGTCAGCATGAGCATGAGGTCATTGCTTTGTGAACTGACAACGCGTTCCCCGGCAGTCTTCATGAAAAGGGACAAAGAAGTCCAATGTCTGGAACATGGTCCTTCAGTTGGCCAAGCCCAGTCATACTGTCATAACTCCTGGCTTCGCCAGTATGTATTTAGTATTACGACACGAGTATGTATTACAAGACAACGCATTTTATATAGGGAATACATCTGAAGTCCCATGTCTAACCAACAAAACATCTTTTTGATGTTATTTTTACTCGTCTCATTTACAAACCTTTATTGTTTAGAAAGTTGACAGCTGAAAAACATAACATGTGACCGGAACGTCGCATCATATTTTCGGCCACTTGGTGCTATAATAAGTATTGATAGAAATTAATGTAGAAAAAAGATAGGAGGAATTTTTTAACGACCACCAAGGAATTCTTTACACGAACTTTACAATTTCTAGGCCAGTAAATGTCTCAGGTTGAAACTTGAGACGTGTCTGAAAGATGTTATTTAACTTTGTGACATTCAAAGTGTCTTTCAAACATTTTAGGCTCGTCCTCTATACCGTGGACAAAACTATATTTGTATAATACAATACAGGCTGTAAGAAATACACTATTACCTTGAAAATGTGCCATCTTTGGAATTTGTGTGTAGGAATTGCGCTAACGATGTCGTTTAATGTGAAGCAAAAAGTGCCTGTAGCTCCCGACTAAACGAATGTAAGCTAGTACGTAAGATTTGGGGCTCAGGTCTTGCAGTATCGGTGAAGCCGTGACACTGACTGCCTTTTTTAATCTTGAAGAGAATAAAATTTCAGGAGGTAACAGGTCGTCTTAAACTCACACTGGATCGGAAGAGTTCTATGAATAGTCATAATTTGACTCACTGTTAGATTGCATACACCATAGCCTAAACATAAATCAGTCAAGTGGTGTCTGTATTGACTAACCACGTAAGTCACTCATGTTTGACTAACTTGTGATGATATTTCACTAATTTATTAGTAATGGACAAAAGAATATCACTAAAAACCTAGTCAATGAAGCTGAATGTTTGTTAGAAACTAATTCAACTGGGTCAAATATTTGTCAAATATTAGTTTGTTGACTAACGTGATTGGTCGATTCGGGCACTGTTTGACTAATTTGTTTTACGGTGTACTGTTAGATGGTAGTTCTTTTACCCTACTTCAGGGAACTCTTCAGAAGATACATGTAGACTTACCTTATATCCCCATACTACCTTCCTACTTCTGGCCATAGTAAGTGATGTTGACAAGTTACATAATTGACCCTGCCGACGAACGGTCAAAGGTCAAATTTGCAACATTGTTGATACTGTGTATATGGATGAACAAAAACAGACATTGCCATAAAGATTTGACAGTACAGAGTAGACTTCGTCAATATCAGATAAACCTCCAGCGGAGTGGGTGTCGAATTTGAAAGGAAGGAATATGATGGGTTATGTTTTATATCGACCCATAGAATTCTCTCTTTAGATAACTTCATAACGTTAGTGATTGACAGACACAACTTTGAACCGGTGATAGTACACTTGCGGCTTCTGTGAAATGATATCCTCGGTTGTACAATGCTGATAAAATCGGTGATTTTCAGTTACTATATCCCACCTAGAAGACATTCGAAAACTTGTCGATCCTTGTAGTGCCCAAGACTGAAATGCGATTTTCGAAGTCAAATAAGGGCAAAGCTTTATCTTGTAATAACACATAACGTGGGTGATTTAGAGGGCCTACATATGTAAGCGTTTCTTTGGGAGATCGCGCTTCGAACATCAGGATAACTAGTTTGATTCTCCGACGGGGAGGAAGATCACAAACCCAGGTCTCTGGCACTTAGTAGCCACTCTCTAGGTACATTTTAAAAACAAAAGAGTGAAATTAGTCTCATTCTCTAATAGAGTAAAGTGTGTGAATTCACTAGAGAATTAATTCACTCCATTTATAAATCTCCAAGAAGACAGGAAATTCACTCTTTAACGAGTGCTTGCGGTGAGCATCACTTTCCTTTTTAAGAGTAATCACTGTGAATACTCCGAATTCGCTCTTCTGGAGTGAACTGCACTCTTTTTGGAGTGAATAAACACTCTAATGGAGTAAATTCAAATCTTGAACTCTATTAGGGAGTGACATTAAGTTCGCTCTTTTTTAGAGGGTACGTGAAGTACTAGGCCTTCCATAAAATCACATTAACTCACAAAGAATCGACCAGGTCGTCAGGAGAGCGAAGGAAGCACTTGGTCAGATTTTACTCGCCAACTCAAATCTGAACACGGCTTCAAAGTTATGACTTCAAACATCATCACATTGCGTAGTTACATGGATACTTTTCAACTGACACCAACTTTTCCAGCCGTATCGCAACTAATGAGAATAATGTAAATTTATTGTACGAGTTAAAGACTTTACTGTACGTAAAAACCATCGTGAAAATTATAGGCATGTCACGGAAGGTGTGGGGCAGGGGGCATTAGTGTTCAAAGTCATTCTTACGTAGTGACGGGAAAAGGACGCACAACTGTAAATGGCGGCATAACTGAACAGTTCACAGGTTTTCTTCAGTCGTGACGAAGTTTAAGGTAGCTGTGTCACACGATCGAGGAAACGCTTTCTCGATATGCCTTGTAAAAGAAATTTCCATATTCATATTTCACTTTTATTGCCAGCCTGAGGCCATAAGAAATAAAACTTGAGATGCCTAAAGCATAATTTAGTATTTTATAAAGGTAGAGCTTTTGAAGCCATAATAGAAACCGTACAGGAGGTAAATGTAGTTGGATATTTTCACTGATTTGAGATTATAAAACATTAAACCTGCAGGAATTGTAGATGTCTTGATAGTCAAGGTGCTGTAAAAAAATCTTAGTACTATTGAAACTCAAAATCTAATAACTCTGTGGCATATCGGGAACAAATACCCCCTGGGAGAATAAAACCACGCTGTGAATCGTTACAATTTTACTTATTTGAATAAACATGAAGACCAAGAAGCTATTTTCAGACTGCTCCCCGTTGTCACGTTTTCATATCATATCATACCATGTGGTGACGTAAGTTATTATCTTGCTCAAATGACTATTTCGTTTACATGTCTTTCTTGAAAATTTGATTTTTTTGTACTACTTTTCATCGCTTCGGTGTCACGTGTCTTTATCCAGAAGTTCAAGTGTAGTATCTTGATAACTGTGCAAAAAGTATCCATTTGTTTTCACTATTCTCCATTATTATTTTAGCTCCGCGAGACCATGTTTTTGTTCTCTTGTAATCTGCACGTAAAGAGATACCTAGAGGAAACTGAAAAAGTGCTGTCAATTTGTTTCCAAAATACAAGGGCAAGAGCAGTCGCCCCAAACTTGTTTTGAAGCAGTATATAAATCTCATTTGACTTTCTTCTTATTCCTCTTCAAAGTATTTTTCAAATAATTTAAGAATTCATTATGGCGTTTTCAAGGGTAAACTGAACAGTTATAGTCCTAGTAAATTTCACATTAGAGGAGAAGAAATTTTATCATGTGACTCTCAAGAGCCAATCATGAAAGATAACAGTCTACTATACTTAAAGTTCGGGTGACTGCATTTTGCCTTTAAATAACGCTTTCCGTTTCCTCCTTATATTTTTATTTACTTTTTTGTTCTGTAATTCTACAACAGTCTGCATAGGCTTAGGCATTTGTAAAGTGTAGGCTATAGCCGGCTACTCGTATAATAGCTAGTGCCTCGTGGACATTTTAAAGGCCCAGTTCTCTCACCCAAACAGTACCAATTCTCCTAATCTTCTTACTGAAGCCCCTCCCACAATTGTCTGAAAATTCATCCTCATCCAGACACAATCTCGCTTTCTTGCTTCAGGGTGAGTATAGAAAAACTCAATTTATATAATCAAAACCCTCTCAGTATCGTTCATGATGTGTAATATAAGCTTTAGCACTCTGCATTGTTTGAATTAGCTGTCAATCAAGGAGCTGAGTCAATTCAGAATTTCAGTACCCGGATACCAAAATTGTACTTTGGGGTGAGAGGTTTGGCCCTTTAAGAAGATTATCCGTCATGGGATACATTTCTACTGAGTTTTGATCAGTATTTTCTGAAGAAAGTCTGGAAATCACAACTTTTTGTAAACTTTCCTTGAGATGTGGGTTTCAAGAATTCCATTGGCAGTTTGCAGCCCGCAACATTCTCATGTTACTCCTCTTGTTTATGCTCATAGTTAAGTATTGTTCTAATTTCTGATCACTATGTATCAATCATAAAATATATTCTTCGAATTTCTTCTTTTTTGTAAATACCCTTAATTCTTCATAATCAGGAGTAAACAATAACATGACGTCAGAAGTATAGTGCAAAACACTATGATACAATTAGACAAAGTTTCCTCTTCATACGCAATTATTTCCCATTCTCACTTTTAGAGTCTTCAATTATAAACATGGGATCAAATACAAAACAAATCAAAACATAATAAATACTTGAATCCACTCGATTTTCTAAGAAATATTTTTTCCTTTTGTTCGAGTGTCGTGATAAAACATGACGTCGAGATAACGGTCTTGACTCGGTTTACTGATCCAGGAGGTTTGTGTTGAGTTCATCGTCCCATGAAACTCTTGATAACATTTGATCTATAACACCTCATAAATTTCTTCGATGTCGTCACACATTTTGATTACTCTCTGTTTATTAAACAAGTCTGCATTTTTCCCCTTAACATTACACGCGCTCTCTGCATGAGATCAGATTATTTCATAGCAGTTTTTAACACGTCGTACCGTTTCGAGGTGAGTGGGTTAGAATGACGTACATGACCCCTTAAAGGCATATTTCGGAGTCAAAATCATTAACTTCAAAATATACAGAAAATTTTTCTCTTATAGCTGAAAACTGCGTCTCTATAGCATATAGCGTTCGGAAGATACACATTTTTAAAGTAGTGGATTTTTTTAGACTGGTGCATCGTGGGAAATCTGTGATGTCATCGCGGTACATTAATTTGAAATTGCATTCAATATATGTATTATTTTGATGCCCCTGCAGGCAATAGTAAGCAACATTGTTTGTTGTACTCTATGGTGTTGTTGTGCTCTATGGTGAAGGTTAATGCTAGATCTAAAGGAAATGCAACTCAAACATTCCACCAGTATCAAATTTCAAGGACAAACATGACGTTCAATAATAAAAAAAAAAAAACAAAAGGAATCTTAGGCAATGCGCCCACATTTCATATCATTCTGTGGCTTTGTTAGGAAGCAAAAGTTTTTTTTAACAAAATTATCACTCTTCAAAGTGGGATATCTTGAGTAAGGAAAATGGCATTGAAACAAGACTTAAACTGGACATGGGACATGTTGAATAGTTTTGGCTTCCTTACAAGACCCAGGTGAAAAATCCACCAAAATATTCCTTTAAACAAGTTATAATGCTAGGAAATATTTCATCATGCAAACTTTCTTAACCTTCTCTCATTTCTTTTTCTATTTCTTAAAAAGACGACAGATCGATACAATGAAGGACTATTTTGTTATTTCACAAAGAAATCAGCAAACTACTGCTAGGCCTATGGTGTAGATTATATGCAGCCTTTAAAATCAGCAGAAGGGTGAAACATCAGTGGCGGAGCTAGGGATTTTGGTCAGAGGGGGCGAAAATGGTCTACAGGGGTGATTCGAGGGAGTAAATAGCCTCAGCAAGATCGAAGCCACGGCTTTCAGACTTTCTATTTGATTTTCCGCACCCTCTAGAAGACTACTTTGCCATTTCTCCACAGCAAGCATTTCTATAAAGCATGTTTGAATTTTTTATCCATGGGCCTTCGCAGAAGAAAATTCGGTGGGGGGGGGGACAAAATTCTTTTAAGATAGCTCCGCTCCACCATGAGTTGGCGCGGAGCGCAAGAAATTTTTGCCCAAAATGCCTCTCAGATTGCTGGAAATTGCATTTTTCATTAAGCCTATTTTACAGCATATTAATAGGGAAAACACTGAGTTATCTGTTAACAAATGTTGATGTCAATTTTTCGTCGTATTTTTCTTTATGTTTTCTTCGTTTTTTCAGTTTTTTTATTTTCCAGGGAAGGGCAAGTTCCCCCTTGCCCCTATCTGCGTACATCCATGTTTCTATCCCTCTCTTGCACATTCTAGTATGAAGGCGGTCATTATATTTTGTGTTATTGTCAGGTCTCGATTTTAGGTTAGATGCAATCTTCTGGCCTTTGAGACCACTAAAGTACAGAAATAAGCATTTTCATGGGAGCATCGTGCAGTGTCAGAAATAGCCATTTATCATGAGAATGATCACTTGAAGAAAAGCAAAATAGAAGCTGTTTATTAAAACTCTTAAACCATTACCACTATGATAACAGTTTTATTTTATTTTAACCTGAATTTTCTCTTTAAATGATTTTGAAAAATATTGTGGAAGCTATTTTGGTATGCTTCTAAACTCTTTTTATTGTCTATGTTGAAAATTATTCACGACAACAAGAGGACTTTTTGCGCTACAGTTATTGTTGCGCCCTATGCAACATCTTTTATTGGCCGGGAGGGTGAGTTAAAGTAATGTCAGTCTGTGTATTTTGTAAGCTTATAATCACGCTTGGTGTGGAAGCAATCAACTTAGCACGGCGACAACATTCATCAGTGCGTATAAAACATGAAGAAATGTTTCGGCAAAACCTATCCCTATATTACAGAAGATGACCCTTTTCATCAGAATAAAGTGCAGATAGTACAGTTACTGGTGGCTGTTTGAGCATTTTGTTATCCGGGCCTTTAAACAACGCTATTAAATTATGTCTTTTGCCAATAATAATGGTGCAAGAGTAAAGTTTGTTGAAAACCTAAAAAGGGCGCCCACAAACGATTTTGGTCAGTCGGGGGGGGGGGGGGGGTGTAAATGTTTATCAAATAGAAGACTCGAAAACGCCCTCTATTTTGCGAGACGATCGTATCGAAGCAATGTATGTAAGATCTATTCGGAAGCGATAGAGAATCATCTTGAATCGCACTTATTTCAGTAAATTGTGAAGAAGGTGCGATAACTTATAAAGATCGATCAGAGACAACTGCTTCTGCGTTCGAAGTTGCAAGCAGTGGAAGCTCACAGGGATAACCAAGGTATATATGACTAAGAGTTGATAAGATTGAATTGTCTAGGGACAAAAGGTATTTAACATTGTTTCAGGGAATTAAGTGTTTAAGGATCCCAGAGAAATTACGGTGTCATCTTTTGTTTACTTTATTTTGCAAGGGAAACTATTCCGTCCATATTCCTTGTACCTTGATATATATGCTTATATTCAAGTATTCTGCTATTTTACCAACTAATCAGTTTCGGGAAACTTCGACTAACCAATATTTAGATGGAAACATGATATTTAATGTAACATTTACCAAAGCCTATAGTCCACGTCAGCCTTTGGGGACTACTTATTTCTTTTCCTTGAGAAATTTCATAATATGCACGTTCTAGTGTAAGGCATTATAACCAGTAGTTGTGGCTTTAGCATTACTTGGTATTCCTTTATCTTTATTTCTCTTCTCAGTTTTACGGTGTTGTATGCTTCATGGCGAAAATAATTCATAGACGTCCATTAATCGTACTTCAACAGTATTGAGACTTGTTTTTCGTTTCTATTGAGTCTCCACCTGCTACGGGGGGGGGGGGGGCCGCCCCTGACCATATGGCAGCTCCGCCAATGTGAAACATGGTACTAGAGGTCCATTTTTCATTTTCGTTGATAGTTTAACTTCTTCGGACAGTGGGAGGTAACTCCAGTTACGTGTTACTTAAAAGACACTCCACATGTCCACAGAAGAAGAATAAGTTGGTAGGAAGGGGGACACATTGGAAGGAGAGGTACCGTACACTTTCAAAATACAAAGTAAGACCTTATTAACACTGATTATTATTTGTTCAGTGAAGGTATATGATGTTGCTTTTCTAACACAGTAACGCATTATCGGAAAGGCAATTAACATGATGTGGGTGTTATTGATGTGGACATGTGAATGTATGTGTTCATCCCATGTTAAAATATTTCCATCCCATCATTACTTCCAATATTTCCATCCCATACCACGTTAAAATATTTGCGCTTTTAGCAGGCACGTAATCACGGAGGGGTGGGAGGCACGTGCCCCCCTCCCCCCAAAAAATCAAAGTATGGGTTGAAATTTTATTGCTATGGAAAAATGGAATGCACACACACACACACAAACAACTTGAGCAACCTACCGGTACCGCACATATCTTATCATGCCACAGTGTCATCTGTGACGATTAATTTATGTCAGAAAGCCCACCATTTTGCATCTTAGCCCTCTCAGGTAGGCAAAAATTATTAATTGTGAGTTAAAGTTTCAATAGACGTGGTTGATTTTCAGTTCATAGCTCATTTTCAGCTCAGCTCATTTTCAGCACATAGAATATTTCTCAGAGAGTGAAGAGCAATGAGTCCACAGCCAATCAAGGGATTGACCTCTCCGGAAATATGGACAAATTTTGAATGGATACACTGGGTAAAATAAGGTCGTTTCTATAATTCTAGCAACTTACCTTCAAAACTTTGAACCACTGTGACGAATTATTTATTGTCTTGAATATCAGAATGGAGTGTTTACGATTTTAAAAGTAACAAACAGAAGAGACTCTCCTCCGCAGACATTTATATGTGTCTATTCTAATCACTGCTGAAGTCGAGTCCGGAGAAACCGAGTCACGAGTCCGGCAATTTTCAACTTTCAAGGACTCGAGCCCGGACTCGGACTCGAGTCCTTGTGCTTCTCATTCGGGAAAAATCAACTTCTCTGGCCGAGTTACTCAAATTAGGATATCACTAGTCCGAGTTCGGACTCTACTATAGCCCTGATTCTGATTACGTCTGTAGGGACTGGGAAGGATTGTTCCACGGTTTTAGACTCTTTTTTTAAGTTCTCCTATATTGATCAGAAGTTGGAATTGACTGATCCCCTAGATTCAGAAATTTTGTGTAAGGCAACTATACGTTCTCTTGCACAGCAAATTATTGTAATAAGTGTTATTGTTTAAAGCTGCAAATTGAAACAATATCTTGGTTCCGATGGCCATGCTTATCAAACATTTTACATATATTTTTGGTGATTCGAAATAACTCTGCTCAAGAACCATCCTAGCCAAGATTCGATTATGGGAGACTGGGAGCTAGACTGGAATCTTTTATTTCAGTTTGTATTAGCCAAAGACAAACCCTTCACAAAATTTAGAGTGCACCTCATGTCAAAAATTCAAAAATACACATTAAAGAGCATGAAAAATGAATTCTAACAGTCCAGCTTTCATCTTCATAGTACATGCTTGATATGAGATATAAAATGTTGAAGTTAATTCACTTAAAACAAATTGGTCACTTGCCCAATAATTTGTGACTTTCTTGTTGTATAACTTACATAACCTGCTTTGTTTCCCTTAAAATTAAAAATGTTTTGAACATTTCCTGTTTGCTTGCATAGCATGTTGCCTAGGAAGGTCTTAATTAATTACATCATCCCATAAGAATAAGAGTGCTATCACACCTTGGAACAAGATGCAGTAACTCCATAAGAAAAGCAAAGAAATGTAAAGATTGTTGAGTAGTACAGCAATGACATCATAAATTATTGCGCAATTTACCATTTTAAGCTGAGTTATTAAACTTCAATATTTTATATCTCAGCTCAGGAATGTCCTATGATGATCGGATTTGGACTATTAGAATTCATTTTCATGCTCTTTAATACATTTTTTTAAATTTGTTGACTTGAGGTACACTTTAATGCTGGCGCGAACTTCCTTCGTTATGTAACAATTTATCCGAGTATAGGCTGCAGTAATGGTGGTCGATGACTATTTCAGTCATTTTCATGAAATAAGAAATCGTCGATTTAAAAATATTTGGTTTGAAGTCGAACTTGCAATATGGTTTGAAAGCTCTCGTAAAGAATTTTACACCTGTTCTATTTTACCAATTTCTCTGTTTGTCCGATATGTAACTTATAAGGTCCAAGATTACCTTGACCTTCACTCCCTGGGTGTTAACCTCTACATAATAAATATGTTATTAATGATTTAAGGCAAGAAAAGTATTTTTTGGCGCGACGGGCAGATAAGTCACTTAAAACAAATTCAGATGAGATACAACAGATGAACTGTTACTTGTTTCTTCCTGTGGTCTAGAGGGACAAACTTTTGAACTATACCTCGTGGGTAATTTATACCTTTCCTCTGTTTATAACAATGACACCTGCGCTGGGATGATAAGTTCGCGTTACAATTGCATATGAAAAGGAACGTTAATCTTTAATTTTAAAACAAAGAGTAATAAATATTTATTTTTGATTGGCATCATCCTGTTGGAGATCAATATACAAGTAAAATTATTGGTGGCGACCAATAAATACATGACACCCCACTTACGGTCAGTCTTCAGTTCATGTTGTTCCATAAACGTACAAAATGCCTCGTCTGGTCAAGTGTCCTACCTTCGGTCAAAGCTATAGATATGAGATTTGAAGTGTTTACATTCAGCATGTTTTACACATGAATATCAATGACAACCAAACTGTCAGTATAGGCCTAAAATATATTTTTATTATCAGTGACACGAATCCCGAGCGAACGGCCAGATGTGAAAAACGGCCAGGTCTCAACGGATTATTGTTACGACAGTTGTAAGCATTCTACGATGCCAATTAACAAGTTAACCTGGCCCTTTTCTGCAAGCAAACCCTCACATTGTGTTTGGTAAGGTTTCAAATTCGAATTTCGAGTCGATTGTAATTGCTGAAGTCTTATTTTGAAGGAGAGTGTCTCCCCCTTTAAGAAATACAATATAATGCCATCTCTAAAACATTCCAAAGATGATCCTCTCAAGTAGTTCCAATTCTACTAACCTATTTCCTTACCCCCCCCCCCCCCATAGCTCTCTAAATCCCATCCTCATCCTCAACCGACCGCGTTGTCAAGTGCTTAGAGCATCCGACTTGGGGGGGGGGGTGGGAGTTCAAGTCCTAGCCGGGTCATAACGAAGACTTTCAAAACGGAATCTACTGTCATTGTGCTTGGTGCTCGGTATAAGCAATGGAGTAGGGAAAACAGGCCAGTGAGCCACAACTGGAGAAAAGCCGTGACTCGACTCGTCTTGAAGCAGTTGGTTCAAAATTTAAACTTTTTCTGTAACTATTGGATGTGAAACTTGACTAACTATGCTAATTACAAGCATTGTCATGTCACGGTGGCAGTATCCTTCAACACTCTCATTAAGTTATCGATATCAACTCAATGCGACCCATTTAAAACTCTAACTAACTAACTTATTTCATTCGATTTCATATTTCAAATATTGCAAATAGTGTAAATATGCTCATGATTGGAAATACAGTTTCCCTTCAAAAAAATCCAACTAACTAACTCATCCAGACACAATCTCAGTTTATTTCTTCTAGGTTAGTATACAAGACCCAAATGTGGAATCAAAACACTCTTAGTACAGTGCATGCTGTGTAATATGAGCTGCAGTAATCTGCATTATTTTAACTTACTGTCAATCAAAAAGCTGTTTTCAACCAAAGAGCTGTGCCAATTGAGAATATTTCTGTTGACTACAACAAAAATTGTATGTTGGGGTGAGAGTTGACTGCCTTGAAACTGATTTTCTGTACGGATATTTTCACTCTGTCATTATGATTGGTAACGGTTTGGCCATGACATTGTATTCTTCCAAAACTATAGTACTGGAGCGGACCTACCAACCCCCCCCCAATGTTGTCATGTTGAACGCCAGCGGAAGTATGAAATCACAGGGACAAAAACATATTTCGAAATTGTATATGTGTGACGGTGACTGCACGCTCAATCGCACTAAATGAGACCTCTTTTGATGGGGGAAAACTACAAAAAAAATTAAGAAAATAAATGAATAAATATATTTATATGTTCCTCAATGTGAGGTTCACTTACTTCGGTGTACAATAGGTAAAACTATAGCCAAGCAATGCAAATAGTAATCAGTTTTCTCTAAAAAAACCGATTTTTGAAATGATGTTTTAATGTGTAAAAGAAAACATATTGCCAACAGTGCGTTATCAGTAGACAGTGATGGTTAGAATCATTTTGGAATGTTATTGTTAGACTGCAAATGATATCGGATGAACACAAGAGTTCAAAGGTCACCGTTGCACGATGCACAGGAGTGGCATCCGCCAGAATTATTAGCCCATTTATATTGACAGGGGAGCTGTAGAAGGATGATAAAAAGAACAATTGATCAAAAAATGTGACTACAAGCCTTACAAATTTTACCATTCATTTGAAGAAAAGATGTTTTCTGTCAATGGACTTTGTGTTTTTTAGTATTCCTTTAGTCATCTTAAAAGAATGTCATTTTTGTTTCGGCATTTGAAATTAAGCAACCTGAGGCAGGTTATCACGCGATCACGTCTTTCGTTTAAAAAAACTTAAAGGGCATATCACCACATCCCAGACAGTTCCAATGGACCTTATGCACTAGCGTCACAACTGACGTCATTTTGGAGGAATAACAATGCGTGCACGTAGCTGCACCATATTTGTGTAGCACATAAATAGATCAGTGCAGCACTCAGTAGAATCCTACGTGTGTTCAAACTTATGAACATACTCGATTGGTTGACCAATCAGCTGTCTGCATCTGTTGGTGTTGGTTTGCTATTCCTCCAATTCTTTAGAAGGACACATCTTTTGCATTGTGAAATCATATGGGGGATGCAAAGTTTGTACAGTTCTCACGCCACTTATGCAATCACATTTTAATAATACGGGATTGTTGAGAAGAAAATCAACTCTGCAGTTTAAAGAAAAACAAAAGACTGTGCACTAATGTGGGGTATGATGTCATATATATGTATTTGCCAAAATTTCAAGTAATTTCTCATAGGTTGACGAATTCCTAATACTTTGTGAATTACTTTTTTTCTTTTTTCTTTTTGAGGGTGTAAGCAGAAGATGTAATTGGGGTTATAAACTCAGTCCCGTGGGCTTGTTTTTTTCATGGAAGGTACAAATGACCAAAGCCATCATTTTGAAATAATAACTATACTGAGTGTACGTTAAGTAATAAAAACATTAAAGGGCAAGAGCAGTCATCCCAAATTGGAGAAGTGTAGTAGACTGGTCGTTTCATGCATGATTGGCTGTTGCGAGTCATGTGACAATGTTTCTTCTCTTCAAATGTGAAATTTACCAGAAATAACTGCGTGATTTACCTTGAATATGCAATAGTGAAGTCATAAAATGTGATGAAAGATACTTTGAAGAGAAATAAGATGAAAATTATGTTATTTAGCTTTTTCTTCACAATAATGTTGGGGGGGACTGCTCTTTACCTTTAAGTGGTGTTTTAACTGTGGAGTGAATGGTAAAACAGCGACTTTTTCATTTACTTGTGAAGCCCTAATTAAAAATATATACACTTCAATTAACGCATTTATGCCTTCAACTCTCTACAAATGTTGATTGTAATACAGAATCAGACTATTACCTCATAATCCCCTTGAGATAGATTTAAGAGCTTGAAGCCAGGATATGGACCCCGGTTTGCTTTCTGAAAACAGCCCTTGTTAGTATTATTCCATGGGGTGTCCATCAGGCATGGAATCAGTAGCCACGGGGAGGGGGGATGGGGGCCTAGCCCCCAGAATTTCTTCAGGTCCCCCAGATTGTTGGCTTCCTGATAAATTAATTGAGAAAAAATAAAATGTTTGAACGGAAATAAACTTTGAAGTATTTCCTTCAAAAACAGTAAATAAATAAAAGGTGCAACAATTAAGAAAAAATGCATGAATGTGTGCCAAACACATTTTGTGCGCAAGTATGAAATCAAGTAATAACTTCAAAATGCCTACTTTTACTAAATTAGATACCGTATATGATCCGCACTGTCGTTTATTGCTTTTCACTTCGATGATGAAACGATCGTCTCGACGATAAACTCGAATGTGACTTTGTTAGGTTAAGACCCTTTCTGCCTTTTGGATGGCTGTTGATTTACGGTAAACAGGGCAATCATACACTGGAGACCATTCTTACTGGAACATTTCCATACTTAACCATACTGACACAAAATATGCCGTAAGGGTAAGGTACTGCCTTCGAATAATTCTTCCCTTCCATCCTTAACAAGTAGGCCTATGTGTTGCCTCACTCCTGCCCATGACAAGGGCCACTGTAGAAGGATTTTTTTACAAGTCCTCTTTGTAGTAGTTGACACTGGCATCTGGGCGGATTTGTAAAATGTCCATACGGTCCGGATTTAATGTGTTTCCCACATAATCCCTACTTCTGTATACTGTAAAATTTTGCATCTAGACACCACTGAAAACAAGAAAACATTGTTTCTTTGGCAGTTTGTATGTCACTTGTAAAATCTCTGCAAGGACTAAAAATGAATATTTTGAAATTTTTCATGCTCATCAAAAAAGAAAATCCTAAAACGTAGGCCTATAATTAGTTCAAAGTTTTGCCACACATAGCACCAATTTACTTGTAGGAAATATAACGCAAAGAAAGTTTCTCAGAGGGGGACACAACTACTTTTGGTTTTCCTATCACTGAGCTGAAATCCATTCAAATATTGCCGCATTTGCGGTCTACGTGCTCCTGAAAGGGAAAGGGAAATACTGGTTTCCGTTCGTCTTATCCCCCAGGCCAAAGATCAGAAATGCCCAGTTTTGGGGTCCCTAAAAAGTGTATGTATTACCATTGTTTATAGAATGATTTTTTATTCTCATTATTTGAGAAGTGGCAGACATGAGATTCGTATTTCAAGCGATTGTAGGGCTCCCCTTAGACAGCGTTCTTTAATAAATTTCACTTACATGAAACAGTTTTAGGTTTCTTTGCAGGCTTCCTACTTAGGAACATTTGAACACTAACGCACAACGACTGGCTTGAAGTTTATTGGCTTACTGATTGGTCAGATTCTATGGCATCTTCACAAGCGCACATCTACGCACGAGTTTACATTCTTACGCGCTTACAACACATAAATCAAGTACTGCGTTCTGTCTCCGAGCTCGCGGAAGTACGCGTCAATTATTCCGGACTTCACACAGAGAAATGCATTGTGCACGTACAGATCTCGCTTTGAAAATGCACGAACGCTGACATCTCGTCAAAATGGAATTTTCTGTTACGCGTGCGTCATTGTGCACGCAGATAACCGAATAGAACTGTGCGCATGTCAAATTAACACTTCCGCCCCTCCGATTGAGCCTCCGTGAGGAGTCAGCGCGTCTAACAGTGTAGGGATAGGAGTTTGGTATCTATGTTTATAATATCTTTGTACTGTCGTTTCAATCGGCCAAGTGTACTTTTTTGGTGTGCACCTGTAGGAGAAAATCAATCGAATGTTGGAATTCAAATGGATATCGGAACTGCAAAATTCAACGTATGTACAAAATCTTCGCTATTTCCAATTTGATTTCTGGTCAAACAAATTCAGTGGGGCTATATTTGCCTACAGGGTATACGAAGAAGCAGTTGTGGTCTGATCTACAGAACTGCAACCAGTAAAGGGTATGCTTCAATTGCCGGCTATTATGTCTTCAATTTGCACACCTTTGGGATGATAAGAGTAGTGGTCCTATTAAACTGATTAAATTTGAGCGAGGGGTTTCCCCGTCAATCTCCCTGATCGATCTCTGGTGAATATGCCTGCCGTACAGTCGCATCGAATGAGATTGCGCAGTCAGTAAGTGTGCAATGCCACGTTTCGAAGAAAAATAAGAAACTTCACATAAATTATGCGTATGAAATGACATTCTTCCATTCGTAAATTCCAAAAGTGGCACACGTTCCTTCTCTTCTCATTTACTGTACCAAATACTTTCACATCATGAAAGGACAATTTTCATCATATCTACAAAATAGTTACCCGTCGCAATGTTGAAAGGTGAAAGCAGATGGGCGTGACTACTGTTTTTTCATTAATCAGTCTTAAAGTGCTGCCCTCTCCCTCCACCCAACTTTCCCCTCCACCCAACTTTCCCCTCCCCCAAAGGGGGGGGGGATTTTAAAAAAAAATACAACCTGCGAAAACTTGTTCAATCTTCTGAAAAAAAACAGTAATTATTAATAATCAGACTCACCAAATGAAAATCCACTGTCTCAAAATGTTTATGAACAAGAAGCCTCGTCCCGGCCTCAAGCGACCCAAGAGGCGAGTGAATTTGGTAGAATAATGAAGGGGGAGGATAGGTAGTCATTGGAGTTGACATAATATTAAAAAAATACATCAGTCTTACAGCTGCTGCACTAGCTCATCCATTTGCAGCGTGGTCTTCGTCAATACGTTTAGCAAAGTTTTATTTCACAGATTTTACGAAATGAGGGCGCTTGCGACCTAAACTGTTAACCCGATGTTTTGTTGTTTTGGGGATCTTGTATTGGAATAAGGGCGCGCTAACTGCATGAGGTTTCACAACTCTATAGGATTCAATAAGTTACTGGAAGAAGAGAAGTGCCAATGTCTTTACACAAGAGTACTCAGTAGTGTTGCAAGCTAAACATTTTTCGCAATGTTTATTTCATTTGACCAACCTGATTCATTTGCTCAACCTGATTTGACCTGGCAAACTAGTGAAGGCTTCTGGGTATGTTTAAGTGAAATGTCCTCCTAATTTTAGTAGTAGAGCGTGGAAGCACATAGGTCTAGTCATTTATCATCAAGCTTGTGGAAAGCGGGGCTGGGGAAGACATCCCCAGGAAAAATGTGGGGACATGTTTCCCCTCCCCCGTTTCCCCAGGGCATAATACCCCTTTTCATTTCTGTAACTTTCAATGAATCAATATTGATGATAAAAACCTCTATTTTCCCTTTATATGTTTTTTTCGTCATAGGCGCTCTCACATATTATTTTTATCCAAGGCCATCAAACCACGTCGTTTCCCGCAAGTACTCACAGCCAGCGTGACAGGCCTACTTCCACGACAAGGTGCTGCTCACCGTTCAACTCGGCTTATTCGAGTATGCCTCCCGTGTTTCCACCCTCAGAAAATTAATTCGGGGTTCGAACTACCAGACGGGTTTGAAAGTTGAAAACATGAAATGCAACGTCATTAAATAGCCCGAAATGTGAAAAGCATCATTATGATAGTCACTGTAAAATTTTCAGGAAAAATGGAGAGCTATTTTTAAACTTTGAATAATTCTTTCATTAAATTCAAAATTATCTCCAATTCATGCCCTTGGTTTTGAAATATCTTTTCTAAAAAGACAACAAGGTTTCGAAAACTTTTAAAATATCATCGTCGGAGAGTCTCCGTTCGTAGTCCTTAGGTAACATTACTTAGCAACAAAATCGGTTACTGTGCAATCATTCTCTAACTTGCCACTAGGAAGTGCAGATTCTTCAGCGATCCCCCAATTTTTCAAATTTCTCTACAGGAAACACAGAACCCAAAATCTCAATGTCTTTAAATATTCGTTTTCAAAAGGACAAGCACGCCCAAGTTACAATCCTGGTACAGGGATATTCACACCGTAGCAAAATAATCGGAATATTTGGGTGCTTGCCCCCCTCCCCCTCCCTGCCGGGAGAAAAGTCTAGCTACGCCAATGTTGCCTGGCTTACCTCTTCATGGTAGAGACAAAAGTCGAAAATTTAGGGGTCAAAAAGTAGCGTTTGGTTCGAGGGGTTGGGTGAGGTGCAGCGTCCAAAAAAAAATGCTCCCCCACTTTCATGTTGCATCCTACGCCTATGAGAAACTATCATCAACTTAACAGCTTGGCTGTAAACTCCTGGTCAGAGAGGATTTTATTTATCATTTATTTGGCCCAAATGTTACTGCATGATATACATGCCTCTGGAGTATATGTATATTGCATGTCAAGATCGTTATGTGCTCTTATCTGGATTTTCATTTTTCTTTTCAAAGTAAAATATATACAAAGGGGTATGGCGCCATCACCTTATTGAGACGAAGGCGACATCAAGCAGTTGATCTTGAATATTCAATCCTGGATCGATTTGTGTACAATGTATAACACAAAGAATTAAACAAGTTCTTACATAAGATACTTAAAAGTATTTGTCGGATTCCGTGCTTACACAATAACAGTAGGCAGGTGCCTACAATGTTCAGGTGCATGATTAACGTACTACTATTGTTGAACGGCAGAGACAGCAACTATTGATCACGACTAAGGGAGATCAACCACTGTTCAACATGCATAGTGACTGGAACAATTGAGAGAGAAAAGTTTCATCTAATGAATCCTATAAATGGCATTACATTTATTGTCTAAACAAGAGGAAAACAAACACAAACTAACCGTTTTATTTTTTTTTAATTGCCCCCTGTTTTTCACCCACCCGATATATACAATATTATTTATTGATTAAATGATACGCGAGGAAGATCCAAATCTTGTACAGGTACCAATTGATTGTTGTTTTTCAGATTTCGAACATTTCAATGTGTTTGCTAGTAGCAATAGTAATGTGGAGTTTTCTATACTACACATAAACGCCAGGTCTTTACCCAAAAATTTTGATTCGATTATAAATTTTATAAGCAATATTAACAACTACCCCTTTTCTATAATTGCAATCACTGAGACATGGTTGTATGAAAATGACTATACTGCTCTGTACAACATCCCAAATTTTACACTAGTGTGTGAAGGATGATCACATAGACGTGTGGGGGGGGGGGGGTAGCTCTTTATGTTCGAACAGATATGGAGTTTGTCGTTATGGATAATATAACTAATTCGAATCATTTTGAATCATTATTTGTGAAAATTAAAACGGCGGTTTGTAAAACAATTATTACTGGAGTTATTTACCGACCTCCAAGGGAAGATGTTGATGAATTTATTCTTGAATTTAATAGTATTTTAAATACCTTAAATAATGATCGCAGTGTTTGTTTTATTGCAGGGGATTTCAATGTTAATCTACTGTCTGGACAAAACGCGGACTTACTTAAAAATACATTATTATCATTCTCATTCTATCCTGTAATTGATAAACCCCATAGGGTGACAGAAGTATCGGAAACACTTATTGATAACATATTTACAAATATTAATTTCGCAACTAGATCTACCATCATTAGAACTGATTTATCCGACCATTATCCCATTGCTATTATTTGTGAACATTTAAGTCCGTGTAGAAGGAATTTCACTAGGCCTGCTATTTTTAAGCGTGATACTAGTACTTCTAAAATATTGAATATGAAACTGGAATTAGATTCTACTGATTGGCATGATATTTTGTGTGACAATAACGCTCAGTCTGCTTTTACTAAATTTAATAATAAACTTTGTGATATTTTCCAAAGAAACTGTCCTATGCGTCAAATTAAGTGTAAGAAAAATTTACAGAAATCACCTTGGATTACCTCTGGTATTTTAAAGTCCATTCGCAAGAAAAATGTATTGTATTGTGTGTATAAGCGAAGCCCCACACAACAGAATTTACTGCATTATCGCAATTTTAAGAACAGATTAACTGCGGTAATTCGAAATGCCAAGAAATCGTATTACTATGAGTACTTTAGTAAAAATAAAAATAACAGTAAGAAGATTTGGTCTGGTATTAATGGGATACTGAACAGAGGGGGTGGCAACACTAATGCGACTGGAATTGAGAATTTACATACAAATGATGATTCGAATAACATGCAAAATTTTGCTAATGATTTTAATAATTTCTTCACATCTGTAGGCGAAAATCTAGCTTCTAAAATAGATGTAACGTACTATAACTGCAATTGTTATCTCAATGATATTAGTGTTTTAGATACCTTTATTTTACACCCAGTGAGTCATGAGGAAGTGGTTAGTACTATATTGAAACTTCAAAGTGGGAAATCCCCAGGGTATGATGGCCTTACCAATGATATTTTAAAAGAGATACATGGCCATATTATTGATCCTCTTACTCATATTTTGAATTTATCTTTTTCTGAAGGTGTTTTCCCGAATGAACTTAAAATTGCAAAGGTCACTCCAATTTATAAATCTGGTGGAGCTGAAACTGTATCTAATTACCGCCCTGTTTCAGTTCTGCCTGCTATTTCTAAAATTTTTGAAAGACTTACATACAATAGATTATCAGCTTTTATAAATAAGAATAACCTATTATATTCCGGGCAGTATGGATTTCGGAAGGATCACTCCACATATATGGCTGCTTTAAAGTTTGTTGATGATATAGTGTGTAACCTAGATAATAGAGTCAGCACCGTGGCCTTATTTATCGATTTATCTAAAGCTTTTGATACTATAAATCATGAAATTTTATTGAACAAACTGTACAGATATGGAATACGGGGTGTGGCATTTGATTGGTTTAAAAGTTATCTTTCTAATCGTAAACAATTTGTCCGTTTTAAAGGGAAGGACTCTAATCTTAATAATATTAATATCGGCGTTCCGCAAGGTTCAATACTGGTACCTCTTCTTTTTATATTATATATCAATGATATGTATAAGTCGTCAAAATTACTGAAGTTTATATTATTTGCCGATGACACAACTGTTTATTATCATAATCCTGATGTCAGTCGAGCCCTCCAAGTTGTTTCTTCAGAGTTAAAAAATGTTTCTGAATGGTTAGCGTCAAATAAGTTATCTTTAAATATAAGTAAAACTAAATTATTGGTCTTTAATAATATGAAAGGTGACACTGCACGTTTTACTATAAATTTTAAGAACACCATCATAAGTAGTGAAAATTCTACTAAGTTCTTAGGGGTTACAATTGATAATAAACTTACATGGCAGGATCACATTCATAACGTTACTAAATCCGTTTCTAAAATCGTCGGTGTTATGAATAGACTAAAACATTATATTCCTAGTTGTTCCTTGTTAACTATCTATAATGCATTAATTTTACCACACCTTACTTATAGTATTTTATTATGGGGTAATGCCTTGCCAACATATACAGACAAGCTTTTTATTCTTCAAAAGAGGGCTGTACGAACTATATCAAAAGCTTCACCATACACTCATTCTCTTCCACTTTTTCACCATTATAATATTCTAACTCTAAAGGACCACTACAATTACCAGTTAGGCGTTCTTTTGTATAGGCACAACAGCGGTCAACTCCCTCCTGATTTCCATTCCTTTTTCAACCTTAATAGTTGTCATCACAACTATCCAACAAGAAGAAGAGATAATCTTCTCCAGCCATATACTAGGACAATGTTTGCGCACTCTCACGTGAGAAGTAGCGGGGTATCTCTCTGGAACTCTCTTGACATTAGCATAAGAAATGCCCCTAACCTTAATCTATTCAAGAAGTACTTAAAGAAATCCTTCTTGTTATTGTATGTGGATAATTAATTTTACCTGGCAAAAAAAAAAAAATAAATAAATAATCAAATAAATAAATAATTAAAAATCTGGCTAAAAGTAAGCATCAAACTAGCAGCAATTCTTTTTATACAATCCTGTAAATGTTATAGGAGTCATATTCGTATTTATATATTCTAGTTGTGTAAGCAATTAAGAACATCTCAGTTATAAGGGCCAGACTAGAAAAGCTTGCAAGCTTCATCTGGTTCCTTTTCTACTGTCTTCATACTCACGTTTCTTGTAAATATTATTACGTATTGTATCATAATAATAATGATAATGAATGTACGTTTGCATGTAGTACAGTTGAAAAAATAAACAATAAACAATATCAGCCTACTAAGAAGCTTTGCGGTGCTATCCTCCATGATATTTCGTACTAAGAGTGGTGAGTTAACTTCAAAATGTTCGTCGCTACGCTAACCAAACGAGCATATTCGATTCCACGAGAATTTGACATCTCAAAGTCTTTTCCCACAAACAACTCTCTACCCAATTTACATTCTTATCAAAGGCCTAGTATATCGGGGGAGCTTTAGCCATCTTGTTAAAATGTGAATGGCTGAAGAATGCTTCTGTTCACTCTCCGTCAATGTTAGGACGAAAACCTCTGTAAAAGTGCCAGAAAATTGCACTAATCTCACGTTGGGCCTTCAAATATACGAAGAATAATTAACCCAAAACTTCTGCATTAGTTCCCTCTCTACAATATGTCGACGGTTTTTGTTTCTCTTAAAACTTGCTAAGATTAGGGATCACCTCCCTGCTCAGGTATTGCATACCATATTGCAAGTTTCATTTATACAACCCCCCCCCCCCCCCAAAAAAAAAAAAAAAAAAAAAAATCTAAAGATTTCTCAAAGGGGAGAAGCTGCCTAAGGGGAAGGGAAACCCCATCCCCCAGGACAGTTGTCCGAAACAACGATTACCCCATCCTCTCCTCGAGAGCAGCTTTCTTCAAGAATATGTGCATTTTCCGTACAAACAGTGAACAAAAATGTTTGTCTGAACAGGGGGCTCCCTAGTCTGAATGAACACGAAAATTGCATATCACTGTAAACACAAATTAGTCAATTAGTGTCTGGATTGACTAGCCACGTTCGTCACTCATATTTGACTAATTTTAGGTGTTATCTGACTAATTTCGTAGCAATGGACTAAAGAATATCAGTCAAAACTTAGTCAAGGAGGCTTAATATTTGTAAGAGACTAATTTAAAAGGCTCAGATATTAGTCAAATATTAGTCATATTGTCGACTAACCTGATTGGTCGATTCAGGCACTGTTTGACAAATTTGTATTTATAGTGATATGGTATGGTCTTTAGGTTAGAATTTCCATCATTTAGCAAACGGTGGAAGTAGCATTGGGTTTAGTTGTTTCTTTAAGGCCTAACCCTGTCACCCCGAACAGTTCCAATCATCCTAAACTACTTAGTTAAGACCCTCCCAAAACTGTCAAAAGCTCATCCTCATCCCGACGCAACCCCAGTTTTTTGGTTCAGGATGAGTACACGAAATCCTATAGTGTGTAATAAGTACATTTCATGCTGTGTAACATGAACTACGGTACTATACACTACATTTTTTTTAACTTACTGTCAATCAAAAAAGGTGTTGAGAGTTTTGTGGAGTGGACTGCTACACAATGTGTACTGTGAGGTGAGAGTTAACTGCCTTTAAGTTATCTCTGTTAAGGCATAAATGTAGCGACGCTAACCCTTCTCCTGGTAATAATTTTATCGATATTCGTTGAGCCAAATTCCCTCAGATAGCCTGTCACTGAACGTACTGATTTCGTCTCTGCCATTTTCTAAAGCAATTTTCTTAAATAGTTCGACCCTTTGGTTGACCTATAACAAATGCAGCCATGCGCATGGGCGACAATCCCGGGGGACTTTTAAACATGTCCTCCCTAATATTTGAGGAATCGTCCATGACAAAATTTGGTATTCGATGTAAAAAAAATGAAAACCAAGAGTATAACCACAATTCCCATCGAAATCCGTCAAAAATTTACCGTTTTACAGGACAATTCTAATTTGAATTTCATCATTGATGAATTTGAGCTCAATATGCAAATTTTGTAATGTCATGAGAGGGACTTACCATATATGGCTAATGTTATCCTTTGTTTATACAATCTTCATTTCAGGGACAGTAATTGTATCATAAGTTTGTCCTGAGGGTTTTATTTTGGAAGTTAAAATTATGTCCTTGAAAATCATCAGTATCAGTTACCAAACCATTAACTATCTGATGAGTAATTAAGAGATAATATAGGGTTAACAAAAGAAAATTCAACAATGTTCAACTCTCGACATCATTGTTTTTTCATAAGAAACAAGTTGTATCAGTAACATTCACTTTGAAGAGGTATATCTTGAGATGTTGACATAATTCCAACGAATTTTTACTTAGGAAATTTTACTCCCTAACTACCAAGTGAAGTCAGGGCATTCTGTTGACATGTCACACTTACCTTCAAATTTTTCACACATTATTGAAAATAAAGTAATATCCCTGAATATTGAGAACAAATTACCATGAGTTATCCTAATGATAACTTGGAACTTTCTTGGCGACGAAAAAGTTTTCAGGAAGACAAAAGTCCCGACCAATGTCCCCTTCACCTTTGCTATATGCTGGGAAATTGGTACCTGTGCCGTAACGGAATAATAGCCTTTATGAATGAAAATTCTAGGTGCAATTTTTTTCTAGCTATTTCAAGTGATTCAACATATACCTTCTACCTTTGACCAAATACATTTGTTTGGTGACGTCATGATGACACTAGAAGCTGCAACTTTGAAAAATTAATTACACCCAATAGCGTGAGCCCTTTTCAAAATAGAAGTGGGTAAACGACCTCGGAGTAGAATCGATTAAAGGTAAAAGTATTGGTCGAGGTACTCGTTTAAATGTCGTGAGGCATGCAAATGACGGAATTTGTCATTTGATGTAAAAAGCGATAAATACCAAGAAAATAGCCACAATTCCCATAAAAATACGTCAAAAAATGACCATTTACGGGGCAATTTTTGATGTGCACTTAATCATTAATAAATTTGAGCTCAATATGCAAATCTTGTGATGTCATGAGTGGGAAATACCACATATGACTAATGTCATCCTTTGTTTTTGCAATCTTCATTTCAAGGATATTTGTAGAATTCGTTTGTTAACGGTTTTATTTTGGTAGTTTAAATTGTGTCCTTGAAAATTATCGGTGTCAATAACCCAACCATAAAATATCTGATGAGTAATTAAGACGTAATTAATAAGGTACAAAAAAAGAAATGTCAACACTGTGCAACACAGCACCATCATCACGGTACTTTTTCATAAGCAACAACTTGCTACAGAGACCATAAAAGATACTGAAACAATTTCAACGGATTTTTCCTTGACCCTTTACCGTTCTGCTCCGATCGGGGCATATTTGCGCGCCTCGGGAGTGGGCGGAAAAGCGGACGTAGCCCGCCCCGCATCGGCTTCCATAGGCCATTGACCCCGTGACCATAAATTATTGTCTCTCTCGTTGTTGTGGCCGAATTTTCGGGTAGCTACTCGCAGTTTCGAGCTCCGCGTGAAACAGTAAAGATGTGTGACAGCCGAGCTCTCCGCATGGGTCCAAAAGGACCCAAACAACGATAAAGGGTTAAAAATGTTTACTCCATGTACTGTCTAGGAAAGTCATGTCTTTTGCTGACATTTTACACTACCTTTAAAGAGTACGCAAGAAGGGTTTGGCGTCGTGCTCATCTGAAAGGCAAAAGAGAAGTGTTGGTCCAGAGATTTTCTTTGGGGGCTCTACATAGACAGTGGCGAAGCTAGGGATTTCGGTCAGAGGGGGCGAATTACGGTCTGCAGGGGCGCTTCGAAGGAGTAAATATCCTGAGCCTCAGCACGATCGAAGCCACGGCTCTTCAGACTTTCCATTTGATTTTCCGGACCTGGTAGAAGACTACTTTGACATTTCTCCTCAGCAAGTTTTCTATTAAACAATGTTCAAATTTTTATCCATGGACCTCCGCGGAAGAAAATTCGGGGAGGGGGGACTCAATTCTTTATAGAGGGAAAAGCTCCTCGCCACCATGCGTTGGCGCGGAGCGCAAGAAAATTTTGGCCCCAAATGGCTCTCAGATAGCTGGAAATCGGACATTTTTAAAGCCTACTTACCTCATATCAGTAGGGAAAACACTGGGTGAACTGTTAAGAAATATTGATGTTTTTTTTCTTTGTCTTTTTCTTTACGTTTCTTCGTTTTTTTCAGTTTTTTTTTATTTTCCAGGGTCCCTCTTGCCCCTACCTGAAAACGCGCATTTTTCGATCCCTCTCTTTCACATTCTAGTATGAAGGCTGTCATTACATTTTGTGTGTTATTGTCAGGTCTCGATTTAAGATTTTAATGTAATAATGGGCTACTTTGTGAAGATAAAGATTAAACCTGCTAGAGCTAAATAGCAAGCAATCTTACAGAGGTAAAAAGCCGTTAGGTGTACATTTTTGGCATCTGGAAACCAAGATAAGTACACGAAGAAACATTAA
Source organism: Holothuria scabra (assembly GCA_037179385.1). Classification (NCBI taxonomy): domain Eukaryota; kingdom Metazoa; phylum Echinodermata; class Holothuroidea; order Aspidochirotida; family Holothuriidae; genus Holothuria; species Holothuria scabra. The sequence goes on from CM074180.1 coordinate 23,433,460, forward strand.
TTGACGTAATTTACATCATGTGACCACTCCGAAATAGACATTAATTAAGTACATTGCAAGAAATAGCCAAGACAAGAGGTAAACTTGGCTCTCTAGATACCGAATTCATAATAAATAAAAGTAGCCTGAACTTGATGCAATTTCTGGCTTTTGAGACCACGGAGGTACAGAAACAAGCATTTTCATGGGATTACCTTGCAGTGTTACAAATAGCCATTTATCAGTTTATTATGAGAATGGTCACTTGAAGAATAGCAAAATGGAAACTGCTCATTAAAACTCTCAAACCATTACCAATATGATAAATTTTATTTTATTTTAACCTGTATGTTCTCTTTAAATGATTTTGGAAAAAGTTGTGAAAGTCATTTTGGTATCTTTATAAACTCTTTTTATTGTCTATGTTGACAATTATCCCTGACAACAAGAGGGCTACTTGCGTTACCAATATTGCGCCCTTTGCAACATCTTTTATTGGCCGGGAGGGTTAATTTAATGTCAGTCTGTGTGTTTTGTAAGCTTATAATCACGCTTGGTGTGGAAGCAATGAACTTAGCACAGCGACAACATTCATTAGTGCGTCTGAAGCATGAAGATACGTTTCGGCAAAACCTATCCCTATATGCAGAAGATGACCCTTTTTATCAGAATAAAGTGCAGATAGTACAGTTACTGGTGGCTGTTTGAGCATTTGTTATCTGGGCCTTAAAACAACGCTATTAAATTATGTCTTTTGCCAAAAATGGTGCAAGAAAAGTATTTAAAAAACCTAAAAAGGGTGCCGCCAAACGAGTTTGGTCTGTCAGGGGGCGAACGCCCCCCCCCCCCCCTGACCATACGGCAGCTCCGCCACTGTACATAGAAACTTTGTTTTTTCCATGAAGGAAAAACTTTATTAAAACTCAAAGCAGAATATGTACAAGGTGAAAAGATATTTACAATTATTTACATATTGGATCAACTAATTACAACACTATTACAGTTTACATAATTTTGTACATAATGACAGTAACACAGATTTGCAGACATTCAGGCACTGAGATAGACTAACAAGTTAACAATATTGATACAATAAAACCATTGTCTAATAAATATTACCCACCTCAATACAAACAATAAGTTCCGCATTCCTTCCTTCACCCCTTTCTTAAGGATTAATAATTAGTATTTGTCCAAAAGAAGACAAAAAAAAAATAAAACGTTATACAAAAAAGAACGAAAGTAATAACACGGACGTTAAATCTGAAAAAGTAGTTTGTGATTTTCAATTTTTACAAAGGAACTTCCCTCAATCCATAAACTAAAAAATCTTGATGATGAAAGTCTGACATCCGCCATAACTCTTAACTTTACATAGATACTTTTTAAGTGATCGAATGATCAGTATGCTACATGTAATTTGAGACATTTCTCGGGATTTAATCCCTTAAGTGGTTGTTTCGGGCAGTTTTGAGATTGATTTCTTTTTATCAGTCATATCTTGGTTATTAAAACGGCAAAAAGAAGCCATTTTTCAGACTCTAAAATATATTAAAACCAACAATTTTTTTTTAATTTTCAGCAACGCCGTTGCTCTTCTCAAGTTCAAAAACACACTAAAAACTGTTACACTTTGTACAATGTGTTAAGAAGAAGAAAGCTTTCTAAAAATCTCCCACAGCTTGGTAGGAGATGCACTGATAAAAGAATCACTGGAGCATACCAGGGATAAAAACACAAACACAAACCCACATATACACACTTTATACCCTCGATGGCCTGTGAGATCTTAAGTCTTGCCATTCATCTTTTCTATTTAGTTCCGGTCTCTCAATCCTTATCCATTCAGCCTTGCTGACCTCGCTGATCATGTCTATGTTCACTTATTTTATACAATCTGTGATCCCGTTTCTTCCTTTTTTCATGAACTAGAGAGTATTTTAAATAAATTTATTTGGTCACACAAACCAGACAATTAGGGAAAACGTTCTGTTCTAATATGTGCAAAATGTGAAGGTGGTTTAGGAATGGTCGAATTATGCTCTTTTGGTTTTAGCTTAAAATGTAAATGATGGGAAATTATTTTCAGGATAGCTTTGCTTTTTGGAAAGTTCTGTTTGATCATTGATAGTGAGCTCAAGAAATATGGCGGAATATGTGTTTTAATGTAACCTTTCCATGTTATCATTGAAAACAAGTATTTATGGTGTCTGTTGCACTTGATCTTATTTTACGCCCTCCGGATGTGCATGCTAATCAATATATTTTGAACAATTCTTATTAAAATTGACAAACTTATCTATGCCAGAGCTCTCATGGTCACTAAAACTTAGTAATTTTTTTATGAGAGAGTCGACTGAGTGCTTAATCAGAATGATTTCTGCCATAAATGTAATTTTACTAGTATTTTTCCTTTTGCATTGTATTATGGAAAAATTCTGCTATCCCGAGAAAGTGGATACTGAATCTACATGCCACTAATGAAATCAATGATAACGCAAAGCGTTTAACAATGTTTATCTCTCATGCGCATGACAATAAAGTTGTATATTACATCAATCAAAAGACTTGAAAAGCTACTGCGATCTCAAATATAAATCCTACAGCAGTGCATCGTATTCTTAGTCAGGTATTTTCAAAATCGTCTTTGAAGCTGCTGGAGACCACAAAATTCAATTCTTTCACTTTTTTTACTTTCATAGAATTATAGGTTGTAACGAATTTTTATTCAAAATGAAAAAGAAAAGATTCTCCTCTCTGTACCTTGTGTGAGGACCCCTTTATCTTTAGACCAGGGGCGTCGATTTGGGGGACGGAGGGACATGTCCCCCACTTTTTTGAGTGGAGGGGACACTAACGTAAAAGTCCCCCCCCCCCCAACATTTTGTGACGTGAAACTTAAAAATTTGGTACTACCAAAAAGAATATACATGTAGGTTATGAAAGGTGTCCTCTACAGATTACGATAGACTAGCTTTCTGTATCAAAAATTCCACATGTTTACTTTGCAAATCCCCAAAATTTTCGCGAGCTCTGCTCGCTTGCAGTCTCATCGATGTTCTTTTTTCATTTGCATATCAAACATACATTATTCATCGGTCTCTATGATTATGTCAATCTTTCGTGTGCATAGTCCAGCAGGTGTGGTTATGACGGAGCACAATATTTAGGAATAGGAAGAAGATGAATCGTCCCCCTACTATGTTCAAATGAAATCTGTGGTTTTTAGTGATTGACCAGACTGACGGGCTGAAATTGGCAAACACTTTAAGGAAACTAATAATTTCTCCTAGCACAGTCTGCATGCAACTTTTTTTTTTAGAAAAATGTATGATTTCTAAAGCAAAATTTCAACACGCCCACGACATTCTTTTGTATGGCGATTCGACCATTTCGTATTTACAACATTATCATAGAAGTAAAATCACACTGGCGTTTGCTAGATAAGAGACTTCAATCATGAATTAGAGGTACACCTCCATCCTCTGTCTGCAGATATTGTATGATGAGGTGTCTTTCGAAAAAGTCATATTTTAATGTTTTTTTGTATCAACAATCTTACACAGGTATAGGCCTATGCAACGGTGTCTCAGTAGCACCGTACCAGTGGGTATCATTCCCCCACCCCTCGATCTGTGATTTTCCCGTAGTAAATTGAAGTGCGATTTTGATCAAGTCTTTCGCATTTTGCATCTGGACCCCTACTCTTAGACACCCAGTGGCTTAGTGAAAGGGGCAGGCGGCTCTGAAAAATGAAGAATTCGGAAATTTGCTATTTGTGAAACCAGTCTACGGTGTGGTTTTGAAAATTCATAACATTCCGAAATCTCCCCATTAAAAGCTCCACATTCCTCATTATTTGTCTCAAAGGAGCGAAATTTTCCGCGCGCTTCGCGCGCCACAAATTGCCATTCCTAAGCAGAAGTGCTCTCTCATAACTTGAGTAAATTTTCCGAGCTCTGGACCTTGTGAGTGAGAAAAAGGAAATTTGCTATATGTGACACCAAATCATCAAGTGACATCAGAAACTACAGTGCTATTTTCATGATTTTTCTTTCATAAAATTTTCTCCAAATATAAGCTCTTGACTCAAAAAATTTGGTCAGAGAGCCACATTTCGTTGGGGTGGGATAACATTATGTAGCAACAACGATCTTTAGTCGCCGTTCAACAGCGGCGTAACCAGACCTGACTGTCCGGGGGAGGGGGCAATACCATAGAGGTTTCGTGATTTTGTACTAGTTGAACTGTGTTAGTTATGTGGGTGTCGTAGGGCCTTTAAGAGTTAAGGGTAGTGTTGAAAGGGGGGGGGGTGAAGCACCTGTTTTGCAACTCACCCTACCCCATTGACCAAATAGTACATTTTTATGCTAAATTATTTTGCTTTTTCAACGAGCAAGAACAATTTTTTTTAAATAAATCTGATTTTTTTCTTAAGTGTGAACACTACTGTACATGATACGTACCGAAAATTTGGGTACTTTTACACATATGTAAATATGCAGCTTGTATTGCGTGAAATAGATTAGATTCAGGGTTTCCTGAAAGAAAATTTGCATTTAAGGGGACTATCGAAGAATCTGCGTTTCCTATTAGCATGAATCTGAGAAAGCATGTGGCCTGAAGATCGTGTTTTCTCAGGAAAGCGGATTAAGTCTTCTCAACGACATTAAGAAAAATCTCGAAATTTTGTTGCCTTTTTTTTAAAAAAATGAAAGCCTATATTGTAGAAAATTTTAGGGAACGGCACTTTAGCGGCTAGGACAAATTATCCACTGACTGCTTAATGAGCGATCACTTACAGCTTTAAGGGTTGCAATTAAAGGCGCGCGAAGCGCGCGGAAAATTTTGCCTTTTTAAAAAATAATTATTTTGAATATGGAACTTTTATTACAAAGAATTCGGAATTTTATGAAGGAAAACCGCACTGTATTTGACGGGTGTCTCAAATGGTAAATTTTCGAATTTTTCACTTTTTCGAGCAAGGGCACAATCGCCCTGCCTCCTGTAACTACGCCACTGCTCTGCAACATTGAACATTGATAAAATTTTGACTCTTCAATAACTAAAGAATCCATCTACAAAGACTAAATAACTTACAGGGTTGAAAGGTACCTGATGACAGGTGTGTATGAGAGCATTTGAGTACTGTAGGCCGATGGTTTCCCTGCCTAGGAAATGAATTCTTGCTAGAAAGACTATGTTCAGTTGGCGCGGAGCGAACAGAAAATCTTGAAAAATCGCCACCCCTCAGACAGCGGTAAATAGCATGTCTCGGGCTTCTAAGTAGTAGCTAAGTTTTTTTTCTTGCAAAGTGAACACCACTGTATTAGGAATGTATTGCGGCGCGCAAAGCGCGCGAAAATTTCTGTCCTTTTGAAACAAAAATTTGTTTATATGGAGCTTATATTGAAGAAAACTTTGGATTCTGGGTGTCCTGGGAGGAAGTTTAAATAGTTGGGGGATTACTGAAGAATCTGCACTTCCTTCAAATATTGGTGGCAAATCTGAGAATAATTGCTTTTCTAAAGTCCTCCCGACTGTCTGGCAAAGAGCAAGAGCGGAAAGTCTTTCCTCCGATAAAGTGGACCTCAGATATTATTTTGTTAACTTTAGGCGACTAAATGAATCTTCATATATTTTTTTCTAAATGAATGTTCATATATTGAAAAAACAGTGTTTCATGAATGCAGATTAATCTTGCTTTTGATGTTATAGTTGGCCCACTTTCTTTCTTTTCTCATTTTTCTCTTTTTTCCTTTCCCCTTCTTCTCCGTTTTTCTTTTTTTCTTCTACCTTTCTTTCCTTTCCTTCCCCTCCTTTTTCTCTTTTGCTTTTCTCTTTTCCCCCTTTTCCTCTTTTTCCTTTTTTCCTTTCTTTCCTTTCCTTCCTTTCTTTCCCGTTTTTTTCTTCCCTTCCCATTTTTGGCGTCCGGGGAGGGGGACAGTTTTCCCCCCTGCACCCCGCTGGTTACGCTACTGCCGTTCAATCTCAAATTTGCCAACAGGATATGCAAATTCTTCATTAATTCCCCCACTTTTCAAATAATTTTCTTACAAGAAACCCAGAAACAAAACTTTCCTGCAATACAAGTTCCATATTTTCAAATATTGGAAAAATGTCCAAAATTTCAGCGCGCTCCGCGCGCCGAAAATTACGACCCTGGTTCAGTGGTGTTTACACTCAAAAAATCGTAAAATCTGGATGCTTGCCTACCCCTCCCCTTCCCGAAAAAATGTCTAGCAACGTCGCTGTACAACCTTACCAGAACAGAAGAAAAATTTAGGCCAGATGCCCCCCCCCCCCCACTTTGAAAACCAACTGAATCGACGCCCCTGCTTTAGACCCCTTTTCCCGGACCTATAGCATTACGACATTTTTTGGAAAGATATTTCATCAAGAGTGTATAAAGAGTGATCTTAGCTTAAATCAAGATCAAGAAAATTTTGGTTTAGTTCATGAAGCAAGTTTTTGAAATTTTCTAACTTTTAATTGAAAGGAACATTTTTTGGCAAACAAAAGCTCAAAGTAACGACTGCTTAGGTTCTACTTACAAGCCTGGGAAATGCCATTTCCGGCTATCTGAGGGGTCACGATTTTTCAAAATTTTCTGTACACTCCGCGCCAACCGATGGTGACGCTCCGCTTAGATACTCGACGGGGCAGATGATCGACCGTCAGCGCGCCCCCTAACGAAAAATCCTAGATCCGCCCCTGCCATGTCTTGTAGGAAGGAGCCAAAAATTTGCGAATGTGCAAAACTTTATGACTTGCCACAGACGCATACGAAAAGGACATGTAAACTATATATTATTTGGTGACTTCACACAGAAGGACAACTTTTATCGGACAGGGGTAGTTTGATAAAAAATGTCTGTCGGTGTGACGTTTTCATTTTATTTTTGTAGTCCGCTTATACAAATCATATATTAACACGGGATAGCAAATTCTAGGTACCCTTCGACTAGAAATGGGAAAGATCTTTTACTGAAACTCAAGAAAATCGCATCGCAATCCGATCCGATATCGCTGTAGTGTGATGGGGTGGGGCCTTAAAGCAAAAATATCGTTATTGGCAGGGAAAAAAGGCCTTACCTTTAACATTTCGGTAAAGTTTTATATTCAGTCCGATACCTGTCATACTATCACATTTCATAACGTGAGAGTATGTAGAAGAGGATAATTTTTGGAGTTACAGAAAAAACAAAGAGAGCGTAAAAGAAGGTTACTATATCACATGTGTTTGTCTCACTGAAGTTGAATTCGACATTCGCTTGGACTTGCAAATGTGGCAACCCCATCTGGTAATATTTTGAAAACGATGTACACAATAAATTTCCGTACATATTTCACCAGAATGCTCCATTTCATGTCGAAGCTCAAGGTCTTTTTTATTTAAGTGGGGTACCATTTTTAGCGCCTCAAGTTCCGAGCTCCCTAAACACTTCCCGATGGAAATAAATTCAAGAAGGGAACTCAGTTGGATGCAAATGAGTATCCTTGGTCCAAAACACACAAAATTAACAAAAACAAAAGAAAAACTTAATTTATTGATCAATGTTTTAATTTATTAGCTATTCTAAACTTTTAAATTTAAGATAAAATAATAATTTGAAAATAAACTTTTTATCGTTGTCGACCTGCGTACATTTCATATGAAAAGATTCCCTCTCTGGCTAAAACATTACGCTCTGAAAAAAGGCCTATTTTAAGAGAATGTAAGTAATAGTGCAATGAATTAGAATATAGTCAAAAATTTGATTTAAATCCGGTTAAAAAATGAACCACTTCTAGTCATTTCAGGAAAAAATCTGTTCAAAGTATTGATCCGATTAGTATTCAGCGCCCTTTTAATTATAATCTCTTCACATTTAAAAAGGCATTGTTTAGAGTGTAACTCGATCATTCTGAATTTAGCGACATATATTATCATGAACAAGGATAGTGCGAGAAATGTTTATCATCTTAGACAATAACTTTAGCCTTTATTTTATTTATAGACATTTTATTCTTCATTCCAAATACTCCCCTTCTGTTCTACTGTACTGTTACCACACACGAAAAATAAAAAGAGTGAAATTTCGCTCGTTAGAAGAGTAAAAGTCTAAAGTTTCACTCGACAAGAGCGGAAATTCACTCCAAGACAAGTGAAATTTCACTCATTTTGGAGTAGATTAACATTCTAATGGAGTAAATTTACACTTTTCACTCCATTTCACTTACGGTAATTTGTTTTATAGTGAACTCAGCAACACTTACGAAACTAGAGGACACATATTTAAGATAAGTCGGCTATAATCATGCTGAGGGCCAAAGTCATTTGTCGAGACCCTTTTCTATCCTCGATCTTTTTGCTTCGAGGGAGTGGCGAGGATGCATTCATAAACAGCAGATACAGTCATCCAATTAAAATAATCCCCATCTTAATTCATGAATGGTTTGTTTTGATCATGTGACAATAGGTTATCGTTTTCACTGAATTTTGAATATTTTGGAGGGTAACTTTCATCGAGGCCTTCTCCGTACAGATACATTTGTAAACGCAATATTTCTCCTCAAGAGAGAGGAAAATTCTAATATTTTTGTAGGATACAGGGATATAGAGACCAATAAATCTACAATGCATATAACATCGTTATGCTCGACTGTGCCCCCCTCCTCCATCCAAACAATTAATTTCATGAGTTACGAGTAATTCGTTTCAACAAATTTTTAAGCATCGTGAATATATTTCATAACTTCTCTTTCTCATATTGAAAAAAAAATATATTACTGTCTTATGCAATCACGTCCAAGGCAAACTTTCTTTGGGTGTAAAATTTGTCAAACTCCCGAGACCTCTACTTTTTTACTTTTGAGAAAAGAGAATACTTTGGCATCTTGAGATCGATCTTCCAGGTATCCACGTTCCGTTAATATTTTTAAAGGAAATATTCCCTCCAATGACGTCAACAGAAATATATTCTTTAAAGGGCCAGAGTAGTCGACCAAACCATTTTGAAGCAAAAGCTAAACCTCGCAGTTTTTTATTTCTCTTTAAGATACAGTATCGTACATACTATTTAAGGACTTCAGTATTGCATATTAAATGTAAACCAAGCAGTTACACCTGGTAAATTTCACATTTGAGGAGAAAAAATATTGCCACATGACTCTTAGGAGCCAATCATAAAAGAGGACAGTCTACACTACACAGTGGCGTAGCTACATTTTTCCAAGGGGGGGGGGGGGACTAAGCACAGAAAATTTCCGAATTTAGTTTTAAAGTTTGAAGACTTGACTGTACTAAGGACGTAATCTCTGCTTTTTTAAGCAAGTAAGCAAATATTTGAAAATATTGAATCGCATGAAATTCTGGATTCCAGATTTCCTGTTAAGTTCGAAAAGTTGGGGGATTACTGAAGAATCTTCATTTTCTATTGGCAAATATCAGATTGCGCGGCGACCAGAGATCGCTGTTGCTACACCTGAGACCTACGAAGTAATGCTCTCTGTCTACAAATCAAAAGTCAAGATCTTATATTGTAGGAAATTGGAAACAGATATAAAAAATCATGGAAAATTTATTAAAATAGCATTTATTTGCCGGAATCACTTGATGATCTGTTGTCACATATGGCAAATTTCCGATTTTGTCATTTCCAGAGCCACGAAAAGTCTACCAAGCTGATTTACTGAACGAGCACTACTGCATAAGAAATTGCAATTTGCGGCGCGCAAATTTAATTTTTTGAGACGAATAATTACAAGTATGGATTTTATTGGAATTCGGTATCATGGAAGACGAGTTAAAAAAAAAAGATACACTCTGGTTGACCGGCATTACAATTGGTAAATTTCCATTTTTTTTTTTGTTTTTTTGTTTTTCGTTTTTTGAGAGCCACGGAGCAGTCTTCCCCTGCCCCTGTAGCTTTTCCTGTGTAGCGCCTCTGTGGCTGCAGCCCCCTTTAAGGTACCGCCCCTCAGTTGGTTTTTTCGTAGCGATAAGCTGAACGAAAAGACTTCGTCCGCTCCGTGAGCTACCTGTAGCTACACCACTAATACTAGTCTATACACTACTTCAAGTTGGGTGAGGGCATTTACCCTTTAGGTGGTGGTGGTATTTGTTAATGACAAAGCAATGGCTTCATTTTAATACACTGTTTTGACCCACATATATGACGTCAATAGTCTGATAGTAATGATCCTAATGTGTGGTTTCTAGAGGATAAAATATTTGACCAAGTAATCAACCTCGTATGCAATAAACTCAAACAGAATACGTAGCAAACAATGTAAACGAGAAGGGGAAATATGATTGCAAATAAAACTTTACTGAAAATACATTGTAGCCCAGGGCATCTATAGAACTAGCAAATGGTAGCTAAATGTTAGCTCTGTCGTAAGTGTAATCACAAACCTATTGAAATTTCTCCTAATTAAATTTTATTCCATAGACTAATAAGCGTGTGACAATATTGTAATTTTTGTCTTAATGAATCCTTTCTATTTAACTTCTCGTACACCTAAACTTAACTTGTGATCTTAACAATATTTGTCAAAACAAATTCGTTAATAATATGATTAAAATGATTATTAACTATAGAGACAATTGACGTCATAATAATCCCTGCCAGTCATGTTGGAGGACATGAAACTACGGAGTAGGCCCTACTCGACGCGCTCCCCCGAAAAAGGTGCACACACCTCGTATACAACAGAGCACACTGTGCAGTGCGCTTAGTACAAATCCATTTGTGCTTGGCATATCTGTCCTCCAGCATGTCGTAGCAATACAGTATATGACTGTATAACCTTTTAAACCTTAAAGGCCTAATGCTTTCACCTCAAGCAATTCCAATTCTAGTAACCTTCTTTCTTAATTCCCTCCCACAACTGCCTAAAATTCATCCTCATCCAGACAAAATCTCAGTTTATTGCTTCAGGGTGAGTACACAAGACCCCTATGAGTAATCAAAACATGCTCCGTACAATACATGTTGTGTAATATGACCTTCGGCAGTTTACGTTTTTCAGCTAGCTGTCAATAGAAGAATTTCACTGGGTCTACTACAAAAATGTAGTTTAGGAGGGGTTGACCCTTTAACATACAAAGGGCTGGATCCAGTTAGAGGTCATGGGACGTACAAACCCCAAATTTTACAAAACAGTTTTACATGGCAAATTTTTCAACGGTCTTTCACTCACAAGACCACCCCTCCCGAGCTGTCATTATCCACGATTCACTCAAACTACCAACATACAGGGTCCTAAATTGGTTGGGTCGAATCCTATCAAAGTTGGATTTTATCCTGTGAAATTGATATTGATACGGTGAATGGGCCTTATGAACAACATCTTGGCTTCTGGATGCCCATACCGACTTCCTATACAGTTTACGCTAACGAGTCTTCTTGCTACTGTAGATTTTAAGACCCAAAACCCAATTTAAAGGCCCAATTCTCTCACTCCATCATTATCAATTCTCCTGACCTTCTTACTTCAGCCCTTCCCAAAATTGTCTGAAATTCATCCTCATCCAGACACGATCTCAGTTTATTGCTTCAGGGTGAGTATAGGAAATTCAATAATATAATAATTATATGTAGGCTATAATCGAAACACTCTCTGTACAGTTCATGTTGTGTAATGTAAACTTTGGTACTCTTCATTGTTTTAATTTGCTGTCAATCAAAGAACTGAGCCAACATGAAATTTCTGTAAACATATATATTAATTGTAGTTAGGGGAGAGAGGATTAGCCCTTTAATGCCAGAATTGTGCAGATATAATACGAGCACCCAATTTTACCGGAATACCGATTTTTCTATTCTCAGTCAATTCCGATATTTGAGAACGGAGCTTGCAATACCAACGGCTATTGAGCCACTTGGCGGAATTGTGGAAAAACACAGTAAGGGAACGTAACATTTCATGGGAAGCAGAAAGAGAAATGTCGGTCAGATGATATCTTTTAAGTTTTTACCGATACCGTTACAGGACTTATAGAAGGGGAGTATCGCAATATTGACGTTCGGTCCAACACTACCGAAAACAAAGCTTTAAGCCATATTAAATTTGTTAAGTAGATCACACCGTTTCAAAAGCAAACACAAAGTTTTGTAGAAACTTATGTCCCTAAACATTTTAAGCTTACTTGAAATGTAGTTCATCTCTATAAGTTATAAATATTAAATAACATTTCTGTATTCAACATTTGGCAGTTAAACATTCCTACACCAGAATAAGCAGCCTTGCAACACAAGCCTACCCGCGTGACCTGTCTTTATAGGTTACTGTCATGACATATCCACTTCTTCTTCAGATCCTCGGATTGGGGAAGACCTTCCCTCCCAAGGGGAGAAGTCCATCCCATGTGCAGATGTGCCTAAATGGTTCACTTCAAACATGACGGGCAAGTGCCCGTCAGATTCTTGTCTCTGAGGGCTTCGTAAACGTGGTGAAGTTTTGTGAGAGTTTGTAAGTTTTGCGTCGTTATTTGATCGTTTTGCGTTCGAGTAGTAACTCAATTCCTCCTGGTCTTTATCGCTAGCTCCTGACGTAAATATATCCGGAAGAATCAAGTTTGACGGGGAGTTGTCATGATCGTCTTCGTAAGAATGATTTTGCGTACTGACTGTTTTTTTGCCTTTCCCTCTTTTCTTTTGCCGAGCATGACTCTGCGACGAGGACTCTAGTTCTTTGCGTAGCTCACTGCCAATATTATACGACATTGACTTCCTGTCTATTTCCTCGGCGAATTCGTCACTCGCATCGGTCGTAGTTTTTCTCCTCCGCCCCCTCCTTCGCGAGAGTGTCGGACAGCTCTTCGATAGGGGGATTCCATTGCTCCGTTTTGGGCCCTGACTGAAATGATCAAGACGACCCCCGGCAGTTCTGGATTTCTTATATGTAGGGTAACCCCCTTCCCCAGACGGAGGGGAAAGGGGGTCATTGATAGTTGGGAGCACAAAACTGTCTGAAAGAGAAGATTGGTTGGCAACCGTCCTATTTCCATTTGGATTTAAATTCATACATTTAGGAATTCTCTTGCTCCAAAAGTCTTCCTCTCTTTTGTAAAGATATTTATCTTCATCCGAATTCGAACCTTCATCGTCAGCATCTGACGTCACAACTTCTAAAGCTGCAATTGGAGGAAGGAAGCCATTGCTAAGTTCTTCCATTACTTTCGTGTTGGTCTCTCTGTGTTAATGTCACGGCAATTACGGAACGAGTTGGATTCCTTGATATTTAATTCCATTAAATGAAGGCATTTCTTACTTCTGGTAGCATTATGTGGTTTACTCCTTCAAATGAAACATTCCTCGGTTCCGTTATGTCATACGATCCCTGGACACTCCTCGAACAGAGATTGAAATGAGAGCAAAATTTACACCGCAATGAATATAGAACAAAAATCAACTGGCAGTATATTTCTTCCAAAATCTTGATTGGTTTCACAAACAAAAACAAAGCCAATGTAAACGTATCTTTAGATTTTAGTTACCATGGAATCCAAGATAAATCTGAGAATGGTGTGATCGAATCATTCCGTTAATTCAACTTCCTGAATGTATAGTCTGGTAACAAATAACATTGTCCTTCACTTGGGTCAAAAAATGTCGCGACTGTAGAACTGATTCTCTGCAAACATTTAGGATCCTAGTGAGAATCTATTTCCGTTTCTAAGCTGGGAGACTTTTAGAGAATATTGAAATTGTTTGCCGTGTTATCAAGCTAATGGCATAACTGTCCGCGGCTACAAAGCGCACGAATTTTCCATGTGTAACCAGCAGTATTACTTGAAACCAATGAGACAATTTTAATTCCATTGGAAATTCTGAAAAAGGTATTCAATTCCAGCAGCTATTCTTTTGACGCTTTTAGTAAATTAAAATTTGGCTCTGTAAGAATGCATTTCGTTGATACAGTCTTGTGTCGGCAATAAGACGCAAAAGGCATCGAAGTCGTCAGTGTGATAGCTCAACCGAAAAGAGTTTCTAAATTGTAAGCTGACAGAGAGCTCTTGTTTTGACCAGTGTCAAGTTCTAGAATCGTCGAAAATTTTAGCAAGTTTCATTTTCTCTGATCAAACGCTTCAAGAACTTCAAACCTACACGTTGAAAAAATGGTTTCACTATCAAAATTGATTAATCCTCAACACTTGTTTCTTTTCTTTTAATAAAGACGCATTCTAGTCGCGAACTAACACAATTCTTAAACATATCGGAACTGCATATATGCTCTAGGCAAGTTTACAAGACATCTTATAGGATAACTTCACAACACAAGAAAGTTTAGCTATCTGTTCTGTCGAAAGTGGCAAAAAATCCTCCCCGTCGTAATATGCCGAGGATCGGGTTTAACATGAATACAAATCCGAGACTTAATCTTTCTGTCCTTAAATTAAGGACGTTTCAAACATCAAAATAACGTCTTACGTGTTGATATGTAAGATGCCGGCATTTTCTTGTCCAATCTTTGGTTGCTCATGAGCCGGGTCTGGTTACTGTTATGCAATGCGCTCCTTTGAAGAACAAAGACTGGAACTCTCCATCAATGTAATACTATTCCTGTTATATATACATCACTAGAATATAAGATGTGGACATTTTCCATGCGCTGTCTCGAAGTTCGTAATTTCTGTGAAGGAAGATCATGTGCTTTTTGTCAGTGATTTCAGCTAAAACTTGTCACCAATAAATGGTCACTGACAACGGTACGGTGCACTTAGTGTGTATTGATGTACCTATAAAACCCACGTAACGAAAACCTGGATACACAGTTCTGCAATAGAGAAAGAGAAATCAATGAGCCCACCATTATTTATTGTCTTCTTGAAAAGTTTACTCAAAGAGAGTCGTATTGATTTTAAAACAAGAAGATCCTCTCCGGTCTATTCAATCCCGAAGGGTTAGTTTAGATTTCTCTGTGTTTAGGCAAGTGCTTTATTTCAAGCTTTCAATTAGTTCATTCGTTCGGAACTCTGCCACCGGTCGTACAGGGGAAACACGGGGCAGGTGTTGCCAGATGGAAAATAGAAAATATGTTGCGGAATATATTTAAATACATGATGACGGGTGTAACCCATAATGGTTTAAGTAACATAATTGCTTAAGTTACAGAAAATCTCTCGGAATATAAATGTTTTTTTTCTGACATATCATTCAAGTAAATGTACTAATAGCTCATTTTTAAAAACACCGTTTAGCCGATGAATATTTATATCTGCACAATCCCAAACATATAACGGTACATGAACAAACTGGTCAGCTGGCTGTACGTTTCCTTGCAAAATATGTAAAGATTGATATGCAGGTGGCTATACGCATCTCAAACTTAAAAATAATATAGTGTACATTTCATCCTGGGTTCCATAACTAAGGCCTACAAGCAAAAATTCAAACGTTCTAAATATCGAATACTTATAACAGCACGGCGGATCCTGCCGCATTGCTTGCTGAAAGTTAGCTTGTTGATCACATTAAATATTCATAGGCGTTGCACAACAGAGACGAGACAGAAGTCTTTTATGTACAGTTTTCTTGTTGCCAATGAAATATTGATTTTGTGACTGTTTTCTTTGACTAGAGGCGTCCCCTTTACATATGATCCTTTATAATGCGACTGGTTGATCACTTAAGATGTGCCTTGCTTACCTTGAAATAAATGGATTAACACTTCATGTTTCAAATTTGTCAGGCCAAGCGAGACCGTTTCATGAGGTTACGTACGTGTGTAAATGAAACATTTTTCATGTTGTTAGCTATGATGAGAGCCTTCGTTTGCATCAAAGACAAAAAGGAATGTAAAATAACCCCCCAAAAGTATAGTAGACAGCCTGTGCACTGCTCAAGTGCTTCTCTTTTTAAATAACAAAATCAAAAAGGAAGAGAGGGTAATTCAAAACAATGCATTGATGAGCCTCGATCGCCGACTAGTAGTATCAAATGTTGGCCTGGGTCTGTTTGTTTTGTTTTTCCTGATTTACGGGGCCTGAGTGCAAAATTTTACAGTTATACCATGGAGCTCCATGGTTATACTAACTGCATGATGGTGCTTTTAAAATGCAGGTACTCTTAAGATGATACACCAGATCCTTGCCCGAGAGGTTTTTCCTTCCTTCAGTGGTATAGACCCCAAGTTCTAAAGTGTGGCCCTTGTTGTAACGGTAAAGATTAAAGATATCACTGTTTTTTGGTCACTTCCATCTGTCTGCCTCATTCGAAATGAATTTCATAGAGTAAAGGTGAACTGAGGGTTTGAATTGGGATGAACCGAGAAATGCTGTAAGACTATCTCAATGGAGGCGCAACTATTTGTATGTGCGAAGCGTTAAACTTGGAAATTTTTGGCTGAAAACATACTCCAGACCACCCGAACATGGCATTTCGGGCAAGTTTTAATTGACGTTTTTGTGTTCATTTACATTTCACCGCACCTCCCCCACATACACTTAAACAGGATTCCGCATATTGTTGGGATACCAACAGCGTAGCCAGGATTGTGTCTTGCCAGGGGTGTCATAGGGGGGGGGGGGTTGGCACGACATGAGGGAAAGTCTAATGATTGAGAGAAAAACGGCTATTTTTGGTGTTTTGCATTGCAAGGTTGGGTCATGGGGGGTTTCTAACCCCCAAACCACCCCTGGCTACGCCACTGGGGGACACGATTCCATGATACACCTGTTCGGTGCCACTGTTTTTGTACATTGCTTTACACCTCGGCTACACTCCAGTTTTGCCCCAACTTCATAGAGTTGAGTTTCAGTCCCGTCCCTGGAAGAAGGTTTCTCAGTTGAGTGGGAAAGAAACGCCGAAAAAGTAGTAACAAACAGCACAAGATGTCTTTATCTTCCAAAATGACATTTTTAGTGAAGGCCATTAAACCAATCTCTTCTGCCACCCTCCTCTCTTACACTTACATCTCGGCGGTCCAAGCATCGACTGTGTCTACCGCTGTGACCGAGTTGATGATGGTGATGGCAGTTGAGGTGACGAAGCTTATAGCAATTGGAGAGATCGATGTCCATGCTGGACATAAGATTAGATGGGCTTTTCATCAAGAGAAAATTACACTGCCAGTTTTCCTCAGATTTGGGTCAGAGAGGGTGAGAATGACCTGCGTCGGTTGACGCGCAGGCTGTTAAAAACCTTAAAAGGGCATCGGCAGGCAATTTGGGTCCATTGGGAACATATGGACCATCCGCCAAAGGTTTTCTCATCTGAGTTGACCTATTCAAATCAGATTTGATCTATGTTAAGCTGGTTTACCATCGACGTGAGGTTGTAATTTTGAAAACTGCTTCTATTACCTTAAAGGGACAATCCTCTCACCCCAAACTACACTTCTAGTATAGGGTAACAGAAACTCACAACTGGTTCAGCTTTTTAATTGACTGCTAATTCAAACAATGCAGAGTATCAAAACTTATATTACACAGCACGAACTGGTCTGATAGTGTTTTGATTATACACATTGAGCTTTCTTTATTCACCCTGAAGCAAAAAAATGAGATTGTGTCTGGATGAGGGTGAATTTCAGACAATTGTGGGAGGGGCTTAATTAAGAAGGTTAGGAGAATTGGTACTGTTTGGGATGAGAAAATTGGGCCTTTAAAAGTCCAACCCGGCATAGTTCAGTCCCTAAAAATAAATCGCCCTATGTACCTAATCTGTAGAGGGTCCAGAAAGTAAGCTGGCAGTCCTCCAGTTCCATTGCAAAGTAAAGGTCATTTTATCCGCTTTTGGACTCAAATGATGAAGTTAACGTAATATTTGTACAAATTCTGCTTTTAATTTATCACTGACATGTTAACAACTTCTGATGCCCCGTGCCTGAAGTCGATACATAATTTAATGACGTTATTTTTTTAGCTTCCCTACTGTAAATTATTTTATATCCTACCGATGATTGAAGGGAAATACTGCGTTTGTTTTACAAGAAAATTCAGTCCTTTTAAAACCAACATTTATTAACACTGAGTGATAAATGGTTAAAAATAATGCAGTATGGTGGTCTTCTTTTCAAGAAATAAATTTTCCTCAGGTTGAAATTCAATTATATCTGTATTTGTTGCTCAAGAGTTTTTCCACCCAAACTTTCAAAATTTCAAATGATGCAACCTCCATATCTCTTCTTTTTCACAATATTTCGAGGAGATGAAACTATTTGTGTGGTGTATGTTTGACAATGAACGGTTTGATAATTTTCTTGAGCTATTTTCTTTAACGCTATGTTGGAAAATTTCAAACGCAATATTTAAAAGGAAGGTTTGTTGCCTGGGTGAGTTGGTGTGAGGCCGGGACCATAGTCATGGGCAAAACCTGTGGGGGCAGTTCAAATACTGCCTACGTAGAGCGCCTCCATCACCTGGAAATCACGAGGTTTATTAGCGATTTGTAAATCTCAGAGGGTACTTTCCCCCTCCCCACAGGCTACAGCACTGATAAGGGCAGACAATCTTAGGATTATCACAAGAAACTCATCATTCTAGACTTGTTAAACTTTGTTCAAAAACTGAAAAACTAGTTATAGAAGAGCAAGTTGACGCTGGCGATTGACCACCTACACAGTTCACCTATTTTCCCTATTGCTGTGATACATAGAAACATGCGACACATGTTGACGAAACATAAGAGCAGGCTAAAGTTGTGTTTCCACGAGGAGGGCGCGGACGCGGACGCGGACTAAAAAAAAAATCGCTCACCGTTATTTTCAATGGAGCCGTTTCCACGAGGCGAACGCGGACGCGGTTTTTCAAATCGCTCGTGTAGCGATTTTACCCGCGCCAGCGAGCCTGCCCGTTATCACACGAGCTTGTAGTAACTGCAAAGTACACTGAAGAATAGGCTAATCGCATGTGTCCACTTGTTGAATCGCAAAGTAGTACAGCCGATTGTGCAGGCTACTGTTTCCACAGCGAGGTCAGTATAGTTCAACTCTTCAGCAGTGGCAATCACTATGGCCTCAAACCGCGGTTATCAAGAGAGCAAACCAAAGAGCTTATCGAGCTGGTGCGTCAAAAACCGTACCTGTATGATGTGACTGAACCGGACCATTTTGACGACGTGGCCTGCAAGGAAATGCGCAGAGAGCAATGGTTACAGGCTCAACACTTGTGCCCGCCTCCACCCCCGCCCGCGTCGGCCTCGTGGAAACACAGCTTAATTGACGTGATTCGTCAACTAAGCATTTTCAAGCATATATTAACAGCAATGTGTAACTGATCCTTTCTTTTTCTTTCAAAACTGAGTTGCAAGTTGTATAAATTGTGGCTAAATCACTCACCTATAGTCAGTGCCAATGTCTTGGTTGCAATGGAGTCACCAGAAAGACATCTCGTGGACAAGTAGCCATTTGAATGATCCAGCAATATAGCTCAAAATGCGGTACGAACTTCAAATTTGTCAATAAACTGGTTTTATTTGGCTGGTCACTCAAATGAGGGTTCAAAGTGCGGACAAGGTGATTAATACTGTGGATAACATATAGGTTAAAGGTCTTCGCTTCGTTTTGTTCTGTCTGACGCCACACACATGGCATTTTTCACTGTTTTTATGAGAATCACTGAACGCTTGATAACTGAGTACATAGAAAGAAGACGTTGCTCCAACAACCTTACACTATTAAACCAAAAAAAACGGTAATATCATGGTTTCCCAACAGTCAAGAATCCGCATAAAGCAACTACCTGATGCGATGTCGAGAAGTAACCTAAAATACTTAATTAAATATGTTGAAGTTCTCCGAGCCTAAGAAAAATAATTCCGTAAGGACAATTATTTCTATGACTTTTTCGCACAGTACATTAAAAAGATAACGCGAATAAATTGTGATGGACGAAAATTGACATAAAATGTTTATTCGGTCAATGTAATTCAGTGATCGTTATGCTTCATGCTTCGTAGCAAATCATCTACTCCTTTAATTTTCCAGTTATCTGGAGACTTCACTCGTTGCAAAATATCTACACGTTGTAGAATTACAGGTTTGACAACCGTAGCAGAGAGATGTCCCTGTCACATAAGGTATCAATATTTGTGTTTTCAAGTTATTCCCTTCAGCTTTGTTCTTTTGTCAGATGAGTGAGGTCTAACCGAATCCGAACAGGCAGATCATTGTTAGACTCTGATTTTGTCAACCCTTAATTTGGGATCATCAGCCACGCTTAATCAGTGCCGTCGGAAGGTATTTTCGATTGGAGGGCTGACTCGGGCTGACTATCTAATCGGAGCGCCACCATCGGTTGGCGCGGAGCGTACAGAAAATTTTGAAAAATTGCAACCCCTCAGACAGCCGGAAATGACATTTCCCGGGCTTGTTAATAGTATCTAAGCAGTCGTTATTTTGACCTTTCGTTGTAATAAAAGTTTCACTTCAAAAAAAAAAAAAAAACTATATATGGCAAAATTATTGGGGGGGGGGGGGTGGGGCTGCAGCCCCCAACAGCTTCCGACGGCCCTGTTAATCTTTCCATTTTTTTCACTTGCACCATGATGATGGATCACTGTACACAGGAAGCCCCTTTTAATGTCTTGAGTAATGATGGAGACAAAAATCAAGCAGATCACAGTTTGATGGATCCCTTTAAAGATGTTCTGTCGTCTCAAAAAAATGCAAAAGAAACCTACAGGTATTACGGATTTCCAATGACGTCACACCATACTCTCATCTTGACTTCGGTTACGAATCGATTCGACACACTTTCGATACGGTGTGATGTGACGTCATCATAACCCGGCATAATTTTATTTGCATTTTCATGAGACGACAGATGATCTTTAATGACCCACTCTACTGGGCTCACTGTACTCTTCTACAGCGACAGTACGCCAACTATAACTTGACGCGCTGCTCACCAATTCCGTCCTTTTGCGTCAGCCAGAGATTGAAGGTTAATTTTGGTTTTGTTATTGCCTCATTCGTCTCTTTATGACCCACTTATCTATTTGAAAACCAAGCGTCAATTGAAATGGGCGAAACCTTTGAACTGATTGGCCTAGGATTTCGGTGAAAAAGGTAAAGCTTTCTTATATTTGTCTTTATCCGTTATTTGGCACTCCTTTACGCACGGATTTGCTGCTAGTCAAATAGCTACTCAGCAATTCAAGTGAATAGACAATACGAATTAAAGGAATGGATGCAGGAATTAATGTTCAAATAAATAGTGACGTTTCCGTAATTACCCAATAGGACAATTTGGAGCGATTAGCAGTGAGTTTTTTCACCTCAAGGATCTACGTTAGAAATCTCAGAGTTTGGAACAAAAAGCGGCCACGGTCGATGTACAACCAACGTGTGCCTCCTTGTGGCACAACAGGTTTTTCTAGTTTCATGAAAGTAGATCCCCAAGTGCTGAATAGGGAACAAATGCATTACCAGTGGATCAAATAGATTCAATAATCTCCACTGGTTTCAAGTTATTTAATTAAAGTGTACCTCAAGTCAAAGGATTCAAAAATATATATTAGACAGAGCATGAAAAATGAATTCTAACAGTCTACCTCCCGTCTTCATAGGATTTTCCTGAGCTGAGATATAAAATGTTGAAGTTTATTTACTCAATATAAAATAGTACATTGGGCAATAATTTGTGATGTCATTGTTGTACTACTCAAATTACAATGTTTGTATTTCTTTGTTTTTCTGAAAGTTACTGCACCTTGTGCCAAGGTGTGATAGCACTCTTACTCTTCTGGGGTGATGTAATTAAGTCCTCTCTGTGCAACATGCTCTGGAAACAAAACAGGAAGTGTTCAAGGTCATGAAAACATTTTTTACTTTAAAAGGAAACAAAATGTGAGACTTACTACAAGAAAGTCACAAATTATTGCGCAACAGACCAATATGTTTTCAGTGAATTAACTCCAACATTTAATATCTCAGCTCAGGAATGTCCTATGAAGATGGGAGTTGAACTGTTTGAATTCACTTTTCATGTTCTTTAGTATATATTTTTGAATTTTTTGACTTGAAGTACACTTTAAACAGTGGCGGCGCCAGAATGTCAAAAGTGTGTGTGGGGGGGGGGGGGGAGCAGGTGGAACTAGGGGAAAAGGACAGTGGGGGCAAAACCTGTCCGGCACAGCCGCAAAACCGCACGAAACTGAGCGTGAAACCGAGACCAAGGCACCCATTATTGAGGGTGGGGTGGTCCAGAGGGCGGAAGCTCCGTGGTTTTAGCATTTCTTTGTATGGCAAATGAAGTCTCTTGAGAGGTGTATTATTTATTTTGGGGGTTAATCAAACTTCTGACTGACCTAACTTGGGGGCAAGGGCAAAATCGGGGGGGGGGGGCAAATATCCCCTCTTGCCCCACCGTAGCGCAGCCACTGTGTGTAAAGCTTGATAAAAAGAGAGACACATTAACATAAGAGTATAAGACGTGAGGCAGGTAATATACCAACGTCCTCAAATTAAGACGTCATAGCAAACCTTGATGACAGCTTAGGAGTGGGAGTAAACGTTCGGTTTTGCGACTCGATTCTCCGCCAGAGAGTCGCGGGGACTTTGCAAAAGATCCAACAACTGAAGTTCTTTAAATTGTTACCACTAGAGATGAGATAAATGTAGGACCCTAGGTCCAGAATAGGGAACAAATGCATCCCCAATGGAGAGAGCAACATGTAGTCAAAATTGTGACACGTGGGACGTCGACATATCTCAAAGTTACTAAAGACACATGGGCCTATTTGCCTTTTGCAGAAGGTAGTGATCAAAATAAAACAAAGTAACTTTTAGTCTGTAAGATCATTTCTAAAGTTTTGATTGATAATTATAAAATACCTAAGTTATTTTTTCCAGGTATTTAAGTTTTATTGTCATTTGGTTTTCTAAATGGGAAGGGAACGTAATCTGCGCGGAAGGGAAGACAATTATCCACACATGGCTACGTACATGGATAAACAATCACAATTGGTGACCTTCTACGCGCACCTAAAATCTCCATTTGGGTGGTATATGGATCACCGAAGACAAAGACTTTCTTTGGGGGAGGGGGCGAGGATAAAGGGTGCACTAAAACTGTCCGATTATCAGAAGGGCTGTCCAGGTTTGCCTAACACCCCTTGATGGCATAACATGTCAACCATTACTGAAAGAGATTATGTACAGTATTTTATCACATACACCTCAACTGTATTGGGCAATTCCCTGGAGAGGGTGGAACAGATTTTCTCAATGGGGGCTAAGGCCCCCTTCCCTTATCCAGTGCCTTCTTTGGTATAGTTAATCCAGGTCTTTCCAAATTGCACCTGTATATGGTGTGCACCATGCCAGGACCGCATGGAATCAATGTTGGGAAACCAATATGCATATTAGGCAATAATTGGCAACATTGTGACTAACATGATGTTCCAGGATGATGCGTGGGGAGGGTGGAAGGGTGGTACAAACCAATAACCAGAAAGCCAAAAGGCTTAGTGATTCCTTGCCGAAAAGGGGGTGCTTTGTTGTCCTCATAAACCGCTGAAAACGGTGACCTCAAATGACCTTTGACCTCTACCAAAACAATAGGGTTCTTCCTCTCAACATGGCAAATCTATATACCAAATATGAAAAGTGTCGGTCATTCCTAACTCAAGATATCGCGATTACAAAGTTTTCAGTCTTTGACGTCTGGTGACCTCGAATGACCTTTGACCTCCACCAAAAACAATAGGGTTCTTCCTCTCAACATGTCAAATCCATATACCAAATAGGAAAAGTGTCAGTCATTCCTATCTCAAGATATGGCGATTACAAAGAGCGTCACAAACACACATACACACATACATACACACGCACACACACATACACACGACATCATCACATAGATTCCTTGCCTGCCTTCGGGTAGGAATCAAAAACATGGATTACCTTTCCTTTTACAGTTGAAACATGTTTTTAAACATGCTAAGAATTGTAAGAACTTTCTGCATCCAAGAGACAAATTAAGATGGCACCATACCATTGGCTACAACTGACCTTTTTTTGGTAAATATACAAATGTTTAACATCACGAAAGTCATTTACCATGGAAATAAAACCTGTAACTGGTGTAAACCAAAAATGAAGACTATTAAATATTGTGGTATCCATTTACCTCACACTTCTATTCGCAAACGTTTTTCATGCAAGCATATATATTTTATATAATATTTCATATATTTGAAAAAAAAGAAAAAATATTTAAATTAATATCAACAATGGCTTCATTATCTTATGCTTTTGAAACTTCATTCAAAAATAAAGAAAATAAAAATAAAAATGAAGTATGAATATCAACCAGATGGCACTTTAGAATATCTAGGTGTAACTGGTGTAGGTAGCAAAATGAGAACTAGAGAGTGCACCTAAAATTTTTTGTACAAAGGATTAATTTAACAAGTTTCAGATGAATAAACAAAGCAAAAAACTTCCTAAAAAACTTAAAAACAGCTGCATATAAAGTTCAGGTATATATAAAATAATTCCGTGCACATATTTTTGTGTGCCTTAACTTTTTAAATGTGTTTTCAACTGCACCCATGAGAAAATGAGTGAAGCAGAGGCATGACTGAGGTATTTACCATGGGAAGGTATGAAGCTATGTGGAGCACAAGGTGTGTAAATATAACATGAGGTAAGGTTAATTATGGGAGCAGCATATTTGCCATAATGGGATTTTCCAATCGTGGAGGTGATGTTTTACTACCAGGTATGACCCTAATAAAACTACCCTTAACCATGCCACTTAAACAACCAATTAATTAACTGATGCACAATTGCCCTCTAATAAACAAAAGAATTGCTCCAACTTAAGAGCACAGAGTACTAGTGGCATAGCCACGGAAGGGCGGGGTCAGAACCCCTTGTTACAACCGATAATGTAAAAAAAAAATTTACCGATAATGTAAAAAAATCTTTAAACCGATAATGTAAAAACTGTTCAAACGAGGGTTTCTTATGGTCCTACCTATATGTGTATGTTTGAGAGAGTACTGTAGGCAGGCAGGTAAGCTGAAAGGCAGGGCGGGAAGCAAATAGGTTCGTGTGTGTGTGCGTGTGTGCATGCGTGTGTGCGTGCGTATGTGCGCAGGTACCCTGTGTGAATTTATTGGTGTATACACTCTTAACACAATTGGGCAAACATAGCACTTGCTACATTGTTGGGGATGAGAAAATTGCTGGGCCAGACATCACAATTTTGCCTTATTATGACATAAATTTCTTCCAATAAATTAAACGAAGTCTTAAAAATGTTTCGTGAGCTATGGTACTTTTTGCCCATCTGTTCTTAGAGTGTATAATGGACTATGTTGTGTCTGAGTGAAGCCTTCATCATGGGAGTAGCCAGGACTTTTTATTGGGGAGAGGCGGCCAACTACAGAGCCTGATTGCCGTCTGGGGGATTTTTTTGAATAATAAAGTACCCTAAGATATAGGCTAATCTGGTGCTAATATCATTTGCATCATTAGCATCATTTGATGTCATTCTTTCTGTACTATTACAAACTATTTTTTTTAGAATTCGATTGTGAGTATATATGGCCCCTGGCCTCCCTCTAGCTATGCCATTGGCCTGCACCTGATTTAAGACTGGGTTTATGAATACTCAATTGTCGCTCTATCAGTGAAGGCGCTACAGGGAGGGGGAAAAATGTTGAGGAAACATAGCTCATGAAACATTTTTAGCAAACTTTGTTAAATTTATTGGACAAAATTTATGTAATAATAAGGCAAAATCGTGATGTACACACACACCCACCCACAAAACCATTTGCTCCCCGCCCTGCCCGCATGCCGTTTGTCACCTTACCGGCCTGCCTACCTACATACTCTCTCAAACATATATACCTATAGGTAGGACCATAAGAAACCCTCGATTGAACAGTTTTTACATTATCGGTTCAAAGATCTTTTTACATTATCATCTCATTTTTTTACATTATCGGTTCCAAAAGTTTTTACATTATCGGTAATTTTCTTTTACATTATCGGTTGTTTTTACATTATCGGTTAATTTTTACATTATCTGTTGTAACACCCCTCCCCCCCCCCCATGACCCAACCTTGCAATGCAAAAAACCTATTAAAATCACAGTTTTTTCTCTCTATCCTTAGACTTTTCCCTCATTTCTTGCCTTAAACCCCCCTTCCCATGACACCTACCCCTCCCAGATGACACCTTCCCCTCCCCCAAAACACAATCCTGGTTATGCCCCTGTAGAGTACTGCAGGATTGAGAGTATAATTCCTTTTGAGCAAATTTTATTCTACTTTTCTAATTCTCTAATTCAAAATGATTGGCTTACTTTCCTCTGAACGCCTTTTGGCGATAGGTTAGATGGCTCTGGGCTCATTTTTTGTGATGGAGCAAGAGAAAGTTTTGCCCAAATAATGGCACCATTTATCATGTTTTTCTCTTACTTTGCCAGAATGGACTAACTGTTTTTGCCTGAATTTGGAGGCTAGTGCCCCCCCCCCTGCACCCCTGCCTTGTACTTCTATGGTTCTGAGTATACCATCCTAGACCCACTAAAGTATGATTGCTCAGGGTAAAGTATCTAAAACCAACTCTGTTTTCTTACCATCAGAGGATACAATACAATAACCATCCTTTCATCTGTATGTGCACAGCTGGTTCGTAAAATGGTTTGTGTCAGCTGTGTACCTATACCTTCATGACAAGCTGGCACCAACTGTTGGGAAAGCTGGAATACCATTACAAAAGCCACATACTGAAACATTCGAACCCAATGCTCTTGTGAAACATATCTGTGACAATGACAACATTTCAAATTGTTTTAGGTATATAAGTTTGGGAAGGTTAAGACCGGATAAAGATTAGTTTAGGTAAGGTCTCGTGGTCCATCGTTGACTTAAGTCAGGCCAACCACAGCATTTTTCCAGTTGTGGCTCACTTCTTCTTTCCACCTCCATTGTTTTACTGTATGCTGAGCACCAGGCACAATTGCAATAGGTTTCATTTTTTAAGTCTTTTTTATATGAAAATCAGATAAAGACTATTTTCTGGGCATATGCATGTCTTCACTTTTTACAGTTGCAAATAACTTTTTCAAACTTGAATTAAGTGGTAAAAGGATGTTATTGTGTATTCAAAACATGTTACAGTATCCTATATGCACATCACTGTTGATATGCGAATGCACTGCAAACTGTAACCTTGTCCGCAATCCAAACAAAACAAGCTGTTTTTTTGCAATGCTATTAGAAATCTCACAAAAGTACAATGGGTCTATAACGAGAAACCTTACTTTGTCTACTGCAGATATTTTTCACCATGAAATAATTTCTCACTTCAGGCTCTACGAGAAATGTTTTCTACCTCCACTGCAATTAATATGAACAAGAATGTTCAAATAAAAAATGTACTTAAATTCATTTCAGTGAAGAATGCTTATTGATAACATTAACACGATAGATGGTTTCTCTACACAGTTTAAACACACCTAAACTGCTTTATTTATACCAATGTACCTTTATAGCAACTAACTCTCTACTAAGTTTTCAGTAACACATAATGCAATGGAAATATGCAAACATGTATTCCTAATGATAACTAAAGCAACTTTCAAATATTAAGTAATATCAATATAAATTTATTTTACAAAAAAACCATCTTGATTTGCATTGTTAGAGCAATATATTTTAATGAAAAAGTGCACCCTTGGCAACTGGGACTTCAAAAGTCCAATTAGAACACTCTATTTGCATAAAAAAAAATCAAAATGCAAGAACACCATCACTTTACTCACTCCATATTACACAACCAATAAAAATAATCAACTTTTCCCTATCAGACAAATTGTTTTGTCCATAAAATGTTTTGACATCCTGTATTCTAGTATGGCATCTCTAAGGACAATGTCATACTTTCCCCAGAGCTGAAGTGAGAGCAACATAGCTAATATATTAAATATTAAATATTTTTAAATAAATTTTAAAATATTTTGAGGTATATATATGTATTAAAGTAGTGGGCATTATGTCTTTAATTAGAATTTATTTCATTACAATCTCACAATCACAAACTTGAGTTTCTAACAGTAGCAGAGTTTCTTCCATTAACAGTTTTACATAAAACTATAATTTCATATTTAAGAACACTTTCTTCCTAAATAGATTAAACTTTTTCCAAGAAGAATTAAATAAGAAGCTCCCTCTTTGCAAGGCAACTATCCTCCATGAATATTCAGCCCCCTGCAAAATTTTATTGAACTCTTCTGTATAATACAGTGTGTATGCCAATGACTACAAGAAGGTACACTGTTACTATCTCAGTTACTATGATACTTATTTCCTAAACTGAAAACTAATTACTGTTGCATAAATCTATATAGGCATTCTAGGGTTGCCTTCCATAAATGACAAATTATGCAGTCACTAATATGATCCAATCAAAAACAGATTAATTTCAGGCATACTGCAACGTTGCAGCTTTTCTGGAAACACTGCAAAGCATTGATGTCAAATTACAGAAGGACACTGTAGATGATACGGTACAGGGGCCCGTTCCACAAAGAGTTACGCATGATCTTAAGTATGATTTACTGTTGGCTCAAGTATGGTGAATCAAACTTAAGATTGTGCGTAACTCTTTGTGGAACGGCCCCCTGTACTATTAAAGCCGACACTCTACTCAGTACAATGTAGAGACAGTGAACTTTTAATATCATAAAGGCTAGTTTTGTCTGGAAGGTGTGAAAGACAGCTCTTTTTTAAAAATTTGGAGGGGCCAAAAGTAATTTCCTCTGTACAGGCCAAAAGAATTGAGCCTCTGATGAAGCAAACTAGTGTCAATTACTTAACATCAAACACCAAAAGGGAATTATACTTTCATACTTGATAACATGAAAATGATCCATTGTGCACATAGAATGCACAAAGGCTAAACCTCAATGGGTTCAAATGTGAATGGTCTGTGGTGTTACTCCTCTTTTTCTTTCCACATGTTCACACTATAGACAACCCAGGAGAAAATGCCTGATGAGACCTGTTGAAAATACAACGAGTTTGAACAGGTATTAACAGGTATGAACAGGCAATGTTCCAGTTACCTGTTGGAGTGATGAAAATCGACAGGCATCAACAGGCAAACACCAAGAAAGCTTACAGGTCCCTGTTGGTACCTGTTAGAATCCTGTTAAAAACGGCTTGATTTTGTTTCCAATTACCTGTTGCACCAGTTAAAACCTGTTCAACAGGTTTCAACTGGAATTTTCTACTGGGGAATCCAGACAGCAATTAGAGGTCTGATTTTAGTCGGCCATAACTGGGTTGTACACTAAATTGTATCTTGATTCCCTCAGTTTCACTGAATATGAGAGTTTGAAGTTCATGCACACAATAAATGAAGACAATTTAAGGCTGACGGACCCCACTAATAGTCACTAAAAACAAGGGCTGATCGGATTTGTCTATATGTATAATCATCACTTCATGAAGGAGGAGATTGATGTTACTTTTGCCAAGCTGTTGCTTTGCAATTACTGATCATTTTTAACATTAATATATGTTTAATACTTAAAGTCAGAAATCAGGACACTCTGATTTTTATAGCTCTCAAAGCTTAGGAAAACTGAACACTTCTGCTTAAAACAGAATGGTTGGCAAGTACATTTTTAACAAAGAAAGTTACTAATAATAATTAGCTGATTTACATAGCCGACATATCCATAAAGCTCAAGGCCATATAAATAAATCATTCACAATCTGTTCGTTCCAAAACTCATTCTAAGGCCCCTGGAGATCATACAACCCTGGCTGCCATTTTGATGATCAGGGTTTCAACACTTTGATACTTGGTATGTGTCATAACCCTTCTTGAATCTTTTATGTTGAACATCAAATAAGATAGCAACAGGTCCCATTTTTATAGACTTCGGTATGACTCGACCAGGATTTGAACCCCCGGCTCCCAGCTGAGAGGCAGATGCTCTAACCACTAGGCCAACCAGTCAGTTGGAGCACATTAAAAAGTACAATTTAGATTGTATAATATCCCTTAAAATACCAAATCTGTCTCTAAAGAATAAAAGATACTTTAAGGACATGAATTAAGGATGTGAAATGGATAAAAATAGACACTGATAAATTGCCTACTGGACAGTACATCTGCAGGGTTCCCAGCTTTTCACAAAAAAAAATTGACTGATTATTCCCTGCCTTTCCTAGAAGAACTTCCTAAATTTCAGGATAACTATCTTTTCCTTTTTCCTTGTTTACTATTTGCTAATGCTGCTTGGAAAATGAACAAAATGAATCACTCACTTCCTCATTTAGATCAATTAAACTCATGCTTTAAGGCACATTTTTGGCCAGAAAAAGGGGGGATTTATTTAGCAGGTTCTTCTTTATTTTCAGTTTGACAGGGAACAAGGTCTAGGGGTTGGACAAGATTGAATAGTATTTGGATACAATGAATAGTACTGAAACTTTCGAGGGAGAATAAAAAGAAGTTTCAAATTCTAAGAAAATTTTACAAAAAAAAAATTTAACTTTGTACCAAGTTGAGGAAAGGTGTGAGCCAACCAAGTTTGTCAGGAAATAATCTGTTTCAATAACTGTAATTTCCAATTTCAAAATAACAATTACAATACCACAGGCAAGATTTCCTAGTTGGTAGTAACAAAGAGTCACCCTTCCCTCTGTGAGTTACGGAAGGAGGAGCATGAAAGATCTAGCAAACACAACCTATAGGTTGGATTTATGCAAATAAATGTAAATATATGTAAATATCTTTGTGGATGGAATACAAGCTCATAAACAGATGGTCCAATGGATAGGGCAACTGCTGCTGTGAATAGCCCTGGTCAATAGTTCCTAAAAGGGATACCATTACACCTTATGAACTTTTCATTATTTTATGATATATTCTAAAGGCATATACATAAATTTCACTGAAGGGAGAGTCTTGATGCATCAGAGAATCTCTAATTGATTTTAAAGTTGAGTTAGTTTGTGAAATTCACCAGCTTATTTCAAACCAGTGAACTTTTCTTCACATTAAAATAGAAAATGGTCAGACAGGCAATCCTCATATTCTACATGTACATATTTGGCTTTTTAAATATGTAACCAGTCATTTTTTCAAATTATGCACAAAAAAACTAACAAGCCTCACTACAAACAAATTCAAAATTTAACATTTGCGTAACTTTTGGAAGAAAAATTTCACTAATTTTGCTAAAGTAAGCATTGTAAAGTGATAATACCCTCTAAACACCCTCAAAATGTTATCAACATCTATTCAACATGCACCTTCATATGAAATGAGTTTGTCTCAAGATAAAACTGTTTACTGATAAATGGGAGTTGCACTCTTTTTCACAAAAATGTCATGTGGCCTATGCAAGCAAGATAAAATAGTAACTTCCCTGTATATTAAGCAAGGTTTTTTATTTTAAGTGTATACATGTAAGAGGTAGCTATATTTGGTACAGGTATATTAGTAACAGTTAAAACCCAAAAGAAAAGTGTAAATTATTTTTTAAACAACTTGTTCTGGGTGCTCACTTTGTTTAATACTGACATTTCTCCATGTATCTGCAACAGTACAGTCTGCTAATGATTTCAACCAAGCACAAAACCCAGTGATATACACAGCTCACCCTCGCCCTTCCCCGGACACAATAATGCCTGACCTTTCAGAAGCATTTGGAAGTCAACAAGATACTCAGGTTTCATGTATATTCAATGAAAATCAAAATAGCAAGTTAGGAAATCATTGCAAAAGTCACTAGTAAATCTGACAGATTTAAAATGTGTTTTATCTTATATAAAGTACCCTCTGCTTGGCAGTCAAACTGACCAAAGATAATAATTTTACAACTATTAATTCAAAGTAAAACTTCTTTGTACAGATTTGTTGAACAATTAACCAGAGGCTTCAAGTCTTTAAGTGATTAAAATAAGTTTACACATTACTTTTATTAGATTGCTTCTATAGTACCCACAAACTAGGTACAGAACCTTGACATTAGTTAGTTGAGGTTTTATGGCTCAGTCACTAAATAACTGGTTGAAATCAGGCCAGCCACAGACTTTTTTCAACTTGTGGCTCACTGGCTTGTTTTCCTTACACCAAGCAAAATTGCAGTAGAACCTTAATTACTTGTACCCATGTTGATGCTTCATTCTGGTTTACATGGGATATCTGCACAGAGAGCGCTAGACTCAACCTTACAAGAAGTTTGATTTATCATGCAATTGAGCGATAAGAATCTAAGTTTTAAAGTGACCAAAATGTGCTTACACTTGAATTTTGATAAATTTTATCTATAATATTTACAGGGTGCAGTACCATAACATTTATATCTACATTGATGCTTTATTCTATTATACCTTACAAAAAGTTTGATTTATCATGAAATTGACCTATAAGACTCAGCATTAAGACTGAGCAAGAGTTTAAATAGTATTATCTAATCATTTTGAAAACTTGGATTCTTTGGAGAAATTCATGGAGCAATCATGCGAAATTACAACCCCTGGCCAGCTTGCCACATGTTATCTTCAGGACCTTTTAATGTGGCCTATGAGAAATTTCCCAAATGCATTTTCAAAATCTTTGGCTTGTGAAAACTTACAAGGGTGCACTAATCCACTATTTATGATCTTCAGTTTCCAGATATTTTGCTAAAGAAAATGTGTGCTGTCAACTATACTACTGGTATTAAAGTACCACCCCACACACTGCACATATAATTAGTATGCACTGGATAACGTTGTGGTACAAGAAATCACTGCAAAGAGAAGAGTCTAAGACATTGCAGCATAGCTTCAAACAGCGGATCTTAGCTCTAAACTTCACGTCTTGTCGGAACTTGTCTCAGGTCTACAGTAAACCTACTTTGCACAAGAAGAGCCCTTTGATCCAGGGTAAGGTCCATCAATGTTTGTTAGGAGCAAGAAACAGTTTTGTGTCTTGACACACCCCCGTCATGCAACTGAACACACATTTGTGGCACCATAGAAAATAATCCATCTATGGTGGGCATACCATGATATTTGATGCAACATTTGGAGAACTTTGACCCCTGAGTCACACAAATCTGAGAAACATGGTGCACATTTAACTCGCACATGCCCTCCAATTTATAGGTGCATCTTACAATTGATAGGTGCATTACTGTACCAAAGCACAAAGACAATTGTGACAGCAAAGATAAATTCCACAAAAGGAAGAATTACAAGATATCAAAGACTCCTATATGGACAGAATATCACGGGACAAATCTGTCACCACCATCAAAACCAATTCTGGCATAACAAGATGGCCACCAAGAAACATCATCTGCCTAATATTTGACAATATGTAACATTTAAAAACAAACTACAAACATAACTTCAAAATAATATCACAGTTCTTCCATTTTTGATGAATTTGACCTACAATTTCATCATTTTGAAAACATTAAAACCTGTCAGTACCAGGCCAGCACACCACCAGTCCAAACTTTTATTCACACAACCATAGCAGGCAACCATTCTGCTATGCCTGTACACAAATCCAGTACAAAGTGATCTTTAAACTTGTCAGCCACTTCTGAGGGCCATCTCCTCATTTCTTTTGTCTAAATATACCATAAATGCTTGCATCCATTCAAAACCTGATCTTATTTCTGCTTATTATAACTGTAGGGTATGAAGCTGCAGTATTTGCAGCCATGTGGGGATATTTGTAGTCAAAATTATACTAAAATTGGGGGGTAAAATTGGGCCCAGCAATTTCTCACCATAACTTGACTTTCAGATTCACATTCAATATTCAAGAGTAAGGTGGCAACAATATCCTATAAGACTCTAGTGCAGTATGCTCTGTCCATGTATAGAGGAAGTTTATTTTTACAAGAGTAAGATGCAAACAGATGTCAACACTTGGCATAAAAGTTAAAAAATACTTCAAAACAACAACGAGAAAAGTGGTATTACCAAATTGCAGCTAATAATAAAGACAAAGTGTTCAGTGAATTATATTATCAATCAGCTTAACAAGACACACTTTCCATTATTTCAGTAAACAGATGGACCAGAAAGAAAAATGAAAAAAAGTACAGAAGAATTGGAAGGTGTGTTATTTACACCAAAATACTTCATTGTAAGATGACGAACAGCACAAAAACTTTCAAACAACATGGAAGCTGTGTCAAAGAGGCACATCTATGTTAAGAAGCACTCATAGAATCTCAGAAAACTTACACAATAGCAAAAACAGCCACTATTGTGTCATGACATCACTAATGTTGAAAATGATGACATCACAGAAAAGTGTAATAGGATTACATGGAAAAATGTTGCACCTTTAAAATTTCTTCTTCAAAGAAGTAAAAGCATCACTTTCAGGCTATCACATGGTTTCAGCAAGTTCATCAACATATGGACAGGCTTTTTTAGTAAATTTTGCTTACTTCAAAGTCTCAAGTCGGCTGTATCATTTTCTCCATCTTCTGGAGGAGTTCACTCTGAATGCTTTCATCGATTCCCAAAGATGTCAAGCACTCCCTAGGGTCTGGACTTTCTCTCACCATTTCTGCAATGCTCTGGGGAGAGGAAAAAGGTTGCTGGTAACACAATGTGGGCCTTACAAAATATCAATATATCAAATTGAACAAAAACATTTTCTGAATTAATTCCAAGTTACTACAGCAGGGGCCGTGGAGCCAATTTTGAAGTACGGTGGGTTAACTACCAAAGCAGCCTAATGTGATCAACCAAAAAACAATGTAAGGTGGCCCAAAATGCCTATGGAAGAGAAAGGGAGGCTGCAGTCCACAAGTCCCCCCCCCCCCCACCCATCACCATGGTCCCTACACAGTCCTCTTTCAATACCTATTAAGGCTGCCTCTAAATCATCTTGGAAACATATCTGTGGTAACTATCCATGTAGCATACAAAATAAAAACATCTTGCATTGTAAAAATATGACCATCTAAAACACTAGGGCATTTTTTAAGGTTCTTAAACAAGGTGACACTGCATGATGCAAAGGGAAAAGCTAGAGCTACTGCACTGGACAATGGACATCAAACATCCTACCATACCAGTCCTTTTTTAAAACACTAAGCATTTGCCAGAGTGTAACCACAAGCTGTAAACTAGAGAGTTAGTACTCACAGGCAAGCAGGATTGTTGATTTTTTTATTTTTTTAAAAAAATCATGATTTAAATGAAGTAAATCAATTTAAATCAGATTGTTTTGATTAAATCATGTTTTTTTTTCAATTAAAATCATGATTTTAATTGGGATTTTTATCAGCGTGATTTAAATCAAACAACCCTGCAGGCAAGTACAGATCAAAGCCACTGAAGATTCTATGAAGAGAAAAGAAAATGGGGAAAAGCTGAAAATAGTAACGCTATTTGAATTAAACTATCGATGGAAAAATAAAAGCAAACGGTCTGCCGTGCTCAATTCTCATAGCAAAAATGTGCTACCACCAATTTGCTTTAAGAAAGGTATCTGTCATGCAGGCCACAGACTGTTGATAGACATTTCTATTTTAGATTTGGACAATTGCACATGCACAGTTTGAGATGAACCTTGGTATTGATTTTAGCAGCTGACCAGCATGTTAAGCAAGCAGAGATTTTGATACTTTGGTCATGGGGCCAGTGCCAATGGAAATCTGTGAAGCTAATTTAAAGTTTGAGAAGATTGCAGGGAAAGCAGTAAAATGTTGGCAACTCTCCAGTAGAGCCTTAGTTTAGAACAACTGTACACGTAAAACATACATACACCTGCTGACAGATATGCTTGGACTAGTTCCCATTCTTTTTGATATCAACCTGCAATATTTGTGGAAGCTGACAACTTCATTCGGAAAATGTATGGTGTGTATCTTTTTGACCCTCTCTTGTAAGGGTCCTCCATAAATGAATGTTAAAATATACCAAGCAGGAAGATGTTTTTCTGATAAATACAGGAAATAATGGTCAAACTTTCAGGGAATTTGGAATAATAGTCTAGGAAATTCTGAATGAGGTGTAGATACACCATAGTAACACTTTGTTTTAAATACTGTACTTTGAACAATACTTTCACATTATGAAGAATTTGGGTGACAATATCAAGCAGTAACAGATATTATATTGTTCAAAAAAATGTGCTCTGTATAGTAGTTTACTAGTGTTTGCACCGGGTAGGAAATTCGTACCCTGGTACTCCAACCGAATTACCCATCGGGTACCCGGCCGTAAACCTTCCATCGTCTTACTTAAGGGCATGGTGACCGCACAAGAACGTTCCTTTGTACGTCACTTCGGCGCACTCAACATTTACCAAATGGGGGATACAGAAAATATGGGGAAAATATTTTACTCTGTTTGCCATATATTTAGGAAACTTTGGGCGTAAAAATTTTGCAAATAGTTTGATTAGCAAGAAAAAATTACAAGCAATATGAAGATAGGAAACATTTTAGTGTTTAAGTTAGGGACAGGACAAAAGGGAGAGGAGGGAGATGTTTTTTGTGCACATGGCATGAAATACACCTTGAAAGAATGTGTAAGATTTTAAATCTGATGGAGTGAATTTTGCTTCAGAAAAAAATTTCTTTTAGCGATTGATTTGAGACAAATGAATATTCCTGTGGTTGAAATATGTGCATAACTTATGTAGACATATCTGTATTACCAAAAAACGAATTCTTTAGGTCAGGAAACCATGTTTATGCTAATTTTAGTGATAGCTTGAAAAGTATGAAATCTAGAAAATCCACACCTCATATATCCATTTGGGTATGTGTTTATACGGCAATGATAAGTAGAAAATTTCTACAGGTCTTTCATGCTATTTCTGGGCATAAGTTTAGGAACATTGTCGATCCACATGCACTGCATGCAAATTGTTTTATGAGCTGACTTTTGACGATCATTTATCAAAGGGATGGGCTAGGCTATGCACAGTATAGTAACTTAGGCGTATGCTGTTTCATTATCTGGTATTGGAGCGGATTGATGTAAGGAACACACATCGTGGGAATTGTTTCTGGAAAAGTGCCATTTAATAAAAGCAAACAAACAAAAGCAACTTCATTTCAACATAATTGTGAATGAGATGTTGGTATGTACATTTTGTTAGTCTCAATAGCCAAGTTTTTTGCAAAGATCAAAGAGAAATAATAGAAAAACGCTACCCGGGTAGTAATTTTGTACCTGGGTAGTAACAACGTTGGTCTGTTACCCGGTGCAAACAATATAATTTACCCTTTTCCCCCTCTTTACTTATGCAAACCATCAAAATAAGTAGTATGCAAGAAAATTTTATGACAAATCCAGGATATAATCATGAAATATTCAGAAACGTTTTTTGTAGAAATTCTTTTTTAAGGATGAAAACACTGCAGTAAAACTCATCAAAATCCCCCCAGTCACATGCACAGTTGTTTAAGGATGTGAATAAGTCTACACTGAACCTCACATACATTTGGGAAAATGTGTTTGCATCAGGCTGCAGCAGTAAACGCAAATCTACATGACAGCTGTGTGTAATTCCTACAATTGAGTCTGTAGGCTTAGATTAATGAAAGGGAAAAGTTTTGGTTAGAAGGAATAAATACAGATTTTTTTTTTCACCTGTAATTCTTCTTCTGTCAAATTCTCAACAGCTTCTTTAATGATACCGGCCTTTTTGGCTGCAAGGTCCTTCTTTTCCACTTCTTTCATGTGAAGATTCATCATTGCAAGTTCAATCTTAGCTTTATCTGTAAAGGTCATAAAACAAGGTATTTTGTCTTTATTTCAGACTTTGCAAAGGTTAACTAAGTATGAAAATTTTGTAAGGGTAAGGAGGAGTCTTGAGAAAGAGTCCTGACGATATCATGTATATAAATCATTGGCTTTGCTTAGGTAATAACACTGGAAAGCATCACCACGGTAACATTTACAACAAAGCACAAAGAATTGAGATGACTGTAAACATGAAGAATACTTTGTGTGCTATACATGTAAACTCTGCCACCAAACCAAGTCAAAAATATGTGACTTGTACTGATATCACTGGAGGAAAAGGGTAGTGAATTGGGAAGGTAAGGGCAGGGTCATTTACCGACTGGAAGTTACAGCCAAGTCAATTATTTGTGTTCTGTAGTCTTGTGTTTTCTGATCCCAACTGTCCATACTGCACTATTAGATAAATGATTCTCCCCTGAATGTAGGTCTGTTTAAATAGAAGACAAGTTTTCAGTATGAACGAAGGGAATGGATGTGAATCTCCCATGCCCAGCCTGACAATGCCCCCTTTAGATGAATCCAGACAGTCACGTGATGATCTGATTTTAGTCGGCCATAGCTGGGGTCTATCATCTTTAATCTTTCAATTTCCTTTCTTATCTGTATCATGGATGGTTGAACCCTACACTGTATCTTGATTCCTCAATTTCATTGAATACAAGGGTTTGAAATTCTTGTAGACAATAAATGAAGACGATTTAGGGTTACTTGACCCCACTAATGGCTGCCTACAGTCACTAAGCACAAGCCCTGATCAGATTCGTCTATAGTCAATGTGGCCATGACATCATCTAGACTTCCTACACTATGGGGGCATTGCATATTCAAACTGAAGTACAACATAAACCAGCAGTATCTTTACCCAACAGGGAGAGGGAAGATCTACCTCATATCATTGCATGAGAACATGAGTAAGATCAGAACTAGAGAAGGCCTGTATTACAATAGTGGTTAAAGTGTTCGGCAAATGGTTCACAGTATTTTGGATGCAGTACCCCTAATTTTTTTTACATTCTCCCAGTACCCTTCATCCACCACAAGAAAATTAAAGAAGCAACACTGTTGCAATATCGTGAACATTTTGACACAATAGGTGGAGCGGGGGGGGTTTGAGGGTTTGGCAAAATTTGGCATGGAACAAATTTTTATGATAAAAAAATTCTCCCATAATTACACCGCAATTTTTTTACCCGCCAATCATATAGCACAACTTTCCTGACATTGCCTTACCTGACGGAATTCTCCAGGTATGGCTGAGGTGTTTGCAGGTACCATGGGGTACTAGAACTCAAGATTGGGAGCCAGGGGTGTAGTTACTTAGTTGGATAGATTTTATGGCTCAGTCTTTAACCCACTGGTTTATGTCAGGCCAGCCTTGGTCTCTTTTCTAGTTGTGGCTCTCTACAGTAGCTTGTTTTCCCTACTTCATTGCATATGCCATGTGTGGAAGAAAAATTGCTTCAGATTAGCAAGCTGATCTGCTGTGAACAGTCAGCTAAAGCTACCTTTGACCTGAAGGTAGCCACAGAAATCACATTCTCTATGGTCCATTAACACTATAAATTATTCACAACTCTTTACATACCCTGCAGAACATATTTCAATATTTTATCACCTAATTCACATTACAAGTGCACTGACCTTTTGTTGAGGGGACTTGACGATATCACACTTGTACACATAGTCCTAAATATTACAGTGGCATAGAGCTGTAATCTGTCTTGAGAAGATCTATTTAGTTCATAGGTCTTCATCTAGCAGAGCAAATTACATCTTAAGCTTTCAAATGTAATATATGACCCCATGGATATCAAAAGTGCTCAGAATTCCACCAATATTCAAACACTCTCTCATGATTTATGCCTGCAGCAGTAGCACTATTTATGATAAGAGAAAAAATAATCTTGATATTTCCAAAGCTAGACTGTTTTCAACTTTAATTCAACACATTTTTAGAAGTCAAAGGTTACCACGGTCATCCATCAATTTAGGTCGGAAAATCGGAATCATAGGTAATTTTATCTCTGTGAGGGCAAAATAAACAATTACATACAAACAATGTTCTCTACTGTGTTAAGATATAGATAAAACGTAGTGGTTGAAGGTTTCCAGGCATAAATTTTGTACTTTCTACCAGGAATACCAAATAACATTGACCAAATAGGATTTTTCAAAAACCTGACTTATGGGTAAGTCAATTTTAAATGCAGCAAAGCACCCAAACTTTTCAACTGTCTCTTGTTACATCTGACACTACCACTTAATCAGTCTACTGACAACAGCTCCAACTACATAACAAGTTTTGTTCTTTTGAAATTGAAAGAAAACAAAAGTGTTCGATGACAAAGTGGAAAAGTAATTTGACACTCTGCTGCTACTACTTGAGTTGAGTTCCTTTATCACTTGAGATATAACTTTTACGTCCTGGCATTTGCTTTATCAAGGGCAGACCGTTTTGAATAATTTCGTTTTCACTTTTACTTTATTTTTAAAGACATTTGCAACTAATAAAAATGGTGTGGGTGCTTTTATATTAAACAAGAGGGTTATAGATGAATCTGACCAGCGTTTGTATTTAGTGACTGTAGGAAGCCATTAGTGAGGTCCATCAGCCTTAAATCATCTTCACTTATTGTCCACACCAATTTCAAACCCTAATATTTCGTGAAATTGAAAGAATCAAGATACAACTAAGTGTTCAATCATCCATGATACAGATAAGCAGGCAAACTGGAAGATTAAAAGGTGATAGACACCAGTAATGGCCGACTGAAATGCGACCATCACTTGCTCACCAAATTTGCCTATAGGCTGGAGGTGTTAAAGCCTATCTAACTAAATATTTACACTTTTAAACATCTGTCTACATGATCATATATTTCTTCACAAAATATCATCACACATTTTGTATGATATCAATGCTAATCGACAAACATATGATTGTGTAAACAGCTCTCTCAACAAATTTGAATGACATCCAAAATGAGTATGGTGTTTAAACTTATAACTGCCTGTTTCGTCTTCCCAATTAATGTTCAAATATTTATACAGCAATGTTTAGGGACATAATTTATGATCATATTGGCAGGCATCAAGGATCCTTCATTACTAAGCACTCAGCAACTACTGCAATACCATCACAGGCACAGATGCAACATAAGTGATAGACTGTCAAGCACCCACCTTCAATATCAGGGTGTGTGTGTCTACAGTTTCGCAGAATGATCCAGAGAAGAGACAAACTCCAGACTTCCAGGTTGCATCCAACTTGCAGCCATGGGTTCTGAAGTTTGACTCCAGAATGGGTCATACCGAAGACTTTTAAAGTGGAACCTTCTGCCATTGTGGATGGTACTCAGCATAAGCAATGATGTAGGAAAGCAAACCAGCAAGCTACAAGGAAAAAAGGTTGTGGCTAGCATAACTTAAACCAATCTGATAGAAACCGAGCCTGAAAATCTTAACTCCACTATAGTATTTTTCAACATACAATATGTAGAACTGCTCATGTCAGAGTAACCTAGTAGTCTAGAAACTTGCCTTGTTTTGACTGGGCTTCTTTGGCCTTGAGTCTTTCAGTTTTGTCCAGGTACCATATTGTTACAGCATATCTGTGATACAAGAAAATTAGTAACAGCTGTACACATTTTATAAATACCTCTGCCACAGATTGTGGTTTTCCATGTTTATACAAGCTCCTGTTATGAGGCATGTCTTAGTAGTGACCTAAAATGAGTGTTTTTGACCCACATTGAAGTCAATGAAATGAGTAATTAAAGGTTAAATGCATACAGACTGTGCATTATCCTAGGATGATTCACTGTTAGTGATGGAAGCGATGCATGAGGGCACAGCTCATGACCATCCAGGGTAGTATAGCATCATTCACCAGGGAGGCATTACCCTCATACGTCCAGAGTTGGTTAATCTAATTCATTCATACACAACATGTTGATTTGAAAGACAAAATGGAAATAAAATTTGCTTGTGAATACTGTAACGACATTAAAACAGCACAGCCACAAAGTAAAATGGAATAACCTAATAAAAGTGGCATTAACTAAAGATAATCCACTATCACCTGACTGCATTGGACCAATAGAGGTTCAGGACTATTTAAAAGCATATATGAAAATGTATATTGCAGTACAGAGGGTATTACTGTAGCTGGTTCACAATAACCAAAATTAAGCTGTAAAGCAAGAGACATCTGAAGTAAAAGTGACTCTAGCATTAATTATTGGTGACTGACACATTCAGTGTAGTGACCAACATGACAGATGAATTTTTATTTGTGAATGACCCAGGGTTAGAAGGGTGTGTCATTCAAATGATAATTACACATCTGGTACTGTAAGCTATGTTTACATGCAAGCATTGCATATGATAATCACTGAATCATTGGATATTGATCTGACCACTGCCACACAAAGTCTGTCTTCAGAGATAAAATTCATTTGACTTAAAATGTGCAGAAAAAATTTTCTCTTCCAAGAGGTAATAAAAGCATCCCAATAGTATGTACCATTCAAAAGATATTAATGTTCAATTATTTTTTCGTTGAGATTTAGTGCCTTTTGGGAAATCTGTGATGTCATGGCAGCACTCTCATTTAACACTTCATTCAACTTATTTTATAACTTTGATGCCACTGCAGGGAATATTAAGAATCACTGTTTGCTATTGTCCACAAATGGTGTAGGGCAATGCAAGATCTACAGTACACGAAAAAGGTATTCAAAGATTTAAACAGTATCCAATTTCAAGGACTATCAGGGCATTCAATTATAAAGAAAACAAAATGAATCTAGCACACATTTTTTAACAAAAATAAATTCTCTTTAAAGCAAAATATCTTGAGTTAGGTCGGAAAAGAGTAATGTAACAGGGTGTGGATAACATGGTTTGGAATATTTTAAACTATTTTTTGTAAGACCTAAATGAAAAGCCATCAGAATATTCTGTTAAAACATGTTTAAGTCCAACCTGCAATCCACTCAGCTCCTAGTACCCATACTTAATTGCAGTACTACGGTACTCAGGAAAACATTTAGTTACTTACAGGCAGATCAAACAGCAAAGGTTGGGGTTGTTGCTGTAGTGTGAGTGCACAAGACAGATGTAAGCTTATCTCACAATCTGCCAAGAACATTTGAGGAAAATGGTCTTCCCTCCAAAACTACTGACAATACCATTTGTAGGAGCTTACTTCTGAAGGCAATTTCCCCACATCTAGGGGTTATTTTCATTAAAATTTTTCTGGTACTCTTCATGCCATGTGATGGTGTCATTTAGCTTAGACTCCTCATCCAAAATCTTGGGTGCAACTGGGCTATGACATAGTCAAAGCAACTGTGATTGATCTGTTCTAAACAGCTGAGTAGTCAGATTGGTTGGGTGCTATGACATGTATTACTGAAAAGATAAACAACCTGACTAGTTGAACAATCTGTGACTTGGTTGGTCACAGAAATCTTACCTGGTATCATAAGCAGATTGCACCTCATGTGGACTGCGCCTGTCTGACCAGAAGAATAGCACACGATTCAAAATTGGTTCAATATCAACATAATCTGGACTTTCTGGATACATGCGTAGGAGACCTCCTTGTTTCTGTAAGCAAACATAAAACAAAATGAAATTAAAGGGAAAATGAATTTAAAGGGAAAATAATGCATAAATTCCATAAGAGGGAAAATGTATCTTTACAAAAAAGTTATATTTATTGACACAGAAAAAATGACTGTGCAACAAAAGGCATTGGAAAAACATTTTATACAAATAAAAATTCCATTATTTGCTGTTCAAGAATATTTTGTCCACCCAAACTTTCAAGACTTCAAATGATAGAATAGAACTTCCATGACAAAGCCCTTTATTTACTGTACTTATCTCATGTAGCATTCTATTATTCAAACAGGATAACTCACTCAATTACAAAGGAATGCAGCTAGCAATTTATTATCAAGTACTACTGTGACAATTTATTATTAATATGCAATTTTTGTTTATAATAGTTGGCACTTTAAATAATAATCGAACTACTGCTATTTAGTATAAAAGAAAAAACTATTTGCAGTACAGTAATATGTCACCCTGTGATTAAGAGCAATGTAATTATTAAGCCACAATACTGCTACCAGTGATGTGATCACGAATAGTTACCAACCGTATGGCACAGCACAGCCTAACATTGCCGAAGCTTCAGTATAAAAAGTATGATAAAGCCTACTTCATGGCAATATGCACAGCTAACTTTATTTGCCAGAAAGATGAAACATTCAATACTTGGTGCCCTACTAGATCATGCTGAAGATCACTAGCAGATCAATGGCAGATTTAACACTAAGATTTGAATTTTGGGAAAATAAAACAATCACTTCAAAGTTCTACCATGTAAGCAGGAAAAAAAGATTCCCAGTTCACAGAGCAAAGAATCGATGCATTGAAAAGAGACACTTGAGTACTGCACACATGCCAACTTCCCCAATGGCCAACCTTCAATATCTCACAAGCAAACCTAAAAATTACATTTCAAACATGGTGAATTTGAAAATTTATACAAGTCTCACACACAATACTAAAATGTTTTCTAAAGTAGGTAAATACTACATTTTTGCTTTTTGTTTGTTTGTTTTTGTTTTTTCATGTTTTTTTTTTGTTCAGCTGGCCTCTGAATGAAGTTGACATGCCACCTGCAAAGCAGACTGTCTGAAAATTCAGTAAGGTTTAGTTTGACATACTATATTCTGTGGAAAGGACTTTACACTTTCACTTTGCTGGTGAAACAAACAGAGGGCAGATTGAAACAGATGACATGTTTAATGTTGGTTGCAGAAGTATCTTCACCTGTAAACCTCAAAGTGATCTTCACAATGAGTTCTGGCATTTTCACTGTAGAGCAAAGCCCAAACCATGAGACTCACAGTAAGAGTGTTTACAACTGAAGCTACTGTATCACTTGTAATCAATACTGTCACCTTAGTTAATACACTTAGACTATAAATAGTTCACAGTAATGTTACAGCCAGCGGTTACCAACCGTCATGCACTAGCGTAAAGTACTGGGAGTCACTCC
Organism: Holothuria scabra; assembly: GCA_037179385.1. Lineage (NCBI taxonomy): Eukaryota > Metazoa > Echinodermata > Holothuroidea > Aspidochirotida > Holothuriidae > Holothuria > Holothuria scabra. The sequence continues at coordinate 23,478,212 of CM074180.1, forward strand.
CACTTGAGTTTTTGAGATGTTTTGTCAGTACATTGGCTAACTTTATTTGTAAGGGTACATGAATTTGTAAAGAAGATTAATTACGGTAACCTTTGCTGGCCATGGAAAATTTCATTCAAACTGAAAATACTTTTGACTTCGACCTGAATTCTAGTTGTAATTCATAGTCCTGATACTGTTAAATTTCCATCTTATTGTTTCCATTCCCCTAGAGTGTAGGTTCTAACCAGAAAGCCAAAAGGCTAAGTGATTCCTTGCCGCTGAAATTTAAGCCTACCTTTTTTTTTCAAATTGACAGTGCTCTGCAATGTTTTTCAAATCAACAGTGCTCCGTAATGTACCCACAAAGTATAAATGCAAGGCTTCCAAGCTCTTCCTACATTAAGATCCCGGATGACCTTTGACCACCGAGAACTAGGGTCGTGCTGATGATATCACAACCACATACTATGTGTGAAATTTTGCAGTATCCAAGACTCACCAAAAACCATAGGGTTCTACTTCTCAACAAGAACAAATCTATATACCAAATATGAAAAGCGTCGGTCATTCCTACCTTGAGATATTATGTTTACGAGGTTTTTAGACTTTGACCTCCGGTGACCTCAAATGACCTTTGACCTTCACCTAAAACAATAGGGTACTCCCTCTCAACATAACAAATCTATATACCAAATATGAAAAATGCTGGTCATTCTTAACTTGAGATATGGCGATTACAAGCACTTTAGGAGGTTTTGGCAGATTTACCGCTGGTGACCTCATATGACCTCAAACGTCCACAATAGGGTTCTTCCTCTCATCAAGGCAAATCCATATACAAAATATGAAGAGTTTTGGTCTTTCCTAAATTGAGTAAATCGCAATTACAAGCTTTTCAGACTTTGACTTCTGGTGACCTCAAATGACCTTTGACCTCCACCAAAAACAATAGGGTTCTTCCTCTCAACATGACAAACCTATATACCAAATATGAAAAGTATAGGTCATTCCTGTCTCGACATATCACGATTATGAGCAGTGTCACAAACACACATACATACACACACACATACACACACACAGGGCAAACCCACATTCAATGCCTTACGGGGTACACGGAACTGTTCCCCGTAAGGAAATGGTCGGAATTCCCCCTTACCGTTTATGTCACACGGCACGTGAATGCCGCGAGCAAAGGCAGGCTCTGGCATATCACGTGACAGAACTCATTGCAGTGTCCGAATTTTCGGGTAGCTACGCCAGTTAGGAGCTCCGCGTGAGCGAGGAAAGACGTGCAGGGCTTCAGCTCTCGTGAGTGGCCTGTACCTGGCAAGGTATCATTTACAAGCTCATATTCATACACAACATCGCCATCGCATAGATTCCTTACCTGCCTTCGGCAAGGAATCAATAAGAAAAGCGAAATACTGTATGGCATTTCAAATGCAGGCGTACTGCTGATCCTGGTTAAGCTAATACTTTGGCAGTCTTGAGAATGTCATTCCTACAAAGTGGTTACCACATGGTTTCACTCCTGACAAATTGACTATGAACAAAACACTTAAAGGTGCTGTGCCAGGTGTTTTGCCAGGGTGCCAATGCCCCATATTAGAATTCCTGGCAACAGGTCTGTTTGAGTGGATGGAGAAGGGTCACGACCACAGAGACGCATTAGTGACTTATAAAGTGACACCATTTTGACAAGTGTTGGTACACTGATTACATGCTCTCAGTACATTCCCCTAATGTTTAGCCTTACTGCCTAACCCCTACTTTGTCATCCCAAACAGCAGTAGTTATACTACTGCTGTCATGTTTCATGACAAGCCTGTAAGCACATATCCGGGTTTCCCTTAAACATGGCTGAAATACTCCACAAGAAAAGCTTCTATGATGTCCCATGAGAACTATCTATAGACAAAGCCATTTATATACTTTTAACAATTTTTCAGTACAATATATACTTACAACCTAAATGCTTATCTATTGACAGCTAATGATCACACTTACAGTAACATCCCAGCCTTCATTAAGGTAGTATAAACATGTAATACATCTGCCATCTTTGTTTGGGTTGTCAACATGGCAAGCATAACCAGTTCCATTCCCAGGGTAGCAGGCTACCATGACCTAGACGAAATCAGAAAGAGATGAAAAACATGGTTTAATGTATTAGTTAATGATTAAATACATGTGGTGTTAATAAATGAGACTGCATTTTTTTTAAAGATTACTGTAAGTAAGCAGCCTGGTTTTTGTTTCTTGTGGGCTCTGCCTTGGTTATTCTAAGACTACAGTACATACAACTGGCTATTGAAATCAAACGGACTATCATTGTGGGGGGGGGGGGGGGGGAGGCAATCACACCTCCAATGAAAATATTGAAGGGTTACCATAATTTCGCCCCCAAAAGTTCAGGCAGATTTAAAACTAGAGCAACAATTTGCTGCAGTTGCTCAACCCTTCAAAATGAAACGACCTGTTCAGTTTTTTAGAGTATTAATTAGGAACACAATCACGGTCTACACTTTACACATTCCTCTGTGCTAACCATAATGTAGCACTTTGCACCTAGCAGTTGAACAGTGTTGCACTTAAGATGTAGGTACAGTAATGTTGCTTGGTACAGTATAGGACAAGAACAGTCAACCCCAAACTTATTTTGAAGAAACAGCTAAATTTCACAATTTTCTTTTTACTTCTCTTTGAAGTACCTGTTAATAATATTTAGGGACTTACAATGTAAACCAAGCAGTTACACCTCGTAAATTTGATTTCACGACTGAGAGGATCAATCACGAAATAGGATAATCTAAGCGTACTAATTAAAGTTGGAGTAACTGCACTTCCTCTTTAAACAAATTTATTTCAAGCAATCAATTCCTGAATTGCCACTAGGCTTTGAGGGAGAAAAGTAGAAATCTTCAACATTCAAGACTTCAGCTTCAATTACACCATAAAAACAAGAGATGATGAGCCAAATACAGGAACTTCCTGATAAACAATGACACCTATGTATGCAATGTCCTCACACAGCAAAGAGCTGTGTGGCAGATACTGCATTGCTGGATCGGTTTGCTTTCAGCATGTAAGTCCCACATACTGTATTGCTTCCATGTTAAGGAAATTCTGCCATAGCAGGCTTCAAGATTCCAGCACAAATGAACACGTTCACCTCAGCAAACAAACACACTCCCCCAAAATTTACACCCAGCTCTAGACACCCAGTATAGCAGCAGTACACTGGAAACAAAGGAAATGGAGGGTAACTAAATGTAAGAGGAACACCAGCTGAAGCGCTTTTTTAAACTAATCCCTCAACCAATATTCTCTCGAATCATAACATCTTTTGCCATGGCTATAATCATCCTCTCGGGCCAATTACATCCACATCTGAAGCAATTTGAAAACACTGAAACTTTTTGAAGAGAGAGACAGACATTGTACCTTACAGCACCACATACTGTATGCTCTACCCACACTTTGTGGGTTGAGCTACTACGGAATAAAAAAACCAGCAGAATAAACAAAAGGTAAGCATGAAGTATACAAGTGACTTTAGGGCTTCTAGAAAACATCAATTTGAGCCTATTTTTAAAGCCAAATTATACTGTACTGTGCTTAATGCACCATCTTATGTTTTGGTATCAGTGTTAATGTTAGTGTGTATGTGTTTGTTTTTACGTGTATAGCAGGTGTGTGTTCACATTCGTGTGGGTGGATATCTTATAGACAAGTCTAGTTACAAACATGATATGAGATTCCAGCAGCTGTTAGATAATTTTTGTCCACCCCCCCCTCCAATCCACAAACCACCTACGGTATGTCCCTGTAGTTAAGTGAGAGTTTACAGCTTGGTTTCTAACCAATTGGTTTTTGTTGGGCCACAGCCTTTTATCCAGTTGTAGCTCACTGGCTTATTTTCCCCTTCCCCATTGCTTATTCTTGTGACCCAAGCACAATGGCAGAAGGCTTCAATTTAAAGTATGACTTGGCCAGGACTCGAACTCCAAACCTCCTAGCTGCAAGTTAGATGCTATAACCACTTGACCATACAGTCGGTGCACCAAGGTTGAAGGTACTTAGTGAGCACTGTCTTGGCAAGTAATCTATATAATGTTTGTTAAAAATCCCTAGTAAACGTGACTACTGTAGGTCTGTACCTTTCTCTGATCACCAGAAACATTTCTGATCATTCCTCAATCTTCAAGTTGAGTTTAATGCTGTTTACTCTGTTGAAAGATTTTAAATTGTCCTTGTGGCACTTCTTGTCTGGGTGCTAAAACATCTTTGCAAATTTGGTCAGAGTGAAGCACCCGACAAAACAGCTAGTGAAGAAAACTGCTCATGGAAGCTGACATTGAGGATGGAAAGTGTGGATTTGAGGGGCCTATTATTTATATTCAGTGATCTGTAAACATACGTACCTTAGGACTCATAGCTAAACATTCCCTTGTTGAAAGTGGAAAGCTACCATGCAATTTTTAAAATGCATTCTTCTGTACTGCACATGCAAATTATAAATTATCAGGGGCTGGTGAATTTTTATTTCTTTCTTAAAAATTGTGATTAATCATGATTATTAATCAATGATTTTGATCCAATAAATCGATTTGAGTCACAAAAATCGATTAAAAAATCAATTTCAATGTAAGTCAAAAAGCCCTGTATTAAAATTATAAAGTCATTCTGGAAAATACTGTATAAGGGGTACTTTACCTTTGTTCTTCCTGAAATTGAGTACTGTCCTTGCAGAAGCTTATTGAGTTCACTCACAACACTTGCCAAAAAATAGTTAAGTTTACAGATATTTGGTACGTAAGGTTCATTTCCTTCCAGCATGATTATTTTATCCCCTCGAATCCTTTTCTCAATCAGTTTTTGCGAGTCATCACTGCTAGTTTTACCGCCACCAAGCTGGCCATCCACAAATTTACCACTCTCGTACAAAGTCTTCACCTCAGCTGCTAAACTTCTTGCAAATTCTATAGGTTGCAAGTCATCCACTACGCAATGACCATTCTCTGTTAAATGTTTGTAAACATGAGATGCTATCGTACCAGCATCGTATTTGGATGGTTTTGGAAAAACTCTGGGTTTATATGGTTTAGGTAATGAAGTATTAACATTGTTCCCTCCTGAAGGTTCATCACTTCCACCTGTAGGTTTCATGTCTTCATTGCCATTAGTCTGTTTCTTCTGTGAATTCTGTGTGTGTTTGTTGCAAATTTTTTTATGTTTCTTCCAGTCTTGCTTTTGGTGTTCCTTTGAGCAATAAAAAACTTGTGTGCACCTGCCACACCTCTTTAAGTCTGTGTCTGTTCCACACAAATTGCAAGATGGCTGATTAAGAAAACTTGATGGCTGCTCCTGGTGTGTCCTCATGCCAACATTAGCCATTTTTCCTGCGTGTATTTAACACTCTCTGTTCACCTCATTGACAAAAGCTGTTGGTGAGAAATAATGAAATAAATTTTATTGGAAAAATAAGCAACATATCAAGTTGGCGTCCATAAATTGAAAGGCCCTAAAACTCAGTTCCTGTACAACCCATTCTACATCAAAGATTCTGACAAGGCTGGTACACATAATATTGTCAACTACTGTAAATTTACCCCAAATCATTACTGCCTATGGTCCATTCCCCTAACCCACTGGTCAATATTTCAAAAAAAAAAATGGGGGGCTGTAGGGCTGAATCTGAAGTGAGGGGCTATTAATCATCTACTGTAAGGGGCCCAATATGCTCCACAGAATAGAAGTCTTTTTGCTTGCATGCTGCTACTTAATGCCTTTAGCAAAGTATGTTACTTTTTTTTCTTTTTTACTTTTTTATTTCTTTTCTTCTGAAAGACAAAACACAACATTTACAACACAAACATACAGACTTTTTAAAATTACAAAATGAAAAAACATAGTCATCAAAAGGGCCCATGTGGGACCTTGAACTAATATTCCTAAAACACAACAAACTGGTCATTTATTATATACACAATGTCCACACATAACATTCTGTAAATGTGTAGGAGATGCATTACATTATTTCATAAAGTGGGCAGAACAGCCCATTTCAACCATTTTGTAAAATACATCCTCCTCTCCTGGTAAAGTCAAGAATTTGCTACTTTTTCTTCAACAACAAATTCTTTTTTGTGGTCCCTCAACTAATTTATTAATTGATTTACTGACCTCCTTCTTTAAAGTCAATACACACTTTGAAGTGTTGGGTCCCCAATCTAAAACAAGTGATTATACGAGTTGCTAGTACTGTACAGTAATTGCATGGTAAATTTGCAACAGATCCTGAAAATTTTTACATTTATGGTGATTCTATGGGTCCTTGAGTCAGAACTTAGTTGACTTCGGTGACATTATGTTCCCTTAAAATGGCTTATTGAGTTGGTTCATGATATTCAACAAAGTTTTCCAAAAGTTTTCTTTACATACCAATGACAAACAGTCAAACTTAGACATGGCCATATCCTACTTTACATACACAATTACAAATAACTGTTTTAGGAGTACATAACAGCTCAATTCAGTTTTCAAAAAGTCACTCCATGAAATTATGCAGAGAACCACTACAAGTCAGGATATAACTGAATTCAAAATTTTAAATTTTTCTACATCTACTGTATTGGATGTGAACCTTGACCAACCATGCTAATTATAAGCATTTTCATGTCGTAGTATCCTTAAACACTTTCATTAAGTTATCGATGTCAATTCAAAGAGCCCCTTTGAAAATGTGGTTTATACTGTGAAATACCTGTAGTGGCCCTTCAAAGCCTAAAGGTCTGTCTGTTACGCTAGCCATTTCCATCCACTCTTCAAGGTTAACAATGGCAAGTTCTGAGAGGCTAGAAGAGGGTCCACCTGATCTGTCTGTTGGTGGGTCACTCACCTGGGAGAAGGGTATAAGGGGAGGGGGTGTACCTCTCCCCTTTTCAAAAATTTTTGATTTTGGAAGTGTCTACACGCAAAACAATGTCACTTTTCTGGCAAATCAGTCAACACAACTTCGCTAGGTTACCGCCAAAAAATTCAGAATGGTTGGCCTACTGAATTTTTTGGTGGTAACCTAGGAAAATTGTGCAACTAAGAGATTTGCCAAAATAATATGATACTGATACTCACAAACGTGCAATTACTGAAACCTCTCCTAATCACAATATTCAATCATAATTGTTGCTGGAAATTTTGATGCGGTACCGGTACAGTTCATCAGAGGCCAGGCACTCAATTTTTGTGAACGCCAACTTGATATGTCACAGAGGGTCAGAGACCATGCTGCAAGTGATTTCAAATATACAGTATATTTGTACATCCTGCATTTCATTCTAGCCATGAAAACACATAGTCAACTAAGTCTAACTAAGGATACTACAGAGATTTGAAATGTGGGTTTTTCAGACAGCTGGGTGGGTCAGGGGTTTGGGTGTTCAAATGCAGGTCAAACCTACAAAATGCAGGTCACTTGAGATGTATGCTAAAACCAATTAGAAACTGGGTCATAAAACTCCATCTCACTTTTCAGGTAACCATACACACTGTATGTACTAGATCATAGTTTGTTCAGATCTGAGACAGCTTCACACTGTGTACCTGATGGGAAATGCACCAAAGTATCACATTACTAAATCACTGCATGCATCACAAGAGGCAGCTAGTAACCACCAAGCAGTTTTATGTAAAGTAGGCCATACGGTATATGTTGTTTAAGAAAGTTGTCTTGGAACCTCTTCATGTTTTTTCCACTTTTTCCGACTACTCATCAAAGAAACAGTAGCCACCTGTGATACCAAAAATACTTTAGGCCCCTAGGGCCTATCATATTATCAACAAAGTTAGGAGAAACACGACTGTTAGGTATTGACTAACTAATGGGAATACCATATTCTCTTTTGGAAAATGGGTCACCCATATCACAATCATTGTACTCATTCAGGAATGTAAAATATATAACATTACATTTTACAATATGTAAAATATATTACTTTCTTAACTGCAATATTTTTCTTTTTTTTTTTAAATCTCCCTCTAGTAATGTCAGATATCCATGATTTTCTCAGTCACACGAGGCTAAGACAGCTTCAAAATTTTAGTTTGTTTATCCATACATTGTGCATGTCTACATGTATCAGATTTGAGAGCTACAGTAACCATAATGTCTCTTTTTTAGTTAAGACAGTAATGCCCTTATTTTTTTTTTTGGGGGGGGGGGGAGGGGGGCAGCTACCTGAATGAGACAGCATGAGGTCAAAAACTTTTGTCATTAAACCAATAATTTACCCATCATTTGAACCTCTACAGTAATCTTTATGCTGATTTTAAACATTCCTTGGGGATCAGTGATTTTTTAAAACACTTTCAATTTTTGTCAGTGCTATTTTTTGTGGGTTAGATCAGGGCAAATGTTATCGGGTCTGTAATGAAAACCAAATGGTAAGGATTATCAATCTAGTCAACAAAAACCTGCTTGCCTTCCAGATTAAACTTGCAAAAGACTTTTGGAGTCCAAGACCATCTGGCACCGTTCTCAGCAAGTCTGACTTGTCTCCCATTTAACATTGCAAAATTAAACATACATTATCACTTAAATGCCTGAAAAATAGAAAAGTATTCAAGTACTAGTCAGGGTAAAATAAATACAAAGAATAAAAAAACATAAACTAGAGCACCAAGGGTGCAACAGCTCATACCTAAAAGGAGAGGGGACCACCCTTTTCCCTCCTGTTAGACCCTTTCCCCAGCACACTCATCCATGTCCTCCTTGCCAGAAAATAAATACATGTAATCCCAGCATGTGTGATACAAGGTATGTTCATGAAAAACACTTGTTGTTCAGATTGAATTACAGCAATGTAAGGTTTATGTTGTATTCCTGATTGTTGTCTGCTTGCTTGATAAAAAATATTGATTACTGATAGCCACCTTCTGACAAAAGTGCTGTAGTACAAAGCACTTGCCTCAAAATACTTTTGGTGTGACTGCCAGGGCTAGAAAAAGTTTATTTCCCTGGAAGAAAGTCAATTTCCATCTTATTTCACTTCTGAGTATTTTCCATCATATTTTATGACTTCAGTGTTGCATCTTCAAGGTAAACCAGGCAGTAACTTGCGGTAAATTTCACATTTAAAGAGAGAAAATGTTGTCACATGACTTCAACGGCCGATCATAAAACAGGACAAACTACTACACTACTTCCATTTGGGGTGACTGCTCTTGCCCTTTAAGTTTCTGCCAAAAGGGTATGCACTGGTAATCATTACCACCCTTTTAACCTCTGCCACTGGACTGGCATAGTGATCATCGGTTATTTTTTCCTAAAATTGTATGCAAGGTGCCAATTTTGCAGAGCAGGTTGCATAGATATTTCTGCAAGGAGTTACTGCAACTCCTTTAGCTGGCTGTACAAACTGTTTTCAATACAGAAAGACAACACACGGACTAGTAGCAAAGCAGCATTTGGCAGCATTTTCAAGTCCCCAAGCTTACTACAGTACAATATCTGTGCACTTTTAGTGCACATATGTGGCAACTAGAATCTAAGGAAAATTGACGGTATTATCTTGCATTAATTAAGCCATTAAATAAGCCATCTTACAGCAATGTTGTCATGTGACGTCATGGCAAAGTAAAACAGCAACTGACATGGTGGCATGCAATGAACTTCTTGGCCCACCATATGTACAGTAATAGATTTTCAGTACACACATACTGTATCTATTTTTACCTCCAAACAAGGGTTATGTTTTGCTTAGTGACACCATATGCATGTATACGATCTCTTGCAAAATTTCAATTGTATACTGCTTAAAGACACAATCTGATTGGTTCAACTGGGTCCATGCCTAGCCAATCACAACTCATGCCATTGTTAACGCCATAAGAAAATACCAGGCTTTGAGACGAATTTTCCAGGAGTTGTATTAATTTTAATACTGTACAAACACACTGTTCTCCCAATGCTCACATTGTCAGGCTGCCAGACATCTTCTGCATTGAATTCACAATTGAATGGCAACACAAATCTGTGTTTGGGGATTTTTTCAGGGATTAGTTTTATGTACGGTACATTTCACAAGAAATTTTTTTTTAAAAAAATAAGAAGTTAGTTTCAGGTAAGAAGCGCCAAAGAATGCATTAAACTGTTTTTGTGGGAATTTGTATTGATAGAGGCACTTTGTAAGAAGCATTGTCACAAATGTTGATCTGTACTATGTAGCATGTACAGTGCTTATTTGTAAAATTTTGTAGCTTCTTGAGCAATTGGTGAAAAATACATGCACCATATTTGGTGACGACAAATTTCTGTACAGGTATATTGCAGGAATATGTATACCGTGCTGTAAAAGGCTGTGAACAGCATAGCCTTGAATTAATTTGCCTATCAAACATCAACAGAATGGTACAAAAGTGAAAAAAAAAATGGGTTCATATGTGCTTCATCGTAAATGCTTAAGTGCAAAAATGAAATAAGGAAGTGCACTCTATATTAAGCTCAACACATATAAAGCTGCTTGACTGACACATTGCTGGCCAAAAGTGGCCCTTTTATAAGTACTGTATGTGAAAAAGTCTGCCGAAGGCCAAAACAAAATTTATGTTGACTAAGACTGTGATGGCTGTCATGAATTTTGAGGCCTATTATCAGGGCTGCTAACATTGAGGTCTTGAAATCAGGAAGATTTACCTCATAAATCAGGAAGATTTCAGGGATTTGTATGTATTTCAATGGGATAAATTCTGTTCTCAATCAGGAAGAGTTTATATTTGGCATGTTTGGAGGTGACATTTTCAGGAAGTCTTCTGCAGAATCAGGAAGACTTGGCAGCATCTGTTTATCAAGTAAAGACGCAGTCTGCATCTTTACTTGATAAACAGATGTTCTGGAAGACAGCAACTGTCATGACATAGGCTAAAGTGGAGTTGGAGTCACAGTGGTAGTCAGCTTGCATCCTCTAATACTTTGAACATGGTCGATTATGACTCCAACTCCACGTGAAAAACAGACCTTCTGATAGGCAGGGTATTCTATAAACTGTACTGTCGCTTGTGGGCTAGGGGTTGTAGAATATGCCCACGGTATTTCCTTCCTGTCATAAGAGGCAACTGAAGGGAAACCAAACTTGATCCATACTTAAAAATAAATGCAAAGTTTGAACTTTTCATCACATTGAATGACACTATATACCAGACTGTAAACTTTTTTTTTCTGCACTGGGAATGTGAACATTCAAGGACTGTTTGCTAAAGCATCTCTTGGATAATGGGTTACTCAATCTAACCCAGCATGGTTTCCTACCCAGTAGATCTTGTGTTACAAATTTGCTAAGCTTTCTTGAGGATGTTTCTTTGTCTCTCGATTCAGGTTCCAGTGTGGACATCATTTACCTTGACTTCCAAAAAGCTTTTGACAAAGTACCTCTAGGTAGACTCATGGTAAAATTGCATAGGTTAGGCATCATAGGCAAGTGCGCTCAGTGGATCAATTCATGGCTCAATGGTAGGTCTCAGAGAGTTGTTGTCAATGGAAATTTTTCTTCCTGGAAAGAAGTCTCAAGTGGTATACCACAAGGTTCTGTTCTTGGCCCACTTCTTTTCTTAATTTTCATAAATGATATTGATAGCTCTATCACTTCCAGTATAAGTAAGTTTGCTGATGATACAAAGCTCTATAGGAAGGTTGGAGGAAAGGATGATTCTTTATTGCTTCAGAAAGATCTGGATAGGTTATTTTCATGGTCTCAGACTTGGCAAATGTCTTTTAATGCTGATAAGTGCAAAGTCCTCCACTTTGGTTCTAAGAATCCCCACCATGATTATACTATGAATGGTACTAATTTGAACAAAGTGACTTCTGAGAAAGACCTTGGTGTAGTTATTACAAGAGATTTAAAGTCATCTAGGCAGTGTGCAGCTACTGCTGCAAGGGCAAATAGGGTGCTTGGGTTGATCAGGAGGAATTTTAAGAGTTTTAGTAGAGAGGTTGTGCTAAGTTTGTATAAGCAGCTGGTTTGACCCCATCTCGACTATGCTGCACAGGCCTGGAGTCCCTTCTTTGAAAAGGACAAATTGCTTTTAGAGCAAGTTCAGAAGAGAGCTACCCGACTCATACCTGAGGTTAAAAATCTACCTTATTCCCAAAGGCTTAAGCTGCTTGGGCTTACCACTTTGGAGCTGAGAAGGATTAGGGGGGACATGCTCCAGGTATACAAATTTCTATCTGAAGGGAATCCTTTGTTAGCTTGCAGTTATTTAAAGGTCCAGAGTAATCCTCGGGTTAGAGGCCATTGCAAAAAGCTTGAAAAGTCTTTTGCTAGACTTGACATTAGGAAGTTCAGTTTCTCTCATAGGGTTGTTAGTGAGTGGAATAGCCTGCCTGAGTGGGTTGTTAACTCCACATCAGTGCACCGTTTTAAGGTTAATATTGACAAGTTTTTCCATGACTGTGATAGAATCTAATCTTTCTGGGCTCTTTAGGTGTTGGTGGTTTGCTTTGTTTTGGGGGGTTTTTGGATTACAGGGCATCTTATGGGGCCTTTACAGCCCTCCTTTGCCCTTTAACCTGTTATGTTATGTTATGTGAACAAGAAATGGAAAACGTGTGCAGATTGGAAAACCCAGCATACCAAAACATGTATGCCCTGCCACAAGTACAGTATGCCACACAAATAGGTATGTGTATAGTGCTTGGTTCAAAAAAGACATAGGTTAGCTTAGGCTTAGGAATTATTGCGCCCCACAAATGGGTATTTTGATCACACTCACATTGTTTTATAGGTCTAACAAGTTAGGCCCTAGGCCTAGGCTAGAACTGCATGCTGACTGAGCTGTGATGACTGGCACTATTGCTAACATGTTAATCCACTAGTCCTAAATTTGGGGGGGGGGGGGGGGGGAGATGTCAAATAAAACGTGCCTATAACTACAGTGTTGTTAAGCCTGCTAAAGTGTCTATAAGGTTAGCGACAATATACACAGACTTAAGCACAGTGACAGTGCTCAGGTTACTAATTCGGCTAAGACTGTCTAAACAGCGAAACAACAGTAAAGTTACTCGTTTGGCCCACAGGCTAGCAAAGTGATCGTCAAGTTCAGTAGCCTGAGTGGCACTTCCCTAAGGAAGCCTGGTATAGTTTACCTGTAACCTCAGTCTTTAAAGGCTAAAGCGCATTTTAAAATTGCTTCCATCTCTAACAAAGAATTTATATCACCGTGTCTGACCCATAACATCAACTAGGCTACGTCTGCATGTCCTTCCTGCAGTATGATCTGCTAACCACACACAGCGCTAGCTGCACAGTCACTCACTCTTACCGCATATAGGCCAAGGCCTATAGTATGTAACATTAGCTCTTCGCACAACTGTAAACACAGATAACGAGAAGTTAGTAACTTTCCTTGACTTTTCGCTCAACCTCATCTCCAAAACAAAGCGATACTGTGATCAGTGTTTTTCTGTTAACAACATTTGCTTGTAAAATAGCCAATGTAGTTCTTGAAAATGAAGCAAATTAAAGATGATACTGAGCGAATCGGTCACAACATGCAGTTCAGAATGTTCGTCTTGCTAGCATCAAAGTTCAAGATATCAATACGTCACAATGGGGGCTAAAAAACTGAGGAGAATTAAAACTTGATCTCTAAAATATGACCAATTTTTTTAATTTTTTCATGTTTTTCACCAATTTTTCTCAAAGTATTTATAAATGGGGATAAAAGCAGGGTGCCCCGGTCTTAAATGTGATTTAAGACCTCCGATGCCGTCATAACAGAGGCAGCAGACCTCAGCTATCGCCTCGGTCCTCTCAGCTTCTATGATGACGTCATTGTCGGTCTTAAATCAGATTTAAGACCGGGCACCCTTGCATTTATCCCCTAAATAAAGTTTGTGTTATTGATTTCAGAAGCCCATATATGCCTATGTGAATTGATAGTGCTACACAACACATAGCCTACTGAGTACTTGGAGTGTAAGTTACGTATTCACATTCTTACTGTAACTTGGGGTAATACTAACTGTTAACGTTTAACGTTAGGCATGCACCAAGTTAGCCTAGGCTAAGTACAATACCTTACTCTAGCCTAGAAAGTGGTCTTCGCGATTTGCGAATACGACGTCAGCACTCAAAGTAAATGGGCGTTTTTTCAGGTCTTCACGTACATGAAGTCACCACACGACAAACAATTTGTTGAAAATCTTCTATTTACACGCTAATTGTTGAAGTCATGTGCCTGTTCATCATGCATTCGATACGTAATCTTTGTACAATGTCAATGTTGATGAAGCTACGAACGATGCATACGCGCTATAACGTTATACTGATATGGTGCATGCAAAGCAAGTGATTCAGTGTTGTTTATGTTTCTGCAGTACGGTGCTACTGTTTCCACTAACTGCACACAAAATTCCTCAGCTAACAATTTTCCTAAAATGTATCACATGGCCCTTGAAACTCCGTGCATGCGATGGTTGAGTCATGGCCTGACCGCCTAGAGGACCAATTTTCAAAGTCACAATTTTTTCGAATTGTTATCGAACTTTTAACCACAGTGTCTCGAAAGTTTGCGCTAGATTGTAAACAAAAATATATATTCGCGGAAGTGAAACTAGTCCATTGAAAGTAAAGTGGTGGATACATAGAGCAGGATATAGGAACTAGAGTACGGACTCCCAATGGCGCGTACGTAAATCGTCTGTGATTGCATGGAGACACGGCATCCACGTTCACTCTGGGCATGACTTGGGCAAAAGTCACGCGGGGAGCGATCATGTGTACATACAAACTGTGTGGCAGAAACCGATTCGGCTAATTTCTGGGGCTTTCTTTGTCCTTGCAAAATGTGTAATTTTGACCTAAAAAGTGACATAAGCTGTTCGCTTTGACGCGAAAAGATATTTTTTAACTTTTCACGTCAACAAAAATGGTCGGCAAGGGGTTAAATTTGCTTTTCAGTGATAATAAGAGTAACGTTCAAGGAACGCACTCACCGGGCAAGGACAACTCGCCCTTGTAAGACAAAACGGCCTCACAGTTCCCAGTGCTTTTGTAAAGTCGGACAACTCGGCACCCACTAAAAGCATATGGCCCTTCATATACAGACAATTCGGCGTCTTAATGAAGCTGGCTACTCAGACAGCTCGGCACCTAATGAAACTCCGAACAGAGGAACCAACTCGTCCCCAAATGAAGTCGCAAATGAAGGCCTATGCTAACATTCCAACATTTTTCTCATGTTTGATTTTACATATTTTCTGTGGAGATTGAAAAATGGACATTAAAAAGGAAGCCTTATTCTACTACTCAACTGAATACCTGGGTCACCGTGGTGGGGAGGGGCTGTTATCATTTTTTTTTTTTTTTCATTCTCAAATTAAAAACTATGCCTAGTACGGTAAAGTTGTATAGCTACTGATTTTATTTTATTTTAGTAGCTGGTCAGCTGTTAGTCATATGTTGTAAGTGGCTGACTGAAGAGATGAACCAGAATATTTTTGCCAATTGAATCAGTCAGCTTGATATACAGGGGTAAAAAAGTTATTTAACGTTACTCCCTTATTTTACGGCTGACTAAAAGTTCACATGAAAGTGACTCACTCAGCCTTGTGAATTTGGGGCAGCTAATAAAATACTGTAACTATGCCAAACTGAAAAGAGAAGGCTTGAACAGACATTCTATCTTTACTACATTGTTTTATTTTTGTATCCTTTTTCTCATACAGATGTTTCAATTTACAGCTATAAGGAATAATGATGTAGTAGGGCTAGGTGCAATTTCTTTCTAATCATTTGAAAAGGAGTGCAAAATTTGGGAGAGGGAAGACTGGCAATAGCCAGCACAGTGCACCTTTGAATTTTTTTAAAAACTAACTTAAGCCAAACTAAAGCCTACCATATGTGCCTCTTGTATAAAATACTTCTCAGCTTGTCATAATGGCAACAGTGACACTTGCAGAAATCAGTGTTGTAATCGAGCTGTCACTAAATCTAGTGACTCAAGTCACCAGTTTTTAAACTTTAAGTGGCTCTACTCGAGTCATTGACTCGAGTCACTGCACTATTTCAATGCCGAAATAAATCCTGAATTCTATCGAGTCACTATCATTTTGAGAGGAAGTGACACGAGTTAAGATTTGTTACAACACTGGCAGAAACTAGAGGCACTAGTTGAAGAGTACTGTACAAAGCAAAACATGAATAGGCCTACCTGTATACATTTGTCTGATCTACTTCTTCAAACAATGTTAAATAGCTAGGTTCTGTTCTACCAACCACTTTAGTCCAATCACAGTCACATGTTAGAGTACTTCTCTAATTTCTCTGGGCACTTGGAAGTCTTTAAAACTGTTGTCAAGTATAATAAAGAATGCAGTCTTTCCACCAGCAGCTGCTGACATTATTGCTTCCCATAATTTTGCTTTGGTTTGTTGAATGTCTCCCTCAACTGTCTAAACTCCAGTAATTGCAAGGTATGGTGATCCAGAATTAACATTTTCTTTCAAAATATTCAAGGTGTACATGATGATAATTAAAAGTCAGTTGACACTTTGTGGGTTAAATGAACCTGGACTGAAAAGATGACACCTAAGCATTTCCAATTCTCTTAACCTTCTTCATTAAGCCCCTCCCTCCTCTGTCTAAAATTCATCCTCATCCAGACACCATCTCAGTCTGTCAATTCAGGGTGATCATACTTTATCCCAGTGTGTAATCAAACATTCTCATTAGAGTGTGTTATATGACTTCTGTACTCTCCACTTTTTGAACTTGCTTTCAGTGAAAGAGTAGAGCCAATTGGGAATTTCTGTGGATGTGGACTAACTACAAAAATTATAGTTTGGGGTGAGAGAATCAAGCTTTAAATGTCTTTGTTCACTTCACTCTGCTTGTGTGGCAGATGCCTTCAGACATGACCACGTACATCCAGCGTTAAGTACAGGAAACAGTTCATGGCCAGCAGCACTATGAATCTGACATCCCTCGGGTTTCTCCCTGCAAGTGCAAGACAAAAATGAAACCATCAGTTTCTGTTTGGGGTGAAGATTGTTATCATTTACCATGACGTATTAAAACCAAATGCAACCTGTAGCATAGTACATATAGTAGCCTACAACTCAAGAGTACTGGCATCAGGTATTCAATGTTTTTTTTTTTTCCTTCTTCTTTTAAGTGTTGGTAAAAGTAAGTTAAACTGCATCAAGGAATTAAACACTAACATATTTCACTATTTTCCCAAATAATGTACCTTTCCAGTGCAACAGAATCAAGCTTGATTAGCCCCCAGTAGGCATATATATGGCCTAACATAATTACACATGTACATAAATTTGAGGCATGGGACCTTAGTCAGTTACAAATTTGGCTCCAAAAATTTGTCTCAAACAAACTTGGGGACTCTATAGACACCCTACCCCCTGTTAAAAGTTTTAAAGTAAGTGGCAATGTATGGTTAAAATTAATTACTGCAACCCTCACCCTAGCACTAAGCAGACCAAAATTGCATGCCAGCTCTTTTTACTATAACTTATAAGGCTCTACTGTTTTACAGCCTGCTAAATAATAACACGCCCTGTAGGCCATTTTTGCCCCATCTGACCTAAATTCCTAGCCCCACCAGTGTAAAAGGACCTCGTGTTTATATAACATCTCATTTCATCGTGAAAAGGCTTCATGCACAAAGTTTACAGAAGGAGAGTGGATTAGGCCTATTTAGATTCAGAAACTGTCTAGTAACGTTAGGCGTAATATATACTGTATACAACGCATATAGGCCTATTGCATACTAACTTGGTACAGGAACGTGTCCGCACTAAGTGAGGAAAAATGCGTCTTTTTCAACTTTGACAAGAATAAAATACAAACCCATCACAAGAAACTTACAATTTATGAGAGATACTACATCCTCCTCTTTTTCTGACAGAAGTAGATGATTTTAGAAATCAAATTTTTGGACGTTAATGTGCGTGTGATTTGTATGAATCTCTATGTAAGCGATCGGTCTGATGCCCAGATAGAATATGGATATGGAGTGACCATACGATCACAGCTGTTTTGGGGAGTCCGCCCTCTAGTTCCTATTATCCTACTCTATGGGTGGATATTATAATTACCTGAAAAGTTACCTGGTAGTTTTCAAAGCGCCTCCCCTCGGACCGCTCTCAGAATGGCGATCGCTCAACTCATGCTTTGTCTCCTGTCGAAAAGGCGAGGTCCAAGCTCCGTTCCTAGTGATTATCATGTGAGTTCCATGACATGGGTCCATTCAGTCTAGTAATTGGCAAGCGTCCAGTCTTTTTTTATAAAATAAATATCACTAACGTCTTCACCAAGACAATTGAGGGGTGAACTACTGAACTTTGTTTCTGATGACTCTGCGTGACTAAGCCGATGAGGTATGACTTCTTTCTTTCTTTTCTTTTTTTTCTTCTTTTTTTTGGGGGGGTGGGGGTGAATTTCACCCCATTTCCCTTTATATAAATATTGGATACAACACACGAATGATAAAATGGCACCTGCAGTTACTTTTAATGCAGAAAAATTAATAATTTGAGAAAATAGATGTGAGTCAAACGCGTCATAAAAATAAATATTTGAGAACGATTTATTTTTACATCATGATTGATGTGAGTTATCAGTAAAATGACAGCGGACAGTCCAGTGTTCATATCTATTTATACATGGTATATTATTTGTGCATAATTTCTATTTCATATCTCCAACTTCTATTTGGGATACTGGGGCGGGGGGAGCAGCTACCCAGCCAACATGCCCAGCTGGGCCCCAACTGGGTTTCAGCTGGGCTACTTGCTGGGCCCCATCCGTGTTTGTCAGGTGTTCCCACGTGGGGCCCAACTGGGCTAGCCTTTCCCAGCTGAAGCCCAGCTGAAGCCCAACTAGGCTTCAGTTATTGAAGCGGGACACAGCTGGGCTTCTTTTGTGCATCAGCTGGGAAAGGCTAGCCCAGTTGGGCCCCACGTGGGAACACCTGACAAACACGGATGGGCCCCAGCTGGGGCCCAGCAAGTAGCCCAGCTGAAACCCAGCTGGGGCCCAGCTGGGCATGTTGGCTGGGTAACATCGGATGACACATTGCCCCAAGCTTCCTTACTAGACCATTCTACTGATAACATTTCTTTAGAGAGAGTTGTTCTTATTTTGCTGATGTTTAGTATCTTGGCAGCATACTGGGAAGTCGGGATTTCGAGTCCTGTCCGGGTCCGAGTCGAAGACACTGAAAATGGAACATACTGCCATCGTCTTGGTGTCCACTGCTCATACAAGCAACGGAGTAGGAAAAACAAGTTAGTGGGCCTTAACTAAAAAAGGGTCGTAGCCGGCTCTACTTAAACCGATTGGTAAGAAACTGGGCCGTAAAACCTCATCTAACTGACGAATGGCAGCATGGAATACCAGGCTCCCTGGGCACACCGATGTTTGCGGTGCGGTGTGGAGCAGGGAGTTGTAATTGACTCCCTGTTTGAAGGTAGAATTGTGCGGAGAGTGATGCAAGTGAAAAGTGATGGCAGCATTGCAGTTCACCTAGTGATTTCCGGCTTGTGCTTGCCACTCGCACTTCGAGTGTGTTCGTTGACACATTTAGGTATAGCGTCCCCATTTGCAAAAGTTTGCTCATTGTCAGACTTTCATATAAAAAATACTGTCTTTTACCTATTCTATTTCTTAAGGGTTTTATGATTTATAACCTAAGAAAGGCAAAGAATCACAAGAAGATGATACTTTGACAAATTACTTCACAAAATTGCTTGAAGAGTTACCAAAGTATTTGGTCTGTCAAATTTCTTTGGGAACGTTTCTCGTTTCGGGTATTTATTTGTTAATGAAAAATTCTTTGTTCTTGAAGTTTGAACAATTTTCTCTTCGTAACATTTTTTCCATTAAAAACGGCGTCCGTCTGGTATCCAACCCTTCTTGTTTTACTTTTCTTTCCGAGAGAATGTGAGCCGTAGTGATGATACCCTGTCTTAGCAGGTATAGAGAAGTGGAACACAATCACTGTACCAAAAAGATTTAAAGCTGTTTCCCATCGAGCCACAACCGGTGAACCACAACTAGAAAAAAGGCCGTGGTCAGCCCCACTTAAACCAATTGTTCAGAAACTAAGCCGCGAAACCTCACCTAACTAACTCCAACGCTGTTTACGACAACTTTTTTTTTTTTTTTTCGTTTTATTTATTCAGTTCAAAGAGCTTAAAAATATATATACTAATTAGTAAATGAATGCCTTTGCACTCTTTTATAAACTGATAAAAGGACCAGGTCAAACACCTTCGAAAAAAAAACTTCGATAAAATGAGAAGTTACATAAAGAGATAAACAGCTGGGATCTATTATGGTCACTTACAATGTTCTATACATATTCTATAATTGACATCATAAAATCTGGTTAACTGAAAACCAATCGTATTAGGTTCGGGTAGGCCTATATCACCAATACAAAGTTATGATCCCAGAAAAACAATGTTAAATGAAAGAAAAAAACAAATGCTAAATCCTAACACTTCAGTGACATTCCTGCATAAGAATTAAAAGACGAGAGATCAAGCACTGAACCCCCAGCTGATGTGGATGGGGTTGTACCGAGCATGGGCGTAGATCTGGTGTGTGGACTATAGGGGCAAAAAATTTACAATAGTCAGAACATCAGATGGTGCCCGTGACTGGAATCGTCTTTAAGAGACCCACCCAGATGAACGCAAGCGCACACCTTTGCACACACAAAGAAACATGCATACACACTTACATTGACACGTATACACACAAAACATAAATAGATGGCTCATTTTGAATGCAGTATTGTAACTTTAAAATCGGTTCAAACTGAAATTTCTCGAAATCTTAAAGTTATCTTTATACCAAAATATTATATTTTGTTTATTCTGCCTTTTTTTTTTAATCTGCCTGAATTATTGAGGGCAAAACCCATATGTGAGGAATTTAGGGGTGTGGTTTGATGAGCACCTTGACATGCAGCTACATATTACCAAGCAATGTCAAAAAGCTATGATGCATCTGCAAGCCATTCGTTCTGTTAGAAAGTATCTTTCTATAGAAGCCACTCGGAGTGTATTGCATGCTTTTGTGACATCATGTCTTGACTATGGAAACAGTCTTTTAATTGGTGTTCCCAAGGTACACATAAGTAAATTACAGATATTTCAAAACATAGCAGTTCGTTGCTTGCATAACCTTGAAAAATATGATCCTGTTTCCTCCTACATTTCTTCTGAGCACCGGCTCACAGTTGATAAAAGAATAAAGTTTAAATTGATGTTAATAGTCTACAAATGCTTAAATAATCAAGGGCCAAAATATCTCAATGACATGCTGATAAAAGATCTTAATGCCACTCACAATCTCAGATCTAACAGTGACAGATTACGATTGGTAGTTCCACGCACCACTTCCAAGTCGTATGGTGACCGTGCCTCTATGGTTGCAGGTCCTAGACTCTGGAATTCCCTTCCTTTCTCTCTCAGAAGTGTCTCGAATACCTCAAAATTTAAAGCTGGACTAAAGACTTACCCTTTCAACCTATAGTATTATCTCTCATTTATTACTTGTAAAGTGCACGTGAATGACTATGTCACATCGTGCGCTATATTAAGTCTAATCTATATATATAAAACGATGTGTCCCCCCCCCCAATATTCATTGGTAGGGCGATTGCCCCCATCGACGCCTCTTGATACCCGGACAAAATGGTGTATCCCAATGGCCCTTTTCTGTGTGACTGGGGGTACCAGGATGTATTGGGGACATCAGGAACTGACGTATAGTGTGGTAATTACCAATTTTAAACGGGGATCATCCAAGAAGTATCAACAGAGGGTTTGAGTATTCGCTCTCTTGTGGGAGTATTCCAAATAGAGGCTGTGTGCCCCTTCCCTTTGCAAATTTGCTTGCTTTTTAGGATCGCTGAGATGCAAAATTGTGCTATCTTAAAACAATTTGAAGCAAGGTTGAACGTGTATCACTGCCAACTTACAGGGCCCACTCCTGATGCAAGGTCAGACTACTTCCGAGTGGTTTCCTTCCACTTGCTGGTTTTTCCCAGATACTTCCATAGGTGGGAACCATGGAAGTCCACCCCTTCCTCATTGCACACTCGACTGACACTCTGACCCAGGTAGGGTGCCTCCGGCGCGGTAGTTTAGAACAGCTCAGTGCAATTTCAATCGCGACCTAGTGACAAGGAAGAGCGCGAAGTATATGATCAAACAAAAGGGAGGAATTCCGAAATGCTGCCAACACTTACGTGTGTGTGTGTGAGTCACAAAACGGATCTCGCGTGTATCTTCAACTTTATAACAAAAGCCCATATAGCATCGAAAGGACGGTCAACAAAATTGCACTAAAAAGCTACTTATGGTCAATTTTCACACCTATAAACACTTTTCATCTTGAAAATCATCAGTTCCATAACTTATAATTCACAATAGTTTTGATAATCTGGTATACCGTTTTGGGATATATCCCCTATAAACCACGAGTTCCGCCAATGGTTTAAAGCTAACAATTCCGTTTACTACTAGATTACTGGCTCCAGTCTAAATCATAGTCGTATTAAATCTTTGTCTCTACTAAAAAAACTAAGAGCAGACCCGAAACTAGACAAGATACTACGTATAAAGCGCTAGAAATAGTTTCAAGGGCGGCAGGAGTCCGTAAGAACGAGATATAATCGCATACATTTCGAAAACGGTACGTTATTATCTTCTGAAGAGACAAAAATTTTCCAGGAGGGGGTATCCCTTGACCACGGGCTTCAGTGGCTAAGTCTTAAATAGGACACTTATCGAGTCTAAAATGAGTTGCAACACTACAGTATAGCAGGGGCGTAGATCTAGTTTGTGGATTGGGAGGGCAAAAATTTTCCAATAGTCGGTCGAACCCTGATCGTGTTCCGGACCGGAATCGTCAATAAGAAATCTACCCATATGAATGTGAGCGCAGAAGTATGCATGTACAAAAACGTGTACACTCAAATTTACGTTTTCTGGAAGCCCTAAAGTCATCTTTACAGCACAATGTTATATTTTGTAGACCATGCCTCTTGTCTTGTCAATATTTCTGAATTATTGGGGGAAAACGATATGTTTGTTCCCAATATTTTCATTGGGGTGGCAATTACCTACTGCCCCCAATATCGACGCCCCTGCAGTATTATAGTGATAAAGTGGATTTTAGAAAATGGGGTCTAGGAGAAAAATCACTGCGTAACCTCGGTGCGGGGAAATAGCTTCCACTCTGCATCCCTCCCTATCTTTTTTAGTGGCTATGGTTCTGACGACAAATAGTTGAGCTGGCTTAACGGGATTATATGGTACGGCTCAATCGGTTTCTAAAATTTTTAGATATTAGGCCTACTTAAGTTTGTCACAGTAATCATCTGATCACATGCATACAGTTATGGTAGTCTACGCAGCCTACGCAGGCATAAAAAGGCGAACGAACTTTTTCACAATAAATGGAAATTGACATTTGTATACAACAAAGGGTACGATGTCAAACAATGACAAAGACTTTGTATATCTTCAAAGTTGCAACATCGGTTAATATTTCAACCACTCCCATCAGCAATAATACGACCAGACGAATTGTCGGCGAAAAATAAATAAGCACTTGACGTTAAAAATGTTAATGGTTTTATTATTTCAATTTATTTCCCATTAGCGGTGACACCTGAAGGTAGCGTCCTATCAAATGGTGCTACAATCATGCCACAATTTGATGGGACGCCACGCTACCTGTATCGCTCAAGAGCGCAGGTTTTGCTTCTCTGAAATAATTGTTAACATGCTTGCTCTCAGCTTTTGTCAATATCGCAGCAACCCTGCATCAAAATATACCAAACGGAAATAAACGAACACGTGTTTCAGATATTCGAGGAGGGGACATATTCACTAAAAAACGTTTTCTGGTTTCTTGCCCAGTTTTTCCCTATACATTACACAAAAATGGCAAGGTGTATTCAAATACATACATTTCAGTGCCACAAACTATTGAGCAGGGACATTTGATATGATATCCCTAATTAAAAATCTTGAAGGGGACATGTCCTCTGTCCCTGTGTAAACATAAGGCACAGTTTGCATTCAAATGTACCAAATTTTGTCCGAATTCCTTCAGACCTTCCTTGAATGCGTCAAAGAGGTTACAAATGCACAGGAGGCTCGTAAACATAACAGTATTCCATGCCGGGTGGTTAACCAACTGAACAATTTAGATCAAATTTATGCTAATGAATGGACGGTTTTCATTACCCATCTTTTATGTAACTTAACAAATTATTAATGAAATATGGAACGAATTAAGTTAAGATGAAACGTTCCATACATGTGCTACATGATATGAGAAAATTCTAATCCTGAAGCTGCATGTGTAGAATGTATTGAAATTCCAAGCAGCTCCTAAACAGGACATTTTTCTGGCCATGTTGAAAATCATTTATTTCTAAACTTTCTACAAAACAAAGGGATTTTACAACTACATTAATATTTCAGAAAATTTCAACGCATGTTACTTAACACCTGGATTGAAATAACAGCGAGATATTAACATTTAACAAACCATAATTTCACTAGTTGTAAGTAACCTTTTTGATTTCATAAAATCTTTGCTTAATTACGATATAGATGATGAACTGTTTTGTGTTTCATCAGTTTACATCAGGTAGATCTTGTTTTAATACTATGTATGTTCACATATCTGAAACAGGTGATTTTATTGTTATACGGTCATTGTTTGAAGTTTCTATGAATACATTTTTAGTAAGAGAAAAATGAATAAGGTCCAATTTCGTTTTAGTCAAGCTAAATTCTTAAGAGGGTTGTTGATAAATCGGTATATGATACTCGAGTTAAATATACAGAGTAAACTCATTTGTCAAATTTAAAATATTTAAGTGTCACCGTACCGTCTGTGAGTGGAAACAAGTCAATATTTGTCAATCGTATATTAGTACTAACAGATTTTATGAGCAAATCATCAACAATAACACTGTGTAGCACCGCCCTCACTATGGACCTAACTATCGCAACTCGGAAGCTGCAGGCAGCAACAACGCTTTGACCCCCTTTACTTATTCGGTCAAGTTGAGGCAAATGGATTTTCATCATAATCTTACAAAGAGTCGGAACTTACCGTAGCACTGAAATAACATTTCAAAAATGGGGATGGGAATGTATCCCCCGTCTCTTTTAGTGTTCCTAGTTGGTGGTAATCTTACCTATGCACTTTCAAAAGCGGTGGCTTGAATCTTTACTCGAGGTGGGGGCATGGCCACGTTAGTCAAAAATTTACTGCGTACAAATCAAGAGCCAGTTGGTTATTTTCAAAATTTAGGGGGTGGGGAAATGTCCTGCTGTCTCGACTCCCAGGATTGACGCCCCTGTTAGTTTGAATTTCACTCTCCTACATTTGCAGAGGATTATGTTAACTCAGGATTTTTTTTTTTTTCGAAATTACAAATGCAGATCAAGATGTCTGGTGTAGCTAACGGACTTTCCCAAGAATCAGGTCTCAAGCTATTGTTCTCATGAGACCAACCCTTTTCCTTGGCTAAGCACATGCCCTTTACTCCAAACATACGCCGGGACGACCTGTTGCAATAAAGTTTCAAATTGGATTACCAGTTGGTGCAGGTACTGTATGTATTTGCAAAGCCGTTGCAAGTTGGCGCCTGTCCACTTAATGTGAGAAAGTGCAAAATAACGATTATCATTTGACTTTACAAAATCGATCCGCTAAGCTATACCCTTTTTCCACTTGTACAAATTAACATCAAACGCCCGATATTCAAGACTTACTTGAAATTCAAAACGGTGGTATTTGAGAGTGTAAGGCAATTATTAGCTTTTCTCATATCCGATTAAGCTGTTGAAAAATCTACAAATGATAATGGAATGTAAAGGCATAACAATGAAGTGTTACTTGGTGAGTCAACCGAATACATTCGAAAAATCTCTGCTTTTACGCCTTGTCACTTACCAACCAGGTTTCTGGCCAATTGCAATTCTACTTACTCTGTGTCCTGTCATTTGGCAAAGTAAACTTTATGGGAATACTTTTTTACAAGTTCAGTTAATTCGGAATGCAACTTTTTCAGAGTCAATTAGACTTTGGAAACTTATTTCTTATAAGAACCATTCTCAAAATTTGTCCTAACCTGTTTATAGTTAGCTGTAAGTTGCTAATCATTAGTTAAACTATACACAATGATCAGCCAGCCCCCCCCCCCCCCCCCCCGTGGCCAAACAAGATACCCCAAAACTTTCTGGTGAGTTATGTGTTTATAGGGATATGTACTACTAGACTAAAATATATAAGGGCAATGGCTTTTTTAATTTTCTAGAGGATGAAACTGTTACACTACACCCTCATTGAAAACAGGCTTGTCATTTTCACTTTAACGTAATGACACAGCTATGGAACTGACCTGGAATCAACTTGAGCTTGACTCGGACAAGGGGTCGATTCTAAATAAAACTTACACACGTTAAGTAAAATACATTGTTTTCATGCGTGCAAAGTTGGACTCATACTGGTTAGGTACAGTAATCTCGATTGAAAGGTGCAATTAGATTTTGTTTTTCAATTTTTGGCAGCTTAAATTCTGCACTTCTTTTGTACATTGACTTAAAACTAACAAAAAATGATCTGTGATCACGGTACTCTAACGTCGTGATTCTTACAATTTAGTGGAGGCTGTCTATAGTCTTGCATCCGAGTTCAATTTTTACGCGATGAATATTCAGAAATTTTCATTCAGCAGTAATCAATACAAATTTAGGGTTCTTACAGCATAAATGCCTATTCAGTGTATTTGCAATCTCGTAAACAATCAGCAAATCAGTTCAGGAAGGAAAAACGAGGTACTGGAACCAAAGAGTGATATTCTTGGTCAAGCTCTGGTTTCCCCTTTAAACAGTTTAACAAGGGTGAGTCGAGATATAACATTTACTCCAAAAATGCCTGTTTTAATTGAGTGTGATTGCAAAATCAAAATAAAAAGAGTTACAGGTCTTTTATGCAGATGCTACATCAAATAATAGTCTGAATTGAGGCGAAACTTATAGGAGTCGTGAATCACAATCAGCCAAGGAACTGAACACTGACTCAGAATTGCCCCGGAATGGTCGCCACCATGATTGAAAATGGAATTACTCGCCAGAAATCGAGTTATGAGTACTCAAACACTTTACCTTGTGGTGCCAAAAGAAAACGGAAGGGCATCAGAATCTCAAGCTCAAAATTTATGTAAAATCGGTTGACTTAAATATTTCCTCCTTTTCTCAAGTTAAGTCTTCCATAGAACATTTTTGATAAATCAAGGACATGTTGCCTTTTGTAATTAAGTGTAATCCATTTCTCTTGTCGTATGAATTTGGTCGCCGGGGGAATCTAACCCAAATTCAAGATTTCTGACTTTCTTTCCTCTTCAAAAGTGCAAGATCAGCCTTTCCAAACTTATTTTGAAGCAACACCTAACTCACAATTTACTGACTTTTCTTCAATGTATCTGTCATAGTATTTTAGCACTTCTAGTAATGCATATCCAAGCTATTAATCCGTGTAAATTTCATATTTGAGTAGGAAAAATATTGTCATACGATTGTCCAGACTGGAAGAGCCAATCATGAAACAGAACAGCCTACTACTTTACTTCAAGTTGGGGGTTACTGCACTTACTCTTTAAGACAAAATAATTGCTAGTACACTGTAATTTAAGCATTATGATATGTTTGAAAGTCGAATGAACTGTGCAATGGGATACCGAAACCGCTTATAGCAGGGCCGTCGGAAGCGGGGGGGGGGGGGCTACAGTCCCCCCCCCCAATAATTTTGCCATATATAGTTTTTTTTTTTTTTTTTTTGAAGTGAACATTTTATTACAACGAAAGGTCAAAATAGCTACTGCTTATATACTATTAACATGCCCGGAAAATGTCATTTCTGACTGTCTGAGGGGTTGCGATTTTTCAAAATTTTCTGTACGCTCCGCGCCAACCCATGGTGGAGCTCCGCTTAGATAGTCAGCCCGAGTCAGCCCCCCCCCCAATCGAAAAAACCTTCCGACGGCACTGTATAGTGCACAACAAGAAATGAACTGAACGCTTTCTGAGAGTTCCAACTACAGAGAAACCTGCATTAAACTAAGCCTGTGGAGTGTGTTTACTGCAAAGCTGATGCCACTGTCTCTGAGTGTGTGCACGTAAAACCTTTAGCCGAGTGGTGCAGATATTTTAGCTTAACCTGTTAACGTAAATATGAGCCGGATACAATTCGCGCCACTTGAGAAAGTGGCACGAATCCTCTCTCGCCGGAACTGTAACAAATTTTAAAATCAAGAATTGATTCCATGCTACATAACAGCTTTAACGAAGTATAACTCGAAAAAAAAAGATGGACCCATTCATTTCTTTAAACGAAAAAAAATAATAAAATCGTGACAAAATATCCTAGACAAAACCACAAATTAGAAAACTTCAAATTCTCCCTCATATCTAAGGCTTCGCTCGGAAATTTTCAGTCACATCCACCCCTATACCAACACACAAACTTTTGGGATATGCTGACGTCATTGACAAAAGGAAAATTCGAAGAATTATTTTGTTTTGCTTATTGAGGAAATGAGTTGGTCCCTTTTTCCCAGTGCACGTCTCTGTTATTTATATATATAATTTCATTTTCATACGGTATGTGAAAGCTGAACCAAAGCTTCATACAATGTAAAAAATTACGGTAGATTTACAGAACAACAAAATAAAGAAACAACATAATGATAACATAATAGCAGTGGAAACTTAATACCAGAACTTTTCTGTAATCTTTATGTTTCTCTTTATTTTTTTATTCAGTAAATTTACAGTGAATTTTCGCCATTTTTTTACAGTGTAGTGAGGGTAAAGTTCCTTTGAACATGTATTTATTGAGATACCAGTAAATGAAGTCAGTACATTTGGGTTCCAAAGTGAGTTTGAGGGCAGCAGAGTTTATATCACTTGCTTACAATAACAAGAAATGCTTTGATTCCCTTTGTTTCATCAGACTGTTGTGTTGACTTTGAAGTTAATAGGAATAGGACCTGCATGTGTGGGATGCAAAGTTTGTTAAGTTCTCATGCTACTTAAGCAATCACATTCTGATAGTGTGGGATTGTTAAGGAGAAAATCAAATCTAAAGTCAAAATACTCTGCAATAATGCGGAGGTGTGATACCATATGTGCTTGCTTCAAGTTCACTTTTTGTTTAAAATGTGAAAAATTTATGTGCTCACATCTTGAGAACGACACATTGAATTTCAACGCAAACTTCTCTTACATGCGTAGAATAAGTATCCCTCTAACATACCAAATCCCGTTGTGAGCTTAAACCATTCTTTTAAATTTTAGAATGGGAGCCACACTGGCAGCGCTCTTTAACCTCAAAAGTTCGCGAAGGGGGACGAAGTCTTACGTCCAATTATCGCACAGGAAAAACTGAGGGGAAATGGCTTTTAGCGGGTTACCTCAAACAGTCAAAAGACTTACCAATTTTGGACAGATTGCGTAATTTACATAAAATTTGTTAACGCACAGGAACAAGAACGTTACCAGGCACTGCACCATACAAGAGTAAAGAAATGTTTGTCATGAATAATCTTATTCACTGTCCAAACATGTTTACAGCTTATTTATTTGAATTAAGGAAGATTTTGATGTCAATGCAGTTCTGAAGTTTAAAACGAGTGTGTGGTATTTAAAGCCATCATAAAGAATGCCGACATTTAATTACCTTATTGCTTCCAACGGTGACTTTCTTTGTTTGAGTTCCTTGAAAACCACAAACGGCTTTTTCAACATATTTGACTCAAAACACTTATTTATGACCAGGTGGTATTTTTAACTGTTAGTATATTAGTCAATAGACTTTATGAAGATTACACACTAAGTAATAAAAAGCCGATTAGTACAAATTTGTGAAATTCTCGATCGGTTTTTAAGAAGTCTATCAATCATCTACATGCTTCAGTTCTACATTTCATTTCATTTTTTAGATTTGGCTTAGAATAATAGCTAAGGTCGAACCACTGGGTACTCGGAACAGAGGTAGAGACATCATTCTTCCTCTAAAACTGATAACCTTTCATCTTTAAGATTGTCTATTTAAAGATGAATAAGAAGGGGTCAGAAGGGAAGTATCTTTTGAAAGTCCACGCGCCATTCAAAGCACTATTCTCTTTGTTGCTTCAAGCACACATACCGTTTGGTCACGGAGCAACCAGACACTTAACCACTTGCCACAGTGCGAGATGGACTGAACTTGCTGAAAAATGAATGAAAATATGACCGAAAACCCACTACGAATAAACCTTATAGGTTTTTTTTTTCTTTTTAGGTCGAAAATCTTTGAACCATTTTCATCTGAGGCTCTTTGAAAAGGACATCTCCTTCCACTCAACAACTACCCAGGACTACAAGTGGGTTTGGCTACGAGCCTAGAGGCTTGAAAAACATTGTTGCCTCCGGACAGACAATCCTAAGTTATGCCATAGCAACTATACACACATACACAACATATCTCTCTGCAGGGTCTCTGAGAAGCCAAGAATTTTGATAAAGGAGGATCCGGCAAGGCACCACGGGCGCCTAAGTAGGGTTATCTTTGTAGTGACACCATTTAATAAGTTTGCGGGAACCATGGGGCATGGTATCTCATGCCTACCACAGATAACTTAAAAGTATATTGGTTTTAAGTGTGCAAATGGGAGGCGTAGCGGGCAAAAGTTTGATTTCTTGGTGGGAATTTTCCTATTCCTTTTCAAAAAAGGGACTTAAAAATTGTCCAAAAGTGAAGGGAACAACTCCGGTTATTACGTTATAACGTTGGCGTTTCTATCATCTCTTGTACAGGCAATCAAGTTAGGAGTTGTGTAAATTGGGACCAGCTGGGGAAATTCCCCAAGTTCGAGGAAATAACAGCATGGAAAAAGTTTGGAATTATGAGCATGACTGCTGGACAGCGAGAACACACCAGTTTCTTCATAATTGGAAAGTCAGATACTGTTTTTATCTCTGGCGAAATATTTTTACGAAGGGAAAAATAATGGAAACTTTGGGGAAAAAATTGTGATACATGTAAAATCATTTCCTAATGCGTGTTGCCAAGCCAGTAAGCCATAACTTGAAAAAGACTGTGGTCGGTTGAACCTCGGTAAGCCGTCAAACCTTATGTAACTAATTGACGCATGCTGTCATTACACTTCGCATTTAGAACAAAATCTGAAAACGTGTTTATAATGCTCTGCAACTAATTTTGAACCTTTTCCTGGCTTTCACTGCCATGCATAGCTCGCTAAAAGTCTTTTACTAAGAATGAAGGTGGTACAACCTCGTTTATAAGAATTGTACATGAAGAATGTCGACATTTTGGTAGAAACCTACTGGTATATGCTATAGTGAAACCTGCCAGCAAGGAATGGTGAAAGGGTGTGCCCAACTAGGAGACCGAGCTCAGGTTACAGATTCAGCACTGTTCTGGACTAGTCCAGCCGGCAGTCACAGGCAAAGGTCGGCCGAAAGGACGCAGAGAGCGAAAGTCTGGACCTCCAAAACCCTCCGACTTGGAAATAAAATAGGATTTCTATCTGTCTATTGATGGAAAATTTATTTGTTTTCTGACAAATGTTCTACTTCACTACTTACTACAGCCCTTCCCCTTACAGGGAAACATTACGTTCGTTTTGCAAGACAAATTCATCCTTTTAACACCAATATTTTTTTGACACAGGTTGATAGATTATCAAAAATAAAGCAGTATGGTAGCCTTCTTTTCAAGAAATAAGTTTCCTTCAGATAGAAATTCAGTTGTTTGTTGCTCAAGAATAGTTTGTTCACCCAAACTTCAACATTTCAAATGAAGCAACGTCTATGGCCTTTCTTATGCACAGTATTTTGAAGACAATAGCTCTTTCTGGGGTCTGTGATTAAGACTAAATTTTGGGTTGTGTCTAAGCCATTTTCTTTGTACTCTTCGTTGAAGCATTTTAAACACAATATTTCCCTTTAATATCTCGTTTAAAGTCTGGCACCCAATGACGTCCAGGCTCTTCACGATGCTAGAGTCTCGAATAGCAACCATCGGTTTGCCGATAGAGTACAACTACTACTTACTAGCGTCGAAACGGACATTTTACAGTTTAAGGCCTTGAAAATTGCAAAATATTTATAATTTGATGCCATATGTTTTAGGAAATAACAAAAATTGTACATTTGATGGAATTATTCGGTAAAATTACTAATAGTTTGTAAAAGTAATCAGAAGTCTTGGCGCTTTACGCTTATTTATTTTGGCTTGGCGTAGTGACTGTCACAGTTTTGTTCTAGAATCCTCTGGCACGGCTTGAACAAAATGAGCAATATGGTTTCATATACATTATATAGTAAAGCAACAAGACTCAAAATCGTTCATGTCTGGATACAGTATGTGAGGGAAGGTCAACTTACCTTAAAGAAGAATACTGTCGAGGCTGCTAACGTAAATCTTCGAACCTCTATATATTTCCTAGATTCGAGAGACTCTTGATATGATAGCCAGGGGAATGAAATCTAGAGTATTTCCAATTATTTTTTCGAGGAGGGTCAATTTTCGTAAAAATGTTAAGATTATACCTACCTTCCCTCCCACCCTAAGTCCACTCACGCAGCTTCGAGATGCCGGATATTTTTTACATATCGTTATGAGTTAAATTACAGCCTATACATGGATGAAGGTAAGATGACTTGCAGTACCAATAAGGTATGAGGTATGCAGCCCCTTTCTTCGCGTTTTTTTTTTTTTTTTGCAAAGTGTCATTCTCCAGACAATTGTCTTAAAATTAATGTATTCCACAAATAAAAGTCGTTTAGCGTAAATGACAAGAAGAAAATAAAAGGAACTGTAGATATGGTATATAGAATTCTTCTTGATCAGGTTCTGACAGGTCAATTTATTTGATCGTTGTAAGTATTGTTGTGCCATTTGTAGCTTCCTTAAGATGATGTTGAATCTGAGAAAAATCCTACAGACTAATT
Organism: Holothuria scabra; assembly: GCA_037179385.1. NCBI lineage: Eukaryota > Metazoa > Echinodermata > Holothuroidea > Aspidochirotida > Holothuriidae > Holothuria > Holothuria scabra. Next base: position 23,511,276 of record CM074180.1, read on the forward strand.
TCCGATTCCTTGCATTTTTTTACTTTTTTTTTTTTTTGTTTTTACTGTTTTCGGTCTTCGGATGCGCGAGGGAAACTTTGCCATCACTGGGTCACTGCAAAGAATTCTTCTCGATCCCGCGATTATTTTTGAGAGATTTAGTAGCTTTTTGCAAGTTTTGTTGCTGTGACATCTGCTACTCCGCTTAAGAAAGCTGAGGCTGAAGGTAAGAAAAACTTATTACAGAGACAGCCGTTTGTGTTTTGTATTTCTTCGTTATTTTTATTATTTTTTGGGGTGGTTTGAAAAGAAAGGGGAGCAAACTCATTATTGGGTAATACATAACATGTTTACAACACGCATAGATGACTTATACATTAGAACACATCTCGGGATTCGGGAATGTACACTAATGACACTATAGTTGAATCTTTGGTTCTACAAACTGTAACCAAACAAAATGTAAATAGATTTGTTTGGTTACACTGGTATCGATAAGTTGTAAATATGTCTTAAAATTGATTTGTTTGGTTATTACCGTTGTCAAAAGGTGTAAATACTTTAAAAGGTGAACTAATCTTACCAATCAATAAATATTGGTCCCTATGTAACTGATTGGATTGCTTGATTGCTGTCGTAAAAAGTCATTAAATTTTTGATTGACTGCCTTCCATGCATATGAAGCAATCAGTCAAGATGATTGCTAAGAGAAGCAGGAAAGGTCCGGATACCTTATTAGCATGTAAGCTTTACATTGACATGTCTGAGCCTTTGTGTAGAAAATTTTACCACATCCCCCTAAATTCACGTAACAACGCCTGATTGGCCAATCCGAAATTTGGAGTTAAAAGCAACATCAGTTCAAGGTCTTTGATGACAAAATGTTTAGTAAACTTTCCTTAAATGTGTTCATGTGTACATGTTCTTCTCGCAGGGGGGGGGGGGGGCAATCTTCAACTTGCCTTATATAGTGGGCCACGGTTACCGAGGCATAACTGGATCACATTAATTCAAAGGGCCATGAGAAGGAGGCTTACATGTTTAAGAAAATGATCGTTCAGGGAGGAATGAAGATAGAGAACTGAGCAAAAAATGAAAACAAAAAATATTAACGTCAAAATTTTTCATACATCTTCAGACAAAATTGTTAGTTTATAGAAGAAGTAAGGACCCTGTATTACAATGTTAACAAGTAAAAATAAATCAACCGTTGGTAGACTTATTTCGTTGTATACTTTGATAACTATACTCTGAGAAAACACTCTTTGAAGAAAGCATTAGACAGTAAAAAAATATAGTCAAATAATTCCAAATTTATTAGAACTTTGTGTTCAAAAACAAAGAACAGAAAATATGCATATGACGAACATTGTATTTTTTAGTTTAATTGCATTTTGAAATGCGAGTTGTAATATAGTCGCACTGTCTACAAGCTGACGCTTATCTTTCAATTTCATGCAAGGGATTTTAAGTGTTTTACTGGTGCTGTGCTGTATCAGGCAGTTTTGTGTACCAAAAGTTTAGTTGACAATTTAAAAGGAGGGTATAAACAAAAAAAAAATTCCTTTTTATGTGTGAAAGACTAACTAAATCTATGCATTTTGGTGAAATTTTGATTAAAATCGGAAAAGTATTCCTTGAGATATCAGCAAAAGAATTTGTGACCCAAAGTGAACATGAGGCAAATGGGAGCTATATCACTAGGCAGCTCCCTGAATCACTTCCTCACATTGAAAAGGGATTCTTTGTTTCCTTTGTTTTTTCAGGTTGTTGTGTTGACCTTGATGTTAATGGTGATAGGACCTCCCTGTGGAGAATGTGAAATTTGTTATTTTCCCATGCCTCTCATGCAATCACATTCTAATAACATATGATTGTTGAGGAGAAATTTTGTTGCTAAGTTTAAAGAAAAACAAAAGACTGCTCATCAATGTGAGGATGTGACATCATATGTCCTTGCTCCAAGTTCACATTGTGTTGAAAGTGTGACAACTTCAACTTCAACTTCAACTGATATCTTGGGAAGCACAAATCGCATTTCAATGGAAGTATCACCTGATTGCTTAGGATAAAGAACCTCTTTAGTTTATCAAAACTTGATTTGTGCTTAGACCTTCCTTTTAACATTTAAGTTCTTGGAAATGATAAAACTTATCACTGTTTTTTGAGTGTTAAGTATCATACGCTTAAGAGTCGTTTGAAAGCAATTGCGTTAGGATTTGTTGTTTTGAAACACAAACATTCATAGTATGGTTTAAAGGTTTTCATGGTAAGTTCTTCCGTTTTGACCCTCTGCACATGATTCCTTGTTTGCATGTGTAGAGAGCGAAGAACGCGTTTTCTTTACATATCATGTAAACGTCAGACGGCCCGACGGTCAGATCGAGCCCAAGATGAAGTGGTTAGAGCATCCAACTTGCAGTCGGGAGGTCGGGAGTTCAAGTCCCAGCCAGGTCATACCAAAGACTTTAAAAATGGAACCTACTGCCATTGTGCTTGGTGCTCAGCATAAGCAATGGAGTAGGGAAAACAGGCCAGTGAGCCACTACCGGAGAGGTGCCGTGACCGACTAGAGTTAAACCTATTGTTGAGAAACAGCCATAAAAATCCATCTATCTAACTTTACCCGGAAAGAAGTCAACACGGACTCTAAATGATGTGCTGGCGCCACTGATCATGCGCAAGTGTTTGATAAATGCGCCCGCATAAAAGTGGTTGCAGTGTTGGTGGACGCGATTAACGGTAAAAATAGACAAAGGGAGGCAACGACGACGGTGAAAACCCCCTCTCTATCCAAATTTGACGAAAGACCGAGTATGTGAGTTTAACATAACCTAAAGATAACGTTTGTAAACAATTAAAAAGTTTTTGCTTACCCTAGTGATATACCATGCACTATTTGTGTAGCTTGTATATATCATTTGAAAGCATGCATATGATTTTGTGTTGTCCTGTGGTGCCCAACTGCCCCAGAAGCAGCAACGGACTGAGATTGAAATGACAAGCGAAGGATGGATAGCTCCGAAATTTATAGAAGGAAAAAATTTGCATTTGCGGATTTTTTAACTATAAATCCAACTACACGATGTTTCCATTCGAAATGAGACCCCATGGGGATTCTAATCCCAGTGATCCTAAACATACTGAAGGTGTACGCAGGTCTGTAGTCCAGACAAGGTACAGAATGGGTAGAATGGTTTCCACGGGTGGGAAAAGTTTCCTTGCGTGAATTGTGTCGAATGTATTTAGCCAATAGAAACTTGAGATATTCCAGGGGACCACCCGGGTCCTCTTGTATTGCTACGGGTCTGAGTATACATCTTCAAGATTAATTGTACCATATAAAAAACTATATAAAAAAAGAATAAATCCAGTTTCTGTGTATACATCGGTAACTTATCTGTGACTTTGTACTCATAAAGATTAACGCAAGTGTCCATATTTGAAATAAGGTTTCTCGATAAAATGTGAAATGCGGTACGAGTATTGCCTCATAATAGTTCAGGTGGATTCACACTGCTTTTCCCCGTGTGACAGCTTAAGCTTTGAAAGGCTTTTCAAGTATCCTACAGCACTATCCATAATTTGCATCAGGCACGTAGCCAGGATTGTGTCATGGGGGTGGGGTGGTGTCATAGGGGGTTGGGGCACAACATGGGGGAAAGTCTAAAGATAGAGAGAAAAACCGTTATTTAAGGTGTTTTTTGCATTGCAAGGTTGGGTCATGGGGGGTTCTAACCCCCAACCCCAACCCTCAACCCCCCCTCCCCATGGCTAGGCCACTGATTTGTGGTGACAAGGTAGATTGAGTAAACTAATCTTGTCGTTGACAAAGACTATATGAGTATTAGGAAATGATTGTGTATTGAATTTCAACCCTTTAAAGTAAATAATCTTCCATATTTTTGCGCTAATCATTATTCATCTTTGCTCATTTTGGAAATCTTTAACTTACTTGTAAGAGGCGTTGGTCGATGGTGGTATTGTATCACAACATTGATCACATACAAATACTAAATATGACCACAAAAATCCCAAGCATATATGCTTTACGCAGGTATCCGTCATTATACAGAGTTATACGGACTAAAAACATATGTTAGGAAACAGACAGAAAATTGCATATTTTTAAGGGGCAATCAGTTTGACAGACAATATTAGTCCTTCTATTCCATCACCTCATTTTCTCTTCTGAACTGATTGTTTATCACAATACGGAAACATTGCAGGCCTTTCAGGTTAGAAGAAATGTTTATTTTGTGTTAACTATGGTTGCATGAAAATTAGTTCTTAATATTTGTAAGGTAAAAAATCCACACAGATGCAAGACTTTGGACAACCTCCACTGCACTGAAACAAATCACAAGGTTGGACTGCATTCGCCGATCTTTTATTTATTTTTGATTTTTTTTTTTAGGTTTTTAATTTTTAAGTCAATGTACAAATATGATGGAGGACAAAATGTTGTGAAAAATGTAAACACATACTCTGATTGTCGCTTTAATGTCGATGAAATGCTGTGAAACACTCCATCTACTTTTGAAAGGTAAGATTTGACCATCAGTCGTTTGAAAACGTTGTTGATAATGACTTACTAAAAAGTTTTAATATGCAGCTTTGGCACCCTTTAGGAGAGGATCTGGGAACCGAGGGACAAGCCAGACACAATAAAATACTACTTCACTGGAAATAACTTAAACTTGTGCATGAATAGTTCCAAAATATTTCTTCTTCCAAACTGATTTTACAGATGTTTTCCTTTCTATCCTTTTGTTTTATCCTATGGAAGCTACCGTTACGGGAAGAAATATCTTCCTAGTTTTTGTATATACGTTACAAGTACGGAGGCATCAACCACGATTATTTCCTACCAAGTGCTTCCTGCCAACATACGAGTTATTTAGGGAAAAAATCTGGCTATGAGGTGCCCAGTTTGATTGTTAATTTATCATATCAAAAACCTGCTAAATGTAAACTATTGAAAGGATTAGATGGCTCTTGTTACAGTTACTAAATTTAGATTTGACATTTCTAATTTTCTAAACCGACAAAGAGAAGGAGTACGACGCAGCACTATTAACGTATATGTGGTATGAAAGGCGTATTTACTGTAACTATATATTGCCCAAATATGTATTTGTCATACATTTATGACCCTGGTTGTTGACATACTACAAATTAATACTTTCTGATTCATGGCAGACAATGGGACTACTTCGAAGACAGTTTTATTGTCGTTGTCACCTCCGTCTAGTGGTACACGCTGGCGGCGAGGACAGGGCCCAGCACTCCAACTTACCAGATGATTTGTGGAAACATAAGACGTGATCTTGTGGTTACTTGCAGTCACCTTTTAAGTTTACCTCAGAGCGATCGCGAATGGTATAGGCGCACGATTGGAGGTTCCTGTTTGTAACAGGTAAGACAAATTGTGAACACTCTAAATACACAAGACTGAACTTAACCCACCATCTTATAGAGTAAAATGTGTGAATCACTCCATTCACTAAAAATTCACTAAAGAAGGGTGAAAATTTACTCTTTAATGAGTGCTTGCAGGGGTTACTCTTTTCCAAAGATGGGCCTGTATAGACACTCCGTCATGAGTGAAATTTAGCTGTTGGAGTGAATTGAACTCTTCTAACGAGAAAAACTTCACTTTTTTATTTTTAGAGTGAAAACAAGGGGTCAAGGGAAGGTTGGGGATGGAAAACAGGGGGAATCGAATGGAAGGTAGAGGTAAAAGAAAAGGTATGTGGACGTCACTTTAAGTAATATTAGCTAGATATGAAACTGTATATTTTGCCCGTTTAACATTTTTGCTTTCTCGTCGATTCTTGTTTTCTTTATTAAATAAACAATCCTTTCAGTCTAATTTTCGTGATAGATGTGCGGTGTGTTCAGCATTTTTAATTATATTGTAAGATCTTTAGAGACCCAGATCTTCTAGTCCACTCCCTAATAATATGTCAGTCAGTACCGGTATGCAATGATCCAAGTTCATTTCTTCCGAATCCTCACAGTATATTACGTAAAATGTTAAGCCTTGAGATATTTTAATTGTAACCTAACCTCATCTATTGAACCGTAACCTAACTTGAAGACATAATATCAGACAAGATATAATTTCTCGAGAGATGAATGTGACACCTTACAAATCAAAATATGAGGATTTGGTGCACTTTTTCGCTGTGAAAATGGATAAACCCCTTGCATAGCAGTTACATTTTCTGATAAAATTTTGATTTTGATTCTCATTTAGACTTCATTCTAACAAACTCATTCTGTTTCGATCCCTCGTTAAAGAGGATCTGTCGCCTCGTGAAAATGCAAAAAAAAAAAAAAAAATGGGTGACGTCACAAGATACCCTTGTCTTAAATTCGATTGCGAACTGATTCAGGGCACGTTCGATAATGGGAACAGATTCGATACGCTATGATGATGTGGCATCATCGATAGCGTATCGAATCAAATCGGAATCAAAGTTACGACAAGGGTAATCTGTGACGTCATCAAAAATCCGGCATGGATTTTATTGCATTTTCAAAAGACGACTGGTCATCTTCAAAGAGCAATGCAAGCAAAAGCTAGTGGAAGTGGCTACTGGGGGAGGTAGATTTTTGGGGTGCTATCCCTCCACCCCCGGCATAAGTCTCATCTCAGTCAGCACCTTTAAAGGGCCAAATCTCTCACCCCAAACTACAATTTTGGTACCCGGGTACCGAAATTCTCAATTGGCTCAGCCATTTGACTGACAGCTAATTCAAACAACGCAGATTGCCAAAGCTTACATTACACAGCATGAAAGGTACTGAGAGTGTTTCGATTATATTAATTGAGTTTTTCTATACTCACCCTAAAGCAATAAACTGAGATTGTGTCTGGATGAGGATGAATTTCAGACAATTGTGGGAGGGCTTCAGTAAAAAAGTAAGGAGAATTGGTACTGTTTGGGGTGAGAGAACTGGGCCTTTAAAAACTGAAACCAACTACGGTTTTCGAATTTGAATCTATAAGGGGGTACCTCACCCGGTATCCCACACAAATATTTTTAGAACGAACTGCTGGCAAAGACTATGAGGTTGAGTTTTGTTGTTTACTAGGGATTTCAGTTAGGTGGTATTTATTGTTTTTGTTACATATAGACGATTCTGAGCAACTATGTGAGGCCAGCAATTAGTATAGGGTCCATCAGCCTTAAACCATCTTCATATAATTGTCTTCATGAAATTCGAAACCCTCATATTCAGTGAAATTGAGGAATTAAGAGGTATTTTAGTGCCTAAGGCTCCATGATACAGGTGGGCAAATAATTTGTAAGATTTAAGCTGATATATCCCAGTAATGCCCGATTAAGTCAGACCATCACTTGATTGTTCTGGTTTCTTTATTGTTTTCTTACTTCCTCTTGCGTACCTCTTGCGTACCTTATTCAAAACACTTCGAAAAATGATCGTGTTTTCGAATGTCAAATTGTTGATCAAAGCCATGGTCAAATGCGTGTGGTCAAATTTGATCCAAGTTGAGGTCAACAAATTTGACCATATTTTACGTCGGTGCATAGTTGACCAAATCAGTGGTCAAATTGACCGAAGTGCATTTAAAGTGTACAACATTTAATATGACGGTCAATTCTTTCAAGTTTAAAATTACTTAAAGTCGCAAAGATGACGAGTGTAAAACTTTCAAGGATGATTTCAGTGGGTTTACATTTGCCAATCAGTCACTGTAGCTTTTCGAGCACGAGCATGGTGTTTCTTCTTTAGTACAGATTTTTTTAGTGTAGCCACCTAACATTTTTTCGATGAAATGCACTCTTACTAATTCAGTGTGTCTGTCTTTTTCTAGTATAAAATCATAGGGTAATCTACAAGTAGAAATCTGCATGGGGGACTCTACTCCTAAATTTTGAGATTTCTCGTTAAACTTTACATTTTTACTCATTACCTTTTTTCCAGGGTCAATTGCCCCCTCAACACCCCCACCCGTCAACCATCGTCCACCTCGCCCAATTGATTTTTCACACAAATCCACGCACCCGATATCTGACATATTTGCATATTTCTTTTTATAATTTCCGCGGATCCAACAAACGAAAATCGACGAAAAAACGATACCAAAAAAGTTTTGTTCGAATGTTTTTACTCACGGTAACGCCGAAATACTTGGTTTTAATATAATTACACCTAGTAACACGTAACGAGATGGTTTGAGTATCTTTGATTGAGCTAATAAGCAGACAAACAGACACACAATTTTTTATCAAATATGGCATAGATTAGTTCGAAAAGGGCACTCGGGCATGCTCTAAAAAACACGTATTAGGCTTATTGCTAACGTCTTAATTTCAATGAGCATGGACCTTACTGAATAAGTATAAGGAGGATGCACCCCCTCCCCTTCCCGAGCCATACCTTTCTTACTCCGCTAAATTTCACTATTCATGAACTTCAGCTCCAAGTAACAGTCTGAAGCTAATTTTAAAATCCACCGTGTTAAAGCGAGTGTGAGAAATTGAGATTTCCCATGAGCAATATACTCGAACTGTAGTGGGCCCACAGCAGGTGTGAAACGAAGGGGACCCGGGACGGTGGGACAGTCCCCTTGTTTACAAAATTCTGGGATGTCGCTTGCGTGTATTGAACTCTGTTTAGTGCTGGTGACCTTTAACATTTGTACAAGAAAAATCAGATTTTATGATGCATGAAAGTTTTGAATTTCCTGATCATGTTGTCAGTATCATCGTGACCAAACACGCAATTGTGAAGTAACCTTCAGTGCCACCAACCCCACGCAGTCCAAGGATAGCCAAGTGTACTGAAGGGCGAGAAGTTTCAGGGATCCTAAGAGAGAATTCATTCCAATGCATTAAGCACACAGTACCAGTATGTTATAATTTAATATGATATTCATATGGAGCCTCTCCCTGCCTCTATTAGCGTATACATCGGACAGCACTCTTGGTTAAATTGAGGGTCCCTTCGTTGACCAAACTGTACCCTTTATACCACTTTTTCATATCCAGTGAACCACAACCTGGAAAAGTGGTATAGTCGCCAGCCCGATGGTTAGATACCATGCATAGCACTAAAATTAGGATACATATTTATTAGTGAACATCAAAGTTATACCATTCTGAGAATCACAGATTGTGATAGAGTTCGCACTAAACATGCATCAAGTTGGCAGTAAATGTTCCTTGGCACGGGGTTTTTCGTAGGTCCCCACTTTATCCATGGTCCCATGATATTTCTAAAGTCTTGTACACGCCCGCTTGGAATGACAAATTGAAGAAACCAGGTAACCCCCATTCCTCAGAGGTTAACAGGTTAGGTTTACTCCACGTGTGATCCCTTTCAAACGAGTATTATAATGTCCAGCGGTGTCGTTTCCCATGGCAACCGTCATGCTTCATGCCTCGTGTATACATCTCTAAAGATATGTTTCTAGCTAGCCCATAAACAGCCCTTCACCTTCTGCCGTCCAGTATAACCTATGCCCTTATTGCTTAAAAGAATTCCCCCTACGTGGATAATTAATGGCTTGATTAGCAATTGATTCACCGTTACCCTACCTGAAATGCCACGTATATTTGCATCTCATCAATCAGAGAGATAATACGGAGAAGATCTTCTTGTCATCATCATTCTCTGAACACCTTTCCAGGAGTTTACGAGCTGCTTCTTGCCACTTTTGTGTTGATTCAAGTAGGCCCACGCAAACAGGTGGTTTACCTGTCCGTGTTAATGACTATTTTACGGCTACTGATCACTTTTAAACAAGTTTGTCAAACGATCCCACCTTGTATTGAAACAAAATTTTAACGGTCACTACTTTGAAACTGTGTCTTTACTGACAGGGCTACTTGGCAACGCAATTAAAGTATCTAACACATTCCTTAGTTCGTGCGTAACGCTTTCATATCCCGGAAGGAGTTCCAAGTCTCAATTTTATGGGACCAGTATATCGAGTTCTCGCCCTCCTTTTCTTCTTAAATACCGATTCTGTGACCTTCCTTATTATATTTTGAAGTTTTTTTTTTAAAAAGGTGTATTAATGAAACTTTTTAACTAAAAAATTCTCTTCATGTATGACGCAAAAACCAAAATAATGTGAGAGAGAAAGGAAGAGAGATAAAAGAGACATTAACCCCACCCCATCACCCTTATACCTCACCCCTACATAAAAAGAAAACTTCCAGTCTGGAGATCCTACATGCTTTGATGAATTGTTTATAAGATGCACATAAGGGCGTATATGTGGTAATGATGGTGTAAGCTTTAACACAATTACGCCCTGAGAGGCACAGATGCCGACCGGAAGTATACATACCTCTAAGTGGACGTTTTACAAAGTAAAACACAAGAGTGAAGGGGAAAAAATATTTTTGCAAGAAACAAGTGATCTGAGGTATATCGGTACATTCCGCATTCACCCCCCCCCCCCCCCCCCCCGCGCTACCCTGATTTGGATTTGCAATTAACGGCAAAAATCCATCAAGTTTAATTCGACTCTAGATCAGCCAAATGAAATTAAAGTCGTACCGGGAAATGTTTCACCGTAGTATCTCCCCTACATGAAAAGATATGGATGTTACACACTTTAAACATTTTCACAGAGAAAGACTCAACAATTCATTACACTCATTTCTTTGGCATACTTTGTTTTAAGTGAATTGCTGTAATCCATACGCTATCCACGATACCCTCTTTATTCGAATGTATTGGTCCTGTATACCGCCACACCATCCTGTACATGTTTCACAAAAAGTACCAGCTAGCACCTCTTGGACCTTTACTTCATCACCGCCCTCTGTTTAGGTAAGACATTTCATTCGTGAAAGTGTAATGTTAGCCAATTCAATAGGAATATTTCAATAGTATTATAAATTTAAAAGAAATTCTTCTTTAAGAAGAATACAATGGAGAACTTGTTAAGAAAATATTCTACCCTACTTCTCTTAAAAAAAAAAACTCGAAAATTAGCAGAGACATCGAAATGACGAGCCACAAAGTGACTATCTTATTCCATCTTCTTCAATGAACCCTTCCTCTCAAATAGGAAAAGTTCGACGCACTGATTAGCACGTAGTTCACACTTAATAATCAAGACATAATTTGGACCGAAGATATTTCATGTTTATACTACAACTATGGATATTTAATGACCGGAGACTCACCGATGAATCAGAGTGATAACAATTAACATTACTATCCAGTTTCTATAGTCAATTGTTTTAATTGGGGTCAGCCACGGTCTTTTTCTAGTTGTTTCCAGTCTCATTTTGCCTACTCCATTGCATGAGCACCAAGCACAATGGCAGTAGGCCCATATTCGGTATAACCTGGCCAGGAATCGATCTCCTGCTGACCTACCGCCTGCAAGTCAAATGCTCTAACTATTTGCCCATGCATTCTTACAAAGTACTACAAGTAATGTCACGTTGTGTGAACCATATTCGAGGTCGAAATATTTTTTCTGTTCTTAGCTTTTAACGTCTTACCTCACTCGTTTGAATGTAACGGTCAGAAGATTTGAGATCCGAAGTGACTTAATAAATCATGCAGGTCTTTGTGACGATGAGGAGAAAGTCCGGGACTAAAACCGCCCTCCCTCCTTCAAAAATGTCGAAATCATGGCAATATTCATATCATAATAATTTTCCTAGCTAGGGAAATTGTATAACACCTTTCACTTGTAAAATATCTTCCTTGAGACATTAAGTCCTAATGTTACCATGGCTATTTAAAGAGAAATATTGTGTTTAAAATGCTCCAATAAAGACTACAAAGAAAATGGCTCAGACACTATCCAACATTCAGTCTTAATCATAAACCCCAGCAATAGCTACATCTCTCCAAAATACTATGCCCAAGAAGAGTCATGGACGTTGCATCATTTGAAATATTGAAGTTTTGTGAGAACAATTTCTTCTTGAGCAACAAACAACTGAATTTCTATCTGTGGAAAACTTATTTCTTGAAAAGAAGGCTACCATACTGCCTTATTTTTGATAATCTTTCACCAAATATCAGTTTTAAAAGGATGAATTTTTCTTGCAAAACAAACGCAATATTTCCCTTTGAAGAGAAAATGCAACCACCCGAACTATAGAGGCTTTGCAATTGCGTCACGGAACCGCCATGCTGGAGGACATTCATGCCAAATACACGCGGCTTTGTGCCGAACGCACTGCACAGTGTGCACTGTGATATGCATGGTGTGTACAAATTCAACGAGAAAGCGCGTCCCGTATGGTTCGCTATGTAGTTACATGTACTCCAACATGGCCGACGGAGAGTATTATGACGTCATGTGAAAAGCCTCTATTGTTGTCGGACTATCCTTTTTCGTATATAGCTCTTGAATAAGAAAAAATGTAATAATATTTTTCTTCCTCAAATGTGAAATTTTATGTTGGGTATATTCTGCATCGTTTGCCCTGAACATGAAATAGGATACGAAAGTCTTGAATTATTATGATAGATAATTGGAAGGGAATATGATCAAAATTATGAGATTTATAACTCTTCCCGGGCTGCCTTTGCCCTATGAAGTTGGATTTTACGTAAGAGCGCTAAGTTGTTGAGTACACTATTTTACAGAATTAAGAGAGGTGAGAAAATTTTATATTTGCATCACTGTAATAAATACAAAATAAATACAACCCCTGATTCTACTGATCCGACGTGAAGTGATTAGAACATCTGACTTGCAGTCGGGAGGTCTAAAAAGGAACCTACTGCCATTGCGCTAAGTTGTACAGGAGCGTAGCCGGGATTGCGGCATGGGGGGGGGGGGGGGCTTTGTGTCATGCGGGTTGGGGCAAGACATGAGGGAAAAGTCCGGGATAGAGAGAAAAAACCGCTAAAGTTTGGGTGTTTTTTCCATTGCAAGGTTGGGTCATGGGGATTTCTACGCCCCCCCCCCCCCCGTGGCTACGTCACTGGTGAGTAGGGAAAATAGGCCAGTGAGCCAGAACTGGCAGTGGCTGGCTTGGCTTGAACCAGTCGGCTTGAAACTGGGCCGTAAAACTTCATCTGACTAACCAGCTAATTGGAGTTCGGCTCCTTGCCGGGTCACACAGACGACTCTAAAAATGGAATCTATTACCAAAGTGCTTTGTGCTCAGCATGAGCAATGGAGTAGCCTACAAAGCATAAACCAGTGAGCAAAAACTGGAAAAAGGCCTTGGCCGGCCCAACTTAAATCAATTGATTAGAAACTGGGCCGTAAAACCTTATCTAACTTTTTAGCTAACTAACTACTGACCATTAATGAATGAGCCTGTTGAACCTTTGCCTTCCTGCAAATTTCTTCTTACTATTTATCGAGCCTCTGTGACATTCCACATTTTGAATTCAGTTTCCATCTCATTAAATCACGGATCCAGTACAGTTTTACAGTGTTTACCCAACAACAAAAGGGATTTAAATTTGAATTGCAAATGCTGACTAAAGAGAGGGAGTTGTCTTTGTGAGTAAAGTTTACCGAGATTCCCGGCTGTCGTAAATACCTAGGCTTCTTGTTGAGTCATACAGTATTGCCACTGGTTTTACTGCATCTGCTACATTTATAAGAGTTGCCCGGTTCTAAGCTTCGGATGCAAAGCTCTGATTGTGCGAGAGAAGATTCAGTTTTCTTGAGCTGGTCCTGCAAGTCAAAGGTACCGAGAGAAATTAATTTTTCGGAAGTTAGACTTACGCCGTAAGTATATGCCTTATTAAATGGCTTCAATTAAAAATATTGCTGTGTTACTACAATATCTTTATAAGGTCATTTGACTCATAAATATCCTTTTTAACTTTATCATTTGTTTAATACTTCATACGAAGAAAATCATACCGTAAAGGACCTGTCAAAGGTTTATGCCCCCGGAATATTGGGATTAAAAATTGGTGTTCTTGAATTGTATATTAAGTCAAATTTTTAAGTCAACTTTTGAAAGTAGATGAACAGAAAGCTTTTAAAATGCTGTGCTGTGCAATTAAAAAGCCTCCTTTTTAAAGTTCCAAATTTTTTGTTCAAATCAACAAAGCTCCCAGACAATTTTTTGTCCTCTTCGACATTCTTTTTATCGGTGTCCTACAATGCGATGTACGGATCGGACCTTTGTTTTCCCCACCTTGAGTATCCAATGTGAAGGGATGGTTGTAAATTATTTCACTTTCCACAACTAATATTCTCTTGGTTTAACAATAAGCAGTAACAATCAGAAAAACTTGAAGTTAACAAGATCACTGTATCTTGCTAGTGGTCTTCACCAATTAATTATTGTTCTGAATGCAAGTTTATCTCCTAAATTTATTGGCTTCTATTTTTTTTTTATTAATGAACAAATAACTTGAAGTTGATATCATTGTACTTAAGTTGATGGTTTGATTATTTTTAAACAGAGATGACATTTTGACGACGGAGCCTGCGCAGCTTTCGCGGCTAATGAGTAGTGGCGACGCTAGGGGGGTAGTTGCCCCCAGGTTTTGTTCTTGTCCCCACACTTGCAACCCCAAGTTAATTTACGAAGCCTGTTTGGTTAAACGAAAAAGAAACCTCCCCTAAGGTTTAAAGGCCCAGTTCTCTCACCCCAAACAGTACCAATTCTCCTAACCTTCTTATTGAAGCCCCTCCCACAATTGTCTGAAATTCATCCTCATTGAGATAAATCTCAGTTTAGGCTCTTGTTTCAATGTGAGTATAGAAAAACTCAATTTATATAATCAAAACACTCTCAGTACCGTTCATGCTGTGTAATGTAAGCTTTGGTACTCTGCATTGTTTGAATTAGCTGCCAATCAAAGAGCTGAGCCAATTGAGAATGTCGGTACCCCCGTACCAAAATTGTAGAATGGGGTGAGAGGTTTGGCCCTTTAAATTTCCATTCAGAGATATGTTAAAACCTCTGAGCTACCTTGTGCTTCCGAACAGCCTCTAGACCACCTACAGGAACCATGGAAGTACTACCTAGTACTTCCATGCAGGAACAGGGTGTTTGGTTTTTCGCCCAGCATTTTTCTTTGAGCTTAGTTTTTTTCCACCCATTTTGACATTCTCTCGCAGCCACAGGCTAATAAGTGATTCGTATCATCTTCACCACAGAGAGCCTATCAATACCCCACTCACATAGAGCATGTATGAGATTATGCAGCTGTACCAGTATCTTTGCATTAGTTACACTTTGTCTCTCTAACAAACATACTTTTGTTTTCATAACCCTTTCAAATATTCAGACCTTTGCGAAATCTCTCCATCAAATTTTCAATGGATTGGTAAACTTAAACCACTCTTTACCCTTACGCGTTTACTCAGGCTTTAATGCTCCAAAACTGGTTTCCTCTAAGTAAATTTGAGGGCCTTTCAAGATTCATTTACCCAGGGACAAATTTGTAAGGATAGGTAAACGTATAAACTAGTACACGTGGTACTACTTACAAAACATTGTCCCATGCGTCGAGGTCACACTATCTCAAAATGTCGCCTACTTTCCCATGGCTCGACAAAAAGGCTATCATAAAGCTACAATGAAAACTTTCAAAGCATTATTTGTCACTCCAAGAGTTCACATTCTGAACAAATGAACTGGTTACATTTCACTTTGGAAATTCTCAAGTACCACTTAAGCGATATTCTTCATAGGAGTACCACATTCCATGTCAATCTAATACCAGGTTGTGATACATTGAATAACTAAGACAAATAGATTGGCTTTACTTTAATATACCAATCAAGAACAAGTGGTTGTTCTATGGATTTTTAAGGGTAAGAAATATAAGAGATAGGAGGTCTCAATAACATTTCAAGTAGATGTCTTTAATATCGTTTACACTCAAATATATTACGTAGCATTACTCCTTCTATGATTTTTTTCTCTCTCTGTATGTCGATAGATCATTTTCCACATTTCCATCATTTTTAATTTTGATAATTAACTGATTAATATAGCCTGTGCATATATATACTGCACGGAAATTGTGTATGGAGGGAGTGACCAATGAAGACTAATATGAAACGGTGTTTTTATCCAATTGGACTTCATCGACCTAATTATTAATAGGCCTGTTTAAAATGGTCCACACCCAGTCAGGTTATGCACTTATCAATTGAAAGGCGCCCCTAGCTCTGGCTGCCCGACAAAGTCGTTCATTGTTCGTAAGGGGCGTGAAATCTTTTTGTTTATTGACGCACCCATCCGGGACGCAATTGACCCAACGTTTCATAGACTTAGACGCACCTTCCCTGTTGAATATGACACAGCTATAATGTTGCTTTCATGCAACATTTGGAACATTTTGACACACCCTTGCGTCAGAACTCGGACGAACGTGGGTCACATGGCAAGACTAACAATTTATAAGTGAATTACCGTAGCGAAGTCATAGGTACCCTCATTGGACAATGTATGTGTCGTTTGAATTTAAAGAGGGCTGTATACAGACCACTTTTTGAAGGAGCTGGGACATGACCTCTAGAGGGTAAAATAGTTAGGAGAGGGATGTGTACAAAGACGGCTTAAAATTTTATGAGGGCGCCCTGGCCTATGCCTTTCCTCTATCGGCTACGAGCTTGGAAGAGCTAGAACATGTTGAGCGAGTATGGAAAATTTAAAGTAAAACGTATTGTACTCTTTATAACACAACTAGGTCAATAAAGCTGTGTCAAATACCATTTATATCAGACTTAAAACTTTTGCAGATGAATAAATGATTATCTGATTATAGATTATTAATTTTTTCCAATAAAACAAATCGATAACAGTTAATACAAGAAACGCTATGAATTCGATGGTAGATGAGAGCTAATTTTGTTAGTCTATAAATCTTTAATAACTTATCCTTCATAAAACTGTCTCGAAAATTAGGCCGGAGAGAGTCAGGGGTAGGGGCCCAGTACACTAATGCCCTCTCAAAAGGCTTTTGGCTAAAGTTAGCATTTTTATTACTTTAATTCATTGCATTTGTCCCATTTACACTCTTAAAAAACAAATTAGTGGTATTTTAGGTTTACTTAAATCAGAGTATCTCACACGTTATAAGGAATGCCAACAATTTCATCTTTAACCTCCGTTATACATATTTCCTGTCTGTTTTCCACTTCATAATACAATAGACAGAGTGCTAAGTCATACTTTGCCATGCATAAGCAAAACCCAAAGTTTGCTTTTTTCTTTTGTCCCGACAAAGACGCCCTCTAATTATATAATTCTTTCTATCTTTGGGTCAAGTGGCTCATGAATAGCTCCTTGTCTCCAACAAACCACATCTATATTTATTTAACTACTCATTTCTGGTACAAACTTAACTGTTAAACGACTGGAGCTCCTGTACTACGTAGTCATTCGTATTTTCCTGTAAAGGATGCGTTTCAAATTTTGTCAAGAATTCAAGTGAAAAGTGCACCTTTTGAGCGTTAAAGTTATCAACCTTTTTTTCTGAAATACGACAAAATCAGGTAGGTCGGCATTAATATAACTATTACCGTGAGAAGATTGTATTGCAGAGAGTTGAAAAAATACTATTTTTACTTAGAGTATCATATGTCTTGGCAAAGAGTCAAGGACAATCCGTGATCGATAGCAGATATGTCAGATTCTTTAAAACCCCATTTTGCCTTTAATTGTACTCCACTTCTTTCGTTGCATTCAGTCCTTATTTTTCATCAATAAATTCTATAGGCAAATACAGTAGCGGCCCTAAGTAATTTAATAGGGGGCAAATCATGAGCTGAGTTCTCTTTTTTTTTTCTTTTTTTCCCCCATTTTTCCCTTCTCTTTTCACCTTTTCTTGCGAAATAGAGGGCGGTGTCAGGTGGTGGCAGAAGCGACCGCCCTCTATTTCGCAAGAAAAGGTGAAAAGAGAAGGGTATGAAAATACATTCTCATGATCACCACTCGATATGGAAAATTTCGTTTTGTGAAAATTATCTTTGTTTTTGTATTCCTTATTATTGTATCTGCATGCACTTTTTAACCTCGCTGTCAATCAAAGAGCTGAGCTATTTGGGAATTTCTGTGGACTATACAAAAATTGTAGTTTATGGTGAGAGGATTTGCCCTTTAAGGTCACTAGCCTAGCCTATGTTCATCTAGTGCCCTTCATATGTATATATCTTATAAACTGCATCCCTGAATTGTATAAACCTTGTAAAACATATGAGAGAATAAATTTGAAACTGAAAATTAAAATTTGTGTATTTCCCACGCAGCCCATTTCCCTCAAGCAGCAGCGTGCTTTGCCCAAACAAACTTTTGTAACTTCCGAAAGTCTGAACAGCTGAACGGGAAATGAATTTAGCTTTTACTCTTGGGATCACATCCCTAACCTCTTTTTTCAAGTTGCTATGTTCACGGAAATGTTTCTTTGCCAAGTCATGCACAATCTAGTATATCATGCAAAGATCTTCATACCGACAGAGAAATAGTATGAAAAGTAAAACAATGGGGTATCTATGTCTGTACATCCGGCATTGTTGGAAAGATGAACAAGACTATAAAAAGAATTGTTTTCAAAGTCAGCTTTTGTAAAAACGCCAAAACTGGCGTAACTATGAATTAAATTTGATTTATTTTGTTGTTGTTGAGAGGAGATAGGACGTTGAATACTCACATACGGGAAATCCCCCTAATAATTTTCCTGAAGCTATAGGCTTTAGCATATTGAGTTCTGGGTGAAGAGGTTTCATGATATGTCTGTGTGAAAAAAGTAAGTCTCATGAATTTGTATTTATTCCACTTTAGCATTTTGGGTCCAGGTACGCCTCAGTATGGTCGGTGGTGGATCCCTGGGTCAAGGTCACGTTGGGGCTCACTGATCGGCGCCCCAGAAGCTCTGCCGGTTTTACCATGTCTCTGAATGAAAATTTATTCTCAGAAGAGGCATATGTAGTTCAGGAGTGAGACGGGATATCAAGAGGCAAAGACCCTAACTGGGGAGGCAAATTTCTTCCTGGTGCCAACATGCGTAGGACATAAAAGGCTGCCCTCAAAGAATATCGCCTTGAATTTTTAATTACAGTACAAGCTACTGATGCTTGGAGGTGCACATAATCACAAAGGTTTCTTTTCCATCCCTAGCCTATAAACTGAAGGAGGGGCTTAAAGTGCTCTTTGACATATCAACTTATTAAACAGTTTTCTGAGACTAGGTGATTTCTTCCCCACAGCAAATGTCACTCTTTCATGACTCTTAACCCTTTACCGTTGTTTGGGTCCTTTTGGAACTATACGGAGAGCGCGCCTGTCACCAATCTTTACTGTTTCATGCGGAACTCGAAACTGCGAGTAGCTACCCAAAAATTCGGCCACAACAACGAGAGGGATGACAGTTTAAGGTCGCGGGGTCAGTAACCTGCGGAAGCTGATGCGGGGCGTGCTACGTCCGCTTTTCCGCCCACTCCCGAGGCGCGCAAATATGCCCCGATTGGAGCACAGCGGTAAAGGGTTAATCTAAAGTATCTGCAGCACGGGTCTGTGCACGCACGCAGAGATAGAGCGGCACCAGCTTTGCAGTAAACACACTCCACAGGCTTATTTTAACCCTTTACCGTTGTTTAAGTCATTTTGGACCCATACGGAGAGCCCGGCTGTCACCCATCTTTACTGTTTCACGCGGAGCTCGAAACTGAGTAGCTACCCGAAAATTCGGCCACAACAACGAGCTGACGAGAGGGACAATAGTTTAAGGTCGCGGGGTCAGTTACCTGCGGAAGCTGATGCGGGGCGTGCTACGTCCGCTTTTCCGCCCACTCCCGAGGCGCGCAAATATGCCCCGATTGGAGCACAGCGGTAAAGGGCTAAGACAAGATTTTGAACGATAAATCAAAGGTATATACAAGGTTGCGTGTTTCTTGACCATTAGAGATCCGAAGCTCATATTTTTTAACCAAAGCAAAAATACCATTTTTCACAAGAGTCCTGGCGGACCGTGAAAAATTTTAGCCTTCCTAAATGTGGGTTACGACCCATATATTTTTACAACCAGTGACCCTAAAGAAAAGGTTTGTTACAAATCAATAAGGAGAAAAAAGACCTACAGGGTGACCAATCTGAGATTTCTGGATATTTCAAAGATTATTCAAGTTTTCTTTTGCTGTTATGATTGTAAAAATTTTGCCAAAAAACTGAGATCGTTGGGTTGTTGGTTCGGCAATCAATCACATAACGACATAACCATGTTAAAATTCCGGAGACAAAATTCATTCGTTGCAAAATGGGCAGGATTTTTGTCAAAAGTCTTAAATTTCAACGACAAAATTAATGTTCAATTATCAGATTATAGAGAAAAAAAGGATCTGAGACAATGTGCCCACATTACATAACATTCTCTTACATTGCTGAAAAAATGGGGGATTTAAAACAAAGGTAATCAATATTTGTTAAAACGAAATATCTCGTGTTAGGAAAAGGATGTTCCCACAAGGTTTGAAGAAAATGGTCTGAAACATGTTTCTCTCTCATGAGAGACCCCAGTGAAAAGTCACCAGAATACGACTTTAACCGTATCAAGATCCCGAGTTTACCAATGATGTCAAACAAAGTAAGTGAAAACTAACAGGGTAGATAATCCATAAAAAGACTCCCATGTCATTCAAAGAAAATAGACGTGTATCCTGTTTAATTGATCCTTTTCATTTTTTCTGGGAAGAGAATTGCAGACTTGAGTACCGTGTCGATAAAACCATACTTCCTTCAATACCAACAAAACTAAGATTTCCTTTATTCCTCCTGCCTAACTTTTTTCCGAAACCACCTTTGACATCGTCGCTAAACAGGTTTCTACGTCAAGGTTTGATTTATTTCTTTTCTTCGCGCGCTTCTCAGTAGCATCTAATTCACCTTAACATATCTTCCATAAATTTAAGCGGTCCTTCGTCCGTGACGTTATCTATCATTTGAGAAACACTGCGTTCAAAACAAAGGACAAAAGAAAATGTTCGGGACAAGAACCGAAACCAGGCCCGTGCCTGCCGGTGGAGTTCAGGGGCAAAGCCTTAATGGAGGGGTTCGTGAGCAAAGTCCCTGGAAGCTCCGAGGTTTTAGCATATCTCTGGGTGAAAAATTAAGACTCAGAAGAGGTATATTATTTCTTTCTGACGGTTGACATAACTACTAGGTGAGCTGTCTCGGAGGGGGGGGGGGGAACTGGAGGGATACAAGAAAAATGCCCCTTCATTCGCACATTTCAGCAATCATTGTTTCCACTCCAGACAAATTTATCGAGGGGTTAATTCTTGCCCAATCTTCATGAAAATGTGAAGAAATAAAATGTCCATGTATAGGAAGTCGAAAAAGTTGTAACATCCATCAAAATCCAGCGATCAGTGACTGCTTTACATGGCAGTTTTTGTTTTTCCTTTTAGAGGCCTAGTTCATCTGAATAATAAATAACGAAATATTCAAATTTTTAAGGGGAAGACGACTCTTTATATTTGATGTACCTGCCCAGTTTTCAAATCCATTTTTGTTTTACACAAACTTCAAATCAAATAAATTGTGAAATTGAGTAAAGATCCTATATAAGCATGACTTCGCAAACATTTTAAAAATGAAATTTAAATTGAGTGCATGACCAGAGGACAAACATATACACGCCTTTACTAGAAGGTTGGTTGAAAAGCTAAATATTTCAATATAAAAAGGGTTTTGTTTTATCCATAACGTCGTGATATTAATTATGTTCCTTTGGTTCTTCGGTATTTTTTCGGAAAATTGTGTAACTAGTTAGCAGTAGTCCTCACTCGAGTATTGTTTAATACGTGATATTTACATAATCTGGTTAAAGAATGTGTGAACCTTTATATCACAGAGCATCGAGGGAACAATTTCCCCGAAAAATATTTACGGCGAACATTGAGTTTGTCTTGGGTGTTACTTTATAAGCGATAGACATCCTTTCACTTGCCCATATTCCAACTTTCATTAGCTCTGAAAACACAGGAAGCAGTTCTTGTATCAAAATAATAATCTGATTCACTTTGCCACGATGATCGGTGAGTAATATTTGTTTCAATCCACGAGATTTTCAGAATTTTTACATTTAGCTGTAAAATAATTTATACAATGTCTTCAATTGCTGTCTGTACAAATGTCCATTGTTAGCTACGGTATAAATTTTACTATTTTTTGTTAAATGTTAAGTTTGAAATAATAGTTTTTGTTTAAAATTTTTGGCATTAGCAGAACGGTCTATTTCTTTTCTACAAGACATATTACAAAACCCGTATTCTTTTTACTGCATTATACTTGTACCCGCCATAATTGACCTTCTTTAGGAAGCCTTGCCAGCTTGCGGGACTTAACAAATAACCACAATGAAATGACGTAACTAAGAGGGGGCAGCGTGAGGCAAAGGTCCTTCAGAAAAGTCGTGTACTCCTCCCCTAAAGAATAGGTATCTCAGTAGTGGAAAAGTAGGCCTATGCATCGCTTTACTGTGTATCGTACCGGTTTTGAACTCTTCAACGGAATGGTGTTTCCCCTAATTGCGTATCATTACTCAATCTGCAGCAGGCCCGTAGCCAGCCCGTGTGGAAGGGTGGGTCTTTTTTCCAAGATGTGGACCTTTTTTCCAAATACGGAGGCGGCTGGCTCGTGCCGTAAGCATGAAGTTGCTAGGGGTCCGGGACATGCTTCACCGAAAAAGATTGAAATCTGCAGATCTCCTGCAATCTGGAGCATTTAAGAGGACTTTTGAACACAACAGAAGTCCCTTTTCCACACTGAGGAATTCCACACAGTGTACCACTTTTTGAGGAAAAAATCATACATGTAATCTGGTATATGTCAAGATAAAAATATTTTACAGCAGACCCTTCAAACACATGGCTGGAAAAATGGACCTCCTTCAAGTTGGGGCGGGTCGTTCGAACGCTTCGACCCCCCCACCCCCCGACTACGGGCATGTCCAGTGGTACAGTATTTTAAACAGGTTAAACGTAGTTGACAATAACGTTGCCTTTTTGTTTTTCTGTTAATTACTTAAAAAATCTGGCATTAGAAGGCAACTAAGTTACTTTTCGATTGTATCTCAGTTTTGTTTCCAAATGTTTAATTTCCGCTATGCAAGGAGATGAATTCCATATAGGACAAAGCAATTAATTGCTGGAGCCTTTGCGATTTTTACATAGGCCTACATTTTATTCGCTCCTTACCGCGGTACCCAATTATGTGAGACTCTTTTCTGGAACATTTTTTTTTAAAAAAGGCAGTAGCGTAGCCAAGATTGTGTCATGGTTAGGGTTTTGGGGTATGTACGACATGAGGGAAAGGTCTAATGGAGGGGGTCGCTACTTTTGGCCACCAAATGCAAAATGGTGCCATGTTCGTGCCTCAAATGTAATAAAGTTTACAGGGATCATGTGATTTTGCAATTAATTTTTCAAGGTTGGGTCATGGGGGGTTCAACCCCAACCCCCCTCCCCCCCCAAAAAAAAAAAACCCCTCCGTAGCTACGTCAATGAAGGAAAGTGTTTTAAAGTTAAAAAAGAGGCTCGGAACTTTCCAGTGAGCGTATAGGAACTGGGACGAGTAATTGCTTGAAGATGTCATGTGACGAATACTCAATTTTAAGTCGGCAGTTTAAGACGGAGTGGAGAGTTGCATAAGCCATGAGCACTTAGCCTGCGTAGCGCCTCTGTGACTGCAGCCTATTAAGCTACCGCTCCTGTTTTTTCGTAGCGATACTAGCCACTGAACGCCACCATAGCAAAGAATGAAGTTCTTCCAGAGTGATGTAGCAGCGAGGGCTCTGGTACTACCTTCCCTTCAGAACTAATAGGTTCAAGCATTTTGTACAACAGGCTTAAGATTTTGCAGAATTTTGTATCCGTGACCTTTTGCCCAAAGTTCAAGATATAATCGCGAGTTTTGTTAAACTACTCCGCCAGTATTAGTCGATAGTGCAAAATCGATAAGTTAACCGTGATCTCAACTGTACTGCCAGTGGTCATGAACGTCAATCTGTATTCCGGTTCAAGGGTAGGAGAACATACCAGCATGGCTACTTCCGTCAAAACTGAAATGTGTCAACTCATAAGTCAATGGGTGCATTCCAGAGTTGTTGACTCGAGTCAATGACTTGCGACTCGAGTCGACTCGAGTCGCCTTTCTGTTGACTTGTGACTCGACTTTGACTTGAAGGTTTGTTGACTTTTGACTTGACTTGACTTGTCAGATTTCGAAAATGATTGACTCGTGACTTGACTTGACTTGCCGAGCAATGACTCGTGACTTGACTTGACTTGAGCATATTTGACTTGCCGACATTGGCCATTTTTTCCTCCCGATCGTGCAGGAAAATGCAAAACTTGAAGTGTCGCCGCGTGGAATACGAGAGACGCAACATCGTCTGTACCATACCATGCACGCGAGTCGCGCGTGCCAGTCGGTCCCTATAGACAAATACGATTAGCACTTGTTTTTAGTGACTGTAGGCCGCTATTGGTTAGATCCATCAGCCTAAAATCGTCTTTATTCATTGTTTACACATTCATATTTAGTGAAATTTGAGAATTTAAGATACAAATTAGTGTACAACCATCCATGATAGAGGTGAGTAAGGAAATCGAAAGATTTAAAGGTGACGGACCCCAGCTATGACCGACTGAAATCAGTCCATCACTTGCTGTCCGGATTCGTGTATATATCAACATGTGGAATTAGTGAACAGACAGGGTGACTCCATTAACGAATCTCACAATGGTTTACAAGTTATGTGACTGCGCTATTAGAACCCAACTTCTGCACTGTGATACTCGAATATGTTACTCCGTTTAAGAACTGCGTTTAAGTACTGCCAGTACATACGTACCTGACATGGTCCAATTTTCCCAGTTAAAGGAAATGATTCTATCATTTATTTTAATCATCAGTCCAATTACTCGGAACTAAAAATATATCGAGCTCTGGTCATGAAGATTTTCGATTTTTCATCGATTCAAATGGCTGTTAATTGTCAAAGCTTGTCATATTCACGGTGAAACTAAACTCGTCGTAGTATTCCGTAACAATCGGCACATCATCCAAGTACTACTTCCGAGGTACTTCCATGGGCACATCATGATGAACGGTAACCTCGCCATCACATTCCAACATGTCTCACGTCCCAAAAGTTGTATTGATGGAAAAAATGACGGAAGTTGTTGGATGTGGTCCTCATTCATCCCAACACATTCCCAGGTCACCAGAATTCATTTGAAGGCAGAATCATGTTAATTAGGTACCAAGTGTTATTGTCATATCTCTTGGAGCACTTAGGTAGATCGTGTGCTCTGTGGCATATATGTAGGAACCCATGTTAACAGTAAACCTGACTGCATTTTAGCCAGAAGTAATAATTAATTACTTGAGGTTTTTTTTATCAAAGTTGGTCCTGAAGTGTAGAACAAATTGTATCATTTGAAAATAGGATCTGAGTGACTGAGGTGGGAGAAAAGTGCTCGTTAGCAAAATCGGTCACCTAGATTGGTGTGTTTTGGCACACAGTAGCAGAAAATAAGTGTAGATCAACTGATTCATTTAATTAGTGTAAGTTTGTCAAGTGTTTTGGGCAAATTTTCTGACAGCCTTAGAAATTTAAAGATATTCGTACACATCCTTGTGCATTCTTTGGCTAGTTTTTGTTGTATATGGTTGTAAATAGAACTATATGTCCAGTATTTTTGTTCATCATTTGAATTACGTATTGTATTGGGGTCCATCGCACACCCTGTCAATGCAGCCACACCTCATTCGAAACACTTGGAAAAATGACATTTGAGTTCCGTCCTTCATAATTCATTTATTTCAATATTGAACTGATCCAGTATTTAGAGAGGCCATGGATTAATATTAATTCCCTAGTGAAGTGTTACAACCCTTCTCAATTGCATGGAGCTGACTCAGCATAGTGAGAGATATTTTTCGGGACGCCTATTTTGGTTGGTGTAGGGACAATCCCACAGTTCAGCGTGCTGGGTCTCACCCAACCTTTACAGACCCCGAACCCAGCATCAAAGAGAAGCAATCTATCCAATGCAAAGGTCAATTTTGGTATTAACAAAGACCCAAAGAGTCGCCGAAGGACAACTGACCATTCAATCAGGGGATACCGTTCATCTAATCAGGCATTACAGGGGATGAATGCTATTTGGAATCCCGACATGGGGTTCTTAAGCTCAGCATGCTGGGTCATGCTGTTGTATCGTGTTCAGTGGGCTCTTGTGTGCTGAATTGCAGCTGTAGCTGAAAGGATCTGTCACGCCGTTGTGGGGAAGAAACCAGTCATCATCTCTGGAACATTGATTGGGATCCTGTGTCAGGAATAGACATAAAAACAGCTTGAACAACATATTGTATTCAAGTTGAGCTAAAATGACTTGTGACTTAATTGACTTGCAACGATTTGACTTGTGACTTGACTTGACTTGCCAGAAAATTAAGTGACTTGTGACTTGACTTGACTTGACCCGGGAATTGGATGACTTGTGACTTGACTTGACTTGTCAATGAATGACTTGTGACTTGACTTGACTTGGAGAAAAGTGACTTGAATACAACTCTGGTGCATTCCCAAAAAGTTAAGGGATATGCCCCAGCCCCAGATCGACACACATGCAAGTGGTCAATAGTGTTCGCAGATAGATTTCACAAAAAACGATTCACAGCTATATCCGTCCATCAAACACACGCAATAATCACCTTTTAATCTTGCGTGATATTAAAAAAAATGATATTACTCCATGTAAATATTAGCTCAAGCATAGTATGAATACTGTTGATTACCCCTAAAGACGTTATCTTGTTCGATACTGAAGATTAATGGCTTCCTTTATACATTTTAAGTATCCAGCATAAGTGTTACAAATTGTGTCAACCCCTTTGTAAGCCCCGGGCGGTGATAAATGACTCTCTTATCAGGGAGCTGCCTTGCAGCTCCCGGCTCTTATACTCACCGGAAACATTTTGGAAGCTATACCCCGGCGCTGAGATTTGAATTTGCGTTGTGACGTCCATTGCTGTCACCCGACCACCCTTTGAAAGAATTTCTTTGCTACAATTTATTGCACTCAGTCACTTGATTTCTTGTCCGTTGAGACAGGCTGTTTGAACGGAGCAATATTTTAATATGTTTTAAAGTACACTTTCTTCATAAAAGTATCAACCCTAAATTAAGTTAATGGTCATTTCATTTTATAAATACTTATTTTAAGTTGAAAAAGAAAGCACAGCTTTTCTGGATGGTCAATTATTTATAACCGTTTCTTTTTCTGTTTGATTAGTTCATGTACACTTTTGAGGCTTGAAGAATATTATTTTGAAAATCACAACGCCGAAAGACAATGCACGGGCTGTCAATCTTTTAAACCCAGATGGCCAAGTGGTGCTCGCTGTACAAGAAATAACAAAACGTTAGCCATCATAGTTGGTAGCGTAAAGGCGATAGCAGACTGTCATAATAATGAATAGTTTTGTCGTTTAAGAAAAACATGCGGATATAAGCGTGAGAAGATGGTTTCACAGGCACCATGTAGGAGGACAACTCTGGACATGGATCACCAGCTAGGACCTAATTTAGCGTGACTTGTATAGAAGAAAGAACAAAAACAAAGGCTTATCCATTTGCTATATAAACCTCTACAAATAGACTTTTACCACTTCGGTCGTTGTATTCCTTACTGTGGTAGGATAACCCCGTATCTTTCCCTTCGCCTCCATTTTGTATGATTTTGTTACAATTTGGCCTTCTCTTTTGTTCTACGTTCAGTTCTAAATTTGACGAAAGCCGAACTTGTAGTCTCAGAAGAATCCCATTCTACTGTGTCTTTGATCGAAGTCAGCGTTGATTATATCAACATGACCAATTGCAGCGAAAATTCACTGTCTATGGCAGAGCTGTTTGAAGGTAAGTCGATAAGAATAATGACTAAAACGACTGTCTCCTAAACTAACACACTCAATTATTCTTCCTTTTACTTCTTAAAGTTCACCAAACTTGCATCGGAGGAGGGGTCAGCTGTCAAATTTTCTCATAAAATACCCCAACAAAAGATCAAAATTGTCGTTGCTTTGATCAGTTAATGCATTTTTAGTTCTGTACCTTATTCGCCCTCTTTAAAAAATGTTGGCTACTTGGGAGCTTATTTTTGTCCTACGCTTTACTACCTCTCTTGCTACGGACCAAATATACTAACATTTCGTCCGCTCTTGTTCATTAGACCCTTGTAGAAGTTAACCAGTCACTTATTTCCCCAACATAAGTCCGTCGGCTCTAAACACTGATTTCAAGTCTGTGCACAATGATCCTTTCAGAGCAGTGATTTAGACGACATGTTGAATTAGAACCGTGGAGAGATATTTAAAGAAGGGGTAACCCTTGCTTTGGAAAAACTTCACTACTGAATACTTTGTAAAACATATGAGAAATAAATCTGAAATTGAAATTGAGTGGAACCTTTACCGCAATAATGCAATGATATTTGACAATATTGGTCTTGCTAATTACGAGGTGAAGAGTACAAATTTTTATGCATGTCTTGTAGATATCAGTCAAGGTAGTTTCTTTTAATGATCACCTTCTTGGGCCAAAATAGCTCTACTTTTTATCTGATGTTCTTTTTGTTTGTGCGACACTTGTGGCACAGACATCGGTTGGCTAAATAACGGCCACTGCCACTCCGAGCTGAGAGAGCACGGCGACATTGGAATGTTTTCCATGCCTTTTTGCTTACGAGAAGACTGCAACGCAAAGCAAAGGTGCCTCAACTAACTACTGTTTTCTTTATATTTACATAAATCATTTTTTATTCATTTGGGCAATCAGCTTTTTCAAATGGATTACATAGCAACATCAATGATGATCTTAACTGTGCCCCCAGCACCCTAACCCCAATAAATAAGAGGATAGACCTATTTGACTAGTAGCAACACAATTCGGAAGGATATTTCTTTTGAAGGGCAAGAACAGTCGCCCCAAGCTTATTTGAAGCAACAGCACAATATCAGTCACATTTTTTATTTCTCCTCAAAGTGTCTTTCAGAATATGTTAGGACTTCAGTATGGTGTATTCATTGAGTTACTTCCAGTAAATGTTACTTTCGGAAAAATAGATACCAAGATTGAATCAACATAGTACTACGTCCGTCCCATTGTCGTTCACTGTTACCAGCATATGTCGTGTTATCAGAAATTTGCTACAGAACTCGGGTATTATCGAGATTTACTAATACGTCGTTATAACACGTCGTTATAACACGATTCTTTTCTGTTTTTTTTTTTCTTATCACATGCAGCTACAAGTGGGGATGTCGGCTTCATGTTTTTCATCATAATTATGACACTCCTAACCTTCACCACAGCTCTCATCTTCTTTGAGTCTGCCTTCTACCTTGACAGAAAGATATCAGCAAGCAGAAGAAAAGTCCGACTTCTCATCGTACTTGGAATATTTCCAGTAAGTACCAAACGTTTTACTGTCTTGTAAGGCTTCGTTTCCCGGACTATCTTAAAACTTTACCATAAACACACCTGTTTTTATAATAACTTCTTCGAAAAATAGCCCCAACTTTTCGGAAGTATTCGTTTGAGGTAAAGAAAATATCCATAATTCGAAAACCGTGTACATATTTGCATACCATGCATGTATGGATATTAAAATGACGCAGCCATGGAAATCTCTAATTTTCCAGAATTAAATGTTGGTTTTCACCAAAATTCATTTCAATGAGACATTGAGGGGAATACTTAACCCTCCCCACCCCACCCATGGAATAACGGGACTCTTTCTCTTAGGGGCGGTGACTTTTTGTCCCACACAAGTGTCGACTTCAGGGCATAATCTCTGCCAGACTGAGTCCTCGAAGTCCGCCCGATCCAGCAAGGTTTTGACCAATTGGGGGATGAAGCCCCCCCCCCCCGTTACCGTTCCTAACGACCATTCCCTCACCCTACCAAACAGGGCTTAATTTCAATCTGAGACCAGTTGATGGTTTGTTCTCACAGTATTTCCCTTAATTTTTGGTCCAATCAGGGAACTATTTTAATAGAAGTTTCCTGATCCAATTTATTCAGAACTTTTGCAACAGGTTTGAAAATTGAAACTATTCTTTAAGGAAATTCAAAATCAATTAAAGACTGTAAATTAGATTGCACTTTCTCTCGACCTGTACGACCTGAAGCATACACCAATAGTACATGTATTATCAAAACGTTTGTTTCAGCGTTGATTCAAGTCGGAATTGTTTGTTTTGGAAGTGCAACATAAGATTCTTTAAGAGCTATAAGTTTCAATCAATCAAGAACAATTTATTGAAAGTGTAACTATTTGACGGACGAAGATGTCGTCAGTTTAAAACTATTACAGAACAATAGCATATTAAGTTCTTTGAGAGCTTGAAGAGCTTTTATTTTACGTCGGGATGCATGGTTTGGTTAGGTTAGGATGGGTTGGGTTAGGTTAGGTTAGGCTAGGTTAGGTTAGATGAAATCCGACGGCAGAGTTTTCAACAAATTGCTTCAAGTCGAGCCGGTCACGGCCTTTTTACCAGTTGTGGCTCATTGAGATGCATGATGCGCACAATGGCTTCTAAGTGAAAAGGAACAAAACAAGGAAGGTAGACGTAAATAGAAAATACTATCCACTGACGGATCAACTTTGTTTTTGGACGGTCGTCAAAGGGAGGAGTATCCCCTTACCCAGCTGCTCAGTTTTTTTTTTTTACATATATACTTGAGAATGCTTAGATGCAATTTGGTACAATATTTGAACAATTACTTAAATAAACCCTGCAACGGTTTGATACATCAGTTTTCATGATGAAGGAAGAATTAATGCTGTTTTGGAAAATATTGAGTATTTGAGGGTCGTCAGATGCAAATTGGTGCAATATTTATGAAAATTTTAGATTTTGGTATATTTTACAGAGGTAACGGATAAATGGTTTTCAGTCTTTAATCGAAGGGGTGGTAGCATACTTCAGCCCACTGTTTTTTTTTTTTTTTTTTTTTTTTTTTTTTTTTTACTGAGGGTGTTTAAGTTTAAGCCTCCTAGACTGGCTTCCTGCGTCCTTTTGGAGGAAAAGTATGGTAACATGAGCAACTTCTTCTACATACAATGTTACAAACGTAAAAAAGAAGGTTTTTTCGTAGTGAATAAGACTGAACTAGAATGAGTTTAATAGAATAATATGGTAGTTTTATCTGAAATGAACTAAACACACCATAATACGACAGTAGACGGCCATTAATACTACAGAAACAGATTTGTCGTATTTTTTCACGTAGGCCTATACACACAGCAAATTGAATAATCAGAGAGTTGTCATTACCCAAATGCGACTCCCTACAGTATGACATATTATAGTCACAGGGCCTCAAGTTGTTAAGACCACGACTTTGAAAACCGAAAAAGACTTAGAATCTGTATATACCTGCGAAGTTTTAGGCAGACTTGATCTTATATGGGAGCCACAGTTTTATCTCAGGATTCCCAAACTAGTGATACACGTACAGCAACTTCAAACTTTTAAGAAAAATTATTTTCTGTTTTTTTAAAGTGGGCTTGTTAGGTGATGTTATCATACATTAAAAGTGCATTATCATACCCCTATACTATTTTCTCCCTTGCAGTTCATTAGTACATGTGCTCTTCTGTCTCTATACATGCCGAGGTCTCACCTGATCACAGCGTTTACTGGTACAATGTAAGTAAATACTTTCAAACTTTACGTTCTTATATACATAACCGAATATGAAAAAAAAAAATTGAAAGAAAGTATGAAGTTGCAGGTTCAAATACCGGTAATGAAAGAACGTCGTCGTAGTCCGTTGTTGTAAGTTGGCAACTGATCATGTTATTTGTGAAGAGGCGTTAGTTGGGCCCAGCAGTGGTTATAAATTTAGGGGGTCAAAATAAATGGTCCCGTCAGGGAATACGGTCCCACCTAGTTGAGGAAACTTCACACATTGGCCATGAAGCCTTACAGGTTACAAAAAATATGTCATTTGGACAAAGACCCGTCACCTCAACAAACACCACTATTTTAGCATTTCACAATTTGAAGAATGTTGCAAACTATAATGGTTTGGCGCACCATCCTTTCAATAACCGACTGGATTATTTTTTTTTCTTTTGCTGCTCCCGCCCCTTCTGTTGTTGGGCAAAGCATGACGCCATCCCTGGCACAGGGCTGTGATATTGTAGCCTTCGTTTCATAAGCAAGTTCACACTGAAGTTGCTCATTGCATTTGTGACAATTCTTCATCACAATTTTGTGCGAAAACGTATGCGAACTTATTAATAGACGTATAGTTGTCCGAAAGACTCCTCCCCCCCCAAAGACTCCCCCCCCCCTCGCCTTGTCGCATCTGGGATTCTGCAATTACATTTGGATTGCATGATCCATGATTTCTGTTTCATCAAAAGAAATACTAGTGGTGTTCAACACATACATTTGCGTCCCTGGAAGATGATACGCAAATTATTGATTGAATAGCCTGATAAGCGCCTCTGTAGCTGCAGCTCCCTTAGACTGTCGCCCTCTTGATTTTCGTATCAATCACGCTGAATGAAAAGACCTTGTCCGCTCCGCGGGCTATTGAGTGAATAGAACGAGCTTTTATCCGTATAGATCTACGTTAGAAAGTTTGCTGAAATTTAAGGACATACCATCACGAGTGTGATACAGTGTAAACTAGCTAAAAAGAAATGGTTCATGTTTGGGTTTCAAAATTTATGGGTTCAAACACAGTGGAAACCCTTCCCTTTAGTGACCTCTTACGGCAGGCGGGAATACCGTGGGCATTCTACAACCCCAGTTCACAAAAGGGCTAACCATGGAAAGGCTTGCATTTTTGGGGGGCGCCGAAAATTAGCCAGTCGTGGGTTAGGTAACAACGGTCTTGTGAGCAATTAACAGGCGATAGTTGGGGACAAACTACTCGCCACACACGACCCTCTTACCCCATCTCCTCACTTTATCCACATAAAGGAAGAAGTCTTAGAATACAACCCCGAAAGGTCAACTTGAAAGGTCAACTTGGCTCTTTGAAAATCCAACTGTAGTTTATATATTTCATTAATCCAATTAAACTCGTTCACTTTTTTATTTTTTCTTCAACGATAATGACAGCCTTTCTCTATTTCTTCCCGGTTACAGATATTTTTCCCTGGCTATCTACCAGTTTCTTGGTTTGATATTTGATTACTATGGCGGTAAGATGGCCCTTCTGGAGTTATTGAAAGACAAGACCATCCCCCTTGCAGGTCCACCACTCACGTGTTGCTGCTATTGTTGTATCCCGCCACTACAAATGACCCCGTAAGTATTACAGCTGTACAGTGTGTAACCAGTCCAATCTGTTGTAATATTATATTATTACAGTATAAAAGAAATAAGAATTATTACAGGATTAGGCATCGACACTGTAATTCATATTTTGACAATCGATCGGCGACATCGGGGTAATTGTAGGTAGGGAAGGGAACACGGTACGGGATAGATCAGAAAAGGACACGACTCTATCGCCAGTCAACACCTGAATTTTTGGTATGTGCAATTATCTTGAATTACTGACGGTGTTGAAGACTAAATGTCATGACACAGTCTAATACAATGATTACAAATAATCATCACACCTATGGTTGCGATTTGTAACGAGCGCCTCCTATTCGATGGGAAGATTTCATGCTTTGGGTCTCGCAAGAGCAGTCGCACCAAACTTATTAAAAGCTACGACTAAATCTCGCATTTTTTCTTATTTCGCTTCAAAATACCCTTTCATTATAGGATCTAAATATTGCATGTGCAAGGTAAAATAATAAGTTACTTCTAGTAAATTTCATATTTGAGGAGAACAAATATCGTCAAATGACTTTCAAGAGCCAATCATGAACCAGGACAGTCTACCAAAACCCGCACTTCGAGTTAAGGTGACTGCATTTCCCCCTTTTAAAGGACGTTTCAGTTGAGTTACTGCCTCCTCATGAAATATGCCATTTCCATTAACTGTCATTACCATGGTGACTGTTATTTTATCATCATATTTTTCTTTCTAATCTTTCTTTAGGAGAAATTTACGAATCGTTAAGTGGTTGGTCATTCAAGTTACTATTGTGCGCCCGGTGGTACTTTTCATTGGTTTAGTTACATGGGCCGACGGGTCTTATGTTCCGGGAAACGTAAGTAGTCACGTGGCTTTTGTGTCATAATTACTAGTCGTGAAAATGCATTTATCAAATCACTGAATACTTTTCTTTTTCGTTTTGGAATTAATCAAAAATTGATACATGACATAAATTTGTACGTCCTGATGTTATCAGCGACTGAACAGCAACGTTTTTGCAAACAAGTTTTGTTGCAAAGATAGAACATCTTCCTACTCATAAGAAAACGTATTTTGAAGCCACGACCAAGTCCCACATTTGTGCATTTCTCTTCAACGGACTTCAATTTGCATATTGAAGATAATCTAATT
This sequence comes from Holothuria scabra, assembly GCA_037179385.1. Lineage (NCBI taxonomy): Eukaryota > Metazoa > Echinodermata > Holothuroidea > Aspidochirotida > Holothuriidae > Holothuria > Holothuria scabra. The sequence goes on from CM074180.1 coordinate 23,545,698, forward strand.
GGTGATGCTTAGTTTCCTTGCTAATGTCACATTTAAAAAGAAAAAAATGTTGTTACATAACTCTCAAGAGACAATCATGAAACAGGGCAGTCTACTGTACACTACTTAAAGTGGGGCTTCCCTTGAAAGTAGGTAAGGAGGACTTAAAAAGGGGAAGGCATTTTCATTTTGATTGGATGAGATATTTAGTAATCAATGGCAACAAACTGACGTCATGTTGCCTTGATACCTTTGATTTTGCCATGAAAACCACAAATGCCCTTAGAAAGGAGGATGATAACATGGTATTCTCTATTATGTTTCTACTTGGGAAATTGTTCTGTTAATTTTTATAATGTGATTTAATATTTCCCTTCATTTTCTTTCCAAAACAGCTTACTTTTAAATCTATCAACCTTTACGTCCAACTAATATCTCTGGGATCAACAATGGTGGCGTTATGGGGTGTGATTATGTTTGTGCGTGTCTCGAAAGGACCACTTTCAAAGTTCAAAGTGACCCCCAAGTTTCTCATCGTCCAAATTTGTTTGATTACGGTATCGGGTCAAGCTATTCTGATTGCTATAATTGGCGGAGTCGGATGGATTCCATGTACAACTGTCTTTCGATCTTTGGACAGAGGAAACTGTGAGTAAAGGGTTATTATGTATGTAAAACAAAACGTGCAGTAAACACATTACTCGAAATGAGTCGAATCAGAACATCTTTGTTTCGTGCGCTTCCAAAAATATGAGACTAAACTTCTAAAAATCGCTTAAAATTTACAGAACCAAAAATAAAGAGAAACACAAAGACTACAGAAAAATCCTGATAATAAGTTACCAGATAACTTGTATGTAGTCCCTATTCTTCTTTTAATTTTGTTGTTTTGCCAGGGTAGTAAATTTAATGGAATAAAACATCGGCTTTTATAATAATGATACATGTGTCACCAGATTGCAAATTTTCAAAAATGTGTCAATGGGAAGGGTATACATCCAGGTCCTCTCCTTAGACCCCTAGGCCAGAGATCAGATCCTGCAGTTGGCCAACCCCAAACAAAAATCCTCGAAAGGCGCCAGTAGTAAGCTAGTGCTTCCATTGAGTATGACGTTTGTAAACTGAACGAAGCTTTTGGGGATACCATCCAACCCTAGTCAATACAAACATAAATCTCTTTGTCCCATAACGGTAGCGGTAGAGCATCCGCCTCCCACGCGGAAGGCCCAGGTTCGATTCCCAGTTTGAGTCAGACCGAGGTTGTGCGTGATGTTCCGCATAAGTAATGGAGTAGAGCCAGTGAGTCACAACTGGAAAAAAAGGCCTTGACTAACTAACTGACTGACTGACTGACTGACTGACTGACTGACTGACTGACTGACTGACTGACTGACTGACTGACTGACTGACTGACTGACTGACTGACTGACTGACTGACTGACTGACTGACTGACTGACTAACCCTTTGTCCCATAAAAAAATAGAAGTTAGAACTAGTCATGGGTGTGAAGATGAAGTGATGTCTACTTGACCAACGATCCTTAAATATAAAGTGTGGTACAACTCAAGCTTTAAACATCTCTACAACTGACTAAGGATATTGAATAACTCTATAAGAAAGCTACTTCAAGCACATAGCGTATATTCAATCCTAACCTTACTTGAGGAGGGACCGGGCACACGAAATCTGCCAGAAAAATAAATAGCATTTGCACGAATGTCGGCTACCCCTCAGATATGTGCGCAATTAAAGGACAGTAGATCTGTTACAGATGTTCCCAAATTTTAGTAAAGACTTTAGAATCTGACATAATCGTATTCATCTTTTTAATATTTTGTTGAAACCAGTTCCGAATTCCTGATGTAGTTTTTCCTACCCCGGCCTTTTCCAAGTCCAGTCAGTACAAGCCGACTTCAATCTGCAAATGACTATACTGGAAAGGACTGCAGTTTCGAAGTCTGGGCTGGCTGGTACTCATAAATAGTCACAAATATGCTTTCAATTTATAACACACAGCAAGTTATGTGGTACACCTCTGTCGAATGTCCTTTCTCTTTGTATAACAGATATCAACGACATGATGCTGGTCATCGAAATGTTTCTGTTTATGGTGGTTTCTCGTATCTTCTTCCGGTCCCGCAAGGGTAACATGGGAACGTTGCTTGAAGAAGACATAACTTCCCCTGATAATGCCACGTCGATCGACACACAGAAGACAAAAGAACTAGAGGCAATAGGACACAATGGTAATGCTAATTACAATAATAATGGAAGCACTAACAATAGTGAACGTGTAAACAACGGCTACTCGGTCGAAGTGGACATGGCGGTGGTCAAGACTTGCGAGTCACAAGATATAATAGCACTCTCGAACGGCGACATGGCCGTGTCTTTTGAGGATAACAACGGGATAGTGTTGACCAGCTACGACAACCGTAGATAATGAGGTTGAGGGCGGTATTTCGGAAATGTTGCAAAGTTTACGGGCCACATATCGCAGTTCATGGTGGTGTAATTTCTGTTACGTTTTGTGAATCACAGCCAAAGAATTAAATCCAAAACCGTAGCAATAATTGTTGGTATGTTTCATTAACAATTAGATTTTCATTTGGCAAAAGACATAAGGATGTCACCGTTTTAAGACAGTGACACTCAAAGATACAAGTTCATGCAACGATATTTGTAAAGTTTTGAAACAAAAAGTTGTTCTTCGGGAAATTATGCAAATTTTATTTGTTGAACAAAGGGATAGGCTTATCACTGCAAATTTTCTGCAAATTTTTGTTGTTGAACAAACTGATAGGCTTATCCCTGCTCTTCAAGTTCTCAATGAGTTACATGAGAATTCATTTATTCCTTAAATGCTTCATAAAATCACCTTTCTCAATAAGTAAAGTCACACTAAAAAAGAAGCATCATTTTATTTAAATTTATTGTGATACGTGCAGAAATAATGTTACTTTATACTTACAATTAAGTACCTGTAAACAGACAGTTTGATACATTTGCACATAACTGAATTTTATTACACAGTACTCACGTGGATAAATGTATAGTAGTACCAAAGAGTACTATGTGGGTTACATCCTTCTTTTCTAACACCCCTATGTTCTTACAAATCCTTTCTGTTGGAACACCCGTGTTCTCCACCACCCCTGTATTTGGAAATCATAATCTTCCCACAGCTTGAATGTATATAGATAAGGTATTTCAGGTGTCGGAATGTAGGGCAGTCGCCATACGGTCGCAGTACTAAAGTAGTTGCGTATGTACATTTGATGATCTCATTTTAATAGTTTAAGGGGCAATCATTTCATCAAGGGGTGCGATTCTCAATAGTTCAATCAATCAGGTTGGTACATAAAAGACATTCAAAATTCCCCAAAAAGCAAAGAAAAAAAGGAAGAATCGAGATGGGGGTGAGCTTATAAGTATAATATACTTAAACATTTGAAGGTAGTTTCAAAAATTCTTGGACTTTCTTAGCTTCTTTCCTACAATTTTCATTTCAAATTTCACTGTTCCCCTACTATGGGGAATCAGCTCTTTCAATCAGTATTTCACCTGGGTGATGAAAAACTTGTTTTCCACTGGCTGACTGGTGCATTTTTCAATTAATCGGATTTGGGATGGGGCACCACAACCAACGGCAATGTTTAAAACAATTTTTACAGGTGTGCAGGTGACACTGACTTAATTTTAAGCAAGAATGAGTGTATATGATGTAAACTGAGTAACTGGTGTAAGTTGAAGTTTCTTGTGAAAGGAATGATATTTAAACGACTTTCATCTTTCACCAATGTATATAATTCCAGCATTTTACTCGTGTGTGCAAAACGTCAGAAGGTGTTGGTACACGCGGATGATATTTTTGTATATTCTTGTAATTTTCACTTATTATATAATATTTATTTTTATTATATGAATCTTCCAGTAAGAATATTAAACTAATGATTTATTCCAATTGTAATCTCATTCCATTCGATGCTATTTTTTAGCTTCCTTTAAATATAAAAGTGAAAAAACCGACAGTTTGTAAATAAAAATATAATTTTATAGCAGCTCCATTATGATACTATCAGGTTCCCAACTTCTGATGAAAACGATCGCTTATTTTCCTTTCACAATCGCACAGAGAATTGATATGATGGTTTTTGTGACAAATAGCTGTATGACTTTTCTCAACACGAACTAACGAAGGGTTATAGAAAAGGACTTTGAAGCATGCGTTGGTGTACATGAGTCTTTTAACTTCTGTTTTTTGTGATGTATTACATAATTTAACAACGATTTAACAAAGCAAGCTTTTATACGATTCACATTTAAATTGAGGAAAATTATCTTATTGTTCCTTTACTGTAAATACATATATATATATATATATATATATATATATATATATATATATATATATATATATATATATATATATATATATATATATATATATATATATATATATATATATATATATATATATATACATAACCTTAAAGTATTTGGGGATATATATTTTGGGATTATTACAGTAAATGTTTGCATTTGTAGAGAGATTTGCAAAGATAAAATTCATTGGGCACTCTAGTTGTTTTGGAGACATTGAACCACCACTCCTAAACCACTCCCATGCTCAGTGCCTCCAACGCCTCTGTGGGTATTTGCTTTTCCCAGCTGAGCGGTGGTTATGATACTTGCCCGCTTTGAAACTCCTTCAAGATAGTCCTTACATGACGTCATAGGAGCTTTTCACGTGGCGTATTTCAGTCATGTTTGAGGAAAACCCCGGTGGGTACGTACAGGCTTGACACGCAGACATGCCGGTTGCTAGTTGTACGGTTACTGAGAAGTATATATAGCCTGTCGCGCTATTGGTTGTTTAATAGAGCGAAGATATAAAAGTTTAATTGAAGAAATGGATAAAAAAAAAAAAAAGATGTCAGTGGTTCATATTTAATTTCTACATAGATAAACAATCACTCTAGAAAGATGCAAAACTGAGGGCAGCAGTCATTTTAGTCAATATTTTACGGTTTGTGCTTTCAAATAAGCTAACAAAGAAAAAAAGAACTGACTTGAGCTAAAAAGTTAGGCAGAATGTAGTAAATTTGGTGAATATTTGTCGACTAAGCTTGTAATGTTTAAACTTAAATCTTCGTGAAACACAATCAACTGATTATGGCATATATAGGAAAGTTAGCTTTAAGTTATAATTTTTCTATTGAGTTATAGCATGTAGGTCTAATCTTTGCCAGGTTAAAAAGGTAATATTTCTTTGTATAGTCATAAATAAAGAAAGGAGAATTCAGTAAAGTAAAGATTGTAGCAATATTTTTACCCCGATTTTCGAGGTACACGGAATGTGTCTCAATGTGAAATTCAAAGTAAATTGTATCTTCCAACTATCAAATAAAATTTTTGGTATATTAATATTCTACCTCAATATTATTTTCTTTTTCATTTCGATGCTCTTTCCGGGGTGCTTTTAAATTCAAACAGCTCTAAGTTTGTAAATGGAAATAAACATTTGTAGCAAAGCTGAGTATTTATGTATTAATTTATTATTTTTCTCCTGTCGGTTGATTGCATGCAGCAGACCCTTATGTGTTTATTATCTTTAAAAAGTTTGAGTAGAATCAATGAATCGAGTTCTGGCGTCCAATCCAATGATGTATTAAGGCATGGAAGTACTACCTCCGAGGTAGTACTTCCATGATTAAGGCATATGAAGAAAACTTCACGGTGAACTTTTCAAAGAACCGACTGTGGTTTCTGAAATTTTGATTTTGTAAATTGATTTTTTAAATAGATGAAATTAAGATCAATGAATTATCTCCCAAATATTCAGATCCATTTGATCGTTTAGACTACTGGCAAAATATATTTGAGAATTTCTCCTTTCTCGGTTTAAATGTTTCGTACACAAAAAATAATTGTGTAACTACCGTAAGGAAAATTGGTTTGAAAAAAATCGTGTTCTCATACATTCATAGTCAATCTGTTGCCATACGTGCTAATCCGCTTGAATTAAAAAATGTTAAAAAAAAAATTAACGTATTTTAACAACTAGTGATGACATCTATGAGAGGGCATGGCCCAATGCCCCCCTCCTGGAGACCTTAGTGTCCTTCAAAGCTTTATATATGCGTACATAAAAGAAGTAAATAAAAAACACCCAACCCACATTCCGGACAGGGAACATGGACTTATGTTTCTTCTACCCCGCCCCATCCTTGTCGGTCCCGTCCGTCCGAGAGAAAGTATGTACCCCTCCCCCAACCTTGTCGGTCCTATCCGTCAGAGATCATATGCACATTACCGAGTTATCCTCCGCTGAGCATTTAAGTCCTTGTCACGCCGTATACCTTAAACATACAATGGTAACAGGCGCAAGAACTTTTGGGTCAGCTAGGGACCTATAAACACTCAATCGTATAGTTCTGTAATGGCGCAACCACTTTCTACAGTGACAGTATATTTTCACTACATGTGCTGGCTGATGAAACGTGTTGGTGAAAAATATCCTAATTGGTTATCACTAATGCCTAACTCAATCCCTAACCCAAATAAAGAATACAATTGATACAAAACAATGACGATAGCCAATGAAGAAATCCCTTCAACAATGCGATAAATTCTCCCTATCAATATCTTCGAAGAATTCCACAATATCAAAGCAAAATTTTAAACACGTTAGGCATTTAATGTAAAATTTGTCCTTAGTTTGATAAACTGCTCATTTATAGTATTTTATTTCTGCATTAGTTATGAGTAGTTTTACGGTTGTCTCCACCGGAAATGTATTCTTTTATGGAACTTAACTTCGCAGTTCCGGAGTTTTTATTTCAAAGGCCTATAAATATGATTCGTACTTCTGTGTGTCATGTGTCTATGAGTTTAAAATTTACATTGCAGAAAATTGCTAATGTATGCCCTAACATCGCGAAAGTGTAATTATGGTTAAAAATTTTATAAAAAAAACTCAGCGATAAAACTCGTTTGGATACTTCAGTGCCCCTTTCAGTGTTATGCTGTACACGACGCACGCAGTCACTCTTTCGGCGCAACATTGTGTGTGAGTGAGGGGGGGGGGGGGTTGTTAATCCAATAACTAAGATTCACGAATATGAAACTAAAACAGCGGCACCGTATTTAGTATAGGTAAAAACTTTTTCTCGGTTAACTTTGAAACCAACTAAAATAACAGGTTCATCCAGCGAGCTACTGCTTTAATTTAAGCAGTGGCGTAGCCACGAAGGGGGGGACCTGGGGAGCCTACCCCCCATATTTTCTCGAGGCCCCCCCCCCCCAGATTTTTTGCGTCCTGATAGAGCAATTGAAAAAAATAAAAATAAAAAAATGTGCAAAAATTTAAAAAAAAAAAATATATGGATGAATGTGTGTAAAACACATTTTGTCCGCACGTATGAAATCAAGCAATAACTTTAAAATGCCTACTTTCACTAAATTAGATAGGCCTACCGTTTGTGATCTGCACTGTCGTTTATTGCATTTCACTTCGAAGATGAAACGAAAGTCTCGACGACAAACTTTAATGTGACTTTGTTAGGTTAAGACCCTTTCTGCCTTTCGGATGGCTGATTGATTTACTGAAAATAAGGCAATCGTACACTGGAGACCACTCTTACACGACCATTCCTATACTTTATTATACACAAAATATGCCGTAAGCAGATAAGGGTAAGGTACTGCCTTCGGATAATTCTTCCCTTCCATCCTTAACAAGTAGGCCTATGTCGTGCCTCACTCTTGCCCATGACAAGTGCCACTGTAGGACGATTTTTTTCGACAAGTCCTCTTTTTACTAGTTGGCACTGGCGTCCGGGGGATTTGTAAAATGTCCACAAGGTCCGGATTTCATGTGTTTCCCACATGATCCATACTTCTGCTTTGAGGTTATTATTCATTTATCAATTATTTTGAGGGATTTATTCGTAGTATTTTAATTTTGACTACGTAGTGTACCGATGAACAAATACTGCACCATTTTGCACATTGTTTCTTTGGTAGTATGTATGTCTCTTGTAAAATTTCTACAAAAACTAGAAATATTTTTATATTTTTCATGCTCCCCAAAAAGGGAAAATCGAAAACTCAGGCCTATAATCAGTTCAAAGTTTTGCCAAACATAGCACCATTTTGCATCTAGGAAATCTAACGCAAAGAAAGTTTCTCAGAAGGGGACACAACTACTTTTGGTTTTCCTGTTAAAGGGTGAGGTACTGCCTTAGGTAAGCTGGAATCCATTCAAATATTGCCGCATTTGCGGCTGGGTACATCCAGTTTAAAACACGTGGAAAGTGCCGTTTCCGGCCATCTGGAGGGGTTTTAAAGCCCAAAACTTTCTTGTACGCTCCGCCAACTGATAGTGGCGCTCCGCTTAGATTCAAATATTGCCGCATTTGCGATCTACGTGCTTCTGAAGTTTACAATTTTTCCCAAGGGAAAGGGAGATACCGGCTCCCTTTAGTCTCATCCCCCAGGCCACAGATCAGAAGTGCCCAGTTTTGGGGTCCCTAAAAAGTGTATGTATTGCCATTTTTCATAGATTGATTTTTTATTCTCATTATTGAGACATCGCAGACATGAGATTCGTATTTCAAGGTTGGGAACATCCAGCTTAAAACACATGAGAAGTGCCGTTTCCGGCCATCTGGAGGGGTTTTAAAGCCCAAAATTTTCTTGTACGCTCCGCGCCAACTGATAGTGGCACTCCGCTTAGATTCAAATATTGCCGCATTTGCGATCTACGTGCTTCTGAAGTTTACAATTTTTCCCAAGGGAAAGGGAGATACCGGCTCCCTTTAGTCTCATCCCCCAGGCCACAGATCAGAAGTGCCCAGTTTTGGGGTCCCTAAAAAGTGTATGTATTGCCATTTTTCATAGATTGATTTTTTATTCTCATTATTGAGACATCGCAGACATGAGATTCGTATTTCAAGGTTGGGTACATCCAGCTTAAAACACATGAGAAGTGCCGTTTCCGGCCATCTGGAGGGGTTTAAAGCCCAAAATTTTCTTGTACGCTCCGCGCCAACCCATGGTGGCGCTCCGCTTAGATAGTCTTGCCGTGCCTGACCCTTGGAGGTACCAGCCCCCCCCCCCCACTTGTTACCTAGGCCACCCCAAAAAATCCCATCCTGACTACGCCACTGAATTTAAGCCCCGTGGTTTGTGTCTTAACTAAAGCTTATGATCGATTTAAAGCATGTTTAAGCTGTAGCTGATATTGGGCCAATCCTCTCACCCAAAACTACAATTCTTGTAGGGGTAACAGAAATTCTCAATTGGTTCAGCTCTTTGGTTGACTGCTAATTGAAACAATGCAGAGTAAAAAAGCTTACATTACACCGCATGAACTGTACTGTTTTGATTATACACATTGAGCTTTTTTATACTCACCCTGAATAAACTAAGATTGTGTCTGGTTGAGGATGAATTTAACTTGAGACAATTGTGGGAGGGGCCTACGAAAGAAGGTTAGGATGATTGGTACTGTATGTGGTGAGAGAATTAAGCCTTTAAAGGGATGAAGAACGTGAGACTGATTCTGGAACTTGATGTGTAGTCTTTGCACCATGAAGTTCACTCAACGACTGAATTTGTCAGTTTTAACTAAGTGTTTCAGCATTTAGCCCCTATATCTATCCCGTTGAACGAATCTCAAGCGTTCGTCAAAAGTGGCCGTGAATTCCTCAGAGTTGATATTCTTAAATCGTCAAATTTTTTATCATGGGTTCTCATATCACCCACATTCCCTTAATCCCCCAGCTATTGTTATCTATTGTTTTGCCGTTATCCACATTATAACAGTTGTGTAAATAACTTCTATATGGTCTTACAGGAACAAGTAACAGGTTGTTGCTGTTGTTACAAACCTAATCATGTTTTTATCTCTGTCACCTCGATTAAACAATTTAAGTAGGTTCAATGTCTGAACAACACTGTTTACATAACAATGTTAATTTGCCTGTGCTATGTGAAACTGATTACAGCAACATGACATTAGGTGAGATATCGATATACACATTACAAAAGGATTAAATAGAGAAATAATAGAAGATTTAAGTAACGAATAACAGTGTCACCAGATATCATAAAGCGTTCAATCATCTTTATGTTAATCAGATAACTTTATATTGCACTTTGGATTGATATACAAAAGGAAAAAGAACTCAGACATGAATATTAGACTGTAAAAAGGAAACATGGTTTTGCATTTTATAATTTTGGCAAATAAATACCGAAAACCTGATTGTAGGGAAAGAGTAAGAAAACTGGGAAAGAAAAAACCCTGAAAACTTAAAATCGTAGAAATATTTCACTGTTAATTAACATAACTTACAAATATGGTCGACTTCATCATGTGACCGAATTCAGTCAAACTATTTCTTTAGCCAATGTAACCGAATTTCAAAGGGAGCGATGGGTTCACATCGAGATAACAATAGTTTACAGTAATGTTGTTCAAATTTGAAGTTTCCCTGCAAATAACGTTAGCTATTTTGTATAATTTTTGCCTTTTTAGTGGCGGTCGCTTTTGTAAGGATGAAGTGAGCGATAAATGTTGGTCCAGATATTTTCACCAAACTGCAAATGATTATGATAATGCATTCGGCATTGAGAACATCAACTGGTTTCCTTAGGGTGCATAAGCAGTCTTCCGAAACAACAGCTATACCGTCTTCAATATATCTTTAATGATATTTTAGAAGATAATATCACATATTTTAGAAGATAATATCATATATTTAGGGTAGGCCAATAGGTAGGCTAACTGTTCGTAAATTTCACAACTCGGTGAGCGAAATACCGTCACGTGCTACTCAAGAGGCCATTCATAAATCATAAAACCTACAAACCGAGCCCCTGATGTAACAAGTGATCTTTTTTTTCTGATTGGGTGGGGAATTCCATTCCAATTTATCTCCCAACATATCTCCCCTCCCCATACAGGAACGTAACTTTTTGTGGATTGAGAGCAAAAATTTTCCGTGTTCGTAACCGGATACGTCGATGAGCAAGCCATCCACACGAACGCAAATACGCATCCGTTACACCGTCACACACTCACACACCCACACACATACTCAAGCACACTCTCAGTGACACGCGACATAGATAAATGGCGCATTAAATGCAGTATTATAGGCTCAAAATGACATTTTCTTGAAATTCCCAAATCATATGTGCATTACAATGCTGCATTTTGTTTATTCTGACTGTTTTGTGTAACCTGCAGGAACTATTGGGGGCGAAGCAATTTGTTTGCCCCCAATATTTTTTATTGATGGGGAGATGGTTCCCCTGCCCCCAGGATTGATGCCAGAATGTTCTAATGTGAACGTTGTGTAGTACCTTTTTTCAGTTTTATTGGTCCGTTGCCCTCATGGTAAAACCTACAGTTATAGACAAACGTGTCGAAACAACTCTCCGCAAAATATACCAATACCATACAGACTCGTTCATGTCCACCCCCCCCCCCCCCATTCAAAAGACATACGAAAAGTTTAAATCATTTTAACTTGGAACTGGTGAAAGGGGTGCTCTTCTATGTATTTTGCTTAGCATTGCAGCCATGGCCGTATACGGGACGGGGGGGGGGGCCGGAAAACTTCACCCCCGATTCGCTGCATCAGTCGGGGAGAGATTATGCCCAACGGTGTGATCTGGAATCGGGGGAAAAGTCACCGTCCCCTCTCTTAGAGAAAGTTCCGTACGGCCATGATTGTAGATACAGTGTAACACACGTTTAAAGTCGCAGCACTCAATAAAAATGCTGAATACCAGTAATGATTGCCGTCAGCTTGAAGAATTTCAAGTACTAAAGGAAATTTTTCACCCTTACGGTTTGTTCTGACTACGTCGATTTATTTAACCAACACTCAGTTAAAAATCCATTAACATTTAATTCTTTGCTTAGTTATACCCACAGAACTGACAGCAGTTAATCACTCCAGATGAACACGAACGTGTAATGAGTACTTGTTCAATATTGACAGAAGCAATCGCCATCATTAAACCATACGTTTACACTTAAGTGGTTCATATGGCAGAAATACCTAATGCGCATGGCATGACTGCAACCAGGAGTGATGATTTAATTCCAGTCGTTTTAGCTGTAACGTTTTTGCCCAGATTTACGTACTGACGGTCTTATAGTCACGGAAGGTTACGGTGGTGACTTTTTACGGTGGACTGTTATGAAGGATTTTTTTGGAACTACCAAGAGTTTTTACATGAAAATCAAGTTATTTACCATTTTGAAATATAGCCTACTGCATTGACAATCAAGTCGTAATTTACTGCCTCACTCTGCAATTCAAATAAATGTTTCCAACGTAAGTACCGTATATAATGTAGAGTTGATCTCTTCGACCAGTGGCGTAGCCAGGATGGAAATTTTAGGGGAGCCTGGTACCTCCTAGGGTCAGGCGCGGCAGGACTATCAAAGCGGATCGCCACCATCAGTTGGCGTGGTGCGTACAAGAAAATTTTGGGCTTTCCAAACCCTCCAGATGGCCGGAAACGGCACTTCCCACGGGGTTTAAGCTGGATGTGACCAGCCTTGAAATACGAATCTCATGTCTGCCACTTCTCAAATAATGGGAATAAAAAAATTAATCTATGAAAAATGGTAATACATACACTTTTTAGGGACCCCAAAACTGGGCATTTCTGATCTGTGGCCTAAGGGATGAGACTAAAGGGACCCAGTATTTCCCTCTCCCTTTCAGGAGCACGTAGATCGCAAATGCGGCAATATTTGAATGGATTTCAGCTCAGTGATAGGAAAAACGAAAGTTTCCTGAGAAACTTTCTTTGAGATAGATTTCCTAGATGCAAAATGGTGCTGTTTGGCAAAACTTTGAACTGATTATAGGCCTACGTTTTAGGATTTTCCTTTTTGGGGAGCATGAAAAATTTCAAAATACTCATTTTTAGTCTTTGTAGAGATTTTACCAGTGACATACATACTGCCAAAGAAACAATGTTTTCCGGTTTTCAGTGGTGTCTAGATACAAAATGGTGCAGTATTTGTTCAGTCATGGGTACATTACGTAGTCAAAATTAAAATACTACGAGTAAATCTCTCCAAATATTTAAACCGCAAAGCATATGGCTCATGTGGGAAACACATGAAATCCGGACCTTGTGGACATTTAACAAATCCCCCCGGCTACCAGTGTCAAGTAGTAAAAAGAGGACTTGTCGAAAAAAGAAATCGTTCTACAGTGGCGCTTGTCATGGGCAGGATTGAGGCACGACATAGGCCTTCTTGTTAAGGATGGAAGGGAAGAATTATTCGAAGGTAGTACCTTACCCTTACGGCATATTTTGTGTATGATAAAGTATAGGAATCGTCGTGTAAGAATGGTCTCCAATGTATGATTGCCTTCTTTTCAGTAAATCAACCAGCCATCCGAAAGGCAGAAAGGTTCTTAACCTAACAAAGTCACATTCGAGTTTGCAATAAACGACAGTGCAGATTGTATCCGGTATCTAATTCAGTGAAAGTAGGCATTTTGAAGTTATCGCTTGATTTCATTCGTGCGCACAAAATGTGTTTGACACACATTCATGCATGTTTTCCTTATTGTTGCACATTTTATTTATTTAATGTTTTTGAATGAAATACTTTAAAAGTTTATTTTCTTTCAAACATTTCATTTTTTCTCAATTACTTTATCAGGACGCAAAAAAATCTGAGGGGGGGGGGGGCAGAAGAAAATCTGGGGGCCCTAGCCCCCCCCCCCTTGGCTACGCCACTGCTCTTCGATATCAACGAAAACGATTTTCCGAAAAGCGAGGGCGTTATTCAATTACTGTTTAAATCATCTTCTACCTTAAGTCGTCTATAATGCGACCTTAAGCCTCTGAAGGCTTAAGACAGACACATTTCGACAGACACATTGATCAATACATCTCTACATTACGACATTTGAAAAAATACGAAAAAATACCACAATAAACTTGAACAGTGCCCGCAACAATATATATATAGGGTATCATTAAGATGCATGACATTATGTACAAGTTCTAGTCACTGTATACTATAGAAAGGTGTGAGGTTGAGAGTATGGTGTCCTTTCGGGAAGAGCTCCTTAAGAGACCAGAACTCTTTCGGAAGTGTTTCGTTTGATTTATCCTTGGATTTTCTCCAGAGAACTTTGGAAACACATAAATCCTGGAATTTACTTTCCAAACATGACTTCTGGTTACTGGCATTGCTGTGGGCTTGCTCATGGATGGCCAGTCAACAAACTAATTTCCTATGTATTCCATGGAAGAGGCGAATTGGCCACCCCTTCCCATCATGTATTGACACTCCTTTCATGATAAATACAGAGGCTTTACTGACATTGTTTGTGTTTTCAGAATGTGGCCTTTGCAAATTAAGACTATGGAAGTTTGAATCTCTGCCTCAACTACTGTGGCTGAGTTAAAGGCATTTTTCAGGAGAGAAAATGCATTGACTTCAAAATGTGCCAAGAATTGTATCAAAATATGCAAAAGAATTGTGTCTTGTCTCTCTAAAAAAATACTTGAAAATTTTAAAAAGTAAATTCATGAGATTTAGTGTATTACCGTATGGGAATCTGTGATGTCATAGCGGCTCATTAAAATTTTGCATTCAAGTTGTTAATAATTTTGATACCGATTCAGAGAATATTAAGTAAAACTGTTTGCTGTAACCCACATATGATGTAGGGTAATACTAAATCCCAAGGAAAAAGGTAACCAAAAGTTCCAACAGTATCAAATATCAAGGATAAACAGGACTTTTAATTTCAAGGAAAAAACAAAAGGAATCTAATACAACGTGCCCACTTGTCACTTAACCTGTTAACACCAACTTTCAGTGACTTTGTTGAAAAGTGGAAGCATAAATTTTTTAACAAAATTTTGACCAAGCTTTAAAGAAAGACATCAAGACTAATGAAAATGGTATTGCGGCAAGCTTTGAAGGACAATGTCTGAAATATTTTTGTCTGTATCGCAAGATCTTAACAAAAAGCCATCGGGCTATGCGTGCACTCTTTAAGTTAGGCAGATGCGTTTAGGTTAGTTATTACTTAGCTGGAGTTTTACGGCCCAGTTTTCAACCTATTGGTTCAAGTCGAGCCAGCACCGGTCCTTTTTCCAGCTGTGGCTCACTGGCTTGTTTTCCTACTCCATTGCTAATGTGAAGCATTTACCCACAACGACAGAAGGTTCCATTTTTAGAGTCTTTGGCATGACTCGACCTAGAATGGAACCCTGGCCTTCCGCGGCGGATGCTCTAATGCTAGACCAAACAAGCGGTCCACATGCGTTTAGGAGGTAAAAAAGTAAAGAAGAAAGTAAACAATCAGCAGAGTAAAAAGAAATCGCCCAAGCTTTGAGTTCAAAAATTGGCAATTATTGACTCTCGCACTGAGAGCAAAGCTACAGTAATTGTTAATCCTCAAAACTTACAAAGCTAAGTTGAACGTTCCTATAGATAATATCAATTATCAATGATATTAAATGTAATCAGTGCAGAACTGAGACGTATAACCTCATCTGTAGCCTAACTCCCACCATCTTAAATCTACCAGACGATGTTTACATGGTTCTTAGGCAGACCGTTTGGAAAATGCTTTACCGTACATAAATCGTAACCAGGTAACGGAAATTTTCTGCTGTCTGATGATAAAAATTTACTGTTGATTTAACGTGTTTTATAGCGTATCTGCCTCCAAGTTTAATACATTTCTCCATATGAAAGCAAGTTCTCGCCTCTTCAGTAGGTCTACCCTGTCTGAGAGCATGCAATATTAATAAGTAAAATGACCTTCATGTCCTATCAGACCTCAGTATTTTCTATCCCCGATAACTTTACAAAGAAAAGTTGGATAAAATTGGGACAGCTCCACAACGACCGACACAGTGTAAAACAGGCCTACGGGAGTCTCAGAAAACTGTATCCTTCATGCATGCTCTCAGTCACGCAGCTCATATTTTTCCCCGGGGCGAATGGTGAGATCACTCTTTCAGACATAATTTGTTTCAAAATCATAGATAGGGTTATATTTTAGGTTAAGTTTGCGTCAGTGAGGGATATTTGATCTGTTCCTAAAAAATTCCTTGTCGAAATTATAAACCAAATGGTCAACAAACTGTCATTTTGAAATAAGGAGTGTGGCCTTTTTCCAAGAAGTTGATTCGTCCAATGGCCTGATTTGACCATTCCCACACTGGAAATTGAATGTTCCATCAAGGCAAGGTAATTGGATACAAAGCAGCATTTAACAAAGGAAACATTTTATAGGAGCCCCGCCCCTATCCTAGCCGTTGGACGGCCGTACGGGAATAACTTTATTTCAAAAATCAAACAAATATTGGCAGATTAGTGGATCAATTCTTACAAGAGTTTTTAACGTGCTTTGTTCACCATTGTAACTGTAGAAAAGCTCATTTCAATTTTTTCAGTGCAAGGTATTTTGGGTGGTTACAGAGCATCCGTAGAAAAAAGTTATCTCAGAACTTGTACAAAAATAGGTTACTGTTACACAACATGTGCATTTAACATGATAAATTACTATCACTGTACTTCATATTGACTCTATTCGCATCAAAAATAACACCCTTGAACAAAACTATCTCTACATGTGCTGAAACCTTACCACTGCAATAGACGTCATGCTTCAATGATGACATTGTTTTATTTGTATTGTATAGACCAGGTGATTACGTGGTTTCTATTTATTTTAAAAAGAAACATGGTGAGAATAAAACAATTGATATTACCAAACCAGGCCAGACGTATTGATTGCTTTTAAAGTTTTTGTTGTAATAGACAGCTTTTTCTTATGTTCACAAGATATCTTCGGTAAAGAACTCAACCTAAATCGATAAAGATCGATACAGATCGATACAGGTGTAAATACTTTGACAGAAAGGTGCTAATATGAACTTAACGTGTCTGCGGAACGTTTTATGCCCCTTGTTATCTAAAGTTACACGTTCACAAAATACAAATTAATTCTTTTTTCATATCTAATTAATTGCCAGACCAGTATTCAGCCCGACTACTGTTTTACTTCATAACATTGAAGTTGCTACAAAGTTACCAAATCCCTTTCTAATGGGGAATTCGAGTAACTACTTTAGTAGAAAAATAAGTATATTAAAAATGCAGTGATGCGTACAACTTCTTCTACAAAAGTAAATGAAGTGAGAAGAAACAGTTTTAAAAATATCTCTTGTTGCCAGTTATTCTTTTTAGCTCATACAAATTTAAGTGGCTAGGTGATTTATAGCTTATTTCCTGAATCTGGCAATGAAAGGTACGACTTGCCATGTTTTGTAGGAAGATGGCTTTTAAGTTGGCAACCATTAAAAAAGTGAAATGGTCAGTACTTTGAGCACATATACATACTTCCAAAAGTTTTTTCACAAACTTTCTTTAAATGAACTGGAATGAATTGAGTTGGAATGCACGATTTGTGGACGAGAAATGGCTGAAACTAGTGGCGTAGCCACGGAAGGGGGTGGGGGTGGGAACCCTCCATGACCCAGCCTTTCAATGCAATGTTAGATTATACTCCCACCTTCTCTCCTTTTGTTATCAGCGATATAAATATAATATTCGAATAAAACCATTTAAAATTCTGCCCAGTTTTGCGCGAACTCACCTCTCAAAAATTTTAAAATTTGTGCAACGTGCTCATGAAAATGCAAAAAATAATGCAAGTTGCAAGACCATAACCATTTTCATACCGCATCATATCCTATCCGATCAGAGCACACAACTTAATGGGATCATATTATCTCTCCCAGAACAAACACCAAAAAGACTGCCTAAGTGGTCCACCAGAACCCCTCCGTTTAATTTGCAGTCAGAAGTCACTGTGTCACACAACTCTTTGCATATTTCATTTCTGTTTACAGATTCGATGACTGGGTAGGTAAACAATAAGTGAACCTCGCACCCTATCAGCATAACCAAACTTTGCTCCGATTCGATGAATCGGGAACCACTTTTACGACCCTGCGTTTTTAAGCCCGGCCTCTTTCCAAACAATACTGTGTAGTATCTATTAAACGCAGGCTTTTCAAAATGTATTTTAGTCAGATCGTATACATGCCAAACTGATAAAGGACAGGAGGACCTTTCTCCACTTTGAGTCAGGTCTCGAACGAGCTAGCATCTCTCTTCCCGCTTACGGTGGTATCGGTCTCTGGCCGGGTGACAGAACATTTATAGTTTGGAACTTTTCAAGGGTTTGTCAAGCCTGCGTTATACCACTTGATGTGTGCGTATGCTGTGAGAGGTTAGTATACACTTATTGTTAATATCGCTTATTTATAGTTTCCCTTGAGTACATAGGGACAATGTTATCTACTAAACAACTTAAGGCTATGAATACACTCGTTATACGAACGTATATAAATTCGTACGGTACCGTACATTTCGATCTCATTTACCCCCACAATTATTTCTAAAGCTACGATATTGTACCATTTTGCCAGCTGACTACATAGTACATGCTACAGTACTCATTAAACTTTGAACACATGAAACTCTGTATACTGTATTTAATAATCACTTGAGCAGTAATGCGTGTTACTTGGGGTACTAAAAAGTGCATAAGCTCAAGTTAATAGTAATACCGTTATATATACTGTACCACAACCTATGTGGACCTTCAAACTAAAATGAAAATATAATTGAAAGAACTTGAAATTAATTTCAATCATTTTACTTTGTTGGCTTCGTTGTAGATAGTCTTATTGATTAGTGTACACCGCTAAAACAAGTAACAGGTACATCATGCTAAAACGTATCTGTCGTAACAGTCGCTTCCAGTGAACAGAATACCATACAATCTTAAACCCTCAACAAAATTTTAGGAAGCATTTATATATAACGTTTTGAAAAGTTTGACGGGTTTTCAAGGAGTCCATAAGTGAATTCATGTGATGCTTGTATAGCCTGACAGTGTCTGTCTGCATTGCGCCTTTTGGCATAAAATAACAAGTGCTGGTTGGAAGTTTTTTCTTCCATTAAGTACAATCTAGGAAAGAATTTCAAATATCCCAACTCAACAGAATGCCGAGGCCTGTCTCTATACGTCCAGTGTCAAAAATGTTCTTTGACTTGTTACGTCACAACAAAGTAAAATTATTTACTAGGCAATTCAGTTTAGCCTACACGGTGAAACATACACCATGTGTTGGAAGACTTTGTTTGGTTTAGGCAAACTTTGCTGTATATACGACAAACATCTCATAAATAAAACTCAGTATCGCTACACATATATGCATTCTACATCCGATACTAAGGTTTCATGGCATGCGCAGTTGAGTCCATTTAGGGAAATTTTCTCTCCTAAAGAAAAGTTGCATTCAAATTTTCACGGAGCCAATGTCATTGTTAATACGAATGAAACTGTTACTTGGAGATTGAAGCGTCTGTAAAAAAAGTGTTATGAGGTTATTGAAATCTCATGATATGTAACATATGAATTTTACCAAATATCCAAGATTTTCTAAAAATAATCAAAGAACAAACAGAAAATGAGAAAAAGTTCCATAACCAATGGTTTGTCACTTATTATCTTCAAAGTAAATTCAATAAAAGGGTGTTTGATATGGTATGATCTTTATAATGAAGGGGACGTTCACCGAATAAATCTAAATTGTTCACTAGTATGGTACTGAGAACTAGTACAGTTGAATTAGTATAGATTGATAGAAGAATTAGCTGTGTCATGATTGGCACTTGGTGATCATGTGACAATATTCTTTTCTCCTCAATTATTGTGAAATTTACTGGCAGTAAATGTTTTATTTACATGAATATGAAATAATGAAGACTAAATAATGTGAAAGCATATATTCGAAGAGAAATAAGCAGAAAATAATGAGAGTTAGCTGTTGCTTCAAATTACTAAGTTTGGGGCGACCGTTCTTGCCCTTTAAATTGTGATGGTCGGTCATCCAGTTTTTGGTTTAGAAATCCATGGCAGAGTCTAATGGTAATACGTATGAGGTAACGGTTGAGGTAACGATGGAGTGATATACGATACAGCCGGCTATATACTTGTTAGTTATCTTGTGTAGACAGTGACTACACAAAGAAACTGTTAGCTCGTAAATTAAAGTGCTCTTTTGAACCTGTCTCGTTTTGTTTGAGAGTCGTAACCTGAAAAAGGCCATTCGAACATTCCTCAGGTTGCTCATAGGCTGTTAGAACTGTAATTTGTTGAAACCTGTGGAATGTAGTTTACAATATACGGTGGAGGGGGGTAGACTTCACACAGACTGGATTTCCATGGCAGCACCAATGCTGTGACAGTGTATGCGATCAACAGATTGATCGAGACTTTAGATATAATGGAATAAAATATTATCAAATAGAGAACGTTCTAGTTGTGACAAGGGGTAGTAGGCCTTTAGCTAGTCTGGGTACCCGGGAGAAGCGAGACTGCAGCTACGGAGGAGAGGGACATGTCCCTTCGTGCCCCATCCAGTGGCTACGGCCCTAGTTTAAAGAAATAGTTCAACAAACCTATATCATGTGACCGAAGGTTGCTAACTTACTTCCATACCATTAAATAACCAAGCCTCGGCCACCGTACGCGAAGGCATGAATAATGTTTTCGCAATAACTCCTTTCAATAATACAACTCAGAGATGTTGAAATATAGCAAAAGGTTAAAAGGTTAAGTGCAACTTCCGGTTCACATCATACCACACACAAAAAGTAGTGCTCATACCTATAGTTGCGTGTGATACAAGTAAGTCGACCAAATCTCTTCATTGTGGGTTTTTTCTCTTATTCCTCTATTTTTTTTTAGGGGGATGTTGTTTTCTTGTAACGATTTGTAATGCAATGTGCACAGTTACAAAAAACTGCTCATCGGAGCTGATCGATCTTAAAAACCAAAATTGAACTACCATACCTCAGCTCTCATTTCATGAATGACTCTTAAATCACATGACTTAAATACTTATTTGTAATGCCTACCTTACCCATTCATTCATGGAATAAAAAACAGCTACACTCTAACTTTCCTAATTTTAATGCACTTAAAGACTTTATTTATATCTTATGTACACAAACATTCGCACTTACGTAAAGCTATAGCATTCATGAAGACGCAAGAAGGCCAAGGTTTCCTCTTACAATGGTTGCATGCTTATATTTCGATCATCGAAAACTACAACGACCAAAATTTTATGATTTTAGAGAGCCATTTTAACAACTTTAAGCCCTTTTCTATCTCTTTCCCCCCCCCCCATACGAATTACCCCAATAAAATAACCATTATACATTACAGCTGTGGTGCAGTGACGGGTGAACGAGGGTAGGGGACGTCCCCTCGTGGGCGTAGTTCCATGTACTCCCTGTGGTAAACTGGGAAATAAGTCTATACTGAGAGGGAGGTTAGGTTAGATGGAGTTTTAAGGCCGAATTTGCAACCATTTGGTTCATGTCGAGCCGGCCACTGTCTTTTTTCCGGTTGAGAGGGAGGTAAGTCAGAAGATGTGCCCCCCATGAAAGGGTCGTGACCCCAGAACCCTTGCTCAAAAATCATGTCTACATCTGTATTGCAGTCCTTGACATTCACTAATAGCCTATATACTGATAGGTCTATAGGGCCTTCGATTATGGTTGTTGAAATAAATTTTACAAGTTCAGGTTTATTATCTTTTTGACAATGGCCTTGATGGATTTTATAAAACTATACCGAGTTACCAGCACGGGGTCAAAGTAAACCGAATATGAGGGCCTTGTCCTCACCGAACGGCAATTAGCAAGTCTCTGTTGCGCACTCTTCTCCACTGACGGCGATTATTGGCTTAACCTAGGTAGTTGTCAAAACTTTGCCGTGTATATTGACAAAGAGGGCACATGAAGGTTCGATCGGAACAGAATCCATTGTTATGCGTCATACGGTGTAGGCTACCATCGTGTCTTAGCAAAAATCAAAACATCGTATCTGGGCCTTGAATAAAGAAGTTGAAGGGAGCTCATATTAACAAAGCCTTTCTTTTACTCATGTTTGTGGTTGAGAACCCAAGAAAGAGACGAGCTGTGGTTAGAATTTCGCCTGCTCTTTACCCCACTAACCCCTGACAACCTCACCTGCATTGTATACAAAAGACTTTTAACTACGCGCGGACAATGACAAAATTTCGGAAAGAATCGCTCGAGCATGACGGTTAATTGCTCGTTATATATACAAACCACAAACACTCCCTCTGTATGGAGATCCTTACTGTAGTCTGTTAGGCAAGATTTGAAGTGGAAGGTTTTCCCTGTCATTCATTGCAGGTTCTGTATAAAGTTTACTTTTCTGCCCGTTAGCAATGTGTGAAAGTTGACGCATTCCTTTGTTCATGGATGTATCTCGAATCATCTGAACTCGAAAATAATCGATAAATTTTGACAACTTAATGCCTCTGGCTCTTTTAAAAATTCTGATATGTCAAGCAAACTAGAATAATCGTAATTTAATAATAACAAGATGAAACTTATGGAGTTGTTAGTAAGACTTCACCTCGTTAGTTTGGAAGACATGAAAATAGGAGATGACTGTAAAAACGTGTCACTTTTAGGCCTATATCACATGCAGAGGGTCTCCCTATAAATATGTCAGACACACGAAATGAATAGTCAGACACGGCACAGTCTGAGGGTAAACCATCACATTATGACGTTAGTTAAACGATGTTTTACGGCTCAGTTTTTAGCCGACTCCGTTAAAGGGAAATATTGCGTATTAAATGCTACAAAAAGCATTAAAAGTAAAAAGCTCTAGTCGTAAACAAATCATTCGGCCACAAAAATAAACCCCAGCAATAGCTTCATATCCTCAAAGTAATACACAAGAAGAGTTATGGAAGTTGCCCCTTTTGAAATGTTGAAAGTTTGGTTGAACAAATTATTCCTAAGCAACGAACTTATTTCTTGAAAAGAAGGTTACCATACTGGCTTATTTTTAAGTATCTACCACTCTTTGCCAATAAATATTGGTTTTAAAAGGGTAAAATTTCCTTGTGAAACAAACGCAATATTCCCCTTTAAGACGTCAGCCCACGCAATGTTTTCCAGTTTCTCTCATTGGCTTGTCCCCCCCTACTCCATTGCTTATGCTGAGCACCAAGAATAATGGCAGTATATTCCATTTCGATTTTAATCTTCGTATGACCCGACCAGGACTCGCAAATTCCAGATCCCCGGGCTGCAACTTCATATTTCATTCATTGTCATTCATTTATTTGTTTAATTCTCCAACTTTATTGTACAATTTTACGAAAAAGAAAAGGGGGAAGGCAAAAAAACAAAGCAATAACAAAACAAAAAAAAAAACAAAACAGAATTGACAAAGTAGTAGAAGAAAGTGATCTACAAAACCCTATTGGGCTTGACAAATAGGCAGAATACCTCTTTGAGAAAAGAGCAAAGCAAGCATATAAAACAAAGCTAGAACTAAAGCTATTTAGAAGAGGTATTAAATATAAAGAATGCAATACCAGCAGAGAGGACACAAAGTGAATTAACATGCAAGAACACTGTAAACAAAAAGTAAAAACCAACTACTCCCTTACCCCCATCCCCACCCCCACCCACCCACCTTACCATGAAACCCAAAGCCATACCTCTAAACTCCTAGCAAACTCAATCACAAAAGACATAATAACACAAAAAACTTGATACATCCCGATAAAATATTTTCGTAAGTTCCTCTTAAAACTGATTATGGACTGTTTCATGTTCTTACCACTTGACCACGCAGCCCTGCGCATGACTACGTAATAGACTGAGCGACAAAGCTCTTTATCAGTTGATCATTTATAACTTGAAGCTCTCAATACCTTTCACTTTGCGCCAGGAAACTGTTCGTTTCCTTAAGCGAGCAGGTAACATAGCCAGGCATGGTACTGAATGACGGAAAAAGATAAATGGCTTTCAATAGCTAAATATTTCTAGGTGCTAAATATGTAAATAAGTTGTGATAAGGTCAATCTGGAACTTAAAACATGGTAGCTACCTGATCAGGTGTAGTCGGGGTAACCCTTCCGTCAAGGGCATGGGTAACCCAGACTTGTTGAGATACCCCTCGACGCCAGGGAGCAGATAACGATAAAAGCGACTTCACGAACCCCAAAAGTTTGGTTCGCCAATCAGGAAAGAGGACGCTCATCTAGTATGAATATTCATACTGTTGTAAACTCTACGCCAATGGAAAGCACTAATGTAGGCCTAAGTGAACAGATCAAAACAACGTAGGCTACTTTTTCGTTGAATTTGATCCTAGGCGTTTGGCTCATAAAACGATGACTGCATACGCTTCACACCTGTCTGAATACTTCGCGTTAGCATTATTGTGGATGAACCTTGAAAATGTTCGGGATATAGCTTTTTTAGAATAGCAAAAGTCATAGATATTCTTGTCGATACTATTCTCGACATTTTAGAACAGGTACGGTATACACAACTATAGATCTCATTTACGAAATGTTATTGTTTATTTGGTTTTCGCCCCTTGGCTCTTCGCCAGAGAGTCGTGGGGACTTTTAGAAAAAATGTTATTGTTTATTGGTTTCGCAAAGTGCCCTTTGCCAGAGGATCGGGAAGACTAAAGAAAAAGTAATACATGTGATTTGAAAATAGCACTGGTCTTTAGGTGACCAATGATACCAGAGCTGCGATAATGATATATGTTTTCGGTGGGAAGCTCCTCCGTCATTTGCAGTTAAATTAGTGTTTTCTGTTCCCTGACGTCGAGGTTTTAACAAGTCAGGGTTACCCATACCTTGCCCATGCTGTGTGGTAGAATAGCAAACAGTGGGTTAGCCACGGGGATGGTTGGGGGGGGGGGTTAGAACCCCCAGGTCCCAACCTTGCAATGCAAAAACACCTAAAAATAGCGGTTTTTTCTCTCTTTCCTTGGACTTTTCCCTCACGTCGTGCCCCAACCCCACCCCCTCCCCGTGACACAATTCGTGCTACGCTACTGGTAGCAAATAACCAATACCGGTGTGACAAACACTTAACCTTCATCGAGTTAAAACGAAAATGAAAAAAAAAACAGACAAACAGAGAAACTACAACTAAGTGAAATACGCTATACGAACACGAAGAGTACAAAAATAAAAGTATTCTTTAGCCTATGTACTAAACTTTTGTATTAAGGTATGTGACACATCGTTGTTTGTTGTCGTTCTGCTTGCTTGTTCCACCAGTCTGCCAGACGCCTGATGAGCATTAACAAGCTGAGCTGCATGATTCAATGTGTTTGATAAGCGTGAGTTTACCTTAGGTCACCTTACATATCTTTGAAATATGTAATAATTAACACGTAGAAATGAACTTATGAGCTTGTTACTTCTTATCTTAAATGTGTTATCAACTTCATTATAGGCTATCTAGATTTGGATATAATTAGCTGCATTCATATTTGTTTGCCACCCACTGTGTCTAAGGGCATTAGGATTTCAAACATAACCTCTTTTAATCTCTTTGCCAACATGGCCTATCTCTGCACCGAAAGCCAAAGAGAAATATGAGTATGAAAGATTGAATTTTAGTTATTGCATTACTTATTAAGATGCAATTATCGTGATAACAAATTAAGTAAACAGGATTCACGGTACAACATATATTTGTACCTATGCAATACCTACGGTACTTTACTATGACTATATAACCTATAGACGAATACGAATAGTCAAGTTATGGTCTCATCTAATCGGGCATAAGTGTGGTCCACCAATTTTACACTTTCAAATTCTTTGTTTCCTTATATCATGGATGGTTGTACTCTAAAATTCCTCTTGATCTCATCAGTTTCACTGAATTTGAAGTTTCAGAATTGCATATAGACAATAACATGACGAATTCAACATGGCGACCTTCGCTAGTTGCTCGGATTCGTCTACAGCACAGTAATTTACTTGAATATTTTGTACCGACTAACGTAATACTACGATCTGCTTACAACGTACCGCTACCATCAAATTATTTCATTGCTTTTACAGTTCATAAGATAATAAAAAATAGTGTTGAAGATAAGCTGTAAAAATACCCTGCTACTTTTTTTACAAAATATACTAGTAGAACTTGCTCAAGAAAAAAAAATCTTCATAAATTTTACGGGATGTAGTAGATTGTTTTCACGTGACGTCACAATTGGTAAGACACGCCCACTGCTGGGCAAATCTCAACAGTGTTTAGCCTGAAACAGTCACACGTGGGTTATCAGCCGCTTCTCAGTAAGCTACTCTATTCACGAATCCGGACGGCAAGTGATGGAATGATTTCAGTCGGCCATAACTGGGGTCCATCACCTTTAAATCTTTCGATTTCCTTGCTTACCTCTATCATGGGTAGTTTTACATTAATTTGTATCTTGAAGTCTCCAAGTTCACTAAATATGAGGGTTTGAAATTCATGTAAACAATAAGTAAAGACGATTTTAGGTTGATGGACCCCACTAATGGCGGCCTACAGTCACTAAAAACAAGCGCAAATCGGATTCGTCAATAGCTATCGTATTACACTTTCGTCTGTCAAAAGGGCGGAATTTTGACGTCAGCGAAAACAATGTATATTTTACAACCTGGAAGTAAAGTCTGAGCCTAGTGACGTGGTCTTGACACACAAAATGACATGACACACAAAATGAATGAACCCCTTAGCGATATTCTGAATCATCTAGGGGGTGGGGTGGTCAGTCCTTTGAATCAAGTTAGGCAGGTTGGTAAACCATTGCAAGGGTGAACGAACATCTCATGATCTCCCTGCCCACACAAGAAAAACGACACAGGTATGCGTTACCACGGAACCGAGGTTTGTGCATACCCATTATACCACAGTGACTTGCTACCATGCGCATGCGTAGATACTTACTCTTGCATTCGACTGAAATTAATCGCTATCCTACAAGTCTGGCTTTCAAACACATAATTGCGCATGTTCTACAATGTCTACGTATTTGTGCAACTTAATGTGGGACGAAACGTGTTGATTTCAATGTCAATGAGGTCAAAGTTGAAGTACTAAGTCTTAAATACCATGGTATTGAAGACAGCTAATGAATTCGACCTGGGCATGACGTTAAACTGCATCCAGGTTGTGGCTTCTGTTCTATTCAGCCAGTCTAGAGCAGGACCACTCAGTGTTTGCCCTTTCGAGGGCGTACTTGTCCATTTGGGACGTTAAGCTCCTTAAGGGAGCAGAACTCCTCCGGGAGTAATCGTTTGGTTTTCGCCCCTTGGCTCTTCGCCATAGAGTCGTGGGGACTTTCAGAAAAAAGCTAATGAATTCGATGCACTTAAAAAGCACCGCTAATGAATTCGGCTTATCGGCCTTTTGGCTAAGATCATGTGTAGTATCTGTTCTTTTCATCCAGTCAAGAATGGAGCCATGCATGGCAGACCAGTAATGTTAATGGTCTGAAGGCCTTGAGGTTGGTCAAGTGTTGTCCTTTAGTGGACGTATAGCTTCTTCGGGAAGCAGTATCAAGTTTGGTTTCGCCGAACGGCTCTTTGCCAGAGGGTCTTAAGGACTTTGGAAAAAGTAATGGATTCGGCTTTAACTTTTAAATTTAAGCTTGTTTAAGTTGGTAAAAACTTCACATTGTGCTTTAATTTAAACCAAATTTGGGATGGGAGAAACATTAAGGCTACTGTTAATATGACATCATGAAAATTTAAGTTCCAGCTCAGCTTGATCCCACACGGATCCTATGAAGAACCTATTTATCTCGTCCTCGCGTGGGACGAAATAAAATCCACATGTACAGGCCATGGTCTACAGACCTAGACAAGGAGAATCCTGTACCCGCCCAAATTGACCTTCATTCATGAAAAAGAGGTTTAGAGAAACGAAATGTCCAATATAGGAGAGCACCTATAGGCCTACCCAGGGGACATCCTGAGTCAACGGGACAAGAATCAATCGAATCTAACGTTCCGCTTTCGAACTTCCTGGATATACGTACCTTCATTTTCTCCAACGGGATCCTGTATATTGTATATAGCCTATATCCTGTCAGTGGCGGCACCAGGAACAAAAAAGTGGGGGGGGGGTTGGGGTTGGAGGGCAAAAGAAAATGCTGGGGGAAAAAATTTCGCGCGAAGTGCAAGCTGTAACGGGTGGGGTCCAGGGGCCCGCCGTAGGGCCCCTTGTGGTGTCCAGGGGCAAAGCCCCGGTGGGGGCCAGGGGGTGAAGCCCCGGAAGCTCCAAGGTTTAAGCATATCTTCATAGGGAAAAAATAAGTCTCGGGGTAGATATACTTTGGTTCATTATGCACAATCCAATGCAAAAATCTCAAATGATTTTAATGTATTGACTGGGGGAAACTAGGAGCAAAGGTCCTGACTGGGGGAAAATGCCCCCATGCCCCCCCCCCTCTTGGTGCCGCCACTGTATCCTGTGTGTGCATGTCATCATAATGAGTATATGGTGTTTCTCACATACCGCAATCCCGACGCTATCCCGATGGGGACATTTCATTTCCGATGTTCAACCAACCCGTGGACACAAGGGACTGCACAGTTCTCATTTGGAAACCCCACCGTTGTTAGCCAGAGTGCATCTTGCCACGTGACTTCTTAAACAGCGACTTCTGTTGGCTGGGTAGCAACATCATAAAATAAGGCAAGCGTTAGGGTCCAGTTATGAAATGGTCCAGTGAACTTAGCGGTTCTTTCGCCATAATAAACCCATATGTTACTGTGTACATCCACATACCACTTTAAATTTAACACATTACGATAGGCTAAAATTCGAAAAGTTCGATGCACAATTTGAAGAGCCGAGAGCAGTCCCTCGACTTAAAGTAGTCATGTAGTAGACTTTCCTATTTCATTATTGGCTCTTTCAAGTCATGTGACAAATTCATTCTCTTCAAATGAAAAATTTATTGTAGGAGCAACGTTTTTTTTTTTACTTTAAATAGGCCTATGCAATATTGAAGTCCTAAAATATAACAAAAGATTCTTTGAAGAGACATAAGAGGAAAATTGTGAGTTATAGCTACATCAAAACAAAATTGAAGACTGCATGTTTTTGCCCTTTAAATTTAGTTATTAGACTTATACAATACTTCCTCTAAGTTATTATTTTTATCTACAGTATATCAAAGAAATATTTAACCACATTCCGTCTACATAAAATGAACTGTCTTCTCCAGAAATTGATTTCATTAAACCAATCAACGAGACGTATATGGTCGCTTAATTTCAATATTTTGAAATCAACACCTTATCGTCCAGGAAGACCTTGGAATTTCTCGACGGATACGTTTCCTTTTAAAGTTGTTTTTTCTGTAACTTTGCGGGTTAGTCGGATTGGTCTTTTATAGACAGTGATAACGTACAAATGTGTTAGGGTACGACCCCTTCGAAGGAAATATTTTGTCGTTGCCTAGTTAACAAATTGCAATGAATGCGACACTTTAGGTGACCCCAAACCAATCTGAAACGCACTTT
Organism: Holothuria scabra; assembly: GCA_037179385.1. NCBI lineage: Eukaryota > Metazoa > Echinodermata > Holothuroidea > Aspidochirotida > Holothuriidae > Holothuria > Holothuria scabra. The sequence goes on from CM074180.1 coordinate 23,575,171, forward strand.
TAATTAAATAAGGCAAAGTTCGCAGGCAAAAGTTCTTCGATGAGTAATTAAACATGAGACTAACATCTTTTGTCATGTTTCCAAAGTTCACGATACAAACTCATTGGACACGAGACTCACTCGGATGGCGATACGCATTGAGCACCGGTTGCTCATTCATTCAAGTCAAACTGGCCTATAGCTACGTCATCGTTTTATTGAATCGACTAGCCTCTGCAAGCTACTTTGTGTCACAGCAAGCAGGTATTTGGGTGTGAAAACTATTGTTTGTCTTTATTATTTTTAATGCTTCAATATATTTTTTCTTATATTAGGGATTTCGTCTTTGTTGTACATTGAATTGTTTTCATTCAATGTACACTAAATGGCCAATGTTAGCTCAGTTAATCATTAACCTACTCAGTTTTTTGTGTCCAATGAGCAACTGATTGGTTTGCTTATCAGATCTGGAGATCGTCTGCATTTGAAATATTTTTTTTTATGGTAACATTTGGTAACTAGCAATGAGTACATCATGGGCATCCCACAGGGAAAAAAATCATTAGGGCGAAAACTTTGAAGGCATCAAATCAGGAGGAATGGTTTACTCCCATAAAAGAGTTCAAATACTGGTTTTACATGTAGGTTAACGTCATTGAACTTTCTAAGTGTAGCGCCATCATATATGGCTTGAAACGCCAGAGAAGTTTGGACGTATTGCCCAAATATCGCTGGATAGTGCTTTCCCGGTCTGATGAGAGTTCAGTTGGCAGCTCTTTTTCAAAAGCTTAAGCTCTAAGTTTATGGCAATATCATTTGATCATGAAATTGCTGATGTTATATTCCAAGTTTTTTTTTTTTTTTTTTTGAGTTTTTTCAAGTTTTTTTTTTTCGAGTTGTTATTTTCCTAAAGCGACAGGTGGGAAATCCTCTCCTCTCCGGGACGACCGTGATGTGCATGTTGGTCTGTGTTATTGCATGCGACGGCTCGAGCTTGTCACGTAGTAAAGTTGGTCCTGTAACATCATTGTTTCCAAATTAGACCTCAGAATTGAACCAGGGAAACGTCATGAAGTCTCCTTTCACTGTGTATCAGATCGGGTAGGCCTAAGTTTCTTCTAGCCATAAAGCCTTATACAATTTTAGTAGGCTACACTTTTCTGAACACATAAATAGCCTATATAAAGCTCTCAAAGAGACGGTTGGACAGTTACACATGCCAACCATTGTATTGATTACGGTTGCTTTGTGGCAAGTTCTATTGTTCACTGTAAGCCCACAAAACGTAAATAAAGTGTGAGAAGACCAGTCTATTTACTGGGCATACATGTGGTTATAAGCGAGTGAGTGAGAACTATCAGACGCAGGCTATAAATACACCAAAAACCATAGCACTCTTCGAAAGACAAGATAGGCTTAACGGTTACGATGGAGGAAAAGTCAGGAACTCCGACAGATCTGAAAGATCGTTGTCAACTCTAAAGGTTCGGTCATTATTGTTACTTTTTTTGCTAGGATTCGCGGACTTTAGGAGCAAGAGTGCGTATTTACAGTATCTTTTTGTGTATCACACCTCATATATTTGCACCTTCAAACCGAAGACATGGGCCATGCTATCGGTTTGTGTATGGACCGGTGCCTATTATGAATATTTATTTAGTTAGGTTTTAATTAGAAAGTGTTTTAAACCTCAACTTACGGCTGCAGGGAATTGTTTCGTTACTCCGCTTTCCATTAGAGTTGTGTACAGGCATACCGCGATGCCTGTCACTGACAGTCTCTTATGTCCGGTGCGAGTACTAATTCATAAATCATGGTATACCTGTACCTGTTCTTTTCAAGGCTGCCAGTTTTAAATATAACATACCAGACTGATTTAGAGATATAGATATGATATCGGCTGTAAAGAGCAGGTCAATCACGTCCAGTTGCAGTTCAACCTCGTAAGGTGAGAACTTCGGTAGCAAAACTGCATCCAGGGTCGAGGTTTACCCCTTTAAAATGTCCCTGCATATATGTGCTTCAAAGTCTGTGTAGCTATCTCCCACCCTTTTCGACTTTTAAGATATGCTAGCACTTAACACTAACTCTGTCACGCCATCATTACAGTATGGGCCGCTTAGCAATAGAGTAAACCAGAGAAAAGCCAGTGGAGCAACAACTAGAGAAACTCCTGGTCTGCACAACTTAAACCAACTGGTTAGAAACTGAGCCGTAAAACAATATCTAACTATAGTACTAACTTCTGATTAATGGAGAAGAGTTAACAATCTATCACACCTTAAACTGGAAAAAAGATGTAGGCTAGGCATAGGTGATATTGGGGTGCAAGGGACCATTATTTGGGCAAAAAATGCTCTTGCTTTCTTTTCATGTATCTTTCATCATATTTTACATTTTCAATGCTGCATATCCAAGGCAAACCAAGCAGTTACTTCTAGTAGATTTCACATTTGAAGAAAAAAATTGGTGTCATATAACGCAACAGCCAGTCATGAAACAGGACAGTCTCCTACACTTCTTCAAGTTGGGATGACTGCTCTTGCCCTTTAACAATTATTGCATGAGAGATCGTGCAATTACAAAACTCAACAAATCAACACGACGTGCACTCAATAAATTTACAAATGAATAGCTTACAGCTGTACAGTGTGAGTGTATTGTGTCACAATTAGCCTATTCACACAGTTAGACATCGTGCGGTTGTCAGGTTGTGCCGAAACATTTTCAATTTTAATAGCAGTATGACACAGCCTAGTCATGTGACGTTTTCTACTAATTTTTGCTACTGTACGGTCAGTGCAGTGATAACTTGAGGCTAACAAGCTGCCGTGACGTGAAACAATGCAATCAAAACTTGAAATAAAGAAAGTATACCTCAATAAGCCATATGACATGAAATAACATGCAAATTAAAACTTGGAGACCTCTTTTCATATGGCACGCCAAAAGGTTCACCAAATATGATGATGTTCTAAAAATACTTTTAGTACATGAACGTGTATTTTTAGAACATCACCATATTTGGTGGGCCTTGCCATATTTTCATACTTACAAATGATACTTAGTGCAATCATTGGTACAGTATATCACACTGTCCTAATCCTTGATTCCAACAGTATCGTGTAACTGCAACATACTGTAAACCTGTTTGCCGTAGTCCAGTGGCGTTTGTCTCAGAGTACTGTACACTCTTAAAAAGTTGGGTAAAATTTTCTGGGCAATGTAGATGTTGGTTACAGTTTGCCCAATACTTGGCAAAATAGCCGAGAAACTTTTTGACATAACGTTGGTGAAATAATTATGTCTATTTCTTTACCCAACGTTGGTTAAACCTACCGCCAATTAATTATTTTTAATGTAACTGCTGTTTCTAATAATTTGCATTCACCAGTTCACAGTGAATATTTTGCCGAACGTTCACTTACACTGTGGGAATTTTTCTAAAGCTGCCTTTCCATGTATGCGTTTTTTTGATCGTCATGCGTCATCCGCAAAATTCGCCTTCATAATCAAATAATAAGACCCTTTCCATTTGTCCGTCGTCCATCATCCGTCATATGTCTCCGATTTAATCGCTACCCGATCCGTATTTTGAGGTTTTACGTACGTCAAATTTCACCGTGTGACGTATTTTTCTGGGGATTTCTGGGGATTTCTGGGGATTTTTTTTTCAAAACACAAGTGCTTGATCACAAAATGAAAATAACAGGCACACTTCTTGAGAAGTTGATAACATTAGTACAGGAAAATGCTTGCCTGTATGACATGAGAAGTAAAGATCACAAGGATGCAATCAAGGTAGCCAATGTCTGGGCCAGCATAGCCACTGTAATGGGATCAGATGACATAACAGTTCAGTGCCACGTCTTTACAAGTGTATTTGCCTTCAATCCTGGGGCTGACAAAAGCTACGAACTCGTATGCATATACACAACGTAGTGGTAATGATCGTCTAGTGTTGGTCCACATCATCAGTGTACAAGAATAACTGCAAGTCTTTGTATTGTGGAAACTATTCAATGGGCGGTGTTGTGAAAGGAACGAATTGTTTCTGAATCAAAGAAAAAAAACTATGTCAAACATAACAAATCTTATTTAGGATTTCACCTGTACTGCATTTTTGCCAAAGAACGCGTTATAACATCCTAGAAAGAGTGAATTTCACCCCAAAGGGAGTGAAAAGTAACTCTAAATAGCGCGATAATGCACACATATGGAATGAAATATTGCACCTGTATCTGGAATTAGTTTTTACTGCACTTCCGGGTGAAATTCGCTCTAACTACTGTGAAATCTACTCTCACTAGGAGTTGTCCCTAAGCACATGCCCTTTTTCGGAGTATAATTCACTATTTTGCGTTTAGAATGTGAGTAGTCATGACCGATCCTGAGCGGACAATGGCCGCCGGCGGATCATTTGTAAACCTTAAAAAATAGTAAAGAAAAATTATTTTCATTGCCAATGAGAAGTTAAAAATCCGTGACGGATATTTGCAGTGTTTATGCGACAGTTCTTTTACCAGGTGATAAAATGTTCCATGCTGCTTCCGCTTTTGCAGTACGCTGTGAACCCACCATCTATGGTATCTTTTTTGAGATTTTTGTCTCCTCTTCCTTAGTAGATATGCACATAGCAGAACTGCCTTCCTATCAATTTTTGTTATGCTGGCTGTAGAATCACCTGCCGCTATGATGCACGTCACAACAGAGAGAAAAATCGTGTCGGTCGTGTCGTATGTATGGAAAGGGATTTTACGTACGTCAAATGACGGATGACGTATGACGTATGACGGATATGGAAAGGCAGCTTATCTGACAATAAGAGGAAAGTCGATGTATAAATGCTATGAAATTTATCGGAACACCAGGTTAATATACCTTCCATCCGAATAGAGCATTCTAAATTTCTCAAAAGAAATTTGTGTTTATCACCCAATGCATGTCTAATTGGACTTCTGGGTAAGGAGAAATAGATCGTTTTACCAATAATTGGTAATATTTTGCCCAACTGGCCAGTTGGGTAATTTTCACATTACTGCATATTGGGTAGAACAAATCGCCTAACGATAGGTAAAGCAATTAACCAACCGAGATTGTCAATATTTGACCAACCGTTGGTCGGATATATATCTCCCCAGTGTTGGTTAAAAGTTGGTCAAAAAATTTGCCCAACATTTTAAGAGTGTTTACAGAGTCTTTGTATGTCATACACGTATAGACGAATCCGGACAGCAAGTGATAGTCTGATTTAGGTCGACAATAACTGGGGTCTATCACATTTCAATCTTTCAATTTCCTTGCTTAGCTGTACCACAGATGGTTGTACACTAAAACTGCGTCTTGATTCCTTCAATTTCAATGTACACGAGGGTTTGAAATTACATTTAGACAATAAATAGGAGTGATTTAAGACTGATGGACCCCACTAATGGCTGCCTACAGTCACTAAAAAGCGTTGATCGGATTCATCTATAGATTCCAAGATACAAACCTACACTTGGAACCTTGTAGTTCGTGTTTTTCATAACCGACACTTTTCGAAGAATATTTGAACTCACTAGGTTATAATGGTAGGTCTTTCTGTACCATTCGTTATGTTGAGTTGCTACTAAGGCCTTTTCCCCTCAGCCAAACAGTTCCAATCCTCCTAACCTATCGTACTTACTTAAGCCCCTCCTACAAGTGTCTAATATTCAACCTCATCAGACACAATTGCAGTTTATTGTTGCTTTAGTACACAAGCTGACAAGTGCAATATTACGTAAACAAGACTCAGTGCGGTACAAGTTGTGTAACATGAACTAGCTGTCAATCAAAAGCTGCACCAATTGAAAATTTCTGCAGACTACTACAAAATTGTATTTTGGGGCGAGAGGATTTGCCCTTCAATTGTGGAGGAGCGTACTTTTGGAAGGACACCGGTAGCTAAAGTATTCTGGTTATGATTTTTTTATTGTGAAGGTGGCATAACTTCAGTATTAAACGAATTTGGCTTTCATTTGTTGAAACATAAACTTTTAAAATTTCCCCAAAGTCTTTACGGGCACATCTTCTCATACAAATTTTTTCATCTTTCATTTTTATAGTTTTTCCTAAAACTGCCTTTATCTTAAATAAGGAAGCACTTGAATTCGGAGGACACAAATTTTTAAAGTCATGCAAATTTTTCCTGAAATTTGGTCCATCATGGGTAATCTGTGATGTCATCGTGGCACATACATTTGACAACGCATTCAATTTATTTATAATTTTGATTCCGCTTCTAGCAATATTAAACAACATTTATTGTATGGTTGTACCAGGGAGGTGTGATTACCCCTCCCTGGTTGTACTTTACGTATGGTGAAGCATAAGGCTAATCTACAGGAAAATATATTCAAACATTCCAACAGTATCAAGTATAAACAAAATGTCCAGTTGTAAAGAAAAACAAAATGAGTCTGAGGCGATGTGCCCATATTGCATAACTTTCCAATGTTTTGTTGAGAAGCGGAGGTATTTTTGGACAAAATAAGCAAAGTGTGATATCTTGAGTTATAAAGGGTATTGACACGGTTTGAAAGACATGGTGTGGAATTTTCTGTTTTTCGTGCACGACCCAAGTGGAAAGCCACCAGAATATGCCTCTTAAGCGTAGCCGTCTGGTATTATAAGATAAGAAGCAGTGCTGAAATTATTTACTTTTTTTGATCGTCTGGTAAGTTACATTTGGCATTAGAGAAACACGTTTGCATTTTTCCGACCCTTAAATATATATTACTTGATATATTTTTGACACTAAAGTTATGTTTCCCTTTGAAAAGTGTTTCTCTATATCTCTGTATTATGTCATGCTTTGGGTTTCCCTCAAGGTTAAAAGCTGTTTTGTATGGTATTTACATGATAAATAAATTTAATCTTCAAATTTGATGTGTTTGGACGGGAAGCAATGCAAATTTCATAATTTTTTTAAGAACCTGGGTTACTAGTACTGCAGACAGAGATATTTAAAATGTTCGATGAAGGAATGTCTTTACTGTGAAAGAAAATGTAGAATTGCTCTCCAAGTGTAGCTGTATAGAGCGGCCGAAAAATATCTCACATTTTTCACCATGTACTGCACTTTTGAAAATACCATTTAATAGACCAGCAAAGATACATTTTTGTGTTAGCAAAGATGCATTTTTGTCTCTCAAATAATCTTATCTGATCCGTCTGTCTACTATGCTTGGACGATTCCATTTTCTTTGGAGAATAGAACCCGTGACCGTGCTAATCGCGACTTTAAAAAGAGTCGTGACTTCTGAAATGCCACATGAACATTTAACAGTTTAATAAGCCAGCTTTTAAATCAAAACCTGCAAAGTCTTTGTCAGCGATATCATTCCTCAATTTTTGCTTTTAAAGGGACAAACCTCTCACCCCAAACTACAATTGGCTCAGCTCTTTGATTGACAGCTAATTCAAACAATGCAGAGAACCAAAGCTTATATTACACAGCATGAACGGTACTGAGTGTGTTTTGATTACATAAATTGAGTTTTCCTTTACTCACCTTGAAGCAAGAAACTGAGATTTTATCTGGATGAGGATGAATTTCAGACAATTGTGGGAGGGGCTTCAGTAAGAAGTTTAGGAGAACTGGTACTGTTTGGGGTGAGAGAACTTGGCCTTTAAAGGAGAAACAGCAGTCACCCCAACCTGAAGTAGTGTGGTACTTGTAGACTGTTCTGTTTCATTTGGGCTCTTGAGAGTCATATGACAATATTTTTTCTCTTCAATGTCAAATTTACTAGGAGTAACTTTTGAACTCCTAAAATATTATGAGAGATATTTTGGAGAGTAAAAGACGAAGCTTTAGCTGCTCTTTCCAGAATAAAAGGTAGTGTGACATGTCAACAAAATGACCTCACTTCACTGGTTAGTTACAGAGTGAATTTTTTATGGGGAAATCCGTTGGAATTTTTGCAATATCTTTTATGGTGTTCAAGATGTACTTCTTCAAAGTTTGAATGTTTCTAAAGAAATAATGATGTGCAGCGTTGCAAAGTGTTGACATTCCTTTTGTTAACTTTACATTAATTACCTCTTAATTACTCTGCAGATAGTTTATGGTTTGGTTATTGATACTGACAATTTTCAAGGACACAATTTAAACTTCCAAAATAAAACCCTCAGGAGAAACTTATGTTACAACTGTCCTTGAAATAGAGATTGTAAAAACAAAGGATAACATTAGCCATATATGGCATGTCCCTCCCATGACATCACAATATTTGCATATTGAGCTCATATTTGTTAATGATGGAGTGCAAATCAAATATTACACTGTAGTTTGGTCAATTTTGGACGGATTTTGATGGGAATTGCGGCTATCTTCTTGGTTTTTGGTGCTCTTTACATCAAGTACTCAATTTTGTCATTTTAATCATTTTTGTCACACGACCTTTAATCGTTATTTTACTGCAACAGGCTTATCTAGAGTATTTGCCATTACCCTACGCTACTGTACATCAAGCAACTCTTGGGTCACACTGCAACGAATTTTGTGCGTTTTTTTATTAAAATTTTCTTAATCCCTAGTCGGACAGAGTAAAAAATTGTTCGTAAAAATGAAATGTTAACGGATTTTTTTTCGTGACGTAACACCGACAAATAGCTTTTATCCGACACACGAAGTACGGATAAAAGCTCTCCTACGACGGTAATTCCCGAAGACGTGACGTCATCCCTTCACTCGTTACCCTTATGAGTCTAATTTCCAGTTTCCTCGGTCTTGGCGCCCCGCTCTTGGCCTGTCACAAATATATCCCTTTTGGTCACGACATTCTCATGTGACTATAGACAAAGGAAGTGTAACAGGGAGCTCTAGGGGTGCCCGGATACTTGTGTATTTAGCAAGAACGTCGTTCTGAATTGAAAGTTAAGTCAAATCTGGCCTACAACTTCCCCTTTGGTGAGTAGTGTAAGACAGTTACGGGGGGGGGGGGTGCCCTGGTACAAATTGATGTCAAGTGTTCCAATATTTGGGATTACTTTGAAAATTCTAAAGCTATTATACGGTGCTGTGGAAATAATAATATTTTTTCAAAAATGTACACTGTTACAGAGTAATGTACTACCGACTTATTTTAGTTTCTAGGCAGAAAAAGTCGCAGAACATAACCCCCCCCCCCTCATTTTCCCAAATCGACGCCTGTGGTATCGATAAAGTTAAGTGTTAAAATGAGCATATTGCTCACGAACTTATTAATTTAAAGACGATCTTTCAACTGATGAAACATCACTAGAAGCAGAAATGAATAATCACCAGGATAAATTATTTTACGTTCATGTTTTAGGGAAACATATTAAATGAATCCCCCTTTTTATCTTGGATACCCGTACCGATTCCACCCCAAGCCTGTGCAGGAGAGATTAAATTGGAATTGGTTCAATATTCAGTCGCATCTTCTAGACTCATCAGAAAAAAACACATTTGGTCTTCAAATGGATACGTTTAATTTGCCCATTTACAGTGCTATATCATGCTAGCCGTCTGTTTGTGTAAGAGTGTTCTGAATATTTCCATACATAACCTTATCGTTCCTTATGAAACTCAATTGGTATGGTAATTTTGCTTTTATTGGATGTGATAATTAAAGGCAGTAAATGTGCAGGTATAATAATTGCGTGCACCAACATTTCTTTTGTCGGGCCTTTTGCTGCTGTGGATAACAAAGTTACATTGTAGATTGATGTGAACCCACTACCAAAAATATTCTGTACAGTGCAGATATACAGACATAACTATGATACACGTTACAAAACTGGAATAATACACGATGAATAGCAACAAGTAATGATGCTATTACCCATACAGTTGAGTTATTAAGTTTTAAGGTCTAAATACCCGTCCAATATAAGGAGGGGGTTCACAGTCTAAAGGAATGACTGAAATTCGTTCCACGCATGTGAAATACCGCCCTTATTGGGGTAAATTTTAACTCCATTCGGGATGAATTTTAGACTTACTAGGAGTGGTCCCTCATTACACTCTTTATGGAGTTGATTTCACTCTTTTATCGTTAGAGTGCACTTTGATGTTTTCAAGTACCTAGAGGGGTTGGTTGGACTCTAGTCACATACCACCATACGTTTTTGACATAACATACATGCCTACTATCGCAGGGGAGCGTCGCCATCAGTTGGCGGGACCGTCCTGAAGATTTGACCAAAATACCTCCATAATAACCGGAAATACATTTTCGAGCTCTCTTGAATTGATTTTCTCTGTTTCTTTTTACCCCACTCTACCCAGGATGTCTCTTAAATAAATTATTAAGTTATTAATTTTATTATGAAGGTCAAGTGATTTCCAAGATGCACGCTCCTTAAATTTAGCCACTGTGTACCCAAGGTCTAGAAAAATAAGTAAAACAAGTCAATTACACGAAGACCAAACTTTCCGGTCATTTATTGTGCAATTGTTTTTATTGGAATTGTATCAGTACACATCTTGCTAAGAAGCTACACGTTTTAAATATTATCTTGTTTAATCATATCTTTTTCATCGATTATAAAATTATCAGTAATTAGTTAAACTGCTCCGACCACAATTTAACTTTGATATATAATAAGAAGAGGTAGGTGCTATTTGCAATAGCAACCGTCTGATAAGAGTAATAATCTGACAATTGACCATTCCCAGTTAAATCACTTCGTGGTAAGGTAGAATTATATGAACGCCATTCATTTATCTCTATGACAACTACCGAATATTTCGTAATTATAGATCGGTGCGCCCTCTGAATTGGCCAATTCGACTAAGTAGTTGTGTAAAAATTTAATATTTGCACGTTAGTTCAAAAAAGTGCAAGTCGCTTACCAGTGTAACCCTTGTGGTATAAAGATAGATTGTATCGTTGGGTTTTCGAACGAACGAGATAACTGCTATTTGTAGTCCTTATAATTAGAAATATACTTCGAAAATAGTAATAGAAGTGCAATACGACTTACTGTGAGGTAGTGTCTCCGTTTCTTCGTTTTTACGTAGATTGCTTGGTATTAAGTCAGATTTGTACATTGTGTCTAAGTGCCCACACCAATCTGTTCATATCCCTGCTCATAGTATGAGAGACTTACTGTGTGCTTGCATTGTAAGAAAATTTGCGTCCTTGAAGGGCAGTTTGCCCGATCCAAATGTAGAAATTCATTCCTTTTAAATTGCAGCTTCGTCTGAAGCAGCTAGGTAATCAGCTCAGCTCAAGAGATTAATCAAATTTGAATTTATTTCACACAGATAAGGTCAGTTCGGACGAGACGAATGTTAAATTGCTCTCTGGTTGGAAAGAGCTACCTTATACCTGAACTAGGTTAAGGATCGGATCCAGAGTATTTTTGCCGTTACGGTAAGTTATATTGCTTATATTAGTCACAATTTTCATCTGCAACCTTTGTTCTTAAAATTTGCTATCTTTTCGGGCTCCCCTAATATTTGTCCGATATTCTATAGACAATGAGAATATACCATATAGGTACTTCCATTATTATACTACAGTATCAGACTATAGACTGCTGCAGTTGTAGAATAGGAGAGTTGATGGTGTAACACCGCGAAGGGGCAAGTAGGGATCCAAACTCAAGTGTTGCTCGTGGGATAATGTCTATATAGTCCCCCGTCTCAATAGTCCCCCGGCTAATTGGTCCCCCATTTCATTGGTCCCCGTCTCATTGGTCCCCTAACCAACCCTTACCCGGGGGACTACTGAGACGGGGAACATGAGAAGGGATGGCTACCAACCCTAACCCGGGGGGACTACTGAGACGGGGGACCAATGAGAAGGGTTGAATATAGAGCGGATCCTTTGCTCGTAAGGGTTATTTATAACGGTATGTCTCTAACAACTCCCTGGTCCAGCTAAGTGAAGTTTAAAGGCAGTCCTGTGTCACCCCAAACTACAATTTTTGTTGTAGTCTACAGATATTTCCAATTGACACAGCTCTTTGATTGATAGCAAGTTAAAACAATGCAGAGTATGTAGCTCATATTGCACAGCTTGTACTATACTGAGATTGTTCTGATTACAGATTGGGTCTTTCGTATACTCACCCACCCACACATTAAACTGAGATTTTGTTTGGATGGGGACGAGTTTTAGCCAGTTGTGGGAAGGATTTGAGTAGTTAAGGAGATTAGGAGAATGGGACTCGCGCTTTGGGGTGAGAGGATTTGGCCTTTATAGAAACTGCATCTATACGCATACAGAGGTGGTCACTTGATTATTATTTAAATGTATGAAAGAGGGGAATGGAGAATTCTGGCAGAATGACGCAAAAGTGTAAAGGTCACCTCGATTGCATTTTGTCAGGGTTAAGTACAAAAAGGAATGCCAGCCAAGTTACGATTTGTGAAATCAAAATTAAAGTGGTAAACGAAACCACTAAAGAACAAACAGAGTGATGAAAGAGGTATTAAGTATTCGCTAATAAACAATTAATTATCTAGGAGATAATTCTGTTAATTTAACTTCCAGACGCTCTTGACTTTTGAACAAGTTTGCATTACTAAAGGAAATGAGTGTGTGAACCCACGCATGGCCCCTCTGGCATATACACGGTACAATGAATGAATAGGAAAAAGACGGTTTGTAGGCAGTGCACTGAAATACCGGTTTGCTTCTACCTTCAAGTATAATCCGGTTGCCGAGTTATCCATTCCCTAATAAACGTTAGAACTCAGTTTGAACCAATTTTGAAGACTGTGGTTAGAAGTGGCAATAAGAATAGCAAAAGTAGGGTTACTATATTTATTCTCTGACAAGGACATGGATCCTTCTTCTTTAATAAGAGGGCGCATTAGGGGGTTGGTTTTATTTTCTAAATGTAAAATGATGAAATATTTGTTCAAGGCATCAGCATTTTAGTTTGTCCGACATATATTGTAAGCTATACCACCAATGAGACGACCCTCACATATTCATTCCACAAAGCCGAATTAAGAATCATGTGACAAAACCTTAAAATTCAGATCTCGTGGACAATCTCATAAATCCGCCTGGATTCACGGATGAATTTAGGAGAAGGACAAACTGGTATTAACCTTTCTAAGTATTTTGCAACCACATCTCATCCACGCCCAATCATCGATATCACTGTTTTTCTTTAATCTAACAGCAGTCATATCGATTGCTTATTCTTTTTTTAGATTTTGTTGGCTTGTTAGACTGGTGCCATTTTGTGATGTTTGGAAATACGGATATATACTTTGCCACTATGATTGTTGTGAATACATACATTGTCAAGCATAGCAGCAAAATTACAGAACAAAAATTTAAGAATTACATAAAAATTACCGAAAGTTTATGGCAAATATTTTATCACAATTTCTCTGTAATTTTTACACATCTCTTTATGTTTTGCTCTGTAAATTTATAGCGTTTCTTGCAAGGCGAAAGAGTCGACCAAAGGGAAAGATTTTTTATCATGTTTAAACTTACTGTGTCTTTTAAATCGAGCTTAAACTTGGACCGTATTTGAAACCTTTTTAGACATTAACATTTTGTGGAAGGTAAAGTTTCAAACATGAAAAATTTCCTGGAATAACTGATAAAGTTGAACGAATGAACTGTGTGGGTTTTTGGGGTTAGATGTTATCTGATTGATATCTAAATCTGCGGTCTTCTGTAGTGGAACTATATTCGCTATACTAAGTTAAACATTGAACAGCTAATAAATACTTCCTGTTGGTTCTTAGCAATATTATTGCAAAGAGGAAAATTACTTGCATTGTCGCTACATTTAGATCAAGTTGAGAGTATGTTTCCGTACTCACGCTTCAGTAATAAACATGCATTCGTACTCGAGAGCATAAAGTTATGTTCACAGCCGTACTCACAGAACATAGAAATGAACGATTGCTCTTCGTATGTTTTGTACCAGGTCTCATAAATAAATTAGAACTGTTTGGAGTGAGAATATTAGGTCTTTAAAATACGATTTTTTTTCGAGTCTACCCATAAATTTAACTTTAGTAGTTCTTTGATATCAACAACATAAAGCCCCATCTACACTGCGCGACGCAACTTACTGCGACATGACTGTTTGTCGTAAGAGGCCGACGAGTAGCTCGTGGTAACTGGTGAACTAGGTGTCCACACTATGAAAACCAGGAGCAGATCTAAGAAGGGATTTTCCTTAAATTTTGACAACTTATACACTCTCTATTTCTCTTCATTCAAGATGTTCGTCAATGTTGTCAGTTTAACGTTTCAGTTTCATGAGAGCGAACATGTTCGGTCGCATTCCACTTCCATAAATCTCCAGTCACGCTTTGCGACACGTCTGAATAATCCCATCGCAGGAAGTTGCGTCGCATTGAGTAGCCTGCGTAGAGCCCCTGTGGCTGCAGCCCCCTTTAGGCTGCCGCCCCTCAGATTGATTTTTTGTAGCAATGGACTGGATGAAAAAATTCGTCCGCCCCGCGGGCTACGCATTGAGTCGCATTGTATGAACGAAGCTTAAGGCGTTGGCACAGGGAGGTGTTATTAGACTAACACCTCCCTGGTTGGCATTTGTCACCATATTGTTTTGCTGTGGGAATACCGTCATATGAAAATCCCTTCTCATCCAATATCGCCTCATTAACCGTACATGGCACGATCGTGAATAGATGACCCACTTGTGGCATGTTCTTCAGTAGCCCACGGAGCGGACGAATTCTTTTCGTTCAGCTCATCGCGACGAAAAACCAACTGAGGACGGCAGCCATAGAGGCGCTACGCAGGCTATAGTTTCTCATCGGAGTTGAATGGTGGAATATGAGCCGGAATAAAATCTTAGCTTTTGGAAATATCATCAAACATAGTTAATATTTCAACTTGGTAATTGATAGATATACATAACGCAAATGTAGAGATAGTACGAGTATAAATGTGAAACAGGATAACACAGTGTTAATTATGAAGGTAGTGTACAGTCATGGTAAACCATTTTACATTAAAGGGCGACAACAGTCGCTAAAATTTATGTTGAAATCACTGATAATTCTCACAATTTCCTTTTATTTCTCTTCCAATTGTCCAAGTGTCTTTCATAGTATTTCGTTACTTAATTTTGCAATGCAAGGTAACTCGCAGTAAGGTTCACAATTAAAGAAACAAAAATATTGTCACATGACTCTCAAGAGCCATTGATGAAACATGACAGTCTACTACAATAAATCAAATTAGAGTGACTGTGTTTTCCCTTTAAGAATGCCGTTGTTTTTGTTGCAATCTCAGGAACACTTGACACAATTAAAAGGTACCATTTGAAACTATTCTTTCCGGTATTAACTGACTTCTCACCTGGTGACCTAGAAAAAAGTTTTCTTTTATCTGTAGTGTAAATTACAGTATCTAACATGTGGTTTTTTTACTCTCATCAATGTAACATGAAGGTTCTAGCTGGTTTACATGTCTGTCTGTTCAGTCTGTTCAGCT
The DNA here is from genome assembly GCA_037179385.1 of Holothuria scabra. NCBI lineage: Eukaryota > Metazoa > Echinodermata > Holothuroidea > Aspidochirotida > Holothuriidae > Holothuria > Holothuria scabra. Next base: position 23,590,593 of record CM074180.1, read on the forward strand.
TTCTACTTTTTCATGTTTCCAGCTTTTGAAATCAGAGCAGTATAGACGCGAGAAGTCACAAAATGCCTGAATCGGGAGGTGTGTGGAACGTAACGGATAACTATCAGGGTAATATGTATACGACGGAGTTGGCTGAGGAGAAACCACAGTATCCATTCGGTTGCGATGGACCGGTACTTTTACAACCAACCACGGGAGAACTTATGGCCGGTAAGTATTTCATGGCCTAGAAGTCTAGATAAAGTGTTAAAATTCACTGCAAAATCAAGTTAACCACATAAGGACGTTCACGCTAAAGTGATCACAATAAAATATTAGTTGTAAGTTGTAAAATACCTATAGGGATTATGGTCCTGAGAGAATTAAACAATAGAGCTGTGACGTCATCGCTATTGTTTATACTCCCAATTCCTGTATAATTCCTTTATGTATTTTAGCAGCAGTGAATTTTACTACCACGCAAAAACCACGAAGTTAATAAGAAAATAAACATATCAGTTCTGCTTGCTCCAACTTCACTTTGTATAAAAAATATGCCAACCTCAATACGATATCAAGAATTGCAAGTGGGAAGCAGAAAGCATAATTTTACTGAAAAATTATATTAACTTGCTGTCTAGTAATTTAGGAATGTCAGTAAAACGCTTTTCAAATTTCACATTTTTTCCTCCTGTTTTCTTCAACAGCATTAGCAAACGAGAGAACTATTTTAATCATGTTAGCCTTCGCAATTGGACTCACAGTTCTGACATTGGGGATGTTTTTAGAGAGTTTAGTTTATGTTTGCAGAAAAATACCAAGCAGGAGGAAAGTCCAGTTAGCCTTCATCATGGGTATATATCCAGTGAGTATACCTTCACCTTTTAAGTGATATAACCAGGTAATCGTTTCTAAATACCAATTACAAAGGATAATGGGATAGATTTATGGTATTACCCGACGATCGAGTTTGCTTTCCATAGAAATATGACAAAAACCCACAGCATGTTCTACTCAACTCCATAATCCTTTGTAAAGGCTGACCGTTTGTATGGTCAAGTGGTTAGAGCATCAGACTTGCAGCCGGCGGTCGGTCGGGAGTTCGGGTCCTGGCCGGGTCATACCGAAGGCTTCAAAAACGGAACCTACTGACTGACTTGGTGTTCAGCATAAACAATGGAGTAGGGGAAACAAGCCAGTGAGCCGCAACTGGAAAAGGGCCGTGGACGGCTCGACTTGAACCAGTTGGTCAGAAACTGGGCTGTAAAACTCCATCTAACCTAACGCAACCCTTGTATGGGCTGATTTGAACAGCGGTCTATGGTTAATTCAGTGTTTGTCATTACTTATAGCTTCACCCTACAGGGTATTGAAGTAGGATGCTCAAGAATGCAGTCGCCGTTTTGATTTTCACCCCCATCTCCAGGTAATCAGGTCCGTAAAAATACAATAAGAATGCCTTCACTGAAGGATATAACATTAGTAATCAGATAAACCACCAAAACCAATACTGTTGATTAATTTTGTCAAAATGCACCATTTTTCATTTAGACCCACTTGAGTTTGAGTTTATTTTAGATTTTGAAGGGAAAATTTCTCTTGGGAAACTCAAATACAGAGATCTGTTTTGGAATCTCACCCTAACTCATGCTAAAGCATACTTGCTCCGAATGCTATTACCTTTAACCTCGAGTCCATAGCACAAATTACACGTTACAGACTGGCCCATATAATCATATTTCCACTGCAGGAATGTAGGTATCATTCGACAAATAAAGCCTAACTTTGTCAGTATGCAGCAACTAGGCTCCTCCTGTCCAAGGGCACTTGGAACAAAGGAGACAAGATATCTGCATTCAATGTTTGGATATTCTTTGCTCAATTTATACCACGTCATGATTCATGTGAGGCGCGGATCCAGACATTCCAAAAGAGGGGGGCTGACTTAAGAGAAAGCAGGGTGTGAGAGAGTTACTTTCCTAATTCGTGTGTGTTTGTTCTATTGTTGATGTGGCGAATTAGCGAGGGTTGAGGCCTTAAAATCCCCCCACCTTGGATCCGCGCCTGCATGTCATTGGGAAAAGAGTAACAGTGGAAAAACAACCTCCATATGTTTGAATGTAACACTTTGGACTAAAACTCATCAAAATCCACCGCCCGTTTACATTACCATCAACTGTCTAATTCCCCTTTACATAGGTCTACTCAAATACCTCTTCATTGAACCCGTCTACGACCTGTATGCTCTAGGTCTCTGTCATTTATGATTCGCTTGACAAGGACATTCATAAACGCTCTTATTCAGGAAACACTCATAAGAATTTTGCCGGAGGTTCACGATCAAATATCAGCCTTCCTTTATTACTGTCAAAGCGTCTCGATTTGAGCTCGATTATGAATCTCCTTTCGTCCATAATTGCCATGCAAAAATGGTCACTTTGCCGATATTAAACTGAGCTCGTGGCGCACAACGCATGATCAAATTGCTAGAAAGAAAAAAGGTTGGAATTCCCATCCGTTCTGTTTTAATTTACATTTTTAAGAAGCATAGCATCGCACTGTTCTTTCTTATCTAACCTTTCGACATTAAAGAGTCTATATACAGTCACTGAAGTCGAAGTTTCCATGTAAACATAAACTTAATTATGGCATTCTTTATGCATTAACATGACAAAGTACTTGCTTATGAATATTTTAATCTTTATAATACACCTTCGATGTTATTAAATGCTGGACAATTTCTAGCAACCTTCACGGTGAGTAGATAATCATGCGAATATGTCACTTTTAAATGGAGAGGGATGATCTTTTTTAATGAAAGGCCAGTGTCTGCCTTTCAATGAATGTGGAATCACGTTTTTCTTGTATAAATATTTTATAGTTTTCTTAATTTGTGACCTTTTGTGTAAATTCTGCTCACTCTACAGAATATAATTTCTGTTTTATGACTCTCTTTACAGGTGTTCTGTGTAACAGGATTAATGGCCATACTTGTGCCAAATGCTGCACTTTTAACACATTTCACTTCACAAATGTAAGTTGTCATTTTTTAACAGGCTCGACCGACAGATGGGTGGTGTCCTATTTTTTATTCCTTGCCGAAGGCAGGCAAGGAATCTATGCGATGGCGATGTCGTGTGTGTGTATGTGTGTGTGATGGTGTGTGTGTGTGTGTGGGTATGTAAGTGTGTTTGTGACACTTTGCTCGTAATCACGATATCTCAAGATTGGAATACCAACACTTTTCATATTTGGTATATAGATTTGTCATGTTAAGAGGAAGAACCCTATTGTTTTTGGTAGATGTCAGAGGTCATATCAGGTCACCAGTGGTAAATCTGTAAAAACCTCCTAAAGTGCTTGTAATCGCGGTGTCTCAAGTTAAGAATGACCAGCACTTTTAATATTTGGTATATAGATTTGTCTTATTGGGAGGAAGAACCCCATTGTTTTGGTGGAGGTCAAAGGCCATTTGAGGTCACCAGAGGTCAAAGTCTAAAAAGCTTGTTATCGCGATATCTCAATTTAGGAATGACCGACACTTTTCATATTTTGTATATGGATTTGCCATATTAAGAGGAAGAATCCTATCGTTTTTGGTGGATGTTCGAGGTCATATGAGGTCACAAGCGGTAAATCTGTGAAAACCTCCTAAACTGCTTGTAATCGCAACACCTATGATGAACAATTACACTGTAGGGGTGCTATCACCATAACAAGATGGAGTCTAGATCTAGATGGAGTTCTCTTTCGGCAAGGAATCACTAAGCCTTTGGGCTTTCTGGTCTCTCTTTCATTAATTGTCTTACTCTAGCAATGAATTTTCCAAATTTGAATAAAATTCTGTACACCGTTTCAAGTAAGTTAGCATTCCCACATGGGATCTTTAAGAGACCAATTGTCTTGGTCTATGCAGAGCGCATATAATTTTGCCCCATAAATTGATGACGGGCCATATGAACCAGCTCATATGGCCCATATGGGAGAGTTCTGGGTTCACTGATATGTGAGGGAAAGATGGGTGAAATACATATTCTTCATACATGTTACCCAATATGGCTCGTCATTATTTCTGGGTGCAAAATTTTATGGGCCCAATATGGGTTTACACGATAAACACAAATTAGTCAAACAGTGCACGAATCGACCAATCACGTTAGTCAACAATATTGACTAATATTTTACCCAGTTGAATAAGTTGCTAACAAATGTTAGACTTCCTTGTCTTCCTTGTCTAAGTCATCACACATTAGTCAAATATGAGTGACGTAGGTGATTATTCAATTCAGACACCACTTGTCTAATTTAAATTTACAGTGTGTCCCCTTAGCTGCACACCTGATTCTACAGCTTTAGGAAAGGAACCTAAAATGTGCTTTACTACGTCTTTCAAACGTCCAATAAAATTTAATATTCCCATTGCCTCTCTTTTCACAGATATTTTTCCGTTGCTCTGGTACAATTTATTATGCTACTGACGGGTTATTACGGATCGAAGGACGGTGTCTTAAATTTACTGAAGGGTCAAATAATTCCATTAGGCAGCCCGCCTCTTCTTATTTTCTGTACTTGTCTATGGCCGAAGATTCCAATTGCTCCGTGAGTATAACTTCGTCAATATTACTTTCCTGTGCAGTGGAATTTTACATCACCTTAATCAGTGTCTCATCCCGGAATTTCCATATTGGGCCAACTGAATAATTTCTTAAAGAAACAAGCTAAAGCAACACATAAGTTGAACAATTTTAGAGAATACCGACCGTTTTTTTTCTTTTTTACATTTATATTTCATTCAAAAATGACATATGTGGAGGCATATGCTACAAAACTTCTGTTTCATGTATTGTTCAGCTTTTAGTCATGCCAATAAAGGCTACGCTCTGCAGCTGCTACAGTGAACAACAAGTAAAAAATGTGTTAATGAATAAACAAATTCTGTATGAATTCGATGTGAGCACGCCCTTAGTATAAGAGTAGCCACATACAAAACCTATCAAGTCTTAATCCAAAGTTATTCCAACTAATTCGATTAATATGACAATATGAATTGGCATATCTTTAATCAGAAGATAAAATTCAACGTTGGCGAAACTTGTTCATGTCCAAAGATGGTAAAGAATTTGTTTGTGTTGTATTACGGTTCAAAAATAGTCCCTATAAATTTGCTTTAGAATATCTTTTTCTAAATTTTATGTAGTTTTGATACATATGTATTTGTTTTGATATTTATTAAAAATCAGTGGCGTAGCAACTGGGGGGCAGGGGGGCAAGTTGCCCCCTGGAAAATAATTTGGCGAAATTTGATGCAATTGTTGAAATTTGAAAAAATCATGATATGCCCTTTTCCCATTTCTCAAAAATTTTTTGTTAGAATAAGAAATTGTGAGACATTTCTCACACATAATTCTTTTTTGCATGCAACAAATAAACCCAGATCCAGTGTTACATGAACCGATCTGACTCGCGTTCCATAGAAATGTCCTCTCCGCACCGCACAGCAGATTGATTGCTCTCTTGTATACGCGCTGGTGTAATGATCAGTGCATTCCAGTCAGTGGCGGAGCTACACATGGTCAGGGGGGCGGTCGTCCCCCTGACGGACCAAAATCGTCTGTCGGCGCCCTTTTTAGGTTTTTAACATACTTTACTCTTGCACCATTATTGGCTAAAGACATAAGTTAATAGCGTTCTTTTAAGGTCCAGATAACAAAATCCTCAACAGCCACGAGTAACTGTACTATCTACACTTCATTCTGATGAAAAGGGTCATCTTTTGTTACATAGGGATAGGTTTTGCCGATACGTATCTTCATGGTTTGTACCGTATGTTGTCGCTGTGCTAAATTAATTGCTTCCACACCAAGCGTGATTATAACCTTACAAAATACACAGACTGACATTAAATTCACCCTCCCGGCCAATGAAAGATGTTCCAAAGGGCGCAGCAATAATTGTAACGCTAATAAGCCCTCTTGTTTCCGGGGATAATTGTCAACATAGACAAGAGAAACGAGCTTATAAAGATACCAAAATAGCTTCCACAACATTTTTCAAAATCATTTGAAGAGAACATACAGCTTACGATAATATAAAACTGTTGTCATTGTGTTAATCAATGAGCAGTTTCCATTTCGATTTTCTTCAAGTGACCATTCTCATGATAAATGGCTATAGTTCTGTCACTGCACGATAATCCCATGAAAATGCTCATTTCTGTACTTTCGTGGTCTCGAAAGCATTGCATCTCTAATACGCCTAGGTTTAGGCTTCTTTTATTTATTATGAATTCGGTGTCCAGAGAGCCAAGCAGACCTTTTGCCTTGGCTATTTCTTGCAATGTACTTAATGAATGGCTATTTCAGAGTGGTCACATGATGTAAATTACGTCACTTTATGTTTCTTCGTGTACTTATCTTGATTTCCAGATACCAAAAATGTACACCTTACGGTCATTAATTTCCACAACTTTCTTGCAACTTTCTTGCTCTAGCAGGTTTAATCTTTATCTGCACACAGTAGCCCATTATTATATTAGAATCTTAAATCGAGACCTGACAATAACACGAAATATAATGACCGTCTTCATACTAGAATGTGAGAGGGATTGAAACATGGGCGCCCGCAGGTAGGGGCAAGGGTGGAACTTGCCCTCCACTGGAAAATAAGAAGACTGAAAAAACGAAGAAAACATAAACAAAGGACGAAGAAAAATTGACATCAACATTTCTTAACAGTTCACTCGGTGTTTTCCCTATTTATATGCGGTAAATAGGCTTTAGAAATGCCATTTCCAGCGATCTGAGAGGCATTTTGGGCCAGAATTTTTGGACGCTCCGCCCCAACTCATGGTGGCGCGGAGCCTTTCTCCCTAAAAAAAAATTGCCTAAGAGAATTTTGCCCCCTCCCGAATTTTCTTCTGCGGAGGCCCATGGATAGAAAATTCAAACATGTTTTAAAAGAAAAACTTGCTGAGGAGAAATGGCAAAGTAGTCTTCTACCAGATCACGTGCGGAAAATCAAATGGAAAGTCTGAAAAGCCGTGGCTTCGATCGTGCTGAGGCTCAGGGTATTTACTCCTTCGATGCGCCCCTGCAGACCATTTTTGCCCCCTCTGACCGAAATCTCTAGCTCCGCCACTGATTTCAGTGCACAGGAAGCTGTTTTACCCTATATAACCATGGATGGTGCTGAAACAATCCATGGCTTACGATAAACATAACGTTAGTCTAGAAATTAGAATAAACGGGATCCACGCGCATACTTAGATTTTGTAACTTAGCCTAATCCTTGGATGCTTGCAGGCTAGTTCGGGAAAATAGCTTTCTGCTCACTTGGAGTGTAACAATGAATACCATGTCCTTGGCGAGAACTTACTCGGTGAATGTAGCCTTCTACACTTAACAGACTGCTGTTCTAACAGGAGATCCTGTGTGATCGAGCCACTTTTAGGCCTCCTTACAGTGGCATACGAAGGGGGCATTGGGCCATGTCCCCCCCTCCCCCTCACGGATGCCATTTTTTGTTTTTTGTTCTTAAAAATACGTAGCCTTACTTTAGGAACACATGTTTGACTGCAAAAGATAGCATATATGGCATCAGATTGCATGTAAGGACACCCAATTTTTCAAAAATTTTCAAAAGGGGAGGGTGGTCTCTGCAAGGCCCCTCAGTAATGCCAATTTTTTTAATTCCTACAAACAGGCAGATTCTGTCAAATTCCAGTTTTTGCTTAAAATAGGAAGCCATTGTATCCCACTGGTGGCACCGATTGCCTCTAATTTAAGAATTTTTAAAAGCGAGGGCCCACCCCATAGACTCCTTCCCCGGCCAGCATAGACGTACAAGACGGGGACAGGGGAGCGGAGGGTGTTCAGGTGCGGTGAGAAAAAGATGCTAAGGGTAAAATCATTACCAGATGGGAGTTCGATCAGGCACAGATGTTTTCGATCAATTCAGCGGATCTTTAATTTAACCAAGTTAGTTAGCGTTTTATGGCCAAGTTTCCAACCTAGTTGACCACGGCCTTTTTTCCAGTTTCCATTTTCCAATTTAGCCAAGAGTCACAAAAGAGAAGCATTAGCATATTTTCAATTCGTTGTATAGTTCCCCGAAAAGAATCAAGGCCATTTCATATAGGCTTATAGTGATAGTACATTTTATGTCGTAATTTTCTGATCACTTAGCATGTTGTTGATTATTTTTTCGTATTGCAAACAAAAGCCAAAAAATAGAAAGAACTGCATGTTTAGATTCTCTTTACCAGCATGAATACGCAATTTTTTGGGCCTTTTCAGGGGTCTGATTTTTTGAAATTTTCTCTACGCTCCGCGCCAACCAATGGTGGCGCTTCGCTCAGTCTTTTGCAAAATTACATTTTTGGGGTCAAAGTAGCTCTTAACTCTCCGATCACTTTGCAGTTTACGAACATATTTTGAAGTGAGCATTTTACTGCAAACGACAAAAGAAGAAAGCGATTCGTTAGATTCTTCGTATCAGTCTGGAAAATGGTATTTTCGGCCATCTGACGGTTCTGATTTTTCAAAATTTGCTGTACGCCCCGCGCCAACTAATGGTGGCGCTTCGCTTAGATAACCTTCATGGCAGAATAACGTTTTATAGCCAAGAAACACCGCAAATTAAAATGCTCCCTTACGCCTATACCGATCGATGCTCTTTTATTTTGACCCCTAAAAGAATGCAAATTTAATGACAAATTTCACTTCGTAAGGTAGCGTTAATGGCATAAGAATACATGCAAAGACAGAAAAGTTTCAGTTTTATCCTCATGAACCACCACCATTTAACTTTTAACACTGTTCTTGTCAAAGTCGAAAATCTCGCACCATTTTGCATCCAGGCTCCTTGAAAACGCCCCAAAAATTACCCCTTAGACCCCTCTCCCAGGCTGGTGATCACTCAACATACTGCGTGCCCCCTTTCCCTTCACAGAAATACTGCGTAAGCCACTGCGTTGGCACGTACAATTACAAATAAACCAGATATTGTTGACCAAAATTAATATACTAAGAGTTCTTATTCCTAATCGCTCTATGTTATAATTTAAGATTAAAATACAGGTAATATTACATAATTACATACAGGGGCGCAAATATCTGTTTGAGAGTGGGGGCGAAAATGCTCATGATGTGTCCATGAGTATTAAACTGTGCACGCGTGGCGGGGACCGCGAACGCGAAGCGTGAAGCCCCAAAGGATCCCTGGTGAGATCCAGGGGCAAAGCCCCTGTGGGGGTCCGGGGCGAAGCCCCGGAAGCTCTTGTGTTCTAGTATTTCTGAAACTTCAGAAAAACTGTTTTGAACGAAAAAAACCGAAATAAGGTGACCGTATTTTTAGGTCTACTCAATTTTTTTTTTTTTTTTGGGGGGGGGGCAAATTACGATTTGACCCCTCCCCCCACTTTTTCACTTGAGGGGGCGAAGGTCCACCTTGTCCCCAACCCTTGGTTTGCGCCCCTGATTACATGGTAATGTTGTTATAATTGTAAATTTACATATTTTATATGAAATACACACACATTGACCGGGAACAGTTTTGGGGAAATTGCATACCTTTTCCCCCTGTGGAAAATATCCCAGCTACGCTACTGTTAAAAATGAATAATTGCTTCATTTTGTTTTTTCAGGCCAACGTACAAAAAATTCATTAGGGCAATACGGTTTATGGTAATTCAAACAGCAGTATTCAAACCATGTATGTTATTTATTGGGGCTATGCTTTGGAGCAACGGAAACTATACACCAGGAAATGTAAGTTGGTTTTAGTTTACATTCATGTTGGTTTGGTTTAATTAATATTCATTTCTTATTTCAAGGGGATGGGATATTTATAGCAAAAATGCTGACCAACGACATAATATTCCACAATATTTAGTACCTCACACAAAGAAATAGTTCTGCATAAACTTAAAAGTTTAACAAGACATTTTAACGTGAGTTAAAAAGTTGCTTATGTACCGTAGCATTTTTGGTTATGTCAACTAAAATTCAATTTATATTTCGCACAATTAATTCAATATGATGCCTCATAAAATTTTCCTAATGCACACAGTGTATGAATAAACAAACAATGCAGCAAAAACAAAAACATTGTCTGATCTAAGTCGTTTTTGTTGTCTCTCATTACATTTGATTTGATTTGGCAATGTCCCCACCCTAGGCCGAAAACACAGCTAAATCCGGTGTCATATCCCCCAAAAGTAACCTTCACGATGTTTTGTAAACATAAATGAGACACATTCAAAATAAATCTGTGTGGAATTATCGTGCATAAATGAAGCAATTCAGGAACGAAAATATTTTCCTGAGTGCATGTGCACCCCTCTCAAAAATTTTCAAGACTTAAACTTTCCCGTACTAAGGCTTTGCCGAAACGGCGACCATATGCTCACAATTTAACTAGCACTAATTAAGTACCCCTTTTTGTATCATGGACTTGTCCTATATTGTTTTCTTCATTATTTTGGGCCCCACCCAGCGCGACACGCAGAAATTTAGTGAATGTAATTCAACCCCTCTTCTCAACAAAAATCCTGGATTCGACCATAGATAACTGAAAACTCTAAAAATGTCAGTAATATTACCAAATTTTTGTAAAAAAATACAGAAGAAAAAATAAAGAAATACAAAAAATATGGCATAAAAAGTTTTGTCAACTCTTTGACAGCACTTTTTTGTTTTCTTTTGTTTTTCATTATTTTATTTTCTGTAAATGTACAGACATTTTTATAGTGTATCTTTGAAGCATAGACATGTTATTAGCTAATAATACCGCCTTATTTGAAGCGGCGGCTCAAATTTAAAGCTGACCTCCGGTAACAAGTCTATTTATAGGGATTCATAAAATCCATTCAAATGCTCACATTACAACGACTAGTCTGCTCAAGACGATACACAAATCAAATTGGGGCTGCGCTTAACTCTTGAAAATAATCGAACAAAAAAGACGAATAAATTGTTTATATTTTTTATGAGTCCTCCGAATTAACATGATAACTAGTTATTGCATAGGGCGACCTCTATCTGTTATTCTTCAATACTATTTTGCATTTTTACAGTTTAGCGGATCTGATCCATGGCTTGTCATGGAGATGTGTATGCTTATATCTTCCATGATCGCCTTGAATGGAATCATCATCATGTTTCGGATATCTAAGGGGCCCATGAAGGAATTTCACCTGACCCCTAAATTCTTCACCGTCCAGCTGACGCTAATCCTAACCAGTGTCCAAGGGTTTACTATAAGTCTCATCGTTTACTGCGGCGGCTTTGCCTGCAGACCTCCATTCATTCCAGCTATGAGAGGATTGTGTAAGTATCTTGGTTTCATTAGAAATCTATGTAGTTTATGAAGAGGCAGGAATCTTAGAGATCGGGGGCTGGAGAGGCGTTAGCCCCCCCCCCCCCCATTTTCCCCGCGGTATAGGCATTTTGGGCCGCGTTGCATTGCTGTTATATTTGGAACATATTGGACTGCTTTGATGATTCCCCCCATCAAATTTTCTGAAAGGATCGTCTGGGGTGTATGTATTCTATAGAGTGTGTTTTTAACGTGACGTTATAATTGGAAAGCCACGTTCACTAAGGGCAAAAAACAAGAAGTCGGTCGCCAGCATTTTTCTCAGCTAGCTATAAATACTCCCAACTCATTTTTTGCCCGGCAAAACCGTCGGGTCTAGTGACGTCAGTGAAAGCACCCGACAAAGACTCAAATAAATGCACATAATGTATAAAAGAAAACAGTTTTGCAAGTGAGGTGGTACATGATTTGCTCGCTGAAAAGGGGGCCCTAAACGGGGCAGCCAAGAACCAGAGGCCTCGGCAATGGAATTTCCCGATAATTTAAGGTATTCATTTGACGAAAGGAAAAAAAGAGAAGGAAATTTTGAAACGAAATGGGAATTTTTAATAGAAAATTCCGAAGATGTACTATTTTCTTAGAGGATTAAACCCCTATTAATAGAACAAATCAATTATTCACCTTCGAAAACAGCCGGGGATTGCTTCGTTTATCCTAGCGATCAGGACTCCTCGGCGACATTGGAAAGGTACCCGAAGGAAGGCGAAGTGTCCCCTTTGTCTCCCACCTGGCACCTACACTGAAAAAGTATGTTAAAGGACCAAATTAATTCTACATATGTCGATCATATCTTCCATATAACTCATATAAAGACTTTGAAGCTGTAGCACACTACCCCATTCAGAGAATCCTTCACTTTTTGGGTAAGTATGCTGAACCTCTCCCCGCTTCCTTAACTCCCATCTTCTCTTTACCCCATCCTCTCCTCCTAATAGTGCACCCATTATCTTACTGAATGGTATCCTCGGATATTGTCAGAAGGAAACCATTTTGTGATAAACTGGTGTTGTAATGTAAAGTTTCTACTGCAGTATGGGATAACATTTTGTCTCTTTCTTTCCGTCCAGATTACAACCAATTCTTGACGATTTTCGAAATGTTTCTCTTCAATCTCTTCGCAACCGTCTGGTTTCGACGTTTAGACGGAAATCTCGACGAAGTGCAAAGAGAAAGACGCCTTTCCAAATATGCAAAATTTTCGAACAGTGTCTCTGGTCCACCAGGAGGCACGGACCAAGAGTACAAACCCATGAACCTTAATAATTCCTTAGAGGGCGGTATGGACGATTTTGACGATAAGGTTAAGAATAACAACACGCGAAATCTTTATTCCGTTGAAGCCGGAGAAGAAAAATCAACGTTTTACTCGAAAAATGGTGACATAACAAACGACGACCAGAAAAGCGAATACGAGGGCGACACAAATGCATCACTTCAACCTCTTATGAGAAGTGACTCCGACCGAGAAACGAATGTGTGAAGCGCCCTCTATTGTTAAAGTTTAGTTATACCACTCGACTTTTACACCGGTGAAAATACCGTCCAGGCTTGTGCCGATTTTGTGAGACATGGTAACCCGTCCATAAGATCGGGATGAAGACGAAGACAAAATGAAAAGCATTCATTCATTTTCAATTGAAAAGAACAATAGCTATAAAATATTTCTAATCAATAGTTCTTTCATGATCGATATAAAAGTGATATTTTTAATTAAAGCTGCAAGTTTTCAGCTACGTTCAGAAGACCTGGTTGTAGTCTGATATGAATGTTTCACTAGCAGGGGTCAAAAGTTATTTTGTTCATTGCCGGTTCATTGCCGGGAGATGAATTGATAGTTTGTTGTTCACCTATCAGAATAACATTTCTTGTTGGAGAATTCCACATTGCAGAGAAGAGCAGTAACTTATTTCACCATTCTGATCAGGTGCGTTTTTCTTGTATTTAACGGTAATACCTGATCAATAAATGCAAACATCAGTTCCAAGGTCTCTCACTCTCGCACGAACTCTCCTCTCTGTGAAGCTACCAACATTGTCACAGGACAAAGTAATCATTTAGAGTAGCTGGCTGATTCCGGGGAGTGATTGCCTACGTAGCTGGCTGCACTGCATTTTCATTGTTTCGCCATTAAAGGGAAACCTATAGTGAGGGACAAAAACAAGCACAGTTGGCTTCGCGGGGTCAACTTTCTAGTCTCTTTTTATAGTGTGTGATTTTAGACCATGTCATTCCAAATTAACTCTGAAAAATTCCTAAATGCCATGGCCTTTTGTTCGACAGGGTTGTACCGTCCTACATGTTCCGGGACGAAATAACCAAGTTTCGTGCTGTTATAACCAGGGTTTAGTTTTTCTGTTTCTCAATTGAGTGTTTAGGGAAAGTCACCTGTCACGATCGCTGTTCTCTGCATTTCGTTTTACAAAAAGTTAATTGTTATCAAACTTTTAAAATGAAAATGAAAATTTTCAAGATGGTTTTGAACATGCTTGGGCTTAAATATCAGATGAAAAACTTCGTACTTTGCTTCGCTTCATGCTTTCCTATCTTTCGGTGATGGAGGAAGACTCGTCACTTTAAATTATTACCGAGATTCCAACATCTTTGAAAGAGGGCGCACACTTAATTTTGTCTTTTAGCTTAGCCTCATTTAGGACCATTAAACAGGTCACTACATAATTATGTACTATATGAATTTAATTAGATAAGCACAATTTATTTCTCGGAAAGGGAATATTCTTCGGTAAGAGTACCATACACTGTCTCTCATAAACCAGTTCAGAAATAACCTGCTCGTCATAGGTCAAGGGTTACCAAGAAATTCACTCTTCGGATGTATCAACGGTGCTATGGCAACGCATACTGCATAATATACAAATCTAAATGTAGACGGCGTTCAATAGAGGGTTTGCTATTAAAGGCATAATCCTCTGACCCCAAACAGTTCCAATGCTCCTTACTTACTTACTTAAGCCCCTCCCACATAAAGGTTTAAAATTCATCTTCATCAAGAAACAACTTCAGTTTATTGCTCCAGGGTGCGTGCACAAGACCCCAGGGAGTAATCACAACACTCTCAGTACAGTACAGACTCTGTCATATGATCTTTGGTACTTTGAATTGTTTGAACAAGCTGTCAATCAAGGAACTGAGCCAACTGAGAATTTTTGTGAGCTACAACAAAAATTGTAGTTTCGAGTGAGAGGGTTAGCCCTTTAGGTCACGGATCCACCATCGCTGGAGAACAATTATGACGATGTCACAATACAAAAAGTACGCCCTTCTTTGGAGCAACACGTGTATTCATTTGCACGCACCACCAACAAAAAGATAAAGACGTCGGGTGATTTCCATTGCGTGCGGTCACGTGCTCAGTGCTCTTCCTCCAAAAATGACGTCAGAATGACTTCGATGCATGAAGTCTCCCTAATATATGGTGTAATGCTCTCATACTTCCAGGTTCTACTCAGCTTTTGGAAATTCATTTCGAATTTCACACCTCAATACTATTATTACAGATTTCATTCTGCCCAGCATTTACTTCATTAATTCACAATTATCTCATAACTATAGTTGCGTCATCATAGTTTTCCATTTAGATTTAATTCAATTACCTTCAAAAGCTATTCAACGTAGTTTCCACTCTTAGCCATACCTTATGTGAAGCTTTAATGTTATCAGTATTTCTTATTTGTGAGCTTATTTATGTCAGAAACAGCAAAACATTTTTTCTTTTCCTAAGAGAAAAAAAAACACTTTACCTTAGGAAAAGGTTGCAAAACATACCTATGCCTTTCAAAGATCGAAGAACGAACAATGATTTGTTAAACGTTTACTAGTTTCTAAACGTTTTAAAAAATCGTGTTTTGAATAAACAAATGTTTTAATGGTTTTTATTCCTCCATTTTCCATCCTAATGTCACAAAACTCATTCCAAAATTTATCTTCTTCATTTTGTGACTTTATGCAATTTTTTATTCATCTTGTATTACATTGTAATGTGGCGGTCAGTTTTTTTTTCTTCCAATTAGAAATATTCGAATCCTTTCAGGAAACTTTAACAATAACATTGCCATTAAACACAAAAGGAATTCGAAGTTTATTAGTGTAAATATGAGATTAAAGTTACCCGCAAGGTGTAAGTGAATAATTTATTTGATACTGATATGACATTGGTTATATTTTGCAAAAGAATACTGTATTCAAAAGACCAATACAATTTTTGAAGATTTAACTGCTTTCGACAGCATTTCGTGTTTCTATTCATTCCTCGAAAATATCTTGATATTAATAAAAATGTCTTTTTAATTTGAACATTCATTTATATCTTCGATTGATTGCAAACCCATTCTAACAAAAGACCTTATGAATATGATGTCACAATATAAAAATTGTGCCGTCCTTTCGAATAATATAAAACATCAGCAAGTTGATTGGTCAACTTATCGGATACGCTTTAATTTTCTACACACGGTGGGCGAATTCTATTGCAAGCGTCCCTGGCCGCTCCGTAAATGTTCTACACAAAGTTCAGTGTTGCGACCATGTGTTTTATTGTTATTCCTCCATAGTGACGTCAGCATTTCGTCAGTGCATGAGGTCTATAATTCTTGTAAGTAAGGCCTTGAGGGGCAGTCATTTTACATTCATTTTACACAGTTCTCACGGGACGTCAGGGGAGTTTTCCATGTGGAGCACTTCAGCGATGTCTGAAGGCAACCCGGTATGTAAATACAGATTTTCCCACAGACATGACAAGTTGCTAATAGTTGCGACGTCATTGCGAACTACCTTAGGGTGACTATGGAAGTAAAGAAGCCTTCGTGACTTATGCATAACAACTTGGACCGAAGCCAGACAAGGCTCTAGAGGAGCGCGAAAGCTTTCCGAAAGAGGTCCCTCGTACCCATTCCCTTCTCTCTATTACACCCCCCCCCCCCCAATTGGCACGGGTCTGCACAACGCAACAATTTAGATCAACTTTGTCTTGTTTGAAAAAAATCTTGTTTTCATGCGAAAACCATGGATTTTTCTTGAATGGAAGCCCACCTTACGTTGATCAGGCCGGGAATCTATCCCGGAAACCTCCCGGTTGTCAAGTTTCTTTTCGGCCAGAACACCTGTTAACTTCAAACTGTCGACCACTTTTCAGAGCGCAATCCTTTTTGAACAATTGCTGTAACAACTAATTGAGGGGTGTATGGGTTTCGCACTTTTAATGAGTGTTAGGAATATCAACTGATCTGAGACAGCAGTTTTAGACGGTTTCTTACAAAGTGAATAGGTAAGTTGATCTTTTACTGTCTGAAGCACATTTTGACGTACTCAAGGAACTTTACATTAACTTCATGGTTGCCAACAAATTTTCGAATAATGATCACTGAAAGCGTTGCGTGCAAAAATGATGTCCATCATTATCTAACAACCGCCCTCTATATAGAGGATATCTGGAAATATCAGCTAAATGTAAAAATTACTTTACGAATATATTACAAAGTTATTCTAAATACTAGTTCATACTTAAGGTAAATTAAGTGCCACAGGAATTTTGCATGAAATAAACAACTCAGTAAACGGAACCTTTCTTGTCCCCTGACTTAAACAAGTTCATTCATTAATCAGAATATCGGGGTTACACTAATCTAAATTGATGTGAATGCTTTAAAAGTGAAC
The DNA here is from genome assembly GCA_037179385.1 of Holothuria scabra. Classification (NCBI taxonomy): domain Eukaryota; kingdom Metazoa; phylum Echinodermata; class Holothuroidea; order Aspidochirotida; family Holothuriidae; genus Holothuria; species Holothuria scabra. The sequence continues at coordinate 23,607,618 of CM074180.1, forward strand.
ACGAAGTCTCCCCAAATTTATTTTGAAACATCATTACAATTATATAATGCCCCTTATTATGTCCCTTATTTTAATACATGTATCGCCAACAGCGGCTTAGTTTCATGGGAGTACGTACTACGGCAAAGTCATGTACACCCATGTGCCCCCCCCCCCCCCTTGGAGAATTTTGGATTATTTTAACGTAAAGTTTTATGTGCCGTGCTTTTCAGATCGGAAGAAATTTCGGATTTTGTGTCCTCTCCCCTTCAGAAAAAGTTCGCACCCAGTTCCCGTTTGGAGAAATTCAAAAACTCGAATAGCCAGTCAGATAATTTCTTGTTCATCAGTGCGCATCGCCGGAAACCCAGGCTATGCTAATGATCGACAGCAGTGTTGTAGTGCTCGAGACCGGTTTTTCCTGGTCTCGGCCTCGACACCCTATGGTCTCGGACCCTTGCGGTCTCGGAAATTGTCCTGGTCTCGCTTCGAGGCCTGCCAAAAATTTGTTGTTTCAATTTTTTATTTAAAATAAGATAAATAATGTCCAAAAATAAAAAAAAGTGAAGTGTTACGTACATTGAAAGATACATAGATAACTTTACTTATGTATTTATTCATTTTTAAGTGAGCGCTTTTTGTCCATTGTTATTTTATGATGGACATCAATAAATTTTGTCTTATCTTCCTCACAGAAGGTAGCATAGGTGGCACCAGATTGCATGTAAGGACACCAACTTTTACAAAAAAAAAAATCAAAGGGGAAGGGGCCATCCTTATAGGCTCGTTCCGCAGCCGGTAAAGACGTACGAGAAAGGGGTAGGGGAGTGGGGGATGTTCAGGTGCGAAGAGCAATAGTTTTACATTTATCATGCAACAGGTGTTAGGAGTAAAACCATTTATAGTCGGGAGTTCGGACAGTACAATTGCATCAATTCAGCGGATCTTGGATTTAGCCAAGAGTTGCAAAAGGGAAACATTAGCATATTTTCAATTCCGTTTTAGTTTCCCCCTTAAAGGTTAAATACCATTTTATCTAACGTCACCGTATGGCACATTTTGTGATAAATTTCTGATCCTTTAGCAAGCTGTTGGTTTTTAATTATTGTAAAGGAAAGCTAGAAATAAAGACTATTCAGATAAACTTTTAAAAGCATGATAACACAATTTTCGGCATCTGAGGAGCATGAATTTTCAAAATTTTCTGTTCTCTGCACACCAACTGATGGTGGCGCTCAACTTAGATAGTATTGTATTTATGATACAATTACTTTTTTGTGCATAAAAATAAAAACTGACGTGCTCCGGTGCCCATGTCCTAAAAGTGTGCAAATTTAAAAACAAATTTTACTTCGAATAGTCGCCGGGAGCGTAGATGGCATCTGATTGCATGTAAAGACACAAAATGTTCAGTTTTACCCCATTAACCACCTCAATCCACTTTCAGGGCTATTCCTGTAAATATCAAAATCTTGCACCATTTTGCATTTAAGTTCAATCCTTAAAAAGTCCAAGAATTTTCAAAGGGGAAAGGGAAACCCTCTCCCTTAGGCCCCTCCCCCTACTGGCAATTACTCAAAATGCTACATGCCCCTACCCCTCGTTAGAGAAAAATTGCTTACTTCACTGAACCTCACCTTGTGACCTTACCTTTAAAAACTCATAGACTGAGTTTACCTTTCAAAAACGCCAATTGCTTTGAAAAATATGCTAATCATTGAGGGGAAAAGGATTCATGTAATGAGTCCACACACTCCATCTATAAGGGCTTAAAGGCCCAAATCTCGCACCAAAACTTCTTATTTATGCCCCTCCCACAATTGTCTAAAATTCATCCTCTTCCAGTCGCAATCTCAGTTCATTGCTTCAGGGTGACTATAAAAGAGCAATGTGTATAAATCAAAAAACTTACAGTACAGTGCATGCGGCATAATATTAGCTTTAATACTCTGCAATGCTTGAACTAGGACAGGCCTTTTTATCTTTATTCTGTGAGTTAAGACCTGTAGCACTCACTGGCTCTGATTTGATGAGCAGGGCCACCTCGACCGTACTGGACGGGGCCGGGTAGGGGTTGCGGCCACCCACAAATGTCCATTACCTTCCCGAATTGGGCGGACTTTGGTCCCTAAGTGGGGCGGAGATTATGCTCTGGTTGGGCACCTGGAGTTGGGAAAAAGGTACCTCCCGCCCCTGTACAAGAGTTCTGTACGGCATTGATGACCTCATTAGAAAAAAAGAACTTGGATTAATGCTTAAAAGTGAATCATTCTGTTTAATCATGCAACTGGAAGATCCCTGTTTTGGCGTAATGACCACAGCCATTAGGGACTTTTTTCTTTAGGGCGGGGACCTTTTTCACTTTTCCAGATCCCCAACTGAGCCACTGAAGTCTGCCCGATCCAGCAAGCAAGATCTTTGCCAATTAGGGGCCAGGGCCCCCCGGCCTCCCGTCGCATACAGTCATGCATATGATAAAACATGGACAAAATCAATGATGACGCACTTTTGGTGCTTAATGTCATTTTAGAGCATAAAGTAACGAAGCTTACAGTAGGTAAAAGGTATTCAAATTTTGGACAGTTTATTTTTCTTTGCACCATGTACATTTGGTCTCGGTCTCGGACCTTGTCGGTCTCGGTCTCGCTCTCGAATGTTACCCCGGTCTCGGTCTCGACACCCTCTGGTCTCGGTCTTGATCTCGGTCTCGGATATGCCGGTCTCGACTACAAAACTGATCGACAGTGGTTGTTCCAAATAGGAGAAATGTAAAAGAAGGGGAATAGAGAATTTCCTTTTCATATCTAAAATTAACAATTAACGTTCAAAAAATGTGGCCTATGATTATTGGAATAACCTTAACCTTGAGCTTAAAAGCATTTCCTCACTTTCCTCATTTATCAAGAAATTTAAATTAGGTCTAATTGATAAGTTTTGATGTTGTTCTTAGTTACTCCCTCTTGAGTGGTGGATGTTTAGGGTTTCTGGGAGGGGAGGTTGGCTGTTACTTAGTTCTACTTTGTGTAATTGTTCTTCGTTTTGTCTTTTATTATATATTCTTGTAAAGGTGGCCTGCTTTGTACAAACTTTTTGCTTTTTCAGGCTTCCTCCACAGTTTTCTGTTACTTTATATTTGCTCCTATTATCTATGATTTTTGTGGAAAATAAATGAAATGAAATTGAATAAGATTTGTCAAGTATGAGTATAGGTGTGAGGAGCATGTACTTATTCAATTCACGTTGGTCTGTGTATTCATATATCTTGAGCAGAACCACATCAACACATGAGGGTTAGACTGGATTAGATTGAACGACCCAGTTTCTAAACAATTGGTTTAACTCGAGTCGGCCACGACCTTTTTCCAGTTGTGGCACGAGAGTGCTTGAATTCATGCAATATAAAATATGTGACTTTTAAGCTAATTATTATTTCTCTCTCACATTATGCCCTGCGTTTAGACAAATATCACTTCTAACAACTCTGTGTGCGGTCCCACATCACTTCTAAATCGTCAAGAAACTGGTTAGTTTCTGTTACTGTTCCTTTTTTAGGATGATATTTACGAACTTCACAGGAGTAGAAATCTTCTGTTCTTTCAATTTACCAATCTCCACGACTTATACTTTCAATATAAAAACTCCATAAATTCACGGGCATAAAAGTGTTCAAAATAACTCAAAAGTAACCTTAAACGGACACTTGATTTTGTTAGATGTTATTTCCCGATATCTGGAATATCAATTCCGTGATAAGCTGCAATTTGAAGTAGACTAACTAAAAGAAATATTTTACCCATCAAACTGGCCAGGATGAACGGCAGAGTGCTTTTTAAAGTGTACCTCAGGTCAATAAAATAAAAATATACATTGTAAAGCACGAAAAAATAAATTCTAACCGTCTAACTGCCTTCTCCATAAGACGCTTTGGAGCCGAGATAAAAAAAATTAGCCTTTGCACTTTAAAGCGACGGTGAACTGGAAACAACTTACGAGGAGATGAGAAGAATGAAGATTACTACCTCGTTTCTTTCATCAAGGGGCTCTAAGATGGCAAATATTCTACCGAATTAGGACCAAGATAAACTAAAAGTTCAACTACTGATGAAGCTCAACATCTAAAAACCAAGAGCAGAAACATCTCTAGTTAGAGGTTTTAGAAGCCTAACAGAGCAGTACTTCAAACTATCTGCGGTCTTTAATCCCACCCCACAGCAAATAGATGCTACCTGTCTAATTACAAGACAGAATATCCGTTCAGAACGCATAATTATTCAAAACTTGAAACAAGGGACTGCATACGTAGTATCAGATAATGCCGCCGTCTATACCTACCTTAATTAATTTGTTTCCCTTCAAAATTAAGTATGTTTTTATTTCCTTGAACACCGCCTTTTGCTTGTATAGCATGTTGTACAGAGAGGGCTTAACTAATTACATCACCGCATAAGAGTCAGAGTGCTATCACACTTTAATACAAGGTACAGTAACTTTCAGGAAAACGAAGAAATACAAGACTGTTATTTGAGTAGTACAACAATGACATTACAAATTATGGCGCAGGGTACCATTTTAATTTGACTGAATAAACTTCAACATTTTATATCTCGGCTCAAAAATGTCCTAGATGAGAGTTGGACTGTTATAATTCATTTTTCATGCTGTTTAATATATATTTTTGAATTTTTTTACTTGAGGCACACTTTAAAAAGCTTTTTGTCTTTTGTCCTGCCCAGTTAGATGGGTAAAAGATTACGTTTAGCTAGTCTACTTCAAATTTAAGGTATTTAAAACGGAAAATCTTCAGGGGAAAACATTTTTTTCGATTTTCCGGCAGCAAATATGTAAACTATCTCACAAACTTGGTAGTGCATGAACATTTCAAAAGCAAACTGATTATAGGAGTCCAGGACAGGGGAAGAGACCAGTCGGGTTGTTATAATCAATTCATTGAGAGCAGGATACATCAACTGTCCGTAAGACCGTTTAAGGCTTGGCCAGTATAGGGCACATAAACATGTCCCCACAAAATTACACCACTTTATTTTTGGTGTAGTATTGTATTCTAGATTCATTCCATGGGTAGTTGTGCCCAACAGATGGTAAGGTTAAGTTAGATGGAATTGGAATTTTACGGCCCAGTTTTCAATCAATTGGTTGAAGTCGAGCCGGCCTCGGCCTTTTTTTTCCAGTTGTGGCTCACTGGCTTGTTTCCCTTACCCCATTGCTTATGCTGAGCACCAAGCGCAAAGGGAGTAGGTTCCGTTTTTCAAGTCTTCGGTATGAACTGGCTAGAGTTCGAACTCCCGACCTCCCGACTTCAAGTCTGATGCTCTAACCACTTAACCATGGAGTCGGTCTCGTGCCCAATAGTGGATCCCACCTTGTAGCTGATTACACCCAGAACACTATATATAATCAGTGTGATGATACGTTGGAGTTGTTGAGATCACATTATATTCTTCGTTTGTAGGCTTTCACGTACGTTTGAAGAAAATCTATTGAAATGATTTTTGGCGAGGGGGGGGGGGGGATTGGGGTGACCACAGTTATTACCCTACTTTCATGATTTACGCCTCCGTAGTCAATTAGCTTGTGCTCAGGTTTCCAAAGGTAAATCTGGTCCTGACTGTCTTGGAGGATGACTCTGACAGTTTGTGTGCTTATGATATGCATTGTAAAAAGTCATGTGCACAAAAGTCAGGTCAACCTCCAGACCTGCTAATACAAACACATTGTACGTCAAGTATGTGCAAGAGAACATGCTAGTCAGTTAGGATGAATGTCCCCGGCCTTTAGTGAAAAGTACGTATTTTCATGTTACCAAGAAAATTACAGGAACATTATTTTTTCCTAAGTACTACGTACTTTCCGGTGAAAAGACAAGGACGAAAAATGCTTTCTAACGAACTTTCAACAAGTTCTTGAAAATTAATTACTGTTGTTGAAAAGGACAGAAGATCCACATTCACATGTACTGTCAGGGCCGTAGCATGGGCAAAATCTGAAACACCGCCCACGTATAGAGCGCCACTATTATTAGCTGGTACGTAATGTATTTACGATCTGGAAATCACATATCAGAGGCACCTTCGAATCCCTCTGTTGAACTCCGGCGTCTAAGGCTAAGGCCCTGACTCTGGCAATTATTTTTGTATGCTCAAGGTGACCAGCACACTTCTCGAAAAAATTACCCTTGCATCATATCCCGTGTTTTTGGCAATAATACATAAGTTAACTACATCACATTTGTATAAATCACGTCATTTATTTTATTCATATTGTGATTTGATGAATAGCGCCCCAGTTTAGGAAAGTGAAGCTAACACAAACTGAGAAAAAACTTGAGCTGAACAGGTTTTTTAAATTGATAAATTTTACAAAATGCCATCCGTAGATACCAAACTAAATTACTTTGCGACTTTCCAGACAGGCATAGATTCTATATGTATAGATTTATATCGTGTAGACGTTTCAGCCGTTGACTGATGGTCAAATTCTAGACAGAGGAGAAGTCTTGAGGGAAATATTGCCGGTTGGTCATATTTCGGGAAAATGATACAGCGCCATCAATAGACTTCCAGATTTTAGGAAAGCATTTCTGTGCGAATTGTAAGAGAGCGCGAGGAGGTTAGGTTAGGTTAGATGGAGTTTTAACGGCCCAGCTTTTAACCAATTGGTTTAAGTCGAACCAGCCATGCCATTTTTGCCATTTGTGGCCCTTTAAAGGGCCAAACCTCTCACCCCAAACTACAATTTTGGTACGGGAGTACCGAAATTCTCAATTGGCTCAGCTCTTCGATTGACAGCTAATTCTTACAATGTGGAGTACCGAAGCTTATGTTACACAGCATGAACGGTACTGAGAGTGTTTTGATTTTATGAATTGAGTTTTTCTATATTCACCTTGAATCATTTAACTCAGAGATTGTATCTGGATGAGGATGAATTTCAGACAATTGTGTGAGGGATTTAAGTGAGAAGGTTAGGAGAATTGGTACTGTTTGGTGTGAGAGAACTGGGCCTTTAAATGACAAAGAGTTTCCATGGTAACGTTCGGTTTGAAGAAATGAATGCCTGGTTGCCTATACGTTATTTTAAGTGTATTCAACAGCTTCTGAGATAACGGTAGGTTAGAACGTGTCGAGGACATGCAGTTGTAGTAACCATGGAGAGAATTCTCAAGCCGGAGGGTAGTCATCAAATGGGACCGAAGTAGTTTAAGCCAACAAAATTGAAGGCGGCCCCAAATACCCACATCAGAAACAGTTTCTTTGCGAAATCAAACTACCCTTCCTGTCTCCGCAGTCCCTGCTGATAGGGAAGAATAAAAAACTCTTCAAAAATAAAATCGGATCGGAATCCGATCCGAACTTGTTGTGTAACCGCAGATTAACACAATCTTTTTACCCGAGAGCAGATAAAAAGCCTCCACTTTGTAATCAATATTTGCAAGTTTTTCTGTAAAACTGTCTCAATTTAAGTTTTAAAAATTTGCTCAAGGCTATTTGTAACGGTTTGCAGATTTGAAAGCCTTGTTTTGTGGTTTTACGAGTATCTTTGTTCGCTTTTGAATGTAATTGCGCTACTTTTTGATGCACATATTTTATGAGAACAACAATTAATATTGTGCACAAAGTACAACTTTACTAAACAAATGTATATCCTGTTCAGGCTCACGTCATCATCACAAGGTTAAACCAGCGCAATTTCGGTTGAAGGCCATCGTTTCAACAAAAGTCCACTACGTTTTGATATCTTTGTTTTGAGCGATCAGACTTGATGATTCCCAGAACAAGAATCAAATTTTTAACAATAGTATTACGTCACATTTTAAAGTGTGGTTGTTTTGTTTTGCCTCTACCCCCCCCCCCCCCCTAACCATCCTATCTTCATCATTTTATAAGTCATGTACACTGACATTTCCATACGTTTATACTATTGACAAGGGAAGAACCCACTCTCTTAATCCGCTATTTGATTTTTCCCAGAACAAAGGAAAAATTGTTTAAATGATATTATACATCAATATTTGGAAGTGTGGTTGTTATTCTTTAGTCACTATCTTCTTGCCAGCCGCTCCCCGTCTCCGCTCTCATAAGTCCTGCATACTGAAATTTCTAGAACATTTAAGTGTTTATAACTGAAGAGCGCCCGCTTTTTACGTCATTTGGTGTATATTTGGTAACAGATTGTTCTAGTACACGCTTCATAACAAGGTTAGAACCAGCTCAATTTTGGTATTAAGGCCAACGTTTCAATACAAGTCAAGGGAATAAATTGTTAACAATGATATTACACATCATACTTTGAAGTGTAATCGTTATTCTGTTGTCACCACCCCTTACCATTCCCCTTTCCGTTCCCGCTCGTGAGAGTCCAGCTTACTGAAATTTCCAGAATTTTGCAGTATTTATAATTGAAGAGCGCCCGCTTACATCATGTCGCCTACATTTATATTTTGTAACAGGTTGTTCTTAGTACTGCTTGCTTCACAAAGGCATCTTAACCAATGGAAAGAACTTTCTCTACTTTGTTTACAGAGACAGAGTAATCGCCATTTTTCGTTAATTTATTTGCAAACTTCTTCGGACTTAGTTGTGCTTCATAAATTCAAATAAGGTTAAAGGTTAAAGATAGAAAAGGCACCGTGCAAGAAAGAATTTCCATAAGCTTAGACTTTTGTGAGAGCCTGACTGGAGACTTATATTACGTTCCTTGTTCCCAACTGGTTTTAATACCAACCCATGTGTCCCACGAAAACCACAAAGAGTCACTCAGAAGCCTCTTGAGTAATTTTTAAAATGTAGCTCTATATTGTAATCAAATACGGTGACTGGGAAAACATTTTAGGTACAGGGTTAGGGGTAACGGGAGTCCAAAACGTTGGAAACTTGGGGCCCACTGTATAGCTTGACGTTGTTGGTGTTTATTCCGTCTCAGTTAAATAAGGGCAGTTATTAAATAGGGCATATAATTTATCCATGGTTACTTTGGTACTGACAGGTGTTAGGTCCAAACAACACTTCCCTGGTCTGTCATATGCTTGTTGCAAATGCATGGAAGGCTTTCGTAACTCATCTCAAGGTAAAGATACAATGGTGTCAGCTTACACTATTGTTAGGGATTAGTGAACCTTTATTAAATTGTGCAATCCTTTAATACCGTGTTGCATAGCTTAAAACGCACTGCTTTGGAAGCCTATTGATGTTATTGATGATCGGAGTTTACGTGTAATGCAAGGGCAGAAAAATCATTGGGTAATGGTTTACAAGTCACCTGTCAGTAGGCGCAGAGGAATTTGTTTAAAACTTCTTATTTTGACATTTCATGGCGGAAAGCCTATTGCGCCATATCTACGGGACCTCAAAACTGAGAAGTGGTTGGGTGGGCTGGGCCTTTTATCTATCAGAGATTGGCACCTTCCAAAGTATTGAAGTATTTCTTTAGTTTTTTCCTAGCCACAACTTCAAATTATTTTCCTGTATCCATGGGCCTTTTTTTAAACGGGGTTTTACGGAACACTGTGTTACGTCACTTGCTACTTTTGACACAAAATGTAAGATGCTGTCCTGAGAATCAGCGGTATAGGTGAATGGTGTATTCGAAGTACTCATCCTGAATTCGTAAAAAACGAAAATTTCATTTCATGTGGTAATAGGAAAAAACAGAGATACAGACAGACAGACAAGCAGACAGACAAGCAGACAGACAGACAGGCAGGCGAATAGGAGCATCTATACAGGCGAAGTAATTGACCGATCATAGACTCAACAATGAGGTGGTTATACCTGCTTACAAGTCCTCAGACTAAAACAATAACGGATAGAACTCATGGATGTAAAATGTTGAAGAGATACTTCCACTGACGGCGTGGTACAAATCAATTCTAGATCAGTATCAAAGATCAAGCCTAAAATGTTATGCTGCTTCCATTATAATACACTTAACATTGCGACAGTACTGTTTGCTCTTGAATTTTGAAATTTTCTTTTCTTTTGTGTCTTTATCATACATTAGTAAGCTTGGTGGGGTAGTCCAGACGCTACCCTTCCTTTTTCCAAAGTCCCCCTACTCAGGCTCCTCTGGCAAAGAGCGGTCAGGAAAAAGCAAACGTTTACTCCCAACGTAGTGCTCCTTCTTAAGGAAGCCTGGAAGCCCCGAAGGATAATGGACCAACCCAAGTAAAGGCGTTCAGGAAATTTATCGTTAGCGGTGTTGTGGGGCATGAGGAGAAATTTTCCCCTCTCAGGTTTTATCCATGCCCTCTCCCCCATCCCAATTGTCTTCCCCAGGTTAGGCCAGCTAGGAGTTAGGTCAACCGAAAGTTAAAATATATACCACTCCTTGGACTTAATTTTATAGATATACTAAAACCTGGGAACTTCCGTGAACTTCTCTCCCTGGACCCAACCACGGTTTTGCCCCTGGACCCCACGGGAGCGCTCGCTTCGCCTTCGGTTCCTCCCCGTACCCGAAAATGTTTGCCCCCAAAGAAGTTTCTTTGTCCGTCGTCTGCCCACCCTCTTCATTTTGAAATTCTGGCACTGCTACTGGTTTCACGTCTTTTACAGCTTTTATATTTGGAAAGAACGGATAATTTACGTGTTCTACACCTCGTCCATGCGGATCGGCAGTGTCAATATCTTTAAAGTTCCAATTCTACCGACTTGCTTTCCTATAGACACTTCTACAACTGTCTAAAAATTATTATGTAAATCCACACACAATCGCAGTTTATTGCTTCAGGACACACCCTGTTGAGTTCACAAGGTCCTAATGTGTAATCAGAACACTCTCAGTGTATTCTAAGTAATATGGGCATGTTTGAATTTGATGTCAAGCAAAGAACTGTGCCAATTGAGAATTTCTGCAGACTCAGTTGGGAATGACAAATCCCTGCCTTTAAAGGTAATTATTTATGAATTGTTGCACGCTAGCTTCTCTGACCTGCTGACCTTCAGCCAGTAAGAGACACGGTATGTCACAAATTATTGCATTTGCTTCCGTCAGTAACGATATTACTTTGAGAGTACAAGAAGGATGGTTTGTTGCAAAATGATCCATGGACGGTGGCAAACAACGGATTGCCAAATCTCATGTATTACTACACTACCAGCAAATTAGAAATTCCGATTATTTGTAAATAAATTAAGTTGCAGTAGCCTACAAGTGGTTTACTTGTAAAGGAGACGGGTGTTACATATACTATGACCTTCAATAGAGTTATTTCATACATGACGTCATGCCATTGAAATTGCCCATCAGTGTCGGGCATAGCAAACGTTCAGTAAATTTATAGATTGTCCATATGACGTCACATACAGAAAGTGGGCCTTTAAAAGGCAATTACTTATCATTCTAACGAACACTGACAAAAGTGCACACAGTTGATTTTTGAACTGGTGTGATATGGGCGTAATTTACTTCGCACGAAAGCAAGGTGTACGTGGCGCGCGCAATGCTCTTCGTTATTTGCCTTCCAAAATGACGTACCGCGACGTCACTAGGTCTACTTACAGTATGACCAAGTGGATACTATTTTGACACAACGAAGACTTGACGGGAATAATGGTCAACAAGCATAGAAATGGGACTTGACGTCAGCGAAATATCCGTGGTATTCGACGCAATTGCGTTGAATGCTATGTCGCAAATGTCTAAGGTTATATGGCTTGCATTGTAACGGTATGAAGTAGCCAGAGGTTCTGGGCTTATATAAGGGAGTTCAGTGCTTCTTTTTAAAATGTATCACTCCCGGCTGTGCCTTATATCTCAATAGTTACACGTCCATCTTACTACTACGGCCTCTGTTTGAAGCCAAGAACATCTGCCTATACAGTGCACCTTCAGTCGCACATAATAGTGTGGGATTTGAAATCATTTAATTTGCAAAAACCTAATAGCTAAAATTACCTTTGCAAAGTCTTCATCTCAAAAATTTCTATTTTGCCCGGGATTTTAACACCGGTATTCGCAAAAATGAAATAGTCATTACATGGTCAGCCACAGATGAAAGCGAGAATGAGTCTCGTAAGTGCGATGTATTGTTCTAGAAGATGAACACTTGAACACATTTCCTTTGTTGCTGTTTAAACAATCAGAATATCCTTCCTAAATTGCTTTATATAGGAAATAATTGTTAACATGACCATCAACTTCAAGCTATATTCAAGACATCTGAGCTGACATCCGTCGCTCAAGTAGGCAAAAATTACAAAGATTGTGGAACAGCGTTTTGGCATTCGTCGTTTTATCCATGCCATTTTATAATGTAGCCAAACAGTGGAGTACGGTAGCTAGACTTTTTCCAGGGAGGGGTGGGTGGGGGTGAGGGAAGGGGGCAACTACCCAGATTTTTCTTAAGTGTGAATACTACTGTATTAGAAAGGTAACTTGGGAGGGCTGGGAGTGCGCTTGAAACTTTGGGCTCTTTTAGACAAATTTTCAAAGTATGGAGCTTTTATTGCAGAAAATAATTTCAATTCTGAGTTTCCTGTAAGGAAATTGAATATTTGGGGGACTATCGAAGAGTCTGCGTTACCTATTAGCATATATCTTAGGTAGTATGTCGAATGAAGATCGTTGTTGTTACAGAATGTTATCTAAGGAGTGCGGATTGAGGCTCCTCAGCGACATTCTAAAGCTTCCGAAACTTTGCTGGGTTTTTAGACAAAATATTTCAAAATTAGGAGCTTCTACTGAAGAAAAATTAAGGAAACGGCACAGTACAGCGGCTCGGAAACGTTTACCACTAGAAAGAGGCGACCACTTACTGCATTAGAGATTGTAATTTGGGAAGCGCGAAAGGCGGGGAAAATTTTGCCTTGTTAAAATTAATAATTACAAATATGGAGATTTCACTCAACAGAAGTCAACATTTAATGACGGAAAATTTTGGGAAACCGCGCTGTAGTTCACTGGTGTCTCAAATGGCAAATGTCCGAATTTAGAATTGCTTCCACTGTTAAGCCAGAGGCAACATACACAAACTGTATATCCCAACACCCTTCGTAATGGTGTGTTCGTGCCAAAGCCGAAATGTATTGCGTTTATATGGAGAGCCGCAGAAATTTATCTAGTTCAAAGGAGTTTTCTGAGAAAGGAACCTTCCCCTTTTTATCCTGTAAGATGAAGAATTTCACATCTCTCCCGCACACCGCTTCAGATTTCGATTTTTTTGTGAAGTCACCTCAACGATGCTATTTGCAAAAAGGGTAAACTTCAAGGCGTTGCATCTGCCTTGCTAATGTTGCAAAGATTGCAAAACGTCATGTAAGCTGAAACACAAACATATAAGCCAAACAGAAAGCAAGTCAGAACTAGATATGACCAACACTTGAATCACGAAAAAGCACTGTTTTTACATTATGATGCATAGTCTGAGTAAGAAAATACAGGGAACCGACGCTCAGCAAAGATGGCGCAATTTATTTATCATTATGCAAGCAACAACGCAATCAATTGTTTACGGCATATGTGCTTCCTCTTTTCTTTACATAACACAAATAAACATTTTAACTATAAAATGATGAAGTGACTCACGGTTTAAATTGTATTGGAAGAAATTGCAATTACTGTACATATGGATCCTGGTTCATACGCTGAACTATGTTTCAAAGTGTAAGGAAGGTATACTGTAAGAATGTCGGTAAAATGATTACAAAACAAAAATAAAGAAGTGCAAAGAGATTCTAGAAAAAGCGCCGGCAACTCTTCAAACTCAAAATCTAAAACAGTTGGGTAAAACGCGTTTGGCAAAAACCAAAATGCCCAACAGGGGCAAATTATTGCCCAATTAATGGGAAACAACTCTACCCATATTGTCGATTGTTGGGCAAATTAAGGCTGGGTAAAATCCAGGTGTTGTTAAAAGGTGTTGGACAAGTTTCAAAGTACCCAACACTGGGTTAAAATGTAATTAAACAATCAGATGATCAGTAAAAGATCAGTTAAGTTTTTACAGATAATTATTGTAATGAAAGTGATTAATTGTAAGAGCTCATGGTTTAATAAGGTTGGATTTGGTAAATAAAAAGCCAGCGGTAGAATAGCAGTAAAAATCTGGACGAAAATGGCAATGGTCGTACAGAAAAAAAAAATTTCAGTACTACGTAATCATTAGGAAAAGAAATATAAGGTTTACGATTGAGCTTGTTATTTCAAACTACACACTTCACTGTTTATTAACTGAGTGCATCGTCGCTGGTGCCCTAACCACTTTTGGGGGGCAAACGGTGTATATGTTAGCGTACTTTCTTAAATATCCTTCTTTAACAAATCGTATAATCATATATCAGGTTATATTGAAATCCAAACAAGGATCCAACAGTACAGCTGTTGGGCAAACGTGTTGGCACAAATTTTAACCTCTTGTTGGGCAAAATTAGTTGGGTAATTTCTTTTGCCCAGTTAATGAGTAAAAAACACTTACCCAACTGAGTTGGGCATTTTTTACCCAATTCCGGTCAGGTGGCTTGCAAACCCAATGGTTGGGTAACAAAATGCCCAAGTTAGGCAATATTTTACCCCACAGTTTTTAGAGTGTAGTTGCAAATACTTTTTCTTCAAACTTGACGTATCTCTTTATTACGTAACTTAACAATAATTTTTTATAGTGTTGCGGTATTCTTCTATGCCTATCCGTTAATATAAGAATAAGTGAACTTACACACTCAAATCTCTCAGACGGGACAAGGGATTGGGGAAAATCCTTATTTTATCCAACTATCATATAGCAACCAGAAGGTAATTTTGTCTATGGTATTTTTTACCCTGATATCAAAGTGTTCATTGTGTTCTAAGGGCCTTCGCACTACAGTACTCCGTCTCTTGCATAGCCCTCCCGACAATTTAGAATAGGAAAAAAGGCCATTTGTGATGTGTCCTTACCAGATAATTTTAAAAGGAGAATTGAATGCAAATCAAAGTGACGTCGGGTGCCTCAGTTGGGCGTACAAAGGGCTCATTTGGCCTGACAGCTTATTCTGATTAGCGGTATACGTACCAATATGGAGTAAAATCGGGGTTCCCTTAAAAACCCCAGGTGTTTCAAAAAGGACCAAATTATATGCACATGTGAAGCACTTTCGTGCATGGTATCTAGAAACAGACAGAACCATGAAGAAGAAATGAATTAAGAAATGTTTTAAATGTGAAATCAACGCAATCCCATTTAAAGGAAAAAACATGTCAAGGCTACCTAAACCATTAAAAATATAAAGACCAACTTATAAAAAGAGAAGTCTTCAATATAACGTAGGCTATCTACATGCAGACAGGCAAGACGAAAAAAGTAATACAATTAAAACTCATATGTCCGTCATGCGTAATATGGTCTTTCTCTTTTAATAAGAAAATGGAAAATATGACAAAAGGAAGTTCTAACTGATAGTACCACGAAATTAAAAATCTGTGTTCCGACTTGCAAATTTGACATTTTCTCGGATTTCTAGGACTCATTTGTCAATTGTAATGCTTCCTCGTTGCCAGCGACACATTCTTTTAAATGTAGGTTAAACAAACAAAATAAGAAAGATAATTAGATATGAAGGAACTAAGGATTATGTCATGTTATTCTAAATAATATTTTTGAGTTGCAGACCCCAAACTAGTGATTCATACAAGATGATAAGTGTATTGTTTAAAACATTGGGCAAGAACGTCTCGTCACCATGTAAGATTGTTGTCTAAGAACGGGTCGCTTTTATGATCCATTTTACCGAGATTGGGGGCACCGGTTCAATTTTGCAGCATTCCAAAGAAACTCATAAATGTAAACGCCGCTCAGCATTCGGAGACTTTACTTGAGAACGATTTCATAACCAATGTTTAATTAGTCAAAGAAACTGAGAAGCTCACAAATTTGCGTCTTTAATAATTATGTACGCTGAAATACTGAATTGGCTGTTTTGTAGACTACACTTCCTCGTTACAAATGACGTCACCCTTCGCTAGCAGTTGGGGTAATTAGGAAAAATGACCGCATGTAACTTAGATGTATGAAAATATAATTCTAAATTATTTTAGAAAAATGACAATGCAAATAGCGATTTACACAAATAACACAAGTTTTGGGCTTATCAGCAGGAATGTGTGACTCCGTGCTATGCACCGTTCAATGACAGTCCCGTATTATATGCCATTTTGTGTAAGGATGGGGAGGGAGTTATATATGGAGCATGGGATACTCCATTCCAGAAAAATTCGTGTTGTCGAGGAAGATTCTGCACTTTAATATCTGAATATACGGAATAAATACATGAATGTGTAGAAGCCATGCGTGGGTGGAGTCTTGCCAAAGGAAGTACTTTATTGAGAATGTTTAGTGATAATTTTGCAAAGTTGCTTCTCTTTCCTGTAACCGTGAAAAACGAACAATTTTACAAGCAGCTTACTTATACCAATGACGTATACTTGGTCAGATTGGGTAAACATTGGTTTGCCGGGGACTTTCTATGTATAGCAACTCCTTGGCAAACCAAGCAAACCCCAGATTCTAATTAGTACATGTTGAAGGACTTAATTGTATGTGATTGTTTTATTCTGAATTTTTTTCGATATATTGTCGAAAATTACGGCACATGCAGACTACAAAGCGATCAGCATCAAATTACTTGACAAGCCGGGTGCATTGGCAGATTTCCTCACACGGGGCTAGCTTTTTCATGATTGAGAGTGGAGGCAGAATTCATCAGCTTTATATACCGTACATCAATGACTGTGAACGCTTTCCATTGGTGTTGTTTGCTGCTACTTTTACGTTACTCTGAGAAGTTGAAAGTATAATCTCAAGTGATAAGTGATCTGACATTTCACAAATTTTGAAGAAATATTAAATAGAAGATTCATGGGCTTTCATTTTGAAACACCGGGTCGTTTGGGCCCCCCCCCGACTCCTTTGGTTTAGAGATTGCAAAATATGTTCTCGACAATTTCTTGACAAGTAATGGGGAACGGCTGTAAAAAAGAACCCCAAAAGAGGCAAATATAGCTTGCTCAGCTGAGAAGCAATTTGCACAGTAATTGAATCCAAAGCTTATCTATTAAAATTGGTAAAAATGATGGATCTTCAGAACCACCGGCTCTTTCCCAACTGCGTTACCGGAGGTAAACCAGGGAGATGTTACTGAATAAATTCCCTTCTATGCAATCATCGTGTAATTAACCATTTGATGATGGATTTTTCAATAAATGAAAGATTGACTATTTAGCAGACTTGTACATTTTCGATGGTGATATCGGTGTCATAGGCGTACGAAGCGGGGGTGAAGGGGCACTCGCCCTCCCAATTCTGGCAAAAAAGTTTGTATATTTGGGCAAAACATGATAAACGATGACATTATTCGGGCAAAAAAAAAATATGCTCTTGCCCCTTCATAGAAAATTACCCTCATACGCCTATTATCGATATGTTTGTTAAGCTGGTAAGTATCGACCTTCTGTTCGCGTATAGGAAGCTGTTCTCAGCTGGAATGTGAACGTTGTTTAGGACCGTCGTCTCGGGAAGGCTGTAAAGGGAGTGGTGATTAATATTTATGGGAACTCAGATACAATTTTTTGCCATAAACTTTGCTAAATTACTGATACACTCTTACCATCTCATAGTTGATTGAACACATCTGGAATATTCCCCCCACACCCTGACTAAGTGGATATTGCTAAAATAAAGGTAAAAGAGAGAGTATGTCCAACTATTGGAAATTGTATACATTGACCAAAAATTAAAACAACAATTCTTAAAAAGATAAAGTTAACAAATTTCAGGAGTCGAGACAGCAGTTTATGAGCTAACAATTACTTTGGCAAAAGAGTTAATTCCAATTCTACTACCAATAAATATGTGGAAAACATCATTTTCATCATAGAATTGAGAAGTTTTTAAGCAATCAGATTGCAGGATTCTTAATAACTAGCGGAAAGAGGAAGAAAGATAGACGGCGAACTCTACCCAGCAAAACAATGTTCAGTGTTTTACGGTCAACGTCACGATATCGGTCAATGATTCTGAGGCCTTTCATCAAATTTTTCAATACACTTTATATTTTACCTACTCCAATTAAAAAAAAATAATTCACCGGGTCAACTTTTGTTAGGCGTGACTGTTCTTTTTTACTATCATCATAGTGCTATATATTTCCGCAATATTGCCTGTGCCCCGCCAAATCACCTGTACTCTTTTGATCTGTACCGTATAGACGGCGACCAAAGTAAAGGGTTAACACGCACTTTGAAATGGTGTAATGGTTTTACAATAAAACCACCAAAATCGAGTTCCGTTTTCAGAGAGGTCAAGCACACAATTGCATTGAATTTATCTGTTGTTGTTGACAAAATACAGTTGTTTTGGTGACTATATCTTCAACCACGCTGTGGTGAATAAACAGAGACAAGTTATATAGTCAACGGGTGCTGACTTCATGCAGTATCACCATACTGAATATATTGTACGCCATTGTGAAAGGCAAATATTGTTTTCTGTGAATGAATCGAACTCTTTGAATTAGGTCAATGAATCTATATCCAGTCTTGCCGTATCTCTCTGTCGCCAATTTTCCCCTATCTACTTACTAAAACATCTTTAATGTAAGAAGGTTTCAACAGCATGCAGGAACTTGTTTTTACCGGATTATTACAGTACAGATTAAATTTCCCTAATTGAAAAGATTTTTTTAAAACAAATTTCACAATTTGAAAGATAAACTTCTAAATCCTCTTTTCTTGGTACCATAATCAGACTTTAAAAACATCTAAGTAATTTCACGGTTAAATTTAGAGTTTTTGCCCGTAACAGTCGAATTAAATCCTTATGTCCCTAATTTGCAACCAGGAGCTTATCATGGAGGACGTGAAAATATTAAAATATTGCACAAAATCAATTTAGATTTCTCAGACCTGGATAGGAAATTCAGTCAGTCTTATATGAATATTCGAGAACTACGAAAGTTGTATGAGAGTCATAGAAAATCATTCTTTTACTAAATTGTTGAATTTTACCAGAATATTTCACGTATCATAAGCAGCAGAGTAAAAATAATTATTGACTTTAAATGAAAAAACCCATCTCCCTGAAGGACAAACTGTAAAGATCACTCCGATGAAGAAATGAATTTTTGTAAACTTAGACTCAACGCTGGACGTTCATAAGATGCAGAACTGAAGCGGATATGGTTCGTCTGATTCATTAAAAGAATTTTATTGTGTACATGTATGTTTGTTTAAGACCTTATTTATGTTTATATTGTGAATTTATTATATACAAAGTTTGTTCAAGGGAACACCTTTTTTAAATCCTTGTGAGTCATATCAACGATATTTCGTGAATCTGAATATAACCTTTGCATCAGTGACGCAATTTTCTAAAACATACAGTACATTTTGATTTTTGAAACTTTTCAAATATTTTTAATTTGTAGGATGAAACAATTATGTAGTTGACCTTGATTTTTTCTCAGATTAGAAAGACGAAAGTGTTTTATATGCGGAAGAGGGGCTGACCTACGTACAGTGATGCAAGGAGAAGGCATCAGTTTTTCTTGAAAATGTCCCAGTTTCGGCCTTCCCTTATGAATGTTCTGTAAGAGTCGCAAAAGTATTTTAATCAGGCGGTATGATGATTTTGTAAAGGTGTGTCCCTAAATACGGTATTATTCCGGGATTTGTTGGAATAGTAATAGAAATTAAATGACACGTTTTTCAAAGGTCAAGAATAAAGAAAAAGATATCTTTTGGGAGACATGAAAAGGTACTAACCAAAATGTTGAAAAAAGAAATTACAATTAAAGAATGAAGACGATTTCTGATGAGAGAAATGAAAAGGTACTAACCAAAATAATGAACCGAAAATGACAATTAGTGAGAATGTTTATTTTTATGTTTAAAGCCTATTTTCGTTTGAAGTTTGAACAAACGAGTTCTAATATTGCAAAAGTTCAGTGCTTTGGATGTTAGACGATGAAACTCATTGTGTCATTTCCCCCACCCTCCCCTTCCACCCCATCGTCAAAGAACCATCCTGCTCGGTCTGAAATAAACCAATGCACTCAATTCACTTTATGAATAAATTGATTCTGTAATTTTGCAATCCTCCTATATCGAACAGGTGAATCTAAGCAGTAAGGAGTGATAATTAGATACAGTTGGCTACATACAACTGGACAGTCAGCAATAAATGTTTTCAATTCTGATGCTTACTTGAACCATGGATTGTTTCACACTTAGACTCCCTCTTAAGCCACTGTATGTCAGGGTTTAGAATTACATATAGAAAGTGAATTTCCGAACGACTGATGGTCCCACTAACGAAAGTCTTCGCCAGTATTTCGGGTTTGTCTTTGCACCGTCTTCGGTATTTCGTATTTTCCCCCTTTGCAATATTGTGATAAAATTAAACAACTGCCTAAGTTATTTTTATGCATGAAAACAAAACATAAACTCCTCTTTTCACAAAATGCTACCGTTGCATAAAATCGGAAATCATTATCCAAGGTCTTACGTCAAAGAAAAATAGAATACATGACTTAAGTATATAATACAACAAATTCAATACAAGTTATTGCGCAATGCCTTATGCATGTGACGTCACAGAATAGTAACGCTTATCACACGTTCACTAACTCAAATGCTGACAATGCTTTGTACAGACACGACATGCCATTTGCGTGTCTGAACTATTAAAAATGAAAACGCCAGTGTTTATTTTCCAAAGTGAATCTACAGTACAGACGAATCCGAATAATCAAGTAATGGTCTGATTTTATCAGCCAAATCTGGGGTCCATCAGCTTCAATATTTCGATTTCTTTGCTAACCTGCGTTATGGATAGTTGCACACTGAACGCTGAAATACCTCATGATTTCCTCAATTTCAGTGAAAGGAATTGCACGTAGACAATAAAAGATGTAGTAAAAGGCTCGCAGCCCGACAAGGCAGAGAAGGGGGCCAAATCTTTCCGTTTTTTCGGAAAGGGGCAAAAGGTTTTCAGGTGCGTTAAGTCAATGGTAAACTTCAATGTCCCTGGGGGCGAAAAAAGTTCAGAGGGGTTTCGGCACCCTGCCCCCTTCTTCCTTGGTTACGGGCCATGCGTAGCAAATTACTCTGGCCGATACGGTAGCACCTTGACTGGAATTGTAACAGGTCCTTAGAATACCTTGGCTTTTCTTAAATTGAAAATTACATCGGATTATCAGAGGTAAACCTTTATAATAACGCATCAGAATAAGATATGGTTGATTTGATTATATTACGTTGTTCTCTGATTATTTTAACGTACAAGCAAATAAGATGTCATACATATTTTTGTGTCCCATCATTCACAAAAAGATACATTTAAAACAAACAATTTGTCAAAAGTCGGCAATACTAATGGCTTGGGAGGAATATTGGATTTAAATTACAAAGAACTGTAAGAAAATGTCCAATTTCTTATGATTCTATAAATGTGACACCATGCAGTGCAGACTTGAAACAAGGCGTGGCAAACAACGGCTTTATCTAAGTAATTTGTTGTTCTTCTCTGATTGTTTATAGGTTGCTTTTTTATTCTGATCATCTGTTTAAATGTAATCACGAGCTTAAAACTACTACCCGGGTAATAAATAAACGTCACTTACCCACCCCACCCCCACCCACTAAAAGAGGATGTTCACGTCCGTAAAGATAACTAAAGGAAGAGACTTGACACTTTTATCTACACGCGTGTGGGAAACATTTTTCAACTGAAAGGAAGTTGTTTGCAGGCAAATTTTCCCTATTTGCTAATTGGCAAACACTCCTTACATTATGTTCACCTTGCCAACGTACTCTGCCCCTGTTATCTTTGTATGTCTACTATATTTTGATTTTTTCTTTCTCTGGAGCTGCAGACCCTGTCTGCATGACACGCTTTTGACTGAACTATATCCATTATGTCATCCACAAAAGTGTCTACAGGTTTACAAGAGTAGAAGGGTGGGATTACACCGGCCCCCCCCCTTATCTTTCACCCTCTACGAATAGGATCTCAATTTTTAAAGGGGTTCATTGAGTTGAAATCGAATAATAAAAGTGCCTATGGGGCCGAGGACTACCACATGAAAATGCTAATAATTAGCATGATTAGTCAAGTTTCACATCCAATAGCTGCGGAAAAAAAGTTAAAATTTCGAATTTTGCGGTGTCTTGACTTGTGAAGGTCTTGTGCATAATTTGAAAAAGTGTCTGGTCACGAATTTTGTGAAAACCGAATTGAACCGTCAGGTACTCACTCATAAAACATTTATTGTTATTTTGGACAAAGGGGTCATATCCGTTTGGCTATTTGTCATTGGTATGTGAAGAAAACTTAACAGCTTTGGAAAAAATTGTTGAATTTCATGAACTAACTCAATGAGCCACTTTTAAGGGATGAATTGCATTTAAAATGCACCAAAATGACAAACAAAGAAAATTGTTTTAGTTGCTATCAAACTAATTAGCCTCAATAACAATATGCCAGCAGTAGCTTTATCAACCTAGGCTAAACATTATTCAGAAGAAGAGTTTCTGGAGTTGCATTGTTTGAATTTTTGAAAGTTTGGGAGAACAAATTTTTCTTGAGCAACAAACAACTGAATTTTTATCTTGAGAAGAAGGCTACCAGACTGCTTTAGTTTGAGTAATCTGTCATCTTGTATTAATCAATATTGCTTTTAAAAACATAAATTGTTTTGACAAAACAAACGCAACATTCCCCTCTAAAACATGTTTATTTACCCTCACTGAATGATAATAATAATTATAATAACAACATTTCCATAGCGCACACTTCTATAAAAGATATATGCAGTGGCGCTTTACAAAACAGATACATCTACCAAAATTGGTAAATTAAAATACAGAATTCAAGTGCCATGTTCCCTCTTAAAACAAATGAAAGAACTTACTCTCTAGTAAGGTAAAAAGTACCAATTCACTCCATTAGACTGACAATTCACTCCAAGAAGAGTGACATTCTCTCCAAGAGTGGTGAAACTTCTCTCTATCGGGTTGAATTTTACTCTTCTTGGAGGCAATTTGAGCTCTATTGGAATAAAATTCGTAACGAGTGAAACTTCACTCTTTTAATCTTTAGAGTGTTCAAACTGCATCAATCCAAAGACAAGTGCCCTTATAGGTGAATCCTGACGGCAAGTGATGGACCGATTTCAGTCGGCTATAACTGAGGTCTTACGCCTTTTGATGTTTTAATTTCTCTGCTTACCAGTATCATTAATGGTTGTACACTAAATTGTATCTCGATTAACTCAATTTCATTGAATATGAGGGTCTGAAATTCATGGGAAAATAAATAAAGACGATCTAAGGCTGATGGTCCCCAATAATGGCTACATAATGACTACAGTCACTAAACACAAACGTTGATCGCATTCGTCTATAAGTGTCCTTATGAGGGTGCATCTAGTACCTTCCCCATTTTAAATGAAAAACTCATGGCTGCCAGAGAAAAGTTACTGATTGGATTGGATATTCTGATTTATGTGAATCGAAGTACATTCATTCCACAACTCTTTATTTAGAGATATGATCATATTGCTAAATTAGTCTGGGTGGTGGCAACAGCCCCTTTAAATATAAACTGAAACACAATTTCTCTGAAACGACACCATTTTTGGTACCGATAACATCATGTTGTAACTTGAATTTGGGTTTAACTGATTACATAGCCTTGACTAATGTTTCGTCAGTTCTTACAGTCTTAGGAGTTAATCGTTATTACACAACCTTCAATAAGTAAATCAGGTAGGCTTTCAAAAATCGTTTTGTTCAAAAAATGTTTGGGAATATGGTAAATATTTAGTGTTAAAGGGAATCATACCATAGGATTGTACGAGGGTCAACTTATTGGAAGAACAATGAAGAATTATTTCATCATTTTATGAAGGCTGTTAGGAGCTCAATTTTGTGTTTTGTAAGAATCTGTACGAGTGACAGCTGAAAATCAACCTCAAAGCAAAACGAAAGGCCTTTTGACAGTTTGATAATTTTAATGAACATGGATCGTCCCTTATGTAGTGTATATATGATCTTTAATTTGCCTTCAGAAGTGAGGTACTAGGCTTACAATCAGTTTCCTTTTTTGTAGGAAGAAATTTATTTCATCTTGAACATATGTACATATATACATACAGAAATAAAAATATTATTTACAAATATTTACTGTGCAATTAAATTAACTTAACTCCTTACTTATACTTTCAACATAGTTAGTTTGACTTACAGTACAACCCTATTTTTTTTTTGAAGAATACTTCAAGTTTATTTCAGTTCAGGCAAGCATATGTACAATATTTACACTAAGTTAAAGTTCATAATCATTATTATTAAGGGCAAGTACATAGGTAAACTTAGATGCATTTGAACTGGAAACCCAATTCAACAGTTTTAATCATTTTCGAACAAAGTAAACGGTATTATTTATACAGTATTTAAGTTAGAGCTCATTATCATAATTTGTAAGGGTAAATAGGTAGTTATAAAGGTATGAAATGGAAACTCAATCCAAAAGTTTTAAACTTTTCCCAACAAAGTAAACCCTACACCGTTATCAGTCAGTTTCAAGAATGACATGTTGTTAACCCACACTTGTTTAAATTTATCAAATTTTAACCTACTGTAATCCGTTTTAACTCTGTCTTCTGCATTTTTAATGATCGAAGATATAATAGCTTTACTTGGGTAGTCCTCAGATTGAAAAACATGAAGGCATCTGGATTTCCAAACCATGAACTTTGTAACACAAAACACATACCAAATTCTTCTAAAAACTGCCTTAGGGGCTTTCAACGGAGGAAAACCATAAGTGAAAAGTGTGTAATGAAGCAACTCCGGTGCATTATCCCCCAACAACTGATTAAATAATTCTCTAATCCAATGAATAATAGGTTTAACTTTTGGAAAATCCCATAAAATGTGTTTGACAGTTTCGACTTCAGTACATGTGTCTCTTGGGCACAACCCCTTACCCCAGCTTCTAATTCTTTGTCCCGTATACAAGATTGGGTTCAACCCCACCCCCATCCCCCGTGGCTACGCCGCCGTGGATCCTTGAGTTGGAGATGGTTGAGAAGCGCTGATTTTGATTATATTTTTCATGACTCACTGTTAAAAACGCTTTTTACTTACAGTAAAAAAAACCCAAAGAAATACATAAATATCCCTCCTGCAGATGTAGCAGGGATTTCCATGTAATTTTGGTTTTTGTTACTGCAATTTTACAGGCATTTATAACACTGTAGGTATATCTCAGTTTATTGATGACGTTGAAACTACCTTGCTGGGTAATCGTCATTTATTTCTCTCTCACAAAAGAAGTCACTTTTTACGACATGCCGGGACATCCTTTCATATTTTTCAGTCGCTTTATATAGTTATACGACGTGTTACTCATTTTTATCACAAGTCGAAACAAGCAACCTAGAAAGAAAGAAGTAAAAAGAATGAAAATATTGATGACATTTGCATAACAATTGTCTCTTGTCCAATTTTATTTTAGCACTAATTGAAAAATACAGTACATATTCTGGGCCGCATTGTACTTTAATGTAACAGAAGTTCATAAGGGGCAACTTTTTATCCAGACTATTTCAAATTTAAACAAATGTACAAAGAAATGTGGTAATGTTTATATTCATGACGTTTAACCGAAAGTTCTTTCAAAACAAAATACAAATATACTGTCAAAGTTCTTTTAAAGATAATGTTGAGTCATTTTCCTGTGATAACAAATATATTTCCAAATAAGCCATTTTGAAAAAAAAAATAAACTTTTTCATGACTTACTGAAACGATGATGAAACAAGAAAAACTAAATGACTGGACAGGTCTAAAGCTGAAACAGGAAGCACGGGTCATGCATATTTTTACTTCTTCTAAAAATCTATCTTCATAAACGACTGATCGTATAGTTTCATATTTACTGTACAGCCATATGAAGTATTTTACCTTTTCAATTATTAACGCTTTAATTTTTTCAAGTCATATAAGGAACAACATTTTTTAGTTTACTTATTTCCTTATTTCCGTTAAACCAGACATGAACTATCAAATTTCGAAATTGTCCAGATGACGACATATTTCCATAAAATTTTCAATCCATGTGTAGGTTTGTGTACGAACTCTTTAGGCTTAGGTCAGTATGGTGAAAAGTTTATGAACGTGTCACGTTATTGATCAATGCACGGTGTGCATGTACCAGCACTTCGAACCTACGCGTTATGAATCATCACTATAATGATTTGTTACGTCAGCCCACTCAAAATGAATAAAGAGTTTCCATTTGTCTTTTGTTTTGCAGTTAATATCAGTATTTACTATGGACATCATTTGGTCATTTTCTCAAGTTTATTTCTTGAACATTTTTATCTAACATTATAATGTTGTTATAACAATATAACAGGCAACAAGTATTTCTATCGTCGGGTGCAAATCAAAGCGTTGTAGATAGCAGTATATAAAAGAAAGTACATATGGTAACAAATGGTCATTTACTTTTTTATGTTCAGTTTAGAAAGATCGCAGACGAAAATTTACCTTCTCTCCCCCAATTAAAGGGAAACACTGCGTTCAAAATGCCCCAACATAGCATTAAAAACAAATAGCTCTAGTCATTATCAAATCATTTGGTCTCAGCAATAAACCCCAGCAGTAGCTTCATATCCTCAAAATATTATGCACAAGAAGAGCTATGGATGTTGCATCTTTTGAAATGTTGAAAGTTTGGGTGAACAAATTATTCTTGAGCAACAAACAACCAAATTTCTATCTTAGGGAAACTTATTTCTTGAAAAGAAGGCTACCACACTGCCTTATTTTTTAATTATTTATCACTCTTTGCCAATAAATATTGGTTTTAAAAGGATGGAATTCCCTCAGTTGAAAAAAAACGCAGTATTTCTCTTTAAATCTCTGTACCATTCATTTATTATCTTAAAGGGACGGATTTGTTTTTACCTCTTTTGCATAACTTCAATTCTACAGCACATTTGTACATTGACATAAAATGATCCATGACTACACTATATCGTCGTGATTGGTTACAGTGTGGCGGATGCTTTTTAGTCTTGCATCTGTCGGGATTTTATTTTACATGCAGAGATTTTCATTCACCTGCAATGAATTAACGTTTTTTTTCTAACCTGCAATTAGAATTGTTCAATGTTGCTACATTCTGGTAAACAACCATTTCAGAAGTGGACAATGAAGTGCTCGAATAAAGACCCAATATGCTCTGTCAAATTCTGATTGCTCCTTCAACTGTTTAACCCAGATTGTGAATAATCAGGGTAAGATATTCCAGTGCAAGAACAGGTACAGATGAGGGTACATGTTCCTACAATTTTATCCAAGTTGATTTTAACAGGGTTTGGTATGTTAAAGAGGTGCACTAACTTAGTTCATGATATTCAACAAATTTTTCCAAGATTGTGAAATTCCCGTCAAATGAAAAAAACAGATGTAATCAAACTTCAACAATCTTCATATTGTATACAAATAAATGTTTCGAAGGTGAAAAATTAACAATTCAATTTAGTTTTCAAAAATTTTTGAACAGATTTTTATTTCAAATAATACATACAACTATTCCAAGCAAGAGTACAAAAGGACTTAGAGATTCCTAACTTTTGTAGTAACTATAGTGGATGTACAACTTGCTGCTTGACTGCTTGTGCTAAAAGTGAGCATTTTCACGTTCCAGTGCTACACCCTCTTTAAGTTAATCAGCCCCAAGATATTCCCTAGATAAGAAAATAAAGTTACATGCGAAGTTTGTTAAATGTTTGCCTTCCATGTTGTCGACACTATCTTTTTCAAGACCGTAAATGGGCAGTGTTAAAAATTACTCAAAATGGTTGTAAGTTTAAAAAAAAATAAATTAAAAGAGAAATATAAAGTTTACAGAAAAATTCTGCTTGATTTGCAGACTTTTTCTGTAATCTCTTTAATATCTTTATGTATAATTTGTAAATCTACCTTAAAATACAGAAAAAATAAAGAAATTTACCAAAAAAAAATGCAGGCAAAGCTCGAAGCACCCTCTTTCTGCCTAGGTCTTCCCCCATAAAACCACTCGTAGTCCACATCAAATGTAATACCCCCACCAATATGTAACTGATTCTTTTGAATTGGTATCGTCATAAAGAGGGGGCTCAAAATTTCTGGAAAATGAGCAGGTAGATAAGATCAGGGAATATGAAAGTTTAATTTTAATTGGTGGGAAAATTGAGGCTCGGTTTGCCATTGTCAAAAGTTGGCGAATATCTTCCTGTGATACTTCCAGATTCGATGCATTACGTCACACGAAACCCTGTTGTTTAATTTGTTTTGATGTGGTATCGGTTACAGTAAATTAGGTCACAATTCCGTCGATATGATTTTCAAGTGAAATCATGAATTTAATGCATGACGGGAAGAACGTATAGTAAGTAACTATAATATTTCACCCTTAAATGATTTCCCTTTGATTACCAGAGAGCAATCCAGTATGACAGGATGTTATGACGTCATCGTAAACAATCTAATATTCAGGAAGACTTATAGCCAGTTGTTATGTTGCAAAGATGTTGAGATATGATGACTTCATCATAAAAAGTGTAACACTTAGGAAGAGTACTGGACATGACTCGACATGCCTCCATATCTCGTATAATGGGCAGGGGTGTTATGGAATTAGATAACAATCATTTTCTGGTTATAACATCTAAATTTAGTTCCTTATTAATTTAAAAAAAGATATAAGGCTAGAACTATCACATTGTTTCGACTTAGTTTATCATGAGGTGATGAAAACGCCCTAAAAGGGTGTAACTTTTGAAAGCTGTCATTTTCTTGACTTAGTTGACAATTTACCATGGCAACAACGATGCAAAGTGGGAAACTTTCCCTTTATTGCAAAGTGCAAACATGACACACACGCACAGAGGCAAATTGACATTTGTGCAGCCCAAAGCAATCCAGAGGTTAAGGGGGGAGAGGGGTCGATGTGGTAAACCTTCCAACAAACTTCGTTACACTCTAAAGATACACAGAGTAAATTTGACTCGTTCGAAAAGTGAAAGTTTTAAAACTTACTCCGAAAGAGAGGAAAGTAACTCCAAGAAGAGTGAAATTCACTCCAAAGGAGCGTCGTTTCGTTCTTGATAGAGTCGTTTCGCTCTTGGTTGAATTAATACATCAGATCCCACTCTTTTAAACAAGAGTGATCCCTTCAGGCACTCTTTAAACAGTAATTTTTCACTCTTCTTGGAGTGAATTTCACCATTTTTGGAGTGAATTAACACTCTAATCGAGTGGATTCACACATTTTGCTCTATTAGAGAGTTACTAAGTTCACTCTTCCGTTTTTAAAGCATCTCCCTTGCTCTTAAGACAAAAAATGTGTTTTAATTGTTATCCGGGTGATACAAATTTTATAGCACTTGAAAGTTTTACCAACTTGAAATTTGGGGAGCCCACTTTCTCTTCCCACATATGCAAACGCACTACAAGCGTTACGAATGTTGCATCTTTAAAATATTTGAGAGTTCCGTCTCTATCTTATTTTGAGCTGTCCTCATGTAGCAAGTTTAACATTCCTAAACTAATGGTTTAATAGTCTTGAAACGTACTCTCTAAATGTGAATCCATGAGCATCTATTAAAAAAGATTGACTTCAGCGACCATTCTCAGTGAAATTTTCACCCGTTCACTATTTTAGAGTAAATTACCACTCAAAGGAGAATGGAATTTCAATGGATTTCCACTCGATATCGAGTGGTCACTGAAGGTAATCGTAAAAAAGTCAATTTTACGCTTTCACATTTATATGCTTAACAAAGACAGAAGCAAGAATTATAAATTTTAACAATTGAAAATGATGAAGATTTGGTTAATGCTTGAAAGAAAAATGAGGGTGAGGACTTATTCCCTTTATGCCGATTATACTCTCAGTGGAAATGGTCTTCTCAATTTTAACATGTTGCATGTTAACACAGTCAAATTTGACGTCATAGCAATTAACGTCGTCAAAAGCCAAGGAAATCAAAAAAGGGTTGTAAGAATTGTCTTAAAATACCATGAATGGAAGTGCTTTAAAATTTATTTTTTATATGTCAAAGAGGAGCGATTCTAAGAATTGTGGTGAGACTTTTATTAATTTCCCATATTTGGTTCTTGAAATATTACATTATTTAAAAAATATATTATGAATATCATATATTATATTTTTTGATTATAATTAAATTTTCTTCAAAGATGGAACTCGAATCAAGCAAGTGTGATGTTATAGATTCACATTTCTTAATAATTTACCACCAGTTTCATGCAACTAAACTCAAATATATTGATCCCATTAGTACGGTACATCATGAGCAAAAGCATTTTTTTTTTTTGAAAAAATTGTACGCTTCAGGGGCAATTTGGCATCGGTAATTAATTCAAGGTCAAACTATAGGATGAAAACTAAACATCAGCAAAACACTGTAAATCCATGACGTCACTCCTGCTTGCTTCAAGTTCACATTTTACAGAAAATGTGTCAACTTTAATTGCCAATATCTTGAGAACCGAACATGGAAAACTAACGAAACGTTCCCCAGAATGCTACGAATTATGATCCTCTTTAGCACATCAAATATAAATTTACTTCTGGACTACTTTTATCAACTGGCGAATCTGATAATGCCAAGGAACGTGTAAAATAGAAAAATGTGAGTGTGTATAAAAGCACATATTAATTTAAAGGGTATGACTCGGCAGTCGACCGCAACTTACTCTGAAACGACAGCTAATGCTTACTGACTATATATCTGTAACAATCCTTATTTATTTTCCCTGAACCTTTGAATTTCTTGTCCCTATGAATTCAAGACTTAAAGAGGCTCATTGAGTTAATATTGGTACCTTAATGAGAGTGTTGAAGGGTCACTGCCACATGACAATGCTTACAATAAGCATAACAAGTCAATTTTCATACCCAACAGTTACGGAAAAAGTTAAAATTTTTAGTTTTGTTGTGTCCGGACTTGTGACGGTTTTGTGCATAATTTGAAAAAGTGTCTGGTCACGAATTTTTACAAACTGAATTGAACCGTTAATTACTCACTTATAAAATAGTTATTTGTATGTAGGATATGGGGATTGTCTTCGTTTGGCCATTTGCCATTGTTATGTGAAGAAAACTTAACAGGTTTGGAAAAATTTGTTGCCTTACACGTACGAACCCAATGAGCCGCTTTAAATACTGCACCATCTGAGTACAAGCAACGAGTAACAACCCGTAAATAACATTTCAGTGAGGAAAATATGGTCACATGATTCTCGGGAGTCGTTAATGGAATAGGATAGTCTGCTAAACAATCACAATTTGAGAGGACTGTTCTTTCCCTTTAACAAATGTGTACTTTGGAGAGTTTGGGTTACGAAGTCCGCTGTCGGGATCTCTGCAACAATTCACGCGGATCTCAGGTCAAGAGAAGACCGAATCAGGAGAGGTATTACCTGTACCATTTGTCGAAACGATGGTTTTTTGACAGTGATGACAGAATTCTCAAACCCTTTCTGAGAAGACACTTCCCTGCCTTCTAACTTAATCTTCCCAGCGAAGTGATACCGTGATTTTTATTTTACAAAGTTCTCTTATAAAATGTTGCCCCGAATATTTCGCGTACAGTTACAGTGTCTCGTTTATTGAAAATAATGTATATTATTTATGATGGTTACATCTTGTAACATCTTTACGTTTTTATACATCTTTACGTTTTTATACGTTTGCAGGCGTAAATTCAGATATGTAATTAGCCTATACGTTTTCTAATGTTGTGACTGGCCTTCGGCAATCGAAGCTTTCTCCCAAAACAGCCAAATTACCCATCACAATGTCCTATGTGAGAAATGTACGTTGCCACCAGATCCCTCAACGGACTGGCAGCATCTCGGATACAGCAGTGATATGCGGAAGAAATCGGAACTCGTTGGTGTCAGTTCTACCATTCTGAACTTCCGTTGCTAAGGCCATGTGTAGTGTAAACCGGAAGTGATCAAATAAACCGGAAGAAATCCTCAGACTTTTGGCAAGTGATCCTGTATTCTATCTGCCGAACAATTGGCACAGTTATGAAACTCATGATCATATGTAATGGTGAAGATTTGTGTATAAGTTAGATGGGATTTAGAAACACACAAACACCGACGAATGTGTTAAATAGTTTCAACTAGAAGTGAAGCTTCAAGTATCCTTCAAGTTCATGTTCAATTTCAAATGCGGTTTCAAAGCTTTTTCAAGTCCCCTAAAGTCGCCTCTTACGACGGGTTCGGAATATCGTGGGCAAATTGTTCAAACCCCCAGCCCACAGGGAGTAGAGTTAGAGTCAGAGCTTGTGTCGCTACTGTCACGGTGACGGGTGACGGGTATGTACGAAGTACAACAAACCCACCACCTCCCTGATATAACAGAAGTGACTGTGATTCACCAGGTAGCAGAGTGGTGAAAATATTTATAGGGACATAATCAAAAACCGCTAAACCCCTTGAATTCTCCGTCCAAGTTTTATAAGCATTTTAAAGTTATCGAAATGTCCAGCAGCCGTCACAGACAATTGGATTCATTAGGCCTGTATTTATGTGCGACTCAAAAAGCCTACAATGATTCACCATTAGCGATTCGGAAAAAGAGGTGTTATTTAGAAACTCAAGGGAATTCTATAGAACAGATTCAGTGTCTTTTTCGAACCCTATAAGTTTTGAAAAGATCAAATTGTAAGAATCGGTACATGAGAAATATTTTCTCTGAAGGTATACTACGCGAGTCTCCAAATATCTACAGTATGCCTATTGTCTACTGTTGCAGGCTATGAAAACGATAAAGTTTTCTAGGGGTACTGTTCCCGTCTCAGTCCGCCCGGTCGAACTGCCGGGGAAAGATCAATAGCCTTGTGTTAACGAATCTACGGACTATGTGTTTATGTACCGTCCTCCAAAACGTGTTTAGGAATTAAACGCATCTTAATATACTATATAGTATCAGTGAATCTATTGCAACTCCCTTCTAGGAGTATGAAAATCTCGTATCTTGTGGTGATATCACTACGAGCACAGGAGATATGGGAGTCTCCCCGTATACTCATTTCCTAAATGAAATTTCAGGGTGGGATATAGAGTTTGGCTTCGTTATAAACAAATTAACAATAAATATTTCAATGTCACCTTATAATTCGTCGATGGAAGTAAAATTTTAGTTCATTGCAAGATTGCTCTGCCCAATTATGTAGAAACCTATTAGATCAGGTGTAAATATAGATACCACATGAACAACTTTCATTAACCAAGGGCGTGTTAAAAAATTGATGTTAAAATGTTTGTTTTACAAGCGTCCGCTATTTGAAATGGATATACTCAATTCAGTAGTGATCATACTTTAACATGTAGCAAGTAAGGGAGAGCATGTAATCAATGACTCATGTTGGAGATTTGTCCTCCCCCACACACAACTGGGTTGCCAAGCAACGCACGATTTCACCATGCTATTTGCGCGGAACAGTTCCTTTTAATTGCATATTTTTATTCGCCGCGTATAATACAGTCCAAAATATAGAGAGGTGTTCGTGATTGTGTCTAATGTATACTAATGTATCATAATGCGTCCCGATGGAGCGATTATGACTATTTAATACCGGATTTCGGATTATTAAAGTGAGGAAAGTGGAAGGTGTCTCACTATCATATTATCTCATACGCAAAATTTTAAAAAAGGCCTTAGCTATTTTCTTAGAAACATTTTGATACGTTGCACGATTACGTGCACTCCCATTCACTCCGTTTCTTTGAAGGATTTGGATTTTTACCCCTCAACGTCTTATCTTCTCTAATTTAATCTAGAGGCGCCCACGGCCCTTTTTATTCATTATGGGGGACTGAAAATTTTTCTCCCTACTCCACTGCACAACCAAAGGTTCCATGACTTGGCATGGGAATCAACTCTGGGCCCGCGTCTTTTATAGAACCTTTTTTGTATATACAGTACTACTTGAGTGTATAGCCCCCTACGAATAAGTGTCTCATACAGTTTGACATGTAGGCCTGTGTGGTAAAATGCGAATGAAGCCAGATTGAAAACAGCATCAAATGTCGTCTAATATTTGAACCGAAAATGATTTCAACACGCTTCTTCCCCCACCCAACCCTCTCTGTTACCCATCTATAACTAACTGATCTACAACTGACTGACTGACTGACTGACTGACTGACTGACTGACTGACTGACTGACTGACTGACTGACTGACTGACTGACTGACTGACTGACTGACTGACTGACTGACTGACTGACTGACTGACTGACTGACTGACTGACTGACTGACTGACTGACTGACTGACTGACTGACTGACTGACTGACTGACTGACTGACTGACTGACTGACTGACTGACTGACTGACTGACTTCTCAGTTACAGCCAGTTCCATCATCAGGACATTACAATCAGATACTACTCATACGAGTAACGCATCGGTCAAATTGGAGCACTATATATGCCCCTCCCCTGTTGTCGCCTATAAAAACCATCTGTGAAAATCACTTTCCTCTCAAGAAAGCCTAAAATTCAACTTGAAAATGCAAGAATGGCAACTTTTTGCTTGTCATATTTTGGCAAATTGTTCCTGACCGTGACGTTGTAAACTAAACATCTTAAATGAACCTGGTCATAACCATGGTAATACGGTACGTAAGATTGATCAATTGAACTTCAAAAACAAATAAGTTGTCAAAATGCCATAATGTCATACGAATTAGCAACGAATAATTTTGTCTAATTTTATTTAACTATCAATTTGTGTATTCTCAGATAATATTACTTCTCAAGCATGGGCTAGATTTGGTCATGACCGTCATTTAATGGAATCGCTATCCTGTACATGAACATCTCGTGGAGTATTGAAAACCGTGGTTTTCAGGATGTGAAGGGAGATCACAATGACAACTCTCTTCTATAGACCTTATGCCTTGACATCAGCACTGACGCCATTTTAGAGGTATAACGATGATGCACCAATGATCTTTGGGTAGCATATATGTATATCGGTGGACAACACGCAGGCACGGTAGAAGTTCACCCCACGTGCGTACAAACTTATGAGCATATCCGGTTAGTCAGCCAGTCAGTCAGTCAGTCAGTCAGTCAGTCAGTCAGTCAGGCAGTCAGGCAGTCAGTCAGTCAGTCAGTTAGTCAGTCAGTCAGTCAGTCAGTCAGTCGGTCAGTCAGTCGGTCAGTCAGTTAGATGGAGGTTTACTGACGGCACAGTTTCCAACCTATTGGTTCAAGTCGAGCCGGCCATGACCATTTTCCAGTTGTGGCTAACAGGCTTGTTTTCCCTACCCCATTGTTTTTGCTGAACACCAAATACATAGAAGTAGGTTCCGTTTTTTAAGCCTTGACCAATCAGTTATATGCATTTTGTCGGTGTTAGTTTGTTATTATTCCATATGAGCACGTAGGTTTCGAATTGTGACATCATACGCATAAGGTCTTTAGGTGAGCTGCATGGTTGTATAGACCCATATCGTGCAAATCAAATAGATTACACAAAACCGAGTGATTCGGGCGTGAACAAGGACAATTATTCAAAGTTAAGCAAAGACCTACATTGTGGATCTTTAGGTTTTCTTCTTACAGAGGGAGTTTACCAGTTCACTCTGGGAATGGATCGGTGTTATTGAGTGGGTGTCTTTGCAAAGGTCGTTACAAGGTAACGCCTTTCAATTCGATAAACCACACAGTGTAACGTCTATTGTACATAAGAAGTAACAAAATACCCTTAGGTAATTCTTTTATGCAATGTGGTAAGCTTTAATGCCATGAACTCAGTTGATGACTTTGATGCAGTATAATGTGTGCAAATAATTCAAAAAGAAAGATGTGTCAATTAGGCATTACCTGCAGCCATGATTTAAAGGCATATGTTCATCATCCAAAACAGTTCCAATTCTCCCAACCTATTACTTCTAGCCCCTCCCACATTTATCTAAAACTCATCTTTATCCAGGCACAATCCTAGTTTATTGCTTCATGGCTTGTCCCAGTGGCCATACAAGTCCATAATGTGTAATCAAGACACTCTCAGTGCCCATGCTGTGTAATTTAGCTATGATGCTTTGTTTGAATTTGATGCCAATCAAAGAGCTGTACCAATTGAGAGTTTTAATATATGTATACTGAAACTATAGTTTAGGGTGACGAATGACTGCCTTTAAGCGTGATATGCAGTCACCCCAAACTGAAGAAGTGTAGTAAACTGTCCGGTTTCATGATCGGCCCTGGAGAGTCATGTGACAACACCTTTTCTCAACAAATATAAAATTTACCAATGACGGGAGTAACTTGGTTTACCTTGACATATGTAATATTGAATTCCTAAAATATTATGAAAGATACTTTGAAGTGAAATAAAAAGAAAGTTGTGAGATTTAAATTTGTTTCACAATAAGTTTGTGACGACTAATTCTGCCAGTACCCTTTAAACGTTAAAATCAGAATCTGTCTTATGGTCAGAAAAGTTGGCGAGAAAAAATGTAAATATGAAAGAGTGGGATTGTTATGATTATATTTCAGTTTATACCAATCTGTCTTTAAAGGCTATACTCAATACTCTAATTAATAGGCAGGCCTACCCTCCTTAGAATACCAAGCTCCCTCGAACGTTTCGATTGGTTTCCGATCCACGCATGAAACATGATCCTACTAACCAGTACCGGTACATCTTTTTATGGAGTCACATGGTTCAACTGCGGTACAAAACTGCTTATCTGTTTCCATTGATTACTTCAGTTTAGTTATTCATACC
The DNA here is from genome assembly GCA_037179385.1 of Holothuria scabra. Lineage (NCBI taxonomy): Eukaryota > Metazoa > Echinodermata > Holothuroidea > Aspidochirotida > Holothuriidae > Holothuria > Holothuria scabra. The sequence continues at coordinate 23,644,421 of CM074180.1, forward strand.
CTCAATCTCTCTCACACACACACCGCACACCCTTCACCAGTCCACAGCGGACTCAGTATTTGGCCGGTGGTCCGATAGGCACCATACTAGAGGAAAACGAATTATGGATATCACAGAGCTGTCTTACAGTCATCATTCAGTCGTCTTAAAAATAATGGAAAAGAATGCACTTACAATATAAAGGGGCTTAAATACCGAAAGTTTGTTTGGTACTAAAAGACGAAAAAAGGCAAAGTCGTTTATTAGTTAACTTGTCTACCCGAAGGTCCTTCAGTCCGGTGCGCAACCTACTTTGTCGGCTGGGCAACCGATTTTAGTGGCAAGTCTATGCCAACTGGAAGGAAAGCCTAAGTACCAGGAGAAAAACCCATGTACATAGAGCGAGATTCAAACCCATGCACAAGTGAAACACATTGGTATACGATTTTACATGACCGGCATCTACACACAATGTATAGGACTACGCATAAGTTGATTAGAAAAGTAGTATCCGTCAGGCGCGGATCCAGACATTCCAAAATGGAGGGCTGACTTGAAAGAAAGCAGGGAAGTGAAGGAGTTGCCCTGCTAATTCCACGTGTGCTTATGTTTTATTGTTGATCTGGCGGAAAAGGCGGAGGGCTGAGGCCGTAAAAGCCCCCCCCCCCCCCTTGGATCCGCGCCTGTCCTTGATCACAGAAACTTTTGGCGCTGGGAGTTTGACATTCACTCAACCAGCCAGTATAAATAACTGATTTGAAATTGTCGTTTTAATTGAGTTTGTCCAACTATCAGATTATAGTGTGGCTTAAACGTCAGTTCCGGCTTTTGTTGGGGTTTGTTCAATTCGTTCCGAAGCCTTTAAAAAGCCCCATTAACATTTTGTGAACAATTGTTATTGAATAGACAGTGGTTTAGGTAGCTTCAGTGGTTTTGATAATATAAAGGTCAAGAGCAGTCCTCCCAAACTTATTTTGAAGCAACAGCTAAATACAACAATTTTCTTCATACACCTTCTTCAAGGAGTCTTTCACTATATTTTATAACTTCAGTATTGCATATTCCTGTATTCAATGTGAACCAAATATCCATTTCTTGTTAATTTTACATAAATTTTTAAGAAAAACTTGTCGTCACATACATGACTCTCCACATCCAATCATGAAACAGAACAGTCTACTACACTACTTCAAGTGGGAGTGAATGTCCTTGCCCTTTAATTATACAAAACAGTATAAGGTTTTCTATCGAACATGTTGAAAATAGATCGACTTACGAATTATAAAACACGACATGCACAGGAAAATATGCAACGTTGTTTTTAACCATGTGACAATCGTTGATAAATTCGCCCAGAGTAACTCACTGGCATACGGTACTTTAACTTTTCAACGAGTTTATACCGGCCGAGTTGATATAGGCGGTATGATCATTTGAAGAGATGAAACTCAGAACCGGCCCGGGGGAGTCAGATTTCTTACTGGACCAAAGTTAGGTGGGTTTTTCATCTACGAGCAATCTACAGTTTTCCTATCTGAACTGGCCTAATAAAGTACCAAATTTGATCTAAATTGTTGTATTGATTGCCATCCGACATGACGTTGAAATTCATGATCCGAAGGTTTCTTCCACATTCGAGGTCACTAGGAACAACTTTCCTTCGAGGCCTTATTGATATATTCCAAACTTCATCAAAGGTAAGGAGGGACATATAAGTCAAGCCCGTAGTCGGGGGGGGGGGGGGTCGGAGCGTTCGAACGACCCACCCCAACTTGAGGGAGGTCCATTTTTCCAGCCCTGTGTTTGAAGGGTCAGCTATGAAATATTTTTTTTATCTTGACATATTGAGAACGAATTTCCGTTCACTTTTATCAGGAAGATGAAACCTTTCAGATTACTCAAAAGGTAAGGTACTGTGTGGAATTCCTGGGAGAAGGACTTCTGTTGTGTTCAAAAGTCCTCTCAATGGGCTGGCTACGGGCCTGTAAGTTGAATTTTGAAACAAAATATGGAGGATTCATCCCCCTTCATCAACATCCGCCTTCTCCTCATTCACTACGGCATCTTCGAATTAAGCCAATATTTACCGTAGCCGATGTTCACGGTACCACCTTTAGATCAACACATGGACGGCCATCACTGGTGGACATGTCCCCAATATTTTTAGAGGGGACATCATTTGTACTAAGTGTCCCCCTCCGGTATTTGAGGCATGAAGGAAAAATGTGTGTAGTTGATTCACATTTTCGTTATATAACTAGTAGACTAGTGAATATTTCTAGCAACACTTGTGTCATGTAGTCTTTCTGTTTCTTTTATACAGCAAAACATGTCACGCGCTGTGCGCGCTTTCTCTTCAGTCAGATTCGTTTTTAAGTGCTTACCCTAGTTTCAGATATGATGTTTGTATAACAACCAGCCTATTGGTATTTCGTATGGAATTAATTCTACTGGAACACAATAGCAGTTCTCTTCTTTTTGCTGCTTTTTGGAAGATTCTTTAATAGAGACACTGCATCATGTGTAAAAGTCGATTGTGTCTCAGCGGGATCGGGTATTGGAAGGGTTAGTCCCCTGTGATCCGTTGTTTTAGATTTGCACTTAAAAAGATAGTCATCACCCACCATACAGAACAAAATTCTTGCTTGATAAGTTAACTAAAATTTTTCATCCAACTCAAAAGGTGAAAGGTAGCTTACATTGCTAAACATGCACAGATGGTTCTATAATAACGTATTATGGACTTTTATGCACCTCAGGCTAATTTTGTGAACTAGAGGGTTTGGATCCTCACACGGAAGGGCTGGGATAGTTTAAAATGGTTAGATATTAGTTAGGGGAAAATAAGAATTACATGAAAAGAGAGAGGGGATTGTTCTCCCATTTCCTCAACATGAGCCAATTTTCCGTTAGCAAAACCCTTTTTTTGACGCTCTTCGCGCGCCTTAACTGTTTCTTTCAGCATTGTTTCGGAAAGGCGTCACTTTCGTCGATCTACTGATAGCCTCAGGTTGTTGAATCCCTGCGGGGTCGAAGCGATCCTGGTTTTTGCTATACCATAAACTGATAAAAAAAGCTTCTTGTAAATATCAACACTGTGAGTCCGTGCAGTTGTCACAGTGCTGAAGTAGAAGCTGAACCACTTAAGAACTGTAACTTTAAAGCAGGAACTATCTGGCTATAAACACTAAAATTTTCCAGCAAAAGCTAGGCAGGTCTCAGAGTTTTTAGTTTCCGTGCATTATTAAGGGTTTTCATGTAACAGCCATCTTGGAAACTATAGAAATATAGGCTAACATGCACTAAGTTAAAGACCGGGGCTATTATTGCGCAATGCACTAATTTGTTTTAAGTGAATAAATATAAACAATTTATATCTTAGCTCAAGAATGTCCTATGAAGAGGATAGTTGGACTGTTAGAATTCAGTTTTCATGCTACTTAATATATATTTTTGAATATTTTGAATTGAGATACACTTTAAAGGGCAGGAGCAGTCATCCCAAATTGAAGAAGTGGAGTAGACTGTCCAGTTTCATGATTGGCTGTTGGGAGTCATGTGACAATGTTTTTTTCTCTTCAAATGTAAAATTTGCTGGAAATGACTGCTTGGTTTACCTTGAATATGCAATAGTAAAGTCATAAAAGGTAATGAAAAATACTTTGAGGAGAAAAAAGTTGAAAATTGTGTTTTTTAGCTTTTTCTTCAAAATAAGTTTGGGGAACTGCTCTTTACCTTTAATCGAGTAGCACCCATGGCTTTCTTGCCGGTTGTAGGCCACTGTGGGGTTCATTGTCCCTGACTAGTGGGGTCAGCAAGACGCAAAGCTCCAGGACCCTAATTGCTTTTTCATTTAGATTGTCCGAAAAAAATCTTTTAAAGATGCATTTGCATTTGACACGTGCATGGTGAACTTTCAGAAAAGCCGCGTACAGTATAAAAAAAATACTCAACAACAGCAAAAGCAAGCGGGAAATCGTTTATCTTGTACATATAAGCCTGGGATACAACAGTATCTCTTACTATGTGGCAGTTAACTATTTTTCCGTAAAGCTTGGGGTAGGAGTGATAGGAAGAAGTGGCTAGCGCAGTTCGAGGAGTACGCAAACAAAGGGGGTGCCATGGGCCGCAATAAAATATGGCGTGGTCCAGTATTATGGTTGGATCCAGGCGGGGGAAATGCTCCCTCTAACCAACTGACCCAAGTTCTTCACATTTATTGCATCCTTACGAAATGTGAACAAAAATCTCGGACCCCCGGGGGGTGGAGGTGGGGAAGGGGACAGGACTTAATTAATTTCAACATTTGTATTCTTTTCGACTATTTAAAACAAAAGGTTAACAACTCAGCAACATGGACCGAAAATAACTTTAAATAACTTTATATATTCCAATTTGGCACAAAACTGTTGGGACACGTAATCTGGTAATAGGCATACATAACTTTTCATTTGCTTATCATCATGTTTTTATTGTCGCTGTTTCTACGCATAAAGACTTTCATTGTTTAGTCTGGGTAGTCTCTAGTTTTTTCTTTGTTGGGGGAGGGAATCTTTTGGGGGTCTATAGGCCGAACTGAATTCGTTATAGAGATGTGAATAAAACATGAAGATACTTTTAAACTTGTGAACTTGGGAATTAAAAGGAATATATAGGCTACTTGTCTGCCCTGCAATGTGTCACTATAAGGACAGAAAGTCAACTTTAAATAAATACAGTAATTCAGTAAACACTTCGAGTTGAAGTCTATAACTTGCTCTTAACTTGCTCTATATACGATACAACAGTAGATTTTAGACGCAGTATGCTATCACGTGACATTTCACAAATTGAAGCAACTGTTAATCTGTTTTTGACAAGACCAACCTTTACTCAAAGTTAAAACATTAATATCTTAGTTTATACAAGATATGAATGTTGGTCTTAAAGGGCATGTGATTAAAAGTTAGTGATCTCCTTAACTTTGGCAAGCTCTGAAATTGTCCGAGGGGTATTCCCTTTAATTGTCAAGATGCCTCAACTTATTGAATATACTGTTGGCCATGGTCGGCATGGTTGTTCAAGTTAAAACACACCTGTCATTGGGCCTTTGTGTCTCACAACTCACTAGAAAAGGATGTTAAAAATACCGTTTCCTAAAGTTCAAATTTTTGATCGGTTTCCCCATTTTCTTCATAACCGTAAAATATTATTCACGGTAAAATTTCTTACATAGACGCAAAGTTACATACATCCGTGATCATTCAGTTTATATATATATGCCTCAGAGACTGTATCGGGGTCATAGTTTACAGGTTTAAGAGTTTTTGGCTCTGAGGCCTTGTGGCATATCGCAACATTTCACACAGAAACCCCTCTTACACTTCTTCTTTCAATGTTTTTTTTAAATACAGTTACGTTCGAGTCATGCGGCATGCATGTATACACGTATCAAACGCGACAAAGTTCGCGAGCATGGAATATCGGATTACTCGGATTATGACGTAAATGTTATTTTTAAATGCTTATATTTTTGGTCTCATTTGAGTTGACGGAGCGCCAAACGAAACAGATTGAGTTATAAAACTAGAGTTCAAAGTTCGTTACTTCCAGACAGTCAAAATAAATTATATAATACTTACTGTATATGTGAATATAAACATAACAAGTGTATATATACTGCAGGAACCTGGGGCTAAGAAGTTTTATTCTAAGATTTTATTTAAAACCGTTGATGCTCGTGTCAAGCCTGAGTCAAACTTCAACAACTTTGCAGCTGTTATTTTTTCCTGAAATAACCAGAGGCCTACATTAAAAATCCATTCATGATCTTTAAATGACGAGGTATATTAAGAGTGATGACAATCGATCTAAAAATATATTTTTCCTGTTTTTGTTGGATAAAATTCATATACAGGTCTATAACAAATGGAATATATTGTAGCGTTATCAAGTTTACGAGTATGCCGATTTCAGGCGGTTGCATACCGTTTACATAGTTCATACATTCTTATCAGTGAAAGCAGCTCATAGTACTAACTTTCGTATAGGAAAAAAATTTCTCATTTCAGCCTGCAGACTTAATAGATAAAGGATGATTTGGGGTTGGAATAATCTAACTTCAACTCTACTAACGGTCATCTTTGTTAAATTTCTTTGCGAATTTTAAATGGAAAATGCACCCACCCTAATTTTTCTTTTTATAGTCCATCCTTTTTTATGACTGGCTCTTGAAAATCATGTGACAACAGTTTTCTCACCGAATTGGGATATTTATAAGAAGTTCTCATTGCTTTCCTTTGGATATGCAATGTTTAGGTTCTAACAAACTATAATGAATACGGCTTGAATGAGAAAAAATAAGAATAAGCGAGACTTAACTGCTATTTCAAAATACTAATTTGGGGCTGTTGCTTCAATTTGAAGTCAATTTTGTATTTAAACCAGGGAGTTGTCAGGTTGTTAGTCTATCTACTCCCTGGTCAAAATGTCAAAATATGTACCACTAACATCCTGGCATTTGAGATAAGAATTTCGGGCAAGAGGACTTACAGTTCCCCATGACAGTCTGGTCCCGCCGCTAAAAAAGTCCAATGTAGGTATAGATGAATAAAAAATAGTAAGGTCCATCTTCATTCAGGGCTTCACCGGTTACTATACAGACTAGTATGCACAGGCATCATTTAGTCTATTAACTAGCCGAATGCCGTTGAAAAAGTCCACGGGAGAGAGTATGAAAGATAATAGGGCCTATCACAAAATATCGTTACCCCTCAACCAAAGAGCTGAAAAAGTTATGATGAAAGCATGCATGGCATTTGCAGTATTGAGGTTTCTACTATTGACGTCTTTGTTTTACACTTCATTAAAGCAAAGAGGTACTAAGACGTCAGAAAATTACATCATCCGTACATAGTATTTATTGAAATCTGGAGGGCCCTACGAATATTCCCACCTTCTGGTATTGGGTAATCTCGTTCAAGCGTTTATCCAAGATAGTGCCATGGGTAGGCTCTTGAAGTTTCACGTGCTTTGGGGATCCAATGGAAGGGTGATCACCTTCCTTTGGGAGAAAAACGGTTTTTAGGTCCACCAACGCAAACTGATGCATTGTTTGTGTCTCAAACGTAGTAAAACTGTGGTTACTTCTTTCCATTTTGTGCCTTTTTTCCATTGTACCCCGCCAATTCTCCATACATTAGTTTGTAAGCCTAGACAGGGATTTTCCTCTTGTAACTTAATGATAGATTGTACACGGAAATTAACTATAAGATGGCGGCACAGGAACGTGAAGGGACCTGAATTTTATTTGTCGACAGTATTGCAGTTATTGCAGTAATCGTCATTCAATATCATTTTGAAATGACTTTCTCAATTTAGTGTTCAGAAAAGAACGATGACTCGTAACCGAACTTGCTCAATAGTCTTCTAGCCTACGCCTTATATTTGTCACATTGATTTGTCAGCATGATCGATGATCTATCCAAAGCTTCCTATTGGTATACTGCGTAGGCTATTTGGTCATACGTAAATTCGATATTAGTAACAACAAGTACTTTGCCATTTGATGTTGGTCTAATCGTGAATTTAGCTAGCTAGTAGCTATCTGTAATCAGGTAATGTACATTATGACAGGCTTGTCGATCATGGGGGGGGGGGGGGCGGCAGAGGAGAGGGCAATCGCCCCACCATAGAAATATTCAGGGGAAAACATCGTTTTTCCGGCACCCAATAATTAGGGCAGATTAAAAAAGCAGTCAAAATACACAAAGCATAACATTGCGGTGTGCAGATGACTTTAGGGTTCCGAGAAAACGTCAATATGACCCTATTTTAAAGTTATTAAACTGCATTTGTAATCCGCCATCTATCTATGTTTTGTGTATAGCCTATATTCGTTTCAATGCAAATGCGCGTGTATAGGTGTGCCAGTGCGTTCTCGTTCCTGAGGGTGGATTGTGTGAGTATCGATGTGGGCTCGCGTTCCGGTGGGTGAATTGCTTATAGACGAGCTCGGTTACGGACTGAGGTTCTGACTGTTAGAAAATTTTTGTCCCCCCCCCCCCAATCGGCAAACTAGGTCTTGCATGGCTAACTCCTAGAACTTATTTAGGCTGATCAATTTGTAAGCTTACGACGAAACAAGAAGGCGTCAAGCCTCTCTCTCTCTGGTTCGTAGCCAGACAAGATATTGGGGGGGGGGGGGGCGAAAGAAACACCAGAAGCTTTTCTTGGTTTCTCTGTCGAAGATGCTTAAATATCCACAGAAGAAGGTTGGGTTGGGTTGGGCTTGGCTGGGCTAGGTTTTGCTGGATCGTTTGGACTGGGTTGGTTTGGGCTGGGTTGAGCTGGGTTGGATTGGGTTGGGCCCTTGGGGGAGGTAAATGTTCCCAAACTGTGCATGAAAAGTTAGAAGTTACTTCGATACTAGCCTACTAAGTTCAGTTCTGTGGCAAAGCTTATAGAAGTATTAAACAGCAAAGGTCTTTTTAAACCATCAGCTGGCTAATTTTCTTAGCCCTGAAATTTCATTTGGGACAAGAGTTGACTCTTAATTCACTCTTGGATCCGAATATGCACAGAGACTGGTATCATTATGACCCCCTAACCATGGCAATCAATAGCGTCATACACATCAATGTCATTTTCCATAGGAACAACACATTCCTATTTAAGTCTGTAGCATAGGAGGCACGATTTCAACTTTGCCTTAAAGATTAAATTTTTGGAGAGGCGGGAGCGACCCTTGTATCGTAGGAGTCAAACCATCCTCAAACGCCTCATTTCTACCCTGCGTAGCAGAAGTACAAGTTTCTTTCCTTATGCCTGATTACTGTATTGATTGTATTTATCTTGTTTAGGCTGGGCCGGGTTAGCACAAGCATTTTACTTTTTCCGGCTTCCCTCCACCTCTGTAAATTTAAACACTCGAAAAAAGCGTGTTTACAAATTAAACGCTTTCCACACATATTTCTGCACACACTTTGTAAACATGTTTACGTTTTAGACCAACACGTGTCTTGTTACAAAACATTTCGCTGTAAAACAAGTTTAACTGTAAACATTTAGAGTTTAATTGCTATAAGCATATTTAGAATTTAAACGGGTTTACAAAGTGGGGGCGAAATAAGTGCATAAACACTTTGTTACAGAATATGGCTGTATTTTTTATCATGTTTGTGGAAAATAAGTAACATGAAAATGTAAATTATATTTTTGCCGAACACTCGGGAGGAGTGTAGTTATAGAGGATCGTCTGGCCAACTACGCAGTGTAGAGAACAAACTATTTCCAATTATTTCCTCATCATGACTCTGCACAGACTATTCTAAAAGAGATATGCTACCGTGACCCACTGCACTACTTGCAATTTACACCGTCGGCAATGTATTGTGTTCCATTCTATAAATATCTCTTATCACTACGCATTGTAGGTAGACAAGTAGCGTAACTGAAGGAAATTACGTGAAGAACCCTGGCAAAATAAAAAAAACGTACAAGCAGTTTCTGCATGCACATGTCTGTCGAAAATGCATAGTCTAGTACAGTGGCGTAGCTACTGGGGGGGCAGGGGGGAAAATTGCCCCCCCTGAAAAAATTTTTGGGGAAATTTGATGAATTTTCTTATTCTTACAAAAATTTCTCAAAATCTTTGGTAGAATAAGAAATTGTGAGATATTTTTCATACATAATTCGTATTTTTATGCAACAAATTAACTCAGATTTCGTCAGTGTCGCATGAACCGGCCCTACTCGTGTTCCACAGAAATGTCCTCGCCGCGTAGCAGATTGAATGTTCTCTTGTATACGCACTAGGGTTATGATCAGTGCATTTCAGTGCACACATTCAGGTATTTAACAACAGCTGATACAGTGCAACTAACACTGAAAGGCTGTAATCCCGAACTTATCCCCTTGTACACAGTCTCTGTGTTGTGCACTTTGGGAATTCAGTAAAAGGATGTGAAAACTGACAAGTCACTACCATAGACCCCCGGGGTTATTATGTTGTTCTACAAATATATTAGTAGCTATGCCGATTTTACTCTGTGTTCGTAAGATGGATGGGGCTGAAACAATCCATGGCCAACGATAAACTTAAAGTTAGTCTAGAAATTAGAATGAAAGGGATCCATTGGCATACTTAGATTTTGTTACTTAGCCTAATCCTTGGAGGCTTACAGTCTAGTTCGGGAAAATAGCTTTCTGCTCACTTGGGGTGTAACAATGAACAGGTCAATGAGTACCTTGTAGCCTTCTACACTTAACAGACTGCTGTTCTAACAGGATATCCTCTGTGATCGAGCCACTCTTAGGCCTCCTTAGTGGCTTGCGAAGGGGAGACCATTGGGCTATGCCCCCTCACAGATGCCATTTTTTCATTGTTCTTAAAAATACGTAGTCTAACTTTAGTAACACAGATTTTAATCAAAAGATAGCATATGTGGCACCAGATTGTTTATAAGGAGACCCAATTTTTCAAGAATTTTCAAAGGGGAAGGATTGTCTCTGCAAGGTCCTTCAGTGATGCCATTTTTTTTTTTTAATTCCTATAAATAGACCTAGGCAAATTCTGTCAAATTCCAATTTTAACCTAAAATGGTAGACTCTGTTTTCCACTGGTGGCATCGATAAAAAAAAGACATGTTTAGATTCTCTTTAAAAACATGAATAAGCTATTTTTGGCCATCTGAGGGGTCTAATTTTTCGAAATTTTCTTTACGCTCCACGCCAACCAACGGTGGCGCTTCGTTCAGTCTTTTGGGCAAAATTACATTTGTAGGGTCAAATTAGCTCTTAACTCTCTGATCACTTTGCAGTTTGCGAACATATTTTGAAGTGAGCGTTTTATTGCAAAAACCAAAAGAAGAAAGCGACTCGTTAGATTATTCGTATAAGTCAGGAAAATGCTATTTCCGGCCATCTGAGGGGTCTGATTTTCGAAATTTTCTCTACGCTCCGCGCCAACCAATGGTGGCGCTCCGCTTAGATAATCTTTATGATAAAATAACGTTTTGTGGCCAAGAAAACCCACAATCCTGTACCGATCAATGCTCTTTTATTTTGACTCCTAAAAGTATGCAAATTTAATGACAAGTTTTACTTCGTAAGGTAGCATAAATGGCATAAGAATGCATGTAAAGACACAGAAGTTTCAGTTTTATCCTCATGAACCACCACGATTAACTTTTAACACTGTTCATGTCAAAGTCGAAAATCTTGCACCATTTTGCATCTAGGCTCCTTGAAAACGTCAAAAAATTTCCGGACATCCCCTCCCTTTAGACCATACTGCATGCCCCCCCCCCCCCTTCAGAGAAATTCTGCGTACGCCACTGCGTTACTACATACAAATTAACCAGATATTGTTTACCAAAATAATATACTGTGTTATTTCCGATTGCTCTATGTTATACTTTAACATTAAAATGCAGGTAATATTACAAAATGACATGGTAATGTTGTTATACTTGTGAATTTGCATATTTTATATGAAATACATACACATTGACCGGGAAAAGTTTTGGGGAAATTTCATACCTTTGCCCCCCCTGGAAAAAATCCTAGCTACGCCACTGGTCTAGTAAGCTCTTAAACGTGAAAAAGTTGAGAAGATGAAATGGCTATGTATAAAGCGTTACAATGGAAACAACGATCGGTATTGGTTGCCAGTTAATCCTGGATCTAGTACGACTACTGAGAATAGACCAATAGTTGGCGCCTTTTTTGGATCTCATGTTGCTTAATAGACCTACCTCAGTCATGTCACGTAAAGCCCGGTTCACACCGCCACGACGACCCAAGACACGACGGCGACCACCCAAGGCGTCGGCTGGGGTATGGGCGGTGTGAACACTCCCACGACTACGATTCCGTCGGGTCGCATGCCGTCGGCAAGATTAAACGTGTTCAATCGTAGTCGGGTCTAGGCGGTACTCGTTGTGTTGGTGTGAACTCGTCTTCGACGCGACAAACAGGCCTCATGCGGTTTGTCCAATCAGAGCGCAGCATTCACCCATGGTACACAGTTCCAGTTACGGCATGTTTTTATTGCGCAACACCGAGAGCAGGTATTATCAGGATTTTAGTTGATGCAAACTTCTGCGTGCTCGGAAAACGAACGCACTTATAAAAGTGCGTCACTTGAAGATACTTTGCACAGAAAAAGACGTAACAAGTCCGTTAACTTCAAACCAGTCATTGTGCGTTCATGTTCAAGCATTTACGTAGGCCTAGAACACCGAGCCAATTAGAAATTACTTCCTTTTTAAGGGGAATATTTTTCTTTCTATATTTATTTTCAAAATAACAAGTGTTAATACCTTTGTAAGACATTCGTTCGCCTACGAAGGCTGGCAGATAAATCTGCAATAGCCGACTTGTATTCATCCTCTTGCATGTAGGCACAAGCGTGCTGGGTGGAGACGGCGGTCAGAGCAGGGAGGTGTTAGACGTCCTAACACCTTCCTGGTCAGGGAGTAGCACCGTAGTCTTCTTGAGCTTCTTTTTTCGCCTTATGTTTTTGGAAGAATTCTTTTGCCTCATTTTGAGCGGAACTCCAGCTGGTGGCGTCCGCACGCACCCCCTCCTCCAGCCTACGCCCCAGGGAAATCACAGCTCTTAAGAGAAGCAAGCCAATGAGCCACAACTGGAAAAAAGGCCGTGGCCAGCCCGACTTTGACAATTCGCTTAGAAACTGAGCCGTTAAAGCCCATCTAACTTACTAATTCATATACCGAGTTCAATCTTTTAAAGGACACGATACGCAAACTTTGGACAGTGTTAAAGGCCTACTTTAGAGCCTGTACACGCCAATAATTTCTTAATTGCCACCCAGAGGCCAAAAAATGAACCATTTCAAATTTATTGTAGGGCCTAAATCTCAAACCTGGAATAGCCTGATTGATGGCGCGCCACGTGCAGCGTCGCTCCATCGATTAGTGTCGGAGCGGTGTGACATGGTATTTTCGTGGGTTTAGGAAGGCGCCAGAATGTCTACGATTTATGCAGATTGTCTACGACAGGTGAAGTCTTGTCGCGTCGTAGGTAGTCGTGGCGGTGTGTACCGGGCTTAAAGCTAAGTAGATTTTGGATTGAGATCCCCCCTTCCCACCTACGGACACATCCATACACAACAGCGCCGAGTGAAGCTACCCACGTTTAAGCGAAACCATTTAGGTGTGACACATTAGCATCCATGAACAGATCAGGGAGCTGTAACTCCCTGAACAGATGGAGTTCGAACACACTTTTCTTGCTACACCATTTCTCTCTCTTTGTGGAAGCTGGATATGATGGCTAGAGTAGGTCATACTCAGTACAGTATAACAGAATAAGTTCATCTAGCCCACCCTTTATCTCATTTAAAATGACACAACGGTGGAGTCAAATTTAGTTGTAAACAAGCGTTCAGCCGGTAACAGTGTTTGGGGAATAGATGGGAGCTGCAGCACAAAACCCTATGTAGAAGGCCGTAGAAATGGCGTAGATTGACCAAACTCTTAATTGGGGTGACCATGGGGTAGCAAATGGAGGGAAAGGAACAAATCGGAGGGAAAGTTCCACGTCACCCCCCCCCCCCCCTTATCATCGCCACTGCTAGGATCCAACCCCGAGAGACTCAAGAATGTCAAGGCTTTTAAAAAGTTTTTGAAGAAAGAGTGCCTGGGTTACTTTGACTTAAACTGTTTCAAGGGCGAATAGTGAAACCAAAATTAAGGGACCCACAGGTTCACATAACGTTCCCGGAACAATCGGGGGACCAGATGATCGGTGGTGTAATTTGCGGTAATTTTCCACTCTGTAAATTTAATCCACTAAATGTCTGTTTCCTACATTTTGGACTTCAACGTCATTGAGTCACGTCATGCAGTGGCTATTTTCTTCAGCCCCCTCCAAGATTTTTTGCGTCCTGATAAAGTAATTGAAAAAAATAAAATGTTTGAACGGAAATAAACTTTGAAGTATTTCCGTCAAAATATTGAATACATAAAATGTGTAACAATTAAAAAAACAAGCATGAATGAGTGTAAAACACATTTTGTGCCCACGTATGAAATCAAGTAATAAATTTCAAAATGCCTACTTTCACTAAACTGCTAAATTAGATACCGTATGTGATCTGCATTGTCGTTTATTGCATTTCACTGCGAAGATGAAACGAAGGTCTCGACGACAAACGTTAATGTGACTTTGTTGGGTTAAGGCCCCCCATGACTTTCGGATGGCTCATTGATTTACTGAAAATAAGGCAATCGTATACTGGAGACCATTCTTACACGAACATTCCTATACTTTATCGTACACAAAATATGCCGTAGGTCGGTAAGGGTAAGGTACTGCCTTCGGATAATTCTTCCTTTCCATCCTTAACAAGCAGGCCTATGTCGTGCCTCACTCCTGTCCATAACAAGTGCCACTGTAGGACGACTTTTTTCGACAAGTCCTTTTTTAATAGTTGGCACTGGCGTCCGGGGGGATTTGTAAAATGTCCACAAGGTCCGGATTTCATGTGTTTTCCACATGATCCATACTTCTGCTTTGCGGTTCAAATATTTTGAGAGATTTATTCGTAGTATTTTAATTTTGACTACGTAATGTACCGATGAACAAATACTGCTCCATTTTGCATCTAGACACCACTGAAAATTAACCGGAAAACATTGTTTCTTTGGTAGTATGTATGTCACTTGTAAAATCTCTACAAAAACTAAACATGGGTATTTTGATATTTTTCATGCCACCCAAAAAGGGAAAATCCTAAAACTTAGGCATATAATCAGTTCAAAGTTTTGCCAAACATAGCACCATTTTGCATCTAGGAAATCTAACGCAAAGAAAGTTTCTCAGACGGGGACACAACTACTTTTGGTTTTCCTGTTAAAGGGTAAGATACTGCCTTACCCTGCCTGGGTAAGGTATGCTGAAATCCATTCAAATATTGCCGCATTTGCGATCTATGTCCTCCTGAAGTTTACAATTTTTTCCAAGGGAAAGGGAGATACCGGTTCCCTTTAGTCTCTCCCCGGGCCACAGATCAGAAGTGCCCAGTTTTGGGGTCCCTAAAAAGTGTATGTATTACCATTTTTCATAGATTGATTTTTTATTCTCATTATTTGAGACATCGCAGACATGAGATTCGTATTTCAAGGCTGGGTACATCCAGCTTAAAACACGTAGGAAGTGCCGTTTCCGGCCATCGATCTGGAGAGGTTTTAAAGCCCAAAATTTTCTTGTACGCTCCGCGCCAACTGATGGTGGCGCTCCGCTTAGATAGTCTTGCCGTGCCTGAACCTCGGAGGTACCAGGCCCCCCACTTGTTAGGAAAAATTATGGAGGGCAAAACTTTTGATTGATCAAATCAGGAGGAATTGTTGACTTCATAAAAGAGCAGAATTGCCAAATGTTGCCGCTTTTCAAATGGGTTTTTTCCAGGAATGCCTATGATTTGGGAAACTTTACCTTCGCAACCCTTCCGGCAATCTGTCGTGGTTTGGGGGATTCCGCCCGCCTTGGAAGGAATTGGTTCGCACCAACTGTGCACTTAGGCTACATTTAATTTCTAAAATGAACAATCATTCTATGTCTTTTCGGTTTTTTAGACATATGAAACAACTCAATCAAAGAAAACTATTCTTGGCAAACACTGACCAACTTTTCGGGTTAAATCCTGATGATGACTTTTCATCACGTGATTACTATATGGACAAAGGTCGTTCTTTCTACACCACTCTGCTAAAAGAGTTCCTTCGTAGAGTAACGAAAGTGTAAAGTGTATTGTATCAAAACGAAAACATAGCGTAAAAATTGTTTGAGCAATGACAACATTTTTCTAAAAATATCTTCTCCACTCGTGGACTTTGCGCCTGTATATTTATGCAGTCATCTTGATATAGATCTCATCGCATCGGCCATTTATACACTAATGAAGGTGTACTTTTGACTCTTTATCAAACATACGCATGCTTATCTTTACTTTGTGCAAACTTCTTGAGCAAAGGTTTTGCGACGTCGATGAATATTCATACATCTCATAGTCGTTCAAATGACCTACAACGATCATGCTGTACTCTTTCAATAAGTTATTTAGGTGATCAGGTGATGGAAAAATGAAGATGAAGATATGTCAGTTTCTGTTCTTCCTTTTTTTCGTGCTCACTTCCAAATGTAGAATTCTAATAAAATGCCTTTTAAAAATGAAAATAATAAAATTACCTTTCCAAGTAGAAGTGCATGATGGGAAGCCATGAGGTTATCTGGTCAGATAGTTCAGTCATAACTTTTTATTATTTTACAATGTTGGCACCTTTGTATATGGCGGAGTTCAATATCTTCGCGAATGGTGCCTCTAATTTTTAAACTTAGTTTCTATAGCTACCGAATATGCATATTTACTCAGACATTTCAATGGTAGGCTATTAAATTCAAAGGCCCCAAATTGAGTCTAGAAAATATAACTAGAGGTCTAGGTGTTCGTCTGCTTTACATCACATATTGTTGAGAAGCTAAGGCGTATATATTAATGCGAAATATTTCGGGAAGAACTAAAATTTTGACAGGGTTTTGTATGAAAATAAAATGACGTACCGTAAATGTGATGAGTAACTTGAATTAAATTGTATCTGAAGTCGAAAAATTCAAAAATTTATATTATAAAGCATGAAAAATGAATTTTAACAGTCCAACTCCCATCTTCATAGGACATTCTTTAGCCGAGATATAAAATGTTGAAGTTGAAGGTCATTAAAAAGTTTTCAATTTTGAAAGGAAACAAAGCAGGTAATGTGAGTTGTACAACAAGAAAGTCACATATTATTGAGCAATGGACTAAGTTCTCCATAAGTGAATAAACTTCACGATTTTATATCTCGGTTCATCAATGTCTTCTGAATATGGGAATTGGACTGTTAGAATTCATTTTTCATTCTGTTTAATGTATATTTTTGAATTTTTCGACTTGAGGTGAAAATACTTTGCTTACAACTACACCCCAAGAATTTCCAAAGCATTCAGTCGCCAGTTCCAAAATCGTCAACAAGGTATATTAATTCCTTAAAAGGCTGTCATTCGTCGTCACCTCAAACCACAATTTTACCACGAGTCTACCAAATTTTCCAACTGGTACAGCCCTTTGACTGACCTAAAATGAAAAACTTCGGAGTAGATCATATCAATATCATGCACTGAAAGTGTTCCAATTACTCATTCTGAAATTAAAAATGATACCATGCACAGAAAGTGTACTAGTAACAACACAATTTGAAAATAAGGGTCTTGTTCATGCTCACCAACGTTTGCCCTCAAGCAATAAACTAGGATTGTGTCTGCCGATCTGCCGATATGGATGAGTTTTAGACAACTTTGAGAGGGGCTAAGGGTGTTTATGTTAGGAGTATTGGAAGTGTCTGCGGAGATGAATAAACGCTTGCTGCGCGAATGGAATATTGACACAAGATTTGAGAAGATATTCAAAGAAAAGGCCCATCTGATTCATTTGGACGCTCAAAAACCTTGTCACATGTCGTATGAAATGATGATTGCATTTTGATATCTCACTTCACTGACACGCCATCAAGTTCTAAGTTCTTCTAAAAGCGATGACATTTAATGATATAACATCACGTGTGTTCATTCTAATTAGAGGGATGGCAATGTCAACAGGCGTATCCACGCACTACATTACACTGGTGCACTCCGTATACATACAGTTTCCTCCTTAAGTGCTCTGCAAATTGCAAGTCATTCATATTTAATTGTTTTAATTTTTTGTAATGTAATAACCATCATAATTTAACTTTCTCTTCAATTGCATTTTGCAAGAATTTTTGTTGTAGTCCGCAGTCTGTAACCATGGTAACGGGTTTGTTTTGGAACAACAGCGTATTACGTAGATCAACCGTCCGGAAGCATGTAACTTTTCTTGCCCCAATTTTGAAAAAACGTTTTGATCTTTGTAAACAATCAAAGCGGCGTGCTTAATACTGCATCTTTAGCTATTTTGCAAACTACGGCGGTCCTTATCACGTTTTTGTACAATATAATTTACTGTACTGAGAGGGTACGGTAGCTTTTCAGCTGTAGGCTACTTGATTCTCGGGATAAGTTTGTAGCTTTTGAAGAAACGCACAAATGAAATCCCCTTCATGGGGTGGGATCTTTTCTACCAGATCGAAGAGGAGATCATAAAATATACATAAATAAAATTTTCTAAAAAATCAAGGATGTGTACCCTTGATAAATCATGCAGCATTTGGAAGCCAATATTACACATAAACGTGAAAAACTGAACCCTTTTCTAGAGGTGGGGGAGTTCTGCCTCTCTGTGTAGCGGTCTGTTGTACCCATGCCCCTTTCAAAGGCTGAGGTGGTACGATTGCGCCAGAGCTGAAACTGACCAATTATTACTCCATGTTTAAAAGTTTAAGAAAATTTTTGTTTCGATGTCATATGGATGAAATGATTTTCATTTCATATCTCTTCAACAAACGACTCAAACCTAATAATAGCGCTGTGTCATCAAATCGATTGGTTATCAAGTTGCTAGTAAGTTTTTTACCCAGAGAATTAAGGTCAGTGTTGCTATGGCGCAACTAACCTACCATCTCCTTGAGTGTTTTTTTCGTTCTCTAAGAGTTAAACTACGGGGAACGTCGAGGGCTTCGGGTGGCAGGGGACGACGGTTCCCCTATATTCGCAAGAATATGTGAATAGAGAAGGAAAAAGAAGTAAAGGTGCATTCAATTCATACTTTGCTACTATCAAAATACACTGGCGCTGCCCCTGTTAAACTATACGGTACATACCAGTCTTTAAGTACATTCATTCAAAATTTCTGGATTTTTTTTGTAATAAACCACTGACTCGGCTTTGTCACTAAACCATTTCCCATTAAACTGTGCACTGTTCGCAGCAAGTTTGCAACAAACATTCTGACGAGGGTTACTCCCACACCAATGGTGGTGTAGGAGTAATACGCGCGGTCATTGAGTCGGGCGATCTTTCCGGTAGAGTTCTTGAATTTCACGAACGTGAGAACGTCCTTTGCGAAAACTGGAGTAAGAGAATTAAGACTGTAACCTCCCCCTTTATAGGACTTTCCTCCTACGTTTGCCAGAATAGCTAGTAAAAGCCCTGCTTTAAATCCTGTATTCGCGCAATAAAATACTGCATATCCCGGATGGCGTTATTTAGACATTAAGCTGTATGTGCGGTAATTTGGTAAAATGAACGATTGTTGTTCACATGCATGCATGCATAAACATGGCACAGTTCCGACAGGTATGATACCGGTTTGGTTGGGGTTACCCTGCCGGATCAGAGAGGTTACATTTTACCATGGAACTATGATATAATACAATTGTAATACCACATGAATATATAGTTTGTAGAATCATGGCTGTGTGGTAACATGCATATATGCCTGCGTATCGCACGGGCGTATCAAACGCATTACCATGCTGATCGCCAGGAATAGATCGCTTTATGCAATCGGAAACCGGGGAAGTGTAGGGTTTGCGCAAAGGCGGAGCTACCATATGGTCACGACCGTCCTCCTGAAAGATCGAATTGTCTTTTAACACCCTTTGTAAGTTTCTAGTAATCTGGTAACATCCTGTTTTAATGCGCCCCTGTGGGTCATTGTCGCCGTGCAATCTAGCCAAAAGCCCTAGCTCCGCCACCTGACCATTGGGTTTGAAAAACGCCAAGACATAAATATTGAACTGAATTTGAAAGTTCCTATTTGCAATAGAAAATGTATTTATAGTTCCCGCATCTGAAGTATTGAAAAATAGCTCAGAGGATATGCGGATAGTGCGTGGTGTATATGGTTGGAAAGGATTGAAGGGAGGTTCACATTAATACTTTTACAAGCTTCAACTGTCTTTCTTTTCGAAACCATGGAGTCATATTCATACCACAGTAGTTTTTTTAAGTTAGTCAGTCAGTCAGTCAGTCAGTCAGTCAGTCAGTCAGTCAGTCAGTCAGTCAGTCAGTCAGTCAGTCAGTCAGTCAGTCAGTCAGTCAGTCAGTCAGTCAGTCAGTCAGTCAGTCAGTCAGTCAGTCAGTCAGTCAGTCAGTCAGTCAGTCAGTCAGTCAGTCAGTCAGTCAGTCAGTCAGTCAGTCAGTCAGTCAGTCAGTCAGTCAGTCAGTCAGTCAGTCAGTCAGTCAGTCAGTCAGTCAGTCAGTCAGTCAGTCAGTTATTTACTCCGTTAGACCACACATGAGGTCCAAAGAAGAGGTGAAGAGAGGTTTTAAAACGATGTTCGCGCCCAATATTTTCTTTGGGAAATCCATCCAACCCCTCCCAGGATCGAAGCCTCTTGCTTAATTTACCTACATTCTACTTCGACTCTACAAATAAGTTACTCCCATGCAGATCCTCAATTTATCCCTCCCCTTTTGTTCAGGAAATTACCACGGTTTCAGAGAGGCAAACCAAGAAAGATTTCTCCCTTATATTTTCAAGATACGGTGTAATTGAAAGAAAACAGAGAAAATTTTACTGCTAATGCTGTCAACGAATTGTGAGACGCCCAGCTCCAATACAAAATCATCTGAAGATGTAGGGTGAAACCATTTTCAGTTCCAGATCTTGGCATTACTTACTCGCTATTTTTGGCAATTAGGCTAAGAACGAGCTAATAAAAAAAATTGAATGACAAATAACATCGAAACTTTACACTCACGGTTGTTTTAGCTTACTCCACCCCTACCACACCCGGAACCTACCCATTCTCTCCTATCACACCCCCTCCCGGATGACAAATTACAAGATCGTAGACAAATGTTTCACGTTTGTTTCTTAAACAGCGGTTGAGAAATACGGATGGACAAACTGGTTATAGAGAACAATTCGCATCGGACTCGGTTCATGTAAGACCACATATCACTATTTTAAGTTGCGGTTACTGTTCATCATTGCTGAGCCGCAATGGCGGGCAGACAAAAGTCTAGTTTAATATTACAAGTACTACATTTATATATATATATATATATATATATATATATATATATATATATATATATATATATATATATATATATATATATATATATATATATATATATATATATATATATATATATATATATATATATATATATATATATATATATATATATATATATATATATATATATATATATATATATATATATATATATATATATATATATATATATATATATATAGCATTGTCCTGCTTGGGCGCACGACCATGACAAAGGTGAGTAGACTTGCTCGAACGTTCCACCCTAAATTTATTAAATACAGGAATGATAGCATTCACTTTCCATATTCCATTCACCGAAACTAAGTGACCGTGATATCTCGTAACCTATATCAGTCAGATTATTCAACTTCGGCGGAGGTAACTCGTACTATTGCGATTTGCACCAGCTGATTTTGACATTTAATCCGGGCTTGCAGTGTAGGTACACTGTCGGAAAATAAGCGGAGGTCTCTGTGCAGTGTCGTTCAAACACGTTACAACAATTAGTTATTTAATTAATCCTGACCACAGACATATCACAATGTTAAAAATCGCAGTAAATTTACAGAACTAAACTAAATATATATATGATATATGTATATATATATATATATATATATATATATATATATATAGATTTGTAATACAATAGGTACACGCTGGAAAATCTGGCTGAGGTGAAAAAACGATGTTGACTCCACCGGGATTCGAACTCGGGACCTCCCGCTTTCTAGTGCGGACGCTCTAACCACTGAGCCATGAAGCCAAGTTATATATATATATATATATATATATATATATAACATGATAGGTGGCGTGTGTTTTAAAGTAAAGAAACCAAATAACAAAAGAACACAAAAAATGGATACATTCATTTCCAACTAAATTATAATATAAATCCGTGAATACAAAATATTTCGGGCTTAAATTACACAGCCCTTCGTCAGTTGTACAAAAACACTATAGTGCAAAAAAGACTGTATACACGTACTCGTTCTGCTTCCTCGCTTAGGTATCAACTGCTTGGGCACCCAAGCAGTTGATACCTAAGCGATTAATTTAAGCCCGAAATATTTTGTATTCACGGATTTATATTATAATTTAGTTGGAAATGAATGTATCCATTTTTTGTGTTCTTTTGTTATTTGGTTTTATATATTTATATATATATATATATATATATATGTATATATATATATATATATATATATATATATATATATATATAAAACTGGTGCATAAACATTTCAAAAAAGTTGTGGCAACTATTTGCCAGCTGAGTATTTTTCTGTTATTGATATATCTGTTTCCTTTTTGTTCTGTAAATTTACAACGATTTTTTAACATTCCACACGTCCTCATATGTATTTGTCTTTGTACATAAATATATCGGTAACAGCGTTATGTAATTATTCGTGATACTGTCACCGGCCCCTTAGTTGTCTACCCACGCTACATTTTGGCCGGTGACGGCCAACAGCAGTAATGAACGTCTAGAGTCTAGACCAGTCAAGAATAGACTTGCGCAATTCGATCACAGTTACGGGACCGATTATTCTTCTCTTTTTGACATACAACTGAAAGCACAGGGCATTCATTTCGCTTTCAGTGGCGTAGCCACGATGGATTTTTTTTTTGTGGGGGGGGGGGGGGGTAGGTAACAAGTGGGGGCCTGGTACATCTGAGGGTCAGGCACGGCAAGACTATCTAAGCGGAGCACCATCATTGGTTGGCGCGGAGAGTACAAGAAAGTTTGGGACTTTAAAACCCCTCCAGATGGCACTTCCCGCGTGTTTTAAGCTGGATGTACCCAGCCTTGAAATACAAATTTCATGTCTGCGACTTCTCAGATAATGAGAATAAGAAATCAAGTTATAAAAAATGGTAATACATACACTTTTCAGGGACCCCCAAACTGGACACTGGGGATGAGACTAAAGGGAACCGGTATCTCCCTTTCCCTTGGGAAAAATTGTAACTTCAGAAGGACGTAGATCGCAAATGCGGCAATATTTGAATGGATTTCGGCTTATCGAAGGCAGTATCTTACCCTTTAACAGGAAGACCAAAAGGAGTTGTGTCCCCTCTGAGAAACTTTTTTTGCGTTAGATTTTCTATAAACAAAATGGTGATACGCTTGGCAAAATTTTGAACTGGTTATAGGCCTAAGTTTAAGGATTTTCCCTTTTTGTGGAGCATGAAAAATATCAAAATACCCATATTAAGTTTTTGTAGAGATTTTACAAGTGACATACATACTACCAAAGAAACAATGTTTTCCGGTTTTCAGTGGTGTCTAGATGCAAAATGGAGCAGTATTTGTTCATCGGTACATTACGTAGTCAAAATTAAAATACTACGAATAAATCTCTCAAAATATTTAAACCGCAAAGCAGAAGTATGGATCATGTTGGAAACACATGAAATCTGAATCTTGTGGACATATTACATATCCGCCCGGGCGCCAGTGCCAACTAGTAAAAAGAAGACTAGTCGAAAAAAATCGTCCTACAGCAGCACTTGTCATGGGCAGGAGTGAGACGCGACATAGGCCTACTTGTGAAGGATGGAAGGGAAATATTATCCGAAGGCAGTACCTTACCCTTACCGACCCACGGCATATTTTGTGTATAATAAAGTATAGGAATGGTCGTGTAAGAATGATCTCCAGTGTATGACTGGCTTACTTTCAGTAAATCAACCAGCCATCCCAAAGGCAGAAAGGGTCTTAACCTAAAAAAAGTCACATTAAAGTTTGTCGTCGAGACTTTCGTTTCATCTTCGAAGTGAAATGCAATAAACGACAGTGCAGATCACATACGGTATCTAATTTAGTGAAAGTATGCATTTTGAAGTTTTTACTTGATTTCATACGTGCGCACAAAATGTGTTTTACACACATTCATGCATGTTTTTTTAACTGTTACACATTTAATTATTTACTGCTTTGAAGGAAATACTTCAAAGTTTATTTCCGTTCAAACATTTTGTTTTTTTCAATTACTTTATCAGGGCGCAAAAAATCTGGGGGACCTGCGGGAAATCTGGGGGCCCCCAAGCCCCCATGGCTACGCCACTGTTCGCCGTACCCTTGCTGTAAATTATCCGACGAAGTGTAGGTTACCCATTTCTTTAATTCGAAACTTGCCACGATATTTTCACATTTGGGAGATATGATTTTGAATTAAAGGGTTAAAGCCATACACACACACACACACACACCTACACACACACACATACACACACTCACACACTGATACACACATTTCGAGCTTGGAAAAACCAGAAAACTTGGGGAAATTATGAATAAACGAGCATTTCACAAGTTCCCTGAGACTGGAGTAGTCCCACAAGAGCGGTGTTGTCCGCCCCAAAAAATAGCAGCCTGAGAATCTTGATAACAAAGGTCTGCAGAAAAGGGTCGTGAACGTTGATTGTTTTGTCCAAACTACCATCATGTGGTCACCGTTCTCATGTCTTTTATTTATTTTTTGAACTTCCTATTTATGTTTTTTTATTTTTGTAGTTATTTTTGTTTTCTATTCCGCAAATCACGTGAGAAAAAAGTAGCACTTTTTCCCATTATGTTGCTTAAAGTTCTTAAGTATGGAGAAATTTTAAAGGTAAGGAGCAGTTCCCCCAAACTTATCTTGAAGAAAAAGCTAAATCATTCAATTTTCATTTTATTTCTCTTCAAAGTATCTTTAATTACTTTTTATGACTTTACGATTGCATCTTCAAGGTAAACCAAGCAGTTATTAGTGGTAAATTTCACATTTGAACAGAAAAAAAAACATTGTCACATGACTCCCAACAGCCAATCATGCAACTGGACAGTCTACTACACTTCTTCAATTTGGGATGACTGCTTCTGCCCTTTAAACTTTGACGCGGCTCTACAGACCAACCCCATCCCCTAAGAAACAATTTTTTTGCATAAGTCCTCCCGACCCTCTGGCAAAGGACCGTTTGAACTTAAGTTGACAAAATGAAAATTCTTTTAAACGAAGAACACCAGATGAACTAAAATTGTTCAAATTTAAGCATTTCGCATTTCAACCTTTCCCAAATCTTGATGTTTTGGGAATATTTCCATTTGATTTACAAACTTAGATCGCTTCGATTTTTCTAGATTTTCTGTTTCAGTCCACATAGCAACGCGTGAACATTCATTCGCTGTCAGAAAAAGCGAACAAATCAGAATTTAGGAAACTCAATGTAAAATGAAGTGATGACTTTTTCCACAGCAGTATTTGTCATGACTATTCATATTACCTTTGACTCATTGAAGTTACCCAATCAGAAAGCTTGTCATACAAATCCACATACTAATCAGAGCTGAATTTAGAAACTTACGTCATCACCCATCTGGCCTCTGATTGTACAGCTCAAGGATTGTACAATATAATAGCGCCAGTTCGATTACCACAAGCTTCATTGTACGCTGTGTGTTTATCCAGTAAAGGCTTCAATAACTACGGCATTTAACCTAAGAAAATATTCATCCGTATCTTTTTTTCACTGGAAATAACAACGTAAATACACACCAAGACACTTCGACATCGTATATATCATCAAACACAGTCTTTTTTGGAATCCTCAAGTCGAAAATTTGGAAAGAAAAACAACACAGCGTTCAAATAGTCATCGACGTTAGGACCAATATACCAGCACATAATCTTCAACACGTAAAGGCATCAAGCTCTGTGATAATACCAATACCAACAGTAATACAGTTAGCACCAACAGCATCGGCGGGCGGGTGTGTAATCCAGATTGTACACTCACCTAAATCTTTTCGACATCCCGAATGCCTCCAGCAGTATCACCTAAACCTGCTCCGCTTGTATGGCCAGAAGTTTGCATTAAGGGACAAACTTGCGCGGAAACTACGGCGTCAACGCTCAGCACATCAGGAGAAAACAAAATGGCTACCATCTTAAAGTTACACTCGGTAACCTCAACGAATAGGGCCTTGCGAAGTGGCCTACAAAATGCTTCCAATCTGTCACAGTCTTCCGAAAATTTGCCAAACGATATCTCCATCCATTGTCCACCGTTTATTGTTCACAACAGAGTATCTAGCAGCAATAGTCCTAAGTTAGACACCAGGAGCCAGCCTTGTAAATCAGAGAGATTAACCAACGATATCGACTTTGTTCTTCCTCAGGAATTATATCAGAAGTTATATGTAACACAACCAAACAGTAAGACTGGGGTATCAAACCCTGGAAATATTTCTTGCCCTTTTGTTCTCCTTGATTGCCGATCTACCAAAGCGTTTAGACAGAAACACATCGACGGTGCTCTGAATGTAAACTGCTCAAACCGTCTGTACTGTCGGCGTTTACGAGACGGAAAAATGTCTATTGCTGACTTAATTACGTCGGAGGAAGGAAAAGTAGTTCTAAAACAACCTTCTGAGAAGTCCAGGGAAATAATTGTATACGATGAAGATACCCAAGGAACCGACAATTTACCCACCACTCACCCAGTTTTGCTGGTTTTATCAAGGCTCAGAAAAGACGGCAGCCGCGCCAGTCTTTTGAAAGGTAGGCACATGATGTCAATTTTCTGTTAACATTTTTAATGTTTCATTACCATTGCCGTCAAAGGAGACAAAGAGAAATTTTGTGAATCTACTGCATTAATCCGGCTAGATGTCACCCAATATGTTTTGTATCGTGTGTTCATTACATGTTTATAGCGTCTAGCCTATCTGTATGTGATTTTGTGTGAACTATCAAAGGGCCTGTAGTTAAACTGTTCGGTGACTAAAAATTAAGTGAAGCATTTGGACAGGCGTTTCGCTTGAGGGAATGTAAAATCGAAAAAAAAAATACTTCGTTTTGATAACGTTTTTGAAGGTGTTTTGTCATCCATCTACTTGTTGACTTGGATCGAGTGTTCAGTATGTTTCTTGTAATGTTAATGAATAATGTTTACATTTTAGTATGATTGCCCGGTTGAAATTGAGCACCTGCACGAACGCTGTGCGTGAACACTCAACATCAGCTAACACTGCACAAAGGTCGTTGGCGGGGAAGTTGTGATAACCATCTGAAAAGAAAATGAATAGGTCGGTTGCTTGCTAGGAGGAACACAAACAAATTGAACGTTGGAGTAATATGTAAATAATGTTTGTTTGCTCAAAATCTAAAGTTGAAAGATAAACAAAGATCTGTTGTGTTTAAGTGCAAGAACCAGTTGCAAAGTTTGCTCTTGGGGTAATGGAATCTTCCAGTTTTGGGGTCATTCCGGCGGGTCAGAATGTCGTTTGACTGCATAGTGAAAAACTGTGTAGGTCTATAGTAGTTTCCTTTGTACTGTTTTGTATAGTAGCGTGAAATGAACTAATTTCATAATTGACTTTCAAGGGAATTTCAGTTAAGCAGCCGACCCTAGGAAGTAGACGATTAGTTGCTTTGTTTTTTATGGCGTTTTCCAGACTTTTTTAAGTTTGAAGCAAAGCTTTTTGTGAAATGATATATTTTCACGTTAAAAATTTAATCTTTTCAATATTTTCACCATCAAACGGGAAGGAGAAGTTCAAAAATTGAGAAAAGTGACACAGTGTTTGTTTTGGAACTTAGTTGAGGACAAGTTGGAAGATCACCATAAAAATACACCATGTAGTACTTAGTAGCGTATGCATTCGTCTCCCAAATAACATTACCTACCAACACGAAATTGTTCAAAGGTGCCTACCCTTGCTGGAAACATTTTGTGGCTAGTTTTCGCATGCATAGGTTCTCCAAAGATTTCATTGAAAAAGTTCGTTCATGACTTTTCATCTGCATTTTGCATTTCTTTCTCCGAAGTGACGGTTTTCATACGGTTTACATAGTTTGAAAAGGCTATGGAGTTGTTAGCCGATTTTGGTGTTTCCAAGGTTATTCATTGTAACTGGTTTTTGTAAGTGTGATATCATTGTGTTGGTCCAGGGTGACAAAATTCTTTTTATTATTCTTCCCACGGGTGTTGATTCAATTGATCCTGTGATTGTGTGTCCTGAATAGGCATTCGGTTCTGCGGTCCGCTGGTGTATTGTGGGTTTATTACTCCCTCGCACGCTGTACAAAGACATGCCTGTACAGGGTGTGTAATGTATGTCGCAATCCTATGACTGTTACTATGAATAATATTTTATATGTATAATGTTTGTGAAAGTTTGGTCTAATTCTAGATGCTATTAGTGTTGCGTGGTTCCTCTTTACCGTACTCGGAATCCTCCCGCTTTCATAATGTTTTCGTCAATTTTCTGGTTCCTCTTCTGGCCGAGGCTCGCCATCTCATGTAACTTTTCTATCATATTTTTTTGTTTCTTCTCCAGGAGGTATCCAGGCCTTCGAACAGCGATACAGTGACATGTGTAATACTGATGAGCAAAACGCAAACCAAACATCGCTCAGCCCTCTCGTGATGACAATTAACACACAGTCGGGAAATCTAGACTCACCGGGTGTTGAAAACAGGCCCCCTCGTTCTGCCTCAATCGACGCCCCGATGGCACGCATTCTCCCATATTTGTACGTTGGAGGTGAAAGGGACGCTGCGGATGCCAGCGAACTCAAAAACCACGGTATTAACTACATCCTCAATGTCACTAACAAGATACCATGCTTCCACGAAAGGAACTCCAACTTCACCTACATGAGAATCCCTGTCCGAGATAACGGATCAGAGAATCTTCTGCTTTATTTTGACAAAGCTTTTCAATTTATCGGTAAGGAATTTCGAAATTTGCGGATTTTCTTAAAATTTTCAACTCTGGCTTCACTTTTTACGTGAACCTTTGTGTTTCTAATGCAATTAAATATAGCAATATGAAACAGTAAAAATCAGACTAAACATACTCAACGCCCTCTGTTTGCCTATTATAATGGGAAATTTGCGGTGATATGACAATTATGCTCAAAACACAGTTAAATTTGTCAGAAATAGTCAGAACACAAAGAGTGTTCAAGTCTTCAGAAAGTCGGCTGCGCTGCGCTGGCAATATTTTTGTGGTTTTTGGGAGTACATTTATAAAGTCATAAATGACTTTTCTGTAAGTGACGTATGCATCAAACGTGCTGTATCGGTAGCACGTCCACAATGTACATGCTACTGCTGTGGCTTTTGTACTGTACAAAAAGAACAGTGCGCAAGGTCATACCAGCAGCTGTTTACGTCGGCACTTAGTTTTCATCCGTTCCGCTCCCGTCGGAGTTATGAGAGCAATTAGCTGTTCATTCGAACAAAAATAGTTGTATGAGTCACGCGAGGCCAGCCTTGATTAGGTTTTCCTTGCAAGGCTGTGTGTTCTATATTTGATAACGCCGGTTTATTAATACTTGCAATCAAATGAACACGTCCACAGACCTTTAGGCTGCAGCAGTGCCATAGATTCCTTGCATAACAAGAAGGTTTTCTCGCTTGAGTTTACGTCAAATAGGAAATAATGAATCACACAGAGTACCGACGCCAGAGATACGAGCTTCCCGTCAGCTCCTCGCGCGTTTGTTGATAACCTTCTGCATTTGTTCACCAACAATTAGATCGAAATAAAATCAGGAAATTGCTTTCAATTTTGTTTAATAGAGATAAGAATTATGTTTTGTGGTATCTTTTAATTGTGTTCTTTATTAAGTTTTATGTGCAGTGTTCTCAAGAGGTATGAATCTTTGTGAGGATAGGAAGTTGGGACGGTACAATGGGAAATCTGAAGCAAGCGTAGTCTATCATGACAGGGAATGAGAGGCTGGAAAAGAATTATGTTTGCTTCTGAAAGAATGTTACTTGACGTGATTTCACCGTCAAAATCGATTCCTCATAAGAACTATATATAGTTCAGTGAATTCATTGTAGACGGAATAGTATTTTTCTCTTACTGGTTGTGTAACCGGTAATCACCAGTCCTTAAATATCCATTCATTCTTTCTTTCTGACAGAACAAGCCCGACAAAGGAATGGTCGAGTGCTCATTCACTGTCAAGCCGGTATCTCTCGGTCTTCAACAGTCGCTATCGGTTACATCATGAAGTATCTAAACCTTAGCATGAACCAGGCATACAACAAGGTCCAGGCATGTCGTCCCATCATTGCACCGAACATCAGCTTCGTTGGTCAACTTGCCAATTACGAGAAGATGCTGAAAGCAAATAATATCCCACAGAGAGTATTGGAGCCTGTAACCGGAGGTTGCGGTTTACAAGCCTCAAACAGCCGACCTAGTACACCTATCACTGAAATCGACATGGTGGAAACATAAAAGAGTGGATCTGTGGATCAATGGTGGGATTTCCTATCCTCACCAAACCGCCCCGAAGTTCATATGTTGGACAGAGAAAGTCCATGGTGGAATTACCCACTCTCACATAACCAGCTTCGATGAGCACATGTTGGCGATATCTTTATGTGGAACGCACACGCGTTTTTTGTCTCTTCAAAGCTTCCTTTTTTGTTATTGCGTCACCACTACCAGTTGCTTCCCTTGCCAAAATTTCACCGATGGAAAAAAGTCGTATTACATTTCCATCCCTCATCCTACGCAAATGCGAAAGCGCCGCAGTCACAGTGCAGTTGTAAATTGTTAAGTGGCAGACCGCTTTACTGTGCCCATTCCCTGGTAAATCTTCCGTGTCCACTTTTTATCATCAAAATCCCCTGGCTATTGTTCGCAATTTTCTTTCAGTTTCATTGGCGTTGTTAGTTAAGCAAAATTTGATAATTTGCCAGCTATATTTAGATGAAAAGTTTTAATTGTCTCCTGTCAGGAATTTATAAAACAAAGTAGCTCACTCTTTTGCCAGGGGACATGTTTCCATACAACTCACTAATATTACAAGTATTAGATTATTAACAGATTAAAGAGGTTTTCATTTGTCAAAGTAGTTCTTAACTCTCCTGATGTTTTGGGCTCAATTTAGTTTCCCGATTTTTTAAAGGCATATTGAAACGATTGTAATCTAGTACAAGCGCATGAATAAACACTTTATTCGTTAATTCAGGAATTACAAATGTCAGCAACTGGGTATATTAAGTACGCGCTTCCCAAAGAACTTACGAGAATATGTTACTTAGTGCCAATCTGTGTGATTTAATAACGAACAGCGCCGTTTAAACAAATGACGTATTTTTCTACAAAAACTGAGTTTTTCGGCGTGAATTTAATTCAACCCGTGGTCATATTATATGATTTTAATATCTGAGACTATTATAAATCACATCTTGTAGTTAGACAGTATTCAAACGACCAAAGTTAAGACATCTATTGGAAGTGCACTTATCCATGAATAAATATTCGATAAGTTTGTTCCACTTAAAAAGGTGGACAAGTTAACAAGATTTTCAAACTGCAAGACGTTGGTTCTTTTCAAAATAAATTCACATGCTAGAAGCAAATTAAGGGTCTAATAGTGGCGAGACGAAAATCAGGAAACAGAGTTTTTTAAAGGGTGGTTGGAGTGTGCATTGATGTTTGGGGAAAATGAAGTTGTCGCCCCTTTTATACGCGGGCTCATAAATCAATCAATGAAAATGATTATGTTATCAGTTTGAATTTTATTTGAGGAAAATTTTGTCATTCATCATTTCAGTAAGTTGTTGAAGACATCCAATTTGATTCTAAAAGTTCCTTTTCAATTTCGTTGGAAAAACAGTGAAATTAGAAACAGCTTTTATGAAAATACTTTGCGAAAGATTTTGGTCAAAAAAATCTCTTTACGGGTGTGTGTGAGAGAGAGAGAGAGTGAAATCCATGCTTTGAGTCTCATCGTATAACGAATTATGCTAATGCTTTTGAAGATTCAAAATGCTTTACCTATTCAGTGTTCCAATGTTTGATTCGTCAATGTAAAAAGTGGTGTTATTACACGAGCTAGTCATCTTGATATAAATAGTGGCGTTGTAATTAGACGAGAAAGGATAGGAGCTTATAATAACAGTTCTCTATGACAAAATGGCGTCCTTTTACCGCATGGGTGTTGCAATTTTTGCATTGTTTTCTCGCATAAGTGTTTTTTACGTTTCGTTTTAGTTTGTAAATAACCCGGTGGATACGATGCAATATGTACATGTGAACCAATTTTTTCTTTGGAAACTAAATACATTCCAAGCAACTCAAGAAGAAGTTAATAAGATAAAAAAAAAATAGAAAAATTTCTACCATGAAGTTTCTGTTACAGTATTCTTTTTCTAGTAGTCTGTTAAGCATAGTGTTTACTAACCATCCTTGCATTGGTCGGTGGGTTTGGGGTCGGGGAGGGTTCCGTCCCAAAAGCAAAAGAAACTTGTGTAATAAGACCACAAGCTGTTAAAGAGTACTCCCGTCAGGTTACATGAAATGGTAGCCTCTGTGAACTCGCAATTAGTCAGCCAGCTCCAATCGCTAAGAAATATTTTTAATATCATCATCCCTTTGATGGCATATTCATAGGACCATAGGTCGTCTGTGGTGAACCTTTCAAGAAACATTGACTTTGTATCGAAATTCGAAACGACTTGCTATATAAAAATCACTAAAGTGCCCTGTTAAGGTTAAGTTTCACCGGGAGATGTAAACGCCTCCTTAGTTTCACTGAAGTTTTGTGCATGGGAAAAAAATCAGTCAAAATTATTGCAGTGAACTGATTTAGAAACCGGTATATACTTGATTAGGGATAAGACTGTAGAGCTTCACACCTAGAGCAGTAGAAAAGGGCCCTGGGTGGCTAGGTAAAACCAGAGAGTTATAAGATGAGTCGTAACCCTAACCCCTCATCAAAACAAAGCTGTTTGGTGGCGGATATGTAGCTGTCAGATTTAACCTATTTAAAATGCCCTACTCCCCGATCAATTTCACGAAAAGTTAAGTTGATCGTATTAGTTGCCACTTCAAAATGTATATAGTGCAGAACCTGTGAAAACGATTTTCTAAAGGGCGGTCAAAGTTTCCTTCCTCAAGTGAGCCTGGAAAGAGTGAAAGAATAAGGCTACAACATTGGAATGATTTGTTTTTGAAAAGCAATGGGGACAACGTGACCCCTTTCGACGAGTACCTTCCAGTATTTACATTGTTGAAGAGAATATGGATGCATGAGCCGTAAGGAAGCATGTCCCATACATAGTGTCATTTACAGGTAGTTTAGCTCCTATCCGCAGGGAGGTACACCCAATAGCACACTGCTATCGGCTAATACCTTAAAGTAGCAACTATCATAATTTGTTTCATGATCGCTCATTACGGTTGTTATAGCTCTGAGCGCCTACCTTTAACGATCCTCGGGTTGCAGTGCAGAACTCATAAGTCATGGAAGGGGGGCAGAGCACATTTTGAATGGACAAAAAACAACAGTATTTGGACATTTAAGTTTATCACATTCAACCTTGAAAATGTTTTTTTTTTGGGGGGGGGGCTGACGTAAGTCCCCCCCCCCCCCCATTCATGACTGCGCCACTTTCGAGATGGGATTGCAGTCCCAATAATTTTCAGTTTTTATGCCTCTGACTACTACCGTAATTAATTTTTTTTAAAAATTCTTTGGGGAAATTCAGTAACCCAACTTGAATTAAAACGGTAGATAATATTAGACTGTCCCTTTAGAGGATTTGCTCTTACAAGAATTACGCGACAATATTTTTTTCTCCTCAACTGTGATATTTACTCGGTTTAACTTGCATATGCAGTACCGTATTGAAGCCCTAAAATATTATGAAAGATACTTAAAAGAGAATGAGAATAAAATGTGAGATTTATCTGTTGCTTCAAAATAAGTTTGGGCGACTGCTCTTGGCCATTACTAAAAGGAATAAAAAAGGAATGTTTTCTTCGGAAAGAATGTTATAATATCGTGGTTAGATATTTTGTGTCTCAATCTTAGATCGTGTCCAATTGTACTGTTTTATTCAGTTATTAGGCAACAGAAAAGAACTGCAACCTGCGCTATAACCGATGTATAGGCCTATGAAGCGAATGCGGTACCTATTTTTTCAGTAATACGGACAAACACTAATTTGCATACAGCTTTGATCACTTCAAATGACGTCATTTCTATAAGTGTATTGGCACGTATTTTTCCGTGTGCTTTACCTATAGGTTTGGTTCCTCGACGCCCACGCATTGCTGTTCTGGGAAAAACTCACGGTTACGAAGCCTGTATAGTTATATCATGCATAATTTTACGTATATCAACACACAGGGACAACAGTGAACCAATCAGCGAAATGCGGAAAGATGTACTACTGATCCAACCATTTATTAGGTTGCCTTGTATGTGGCAATTCCCTGATCATGTATGCATGCAGCAAAGATTTCAATGTCGATTAACTTTACAGGTCCTCGACCTACATCTCAAACGAGGGCAAGAATAGGAAGTAGGTTGAAATGAAGAGACGAAAAACCAGTAGCCATGTATGGACCAACATCGACCATCAATCATTGCCACAGCCCCTGAAATAGGGTATTTTGGAAGATCCATGCGTAACTTTATTTTATTGTCTGCCAAGTTTGGTTTAACATCAAATTAAACGAAGTTATTCCCTAGTTGGTAATCCAGCTGGAATACACCTTAAGACTGTATAAGCACTTTAGTTTAAAGGTTGGTTTCGCCGAACGGTCCTTTGCCAGAGGGTCAGGAGCACTTGAAAAGTATACTTTAGGACGTAGAGCGGGGCGATAGGGGTTAAACTTCTAAGCGGAAACTTTGGGACCCTTAGCGATGCATCGTCTCCCACATTTTACAGTCAGACAACCCTTTATTTTCCTCCTCAGCATCAGTTTGTGTCTTAGAACACTCAAATATTGAATGGCTCTCCAAATTAGGGAGAAACTCCATCTGTTTATACGCCTTGGACCCTTCCTTCATGACGGCGTTTTACTATGCTCAGCAACAGTAAAGAGCATATTAACACACTCACGATTTACCAAGACTCACTTTTCTTTAAACGCGACGCCAGGTCCTTGCATTGAAAATTCATTGATTTATCACAGGTTCCTAAATGATTATGTGTACTGTTCAATTTTTGGGGTGAATCCATCTTAAAATATATCTTAAGCTTAACTCTCTTATCGATCCCCGCACAACCACCCAGCCATGTCTACCTCTTTACTCTAACGGTCAATGCGTAATGTATCCATGGGTATTGTACACCGTTAAAAATACCTTAAAATTAAAAATAAAAAAATAGAGAGTTTCACAAAAATTACAGAAAAATTCTGGCAAATAGGTGCCAGAAATTTTCTGTAATCTTTATATTTCTCTTTTTATTTTTAACAGTGTACCGGAATTTCTGACATCTTTAGTTTACTAGTATTGTGTACTATATTAATTTATGTTAATGATCCGATAATGCCGCCAAAGTGCCAATGACATAATATGAAGTGTAAGCCCTTTCTTCCCATCCGTTTTAATGTGAAAAACACTCATCATCATGATACACTATGCAAGAATAGTAAGCGATACGTAAGATCTTATTAGCCTTGACAGTCAATTTGCCTTGCATTTGGAAATAAATTCGCGTTTTCTCTTCCACAGGAGTTTCTTTTCAGAGAGATTTTTCATCAAAGTCATCATGACCTAATCAGTTTCAGCGTCATAAGGAGCTTCAACAACATTGTATCCTGGAACAACTACCTCCGAGGTAGTACTTCCATGATTGTATTTTCTCCATAGTTTTCTAGATTAGGAAGATATTTGAATTTCTGCGAAACTTCCGATGTTCTGCCAAGTCATCGATCGTGCCGTTAACTGGTTAAGAGTTCCTCCTTGACCACTGTCCACTACAATGTCATTATCATTGGATTTTCCGAGAAAGAAATGTCATCCCTATAATAAATAGAAGTCTCTGCGAGTCAAGACGCATGAAGTGCACGAAGAGAGACTGATTCATAATGAACGCAACTCTCGGCGATCGATTAATTACCACCATGGAATGACCATTGATTACGTGTTTAACTTTCTGGTTAGAGTCTATACCTGTATGGACTATCAGGAAGACTGACCATGGAAGTACATCTCCGAGAAGTGGAAGCTCCCTGCTCCGAAGTAGTACTTCAATGCTGTGACGAGTTCATTACAAAGACGTATATATAGGGTTGACAGAATCATCAGATTTGGTGACCAAGCCTTAATTGTGTTTAGCACATATCAAATAGGAGATACCTGACGAGGTTGATAAATCATTGACCGGGTTCACGTTAGTAACTAGCACTAGTAGTCAAGGTATTCAAAAGGGGGAGAGGCGGCTATCAATGGGAATATTTTTTATGTCTGGGAAACGTGTAAACATGGGGTAGACAGGGTAAAATTACTACTTGTGTATGAACGGATGTAAAGGGGGTAAAAAGTTTTAGGAAACTTTTTGTCTAGACTCCTTGGTTGTGCGACTTATGAGAGGAGACAAGGCTTGGAGCAACCTAGTTGGTTGGAATACTATGCAGCAAATTCATTTTTTTCTAGATCAAATCTCTTAGAAGCCGTGCGATTTTTTTTTTTTTTTTTTTTTTTTTGGGGGGGGGGGGGTATTTAAATTCGCGCTAGGCAAACATTTTTTGTACTGTGAGTGCAGTTTTTGACACTTTTTACGTTGTGGGTTTCTACAGGGAGCGGTGGTTCCCTGGAATTGGTACCGATAGGGATCGGATGCCGTGCGTACCGGTAAGGTTGAAATGGCTCCGGTAGGAACTGAATGAATGCCATCATGGGTACTGGTAGGAAGGTAATGGGTATCGGTAGGACGGGAATGGGTATCGAAGCAAGGACAGTACCGGTAGGAAGGAAATCGGCATCGATAGGGAGGATATGGTTACCGGTAAGAAGGGGATGCCTATCGGTGGCCTGTAGTTACATGAGGTTTTACTGATCGGTTTTGGACCAATGGATTGGGAAGTAGGGCTGGCCATGGTCCATGGTGTTACTTTTTAGTTGCAGATCACTGGCTTGTTTTCCCTACTGTATCGCTCATGATGAGCACCAAGCACAACGGCGATAGGTTTATGTTTTTAGTCTTCGGTATCACACGACCAGGAGTCGAACTCCAGCCCTTTCCGCTGCAAGTCGGTATCGGTAGGACGGGGTAAGGTGTCAGAAGAAATAAGGGGATTGGGTAGAAAAAAGTCTCTCTCGAGTATAAATGATAGATAACTTTGAGCGTCTTCTGCCAAAAAATCATCAACACCGATTTTTAAACTATAGCTTGAAATTTCCATGACTCCGTAAATGCGCTTTTACTGTTGGCATGACCCTTAGCTCGGCAGTAATCTTAGGATAAATTGTAGACACAGTGCATGGGGACACAGTGCATGCTTGCGATTCACTCCGAGAATCCTAAAAGATCGAAAGATCTCAATAAACAGATAATGATTTACCGAATTTCTTATCGCAACATCTCTCCTTAAAGACACGCAATGGAGAGGTTTACAAGAAAGGCCGAAAGGTCAAAGGGTCAAAATGTAGTGGACACACTAAGGAAGTTCTGGCTGACAGTGCGCCACGCACGACGTTGCTGTGGTACTGTACCTGAGCGTCAGCTTTTTTTGTTTTTTGCTTTCCAGGTGTTTGCATACAAGACGACATTTGCAAATGTACAAACCCTTACTGATACACAGGTGAATAGACCCAAGCAATCATGTTTGCAGCCAGTTTTTTCAATAAACCCAACTGGGACTAATTACTGGTCGATTTGTGCATACTATTATGAAGATTGTTCGAGGGTGAGGGGGGGGGGGCATGAATGATATCAATGATGGCGCAAGGTTTTGCATGCATGTCGACAGCCTCATCCCTATCCTACAAGAACTCTTATAAAATCGTAATACACCGTAATACCGTATTTTATGGCTCAATTCGGTTTTCAAAAATTTGTAACCACATATTTTTTTTTAAATTATGCACAAAAGCAAAGCGCAAAAGACAGGACACCACAAAATTCAAAATTTTTTTTAACTTTTTTCGTAACTACTTGATATGAAACTTGACTTATCCTACTAATTATAAGCATTTCCATGTGTAATACCCTTAAAAAATTTCTTTTAGTTATCAACATCGACTCAATGAGCCCCTTTAATTGTGTTGTTCTTCACTGAACATGGGTATACACATAATCTGCAAATAAAATCATACTCGCACTCAGCAAACTGGGTTTGCTTCCCAGGTCGACTCATATCAAAGACTCTAAAAAGGAACCTACTGTCGTTGTGCGTGATGCTCCGCATAAGCAATGGAGTAGAAAAAACAAGCCAGTGAGCCACAACTGGAAAAAGGCCGTGGCCGGCTCCAGTGCATGACGGATCCAGGAATTTCCAGTGGAGGGGGGGGGTCTGCATGTGGATGGGACATCAAATGTACACTGAACGAAGCGCCACCATAGGTATGTCTGTTGTTTAGTCTCTGATGCCTAATAGAATTCAGGAAATGGGAAATGGGGGTGGAAGGCAAGCATCCAAATTGTACCATATTCTGAAATGTGACTACTACTATAGTAGGGTCGTAATTTGCGCGGAGGGCGCTGAGATTTTCGCCCTTTCCATATGTTTGGAAGTATGGAGCTTGTATTGCAGAAAAAGTTTGGGATGCTGGTTTGAACAGTTGGGGGATTACTGAAGAATTTGCATTTTCTATTGGCAAATCTGAGGTTGGGCGGCGACCAAAGATCGGTGTTGCTAAATAATGTTATTCAACGCCTACGTAATGAGGCTCTCCGACAAAATTTTGTGAGCTTATATTGGAGAAAGTATGGAATTTTATGAAAGAAAATTTATAAAAATAGCTCTGTATATAGTTAACGGTATCACTTGGTGATCTGGTGTCAAAGTGTAACAAATTTCCGATTTTGTATACTTCCAGAGCTCGAAAAAGTGAATGTGAAGGTATGAGCGAGGACTTCTGCTAAGGAATTTCAATTTGCGGCGCGCGAAGGGCGGAAAATTTTGCCTTCTTGAATCAAATAATGGCGAATGTGAGGCTTTTATAAGAGAAGATTGTATAGGAATTTTGTAATTTCATGAGTTGTTAAAACCACACAGTAGACTGGTCTCACATTTGGCAAATTTCCGAAGTTCTTCATTTTCAGAGCCCCCTGCCCGCTTGGGTGTCTAAGAAAAAGGGGACCGAGATGTAACATGGCGCAAATGTTTCAATATTTTGAGCCACTATGAAACTCCCAAGCTTTAAAAACATGGTCTAGAAAGTTTGGGTTATCATTACTTCAACGGACTATACGGTCAATCTGAATTTAATACCGGGTGTACTCTATTACCGTCACGCGATTTTAGGGGTGGCGCCAGCGGGGGACCAGGGGACCATGGCTCCAACGTCGGGAAGCACTGCCCCCCCCCCCCGTTGGGGAATGTCGGCGGTTTCGTCGGGGAAGCCTAAAAATATAAAAAATTAATAAAAAACCTACAAAGACTGAAGTTACTGGATGGCGGATGAACATATTTTTTTTGTTTTGGAATGCTTTTTTTTTATACATATCGATATTGATTTTCAATCACCTTTTCTTTGCTTCTTTATACCTCATTCCATGTGCCATTTCCTATCTCCCCCCTCCTCACCCCTTCCCGTAGGGGAAGGACGACAATTTTCTTCAGAGAGGCTTAAAAATGAACTTAAAGGACTGAACTTACTGGATTGATGATCATGAACTTTTTTATGAAATATTTTTTCTTTTGTAACGCTATTTCAATGCATATCTTTCCGCAAGGTCATGCCCTCGTTGTCCTGTTGTTGAGTAAATCCAATTTCGTCGGGGAGTCCTAAAGTTCATTTAAAGCCACCTTGTAACGTGACGTGTATGTTCAAATACGATGGAAGTAAAATCATTTATAATCTGGGGTTCGGGCAGTCACGTAGAAAATCTCATCTATTTAGCGGACCTTGCAATTGAATAAAACGGAGATTCTTAATAGAGACAAAAACACATGTATGTTTTCAATTTCGTTGCATAGTTTACCCCCGAAAGAGACAAGAACATTTCATCTAATTGTGGCAGTACCTTTAACTTGGTGATTTTCTGATCACTTACAGCAAGTTGGTTTTTTTGTACTGTCTGAGAGTTAGATTTTTTTAACAATTTTCTGTATTTTCTGCTTTTCAGCCCAGGAAATGCCACTTTCTGCTGTCTGGAGGTTCTCAATTTTTCAAAACTTTCTGTGCTTTGCACTTTGTAGTCTTTCGAGTAGAATTACATTTTTCGGACAAAAATTCAATT
The DNA here is from genome assembly GCA_037179385.1 of Holothuria scabra. Lineage (NCBI taxonomy): Eukaryota > Metazoa > Echinodermata > Holothuroidea > Aspidochirotida > Holothuriidae > Holothuria > Holothuria scabra. Next base: position 23,684,542 of record CM074180.1, read on the forward strand.
CCGCCCATTCCCAAACTGAAACGCTCCCTTGCGTCTGTGTCAATATATAAAATAAAAAGCTTCAAATACATCGGAAGCCAAACCTTTTCCTCAGGAAAATTTTCCCGAGGGCCTTGATCTGCATGTTGATATTAGGTAACCCTAACAAAACTACAGATCATCCCCTACTTGAATTTTCTTATGAGAAGATTAGATCCTTTCATAAAACCCCCAAATCTGTCCTAAAATTACAACCTTTCTCCATTGAAGCTTCAGATTGTTAAAAGTGGCAAAGTTTTCTAATTTTGATGAATACTTCGTAAATTAAATAACCTAAGCCAACTCTGTTAATCACCCCAACATTCTACCTAATTTTTCTCTTGAAAGCCATATCATGATAAAACCTCCAAATTTTTCGTTATAACCGTACCAAAAATCCAGATTTTCTTACATTAAATTCCAAAATTTCTCCAATAAAATGAGCTGTAATTTTAAAATCTTCGTTCAAAAAGGGAACAACTTTTTGGACAAACTTCTGGTGTCGTGTTGAAGCCTTAGTACATAGGCCTAGTACGATTAAACGTGTAACCCCAAAAGATTTTGAGTTGTCGCCTAAATACCGGTTTTGATTTTCCCATATGAAGGACATCTTCTTCAATAAATATCCCAACTCTTTGATGGTCCTCACGAAAGCCAAATTTCTTTCAAAAATTTTAAATTTTGTCTTCAAAATAAACTCAAGGTTTTTACGTATTTTTTGAAAAGAAAGCGAAACTTTTCGCGCGCTAAGCGCGCCTCAAAATCCGCTAAGTTGCGCCACACCAGCACAAATTCAAAACCTTTGTCGGGGCCTTGAAATGCTGCCCCCCTGTCGGGGAAATTCTGGCGCCACCCCTGCTATGCCACTACCTCGCCCTAGTTCCACGTGTATGCTGTATACCATGTTTCAAGGTGTGGCCAGTTTCACCCTCTAAAGCCTCCTCATTGGTCATTTAGAACAGCACATTCCTTAATATTTATTAAATTTGGCGCGTCACAATTTTTTTTACCAATGAGGGGGCTGCGTGTGCTTATCTCCTCGAGACATGAAAGCTCCGAACCTACAAGTTTTGGTCACACTCACACATTGGTGCAGCAGACTTCAGACGACGAGCACCTAAGTTAATCTGTATGAAGTTAAAGTTTAATATTTCTCTCTTTTGCCGGCTTTTAATCAGTTAATCGAACGAAAAAACCCGCCAATCATCTTTAATCAGAACTAAATCTTCTTTTCATCTGTTTATGCATATCTGTACTCGTATCGCTTACCCACTCTGCAACATCCCCGTACAAGCCTTCGTATCAACGACTGGCCCTTTATCCGACAGTGGTCGTAGCCCCACGTATTGACATAGACACACATGCGATGTCACGAACAGCGTTACCAACGGCCGTTGGCGGAAAACGCTAGATTTAGCATTTGTCATTGCGCAACGTGTAAACAAAACGGGAATTTACCAAATGATACGGAAGAAAGATACATTATATCATATAATTAATAATATAATTAACATTTTTAATTTTATTGAAGAATATGACACAAAAATAGGTAATCAGATGATGTAACAACTGTATTTTTAAAAAGTAATTAGACTTATATTAAGGCCTATTCAGGCCTATACAATCCTACGAGAAGTAACGTGAAAAACAAGACTGAGAGTTCAAAAGATAAAAGGAATATATTTCAGTCGAAATATTCAAATTAATAGATTGAAAATAAGTTTTAATTACAAAGGTCTATTTACAAGCTGAACATATACACATTCAGAAGAAAAAAAGTAAATATGTTTACTATATTTACAGTATGAGTAATTAAACTTGCCAAGCTTTTTAAACAAAACCGATTAACCTTTCTCTAAAAAGAAAGTAATTTATCTGATTTCTCTGAATTTTGTCGCTTAACAGCCTTTTCAGATTTATTTTCAATATAGGGAGTTAGTAAAGGTGATGGTTGGTCGCGAAATGAAAATAGCTTATATTATGTATTAAAGTCAGTATGGTAATGGTTTATTTCATTGTCCATTGGAGGAATAATCCATTGTGTTATTAATTTCCCAAAAACTATAGGCCCTAGACAGTTAAATGAGGCTTTAAACTTTAACCAATTGTTAGAAACTGAGGCGTAAAGCAGCTTTACGCTTCATTTTTCTAACCAATTGGTTGAAGTCGGCCGGTCACCTGGTCCCGGCCTTTTTTTCAATTGTGGATCACTGGCTTGTTTTCCCCATTTCGTTGCTTATGTTGAACACTAAGCACACTTGCGGTGGTTCCATTCTCTGGTTCGTTAAGTCTGTGGTGTTGGTATGACCAACACGAAAGGTCAGGAGACCAGGAGTCCTACTCCTGACCTCCCTCCAGACTGGAAGTCGGATGCTCTATTGACTTGACCAATTAATGTAATTATTGCTGTAACTTTAGGGCAATGTCATAAAGTTCTCGATACTTAACTAGCTATTCTTCAACGTCGTTTGAAGCCAACTTTCAGGCATTTATTTCACTAACTTCTTTTTATAGTCAGTTGGCGATATTAAGAGGTACAGTCATAGGTGCTGAAGTCACGGTTATATGAACATATCCGTTCTACGAGGGTTAATTAGGCTCATGACGTTATGTTGGTAATAACTGTGCGGTACAAAAAGTTGTCAACGGTGTTCCTTTTTAGTTTTTTGTAAATAAATGACGTAACGGTGATGTTTTATTCTCCTGTTGCGAGTAACCATTTTGTAACATAGCCTATACATTATCATAACATAATTCTGCATGCATGATTTCAGCCTCCCACAAGGAAGAAGGAAGTGTCATTATCATTGATAGTACATATGTTGTGACAAGGGGATGCCCTTCATAGCATGTTGTTGAATATGTACTCCTCATATGACGAAGAAATATATATCTAATTGGTATTACGAATAAAGTCAGGTCTAGGTGGAAGAATAATACACGCCTGTCAAACAGGCCAGTTAGTTGTTAGATGTGGGTTTGACGACACGCATAAACACTTACCCCAACTCTCACCCCAAACTGCAGTTCTTGTGGTATAGTAAACAAAATTTTCAATTGGCACAGCTCTTTGATTGACAGCAGGTTAAAAAAACGCAGAGTTGCTCATATTACACAGCATGTGCAGTACTGAGAGTATTTTTATTACACACTGAGGTCTTGTATACTCACTCGGAAGCAATAGACTAAGATTGTGTCTGGATGAGGATGAGTTTAACTGTGGGAGGGACTTAAAAGGCCAAACCTCTCACTCCAAACTACAATTTTGGTACCCGGGTACTGAAATTCTCAATTGGCTCAGCTCTTTGATTGACAGCTAATTCAAACAATGCAGAGTGCCAAAGCTTATATTACATGACTGTACTGAGAGTGTTTTGATTACATGAATTTGTTTTTTTATACTCAACCTGAAGCAATAAACTGAGATTGTGTCCGGATGAGGATGAATTTCAGACAATTGTGGGCGGGGCTTCAGTAAGAAGGTTAGGAGAATTGGCACTGTTTGGGGTAAGAGAACTGGGTCTTTAAGTAGGTTAGGAGAATTGGAACAGTTTTGGGTGAGAGAATTAGACCTTAGATGTCGTTCATCCTCAATGCGGTGAAAGTCTTTCCCCAATCAGTTCCTCTTATGAAAGGCAGGGAACTTGAAAACGGACTTAAACTGCACTGGTATAGTCACATTCTATAATGACCCCCCGGCCCAGGGGAAAGTATAGCAAAGTATAGTCCCGTGCAGTGGCAATAGACGGCCTTTTTACCGTATATATGGCAATTAATTATGCATTTTGAATCGCTGGTTGAATGAACTCTTCATACAGTCATAATAGCCAAAATATGACCAACTTGAGAAGTGACTATATCAATATAGCAAGTCAAATCCAAAAGTAAATATTCCCTTTTTGCGTCTGCAATGCCGTTCGTTCCTAAAATCGTTTCTAAACCGTTAAAAGTAAACGTTTAAAACGAAATAAAAAGATATTTGTGAAAAAGATACATTTGAAAGCGGAACTGTAGCTTGGCAATCTCATGAAATTATCACTAAATTTCAATAGGTAGTTCTCGAGATCATGTCAGCATGCAGATAAACTTACTAAATTTGTCACCTTGAGTCAACTTGAAGGAAGCGTGATGAGTGATATCATCCAGTCCTTAGGTAGCAGTGGGTAATACCCTTTCTTTGAGTTTAAGTATATTGTTTTGGTTTTGAAACCAACTGTATGGTTAGGCCTAAGTGTGTGCTCACTTTATTTCCAGCCATTTTGACCCTAGTGACTAAAAGTAATGGCCACAAAATGAGTTATAGCCATTGTCTTTCTGAAATAATTTTTTTCGATCCTCATGTGAGTATTTGCCTCAGTTATACCATGGAAGTCCGAGGATATACTGACAAAGCTAAATTTAGTAAGGGGGCTATTGCGGATATCTATTACGTAATATAGCTCCATGGTTCACTGAGACGGAGGTTTTATGGCTTTGTTTCAAACAAACTTATTGCTTTACGTCGGGCCGACCACGGTTTTTTCAGTTGTGGCTCACTGGCTCTTTTCCCCTACTCTGAAGAATATCATAGCTTTCTGGCCAATCTTTTCAGTTTATGGTTGTTATGTGTTTCCTGTAAAGAACTATTTCCCAATTTCATATGCTTTTCAACACGAAAATAGCTGAGACCGCGGAGGAGAAACTTGCACTCTACAACTGCAAAAGAGTTACCTAATTTACCGTACTCTTTGAATTCACTCCGTTAGAGTCGCGGTCTTATTTCACTCCAAGAAAAGTAACTGAAACTCACTCCAAGAAGACTGAAATTCCCTCCTATAAGAGCGAAAATTAACTCTTTAGAGTGTTCGTCAGGTAAAATAATTCAAAAATGTATATTAAACAGAATGAAAAATGGATTCTAACAGTCCAACATGCTCCAATGATCTTCATAGGGCATTCGTGAGAAGTGTTGTCGTATGTTGAAGTGTATTCCCTTAAATTAAAATGGTACATTGGGCAATAATTTGTGATTTCAAATGTTACTACGTAATCGAGTTTAAAGATTTTTTTAAACTTTTTTTTCCAATTCGATGTCAAATGACGAAGGTTTTCCCCGTTCAATCAAATTGAATCTTAAAATGTTTAGGGGATGACATGTAAATTTTTAAACCACGCAAACTTGACCAATAGTACTCGGCAACAATTATGGAGGGCTTTGTTTGCTGCTATGTGCCAAAAACACTCCTGAAATCTGTGTTTCGAGTATTAAGCAATCATAAAATCACCTCTTTTTAAACTGGAAATTGACGCGACTTTTTCTCAGAATATCAAAATAAGATTTAAAACAGTTTAAAGAAAACTGCTGAAGGTGATCAAACGTGAGTGAAGTGCATTGATTTGTGATATGTTTGGGCAGGAGGGGCTCAGTTATCAGGGAATATACCTTATTTTCATAGTGATTCACACAGTAACACCGGAACACATGTGCACTAAACATTCCCATGTATGTTTTAAGACTGGTTCCTGTAGGCAATCCATCAAGAGTGAAACTTCGCTCTTTTGGAGTGAATTTCCGCTCTTTTGAGTGACATAAACAACTTTCATTCTTTAAACGAGTGAAATTTCACTCCTTTTATTTTTAGAGTGTGGTTTATGTGATGTTTTTTCGTCTACATGTGCAACCCCCTAGCCTCCGCGGCAGCGTCTGTCTTTTTCCTGTACCGTACTTGTTCTGTCTGATACAGAAGCAGGGTTAACCCATGCATGCTCCCTGGATAGGGTATAATATTCCTACAAGTGGAAAATATGATTACCTCTTTCGTTAGTAAATACAGAACCATAAAAAGAAAATGGATGCATTGCTAAAATACATCGGAATCCAATTTAAATCTTAACCTTTTTTGAAGGTTTGCGATTTCTTTTCAGCATAAACCGTAAAATTTCAAGTTTATCAATTTTGTCGGATGTAACATTTAGAATGTCAAAATTCTTCGAAGATACAGTGCTGAAAAGATCAAGCGGATATAAACCTAAATAACACTGAAAACAATTGTCGTAAGTGAATTGGAGAAATGTGAACAGCGACACATTCTTCAAAGGTCACACTATGCCATTAAACAGCCTGTATTTTACATAAACATTAACTATAAACAAATTTCTTACTAGAATACCTAGAAATTATATGATTACAACTCAACTCTCTTGACTACGGACGTCATTTCCGGTCGTTGCTCGGATTAGAAATTAATAAGTTAAATAACAGTCTTTTTACAAGGTATTGAAACTATAATGAATACCCAAAATCTGTAATTTACTAAGTATACTACTGTACGGCTTAGTCATCATAAACACAGTTAACGAGATCCACCCATACCCTGGCTGAGTGCCTGAATGATAACTTTTAATGAGCCATCAAAATGGTTTTCAAGTTGAGTCGGCAACTGCCTTTTTCAGTAGTGGCTCACTGGCTTGTTTTTTTTTTTTTTTTTTTTGAAGGAACGCTTTATTTCAACCTTCAAATACATATAAGCAAACAAGTATGTACAGAATTTTAAGAAATAAATATAATATTTACAAGTATTTACAAGTATACACCTTGATTAATTAAACTAAACACTCCATTATACAATAGCTGTAATTTGCATAAACACCACGGCACTAACAAGCAATGATCATTTTATCATGGCAAAGGAAAGCTCACTGGCTTGTTTGCCCCACTCCATTGCTCATGCTGCGCCCCTAGCAAAATGACAGTAGGTTATGTTTATAAAGTCTTCGTTATGTCCCGGCCAGGACTCGAACTCCCGACCTCCCGACTGCAAGAGATCTTACAGAGATCTGTACAAGATGCGGTAACTCTCTTCTCTGACTGACCCGCGCCCTATTCTGTGTATTGAAAAAACTCTATGACACAGGGAGGCATCTTAAAAATGTATTTCCAGTCCCCTTTCTCATACAAGTCCCTTTCTCGTATCCTCTCCTGTGACCTCTGTGGGGTCTGTGTTCCTTCCTTTTTTTCCTGCCACTAGAAAAATAATAAGAAGATTAATAAGAAGGGAGTTGCCAGGGCTGATATAATAAGCATGACATGCATTTTTTCTTTAAAGGGGATATGTATTTCTGAAATTGTGGGCCAAAGCTTTCAAAACACCATGGTCATTGTCACAATAGTCAAGCATGCTCACGCCAGAGACACGGTCATATCCAACAAGTCTTTGGGTGTGGGGGTTAAACTTTGTCGGAATTCCTACATGTTTAGTGTAATAGAAAAAAATGCAACTAGCAATAAATGAAAAAATCACATTGAGTCATTTTCTTGGCAAAAGGTTGATATTTTTTTGTGTAATTCGTAGGCTATTCCACAACGGGTCTTTTTGTAAGACTGGGTAGAAATTAGTGATCAATATACATGCCTGGTCCAAGTAATCGGAATTCGATGAAATTATGAAAGATGAAGCTCAATTGGCAATACAAATAATATGTTAATTATTCTTAATCTCATGGTTTCTTTTTCAGGCCCGGAGTTTTACAACTTTACCGCACGGTATAGTCTTAAATAAAAAAAAAATAATAAAAAACAAAACGGTGATGGAACCCCAACCTTTAGTGTAAATAACATATGGTTAATTACATGCTTGGATCATGACTTAAAAATTTCTGTAATGGTTCAAGCTAACTATGTGATGCGTGTTTCCTGTGAGATGTGTAATGATTACGTCACGGGGTTAAAGGATTACTTTTGACATTCATGAACCAAATGAAGGATGTATGTCTTATGACTTCGTATGACTATACCTTCAAAGAGGTCTTTGCTAACTTTGAAAAAAGGAAATGAAGACGCAAGTTTAAAAACTTATTAAAGCGTGTTTTTGGTAAAATTTGTGATAAGTTAGGTACTTTTTGTCATTCCAAAGTGTATTATATATTTTGTATTACATTGTAATTCAATTGCAGACAACTCTGAACCAATTCGAAATTGCTAAGTTGCTTTTAAATTATAATTTTTCGAAACTGAGAAAGTCAGTCTAAGTGGAAACCTCATAAAGCTGTACACCGTTTGCCCCCCATACCCGTCTTAAATCAGCCCACTTTCCGAACGTGAAATGTCAAAGTTCGTCTCTCCTTAATATCGTTATTAAGATAATTTTAGATTCTTTGTAAAACAAACCTTCCTATTTCAATGAAACAAACAACAACTTCCCTTTTCCAGATACACATTTTGATTGATAACATCTTTGGTGTAAAATTTCAAGAAGCGAATCAAATGATTCACTTTAAAATTATGTGTACCAAATAAAAGGCATTAAATACGAACTGTATAAAAGGAATTTCTTGATTGGTTGTTGCCATTGTATTGTATCGATTGTATTCTTTGTAAGGTTGAGGGATTAGATTAGGAATTATAACTGTCGTTAGCCAATTATCAAGCAGTGCGCATCGGCTAATAAATTTCTCGTAACATTGAACAACAAACATTTGTTCAAATAAAATCATTGCAGGTAATAAACACTGTTTAGACCGTATCTTTTACAACCAAACACTGGCATATTGTTACCCAGTGTCAGTTCAGGGAGGTGTGATTAGACCTAATCACACCTGCCTGGTCAGTTTAAACTGTTATTATGCTCACGCATTCCCCGAACTAATTTTGAAGCCTCAGTTAAATCTCACAGATTTTCTCTTACACTGTCCAAAGAACGTTTCCTTAGAATTTTGAACATAATATGCACGAAAATTATTCTTGTAAAATTGCTTTTTCTAAAGTCCTTCCAATCCTCTGGCAAAGGTACACACGGTTGTGTAATAAATTTACACAACATGTGTATAAATTACACAGTGTTGTGTAAATTCTACACATGTTGTGTAATTTTTTTACACAACCATGTGTACTTACTACACATTTGTTGATTGGTGAACTAGTCACACAACGTTGTGTAAATTCTACACATTTTTTAGAGTGTGTTATTAATCACACCTCCCTGGTCCGAAGAAGCTATGGACAATACGTGACCAACCTCACGGCCCTCTGGCCCTGTAAATTGCAACAATTATGTGAGAAAAATAATTGTCACATGACTCTCAAGAGCCATTTACAAAACAGGAGAGACTACTACACAATAATCCAGATAAGTGTCATCTTTAAGATAAAAAATTACGTTTTAAGTAGCACCATCAATGCATGTACATTTTTTTACCACCCAGTTTAACCAATGAAATCTGAGAAAACTTTTTTCGAACAAGCTATCAGAGTTATAAATGATGCATCGTTTGGCGAATAATCAAATCTTGATTTACAAAACATTCAATTTCTTTCATTGACAAATTGATAACCTATATTCAATATTAATTTTGTATATTTTGGATATTTCTTCCCTTATTTTCAAATCATTTTCGAGGTATACGTGACGAGAAATTTCCGTACAAATATATGCAAAAATAATATTCTCTTTAAGCTGGATATTGGGTAGAATTTTCGTTTTAATTTCTTTTACAAACGCGGATAGCAATTTTGGCAGTAACAGAAACAGCCTCCAACATTGCTACAAAAGTTCTATCGACAAACTGCAACTTTTTCAAAACATAATCCGGTTTGATAAAGAACTAGCCAAACGACACTGGCTGATTTCCCAGAAATCGCTCCCTTACCAAATGCATATAGCGTGATGTCTTTAAATAGAACAGCCAAAAGAAAACTTTCATCATAACAAAGTATAGGTGTTCTATTACAGGTTTACGCAACAGATTAAATGTATTCCTCTTTCGAGCAAAAGTTGACGCGGTTCTGGAACTCCCCAAAAGTTTAAAGGATAGTCCATTTCTACACCTAACCCCACCCCAACTTTTATTCAAATCAATGGGTCTGCATGTATTGTAACAAACGAGAAAAATGAGTCCGGAGAGGTGTGGAGGAAATTCTGTCAATGTGTGGTATTCCAAAGATTTTTACCCGTTCTCAAATGATATTGGCTGTACATAAGTTACTGACACGATCATAACAGACTCTAACCTAAGCTCCGGCTTGGATTGCTTGGCACTTTTGGGAGAGAATTTAGCGAGAATAGAGGTTGACCAATAACTTTATATTTGGTAAATGACTTGACGCGATATAAGTTTAACTGTGCTGCGATTACCATACTGCCTTACAAGTTGCAACCGTATAGAATCAAATCTTAGTCGTATTTATACAGAGGGGAGAGAGCTTGCGTTAAAAACCCTATTCAACGAGCAGTGGTCCTATTTTACTTAGTATTATTACAAATGATGGTAAGTTGTACATCACAAAGAAGCTTAGTAATATCTCCTTCATCCCAACCCCCCCCCCCCCCGTCATTTCGGGTGTATAATTTAAGATTCTGATCCACCCCTTGACAGAGGCTGTTTGTTGTTCCATAATGATATGACCGAATGACATATACTATAAAACATGAAAAATGTTGTACACACATGTATACTTAAAGGGGATAACTTAAGCCTTTCATACACGCCGAGTAGTTGACGACAAAGACTGAATAATAACTCTGTGTATGCAGTTAACCTTCATAGAAGTGTCTTTACACCCATGCTGAAGTTGTCTCTAATGATTTTCCGAACTCAGTATTATGTTTTAAGGGGAATTCCCCAAAAGCTGCCTCTTACAAAAAAGAAGCAGTCTGCGTGATATGAAAAACTCTTTGAAGAGTCTACTAGCTTCTTTTATACTCACTTCCTTTCATATTCGCGGACACACCCATTTAAGCAATTCTATATATAAAAATTGCGGATTTGAAATGTACCCTCGAGTGTCGTGATCCTGATCCAACCCTTAACAGAGGCTGTTTGCTGTTCTATACTATAATAATACGCCGAATGATATATACTATAAAACATTAAAAATGTTTTACACACATGTATTCTTAACGAGAATAACTTAAGACTTTCATACGCGCCCGCAGTAGGTGACGACAAAGACTGAATTCTGTCTCACCTTAATGTCCTTTACAATTAATACATATTACATTCTCACAACATGGAGATACCATAAAAGCAAGGGATGATAACATTTTTGCAAAACGAAAGCAATTTAAAGAAAATATAGTTACACGATAAATAAAAGTTGTCTAAAAAGGTAGTAGCCTACATACAAGTCTGAAGTGTATGCAGTTACCTTTATAGAAGTGTCTTTACACCCATGCTAGAGTTCATCTTTAATAATTTTTCGAACTCAACATTCTATTTTTAAAGGGGAATTTCCCCAAAAGCTGCCTCTTACAAAAATAAAATAGTCTGCGTGAAATGAAAAACTCTCTGAAGAGTCTACTAGCTTCTTGACCCTCACTTCCGTACATGTTCACGGACACACCCATGTATGCAATTCTATATATAAATTGCGGATTTGACATGTACCCTTGAGTGGCAACAAATAAGTTAGTTCGGTAATTCGTTACCGCATTGCATTGTGGGACACAGCGTTGGATATACAAACTGAGCTGAGCAAGAAGCGTCCAGCGTTCTCTTGTTTTCGTCAGTAAGTGCATACAACACTATCTGTCTAGCCAAGTTGCATGAAATTAAAATTCATTTTGTTTCCACAAAAAGACAATTAAGACTCAATCAACTGCACTGAACCATACGTAAGATCCCTCCATGTATTACAGAAGAATGATTTCACCAAATTTTTGTAAACTCATTTTTGGGGGAATGCGTGTTGTAGGTGCGGGATTGGTTTGTTTGTCCGGAAGATTTGGAGGATGTGCGCATGCACATAGCCACCAAAACGAATTACCGAACTGGCTTATTGCCTACATACCCTTAAATTGCAATGACGTAGAGAGTCAAGTTCTTTTCATCTGTTCATGGAGTGTATGTTAACCACGTGATTAGATCGAGAGGATGAAAAATATATCGTTTAATACAAAACAGGAATTCCTGCTGGTGTAATTTAACGCTTATTAAACTAGTTGAGTGTTTCACTTCCAGATGATGGCATTGTAGGGACTACAGTTTGTACGACCAATTCAACTTTGATTGTAATCATGATTACACCTTAAAGTAGATCGCGTCCCCACTGGAGCGGAGTCCAAATGGGTGGGCTCTCGGCGCACTCTTCGATGACCAACGATTTTTGACAAGCGATTTGTTTGTTTAAATGTGGAAAATACGCTTTGCAGATGCTGGAAAATCGCATCGCATCTGCGCATCTAAAATTCATATTTTCTAAGGGAATGATCCCCACCCCCAAACCCCCGTCGTGGCTTCGCGCCTTCCAACCTCGCTCGTCGAAGGCTTTGACCGATGGTGTGTGCGCCCTTCCTCAATATTCTGGATCTTCGCTTGTCCTTCCCGCCTGTCTGCCTGTCACTTGTTGAAGAGGGGTGAAATACACCCCTTAACTTCGGCTAAATTTAGTTTCCGCTTGGAGCGAACAACGCTATGCTTCCTGCATCGAATAATTTTCATATATCTCTTGACTGAAGACATTTCACGAGGAGTGGAAGACTTTGAGTAAAAAATGTTTGCTTTGAACTTTTCCCTGATTTGGCAAAAAATATGACCTGAGTTTTGCTTTCAAAACGGTCTGCACAAACTTGTGTCCTTAACTCAACATTTTTTCCGGTGAGTGCCGTACCAGATCATCAAAATCCTTCAAATGTTATCTTCGAAAAGGGGAATGTGGAAACCACGACCTATACATATGCATGTACCTTCGATATTTCCATTATTGGATAGAATTATGTGCAAATGAAAATGTCCACACCGAGAAGACTTGCAAGTTGTTTACAATTTTTTCAAAATCCCATTTCATGTTTAAACTTTTTATGGACTTTAATGGGCCTTAAGGTTTTCGAAAGGGGTGTATAGTGACGGTGGGGAGAGAGGTAATAATAATAATCAGGCCTTGAAGGGCAATTGCTTTACGACGCTAAGCGACCACGAATGTGGGAGAAGCCGTTGGCTTATGAATTACAACTTCACGTCGGGTGTCGGGTGGCAACCAATTCAACAATTTGTTTGCCACCGCCTTTAACCACTCGGCCATAGAACCGGTCTCAATTTACCCATAATTATCAGGTACTGGCGGCAAATATTTTGTACGGTATATGGTAAAAGGGGGGGGGGGGCTTGGATCAACTGATAAAACCAAACTTGCTGTCTGCATATTTATCACAAAGCCGACGGGATGTTTGGGATGGGAAAATTAGGCAATTTATTATCAGTTACGTTTTGCGTGTGCCGTAAAGTCATTGGTGCATATTGAAAAGAGACCGTTCCCTGCAGCTCAAAAAATACATTAATCGGCCTTCTCATATACTTGCAGTGACATGCTTCGCTTTCCTCGAGTCAATTGCAAGTCTTGGTGCCCTTCTTCAGGTTCACTAGGTCATTAGTCGAGTCAAATGGATAAGACTTATTCCTGAATATTGTTGCGGTCATTGTCCTTAAACTATGACCAGAAAGTTGTGGCAGCTTCCCTGCTGTGATCAACACATGCTTTAACATCAATAACCTGTCCTGACATTATAAGACAGTTAATAACATCGACAGTTCATTAGATCACAAACCTGTCAGAAGAATTGGTTACTGCTGCCGGATGTACACAAATTCGCCACACAGGAATTTTGTAATAGGTCACTTGAGTGGTGATAAGTCAGAAGGCTTTTTCATATACACTGTAATTGTACATGAGGGTCACACCACTGTAGTCAAATCCAACAGAGAAAAATAATGGACGAATAATTACTATAAAAGAGTGAGAATGACTCATTTTCGATTGAAAATTTTGACTCCAACTTTACAATGGTGCCTACTAACTTTACTCTGGAAGAGTGGTTTGTCACTCATGGGTTTCAAAGAATACGATTTTCGTAAATCATGTGATTAAAATTTATAGTAGGTGTACATTTTGTATGTATTCTTTAAGTTATGCAAGCTTGCTGCTTGATTGAAATTTGTGTGAAACTGCATATGTTTAAACAATATCCAGGTTATTAAGGGGGCATAACTTAAACATTTTCCGTCAGTCACCTGTACACAGTCCTTGGTTTGACCCGGCCGAATCCTTCCTTCCAAGCAGTATTGTTCCTAAAATTTGAAAAAAAATGTACTTGTTTGGTCCAGAAACGAATATTCGCCGGTTGCCATTATCGCCAAAACTTGGTGCCGATTAAGCAAAGGACAAATTTTCACAGTGAGATTTTGTCACTTTTGTAGAAGTTTCGTGCAGCTCATCGCTACCAAAAAACTAACGTCTAACGGAGGGGCGGCAGCCTGAGGGGATCGCCGCCACGTACAAAGGCTCTACGTAGGCTATCCGCTTACATGAACTCTTCTGTCATGTTCAGGTGATGAGTTTACTCCGATACCGTAACCTCTTATCGGTCAGTGCACCCATTAATTGTAAGGGACAATCCCGGAGAAATATTGCAAATAAAACCAAAAAGTTACAAGACACAGAAATAAAATATCCGGTTTAAAGGATGATACAAGGTAAATTATTGAATTAACTTACACTATAAACCGTGACTATTTAATGAGCATGATAATATTGAAAGCCTGAAGTCCGTATTTGAAGTTTGAACAACCCCCACTGCTATTAGTATTAACGTTTGTCATAAGTTAACGTTCATAATGATAAACGAAAGTTATGAAACAGTTCCTTCTTTCGTTTGTTTTATATTCAGATTATATTCACAAGGAAGCACGTTCCCTTTTCTACGAAACGTTACATTTTTTATTATCCTCGTCCAGTGCAGAACGTGGATGTAGGGTGCAATAAAACTGTTTCTAAACGGAAAACGTAACAAAATAATAATAGATGTAATTGTATTTTGTCATCCACATGCAGATGACGGTAATGATGTTGACTTACTACTTAAAAACGGCCGTCCAATAAACTTCACGTCTGGTTTACACAAGGTCAGATCATGAAAACGGTAATCTTACATTTCTATGAGTATATTCAATATTAGCGGGCAAAAATGGAAAGGGGCATAAATCCTTTAAGCACATATACGATTTTATAAATGTTCATAAAACAAAGACGGCAGTGTTAAAGTAAAAACGGGGGAACAAAAGATAAAAAAAGGAAAATTAAAAGTAAACTTGTTCCATCTGCTTTGTGACAAAGTGGAGAGAAAGGTGGGAGATGTGGCTAACTTTAATTCCTTTAAATAGAAGTATAGATCAAACCCAAATTTATTTAATCTTTTAAAGAGAAACATATTCTAAGCGTTTTGGTGATATTTTCATTCATTTTTCATGTTCTGTTTCCGAGATATTAGCAATTGAAGTTGACACATTTTCGATAAAGAGTGAATTTGAAGCAAGCAAGTGTGACGTCACGGATTTACATTGTTGGTTAATGTTTTGTTTTTATTTATTCCATCCTATAATTTTGACCTTGAATTGATTAGGGATGCCCTAATCCAAAAGTCATATCAAGTTTTTAAAATTTCGTTCCCTTCAGGATGCACTAATGGTATCAATAGTTTAATTGCATAAAGTTGGTGGTAAGTTGTAACTTGGGAAAAGCAAAACATTGGCCAACAATGTGAATCCATGACATCACGCCTGCTTGCTCAAAGTTCATTCCATGTAGAAACCGGCGTTTCCACATTCACTTGCTAATATCTTTTGTACCAAACACTGGAAATGAATGAAGATTTCACCATAATGCTTATACTATTTCTCTTCAAAAGCTTTCCCCAGATTGTTTAGAGTATGTTTTTCTTCAGCATACACATATTTTTTTTTTTCTGGACTAATATTTTTAAGTTGAAGATTTTCAAGATGTAAAATGGGGTTCAACGCACTATGCTCATTGACCTTGTTAATTCTGTCTGCGGTTCAATACTTTTCTCGTGGTTACGTGTTCTTTTGCACAGTTAATTCAAGTATGGGCAATATGTCACTGTGTAATGAATGACTCGTTTGACCAAAATAAACGGCGGGATTCTTAACACAACTTCCCTCTTACAGGCAAACAAACGCAATTACAAACAGTTATTGTACTCTTATTGTTTTTGGTTTTTCAACTTTGGAGTACAGCTCACAACTGGTTTTTACCTGCGTAGCAGGCTGTATGGCATACTCCTTGTTCAGTCTTGGTTTTGGAAGCTGAGGAGCTGAGAAAACACAGTCCGCTTCGCGGGGTAAATTGGTTAACGAAACGAGGGAGTTCCAAATTCAGTTGATTAGTGAGACGCTTGAGTTCTATCGTGGTTCTGTCATGGAGCTGTACAGATAGCTCTATGATTTTATCAAGTATACGTAGATAAGAAACACTTTAAAGGCGATATTAAACAGATATAAGTCATATGATCCAAACATATAAGTAAGAAATAATGGGCGAGTTTCTCTCCGAATAGATTAACACCCCAGTATTATAAATGTGTTGTCACATGATCAAGAAGCAGATTCATGAAAAAGTATTACCAGATATACATTTTCTGATAAGGCGAATGCATTTTTGCATTCCATTTTATTTCTTTTCCATAATAATAACTTTCTCCTTCAATAGGCGATGTCTCTTCAATGTTGAAACTAGGGATGTCTTTATCTCAGTTGCTAATATTAGAAAATATACTTGATACATATTATCTGGGGGAATAAAATAGGTCCTCTTAGAAGGAAACGATGCAAGTCATTTCGCAATGCAGTTGCACACTTTTGGGAGAGTCCCACCCAGGCGAGTACAGCCAAAGAGTGGTTCCTGGAGTTGACGTTGCCCCATGCATCCCATAGCAAAAACTTTAAAATGGAGACTATTATGAACTATATTATATTTGCGGCACATATATTGCAGCATTTTGCATGTGGAGACATTTTAAGTTCGCTGCTACGGATTTTCAAATCCGTGCTTGGAGATATTCGTTTTCGATTTCCTATTTCAAGGGATCATACCATGAAAAGCTAACTCCCATGTTGTAAACAAAGATCAGTTTAAAAGTAGTTATTTCAAATTATGGATAACGTTTTTTTAAAATATGTTTATAAGTTGAAATCTTATAATTTGCTTTCAAAATGACGCACCCTGTTCAGTCCGATAGAACGAAATTGCACTCGGAAAAGAAATGATAATACTTATTAAATATTTAGGAAATGGTCTAATTATTACTTTCGTAAATGTTCGCAAAATCAAGTTTGTGTAGAAACGTATCGAATATAATTAGTCTTGCCATTTTAAGGGGAAATTCAAGTGGAAGATTGTTAAAGGTGCATGGTATATAAACTATACGTCATATTGCTACAATAGAAAGGATAGGCTATATGTTTTGGGAAAACGGGAGGAATGTAGTTCAGAAGATATACAACATGGTAAGTTTGCATGACTATACAGATATCGGGATGCAGGAGTATTCGAAAAGAGAGGGTTAGGCGATGAGCTTGGAGTTGCAAACTTCTCGTCAGAAATATAATGGCTGTACCATGCAACCCCTATATGCCGCCTCATTGTGGATCCGGCACTGCATCACTCTCATATGACCGATGTATAATATTTAAAACCGCATGACGTATTATAATAGCACCTGTCACTGTATATATTTTGGATACTGGATCAACCCCCTCCCCCCTTCCGTTCCCTCCTAAACATTTGCATTTTCAGTCCACATATTTTTCTTCTTGAAAACCAGATGGTAAAAAACAAATCCAGGGAACAAAATTAGTTTCTACAATTTTACATGTCACCAAAAGGTTGTGTGATGCATGGCTTCACATCACAGCAAAGGATCTACCGACCCTCTTGGTACGGATATTTATATCAACAGGCCACCTTTTGTTTAGAGATCAGGCTTTGTGCTGGGCATAACCCAGTAGACTTTGGCAGGAATTTTGTCAATCTTGCTAAACAAGAAAGAAATATCTCAATCCGAACATGGCATGTTTTAATTTCTACATATAGACGAAGAAATTTTATCTTTCATTTATTAACAGACACTTGGGGTAAGCCACGCCCATAGGAACCCGAGATACAGTTTTCATGTCAGAAAATTGAAGAAAAAATAGACAAATCCTATAAAGCCACAATTACTATCGTGATGGCAATTCAACCTGAAAAATAATCATTTCGTTATAGCACATACATTGACCTCCCTTTCAAGTCTGGCCCACGGATCTACTATTTTAACAAGACATACCGGTATACTCAGCCCTACGTACAGTATTTCATGTATTCTGATTAATATAACTTGCAACTCAAAACCGCAGTTATAGTACATTTCATCAGTTCTATATAATCTTTAACTTTTTTAATTCATTTATGTAAACTGAACAAGTAGGTCTTCATGACATCAACTAGGGTCGAGTCAGTCGGGATGTGACAGGCATGGAGAGGGGAGAGTCGAGATGACACTTCATTACGCTCTCTTTTCATCACATCCTTATTGGGGATTCCTCTTGAGTTATTATAACCATATGAGCAATGTACAACTGTGATGACGGTCGTATATGCTCATAATGAAACTCTAAAAGCGGAAATCGAAAACATTGTTTCGATCTCAGTGAAGGTATTTAGTTTCCAGGCCTTTGACCTTACAAAGTTCACTTCGAGTCAAAGTCATGAAGGTGAACACATCTTCCAGGTCATACGACATAATTACATGCAAATTGGGAAACAGTAGATAAATGCATGAAATTTATTAAATATCAGAGTGAAATTTGAGCACACAGTCTCAAGGTAGGCCATTGACTTAAAACTGGCCAAAATTTATCCGTTATAAAGATCTAACGTCGAGATTAGTTACAGTGTAGTAGAACCTTCTCAGTTTTGCATCTTTGCGGATTTTTTACCGGACAAATATTCACTGTCAAACTCTGATTGCCCCTTCAAGCCCCCCTTGTCCCTCTCCCAAACGCTCACTCTAGGTAAGGGTTCTTCTGATCTCTGAAATTAAGAAGGTATGTCTCCAAAGGACTCAAAACTGAATAAAGCTAAAACGTAGAAGTTCAATGACCATTATGTCACTTACTCTGATTGGCTCTCACCATCCTTAAGTAAAAGTATATTTTAAGTGAAGTCCATAGTGAAAGCTTTTGGAAAGGTCGACATTTCCCTGAACTCCTGCAATAGCCTGGAAATAAGTTTCATTACCCCTTCTTAGTTTCACTTTATGATGAGTAAAAGTTAAATCTGTTGATGATTAAAGAAAATATTGTCATAAAATTCCATTAATTGTCAAGTTTTCTACTTTATCCATGATAGCGCTATATCATTGGACTATTTCCATACACTGTTGGAAATCGCTTTAAATTTAGAGAACAAATAAAAAAAAGAGATGCATAAAGACTACAGAAAAATATTGGTAAATACTTAGGAGTATGCTTTCTGTGATCTTTACTACGATATTGTTCGGTTAAATTACAACGATTTTTAACAGTTTATGAGCTTTTAGCCTAACGTATTGAAGGGGTCACACCTACCCCCCCCCCCCCTCCATAAAAAATGACAAAATAAATCATTTTGCTTGAGAGGACGCCGTTTTACATACTTGAGTTTTAAGTACAAGTTAAACCTAAATAAAAGACATAATCCACTCCGAATCGAAATATAGGGTGAGACTAAGTTGCAACACATTGAACACAGAACTGACATCCACTGACTTTGAAATCGACGGTTCAATATTTCTATTCATCTGCTGATCAATAAATAAAAGGAAGCCGAACAAAGCACAGATGTATACAAGTATAAGTCTGTGCTAAAAGCATGTGACGTCAGTGCATAGTTCGTGTTACTGGTTCTTTGTTGCAATGCCGACGCTTAACAATTCTTAAAAGCGCAAAACGTCTGGCAAAACGTCTAGATATTGCATCATCTTTTCCTTATTTTGAGGGAAAATTGTCATTTTAGTGAATTATTGACTGAGGTTTTTCCCACAATACCGCAAGTTCGACAATTCCGCGTTGCCCTATGGACTCGAACATACGGTGTGTTAGTACAAACCAAGTATAGGCCTAGTTCAAGTGCTGTGAAGCAAATGTGTAATGCGCTTCCTTGTTTTGTTCACAATATCACACAATTTCACATATCTAATTGTTTAAGTAGATGAAATTTATAACGTTGATAAGATTTTAGGTTGTACACCAAGGCAAAAATTCGACATGTGAGTATACATAACTTATTCGCCTATGACAATGACTAGGCGTTAGTTAGATGAGATTTAACGACACCGTGACACCAACACGAATCTGTTATATAGTATCAGTCAACTCGATATTTAAAGTTTAAAGTTAAAATTTACTTTCAATTATGGTTCAAGTTCAAGGTTGGTTTCTCTTTAGTCGCCTCTTACGACAGGCGGGAAACACCGTGGGCGTATTCTACAAGGCCTATCCCACAAGGGGGCAAGCATGGAGGGACTTGCTCGGTTTTGTGGCGTCGAGTCTCCCGTCAGTCGTAGGGGTAGAGTGAGTAATAACGGTATTTTGTGTGCATTTTATAGGCGGTAGTCGGGTTCAAACCACTCGCCACACACGACCTCCTTACCCTACCTGGATGCAGTTATACGCCATACCCAGGACCCGACAATGGCAATGCGAGCATAAAGGAAAAGATTATCTGCCTATATACAATAGTATAAGGCTTAATTTAGTTAAAAGGAGTTTTACGGTACAGTTTCCCAACCAACTGGTTCAAGTCGAGCCGGCCACGGCCTTTTCTCCAATTGTGGCTCACTGGCTTGTTTTCCTTACTCCATTGATTATGCTGAGCGCGAGGCATAATGGCTTGGCCCCGAACTCTCAGCCTCCCGACTGCAAGTCTGATGCTCTAACCAATAGACCATACTTCGGTAAGGTTTGTAGTACGGTCCTCCAAATCTAGAACGGACCAAGAATGTGGAGGTCATGAGGTAGATGAGGTTTATCAGTGAAGTTTTTTGTGTCCCGTAAGGGTCAGTTGTGCAGCCAGAGGGGGTAGGGAGTAAGAGTGTCCTCCGCACTGAAATTTTGAGGACACAATGAAAAATGAAGAAAAAAAATCAAGAGTGAAAAAGAAAAGAAGAATAAAACGAAGAGTTGAAGGAGGGATTGGAACTTAAAGTTGGTGGTGGGAAGCGGGAGGGGGGGGGGGGTGATTGGGAAATAGGCAAATATTGGCCTTGCGACTGGGGCATTTTTATGTAAATGTAAAGAGGACAAAGAAGATAATAAGAAAATTTTAAAAAAATTGTCCGGGATGGTGAGAATTACCTTAAAAAAACAAACAAACAAGGATGGAGCCAATGATGGGGTTGAAGGGGAATGGAGACCATGGTCCCGTCGGGAATAGTTGCCCCCTTCGGATTAATGATCCAATGTCTTTGAAGAGCACTAAAGTTCGCTCAGCTTTGGCCTCCCCTTTAAAAAAGATCGTCCCTTCTAGAAACCTTGTCTGCCTACTGTCCAGGATTATGAGTTTCTTAGTAAATTGAGGCCACTGCTCTTTCTAACTAGGGAGCTCCCTGATTCAATGAAATGGCAAGGACTATTAAATGGGACCCCATTGTGAGAGTACCAATAAATAATAAAAGGCATGATGCACGGGATGCAATGATCGGGTACAACGTACGATCTTCAATCAGTTTTATTTCACTTCGACTCCGACAGGCAAGAAAAATTACATCAGTCTGAAAACGTTCAGAAATAAAGTCGTGTTACAGTTGAATGATGACTGCGACCACAGGTGTTTTATCAATGAAACTGCCAAACGACGTAGTCCAAACATGCAGGATTTCGCTAACGAGAGAGAGGCGTTTTCATTTTAGTGAGCACAGGAATGTTGTAGCTACAGATTATTCCCACTTAAGCCTTTGTGATTGGTCACATTAGGTTTACCAACAAAATGTTCAGCAGCTCATTGCGGGATGGGAGCCAGAGCCAAGTAATGGGAGCATGGTCTAACTAGTCCCGTACAGAATTCCCAGTCAGTCAGCTCATCTGGTCCCCTGTAGGGTCCATCTTCCTGGAAAATTTGTTCTCAAATGTGGAAATTAGGGTCACACCCAAGTGGGAGGGGCTACAGGGACTCGGACAATCCTCCATGGATGACAAGGTATTTTATTAGATGACTAAGAATTTAGGCAATTTTATTTTAAAGAGAGATAAAGGGTTGGTTCGAATTGTTCTTTTCTTAAGACGCTAACAATCAGAAAATGTAGACTCCATAAGATCAGACTCCATGGTTTTGTAAATAAAGGACTGACGTCGCAGCATATTTTGAAAATTTGCCAATTTTAATCTTGTTAGAGCATGAATACGGAGAAAAACCGTTCATGTTTTTGACCATTTTTTTTAAACAGTACATTTTATTAATAAACAGGTGGAGAGTTCCGTTATGAAATATCAAGGGTTCACTACCTCCTCAAAAGCTAAATGTCAACCTCTGTATTTGATTTCCTCGATTTAAAAATAGAACACCGCATATGCTTTTACTGTTATATTTAGAAACGGCATCGAATATCACAGGAAATATTGTATTTCCCCAAACATTCGTTTTTCTTCCAGTATTTTTGTTTTTGATGGAAAAGATTCCATAATATTAACAGAATTTGTTCGTTAAATCTGCTGACGTCAAAAAACTGAGAACCTTATTGTCTGACTGATTGTTTGTACCGGTATACAATACCTAAATGTCAATCAGTACATTGTAATCTATTATTGCCAACAGTAGACAATTGTTGTTCGTGCGTAATAGAGGTACGTCATTGGTGGTTTGTCTATATGGTCTAAAAAGCTATAAGAAATGTTTGTTAAAAAACTTGCTACCCAAAATCCCAACTGCCAATACTTTCACGGTAAAATTACATTTTTTACAGTGAACAACACAATGACGTCACCTCCTGCACTGCGGTGTGCTATGTCGCGTTGAGCTCCAAACGCCATAAACACAAATGACGTCATTTCGTTGTTGATGAGGTACTCGTCGCGACATCTAGTAAACACACTGCGAGCTGAGGGAAAGTTAATTTTCATTCCAAATGAATAGTTACCGTTTTGGGGGACAAATTAGAGGGCCCTCAAAATATCGCAGCCTTATTTTAATCTATCTTAGTAGGTCTCAAGTATTTGAAATCATTGTTATATTCTACCCAGGATTACATTCACTACGACACAGCATGGCACTGCAGTAGGGGGAACGAATTTGGAAATGGAGTCGAAAATTTTAAGTGAGCCAAGTATGTAAGAATTTATTGCATTAATGTCAACCGGTACTATGATGGAGAGTAAAAGTTAAAGACCGGATTCCTATATACACCTCGGCTAAAAGTCGTCTTGCCAGGCTGCCAGCATCGCTTGTGTTATTTAACGGAGTAAACATGCTGCACTGCTGCCAGCTGCTTTAACAGATTCGTAGTCACAAAGATGTAATTATTGTGTACAAAAGTAAGACGCGATTAAGTAGAGCAGGGTATTGGCGAAGGGGTTACTTCATAAGCTTATACCGCATGAAGCATACAAAAAAGTGAAATGATAGGCCTACTGTCTACTGTACATAGTCGGCCTTGGCGGTCTCTGTTCTTTCATAGTAACGTTAAATGGGCGGGGTCCGAAGAACTACTAAGCCGAAGAGGATTTTAAGATATCGACAGCAGTATTTCGAAATTGTCTCTGAAATGAACAGTTTTTTGAACCCGTATACTCGGTTCATATGAGGGTCTTAACATCATGCATAGACATTAAACATGATATTTTTTACCACGGTGTAAAGGGGAACTTTTGAGAGTATTAAAAAACAGAAAAAGTTCCCTACAGTCTACAAAGGTTAATTAGGTCCCTGTGAGAATGACTTCGAAACTCTCTTTTTCGTTTTGCAAGGGAAAACTGAAAGAGCTCATAATATGAATAGAAGTTCTTTAGAGACGACTTTCGATCGATCTTTCCTGGATTTTAGAAGAAAGTATATTTTCAATATCTAATCATACAATAAGGGTGCCGAACTTTTTTCTCCTACTTTTAATTTCCTACTTTGCTTTTTCTGTACACCTAAAAATTCAAAAAGTTAAGATACACAAAATATTCAGATTTCTTCCAGGTTCATAATTTTGACACTTCCAGAGACAATACAACACGTGAAGTTTTCTATGACTGTATGGGAGTCATTATTGTGGTATTCACCTTCCAACATCACTGCCATGGCGACAAGCATCGATGTTAGCAACTTGAACATCGTTAGCGACATTACCAAGGATTTACCTTCATTACAGTTTGAAAGTTCCTTAACAGATGATGAAAAACCATACTTAGGATTGAGAGCAAGATCTCATGCAATTGCATCTTCGGTTTGTGCTCAAGCAACGTATTTTGCAGCAATTCTTAATCAAGCCAGGTAAAATTGTTTCGCGGAACTGATGTCAGTGGTACTTAACACAAGACATTTTATGGGATGCTTGGCCAGTGAAACAGATCTCGTCCTAGGGTTATACAGCAATCAGTATACGTAGCCAAGTGTAGCATGGATGGTGGAATTTCGCGCACGCTACTTTAAAAAAGGATATAATCTACAACTGAAGATGAAATGTCCCTGAAAGCCACACAGGCCTATGCTGAATCAGTAAAGTCTTAATTAACTTTAATAGAAGATGCAATCAGGTCTCATCAAAAATGTTTTCACTTTGATTGGAAGGAAAATTTTGTTAGTTGTAAAACTGCCAAAATTTGTACATTGGTTGGTGATCTTAAGCAACCAAATTTATATTATAACTAAGCCTAGGCTACAATATTTTCAATTTTAAGGATTCCTGTAACAACCATTGAATAAGTTGGCACACTCCCACCAACAATGACCTAGCCTAGGTAAATGGAACAAAAATTGTGATTTCAAGTGACCTTAATTCAAGAGTCAACAGTCGGTAAACTGAGTTTTTAATGCAACTAGTTTGGGTAAAGATAAGCACATACCAATTTATTTTGGATTCAGTGTAGACAAAAACAATGTAGGCTAGCCTATGTGGTTGTAAATCTCTCTACAGCTTAGACTGGTGCTTTGCTACAGTGAAAAAGAAGAAGTATCACTGGTGCAAAAAATTTGGCAGTGTGCTAAATCCAGTGTATTTATAACAAAACAAGGTAGATCACATTGCTGTACACTGCAGAGGGTTTAGCACAAAACTATTCATGATTTCTCACCTAAAACTTAATTTTTACCTCTTCAAATCTCTCAAGAATATTCTCATAAGTTTTTCTGATGAAAACAAAAAAAACAAACCTCACATCAATTGCAAAAAATCATTCATCCGACTCAGTGGTTACGTTTTCCCATTGGATAGTTCTACCATATTCATACAGGGCAATTCCCATTAATTATGTAATGTGATGTCATGAAGCTGAGATGAGTGGTCATGATTGATTGTGCATTTAAAACCCTTCCATTTTGGAGCACAGAGGGATGCAGGGGAGTGGCTGAAACAATACCAGTTTAGGGTAGGCCATGTTCAACAATATAATTCTTTGCAATTATTGTGCTGCTGAGTTGCAACCTACATCCCTTGTTTCCTGGAAGCCATTCTTGGGAACCTTGTTGCATTACCTGAAAAATTAGGATAGTTGTAATTCTATATACACCTAGCTCAAAAGTCCAAAAGGAATATACAGCCTGACACACTGTTATGCTGTTTTTTATTTTTGGTTATTTGCCTTTCAGAAATATCTGGTAGATTTATGGTGTCAAACGTATTCTTCAAACCTGAGACAATACTTTTTTTGCTTTAATTTTTCCATTTGCCATAAGAAATTTGAATGCAACTTTAAAATGGGTTGTAATGCAAAGATGACAACAGGTCAATGCTTAGTACTGTACAAGGGCAAATTTGGAAGAATTCTCAGTCTGTTTGGGGGAAACTGTTATTGCACAGACAAAGCCAACATTGTTTTGTACAGAAATAATTACATACCAGTGACAATGAAATACAAATACATGTTGAAAGGAGCTCTATGTAAAAAATGAGACAAGTTGTCAAAAAGTTGAAACTAGTTGTGAGTAGAGAAGTCTGATGCAGGGACATAGCCTTAGGGTCAGGGAAGTGTCAAAGGGAGCAACTGCTCCCCCCTTCTTCTGTCTCATAAAAACCTGTTCAAATTTTTTTTAACATGTTATTAACTCAAAACAGAAAAAAATCTGCTGTTAGAATATAGGCCTATAATAATGATGAAACTGGTCAAACCTTGCATTAGATTTCACTAATGACCTTCAATTATTTTGAAAATTTCTCAAAGGGGAGGGGCCCTCCCCATAGACCACTCCCTCATATCAGTCACAAATGTACTTCTGCCTTGAAATTCATGGCTATGTGCTGCTCTGATGACTACTGACCCTTTGGGTATGAGGTTTTGCATTTCCTGTCGCATAGCATGGACAGGAGTCACAGGACATAAGAGTTAGAGAGATGTGTGCCTAGTCATGGATGGGGGCTAAGGAAAACCAATAGCATGATATTTTAGAAGCTTTTTAGCTTTCTAGCCCTCGAAACAATTAGAATTTTAAAATTAATATGTATATAATGTACATAATTTTTATAAGAATTTGAAAAGGTCAATACTGAAATGTTTAGATGGTAACTTGCAGGGCCTGTGATGTTCCTTTTTTAAGCAATCTGAGAAGCATTTTTTCCCAAAATTTTCTGTGTGTAACCTATGGTGTTGTTTATTCTTACATTGGCAGGCCTAAATAGGGAAAGAATCTAAAAACTATTTGAGCCCAAAGCACCCAGCTATATCCAGGTCTGGGTCCAGGAAAGAGACTTATTTAATTATGTTCTATGAAACATTTGTGATAACAAACTCATTTTTTTCATCTTCTTTTAGGCAAAACATCTTAGAACTGAAAAATCCACCTCAGACAAAAGCCTCAAAGCTTTTGCGAGATGCTCCACCAAGAGACCCACTCTATGTAGGACTTATTGGCTGTGGTAGGCTTGGCTTTCATCTTGCCAACTGCTTATTAACTTATGCTGATGTTCAGCCATCAGAACTTCTGATATCAACTCGAAGACCTGAACTGTTGAGTAAGACTATTTAACCACTTTTCATACAAGATTGCACATACCCTACACAGTAAGGCCTTGTCTGGCGTATTTCAATGAAATTGTTTCAGCTTCTTATGTTCAGGAGAAATCCCTAGTTTTATCAATTTTATCAAGAGTTTAAGAAAAAATTTGCTCAAGACACTGGGCTAGCACTCCAGGGATGACTGGATTCTTCCCTGTCTAAAGTGTAACATGGTATCCATAAATAACTTTATCAATTGCCTTCCTCCACTGAAATGCTTTAAAGCAGGCAATTCTCTTCCCAAGGTACTTTTTTTGTAGCATTGTACAGAAATTCTACATTGGCACAGCTCTTTGATTGACAGCAAAAAAATGCAACATACTGTACCTTACATTATGCAACATGTACTGTACTGAAAGTGTTCTTATAACACAAGGGTTTTTATACTCACGCTGAAGCAATAAACTTAGGTTGTGTCTGGATGAGGATGAGTTGCAGATAGTTGTGGGATGGGAGTTGGGAGAATTGGACTGGTTTCAGGTGAGAAGGTTAGGCCTTCTATGTACTGGGAGCCAAGGGGTATGCGGAGGGCAACTTTGCACCCCCAAAAGATCTTACCTCACAACTCTTGGGTGAGTGGCAGAAATGTGTTATCCCCTTCCTTTTAAACATGTGATTTGGGCCCATGAAATATTTTATATTTTATCAGTCAGTTAAAAGTTCAGCATGCTGAAGAAAGGAGGCCTATTGTATTTTTGCTATGGCTAATCATTCATTTGACCAAGATCACATGCTGCACTTTTGAACAGCATTGCATAGAAATGTTAATACTTTCAAAATATTAAACACAATATTTTTGTTTTATTTTGTTAACTGGTGGATGGGTAGTAGTAGTAGCAGCCATTCTGACTCTAATATAAAACAGCATCACGCTTATAAAAACGAAAAACGCTCTTAATATCATCATGCTCTCCTTTTTATGAACTTTTGATCTAACCTTGACCATCTTTGTTCAGATTAAGACTACAATACTAAACTATACACAATTTTACACACCAGAAAGTGCAGTCACACTACACTGAAGAATAGGATGGAGAAAAAGCTGGTAGAAAAAAATTCTTTGAAATTTTAACTTAAGTTTATTTGCATTCAATAAGATTAAACCATTTAAATTTTTAGTACTCATTGTGTATTTGCATTGTTTATTGTTACATTTTATGTTGTTACATTTCATGAAAATTCATCTGATACATTATTTCTTTTGTATGCAGCCTCTTTGAGTGATAAAGGAGTAAGATGTTTCCATGACAACCTCCATCTTGTCCAGTCTGTCCATGTTGTCTTTCTGTGTATACTGCCTTCACACCTCCCAGATGTTGCTCAAGAAATCCAAGGCAAGATACCACTGGCATGTACTGTGTATAGTTTCCTCAGTTCTATTCCCATACCTCGTCTCAGGCACTGCTTGGGACATCGATGTGTTATTAAATCTGAGCTGAGCTGGAGTGATGAAAACACTGGAGCAGATTGGGACTGTACCAAAGATGTGTGCACTACTTTAGAAAACCAGCAACAAGTGGAAATGACTTGTCCTCTAAACCTGATTGAAAATGGTGAGGTTTTTTTTTCATGAACCATATTAAGAGATAAGTGCAGTGCACAATAACCTTGCTCTGACATGGTTACCTACTTGCAGAGTAGCTTCTTCACTTTCATCCAAGTTTGAACTCAAGCACAATATTTTTTGAAATAATCATTGAAATCTGTCTCAGAAGTATATGTGCCATTGTGCCTAAAGATTTGTATTTGTGTGATTTTTCAAGTTTTCATGTTACTAGTATCACTGTAGCAGAGCTGAGCCAATTGAGAATTTCTTGAGGCTGATACAAAAATTATAGTTTGGGGTTAGAGTTGATTGCCTTTAAGAAACCAAACCTAGAGTAAAAATGAGGAAAACAACTGTATGCCACTTAAAGGGCAAGAGCAGTCACCCCCACTTGAAGTAGTGTAGTAGACTGTCCCATTTAATAATTGGCTGTTGAGAGTCATGTGGCAACAACTTTCCTATTCAGATATGAAATTTACCTGAAATAAATGCTTGGTTGCCTCAATGCAATATTGAAGTCCTAAAATATTTTAAAAGATATGTTGAAGACATACAAGAAGAAAATTGACATTAAGCTGTTGCTTCAAAATTTTTTTTTTTTTTTTTTTTTTTTTTTTTTTTTTTTTTTTGGGGGGGAGGGGGGTGACTGCTCTTGACCAGTAAGTTGACTTCCCCTTCCTTTCTATACCCTGTTACCACTTGTTACACCATTACCTAAATTGTAGCTGGTGGTAAAAGACTTTTTATGTGAGCTCTGCTTTCTTTTGTTTAAAACATATTTGCAATATTTGTGTATAATATGTCATGTGTTGTGTGTTTCAATACTAATGACACCAAAAGTTACAGGTGATTGGCTCTATGTTGTTATTTTCATTCCTTTATTTCCTATTTATTACTCTGAAAACTCTATAAAACCACCAAACTAGAACTCCATTTGAACTATAAATATGCCAAGCAAGCTTTTTTTAATCAGCTATTTGGATTTAATTGTGGTCACCTCTCATTGTGGGACTCATTGTTAGTTCATAGCATAGGCTTTTTAACTATAAAAGTTGTTGCTATGTCACCATGACATTGTTTAAAGGAAATGACTGAAGGGAGAGCAGGTGTCATGCACGGTATAGTTCTTTAGGAAACTGGGTCCTGTGACAGTTACACATTTCATTGCTTGCAAAGTAGGACTATCAATGAACTTTACTTTAGATTTCCCTTACAGATTTTAAGACAAAAACTGTATACTAGAAATTTTGAAGCTGTAATAACGTAATGAGTTTATCACTCTTTGTGTCCTGCTAGTATGCTTTATATAGCCCTCTTACTATTCAGAAAACTTTTTTTTTAAACCATATTTGTAAATTCTACAGGATGGATGGGTGTGCAGAATTTATATTCATTAAAAATGTGATTTATTAACATTAACATATTATAAAAAGTAGTCATTTGCCATGGAAAAATTTTTTCAATTAACATTTACCCTTGTGATTTCCTTCTTTTCAAAGCCTTCATTATGACCAATGCCAAGTGGGCAGAATTGGTGTTGTACACTTTTGTAAACCTTTGCACTAGTAAAGAACTCAGCCAGAATGAGACAGTGTCCCTTGTCAATCAGGTTATTCTTGGTCAATCTGCATCCAGAGAGTATGCTACTAGTTTTACAGCTGTCAACTTTACCAAGAGGACAGGGTACGTTACTATAAATTAGTGTCACCACTTCGGCTTTGAATGTGATTGGTGCAGCTTTATGAAGTTCCAAGCACAAAAAGTTTTTAGGCATAAAGGGTTTTTTTCAGTGCTTTTGGTCCAATTAGAACTAGGACAACCCAAACAAATTGCCTGATCTTCCAGATCGTGCCGAAAAATTTGTTCTTCAACACTACTAAACAGGATAGCTAGGGGGTTGCAGCCTTGTAGCCTTCCTGATTTGTACACCTGTGCAAAAAGGGGGAAAGATGGTGGTGATCCTGGAAGGGGGGGGGTTAAGGGTAAATTAACCACCTCTGATTTTGGTCCCCCCCCCCCCATTAAAGACATTAGGTCAAAAAAGCAATCTAAAATTTGTTATTGTAGGCTAAAACTCTTATGGCAATGAAAACATGCGCTCAGTTTTTTTACTTCAGCATGTAAGTGTTTGATGGGCATATTTCAAATTTTATGTCACACCACTGCAAACTTAATGAGTCTATTAGTGTATCTCTTAAATCAGAATAGCTAGGTGATCTTCTGGTCACAAAGCCTGCTTCAGACTTATCACTGTCCCTTTAAAGTAAATTTCAAGAGTGTCCTTAAGACAAGGTTATGTCTCAGTGTTTTTCACACAAGATACTGGTACTCCCACTGTACAACAAAATGAAACCCGACCTCTCAAAGACCTTTAATAACTATCCAGGGTAGGCAGTAGCTAACTTTCTCTTTATCTTATGTCCTTAAAGGGCAGGAGCAGTTATCCCAAATTGAAGAAGTGTAGTAGAGTATCCAGTTTCATGATTGGCTGTTAGGAGTCATGTGACAATGTTTTTTCTCTTCAAATGTGAAATTTACCAGAAATAACTACTTGGTTTACCTTGAATATGCAATAGTAAAGTCATAAAATTTAATAAACGATACTTTGAAGAGAAATAAGATCAAAATTGAGTTATTTAGCTTTTCCTTCAAAATAAGTTTGGGGGGACTGCTCTTTACCTTTAAACAGTTTGTTTACCTACATGAAGTCTTATGATGATCTGAGAGCTGAATAAGTAAAAAGAATTCTTTAATAGGCAAGGGCAATCTACCCAAACTTGTTTTGGACAAGTTTAAAACAACAAGTTGTCAACTAAATTTTGCCATTTTCTTATTTCACTTTCAATTATCTTTCATGATACCTCTGGACTCAAATATTGTGTATTCAAGGTAAACTAAGCAGTTTAACTTGTAAATTTTCCGATTAAATAGGACAATAGTGTCACATGGTTCTCAAGAGCCATTCATGAAATAGCATAGTCTACTACAATAATCCAGATTGGGGTAACTGCATTATCCCTTCAATATTTCTCATGACTGGGTAATATAGTTAAGTCTTTGACAGATATCAACCAACGTATGCATTTTAAAGGCCTAATTCTTTCACCTAAAACAGCTCCAATTAAGTCTTGTAACCTTCTTACTTAAGCCCCACCCACAACTGCCTAAAATCAATCCTCATCCAGACACAATCTCAGTTTATTCCTTTAGGGTGGGTATCCCAGACCCCAATTTGTAACCAAAATACTTGCAGTACAGTACTTGTGGTGTAATATGAGCTTTGGCACTCTGCATTTTTTGAGCTTGGGGTCAATCAATGAGCTATTAAATCCAATTGAGAATTTCTCTAGCTGGGCTACTACAAAAATTGCAGTTTGAGGTGAGAGGATTAGGCCTATAAATCAAATTATCTTATTTAGTCCCACCATAATCCACTAAATTTTTAGATCATTTTAAACTTATTTAAAACTTTGCTTTCTTCTGGATGTTTTGTTCATTAAGTCATGATGACTGTGCCAATCACCTGCCTTTTCCTGGTTCAAATTCCAGTTGAACCCAGTTAAACTGGGTCCAACTGGATCCAGTTGGATTCCAGTTAGAACTTAGTTGAAAAGCAGTTAAATCCAGTTGTTTTTGTAGGGAATTTCTTTTTACCAAGGGTCATACTTTACACGCAACGACACCTCCATTGACTGATCAAATTCAAAAGATATACACCTCTACCAGACAGCAGTATTTACAAAATTTATTTTCAAACAGAGCCAGCTTTTATGTAATATTGCTTAGCTTGTTCTCAATGTTTGGATTTCATTGTACACACAAAAGCAATCAATATTCAAGACAGAAACCTGGGTATTTCCAGAGCTTTCCTCTTGTGTTGTCCGTGATATATACTATACCTAATCTGGCATGCTGCCAAAAAAGGGTTTGAAATAAAAGCTTTTGCCAATGGCTCATAACACGTGAAGCTGAAACATGTGCTATCTGCAGAAAACATCTAAATTGTTCACCAATCATATCATAGGCAGCTGTATGTAATGCTGGTTTACCGTAAGCTTGCCACAACTGCATAGTGTTTAAATATCTATTTCCTGTGGTGAGCCTTTATTGTAATTTATACTGGTAGTTCAATTAAGTTCACTGGTTGGTTCAATGTTACAATATGAACGCAAGTGTGGATTTACTACCGTCATAATCATGGCTCACATTTATAGGCTATAAAGGAGCTGATTTTCTGCTAAAGTAAGTAGTTAAAAAGGGATGTTACATGTATGTTAGTGACTTGATATGAGGAAGTTTAGTCTGCCAGTGAGTCATCTTCATTCCAAAATCCATGTTTTTCATCTGTCTTTATAGTAACTAGTCTGGAGTACCTCAGTATCTGTGATATCATACAGTACTTGTAATTCAAGAGCGTGACTTGGTGCAAAGTCAATTAGACACACCTGGTCATGTTGATTCACTGGTTTTTAGTCAAATAAACAGTTTAGCAGGTGGCACAAAACAGTGAGATTAACCAACTAGAACTTGAAGGCGAAAGGGAACAAATTCTAAATCAGCAGTGGCACTTCTGCAAAGGAGATAGCTCCAATCAGTTAGTGCCGTAGATCACCCTGTGTCATGAAGGCTCTTGAGAATCATGTGGCAATACTTTTCTCACAGATGTTATCAAATTTACAAGAATTAACTTCTTAGTTATAACTTTTCTTTGAAAAAAAATAGGCTCGTCTCTGTCCATAAGGAAACAAAAACCACCTGAGACCCTTGTTTTGGCCAAAAACAGGAGAAATTCAATATGTACCAGAGTTTGTAACAATAGTCCCATTAAACATTGTAAGTGCACAAATTGGTTCTTAACCATGTTACAGCAGCCAGTGTCCATTACTGAAATAGCACCCTTTACAGTCAAGAAGTTGAAAACTGCATAGCAATTTTATGTTATAGTACGTGGGTGGCCATGAACGGAAACTTTCCAGGATACATAATATTATGCAAGTGTCCGTGGAAGAGTTAAATACCCTTCAGTTACTCTTTATACTGTCTGAGATAAAAGGACTTAGTTAACTGAATTCACTATAAATTTAAGCTTTTTACAAAAGGAGATGTCTACAGTCTCCCACATCATTGGGCCCCTGTTTTATAAGTCCTCATCTCACAGGTAACCCATGATTTCAGGATTGTGTCCCTTAACCCTACCCCTTAAGCCTAACCCTATCCCATAACAACCCCAACCAACAATCCTAATCCCTTATCCTAATCCTGATGAGTTTGGGGACCAGTGAAATGGTGTTCTAATGAGACAGTAGCCTATAATGAAAAGGGGGACTGATGACTCCAGGGACCAATGGCATTAATTAATTGGGGATCGCCAATGAGATAGGGGCTATAGAGTAGGCTGCTGGCAGATATGTCTACAATCGTATGGAGACCGGGTGAATTAAATGGATGAATTAAGGGTTGAATCCTACCACTGGAAGTACTTTTAGGAATCAGTCATCGTGTGACATATTCTTTCTTCTCTAATATCAGTACTGTTCTTCAATGACATGTAAATCTTTAAAGGGCAGGAGCAGACTGTCTTGTTTCATGATTGGCTCTTGAGAGTCATGTGACATCATTTTTTTCTTTTCAAATGTGAAATTTACTTAGAAGTAACTGCTTGGTTTGCCTTGAATATGCAATAGTGAAGTTATAAAATATAATGAAAGATACTTTTGTAGAGAAATAAGATAAAAATTGTGATACTTAGTGTTTTCTTCAAAATAAGTTTGTGAAACTGCTCTTGACCATAAAATATTTTGAAAGATACCAAGTGAAAGAGCTAATTATAACATGATTTTCAAGATTTAGCTTGTTTCAATATATGCTTGAGGTATCTGCTTTTATATGTCCTTTGTAAAGAAATGTATTGGCACAATTTCAGGAAACGTGGAGTAAATTTGGAGGACATCATTTCCTTCAACAAATTCCTAAGTTAAAAAAGAATACGAAGATAACCTTCTGCTATACAAAAGACACAGTATGGTGCTACAATTGTTCATATGAGATCAGTTAAGTTCATTGAATATCTGAACACTTTCACTGTTTCTTAATTTTCCATTGTCCTGGCTGTGCTGACATGTACACCATCAGAGTACTGTGAAGAACAGTCAAAATCTATTTACACATGTCTCGAAAGCGGCTGTTGCATCATCTAAACAGAGTTAGGAATGCTATCACCCTTCTGGCTATGTCATTGCTATTAATATTACTCATCAGACCTAATCACAAGATTCAAAGAATATTTTTAAATATTAAGTAACATCTAACCATCTAATTTTCTCATTCTACAGCAACTTTCCAATTTTTGACATTGCTGCTGTCTCTTCACGAGAAACTCCAGTCACCAAGACAATCAACCAAAACACGGAATTACGGCAGTCCTTTGTAAAACAGTACAAAAATATATTTGACAAGTTCTACTACTGGAAGGGAATCAAACAGTTAAAAAAGAAATCTGATGATTCCATCAATTAAAATGGTACTGGAAGAATACTCTCAGACACACCTGACAAGGCTACAGCTACAAGCTAGAATTATGAATCAACTGTAACATATATATGCAAAAACTTGAGATTGGTTTTGTTCAGATTTTTTATGAAAAATATAATATACCTACAGTGAAATTGTATGACTCTTGTCCCCATTTTTATTTATTATTAAACTTGACACTCAAGATGAGATTGGCACATAGGTTACATTCCACCCATGGACTTATATACATGGACAGAGCATGTAATTTGTACATCCTGTCCGTAGATGGTCGTCACCGGCTAGGACAAAAAAAGGCGCACCAAATGGCTGCCTTGAAGCTATAAATTGTCTGATTTGAGAAAGACTGTTATATTTTAAACAAAAGTTAAACTTGAATGGAAACAATATCATATTAGTGCATTAGGTGAAGTGACCTTACCTTGCCACATTTCAAAAATATTTCAACTTTCTTTCAAAATATCCGGATACACTGGAGCAAGTCCAAACTTTCACACAAAACCATAGCAGACGGCCATCTTGGTGCACTTTTTCTCACACTACGGTAGAGACAATATACCGTGCAGTATGCTCTGTCCACGTATAGGAAATCCGTGATTCCACCATAAACTCCATCTGTCTTTAGCTGGGAAATTTCCTGCTGAAAGGCCATTTTTGCAAAATCACCCACTCCCCCGCTTGAGTTCGAATTTCTCATGCCCTAGCTTTCTTTGCTCTCCCCTCCTAAGGAAGTATATATCAAATACGCTTTCTACCACCCACCTAGACATTTTGACATGAAAACAAATCCAAACAAAGATGAAAACTTCTTCATCCATACCTTATTTTGCATGATGGGAAGTTAAAAGATGTGCCCAAGGTAGCACACTTAAGAGCATCTAGGACCCAAGAGCTACCAGTAGTTCCAAGGAGGACTCTAGACCTGGCCATAAGCACTGTGCAATATGTGCTTGTAGAAGTCTCCAAATTGCTAGGGTGTCCAGACAGGAGAATCTCCAGATAAGAAGTTACTTGGGATTGGGGTCTCTGTTCCTGATTGAGTTATATCAAAAGACTTCAAAGCATGGAATCTACTGCCTACTTCCCTGCAGATTGGACTCTGTGTTTTCTCGGTTCCTCAGCTTCCAAAACCTTTGTCCACCAAAGCGAGGAGGACAATGACCAGTTTTAGATAAAAACTTCATTACCATAATATGACTTATTCATGTGCTTGTTAATGAATCATATGATGCTCTGCATAAGCAATGGAGTAGGGAAAACAAGCCGGTTGACCACAACTCGAAAAAAGCCGTGGCCAGCTCGACTTGAACCAATAGGTTGGAAACTGGACCATAAAACTCCATCTAACTGTTCAGAAATCATGGTATTGTTTTTGAGTGAGTGTTTATGTGGTCATAAACTGGAAGTCTAGGGACTGAAACCCGAGATGTCCATTATTATAGTCTTGAATAACCACCTGTGCAGTGGGGAGGATGTGGGTATTGCAATGACATACCCACTGTGTGGGTACCATGGGCTACAGCATGATTTAAATTGGACCACATGCTACCTTCTTGTGCATATTCACAAACATTCAACCAGTCTTAAGGCCACCTTTCTATTTATTCTGAAAAGAATTTGTTCTGTGTTCACTTTGGCAGACATTAGGAATATGACTGACCAAAGATTATGCTGTACAGCCTGCTATGTAAGCATGGCGGTAATGGACTCTTTCTTTTGGGGTAGTGACTCTTTGCCTGACTCCCAAATCCAGATCCCAAACTAGGGCATCATCTCTGCCCAACTGAGGCACTAAATTTCTGCCCAAACTAGCAAGGTTTTGGCCAATTGCAGGGCTGCAGCCCCCTTGCCCATATTGCTATGTAAGTTGGCAAACTGCCGATCTGAAATGTGCTAGGTATATGCAGTGGAGACAGGAATAACAATCTAATGATCTGCTAGCAGAAAAAAGATTGTTCTCATCAGTAGAGTAAACCGGAATGTTACAAAATGAGGCACAAAACTTCAACAATCCGACCAATCCATGTAGGAACTATAAAACTGTTCTGCTAACCATTTAGAATATAATACAGACTGAAATTAGGTTTACCAGTTTTCTAAAAATAAAACTGATTATCTAATTCATTTTCTTGTATTTCCTTATGTAGTAAACTTCTGATGGACAGCTTTTGTTATTCACTTTTATTTTTAGTTTCTTAATTTTGGGGCCCTCCATACTACCTACTGAACAATTTCTGTATATTAAAGGTAAGTGCTAAAAATGTTGTTTTTAAATCAAATACATTGCAAATGCTTGGTCACATCTACACAATACCCCATTCTACTTCCTTTACAAACATCTGCTGTCTATAGAATGCCAATAAATAAAGCTTTCAGTGAGTGTGAAATCAAGGACAATGCCTAGAAATTTGAAGTGTTTAATATAGAATTTGCAATGACCTTTTTCAAAATGAAGTCATAAAATCAGAATATATCATTCTAATAAGGCAGAGCTAATAAGGAATTCCTGAAATCTGATGCTTTTTTCCAAAAACAGGTTAGGAATGCTTCCTACATAGAGTTAGACCCTTTCCCAAATAGAAATTACAAAGCACTGTTGTATACAATTGGTACCCATTATTTTTTGGCAACAATAAAATACCATTAACATAAAGAATGCATGCCAACATTTTGCAACAATGCCTTTACGATTGCCATCAGGTAGTTCTATCCTGCGGAATCAATCACCAGAAGCCAATTCCTGATAAACGACTTCAAGATTACAAATTGCAACACTCCCCAACCCCCTCCCCCACCCAGCTTATGCCCCTTATTACTATTTAAAGGGTCTATGCTATGCACTGTCTACTTTCTATCAGACAAATATAGAATGGAAGAAAAACGAGATGCAAAGACAATAAATAGGAAAAGACAATAAATAGGTCTTATCTGTACGGTTTTCACTGAAGAATCCCTTTACTTCTTACCTATAAATCCCATTTTGAAAAGTGAGGTTAAGTTGCAAAATGACAATTTTTACCTCACATTAGACATTAGAAGGAGGAAGTAGCTCTGATATGTTTTCACAGTGGCATTCCAAATCCTTTTTAAAAATTAATATAGTTTGAACTGAATTCATCTAAAACATTGAAATGGCCAGATGCAAAATCCATGCTATGATTGAGGCACTGTGGTGTGCCTATTAACTGGTTTCCAAAGTTTTGGGGCAACCTTGGTTCCAACTATTTTCTCCACTCTGAGTGCAATGCACAAATATACAGGTGGGCGCTGAAACTACAGAGGGCTGTTATATACAAAAACATATGAACACAGCCAGCAGGATATGGCCTCTGAAAATTAAATTATGCCCCTTTATGTATGATTTTGTAGGCCAATATCCACAAATTTTTATCACAGACAGGGCTAGAGATTAATTTGATTAGAGAAGTTGTCTTACTGGAAAAAGCAAGTGAGGACTTACACTACTTAAGTGTGGCACTGAAGTACACTATAAGTCATCCCATTGCAGAATCAATTTCTAACCCAGACTGGTATATTACAAGATGGATGCATCCCATGATCCTATTGAGCAGCACAAAGTTGAAAAAGCCAGATATACTGTTCATACCCAGTTAACTGATTAAAAAAATGTGTAAATTGAATTAATTACTGTTTGTTGAATGCTAGAACCATACCAAAAAGAGGCATGGTATCTGGGAAAATTTACCCCTAATACACTTTTCAAAAAATAAAAAAAATTTGGAAATAGATTGATTCATTTCAAAACTCAACACAAAATAAAGAGGAAGACAATATATAGTTTCTGTCACCTTGAAATTCATGTTTCAATATTCACTGTCAAATGACAATGTGATAAAATAATAAAGTCCATAACATTTATATCATTGTAGAGTTCAATGTATCAGGATTTAAAACTGCAATTTCTGGTACAGAGAATTCTCAAGACAATGGGTTCATTGTCTTCTAACTTCCATTGTCAAATTAAAAGTTAAGAGAATTCCACAAAAAATTGCCAGATGTTTAACTACTTGTGTGACCCTAAGCACACCCATAATGAGCTGTTTCATAAATGCTCACCTTTTACACAAATATTTTTATGAGCTTAATCTAACAAGCTATCATCTTAGACTTCCTTAAGCAACCAAGTGCGGCCTGTATGAAACAAAAGGGTCTTCAGCAAAAGTTATCATTGTGATTTAACTATATGTTGAAATCAAGAAACCAATGTGTACAACTGGTGGTGTAGCTGACCAAATATGTTCATGGTTCCATAAAGCCCAGTAATATTTTGGTAAGCTATTTGAAAATCCTGTCATATTACCTTTATCAGCACTTTTTTCACACAATATTGGGATGAACTAAAGGTTACACAATGTTGGCCAGTGGATTATCCCAGGACAATTCACATACCAATAGGAGTTGAGGATTATCATTATATATGAATGAATTTATATTAGAAAGACTACCTTTCCATTTATAAAATGAAGAGTTTACAATGAAGAATGGTAGTCACACGGCATTCATCCTACATATTTATGTCCATGTATGCTAAATCCAGTTGCAACACTCTATCACTTTAATTCAAATTCTGATTTAACTTTAGGACATTTTGTAGATGACCCACAACACCATTAGTCCGTAAAAGGAAAAAACGAAAAACTTTTGAAGTCGCCAACTTTCAAACAGCAGATGAACTGTAAAAAAGATCACACTGCGCTGGAAGAAGAATGGCTCTTTCAATGCAGCATTAAAATTCGATAAAGCACATATCAACCATCATTAAACACTCTGTGGTATTACCTGCATATAGGCCTACTTTGAAAATGCACTCTGCCTTCAAAATAATAAAACAAACTTTTGACTAACCTTCTAATAGCTACACAAACACAACATTTGAATGAATTCTTAATTTTGAAACATTTGGAGAGTCACACAGGCAAAAAGCAACCATTCCATCCTGTCAGATCAATAAAATTGCCAACATTCTTTATTTCATCCAGGCAAACGGTGTAAAAGGCATTGTATACTATAGCTACCAAACAAGATTGTGCAAACTTATGGGCCTGAGATCTCAGATAAACAGTAATTAATCTAGCACATATGAAAAACTGAAGCATGGAACTTCATAAATACTTAAGTTAGCAACATTTGAAAGCTAGTCTGAACATTCTGACATCAAACATGAAGCATCTAGCATGGGTTTAGTTTGTTGAATTTGGTGCTCCTTGACAAAGGGGTAAACACAATGCTAAACTGTGAAGCATTAGATGTGAAAACAACTTCAAAAAAGAGCAGTGTTCCCATCAGGTAAAGGCAGAACCATATCAGGTATTTTTTTTATTTTTACACTGACCAAATTTGACACAAAGGCCAATTTTATGACCAGAAAACAACAAACATATAAACAACACTATCAGGCAAGGCGAAAGCTCGCAACTACATAAACCTTGCTATAGTTTTCAAACACTGAGGATTACTGATGAAGACATTCAAAAACGTATTGCTTATGAAAATATCCACCACATATTTTACTAATTTAACATCTTTATAAGAAGATAATCTCCAGGTTATATGGTACTCTCTAAACAAGGTACAAGGTATGTGTTGTTGTTAAATGCAAACAGTATCACGTTCCGGGGGGGGGAAACAATGAACATGTGGTTGCACGCAGTAGAATATACCCTGGTTGTGCATAAGACTGACTCACTTATCCGATTGGTCAATGAATCAGCTGCCTGCATCTGTTGCCGTAACTTGCAATGATACACAAATGAAGGGATACTCTTGGCTCTGTGACATCATATGCATATGGTCTTTACTGTACATATTCAAATAAGGAATATGACTGCCTACAGGAAAACAACGTCTATATTACATATCACGACCATCTCCTTTGAATTGAGTTTACATTTTCATTTAACCTAAAGGCCCTACCAAAGATATCCTGTACATATAGACAAGATGGTCATGTGATAAACTGTGTCATCTCATTCAAACAAATTTAGGCTGTACTGCTTCTATTGCTTGCATAATACTATGATGAATCAACAACATTTCAGATAAACAAAAAAACAATGTGAACAGCAGGGAAATATCACAGTGCTACATTCTGTTCACCGCTTGCGACAAAAAACTTGAATTTTCTCTGTATTCGTCCAAGTTTCTGACATAATCTGATAATAATGAACCACTTGAGACTGTCTTAACTGCACATAGAATACATATGAAGCAGTAATATTTGTAAGCCTTAACATGGCTGTATGGAGGGGACCCTCCAGGGACAGTACATAACTGCACAATTCTGTGTCCATATCAGAAGTCTGTGAGCTCAAGAGAAATAACGGTCAGCATGGTCTAAGAGCTAAAGACCCCTGACGACTAGTACAGGGAAATAAATAGTCTGACACATGATGTCAAAACCGTGGTGCATGTATCTTGCTACAGCTATACTCTCAGCTTGAATGCTCAATTTCCGCTTGCAAAGCAAATAATTAACGTAAAACCTTGCAAAGATATTGTTTATGATGGCAGACAAAATTTGCATACTATAAGCACTAAATCTCACAATTTGACAATGACAAATTTGCAGTTTAAAAATTGACAAAAGGGTTGGCAATCTTGTGGTTATGTTTTCAAAAAACCTTAAACAACCCTACTGGATCTCGATCTCTCATACTGAACCATTCAGGCAACATTGCATTGTTTGGTTCGTACCTGTTTACACCATAAATATTGTGACCACTGGACAAGACCATTATAACTACACAAGGTATCTCAGTCAACATGGCTATGGCATTTTTAAAAACATAAGATCATAAAAGTCCAGGGTAAATCTGGATAATCATTCAAATAGTTTCACACTCTATGACAGTCTTAACGGCATGGACAGAATAAAAACCGGGCACCCACTCTTAACTTTTGGGTACACACCAAGACTAGTCCTCTACATAATCATCAAACTTTATTGATTTACTGTATTATTTCATTCTCAAGTAGCATGTTACTTGCAATCTTCTTATAACTTCACTGTTTCATTTCTTTGGTATCAACTATAATTCAAGAAGAATGGAGTAAGGGTCCTCCACTCCATTCTTGATTTGCCTTAAGAAGGTTACAGCTTCTCTGCCGTCAATCAGCCGATGATCATAGGTCAAAGCCACATACATCATTGGCCTTATTTCAACCTGTACAGAAAAAGAAGACACAAAGTTAATAGTTTCTGTGAAATTTGCAACAAAAGAGAAAGAATATTTATCGGTGCTCAGTGACAACCCTCCTCTTCTATTGGTCTACTACAATCACGTGACCATGAACTATCCCATTTTAAACTCAGGGCAATGCTGTCCTAATGTGGTAATATTACAATTGAAATGTTCCTTATTTTCAGTCTTTTTGAAATCAAAACCATGCAACCAAGAACAAGGTTATAAAATACTGAGCATGTGCATTAGACAAGGATAATGCACCTTATGGGGGTACTGCTACCACTGGATGTGCTGAGGCTGTACCCTTGTGCATAACTTGCACCAGCTGTTACAGAAGGAGATAAAGCACTTACCTTCCCTTTAAAGCTATCGGGATTGCCGACAATAGCTCCTAATTGTTGTACTCTCGAAAATGTTAGACCAGGTACAAAAGAGATTAGTAAGTGACAACAACAGTTCTTATTGTATGCTAGATCTCATGTACTTGTAGCATGATTTCAACCATTGCCATAATATTGCCAGTCGTCAAATAAATAAAATATTCTGTTTCTGTTTCTGTATGCCAGTGGCCACTCTTTTGATGGGTTCAGTTGAGCTTCAATTAAGGTTTAGAACATCCTAACATATTTTGCATTTTCACGAACAATCCAGAATCTTTTCAAAATTCATAAACAAATGTTAGACTCTGCATTCATTGCTGAAAAGTGATGTCAGTGACCAACGGAAAAAATTAGAATAATACAAGAATCTGATCACTTAGAAGTGCAGTTAAGTCGTTTTGTCTAATAGGCTGATGCAGGTGTCACACTTGTCGGCAATGCTGATAGCTTCAAAGCATTGACAATATGAGTTCTTTGTTTGAGGATTAGGCTAGTATGAAAGGGTTGATTTCTCATTAAGAGCGCTAAGTCAAAGAAACTTACTAAAGTACTAAAGGACCTGTCAATCAAAGCCTCTTCTAATAAAAATACTAAAGTAGTCTCAATACATATTATTTGATTAGATGAAATTGAATGAAGGGCTTTATCTCCTTCTGTAACAGCTCCCTGCTTGCATTTACCTCCAATCATGCACTATCCTGTGCTAAAGCACAGTTCATCTTTGTTTAAACTTTAACAACAAAATATGCTGCAAAAAAATGTTAGTCATCTCTAAACAAGGTTAAACATTTCTGGACCTGTGCATTAAAACAAGATAAATGCACCGGCAGAGTTAATGCTACCACTGGATGCACTAGGACTGTACCCTTGTATCACTTCCATTAACCTCTGATTATGCATTATCCAGAGCCAATGC
The DNA here is from genome assembly GCA_037179385.1 of Holothuria scabra. Classification (NCBI taxonomy): domain Eukaryota; kingdom Metazoa; phylum Echinodermata; class Holothuroidea; order Aspidochirotida; family Holothuriidae; genus Holothuria; species Holothuria scabra. Next base: position 23,728,111 of record CM074180.1, read on the forward strand.
ACAGATGGTTTTTGTTTAATCTTCAACAACAAAATACGTCACAAACAGATTTTAGTCATTTCTGACATCCAGGCAGCAGAAGTTTTCAAATGATACAATTTGCAAAGATGTCACGTCACTGCAAATTTCAATGGTAGAAGTACCCAGACAAAAGGCAAGAATATTTCTTTGCCTCACAATACCAAAAATTCTGACAATTTTCAGAGAAACTAAGCAGTAAGAAGAACTGCATATTTGAAATTTTAGAAAGTCATCACCATTTTCTGACATATTCCGTAACAAAACTGCCAGGAATTCCTATTTTGACTGCTCATAACTCTGATTGGAATTTTGTTTACAAAAACTGATATGTCACAAACATTTTAAAAATTTGAATTTTTTATGGACTTGATTTTTTCATTTCCAACAAACAATTATGTTTACAAAATTACGATGACTAAACTTATTTTTCAACCAATTATCATTGCCATGTAATGCTTGAAAGATAACTCTGAAAGGAACTTCAACAAACCTTGCCATTGACAGCCACAGGTCGATCAAAAATGCCGTGCATACCAAGAATAGCTGACTGTGGTGGGTTGATAATGGGTGTACCATACAGTGATCCGAACACCCCACCATTACTGACAGTAAAGGTGCCACCATCCATATCCTCTATTGCCAGTGTTCCTGCAGAGGCCTGTGAATTGTGAATAAGTACAAAAGGACATTTAAATAATGCTGCAACAATTTTTGTAGGTACTAGTATGGAAGTCAGCATAGCCTTTTATTGAAGATCACATGCAATATCTATTTCAGCCAGTCAAAACAGGATGAGGCATGACAGATGTATGATGAAGGTCATGAGTGGAAAAAGTAAGGGAGCTAGGAGGCTTTACTGCTTTCTTAGAAAGAAATATTTTCTTCATTCCAGATGAAGATGTATGAGCATTGAAGGGTTGATCAAAAAAGTATATTGTTATTTCAAGAACATAGGATTTCCCTAAAGGCAGGCATTCATCACCCCAAACTATAATTTTCCCACAAGTCAACCACAATTCTCCATTGGCACAGCTATTTGACTGACATAAAAACAAATTAAACTAAGGCAGTAATGCTGTAGATTCTTAGCACTTTTGCCACAGAATTATCAAGGGTTACTTAGAAGCAATGGATCTGCAAATAATGCATCTAACTTTTTTAATGTTGCAACAATATTTTTTCAGTGATTGATCTGGTACAAGGCATTTAAATGTGTTCAACAAAGGCATTTTTCCTGCTCCCTTTCACTTTTTTACTTCAATACCACCTTTCCTAATAATATTCCTTTAGTATCAATCAAATATTGAATATTGAAAAAGAACACAACTTTTGAATGTTGAGGGAGGGATCTGCCTATTTCTCTGCAAATATCCTGTTTAGAAACTGTAAGGAACTGTTTGCTGTGGGTTTTTGTTCTCAGCCCAGTAAAGATAATCTGACAGTTACTTTATGCTTGATTTAGCAGAAGTGTGAGGCTAAGTCAAAGATGTTCCCCAAGCAGAGATTTACTAAGGTAGCACATCCCAATTACCAGGTGTATAAATGCATCCATTTGTTCTCCTTCAAATGCAGTTCCTAAAGGGAGCCCTTTTTTGATATCATATGGAGTAGGATAGGTTGTTTTGTAACTATTTTATAAAAGAATAATCAATGATGTTACCAAGTGGAGAAGAAATGGGCTCAATAGAAGCAATCTGGAGAAATTATGGGCTATAAAGGCTAGCTGAGGTATACTAAGCTTTAAGTGAAAAAACAAAACTTGGAAAAGGGTGATTGGACTTTAAGCTGAAATAGCAAAAAATCAGCATGGTCATGATATGGTAAATTGAAAGTGCCATGACTGGCCAACTTGTCAGCTGTAATATGAGTGGTAGCTTGTACCTCGTGAAAACTTTGATGATAAGTTTTTAGAGGCCAGTTTACTTTTTGGATTTAGTGTGCAGGTCAATGGAGGAATTAATGGGTATGGAACCCTAAAGGGAGGTCTGAAACTTTGACCACACAAAGCATTATGGGAACTGGGAGTAAAATAATGGGTTTTCATACATTTCTGTCTTCTCTTTGACTGATTTTTTTTATCCTTATCAGCCAAAATATTCCTACAAAGTCAAAGTGAGAAACTCTAGCTAAACAAATTGTATTTTCATGTACAATGAAAAGTTACACACAGAAACAAAATAAATATGTCAATAAAAAGTTTTGGTTACAATATGTGACCGGCTAGTGTGGCAATATCTCATTGAGATAAATATTCAGAGTCGCTCATATTACAAAGCGTGCACTTAGAATGCTCTGTTCACACATAAGGGCTTTGTATCATCACCCGAGTATGCCTTGCACTGCAATGAGATTAATTAGACATGTTGCAAAGTGTGAAATGCCTAGCAATTAGTTGCAAGCAGACAGGCAACCCAGTTTTAGTGGTTGCATGAAACTGAAACGTGCAACTGACAACAATGACAGAGTTCTGGAATGGAGTCCATGAAGATCAGTTAATTGAAATGGACAGAACACATTCCTGTCTCTGCAACCTAACAAATAAAGAGTACGTAAAAGGTTAAAATTTTGTGTGAGTCACTTCATGGACCTGCAATTTGTTGCATGATGTGGACACTATGCTCTTAAAACTAGTTAGTTGTCAGTAGCTCACCACAACACCACAGTCTTGTTGAATAAGTTGCAAAGTGTGGACAGGGCTTTAGACAGTTGTGGGAAAGGCTGGAAGAAATTAGGTTGGAAGAATAGGAACTGTCTGCATGTAATGAATAACTGCCGTCAAAGGATCAATATTTCTTTATGAGTAACATTTGTTTTCACCCCTTGGATGAGAATCGAGGGGCTTTATGAAAACATACCCAAAAGACAATGTGTCACTATTAACATGAAGTGTACAAGAATGCACACCAAATGTAAAGCTACCAGCACCATAGATAATGGAATACCTCTCATTCTAAATATTGCCTTTCAAAAATGATCATTCACAGATCACAATACAAATATACTGAAAAACTCAACCCAAATGCTTTTTCTATGTTCACTGGACCATGTCCCGCAATGACAAATATGCCTACAGCAATGGTTTTCAAAATTCCAAGGCACAATAAAACACAGCCATGATTCATAATTTAAAACATTGCACCATGAAAGATCCTACTTTAAAGGTTTTTCTTTCACAAAGAAACATCTGTTACCAAGTCTTGAATCATTTTTTTTTCAAATTTACTTCACAATAAAACATTTTGTTTAAAGCCCATTGTTCTAATACATAGATGACTCATGATCCACAATGTAACCTAGTTCTATGATTCATAAACTAGAACTTCCCCCATTATCTCATTTTGAGCTAGAGTCATTTTAACAACTTTGCCATGTTGATTTTCTATCACAAATGTGTACACAGATATTCATCACATTGAACAAATATTTCCCCAAAGATAAATTCTCTGGATAGCTTGAACTCAGAAATAGAACTTGCAAGAAAGAAATCATTGAAAGAAACCTGGTAGAACAATGAATTAATTATCTCATGTAACTTCTTCTGTTTCTCTTTGATATTAAAGACAGTTATTAATTGGCCCAGATGGTTCAGTTTCAACTATCCCAACCTAAATGCCTGTAGCCCCTCCCACAATTGCAAACTCATCCTTATCCCAGCACAACCACAGTTTATTGCTGAGCATACCCTGGTTAGTATACAAGGTTCTCATGTGTAATCAGAAGTCTCTCAGGACGTGCTGTGTAATATGAGCTATTCCACATTTTTTTTTTTAAATTTCATGTCAATCAATTATGATTGCCAATTAAGAATTTCTGTAGACGACTGGTAAAATTTTAGTTTGGGGTGATGAATGGACTACCTTTACAGGTCTTTTTGCTCTAAAATCTGGAACTTACAGCCAATCATCACATTTTATTAGATATAGCAGATGTAGCACATTCAGCTTGGGAGTCATTTTCGTAACAACCCCCCCCCTCCCCAATAAATACACAAAAAAAGACAAAAAGAATAACAGTACCAAAGAGCAGATAAAGCAATAACAATAGTAAAGGAACAAGACAAAGACAAAAATAATTATAATAGCAATAATTCAAACACACTGGGTTTTAATTAATCAGATTTATACACAAGACATGTCTTGAAAGTATTACTCTGTTGTAATATGCAACAGTGGGCACTGCTTCACACCACAGTATGTACAAGACATGACTCAGGGCATATTTTCAACAGTTACCTTTTGACCAAGTTCACCAAGACCTCTTTCTATATCAGCGAAGTTCATAGCCTCCACATTTCTTAGAACGGGAACAACAAGGCCCTGTTGAAAACAAAAGAACTTTATTTTAGGGATGACAAGGAAGTCTGTTGTTGGTCTACAAAACGTTCTTTGTTAATAGAGAGAGCACACACAGTGTCCACAGACTACCTGGTCTTATAATATTTGAAATTCAATGATTAACCTATTTTAGTAGGCTATAAGTCTTTAATAGCACAGTGGACATTGGAAGGCATCCAACAGAGTGTGTCTGGTCTAGTTCACTTTGTTAATAAATACTTGCAAGGCATTCACTGCAGTTAAGTAACTAGTTAGTTAGTTAGATGGAGTTTTACGGCCTAGTTTCTAACTAATTGGTTCAAATTTAGCTGGCCATGCCCTTTTTTCCAGTTGTGGTTCACTGGCTTGTTTACCCTACTCCATTGCTTACACTGAGTATGAAGCATAATGGCAGTAGATTCCATTTTTAAAGTCTGCGGTATGACCTGGCCAGTACTCGGACTCCCAACCTCTCGACTGTAAGTCTGATGCTCTAACCACTTGACCATACCGGGTAAGTAAGGACTACAGGTGCACATAAGAGATAATGCAGGGCTAAGTAGACATACTGGTAGCAAGCAGTGTTTGAATACCATTTTATTTTTGTGAAATATTTTAAAATAAAAGCTGCCCCCTCATTAGTTTTGGCAAGGAAGGGGGTAGATTGCAGATGCAAACAATTTAGCAGATTATAAATTTAACAAATTTGTGCATTTCAAGTCAATCTTGCATTGTTCCAAATTTAAATGTATTTGAATCTTCTTGAATTCTTACAAAGACCTTACCATCTTTATCTCTTATTTCTGATAAAAATAAACATGACATTTCTGTGGTTTTTCAATATAGAGTAGTTCAATTGAGACCCTTTTGCTGTTTTCAGGAAAAATTTACATTCTGTCCCTGAGTTTTTCACACTTTCTGCCATCATGTCCAGCCACCACGACAAATGTCTCACCAGGACACAGATTAAAGTGATTCAACCAATTCTAGTGATTCAACGTGACTACTTAGGGTTCTAGACCCAGGCCTTGAGTTAAAGATTTTCCAGGGATGCCAAAAATCACACTCCCCAAGAAATTAAGGTGTGTTGGGAGGTGTGCTATTTTATAAAACTAGGTTTATATGAGCTGACATTATTCATATAGGTGTGCTGTTTCCACGAAAAATTCACATTCTGTCCTTGTGTTTTTCACACTTTCTGTCATGATGTGGAGCCACTACAACAAATGTCACCAGGACACAGTTTAAAGTGTTTTAACCAATTCTAGTGATTCAATGGTTACCTCTTTACCAAAAACAGATAAAACAGAACTTCTTAAAACCTCCAGTAGCTAGCTATGCATTCAATGGCATACAACTTATGTATGATAGACACTTTACAACACTCTGAAACTGGCTAGTTAGGGTTCTAGACTCAGGGCCTTGAGTTTTAGATTTTCCAGGGGTGCTAAAAATCATACTCCCCAAGAAATTAAAGGGCAGGAGCAGTCATCCCAAATTGAAGAAGTGTAGTAGACTGTCCAGTTTCATGATTGGCTGTTGGGAGTCATGTGACAATGTTTTTTTTCTCTTCAAATGTGAAATTTACCAGAAAAAACTACTTGGTTTACCTTGAGTATGCAATAGTAAAGTCATAAAATGTTATTAAAGATACTTTGAAGAGAAATAAGATGAAAATTGAGTTATTTAGCTTTTCCTTCAAAATAAGTTTGGGGGACTGTTCTTTACCTTTATGGTGTGTGGGAGGTGTGCCATTTTAAAAAACTAGGTTAATATGAGCTGACATTCTTCATATAGGTGTGCAAAAAATCAAACTCGTCAAAGTGATTTGAGGTGATAGATGGTGTGCAATCACATTTTCTCACCTCAAAATTCAAAAACTATAGGCCTTAACTTACAACCTACTGATTTAATCTGGTGATTCCCAATGTCCTTTTACCATTTGTGGGTAACTAGTTGTTTTTGCAAATTGTACTGCTTATACAGAGCATTACTCTCAATGGCAGTAGATTACGTTCGTTTGGAGTATTTGATTTGACTTGATATAGGAGTCAAACCCAAGCCTCACACTGAGCAAGCACTCATAACTAGACCAAACACTTAATGGCCATTTTTTAGTCAGCTGTTAGAATAAGATAGGCTTGGTCTAATTCCAACAGAAGTAACAACACAGAGTGGTTGTTTGTTCTGTTAGAAAATGATCACATGACTAATTGCATTGGCAATCATGCCACTTTTGTGATATGGTTATAGACAATCAAAACATAACACTAACAGATGTCAAAAATGCACCAGATGTCAGAACTGAATTCTCAATAGAGGGCGGTCTTCCTAAAATATAAGTCACCAATTCTTTGAATTCTCTTGTTACGTACTAGAAACTAAAACCAGTTTTGCAGGCCAGGAGTTGTAAACAATGTGGTCAGTCCAAGCAAAAGGAATACTTCATTCAGAGGATTTGAAATGAAACAGAATTTCCCACAATGTCTTTAATCAGAAACATAATCTACAGAGGTGGTACTCCTTAGTTTCAAGCTTGTTTTATTACATCCCATGAATGGAAAAGCTTTCCTGTAAAGAAAGGTACACCTGATAGACTTATGAAGAAGTACACCTGGCTTGATGTTTCAAGGCTAAATTGCTACACTATTCTTTTCTTGACCAGTTTTTGCCAGCTTTAAATGTATGTTGGTAGCAAGTACTATGTTCAATGTCATTTATTTTCACAGAATTTAACATATCCACAAAAGCTTCATTGGATAGAACACCTCTTCTGTAGATTAAGGAGGATCCAAGTTATACAACAACTTAGGGGTCAAGAGCAGCCCCTCCCCCCCCCCCCAAAAAAAAAAAAAAAAAAAAACTTATTTTGAAGCAACAGCTTAGTATCACAATTTTCTTATTTATCTTCAAAGAATCTTTCACAATATTTTATGACTTCACTATTGCATGCATTTAGTATAGCAAGCAGTTAATTCTTGTAAATTACACATTTAAGGAGAAAAATGCTGCCACATGACTCTCGACAGCCAATCATGAAACAGGACAGTTAAATTGGGATGACTGCTCTTGCACTTTAATGTACAATAGTGCACTAGTCCAATTTCAGCTTTTTGACCTATTTTCACCTTTGCATATGTGATACATTACCACCATATGAATTCTGACAAATGTACATCTCTTGACATTGTTGTTGATTTTTTTTTTCCTTTTTTTTTTTAAATCATGATTTAAATCAGCGATTTAAATCAAATAAATCAGATGATGAGCCTAACATAGTGACTGAGTAACTACAGTCTACAAGGGCTCCCAACGTTTTTTACTTGTTTGATAGTCTTCTCCATATTTTTCCCATCTCTCACTGACAAGTCTTCTTTCACTAAATGGCTGGTAAATATCCAAGCCAACATGGTCATCCAAAAGGAACTTGCCCAAAAGGAGAAACTGAAGGGGAAATTGGACACCTTACTCAGCAGACAGGCCTTCCACAGTCACAGCCTGATGTTAGCACTCTCAACCTGTGATACATGTATAACACTAAACCGGTGGATAGTGATGTAGAGGAAAAAGATCTCACTGCAAAGTTTATTAAAATCGTAGAAGGGGCCATGAAGCAAATTTCACAAGATCTGAAGGTCTTAGATAATGAGGTGAAAGCTATTATCAATAATCACTCCAAGCAGATTAAGGATCTCCAGGGCAAAAATTAAAGGTTAACTGAGAGGGTGTCAAATTTGGAAGGTAAAATTCAGGACTTGCAGAGAGAAAAAGAATCCCAGTCCGACCAAATTAACAAGCAAAAGAGATTTTCCAGGAAAAACAATTTAAGAACCATGGGCTTTAACACTAAAACCGGGGAAAACACTGTCAAAATTGCAAAGGAGGTGTTAAAGAAAGCTGGGGGCGATAATTGTCGGAATGAGAGGGCCCATTCAGATGGCCATGCAGTGGAAGGAAGAAGTCGTCACATTCTTGAAGTTTCCTTCTGCATGGTTAAGGTTACCCTCTTTAGATACTCCTGCTCCCATCTTGCCCCAGAGGGTTATTATTTGACAGACCTAACCTTAATTGATCATAAGGAAAAGCGAAAACATTCTAAAGAAGTTGCCGAACCTTATCAGGGTGGTACCAAACTACCTTTCTTTGGGGGCGTTGGAGGTCTCCAGATGGGAAACCTTATATCTTTCCCAACTCTCAGGAATAGATTGTCATTCAACTGAAAAATTATATCTGTCTGGTATACATTCTAATCATTTTTATTTCTGATATCTATACGTATTTTGTCTTATTTTCTCAGTCCTTTTGCAATGGAAGGTTCCCTTTGTTTTTCCTTTCCAGCTTTTACTGCTGAGTATGTTAGGGGTTCGGGGTATTGTTCCCTGTCCCTTTTCAACCCACTCAATAGTTTTGACTGGCTTTCCTTTTTTGCCTTTTCTCTTTTTATTCTTTTTCCCTTGTTTATTTGTTGTTTTTATTTTCCATCTTGCCATGCATGTTAGTACAGCCTTGCTTTAATTTACAACATTCACTTTATGCAGATCAATTGTAAAAAGAATTCTCAACTGTCTAATGCATGTAAGTTATTTTCTGCCTCTTTTGTGTTTGACAGAGCTAAAGTTTACTAGCTACAATGTAGGAGGCCTTAGACAGTCTAAAAAGAGTAGAAAAGTGTTTAGTTTCTTGCATAACCAAAAGAGAGACATTTTTCTTATCCAGAAGTCGCACAGTGAAGAAGTTGATGGGAGTTTTTGGCAGAATGAATGGGGCGGGAAGATTGCTTTTCCACATGACTCATCTTCCAGTAGAGGAGTGTGCATTCTGTTCAACCCCACTGTTAGTGTAAATCTCATTAATATCAAATCTGATTGATATAACTGGCAGATATATAATTATTGATGCTATGCTTCACAGTAAAACCTTACCTATTATTTGTATTTATGCTCCCAACATAAATTTGCCGTACTTGTTTGACTTGATCTCTGATGACCTATGCAATTTTGCATGTGATAATGTTGTTATGGTGGCTGATTTCAATTTAGTTTTTGATTTGCAGTTAGACAAAACTCGGGGAGTGCATCACACTAATTTTAGAGCAAGGGAACAATGTTTAGATCTTATGAATATTCATCGTATGATAGATGTCTGGAGGGAAAGAAACCCTTAGGTGTAAACGTGGAGCTCAAATAATACTGTTGGAATCCACTGTCGATTAGATTTTTTTCTTGATTTCCAGTTATTTGCTAAAATGTATTTCTAAATTCAACATGTCTCCCAGTCTACAATCAGACCATTGTTTAGTTAACTGCAATCTCCATCCAATTGTTTTCTGAGAAGAGGGTCCAGGGTACTAGAAATAAAATAATTCACTTCTGAATGATACAGACCCTTAATCAATAATCTTTAGGATACCAAGATTACTACTGCCAGTTTTTTAAATCCTTCTCTTAAATGGGAGAGCATCAAGTGTAAAATTATGGCAATTACTATTCATTACTCAAAGAAAATTCCAAGAAACAATGTGAACATGAGGTTAATTTATTAAAAACAATTGGCTCGTTACAAAGACTGTGCTTTGAGTCAAACTTTCCAGTGGTTTACAGGAATTGAATGAGTCTAGGACTCAACTAAATCACTCATATGATCATAAATTACAAGGAATAATTGTACAATCCAGAGCCAGGTGGGTAGAGAGTGTGGAAAAAAGTACCAAATACTTTTTAACTTGGAAAAACGACACAAAGAATCAAGTGTAATAAGTGAATTTTACACAGGAGATGGTGTTATTTTGACAGAGATTAATTGCATTTTAAGTGAGATTCGATTTTTTTCATGCTCTTTATCAGGAGATTATTGAAATTCAGGTATGTTTTTTCAAACTTTGCCAGTTGTTAAATGGTTGGATGGTATGATGTCGAATGTGGGTGGAGGTATTTTGACAGTTGACGAATTTATTAAAATAAGATTTTTCAATTGTGATCATGATTTTAATTGTGATTTTAATCAACAAGATTAAAATCAACCAACCCAGAAACCCCCAAAGTTCCAGGACTTTCAAGGTTTTCAAGGTCCTGCATGAACCCCGTTTCCTATAGTTATACTTCCAGTTTAACAATTTTAGGTAGTCAAACAACTGTGGCACAGTGATACTATTTAATATCTTTACAACAGACCTGGGGATGATGCTTGCATGGTTCACTACGAATCCACAACCCTTCAATCTCCTCATACGTGTCGCTGACCTCTATTTATTGAACTTGAAGCCAAACTTTTTGTTTCTGTGCTGTCACATTTATTACAATGAACATTAAGCCTTCCCTGATATTTTAATTATCAATTGAGCATCCATATACAATATTCTTGAAACTTTCAATTAATCATACTCTCACAGAAGAAATAATGAAATAAAAACCAGACATACCTTTGGGGTAGCGACTGCTACACTTATATCTATGTAATCTCTGTACACAATTTCCAAATCATCAATAACTGTGAAAAGAATCATAAAGAACATCAAATTAAACAAAAAAAAAATAAATAAAATAGAAAAATTATACAAAGCATTGTTGCCATGAAAATCTGTAAATTGATGATGTTTACTGTGCATTTTTAAACCTTGCTAAGAATAAGCAAATACTTAATACATATAACAAAAGACACTCAAGGCTGAAAATAAAATAAGTTTGCATGGGAAGGACTAGAAAATTTATTTATTTCCAGGAGAGTTAAATATTCTATGATTACTTATGTCTTTTTATTGAAAAAAATATCAACTTCAATCTCATTTTATTTGGACCTCATATTTATATATTAAAAAGTCTAATGTTACAGCACACATACCACACACCTTCCTGGGAAGTGCAATTTGTAGCACACCCCTGGAAAAAGACCAGGTTAGCACTTCTTATTTGCACCTTCTGACCAACACATTTCAAATTTTACAACCTTCACATTCCCAGAGAACGGAATGCACAGATATCCAACCAGGTTAACATTCTAGCCAAATCTCCATAAATATTTCCTATTTTAGTTTAACCAGAAAGCCAAAAGGCTTAGTGATTCCTTGCCACTGAAATGTCAGGCCTTTTTTCACATTGATATTGCTTTGCAATGTTTTTCAATTAACAGGGCTCCATAATGTGCCCACAAAGTACACATGCAAGGCATCCAATCTTCCTACATTGAGATCCCCCTTGCCCACTGTGAACCTAAATGACATTTGACCTCCACCAAAAACTTCTGGGACCATGTATTCACTATGTGCCATCTACATGACAAGTTACAGGACCCTACAAGTGACCTTTCTTGAAAGACTGTGCAGGAAAGCTTGTCAGGCTTTGCACATGCTGTCTCCAAATGAACTTTGACCTTTGGGAAAATCAATAGGGATCATCTACTCAATATGACCAATCCACATACTATAAATGAGCACAGTCACATGAACCATTCTTGAGATATCATGTTTACGAAGTTTTAACCTTTTGACCTCTCATGACCCCAAATGACCTTTGACCTCCACAAAAAACTATGGGGATCATCTACTCAATATGGCCAACACACTCACCAAATATGAGCACAGTCACATGTACTGTTCTTGAGATATCGTGTTTACGAAGTTTTGACCTTTTGACCTCTCGTGACCCCAAATGACCTTTGACCTCCACCAAAAACAATAGGGATCATCTACTCAATATGGCCAATGCACACAACAAATATGAGATTAGTCACATGTACTGTTCTGGAGATATGTTAACAAGGTTTTGATCTTTTGACCTCTCGTGACCCCAAATGACCTTTGATCTCCACCAAAAACAATAGGGATCATCTACTCAATATGGCCAGTGCACACACCAAATATGAGATTAGTCACACTTACTCTTCTTGAGATACCATGTTTACAAGCAATTTCTAAGGAATTTACCTATTGACTTCTCGTGACCCCAAATGACCTTTGACCTCCACGAAAATCGATAGGGATCATCTACCCAATATGACCAACCCACACACCGAATATGAGTATAGTAACATGTACTGTTCTCGAGATATCGTGTTTACAAGGTTTTGACCTTTTGACCTCTCGTGACCCCAAATGACCTTTGATCTCCACCAAAAACAATAGGGATCATCTACTTAATATGGCCAATGCACACACTAAATATGAGATTAGTCACACTTACTCTTCTTGAGATACTGTGTTTACAAGCAATTTCTAAGGAATTTACCTACTGACCTCTCGTGACCCCAAATGACCTTTGACCTCCTAGAAAATCGATAGGAATTATCTTTTTGATCTCCACCAAAAACAATAGGGATCATCTACTCAATATGACCAACCCACACACCAAATATTAGGTTAGTCACACTTACCCTTCTTGAGATATCGTGTTTACAACCAAAGCGTCACATACACACACACACACACACAGTCGTGTTTTTACACACAACTGAGGACTTCATTGTTATCTCCATTGTGTCTGCTTACTTAACCCTAACCTTCACAATAGACTGTCTATTGTTAGACAACCGAGGACTTGAGAAATCTTTTGAATTTACTACCGAGGACCTGGAAGTCTATTGTTTAGGTCCTCTGTTTTACACAAAGACAAACCCACACGCACATACACACACACACACACACACACACACACATACACACGACATCACCATCGCATAGATTCCTTGCCTGCCTTCGGCAAGGAATCAAAAATAAAGATCTGCTAGTCTATTTGGTTAAGTAAATGAGCTAAGCTACAATATGCTTTGACAGGTTGTTTGTATCGTTGACACTGCCACCAACTGCTTAACTGAAATCACTCAATTAGCTTGTCCCTTCCTTAAAGAACAAGCATCATGCAAATGAACTACAGAAACAGGAGTCTAACGCTTTGTCATTTCAATTTGGAATTTCCAGAAATCTCCTGAAATGACCAGGACCAGGTTAAACATCATGTCTACATTTTCAGATGCAATGTTAGTGATACACTCTGACTTGCAAAACCATGACAGACTGATACAATATAGTTATAGTTTTCCAGCAACTGGCAATGCTCTGGCAGAAGCCAAAAGTTAAAGACTGAAGATAGATGTCTTGGCGACAAATTGATTTTGTATGAAGTACTTGTTACATTGTAATTATTGTAGAGTTTCCAAAAGAGAGAGAAGAGAGAGCTTACTGTGTGACCTTGGCAGGGCAAACCTAAATTCAACAACAGCAACCTCCTTCCAAATAACAGTTCCCTACAGCTCTGATCAACACTAACACAGACCAACAAAACCTTCAACACACAGTTTAATTCACCCTGCGGGTTGGGGGCGCAGGGCTACTAATTTTCACACCAGACAAGTTAGAACTATAAAGCAGGCTTGTTGGGGTAGTTTATTTAAAGGATAAGATATATCCACTCAGAAAATTCACACTGGACCAAGAGTTTACTGCTGGATCAGTAACTTTGAAACCTTACTGGCCCTGATGACCAGTTTAAAAGGCAACCACTCAACAAACCTCCCTCCAAATGTCAAACAACTTTGGATAAATACTCCAATGTAAATACTAAAACAAGGTAATGATTTGCATTTAAAGACTAACACATGTTCTTCAGTCACAAAACAATCTTTATTGGGTCAACAAACACTCTTACCAGCATTAACTACAGGCATTTCGGTAAGAGCATGGGCAGATGCCTTCAAAAACGCTGACATAAAACCCAGTTTAACTCCATGTTTCCTCTGAAATTCATCTTTAAACTTTTTTCTCATCCCCATCACAGCACTGAAAGACAGAAGGGTATTTAATTTTATTAAATAATTCCTTCATTACTATCTCATATTTTAATTTGACCAATACATTTTTATAGAGCAGAGAAATGAATACGTAAGGTTGTAATGTAAAACCTGAACACTTTTCTGTTCCTGCCTAATTCATGATTTACCTTATTGACCAAAGATTCCAAGAAAAGTGCAAAACAGTATAGCAGAACAAAAATAAAGCAGCAAGAAGGCAATATCCTGTGGTGAAATAGAAAGTTTACACCAAGTTAAAGGCCCAATTCTCTCACCCCATATATATAGTGCCAATTCTCCTAACCTTCTTATTTAAGCCCCTCCCATAATTGTCTGAAATTCACCCTCATCCAGACACAATCTCAGTATATATTGCTTCAGGGTGAGTATAGAAAAGCTCAGTGTTTATATCAAAACACTCCCAGTACAGTTCATGCTGTGTAATATAAGCTTTGGTATTCTGCATTGTTTGAATTAGCAGTCAATCAAAAAGCTGAGCCAATAGAGAGTTTCTGTAACCCCATACAAGAAGTGTATTTTGGGGTGAGAGGATTGGCCCTTTAATACAAAGTCAATCAATAGAGAGTAACTTTTGTATTAACCAGACCTTTTGCCTCTAACCTTCTGACCTCACCAATTAAATACTGTTAACATGGCAAAGTACCTAACCAACACAAACTGGAACTTGAATAAACTAGAACTTTGCAAAACTTTGACAATGATTTTTCACAAAATTGAGGCCAATGTGATATTCAACTGTTATTGATCTTTAGGCATGAGACACTCCAAACTTCCCATGTGAACATTTTTTTCTGACAATTTGATGTACATACCGTGGGTTTTAATGCTATTTTCACCAACAGACTGACATGCATAAAATAGACTCTTCTGTTATCTGACATTTGTCCCATCATTTTACAAGTTTCACACACAAATGGTCCCTTGTCAAGTACCTCATTTCAATACTTGAACTAAAAAATTTACCCAAATACATTTACCATTCCTCTTATGTAAGGCAAAGTACAAATCACTTCCAACTATCCCGATACATGAAAAGATAATAAAGCAACATCACAAGGGTGTCCAAACAATGATGAGAGCTACTCCAATAAACTCTTCAAAGAAGGACAGCTTTCAGGGCATAAGCAGTTGCTACAGACTTAATTCAACACTTTTGACATTGTGCTTGGGGCTCAGCATAAGCAGTGGAGTAGGGAAAACAAGCCAGTGAGCAAAAACCACAAAAACTGCTGTGGCCAGTCTGACTTCAACCAATTGGTTAGAAACTGGAAGGTATAACTCCATCAAACTGACTACCTATTTTTAAGCAACAACTAAACCTCACAAATTTCCCCATTCTACTTTTTCGGACTCTTTTCATGATATTTCAAGACATACTGTAGATATTGCATATTAATGTAATTCAAGCAATGGCTCCTAGTAAATTTCACAACTGAGTGAGAACAGTATTGACGTTTGATTCTGAGGAGCCATTCATGCAATTAGATAGGCTGCTGTATTCTGCATTCTGCAATCCTTTGAGGTGATCTATCATTGACTACAAAAAACATGAAAGCTGTCCATCCCTGTTTTAGGCTGGTGAGCAATCTTCTTCACTAGACCTTAGATGATTAAATTGTAGTGAACTATTTTTAACTTTTTTTATGGTAAGTTAACACAGCTGTCATCTGTAAGTTTTTTTTTTTCATTTGAAAAACACCAATCTACAGAAAAGAATTCTTACCTCATATCAATCTCATTGAAAGTCGTCAGCATTGCATTGACATTCTGAGCATCCTTTAGTCTCTCTGCTATTCTTTGTCTCATGCGGGACATTTTGACCTGAAAAGACAATGACAGAAATTAGCAAACTAGCAAAAGCACGGTTTAAGACACATTGCATATTCAAATCTCTTCTAGTTGAAAGATACAGAAAAACGGCTTTCTTAAGTAACCTCAGAACCTCACATGAACACGTTTTTGGTCTAATGGTAAGAGCATCCGCCTCTCACGCGGAAGGCCTGGGTTTGTTTCCCAGGTCGAGTCATACCAAAGACTCTAAAAAAGGAATTGACTGCTGTTGTGCTTGATGCTCCGCATAAGCAATGGAGTAGCAAAACAAGCTAGTGAGCCACACAACTGGAAAAAAGACCGTGGCCGACTCGACTTGAACCAATAGGTTGGAAACTGGGCCATAAAACTCTATCTTACTAACTAACTAACTCATATGAACTTATTTTAAAGCAACTAATTGCAAAGGAGTGCTCAATATATCTTGTCATGGATTTCTCTAAAACACAATCTCATATAAATGTAATACCATGATTCACATTTCCTACAACACTTGTCTATCCAATTAATGAGCTCCTATAGAATAGGGAAATAAGACAAATGCGCAAATAGGTACTGTACATGGTTTGTTCTCAGCTTGAAATAGTTGACTTCTTTTTGAAACTTACGCCTTAAAGGAAACAGTTCAGAATACTTAAGACACTGATACAAGACACTGATACAACATCAATCAATGACTTTTTTTGATACTATACTTACAGACAAGCCCGAAGTTTAATGATGTGAGTATTAGTGGGGGTTACCAACCTACAATCTATTTCATTGTACGGTTTACATCAAATTCTAAACCAGCATGTTCAATGAACTAAGAAGAGTTTCCAGTGCACAACCATCCATAAAACAGATAAAAAAAATGGAAAAATTAAGGCTGATGACTTATAAGTGATTAAAACTAACTTCACTGTTCCAATTCCCCTTTATGACTTCTAATTGAAAGTCATTGCTAAAAAGGTAATCTTAGAGTCTAATGTGAGACTAAGTCTTCTAATTTTTTTAAATGCTGAATTAAAATTTTGAAGTATATAACTGAATTTGCTTTCAATTTATGCAAAACATCTTAAAAAATATCAAACATGTTATAGTATATTGAGTTAGATAAGATTTAACGACACACCAACAAGAATACATGTGTTATTTAGTGTCATACAGTTCAAATATGGTGCCAAGTATTCCCGTTTAGTAGCCTCTAAAAAGCGTAAATCAATTGTATTTTGTCAAATAAAGTGATTTTAACAACAGTTTAAAATCACTGGCTTTTGTATCTGTAAAACATTCACTCCCATTGTGCAAACACTGACCTATGTTGTTGCATGGGCACTACAAATTATGAATATTTAAACTGCTAAATCTATACAAAGGAGTGCTCTCCATTTGCTTTCTTAGCCAGACAATGTCCATTGTAGTTACAGTTGACTAAAAAGGTTGTAATTTTTAGGGGTATCAGGAGGGGAATGTACCTGTAACTACAGGGCTTTATTGAAACAAAGTTGGAGGGTGACCTTATTTTAAATTCAGCAAGATAAGGGTAAATCAGCCACCTCCTATTTTCAGGCAATGATCTTAAAAAAAAAATTAAAAAAAAAGTTACTTTAAATTCCAGTTCCACAACTTAAACTACTTGTCCTTGTTCCAACACTTCTTCCTCACCACAAAACAAACCAGAACAGCAATGCTGTTGTGAAGCTCACACAACCTGTTTTGTCTGTCAAAAACCAACCAAGTTTTATCTGTTATCTGTTTCCTAAACCTCTTTACAATACAAAAATAAATGGAAGGTAGCAAAGAATAGTGAAGACAAAACATGTGTGATTTTGCATGCAGATCTACATTTGATATAGTTTTATGGTAGATCTAAATATCACTGTGTATTTTCTCAAATCATGAAAGCCTGGACTGTGTATTCTTAAAGGCATTGGCAGTAAGATAAAATAATAACTTATGTATGGTGTACCAGTAAACTGTTCAAGTATTGGAAAGAACATTCAGTGGCATCTACAAATCCACAAGTAAATGCTGCCTGGCTCTGTACTGATCAAAATAAAACACAGAGACTCAAGAAGTTCCTACTGTACTGTGCTTATTGAACTTAAAGAGTTAATGTCGGTATTGCTTGGCTTGGCCAGTTTATGATAAATTGAACAGAACAGAATGAAAGGTATCTCCACAATAGATAAGTTACAACAGGGTCTGTTGTAACTCCCTGTTACATTTTACAGCTTACTCTCTCCACACTGGCTGACCACAGCTGATTATGAGACCACCTACAGAAGCATACAGTGACAGCTAGTACTGTGAATACTTTGTTCAACCAGCTGTAACATAAAGAACCAGATTAAATAGCCATGCATATATGTTCAAGATAAGAACTGAACACACAATCAAGTGCACTGATATTAGTGCAATAAACAAGCAACTAACAGCTCAGCAGGCAAAATGAACTCGGCCCTAAATAAACAGCTTTAAAACACAACTTAAATTTCCTGTATTAAAATGCAAGTAGGTAGGTATGAATGCTCTCCTCCAAAGCAATCATACACCAAAATTTCACCCACAAATCTCTAAAAATGAGGAAGAAGAAGACTTTTGTTAAAAAGTTGATGCCATCTGCCCCATTTGATAACCTCACACATGTGTACATGTGTGAGCTGAAAACTGTTCATGACCTTAAACCATATGAGGAGCATTTTGAAGCACACCTGTGATAGTTGCATCTTGAGGTATCTAACCATGAAAACTAGAACAGAAACTGAACTGAACAAATTTGGGGGCAAGTGTTCCCACTGCTGCATTAGATGTTCTTCTGCATCTGTTAGCTCACAGATATCATGTACTGGATAAAAGGAATTCTTTTACATCTCTCTCTGTATTTTGACGTGGGAGTGCAGTCACTATTAACTCTTTTGAAATGGCAGCTGTATCTCACAATTTTCTCCAATTTCTTCAAGGTATCTTTCATCTCTTCAAGGTATCAGGACTGAAATATTGCATATTCAAGGTAAGCTAAATAGTTACTCCAACTATACATATTCCTCTGCATGGATTTACATGGAAATTAATGAATATATCAACCTGAATAAGATCAGGGTTCCCAGCATTCCAAGAAAATAAAATTCCATGCGATTTCCATGATGAAATTTCAAAATTTCAGGATGAAAACATTTACTTATAAACCAGTCCAGGCAAAGGAACAGTAACTACAGGACTGAACTAGATTAACTGAATGCTGTACTTTTTACACCAGTTTACAGGAGTGTCTACACTTACTTTAATGTGAAACGTAAAAGTATGACGAAGGCATAAAATGGCCTCCTTTTAAACCCCATACAGCCATCCATTTCTCACCTTAGAGATGTATCACAAATCCAACCAGGCAGAAATCCCCATGCTTCAGAGCATGACATCAATGGGGATGTATGTCAGGCTTTTGTAAACACTCACTTATGCCTGTGTGAACTTTTACATTGACATTAATTTGGTTGTTTATTCATGGTGAACCTTAAAGGGAAATACTGCATTTAAAATGCTCCAACATAGCATTAAAAGGAAATAGCTCTAGTCATTATCATTTGGTCCCCAAAATAAACCCCCAAAATAGCTTCATCTCAAAATATTATGCACAAGATGTATTATGGAACTGCACCTTTTGAAATGTTGAAAGTTTGTGTGAACAAGTTTATATTCTTCAGCAACAAGCAACTGAATTTCTATCTGAAGGCAACTCATTTTTTGAAAAGAAAGCTACCATATTGCCTTATTTTTAATTATTTATCACATTTGGCCAATAAAGTTTGGTTTTAAAGGGGCACATTGAGTTGATATCGATAACTTAATGCGAGTGTTGACGGATAGTCTACCACATGACAATGATTATAATTAGCATAGTTAGTCAAGTTTCACATCCAATAGTTACACAAGAAGTTTAAATTTTGAATTTTGTGATGTCCTGACTTGTAACGGTTTTGTGCATAATTTCAAAAAGTGTCTGGTCATGAATTTTTGAAAACCGAATTGAACAGTTAAGTTCTTACTCATAAAACAATTATTTGTATGGAGGATATTGGGGATTCTCTAAATTTGACCATTTATCATTGGTATTTAAAGAAAACAGGTTTGGAAAAATTTGTTGAATTCCATGAACCAACTCAATGTGCCGCTGTAAAAGGATTAACTTTCCTTATAAAACGAACTAAATATTTCCCTTACAAACAACCAGAAACGCAGTGCTATATTGCTCACATATATAAATACCAGTTGATACATCTGCAAATGGGAACATTCTGCTGGGAATGTCCCACATCATTCAAAGCAATGCCATTTTAGTAAGTAACAGTCAACATGGTCAAAGTCTGATAAGTGTGACAATGGCTCTGAGATTACAAGAACTCATAGCCCATTTAATATCAACATGGTACATTATGCTACACATTCTGCAGGGAGACATATAATTTGTTAACCACATCTTGCGGTGTCCTGATGTCATCTTCATCTTAAATAGAACTTAATCAAAAACATAGGCTAAAAAACAATTTGCAGGACAATCATTTTAGTGCTATTTTTGGAACCTTTATTTGGGATACACTTCGTAGTTTTGCTTTTACACAATAATGTCAGCTTAGGCACAACATCATGATATAATAGGAGAAACAGATCTGGAGGCAAGGGGCACTACTCCCTTTTGGCTTTTTATTGCCGAGATGCTTTAGTTCATGTACCCCAACCACCTAAACACACTAAAAAGCCACCCAGTATGATTATTTCCCCCATACCCCCAAAACCCTGATTTGGAGGACTTTTCAGGGTATTTCTACTTCATCATATTTGCACTGGGCCCTGAAATTGAAGATAGGGTGCCTGAAGCTTCTTCTCCAAGAAGATATTGTGTGACTATATAAGAAAGCTTTGTGCTGTTATCTCAGTGTAGTGAGTCAATGAGAAGAGGGGTTAGTAGGACTTGACAGCATTATTTACACTTCACATTGTCAACTGTGAAGGTGCTACATGGAGTGCACATCTGTCTAGATTTTGTCATGAGAGCCAACAATTCAACTTTTGTCTTTGGCTGATCAAATTCCATAATTTTTCCAGGATTTGAAGCATTTTGCCTCAAATTCCATGACTTTTCTAGGATTTAAAGCATCTTTTTTAAATTCCACCATTTTTCCAGGTTTTCCAGGTAAAGTTGGGAACCCTGAAGATAAAGTGTTAGCTAGACATCAAGCAATGTAATGATGGGACAAAAATAAGCTAAATATGGCAAAGACAGGTTAGGCTGGTTTAGGTTAGATTAGGTCAGATTGGATATTTCACCTCAACTTAAATGGTTTAATCTAGCGGGACCCACAGTCTTTTTTTCTAGTTCAGGGGTGTTGGATTGTTGTTATTCCTACTCAATTGTTCATGTGGAGCATCATGCACAATGGCAGTAGGTTCCATTCTTAAATTCTTTGGTATGACTTGGTCTGGGGATTAAACCCCAGATTTTCTGAGTGAGAGGTGAATGCTCTACCAACTAGACCACACATTTGGCAAAGATGGGTGGAATCAACTACAAGAGCCCAAGGGCACTATGGTTCCTTGCATTTAAGATGATTTTGTATTTAGGGAGTACGCAAGGTATAGCATTTGCACCTTCAACCCCAATGACTTTTGGACTTCACCCAAAAACATATCGGCACATTAAATTTCAAAGTCATACAAACACTTGCAGTTTGAGAGAAATTGAACACTTGATTTTTCAAGTTATCACACTGCATACAGTACCTCCTATTTCCACACATGTGACAAATCTCAACAATTCAAATCCAGACCTTACACAGAAGTCACAAAGGTCAAATACAGTCAAAGTAGGTCAATACTGCATTTTACATAAACACAAAGTTCTGTCCCTTGTGCAGGGAAGAAATGTAACAGTCATCTGGTCATTCCTGACCACCAAAATTTATGATAGATGAATAGAAATTATGTCATGGTTGTCCTTTGGACTAATTAATGTGTTTGCCTCAAAAGCAAAAATAAGCAAAGGCCCACAAGTCTGCTACAAAAGGCAGAGTGATTTATTGCCACCAATTTCTATTTTACAATTTGGCTAGAAGACGGAGGAACAATCGTAGCTCTGTAAAATCTAATAAATGACTTTCCACTTGACCTTTCAACCTGAAAAGGGTGTTTGAAAAGTGAAAAGCCATGGCAGTCCTAGAGCGAAAGCAGAGGTAAAGAAGAGAAGCTGCTTTCATATTTTAGTATTGTGGTATATACACAATATTATATAAGAATTGGAGCCAATGCTTGCATTGTAAATAACTCTATTAGACACTGTATATGACAGGAAAGTTTTTTTTTTTTAATAAAAATTGCATTATTGCCCTGATTGTTAACTGAACTGCTTATAGGGTGAGAGGGGGTTATAATTCTTCTTTTCTTTTATACATTGCATTTGTCAAAAAGCATTAAACTTCAGCTGGATTTTATACCAATTGAACAAAAGACTTATCACCCAAATAGTGACATGTGTGTCATAAGGCATGAAAGCATCCAGATGAGCCTCCACTGTAGATCTTTTGCTTTTTCTCAGTTGCTACAGCACCATAACTTACAGCAGACCTTTTTACTGTAACATACATATACTGTAAAACACACATACACTAACCACTAACTTTTAACCCAAATTACAATAACTCAAGTTAGAAACATCATAGGAGGGTAGTATAATTACCCTTTTTGTTTGTCTCAGCAGGACAAATCCAGGTGTCACAAAAAAGTCACAAAGGTCAAAAGATCAAATGAGGTCAAGTGAGGTCAAAGTAGGTCAACACGTGCACTTTACTTACATGAACACAACTTTCCATTACGCCACCTCCCTATGTAATGTGGTTTTTGAGTTATTGTACTGCATACCTCACATTCTAATGCATATAACCTATACACTAACTACCCTGGCATTTAAATGTCAGTAACTTGAGTTAGGAACATTGTAGGAGGATAGGGTAATTGCCTTTTTGGTTCGTCTCATCAAGAGGAATCCAGTCGTTACCAAACAGTCACACGAAGGTCAAAAGGTAAAATGAGGTCAAGTGAGGTCAAAGTGGGTCATCATATGCACTTCCCTTAGACAAATGCAAATCTCCATTACACCACCCCTTTAAAATGTTTCAGTGGCAAGATATCAATAAAAATTTACTTTTTGACCTTTTGACCTTTTCCAATTATTTTGGCTAATGTACCAACATTTTGACCTCCTACCAATCTAACTTGTCCTAAAATTATGCCACTGTTTGAACAGCGGATACCGAGTTACAGCTACTAATAGTAATTCACTTTTTGACCTCTGGTGATGGCTAGTGACCTTTGACCTCCACCAAAAATGATAGGGCACATCTACTCAACAACATCTACATACATACCAAGTTTGACAAAAATTGATTACTTGGTTATCGAGTTATCGCACCACATACCTCGCATTCCAATCTGTCACATCCACACACACACACACACACATACATATGCCAAGGTGACTGCATAGGTTCCTTTGTTACACAAGGAACCAAAAAGGACTGGATACCCTTACAAAAAAAGGTGCGTCAACCTGTGTCTGCACCATGTGTGATCACGCATGGAAAAACAAAAGGAAATCACACATTTTCTTGAGTGACAAACCTGTGTTTTTGGAACCTTCTTCTCACAGGTTTGACACAGGTTTTGCACACATTTCCTTGCCTTTAATATCAAGCCACAGGTTTTGTGGAATAATTCTTTGTTATCCCTAGTTTTTATCACCACACGTTTTGCACATAAAACCTGTGTCAAACCCCTGGCAAACCTGTGTCGAACCTGTGGCAAATGATCAACCTGTGTCAATGTCAAGGGAAATCACAGGTTTTCATGCAAAAACCTGTGATAAACCCTGGAAAAAAACCTGTGAAAACCTGCGAATTTGGAACCAATTGCCACACCTTTTTTTGTAAGGGTAAGAGCAAATGTGACATCCATGCCAAAATTTCTTGTAAAGGTTTCCCTCTTTGAGAAAGGCAAGAATGAGAGAAGGGCTGCTAAGTTCAAATAACATTTCAGGTTTGGCATGGGGTAGGATAGTTTGTACTTGTGACTAATATGAAGATATTCATCTACCAGATGGTGACTGACAATGTCAGCGCAGTCACTCGGATAAAACATGGCCTGTCACCCCAGTGGAGTGAAAAGGGCATGGGCAAGGTAAGAGTGACCAATGCAAGCCCTAGTCAGGTGTTTGCACTTTGCCATATTAATTAGTAAGTTATCCAGTTTGCAAAGAAAGATTGTTGTTGTCATGTGACCATCAAAATGTCAAACTTGGTACAAAAGTATATTTTTATGTGCCTTACCCTTTGCTCAGTTCGTGTCCCAGTTGCTTTTGTTGGTACTCCCCCAGGACCTGTTGGAGGTTTTGCAGGCTTTGGTGGTACTGCATGAGCTGCAGGTGGCAGTGTAGGTTGAGCTGGTATTTCAGGTGCTGTGAAAGATGCCAAATTTTAAGATGAACAGTATGATATTTCATTGATCCAACACCATTTGTAAATTTTGCTAGCAATCACAGATTTTTCAAAAAATCATTCTTTCTGCTAGAGTGGGAAGATGGCCATATTAAATATATTATATTAAATATAGTGTATTAAACTAGAAAATGTCACCGTTTGAGATGGGAAATATTAACCTAAAGTTGCCAGATGAACATTTTGGCAGAAAAGATAGAATCATCTTTTTTTAACCCTTTACCGTTGTTTGGGTCCTTTTGGACCCATGCGGAGAGCTCGGCTGTCACACATCTTTACTGTTTCATGCGGAGCTCGAAACTGCGAGTAGCTACCCGAAAATTCGGCCACAAGAGCGAGAGAGATAATAGTTTAAGGTCACGGGGTCAATGGCCTACGGAAGCCGATGCGGGGCGGGCTACGTCCGCTTTTCCGCCCAATCCCGAGGCGCGCAAATATGCCAAGATCGGAGCACAACGGTAAAGGGTTAAAAACTGACATCACCAGTCCTCCTCCTCAACACAAAGATGATTCTAAGATCCATTCTTCAAAATTATAGTACAGCCCAGTTAGCCCAAAATGGATTCTTCTCTATTTATGTACAGTAATAGTTAAGTTCAATCAACAAGTTTAAGGGGGTTCTTGCCAAGGAAACCAAGGAACCAAAAAAAGTATGATCAAGATGGTTTTCAAGGTGTCACTGCAGTACTATTTTTTGATGCATCACTGCATACTGATTTCATGAAATGATTCCGTCATACCTGCATGGACAATCATTGGTCCTTCCGGTACCGGAGGTATAGGAGGGGGTGTTGTAGGGGGTGGAGTTGGTATATCCACAGCTGGCTCAGGTTCTTGTTTAGGGGTAGGGGGTGAAGGGGCTGCTGCAGGTTTCTTTGCCCCAACTCCTTCTGTAGAGACAAGAAGACATAAGGAATGAAGTTTACAAAACATTTATTTAATAACATTAAAATTCATAACCATCAAAAACTTGTAACAGTACTAAATCTTAGTGCTATTTTTTCAAGACTTCTTCACGACCTATTCAACCCAGTAAGTCCTATTTTGCACACTCACCAACTTATAAAAGCCTTGTATGCAAATAAGCATGAATGAAGAAAGTAACACATATTCTGTAATTTTGAAACACCTGTCTTTTCTTTTAGATTATAAAGAAAAAAAACATAATGAAAGCATTTCAAACCTCACATTGTAACTTCAACAACACAATATCTTACGATCTCACAACGTTATCACTTGAGGGTGTAAATTTGACATACTGAAAATAATGAAACCGTTTGAAAGAAAGCCATATCCCCATATTAAAAATTCCAGATCAATATTTTGTTAATAACAACATCATTTTAAAATCACACTGACTTTGTGCAAGGAAGTAATGTCAACTGCGATCTGTTCTTTCTGCTGGATTTGATATGCATGCTATTAAAAACTTAAAAACTGAGATACCCCTTCAACAGAAGTAAATACTTTACTTTTATTGTACTTGAAAACATTTTAGAAAGTGGTATAAAATGGCATCTATATTAGTCTTGCTAATGAATATCTTAACTTGAAACTTCTCCCTTCATTTGGCAGGTGCAGCTTAATACACACCCTTGTATTCACCACTTATCCCTGATGACCAACCATCAACTTATCACACCAAGTTCCAGCAATGCCCATTCCACTCATATCCACACACACCCCCCTTCTCCCCCTCCCCAAACTGGGCATTTCAGTTTTCCACACAAACAACTTTGTTTACTGAGAAACTGATTTTGGATGACAGGTCAATACACCAAGTAATCTGAAAGCTGGAGGGTCAGCATTACCTGAGAGTCAGCATTACCTGAACACACATTTATGAATGACAAAGCTGCACAGTTAAGTATTATGCCACTCTGCCATACAACCATACAAATACAATGAGATTAAAATGATACCTGTATTGCAGAATTCTAAAGCAGTTTTGTAGGTCTTGAGACTGAGACCTGTTTTGAAACCAGCCCTTAGAGGTCAAAGTCTCAGTCGGTGCCTGAGGTCTCAGTCTCTGCATTTCATGGTCTCAACATTTTACTGGTATGGAGACAAACAATGTTGTAATATACACTGTAATTTTACAATTTGAAATACCATTTAGCCATTGGCATTCAAAGTCTTGAAGATTCCAGCATCCTTGGTGCTTGTTAAGAGAATTTTTAGTGGAGTGCATTTATCATGATGCCACATGATACAGTTGTATCCTGAAACATGACAGGGAAGCAACTGCACCCAGCCAATTTTCAATTTTTTTTTTTCAACTTCTTAACTATATAGCCAAAAAATGATAAAAATAAACAAAACTTATGATTGTAAATACTCTAAAGACAGATGGATAAAGCTACAGAGGTACAACATACCTGTAGGTAATAAAGCGGTATGCAAGGTTATCAAACTTTTGTGTTTTTTTTTTTCTATTTTTATTTTATGTATTTTTATTTTATGTATTTTCTATTTTAGATGTTTTTTTTCTATTTTAATTTATTTTATGTATTTTTTTATTTTAGTTTGGTATTTTACAATCCTTCTATATACCTGTTACTTCTATTTTGACAAGCTGCTGTCCAGCTACAACTGTGCTTCCATCTTCCACCAAGAACTCAACGATCACTCCACTCACAGGAGCTGTAATTGCTATAGATGTCTGCAAGAAGAAGAAAATTCTTATTATAACCAAAAAATTACATTCAAGCTACAGAAATTTTTATTGGTTAGGCTACTACAGTTAAACTTAAAATTATGAGTAGCTTGAGTTTCCTTAACTTTAGTATACTTTACTTTAACATTGTTAACAAACTAACAGAACACACAATCTCTCCAAACGGAACCTCATTGGTTTCACAAACATAATATAGAATAGTATAGAAATTTGCAGAATCCTAAATAAAACAAAATTCAAGATGGCATACAGAAAGAAAAGGGAAATTGTTAGTGGCTTCACTCTCAATATTTCTGTCAAGCAAAATACAGCCATTCTACACCCTTAGAGATAGTCTTAATTTGTGAGATTAAATTAATAAGAACGCATATGCATGTAATAAGTGTACAGTATAAAAACAGTGATTGAAAATATTACTCCATGTGAAAACCATGAAGTTAAAAAATTTGGGCCTTAAGGTACTGTAAGACAAACACTACCATACAGTGTGTATTTTAAAACTGCAATGAGCATGACTATCAGGCATTTTATTTTTAAAACTGACCTTCTTACACTATTTATCACCCACTATTTTAAGTAATTAGCCTCAGTCTATAGAGGCTTTTCACATGACATCATAATACTCTCCGGCTGCCATGTTGGAGTACATGTAACTACGTAGTAAACCATACGGGACGCGCGTGCTCCTTGAATTTGTACACACCGTGCATATCACAGTGCACACTGTGCAGTGCGTTTGGCACAAAACCACGTGTATTTGGCATAAATGTCCTCCAGCATGGCGGTTCCGTGACGTTATTGCAAAGCCTCTATACCTTTTTCTGTACATTTTTACCTCATGTTTCCCTTTCATGAGACATCAACTAAGGTGCCATATACCATATCTGCAAGCTTGTACATAGGCCTTGGACAATATCTGTCTGATGAAAAATTTCCTTTTGCTGGTATATGGGCTAGCTATCTTTGAAAAATTTTTCTTGACCTATAGATTTTCCACTAGCCTTCTGCTATTACCATGTTACATTTCTTCAGGACAGCATAGTCCCAATATATTGACAGCTGCACTGCTCTTCATGTTGTTTCTAACTTTTCCTAACTGGGCTCTTGTGCTACAGAATGTACTTTCAATTTTGTGGTAAATTCTGACTGAATTTTTACCACAAAGAATATAATTTGTGTATCAATCAACATCATTGTTCTTTCAACTGTTTATTACTTCTATGTTAATCATTGTAAATCTGTTGGATAGACTCATTCAGTGTTTACAAACAAATGGCAACACAGCTGGGTATCAAAAGGATAGGTAAGGTACTCTCACACTGTAGTCACAATTAAAGGTACTGTAGCTTCTTTTTCGTCTACTTTTTGCAACACCTAACATGCATGCTTGTGTTCTTGACCACGCTCAATGCCACCCCTTGATGTGAGCGCAAACACTTTAAATGTGGAAATCTCACTTCTTACTTGTAAACTTCTTGAAATCACCTTAAGTAATGAATCTCAAAAAGTACCAATTCCAATGATTAGAGTTCCTTAGCATCATTCAGGTCTTGTAATTAAGAATATTGGCTATAGAAAAGTTATTGCTGAAGTAAAATGATATATTTGGCAAAATATCCTTTACCAAGACATTTCAACTGCATAAATATGTTAATGCTCTGGATAGTGTTGTGGCTGTTGTCAATGGGAATCTGACATCACTAACTACCAGAGTACAAATTTATTTCCTTCCTAGATTCAACTTCCCTTCATGGTTCTGGAAATATGCACTGAAAAAGGCTTGGAGTAAAAAAAACTGCCTACCCAGGGATGTAGCCAGCCAAACTTGAGTGCTGGGTAATGGTCTGATCTGAGAAGAGCACCTCACCCCACGGCATCTACCTCATATTAATTTTTAATTTCTACCTCATTTTACTTTAGGGATTGAATTTAGGGCTAGTTTTAGGTCTCATTAGGCACATTTGTGATTGTGGAGAGAGGTGTATTATCCTGGAATGCTGGGTGCTCTGGGAATGCTGGAATGCTGGTATTGAACTTGAAGAGACTGCAAGAGATCAATCCACCTTTGCTTGAGACATCATGTTCACTCTTGCTACGTTTCGTACTGACAACTGTGTGAGCAGTTTATGGACTTAAAATCTTGTCCCTTTTGGAACTTGTAAAGTG
This sequence comes from Holothuria scabra, assembly GCA_037179385.1. Classification (NCBI taxonomy): domain Eukaryota; kingdom Metazoa; phylum Echinodermata; class Holothuroidea; order Aspidochirotida; family Holothuriidae; genus Holothuria; species Holothuria scabra. The sequence continues at coordinate 23,757,441 of CM074180.1, forward strand.
CTTTTTGTTTTGCTGCAACACAGTGGTGGTCATTGAATGTATTTAGGGGAGGGAGTAACTTGGAATGAGGCTGCTACAGCTGGTCACACTATACCATGTCATATTCATGTGGGTTAATGTTCCCACAGTGATCACTTCCTAACATAGTTTCAAAGCCAGACAGTTTTCGGAATGAATATTTTAAATAAATATTTTCCATATATATAAAAACATACATCAATGATACTGAATGATAATTCAATTTTTCATTCATTGTTGACATTTTATGAGAAAATGACATCTATACAAGTAGCTACTTAAGGATTTTTTAAACCATACAGAGTTTACTTTTGTTCCGTATCAGCTGGCATGTCCTTCATTCTATGCCTTGGCAATTCTTGCTTAAGTCAATTGCTTCAAAATTTTCCACAACAATGTGGAATGCCGCAGCTAATTCAGAAGGTCTGATCATTCATGTAATATAAACTACTGCAAAATACATTATCAGCAGATGTGATGAAATGAACCATGTATCAGCTAATTTAACTATCCATCCTATTATGTTCTAAGCTAGCAAATGATAGATAGAAGCTAATGCAATGTTTTATGTCTTGTGCAGTCATGAAATGTCACACAAAACCATCTTCGTCACTATAGTAACTATTGATATTTTGCCCTATTGAATTACCTTCATAAATACTGAATAAAAGCACCCACATTCACACAACAGATTACAGATATGTACATTATCATCATAAAATCAATAAGTTAATGGACAAAAACACCTTGCAACTTGAGATCTAATAGGCTTTTGAATTCCTGATCAAGATGCAGAAAAAATGCAAGGAAATTTTTAGCACTTCATTGAACTTGAATTCCTTAACAACTGAAATAATATGGAAACAACATGACTGCTGGAGAGAGGAGTCAATATGAGATGGGCATACACTAATTCATTTACATGACCACTCACTACACATGATGAGTACAGGTGCACCAAGATGCCAAGGGGAGATTTATTTTATTCCTTCAAGCCTTACACACCAGTTAGTAGAGTACAACTATGACAAGATTTGACTGTTAAATATGCCTATTGGTTATTAGTTGGAACACCACATCAGTGCATGAAATCCAATTTAAATCTGCATAAATTCTTTAAAACAGAAACAACACATGTGAATGGAATGAAACAAGACTTATTGGTACCTTCTACATACACACACAGGCACACGCATACACACACACAACCACACACACCATCAACAGAATAATTTGGTTTCAGGAAGTTCCAACCTACCTTATCAGTTTCTACTTCTCCAATTACTTCATCTTCTGCTACAGCATCCCCAACAACTGCGAAGAATTTTTGTTTCACCATTTCACATATATGATCATCTAGATATCTACATGTATTTAATTATCTAATATCACCAACAGCGGTGCTTGAAATTCAATCACTAATATTCTATAAATTGCAATAGACAACATTAATGTCCATCATAGGCATACAAGGTGAGGGAGGAAAAAATCTTACCCTACTTGAGCAAAAAATTTAATATTTCCAGAGAAAAGTTCATGATAAAGTTAACATACTATTTCTTAAACAAATATGCATTAAGACTTGGGGGAAATAGTGCCTTTCCAATTCGAAGAATTTATGTCGAAGAATTTATGAATGCTTATACTGTAGGTTAATGACACTCAACCTTGGCAGTAGGTATGTATCTAACCACTACAATGTTAGTATGTATGAGCATGTTACACATGTTAGAACATAGAGCATAAATAAACATAATGACATTGTGTAGAGCTAGTATGATGCAATCACAGTATCATATCACAGTAACATGGTTTGGTTCTTTAACAACTCTTTAACTACTGAAAATCCATTACTCAATGATACAATAGGTTAGCCTTTATTAGAAAACAAGCTTTAAGAGATTGGAAGGAGTGATATCATTCAAGTGTACCAAATATGTACGAACTAAATTGGAGTTAAATCCTTTTCTACTTAGTTTAATTTACATCTTTATATAGCAGTCTCATGTCAGTATTGGTACTGAAGAACATTGTAACTATTTTACTCTGCAAACAGTGGCAGTGCTATGAAAGGGAAGGGGAGGGGGTGGGAGAGGGAAAATTGCCCCCCAGACTTTAGCATTGCCCCCAACTGAGGTCAGTTACAAGTTGGGTTAACCATGAAAAATAAATAAGTAATATACCTCTCCTGAGACTGCATTTTTCATCCAGAGATATGCTAAAGCTGCTAAGCTTCCACAAGGCTTTGTCCCCCTGGACCCCCACCCCAGGAAGGGTGCTTTGGGATCAGTTTCATGCTGCACCCAAAAATATTTGTCCCCAACATTATCCTTTGCCTTAGGCTTTCCCCCTTCCCCTAATTTTGACATTTTGGTGCCACCACTGTCTACAAATCTATTTCAAGGTTCATCTGAGGGGAAAAGAAGTCACCCCAAACTTAATTTGAAACAACAGCCAGATCCCAGACTTCTTATTTCATTCTGCAGTAACTTTCATGCTATTTCAAAACCTACACATTGAATATATTCAAGGCAAACCAACAAGTTACTAGACTAAACTTAACCTCAAAATGTAGTGTGAGAAATATTGTCACATGACTATCAAGAGCCAATCATAAAACACAGCAGACTACTATACTGATTCAAATTGGGGTGACTGCTTAAAGTTCACTATCAACATACTGTATAACATACATTTCATACAGTAGCTAATTGTTCTGCTTTGCATCAACTACAAAGTAACACTATGTATTCACTGAGTATCAACATTAAATAAACTGTCATGAAGAAAGTTGCATCACCCCGTTTTATACAATTTTTTTTTCCATATAGCTACTGTATTCATACTAAGTTAATCTGATAACTTCTTTGAATACAACAAAATCAATACCTCAACTTAAACATTAAAGTACTCAATCATATCATCAATATCCTTATAAAATGCTTAGTATCCATATCACTTGTAAAAAAACATAATAATATGCAAAGATAACCTAGCAGCTGTACTAACAGTTGATTCTAAGCTCCTCCAATGTTGAATAATACATAAAACATTACAAAAATCAAGACACATACAAGATACACAAGTCTCAATAAAATAGATGTGTTTATGACAGCAAAAAATGCAATTTGCCTCAGAAACTCACCTTTATCCCACCTCACATCTCCCTCTGACACAGATTCTGCAAAAGGTGGTGTTTCTACAATCTTGATGTTATCACCTGCGAGAGTCAATACACAATACGATACTGCTCTGAGTCAGCTAATGTAACAAGGACATGTCTACAAAATGCTTCAGAAAAAATTGATTGACATATGACAGCTGCTTGAAGTTACAGTTTGTTTAGTTAGGGTTTTACAACTCACCTTATAGATGAATCTGATCAATGCCTGTGTCTAGTGACTGTAAGCAGCTTGGTGTGGGGTCCACCAGCCTTAAATTGTCTTCATTTATTGTCCACACCAATTTCAAGCCCTCATATTGAGTGAAATTGAGGGAATCAAATACAACGTAGTGTACAACCATTCAAGTAAGCAAGGTAATTGAAAATGAGAGAGGAAATTGAATGAGGTAAAGGTGATGACAGACTCCAGTTATGGTCGAATATAATGAGACCCTCACTTGCTGTCCGGATTGGTCTATAATTTTCTGCTTTAATCCAGCAGTACCCACAGTCCTTTTCCAGTTGTGGAGCACTGGATTATTAACCCTTTACCATTGTTTGGATCCTTTTGGACCCTTAAGTAGAGCGCGTCTGTCACCCATCTTTACTGTTTCACGCGGAGCTCAAAACTGCCAATAGCTACCCAAGAATTCGGCCACAATGAGAGAGACAATAGTTTAAAGTCATGGGGTCAATTACCTATGGAAGCTGATGCGGGGAGTGCTATGTCCGCTTTTCCACCCACTCCCGAGGTGCGCAAATATTATACTTATAATATTATACTTATTATATGAGATGGTCTCATTTATATATAATACTTTATAATATACAACTTACCGCTGTGCCCCGATTGGAGCACAATGGTAAAGGGTTAACCCTACTCAACTGCTTACGTGGAACATCATGCAAAACAGCAGCAGGTTCCATGCGTAAAGTCTTTGGTACAGTATGCCAGAACTTACGAGAGAGTCTGATGTTTTACTATAAACTAGACCAGCCTAAAAATTGTAACAGGAACAGATTGACGCATATACTGTATACTCACCTTTAAGTTGTTTGTACAGCACAGGTTTCTCTATACATGAACAGATAATTTTGTGACCAACAAGGTTGTCACTGTTTGAAAAAATCTAGGCTTACCAAAATGACAACCACTATACAGTTACAGTAACTCATTTGCATAATTTAACAATGAACTTGCAACATTTCAGACAAAATATAATACAAAGATGAGTGGAAGAACAAAATCATATTTGTCATTCCTTTTGTTGAATTTGAAAAAACTTGCATTCTGTCCAAATATTACAAATTTCTTGAAAAGCCATATTTAGACTGAAACACTTGAGCCAGTTGAAACATTTTTGCACAAGACCGTACAGTAGTTGTAGGCAATCATTATCATGTACAGCGTAGCCTAAAAGAGCCCACATGGTGCAAACATTTTGTGCTACATGCCAACAAACTCTAGGTAATAACTGTTCACCCAACAGTTTGTCATGCAGTGCACAGTTGATCGTGGCAAAATTGGGGTGCAGTGCTAGAACTTCTCCAAGTTGCATGCAGAGGGGGAGAAGTATGCAATTTAGATGTAGCAAGGGGTATGTATATGTCAGCAATGTGAATCCATAATGTTGTACTGAGCACAGAGACTGAAACACAAAGTTCTTGCTTTGGAATGAAAACTCTCCACTGTCTAGAACTACACAATAATGTAACTGCGAGTAAAGGTTAGGGGAAACCACAATCTTTTAATAAACCTTGATCGATATTGGCTGTGGGTAGCAGTGGCAAACCCAAACATGGCTTTTACTGCATTGTACACAATGCTTTTTTTCCCCACTGGGTACAGTATCTGACTGCTAATTAAAATTGAGTGTTTTTGCTCCCATGAAAACTTCAAATGTTTACAGTATTTAAAATGCCCACCATTTTGTAGAAAGGATTTTATAAATGTATACAAATCTTAAAGCGGCTCATTGAGTTGAATAATGAATTCAACAATTTTTCCCCAAACCTGCTAAATTTTCTTCACATACTAATGACAAATGGTCCAACTAAGATAACCTTCATATCCTACTTACAAATAACTGTTTTATGAGTGAGTATTCAACAGCTCAATTCGATTTTCAAAAATGTGTGACCCGACAATTTTTCAAATTATGCACGGAACTGTTTAGGGCTGTGAACGTATAGCGATTAATCGCTAAACGATCGCATGTGGAATAAATGTTTAGTACAAAGCCTCAAGAGATTAATCGCAAAACCTGTTTTTGACATTTTTTAATATCCATCTCTACACTGTGATGACCCCATTTTTTTGTTAAATGGAACATTCTGGGCATGTTTGAACCTTGTAGGCTTCAAAGTTTCAGAATAATTTGATTTTACCATGCAAGATAACAACTATTATTATTTCTGCATTACATTCAGTATCAATCCCTGCATACTGAAATAATTTTTTTTTTCGGATAAGGTAATCGCGATTAATCGCTAAACGATCGCATATTTTTGAGGTTAAACGTTTAGTTATTTTGCTACACGTTCACAGCCCTAGAACTGTTACAAGTCAGGACACCACAAAATTCAAAATTTTAACTTTTTAAGTTACGACTGGATATGAAACTTGACTCTTTATGCTAACTGTAAGCATAGTCAAGAGACCCTTTGACATGCACTCTCATAAAGTTATTGATATCATCTCAATGAGTCGCTTTAATACTACCATTAAGTTATGACAGATCTTTGCCCCTCCCTCTTCCTTTCCACCACATATTTCAAAGAGCATTACCTTTCCTTTCAGGGACAGTAAAAATGATAATGTACAGTGAAGCAGCACAATTAGTTGGAACATATGTACAGCAGTATATCAGTAGTGAAGCCAGTGTTTTAAAAAAAAAGCTTTGCATGCTTCTACAGCACAAGAGAAGGTTTACTCACAGACTTCCTATACATGTACAGAGCATACTGGACTGTAGATTGTTGCTACCGTACATGGGAGAAAAGGAGCACCATGATGGATGTCTGCTATGGTTTTGTGTGAAAGTTTGCACTTGCTCAAGTCAATTCTCATATCTTCCAAGAAAGCTGGAATATTTTTGAAATATGGCATGGTAAGGTCAAAATCACTTCACGTTTTGCAGAAATATCATATAGTTTCCCATTTAAGTTTAACTTTTGTTTAAAATATAACAGAGTCATTGTCAAATCAGATGATTTATAGCTTCACGTCGGCCACCTTGTTGCGCCTTTTTTTGTCTTAGTCGCTGGCGATCATGTACGTATAGGACATACAGGTTACATACTCTGTCCATGTATATAAGTCTGTGGGTTTACTGTAGCAGGTTGACTGTTGAGTTCTAATGTGATTAAGAATTTATTTTACTTAGAGACATTTATATTTACATTCACATAATGGGACAAAAAAGAAGCCTTCCTAAAGGACAACTTGCTCAGTATTTGGTAAACATGAAGACTGTCCCATGATGCAAGTTGTCTGAGTTCCATTTTGTGAACAATCTGTCCTTGTGTAGAACCAGGGGTCAATTTCAACAGTTTCATAGCTTTGTGCTCTTGAATGATACAGAAGCTGTGGTTCTGAACTTTAAAAAAGTCTCTATGACAAATGTAGTTTGTTTGCTTTAACTTGACAGACAATTTTTGTGTTGGAATTTTAAAATCACAATCATATCCTGGTAACAATTACATAAATACAATGGACAGGGAAGAATTTGTTTATAACATCACTGTAGTCTGGACTAGACTATGAGTGTGTTCCCACTTGAGAATGACCAGGGGATCAGATCTGGTTCAGACCCCGTGCAGGAGATCAATTCGCAAGTGGAATTGTTCTTGTTCCCCAGATCAGATCCTAAGAGCTTGATCGCCCCTTTGGGGAGGATCAGACCGCACGCAGGCGATAAAGAAAATAAGTGGGAACAATAACTGGGGATCAAGGTGACCCTAGATCAATGACGTACTTCCACAGTGAAGCTCCTCACGCCACACAACATTGTGTAAACAAACCTGACCTGCACACATAATTTCAATGAAACAACTTCCTGTTACTTGAACCAAAGGCGGAGATCAGATCTTGCGCAGGCGATCAAATAGGAACGCTTATGCGGTTGTTCACAAAATTTACCAGTTGATTGGGCTCGGGGCGATCAGCTTAGGGGGATCAAGTGGGAACACAGCTTATGGTGCAAGTCAGCAAAGAACTTTTAATTACATTGACAAACAGAAAGAGGAGCTTCCAGCACAAAAACTGAACAATTTTCTAAAGCTATGCTTGCCTGCTGGGTTATGAAAGTGTAATTCTTATGAAAGTGTAATTCTTATACACTTACCTGTGTTTTGGGACTCCATAAACCCTACCTACCTCATTTACTAATGCAAAAACACACCAATGCATGTAACTTTTTGTCTGTGCATGCAACTTTTAGTTGCTTACTTGAACATGTGCAAAAAGGCTTAGCCATAGCCTAATGGCTGCTTAAAGAGATTAAAAGTTAAGGACCAAAATTACTATTGGGCAATGGCTTTTCAAACTAATTGGGGCCTCACCTGTTCCATCCTAAACTTTCAAAAATATCCTAAATTCATGTCAAGCACAACCAAATTTCGGAACTTGCCATTTTGATAACAATTGTGCATGTACCACCCACTGTACCCTAGCACACCACTGTTTCATAGGCCAAATTTGGACCTATACCAATCAAAGATGACTGAATTTTCCCCTTTTCAGGTCCTAACTTTGAAGAATTTTGGTAAGTGTATGGGTGATATGCCACCATTATAGAAGGCCTAATATCACATATGTCTTTGATAACAGGCATTTCATTCGACATGGTTTTGGAAAATAATACTGTTCAAGCTTTCTCTCAAATCAATTAGACCTGGCCATATGTAAGGCAGTGTGTTTTGTGCTGAATCTCAGATACCATATGCCAACATAATGTCAAAGTCTGAAATGGTGGATGTAAGAATTATTTTATGCAGCTTTTTTTCTTTTTTGAAGTTAAAAATTTGAACACTACGTATTGTGTTGCTGAATTAATTTGTAGCACAGGACAGATTATGTGGGCAGAGGTCAGGTACATCATACCAAATTTATTTGTAGACTGAACTTACTGCAAGCCTGTACAGGAATTGCTGCTACATGAAATGTGTGTATTTTCTGAGAGTTGCCTTTTGCACAATTTTTTACTTATTTTTCCATCTAATATCTGGAAAATTGCACCTTTTACTGATCAGGTAAAAAGGGCCATTGAAATACCTTCCCATTCTTCATTTCTACACACACACTAAGTGATACCTATTTCTGCACACACACAACAAAAGTGTTCATATTATAAATATTTTTGGACCAATATTATATCAAAATTCTATACAGAAAATACTGCTGTACTTTAGCCACAATGATTTAAGTAGGGAGGGATTTTTTTTTTTGAAGTTCAATGATTTAAACTGTCCTGCTCATCTGATAGAAAAGCCCAAGAGTACTGCTAGTGTTTGTGCTGGGGCACAGGATTGCAAAATTTCAACATCTGAGTTGGATAACCCTTTGAACAAATTTTAAGCCACCTAAACCATGCAGTTTTACAACAGAAGCATCTTAAATGGCAAAACCAGCAAACTGCTACAGTGATTCCCAGTTTAATAGCTTTTTTAAGGGAATGCTGTCCAGCTCACAATTTTTTTTCTTGTCCCCTATCAAGACAAATTTTAACCCGTAAATTACAATGCTCTTCTTCCTTTAGTAAACATACTATCAAAGGTTTCATGTTCCTAAATTCCAGTTTACAGAAATTAGTAGCAGAACTTTTCAATTATTGTAAAAACATCCTTCTCACATAGTAGGCTTGATGTCTGAAAACTTCTGTACATCCAGCTTGGTTGGACTTTACTTGCAGCACCAAAAGACAGGCACCTGTAAGATAAAATGAAAGAAAGACATGTCTAATAGCAACAATGACCTGAAATGTATTACTGTAATGTTAAAATATCATCCGTCTGTAAGGGTTCACATGGTTGAACACTGACTCACTGCAGCACTATGGTACCATTGTCATTCTGACACAAATGACCTCCTGGGACACATTCCATTCACTTTCATACTGTACTTACACATACAGTACTTGCCTACTGTACACACACACACCAAACTGTACACAACAACTAGCAATATGAACAGGGCAAGTGTGCATTCAAAACGACAAAATCCATGAATTTTTTGTACATTTATAAGACTTAAAAAAAGTCAAATTCCCATTTCCATCATTTTTTTCCCACAAAATAATTTATCTGAACATTGAGAAAATCAGAATTGGTAAGTCTAATTCAAAGACTTTCCCTGAATTTTCCAGGATCTTTTAAACTTATGCTCATTATCCTTGACTTTCCAGGTCTAGAAATTCATATTTCAGTTTATCCTGACTTTCCAGGACCTGTACAAACCCCATGAAGAAACACCGTAAAGGTGTGGTCACATGGCAACAAAATAGCTGCACTTTCTTTTCTTTCCGTTACAGTGAAAAGGATAAAAAGTACAGTAAGTGAAGATTAAAAAAGTCTAGACTAATGGAAGATCTAATGAATACTTTTAAAAATATCTTTCACAATGCTCAGGCTATGGTATATGGTTCAATTGTATGGTCTTGCTAAAATTCCAAAATATTCCTTACAGTGCACAAAACCACTTTCAACAAGTTCCAATACTTGTAATCAGTTCAATGAATTATTGTAAAGTACGAGAGCCCCCAATCAGTAACCCCATTATCAAAGCTGTACAATTCCTTCACTTCGGTTCACAGGTGCAATGGTCTTCTTACTGAACAAAAAGGAAGCTGAACAGAAGTTGAACTAGTAAGTGCCCCAAATGCAATGTTTTTTATAGAGCAATCCAGACAGCAAGTGATGGTCCGATTTCAGTCGGCCAAAGCTAAGGTCTATCACCTTTATAATCTTTCAATTTCCTTGCTGGCCTGTATCATGGATGCATACACACTACATTATAAATTGATTCCCTCAATTTTACTTAATATATGAGGGTTTGAAATTCATGTAGACAATAAATGAAGATAATTTAAGCCTGATGGACCCCACCAATGGCTGCCTATAGTCACTAAACACAAACACTGATCAGATTTGTCCATACTGTACTGAGTAACTCAGCTCGAGCGTTTTTTCATGAATTTAGGTAAGAATAGTTTAGACATGGTTTAGCACTCGATTTGTAACCTTCTGGTTTAATCTAACATCGCCCACAATGTTTTTCAGTGGTGGGGCACTGGATCGGATTATTATCCCCGCTCCATTGCTTATGTGGAGCATCATGCACAACATGCAGTAGGTTCCATTTTTAAAGCGTTTGGAGTCCTGAAAAAAAAAAAAAATGTGCATGCTGTGCAGACTTGGAATGGACTACTGGCTTCAAGTTCCAAATTTGCTATTAGACCACACTGTATATTTTTCTGTTCTCTTAAAGTACATAAATATCAAAATTCAGCTTGAAGGCATAACATCACAGTAAATGTAACATTAAATGGTAAAGCCATGGTTATCTTAGTAATATATTCAGCAAGACTTCAAACTGCTCTAACCCTACCGACAAAATAAGTAGTTGAAAATTACCATGTTATCACAAAGGTTTTAAGGATAAAATCCATTCTCCAGGGCTGGGACAAAATAAGTAGTTGAAAATTACTATGTTATCACAAAGGTTTTAAGGATAAAATCCATACTCCAGGGCTGGGATCCCCAAAAGCTGTATTAATAGTAAGCAGGACATCAGAAGAGTTGAAGGCTGTCAAGGTTTTGTCAGAAAGTCAGCGCCATTTCTGAGGAAAGTTAGCTTTTAGTTGAATGCCTTCAAGCAATTCCATGACATACAGTACTCATATCCAAGACAGAAGAGAGTTTGAACATTAGGAGTTCAAAGTCTGTGGACATCCAACCAAACCAGTTGTTAACTCAAGTTCAACAAAGTCAAATACAAAATATGCCAAATTCAATCATTGGAGTTGTTTCCATTAAGTGACCAAGCCTCCACTTCTATTGTTATCCCATTGTCTGGGACAACTAAAATTACAGAAAACCAAAATTTAAAAGTTGGTTGTCTGATGGAAACCACCTTTTTCTCTGTAAGAATAAAAAGCAAGTTGTTTTGAAATGACTAGAGACTAGAATGCTAAGGGAAGTATCATTTATCTAAATGATCAATGTTTCAGACTTCAGTGTTTTTGTCTTTCAGCTACAGTATCACTAGCTCATCTTCTTATTCTTCAAGACCAGTAATACATGTACACACTGTGTTGCAGTTGTGCAACAAATATTTTGGACAACCAAATTTCCTTGCAAACAACCAAAAATATTGAAATGGTTGTCTGAAGGACAACCATGAATTTTTGAAAATCGAGGCATGGTATTACCATCTTATGATATCCTCACCAAAGATTGAACATTTCAGAGAGTGATAATTACAGTCGCTATGCAAACACAAAATGTGGCACATTGTAAAGTGTCTATTCCTACGGTTAATTTCTTTATGAGTTTTCAGGGCAATTAATTTAGTAATTTCTTGTTTTGCCAGTTACTGTACGTGAACTGGTGCTTTTAATGCAGCACTCTCTTAACTTAATAAAGCTGTGCTTGGTAAGAATTCTAGACAAACAGAGGAAAACATGTAGCAACTATTAGGGTTTTCTCTCTGCATACAGCTCACAACTTTGCCAATCAATTTGTACAAAAGAACACACATATTTTCAAGTTCTGTCAGATATGTAAATGTCCACAATGGGTACTACAGCTAGAATACTACATTACATTACCATGATTTCCACTTGCATGTTTTCAAGCTTTATAGTGCCTAACCTAACATCTGTGTGCATAAACTGACTTTGCATTTAAGTAGCTCACGTTTATTCAAAATATACAGTGTAAAAATTTCTGAATTTGACATGGAACATGGTCAATATCTGATAAAATTTAATTGGAATTGCAGATATTTTTAATGTCTCCATTGCTTTTTAAATCATGAAAGAAGTTACTACATATGCATCACCACAGACAGTCATTACATATGCATCACCGCAGACAGTCACTGTAGTTGAGAACTCCCAAGTTCTCACATTTTAATATTTTCCCAACACTATAAAGGTGTTGAAAATATGGTTTGTCGGATATGACTGCGCTGCCCTACACACACACGTATAACAGAGCCAGTAATCCCAGTTAATTTAATTAATGCAGACATGATATAGCCAGCCAGGATAACAATGAACTCTTCCTTAAATTATACAACAGGATTACAGTGTGACTTGAATATTTCCCCATGAATTACACATCTGCCTTCAATATACATGACTGCTTATGAACACTCAGAAATCTACAAGAGTAGGTAGCACTAAGGCACAGAAACAAGTCACTGCAAAAAATTAAACACACTGAAAATGCTGAAAATATGACAAAAACAAAACAACTGCATAAATTTGTACATTAACCTAGCTACTGTAGTCTGCTTTCAAGTTGGTTAGGAAACTTCATTATTCTCTTCCTGAAAATTCCTCAGAACCAGAAAAAATGGTGACTTCTCAAGAAGTCAGATCTGGTTCCAACATTTTTCTGTTTCCACATATGTTTCCACATACGGAAAAGCAAATTTGTATTTAAATGGCAAAGGAGGTTCCCAGCTTTCCCACAAAAAACTTAGCAGACACGTAACCAACCACATATCACATTTTATAAGCATGCACATCTGTGAATCTATACAGTATTTTTGTTCTCTGCTACTATATCTTACTGTATAAAAAGTCATAAAATAGAAAGGTGTATAATAACAAATGCAGTGGATATCAAATTTTCACATATCAGTTTCAGCAATTACTTTAATTTGCACATCAATCACACTGTACACAGGCAGTAATTGTGACTAATCCATATTAAAATGATCACAAATTTTTGTTTCCCATTACATATTTAGTGGTACAGGTTTAAACTACAGTACTGGAGTTTTCCCCAAAAGTGCAAATTATGAACTAATATTGTACAGAGAGCTATTTTGTGTGCAAGCAAAGATTTATGGGGAGAGATGAAATAAAACCAGTGGATAACTGATTACTGAACATTTCAGGCAAATGCCCACCATAGTGATATCTTTCTTTAGCTTTGATCCAGTACCTTACAAAAAGGCTAAGAAATGAAGGCAAGGCAGCATTCATAGATTAGGATTGTCTCAACATTTTACAAATTTACCAGGATGGAATTTTAATTCTTTCATTAATACTTCTTTCATAGCACAGGACGTTCAAAGCATTCTCCTAGTTTAAAGCACCCGGCACTGTTTAAACAGTACAAAACTGCGCATGTATACAGATTTCTGTGAATTTTGATTTTCCTGCAGCCATTTTAGAGATTACCCTCCACCCTCTCACTTCTTCCCAAACTGGAGAATACCATATTTTACCTGGTTGAAACAAAAGTGTCAGTGGAGGAAGAAGGATAAATCACAAAGATTAATTAGGCTATCTGATAACATAAATGCGAAGGAAAAGCCTACGATGCTTTTTGACTTGGTATTATTTTCTTCTTTACTTTAGGTTGAGAGATGGGGGTTGAAAACATGATGTCTCTATAATAATCTGTATTTGACTTACAGTGCATTCAGTGCTTTGGATTGAATATTTTTTGGAATGAAGTGCTTTGTAATTTACTTACATGTATCATGATGTATGTATGACCGTATCAAATCTTAATGAATCAATTTTGAAGTCTACACGGGGTAAATTTGTTAGCCGTTATCAGGATGGGCAGGATTTTTCTTTGTAACATTTTTTATCCTTCTTTGGGCTGACAAGGGAAAATTGCACACTGCATACATTGCAGGATGAATTCCAGTTGTGAGCACAACCATGACACCTACTGTAAATATGGGGATATGGTTAATTAATCTTAGAATGTATTAAAGTGCCTGTGACAAACATGATTGCATTACTGTAGCACCAACAGGATATACCATTTGACACTGAAGGCATGGTATCAGCATATTTAAAGGGCCTGCTAATGAAGAACCAGGGATTGCTCTCAGGAGTCCATGGTGATTACCAGTGTCATTTTTCTAGAGTAAGTTACACAACACTGGCTCAGGCAAGAAAAACAATGGCGCTGCCAAAAAGATATGTCAAAAAAATTCTTAATTCCTGAAGTAAATCACTTGATTTTTTATCTAATTTAGTGTGAGTAGGTTTTTATCCGAGGTATTATGTCTAGAATAGCATGATCAGCATCCATTTGGTCTGAAAGATTCCTCTCATTATTTGACTGAAGTAATATGACTTTCTTTTTTTAAATTGTACACTAAGAATGGCTTTGTTGAAATCTTCCATACAACAATACAAACTTCTTGCCTGAAATTGAACAATGAAAAGGCACATTATTGTAACTCACATTGTGATTTATATTTCAACTCTACTGTAGGTGGTGTTCAAAGATACACTTTACCATCAAGTCAAACAAACCTCTACTAGAGCACCATCGGTGCTGAAGCTCAAACTTGTTGAATTATTGCAGAGTGATTACTTCCAATGCTAAGAAAATCACTCCCCATGCAATGGGCATTCTAATCACTGCAGGGACTCTACTTGTCATACATGGTTGTTATTTCTTGAACAGATGTACCCACAATTTAGAATATTTTAATTTCTCACAGGTAAAATGATAACCCCTACTGCCTTGCTTGCTACTTTTATGGAAAACAGTAAGTGTAGTTAGTAAAGAGTATTAAAGGCAGAAATACGTTAAATGGGCTGTGAAAACACAGTAGTAAGAAAAAGGTTCCTTCCTGAACAAATAAAATAAATTTGAACCTCTCCATGCCTTCCATAAGCAAGGCTAGTTTAGAAGCAGTGTCCTATGACTTGTAGCTTGTATGTAAACAGTTTTAACAGGAGTCCAGTTCAATGGGAAACATGGTAAACTGAATTTGTGAGACTAGCAAAAATAGAGGGGTAGCACAAAATTGGTCGAAAAGGTGTCACAATTATTACTCATCCCAAATTGGACAAGAATTTTATGAGGACAATTTTGCAATGCACCTAGGAGAATATAGCATTTCAAAATATTTTCTTCTACTACCTTAAATCATGGTCTTTAGGTGACATATGACCTATATTTTTTCAACCAGCTAGAAGCCCTTCAAAAATCAATTAAACATGCCATGTTTGGTAACTATTGGTCTCACAGGTACAAAGCAATAGCAAAATGTCAAAAATAGTTGCACCTTTTGACTTTGCATAAACAAATCTACATACAAGATTCAACAACCACTGCATAAAGGAATATTATGGCCAACTTTCAAGGACATTGAGTACTATTTTTGGGAGCAGATACACTTAAAAGATATTCACAAAATAGCAGGATTGACCACTAGATGATGACCTTTGACTTCAACTTTTTGAATGCAACATGTAGCCCTATGTTCAACGACCAATGTGTCCAAGTTTCGATATGTCATCGACAAATGTGCCCCTGAGAGCACGAAAGACAATTGTGAACAGTAACGATTGACGGATAGAAAGAGTGACCGTGGCAGATTACAATAGCTCAAACAGCTCTTTGAGCTGGTTTGAGCTTATAATGAAGACTTAAACTAGTTAACTCTATTCTCGCATTACCAGCGCTGTAAAACATGTTCTTAACAAGTTGACATATAAATATGGTGGTAAATGTGTTTATCAAAGCATGCAAATAGAACACAAAATAGAACTCCTATACAAACAGCCTTAAAAAAATGCCTGGTGGTACTATGAACTTACCTTGATGGTGTGAAGCTGAAACACTTATTTTCTAAATGTTGTTCTGAAACTATAAAGAAAGAAAAGATGAATTTTAATTTTCTGTTCTTTATGGCAGAAACAGACCATTTCTAAGATTCTTTCAGGAGCAGTATTGCACAATAGGTCAAATGCTAAAGATTAACACAGTCAGTGTTTACAGCTGATGGCGGGATGTAAACACACATAAAAAGTATGCTATGCGTGGCTGGCTCAGCGCTCAGATGTTTTTGTAGTACTAGTTGACTTGAACAGAAAGGTCATAAATGACACGTGCAGATATAAACTTTGAACTGAGTCTGCTGGAGCCAATTCACCCTAATGCACAAAGGATAACTTTACACTGCAACAATTTGTATGAAAAATTACAGCTGACAGTGCATCTAGGCAAATTTTATCTTCACATCAAAGTTAGTACACAGGACCAAGACACTTTCCTTCTGAACAAATCAATCACTTTTTATAAAAGTCCAAAGCAATATGAATGGTTTTCTCAGGTTGGTAGAAATGGAGATTAACCTTAAGTGTACTACTTAAAAATAAAAATGTAGACCTGTGTATTACAGTATGCACTTAATTTTAAGACCATTACAATCAGTTATTATCACTGCATTTTAAAGTGAAAAAGTTCACACTCTGAGTAGACTTTCAGATATAAATCCACAATCAAAACTCAAATAGTTGCATGATTTTTACCTGACGCACATAGTATTGTATTCATGAAATACTTTAATATTGATCACACAGCACACACATGTATAAAGTATTTCCTGCTTGGATCAAAAGACAAGGTCAGGCTTGGGGCAAATATGATAAAGAATGTGTGACATTCAATTGGCCATGAAATATAGTACCATGCAACTGTTGAAAATATTTCAGTATTCCTTCAAGTACACAATCACAATATTACAAAATGATGCAAATTATATAATACAGGAAAATGATTTACAACTTACAGCTTTGTAAAATGCAGGGTTAGTGAGATACTGTGCAGACCATATTTTAAACAAAACACCAAACAGCATTCAAAAAATGTTACCTTTTTGTTAGCACTAAGGTGCTAATGTTTGATTTTCACAGCTTTTTTTAATGAGCAGGAATTTGTGGGGAAAATTTAACGAGCAAAATTTCTCAAGTAAGAACATAGGCTGCAACACTGAATTCAATCAATTTATGTCCTCTAACATACCACAAGTGTATTTATGACTGAAGTGAAACTTACTATTCCAGTATTCAACAAAGAGAACAATTTTTCCGATATTACTTATTTCACATTGTTATGCTATAATTTGCATAGAACTGTCCAAATTTTCTTGATTAGTACCTTGTGTGGCCCATATCCAATTCACCTTCCTCTGACCCTGCAAAGAAAGAAGAGAAAACCATTATTTTTCCCACACTCACATACAAAAAAGCTGAGCAACTTTTTCTACCTACTGAACCTCTGGAAATATGAGTTTTAAATTTTGTAAAATTAGAAAACAGAATTTGATGATTTGTTGCTACACTATTTCAATGAAAGTTTGGGCAAAATCACAAATTACAAAATGGAATTTGCTGTTTAGAAAACCAAGAATTCATGTCTCCTATCTGTTAAGGGGACACTTCATTTCCTTTTAATGCTCAAAATTTTCAAATTTTGTGGTAGCATGCAACCACTTATAAATTGTGATCACAACAAAAGGTTTCAAATTTTGTCATGTCCATATCAATCTCAAATACTAGACTGGTATCACGTTCTTTCAATGTAAAATATGTACAGTAACAAAGATACATCAAGAGGGTTACTTTGCCAGCAACAATTTCATTATGACATACGGCAGGTATTAAAAACTTTCACAAGAACTTGCCCTTATCTTACAGAAATTCCCAAGGGCAGCAAAGTACTGTACCAGCACTGCTGTAGTCCCTTATCACATCCACTACCTTCAATCTTAACTGTTACCACAGTGCATCTCAGGCTTCTCAGAGAATGAATGAATTTTTGTAAGGTTTCATAAACTATTGTAGATCCACAAGGATGTATAGCTAAAATATTAAAAAAAAAGTTTAAATTAATCCATCTGCAAAATTTGCTATTCAATTCACTAGAGTCATATACACAAATTCACAAAGTATGTTATGCTTATGAATATCAAAATGCGTATTTGTACATAGTTTTATACTGATAAACAATTCCATGTCTAAGATCTTAATTTAAGCTACTGTATCTCCTACCATCAGTTTTTCCTGTTTGCTTTTCAGCCAGATTAAACAACTTTAAAGTGCAGTGATAAATGAAACCCTCACATTCTCTGTCAGCAACTTCTATAGTAGAACTCACGGAAGAGTGCTCAAACAAAATATCAAGCTCCACATGTAGTACACATACCTTCGATGACCTAACACAATATCACACACTACTTTTCATACACAAGTATATGTTAGTACAAGATGTCTGTCTGCTTAGGCTGGTTCACAGCTACTGTACTACCAAACCAATGGGTATGGTGTGTAAGTAAGTCTCATTGCACATGTGCTAGGTTTTAATGGTAGAAAACTGGAAGTGTAATTTTTGGGGGTATATAGGCCTTTTTCAGAAAAAAATCCATAAAATAATACAAGTATTACAAATGATGAACAAAAGAAATCAAGACAAGTAGAGAAATTTGGTTCCAGCTTGGTTACATTGTCAAATTCCAAGTCAACCATGACCTTTCCAATGTGTGTATCCGCTATCAAAAGACCACTTGGTGAATGAGTATTATTCCTGCGTTTCACTGGCTGCATTGGCAATATTGTATAAGAAGGGTAAATACACCAACAATTGCTACAAATATAAAGCTTTGAACACTTCATCTTTGAGGCAATCCCATGATGCATTGAATTAAAACATTTCACGATATTTCTATTACGTGTATAGACCTCAGATACAGACTGAGACCAGATCAAATAACCATGCTGGCAGCATACTGGCAGTGGATTAGAGTTCCTCACCCCTTCTGCGAATTATACAGTATGACAACATACTTAGTATCAATGATACCTGCAAAACCTCTAGACTTTCCTTATAAAGACTGAAATCATTGAGTTTTAGATGCAGCAGTATCACTTGGCATTATCATCTTTTGAAGATCAACAACAGCTTTTTCTAAGTTATACCTTGTACCAAAGTGTCCGAATCCTTTCATCACTGATCAAATGCTATCAACATGTGTTGGAATAATACAGCTTTGTGTGTAGTAATCTTGGGAATTCTTGGGAATTTTTTTTGTTTTTCAACTCTAGTGACCATAACTTTAAGACTTTACCAAAAACATAGGGTTTTCTTATGACCATAAGGCATCAATAGGGTATTACCCATGCTACCACTGCCAGGTCATATCAGAGACCTACAATGGAACCTACTGGCATTGTGCTTGGTGCTCAGGATGAGCGATGGAATAGGGAAAACAAGCCAGCGAGCCAGAACTGGGAAAGAAAGCAGGAGCAGGCTCAACTCAAATCAATACCGCAGGTTAGAATAGAAACTGAGCTGTAAAACTTTATCTCACTACCTAACCTTGCAAAAAACTGTGTTAACAAGGTTTTCATAGTTTAAAGTCTGGTGACCTCATCTATGACCTTTGACTGGAAAACAAAAGGATATTGTTCTTACCGTAAGGCATTGAAATAAAGTGTGAACCCTCTTCACACTTTCTACCCCAAGATATCAAGTAAACTATGTTTTGATGATTTCATTTACCCCTAGTAACTCCAGATGACCTTTGACTTTCACCAAAAAACAATATGG
Source organism: Holothuria scabra (assembly GCA_037179385.1). NCBI lineage: Eukaryota > Metazoa > Echinodermata > Holothuroidea > Aspidochirotida > Holothuriidae > Holothuria > Holothuria scabra. Next base: position 23,777,221 of record CM074180.1, read on the forward strand.
ATCTTCTTACCAAAAAAAATGTGCATTCTAAGGATTATATCTACCAAAGTTTCCTACTTCAAGATATCATACTGTACTCACCAGACTTATTTTTCAACCTATGTGAATGTCTCAGATTTTTTTGTCTATTTACAGATTTTTGCAATATTAAATTTTATTACTTGTAAAGTGTATGTGAGTGACTTTGTCACATCGTGTGCTATATTAAGCCTAATCTATATATACTCACAAGGTTTTCAAATTTTGACCAACTGGTGACTCCAGATGACCTTTGACCTCCAAAATACTGTAAGTAATAGGGATCACTATTTGTCTTGGATCTGGGTCACAAAATGGGAGCTTCCTATCTGAAGATATTTATGAGTTTGACCTGGTGATCCCAGATCCTCTTTGACCTTCACAAAAACCATATTCTTCCCCTCATATAAGCATCTGTGTTAGACTATATGTACTTACTAAGGTTGAGAACTGCCAGATAGTCCCTTTTTGAGATATTGTGAAAATGAGCAAGTGTCACAAACACACATACACACCAAACACATACTGTATGTTTAAATGCCATCAAGACCGCACAGGTTGCTCTCTTACATAGCAACTGAAAAATGGCAAACACAGTATGTTGTGTTCAACTTCTACATGTTTCATACGAATGCAGTAAGCCCCCTTCCATAATTTGTGACAATACTTCATACCATGACACTTTTGGAAATATGTAGGAAATGCATTCTCCTACACTGCTGAAGCAAATGAAGGTTTCTCACTTGAAATTCACATGGAGTTGATATTACTGCACAACTGCATAAGCAACAGGTTTGGAACTGTTGATTTGCCACCAATATTCTGATTGACAAGGATGTCAGTACTTTGCTGTGATGTGATGGCTTAAACTGTATCCGATGTACAGCGCCATTAAATCTGCATAACAGATTTCCATAGGGTCACATTTCAAACTATTTTCTTATTTAAACTATATTCTTAATTTTTTTATGTCATGGTTTGTATACAAACACAATACACATGCCAAATAGACATCTAAATCATATTCCAGCTGTAAGTGATGATAATAAATCTGTTTTCCCATGTGTTGTCACAAAATAACCTTCAACATTTCTCTCAAGAGTTGCATTATTCAGACCCAGCCATTAAACTTATGGTATAGTTTCAAAGTGGAATTGTTGACAAGATCTGTCATGACACAAACTAATTTGAAGGGATTTTGATGTTGAATTTGAAATTCAGTACTTTAGGTGCTAGATCCAGAACTTTTATTTGAACTTACCACATATATGTATAAGTCATGACTTTTTGTGTCACAAGCACACTTTTCTGTAATATTTTAGTCATTGTGTATGGATGCATGTTCCAAAATTTGTCTATAAATTCATGGGAAGGGACATTTCAACAAAGCCCCTACGGAGACCTGCCAATTCTGTGCAACTTGATGCAACACAACTCACCAACAAGATTGGTCTAAATTCACACAAAGCTTGGAATGCAACTACAATCTTGGACAAAACATGTTGGGACAACAATGTTGACCACTGTTATGCTGTTCACAGCAAAGAGCCATTCTTCTTGATGCAACATTGTGAGAGGGAAAGGGGGTTTCATGTTAGCCTTCTATAACTGAAAATGACGAATAATATGAAAAGTGTTCCAAAAGTTTTGTCGAAGATTGTCTGAGAATTTTGAGAACTCAGATAGGTGCACTGCATACAGTACCAAGTGACGCTTTGCATATGGATATTTTATGGCAGGTTAATGATATGTTGGCCATTAGATGGAAGTATTTCCAGGGCCAGATTTAGCTTGTGGGGTCCTGGACCCGGATTATTTTCGACCCTTTCCACAAATGTTGGGAGGGGCCTAAATGAGCAGACCCTGGGAGTGGGCCCAGGTAAATGCCACCGAAAATCCGGACATAAGTTCTTCAATTCTTCTGCATCATCCCTTCTTTTGAGCAAAGGGACATTAATGACTCATTTTTTCACTTGCTTTGTTATTTTAATTCTGAGAATGCTGTTGTATACAGAGATACTGTTGTGTCTTGCCTACATGTCACCTTGACGAGGCTGGCGGTGTAGGCTTAGTTAACCAAACGGTCTACCATTTGTTTTGAAAACAACTTTCAACGCAAAATGTTAAGAAACTGCTTCGGTTAAAAGAAGGCATAAGACTTTGTTATCAGCTGTTATACAACATGAAAAATAAAGCCAGAGACACAAAATTGGCAATAAAATGTGTCCCAAACCAACCGCATCTAACAATCTACCATTGTTATGAAAGAAATCATGGCATGCAGTTCTGACTTTCAACATTTTATGGTAGATGGTGGCGCTCTTTTAATTAATTCCTCATCTTCTAACTTTCAGTTTGAAAAAGAACGACTCTTCTATCCAGGAAGAGAATCATTCCACCTGTCCCGGTTGTTGATTTGTGCATCTAAATAATGCATATTTTTGGTACGTAATGTGATATATCCTATAGTCCAGGCTTGGGGCAATTACATCTCAATGTAATCGATTACGATTGCAATTACTTCATATTTTACGATTTCGATTATGATTACAATTATAGCTAAAATTGAAAGTAACTGATTATGATTGCAATTTCATTGCAATGTAATCATGATTGCAATCGTGATTACATTTTCTTTCCACATAAACAATGCAGTAGGCAAAACAATCCAGTGCCCACAACTGGAAAAAAGACCATGGACATTGCTCTAGATAAGCCTGGACAGAACCAAGTCCTCCCAAAGTAGAGATTATTGAACCCATGCACTTCTCACTCATTTTAAGTGGAACATCCAAGAAAGAGGGACAATTAAATTTTGTCATTCCAACAGAAGAACCAAGCACTGAAAAAATTGTTAAGTTACTTTACTTCTTTAATCAATCCAACTTTAATGTAATCAGAAATGAAACCAAGATTGCGATTACTTTGCCATTGTAATCGATTACGATTGCAATTACTTTGCGATTTTCACAAAAGTAATCGATTGCGATTACAACTACTTCAAAATGTGTAATCAATTGCAATCGATTACGATTATCCCAAGCCTGCTATAGTCGTCCTCAATTTGTTAAAAATACAACTTCAAATTTTACTTTCATCATGGTAACATCCTCAAAAGTATAGTTAGCTTCCCAAAAGGCTCTTAAACAAAGACCACTCAAAAAATTAAACATTTTTATTGAATTGGTCTCAAAAATGTTTCTCTTGAAACCCAGACAATCTTGGACAAAACATGTTGGGACACCCCCTTCCCCCCTTCCAATGTTGACCACTGTTATGCTGTTCACGGCTAAGAGCCACTCTTCTTGACACAACATTGTGAGGGGGAAGGGGGTTTCATGTTAGCCTACTATAGCTGAAATTGACGAATAATATGAAAAGTGTCCCAACAGCTTTGTCTAAGACTGTAGTTGCAATCAGCTGTGGAACCTGGTCTCATGCAACTGAACATGTTCCACTGCTGCAGGAGAATGAAATGTGCCACAGACAAAAATCTTAGACTTCTCAAATGAAATCATGAAGATCAATTACATGAAATGGGATGAGAAGTCATTCTAATAATTCATAGTTTTTCATTCAACAAAATTGCAAAAAATAGAAGAGAAATTTAACTTGTTTGTTTAGAGTGCTCTTAATCAGCAACAAGGCGGTCTAATCTGATTGCGAACGATCAGTCAAAATGTGCAACAAAAAGTGACAAATTGAACAAAATGAACACTGTTATTTTGGAATCATACAATCAAATTGAATTCTTGATATTCATCTTAGAGGTGAACAACATGTCTGGTCAAATACTATCACAAAAAAATGTTGGCTTATGATCTTTTGTCTACAAAATAAAAACATTTTTTTCTTTTATGCAGTCAGAAATTCCTTCTTTTACTCCATGGGAGAAGCAAAGAGTACTGCCATGCTGTGCAGAGCTTCATATCATTGTATTAATCATAAGTCAGTCAATTAATCTAGTGTTGTACATTGTGCATGTGCCACCTTATAGGGGAAGTTCAATCAAAAAAATTAATTTTCACATGTGAAAGAAGAACTAAATTTACTCTCAGTGTGGTAAAATTTCAATTCAAATCGGGCATGTACAGTATTTTTCAAGATCAGTAAATGAAGTTTCTAGATTTGTGTCCCAAAGTGAGACTGGAGGCAAAAGAGATTATATCACTTCCTCAAAATGCCAAGGAATGCTTTGTTTCCCTTTGTTTTTTCAGGCTGTTGTGTTGAATTTGACCTGAATAGGAGTAGGACCTTCCCATGGGGATTGCAAAGTTTAACCCTTTACCGTTGTTTGGGTCCTTTTGGACCCATGCGGAGAGCTCGGCTGTCACACATCTTTACTGTTTCACGCGGAGCTCGAAACTGCGAGTAGCTACCCGAAAATTCGGCCACAACAGCAAGAGAGACAATAGTTTAAGGTCACGGGGTCAATGGCCTACGGAAGCCGATGCGGGGCGGGCTACGTCAGCTTTTCCGCCCACTCCCGAGGCGCGCGAATATGCCCAGACCGGAGCACAACGGTAAAGGGTTAAGATAAAATATCTGCACCACTCGGCTAAAGGTTTACGTGCATACACGCAGAGACAGTGGCATCAGCTTTGCAGTAAACACACTCCACAGGCTTATTTTAACCCTTTACCGTTGTTTGGGTTCTTTTGCACCCATGCGGAGAGCTAGGCTGTCACACATCTTTACTGTTTCACGCAGAGCTCGAAACTGCGAGTAGCTACCCGAAAATTCGGCCACAACAGCGAGAGAGACAATAGTTTAAGGTCACGGGGTCAATGGCCTACGGAAGCCCATGCGGGGCGGGCTACGTCCGCTTTTCCGCCCACTCCCGAGGCGCGCCAATATGCCCCAACCGGAGCACAACGGTAAAGGGTTAACAAGTTCTCACGCCACTTAGGCAATCACATTTTGATAATATGGGACTGTTGAGGAGAAAATAGGCTGTAAAGTTTTAAAGAAAAACAAAAGACCATTAATGCCCATTAATGTGAGGGTTTGATGTCATTTGTGCTTGCTTCAAGTTCACTGTTTGTTAACCAGAATGCAAAAATGCACTGAGGTTTCGATGATACATACATGTTCTTTTCAATAAAATGCTACATTTCTTATAACACCTACTGACCCAAAGTGACCTTTGACTCCACCAGTGAGTAACTGGTTTTTCTTTTAACCAAAACACTTCTATATTAAAAAAGCCAAATTTCATACTGTGCCTTAAGATTTTCTGCAAACAAGGTTTTCAGAGTTTAATGCCAGGTGATACCAGATGACAATTGACTTCCAGCAAACACAACAGGTACAGTACTTTCAACTCACCATAACACATCCACATACTAATTGTGAAATCCATCCAAGTTTCCTTCCTTGAGATATCCCTTTGACAAGGTTTTCAAAGTTTGACCTTTGGTGACCCCAAATGCCCGTCAAACTTCACCAAGGACTGCAGATGCCATCTTTCTACCATAACACATCCAAATACTAAATTTGAACTCTATCACAGTTTTCTACCTTAAAATACAAAGTAAAATTTGGTTTTCAAAGTTTAACCTTGGATAATCCCATGTGAACTCTGACCTCTACCAAAAAAAAGGGGTCCACCCTCCCATCATAATTCATGAGCAAACCAAGTTTGAAAACAATCCAAGCTTCCTACCTTGAGATATCGTTTAACAAGGTTTACTGAGTTTGACCCCAAATGACCTTTGTCCTCTACCAAAATCAATAGGGCTCTTCCTTACATCATAATGCATCAACACATCAAGTTTGAAATCAATCCGAGTTTCCTACCTTGAGATATCGTGCAAACAAGGATTTCAGGGTGTGACCCAATGTGACCCCAGATGACCTCTGACCGCCAACAAATTAATAGGGTTCCTCCTTACATCATAACACATCAACGTGTCAAGTTTGAAATTAATCAGTTTCCTATCTTAAGATATGGAGTAAACAAGGATTTGGGGTTTTGACCCCACATGACCCCAAATGCCCCTTGACCTCCACCATAATCAATAGGATTATTCCTTACATCATAACGCATCAACATATCAAGTTTGAAATTAATCCAAGTTTCCTACCATTATATATCATGTAAACAAGGATTTCGGGGTTTGACCCCCTGTGACCCCAGATGACTATTGACCTCCACCAAAATCACTAGCGTTCTTCCTCTCAGTATGGGGTATCTGTGTACTAAGTTGGAGAACTGTCATATTTCCCTTCTCAAGATATCGTGTAAACAAGCAAAGTATCACAAACACACACACATACATACCCATGCACGCCATCATGAATGCATAGATTTCTCTTTTCATCAAAACCAAAAATGTGACAACTTTACTTGCTCATACCTTGAGAACCACACAGTGGATTTCAATGCAAATTTCACGAAAATGGTTAGAATAAGTACCCCTTACACTTATCAAAACATGACCATAAACTCTTCTTTTAAGTTTTGTATGCAATGACTGAACTCAAGATACTGACCAACTCAAGATATTGGCCAAGTCACTATACACAAAAAGCAGATTCTCTTAACACAATTTCTGTACAGAACTGCGAACCAATGTACTCTTCCAGCAAGCACAATCATTACACATTGACAAATTACATCAAATATTCTGATTTGGGTAAATGGCCAGATGATAGACCTTTTTAGATTTGTGATCATGGAAATGAGATTTAACAATAGATTGTCTAGCCTACAATCTTGGACAAAACTGTTGGAACACCTCACGTTATTGTGTTGTTTATGGTGCCGAGTACTCTTTCCACGACCTCTCTCCCCCTTTGAAAAGTTGTGTCCTACAGAAAATAGCGATTTACGAAACCCCCCGTGCAATGTTGGGTCCCAAAGAAAATGGTGCATCCCGAATTGGCTTTATTATCTCCAACATTGCACGGGGGAGCAGGGGTGTTCCATCTAGTTTTGTCCAAGATTGTAGGCCTAGAATGATAGCTGGGAGGCTTCATCTACTTGAACTGAAATGCATACAAATTGCACCTTGTCCTCCATCCTATATTTTTTGGCTTGGGGCCGAATTGGCTTGGGGCCAAGTTGGTTGGGGACGAGTTGGTTTGTGGATGACTTGGCCTGCTTCGGTATGGGGTATCCATAGACTGCACAGTGTCGTTAAATCATCCTGTTACCTTGGAGTTACCTTGGTGACATATTGAGTTGACACTTGCAAACTCTAGGCTGGTACCCTGACAGCACCAAAATTTACGGCCGGCAACAGTAACGACTGAATATTGTAATTACAGTAGGAGAGGTTTTAGTAATTGTGCCTTTGTGCGTATCTGTATAATATTATTAAGGCAAATCTCTCAATAGAATATTTTTCTAGGTTACGGCAAAAAAAAATAATCAGTACTGTACTAAACTTTTTTGATGGTAACCTAGTGAAACTGTATCAGCTGATTTGCCAAGAAAGTGCCACCATTTTGCGTGTACAGTGTAGACACTTCTAAAATTCAAAAAATTTCGAAAAGGGGAGGGGGGCACCCCTTTCCCTTATACCCCTCCCCCAGGCCGGCGATCCACCAACGGACAAAAGGGCTGGAAAAAATTTAAATTTCCCTGCAAGCAAATCAAATTTTCCCATAGACTTCACATGTTTACATACAAAAGTAGTCAAATTTCTCTCTAAATACCAAAAGTTCCCTGCAATGACCTTCCCAAATTGCTGGTTTTTTCCAGCCATGATGGACAGATCAGTAGGACCCCCATCTAGCCTCTCGGAACTTGAGAGCTATGCCCTGGACATAGCCCAACTGGAAAATGAGACCACCTTCAATTCAAGAGGGCAATAAACAACTGGTTTCAACACAAATAACCCACCCTGCACACCAACTATCCTCCAACAAATGCCTTTTCTAGGTGCTTTGGAATACCTCAAAACTTCAAAGAAGAAGAAGAAGTCCTAACGTTAGAATTGCATTTCATATAAACATCTGGTTCTGATAAAGCTCTCACGTGCACATCCAACTGTAAGTACACTGCAGACTGAGTATACTCCCCAGGCCTGCCCTGGGACCACAGTTTAAGAAATGGAAATGCCCCAAATAACGTTAGGCTACTGTATTTCACACAACCTAGGCCTAGCCTAGGCCTAAGCCATTAACCTCAACTTTACACTCAACCAGAGCACTGACACGATACTGAGGTAGCGAAAACATTCTCAATCAAATTCACGGCCACGTAGCTGAAAACGATCGAGCAAGTTAATTGTGAAGCAGAAAAACTCTCACCAAAGACCGGCAAGCCAGACCCCTGGAGGCCAAAGCACGAGGAATCGTGGAGGGGATTGTACGAAGAAACATTCTTACTTCGTTAATGGGTTACCATTCTTAGAAATAGATCTTCCACACTGTACTTGCACTTGAGGTGCGTATCGAATATACAGCATATATAGTACACAACGTACTATACTGTACATTGCACTGTTCACACCGTGTTGAAAAAAAAGGTTGCCAATCCAACCCAATCGGTGTACGTACGGTTATGGCAAGCTAAATGCCCAATAATTCGAAAAACATGGATTATCGACCGAAAAAGCATGTTTATGGGGCGATGCGCACTGTTGAACAAGAAATTTCCTAACTGGCTAACGTAACCCTAATCCTTAAACTAATCCCTAACCCAAACAAAGAATACAATCGATACAATACAATGGCAACAGCCAATCAAGAAACACCTTGTTAAACAGAGTTCGCATCTACCCGGGGATGTTATCGCCGAAAAACCATGTTTATCGACCGAAAAACCATGTTTTCAGAGATAATCTTGGCTTATCGGTGATAAACTTGGATTTCCGGTAGGAAAACCATGTTTTTCGATCGAAAAACCATGTTTATTGATCTATAATCCATGTTTATCGTCGATAAACCGTGGTTATCAACCGAAGACCATGTTTTTCGACCGCAAAATCATGTTTTCGGAGATAATATTAGATTATCGGTGATAAACTTGGATTTTCGGTAGAAAAACCATGTTTATCGCGAAAAACTATGTTTATCGGCGATAAACCATGTTTATGGACTGAAAAACTTAGATTTTGAGTTAAAAAATGAGTTTTTCGGCGAATAATCCAAGAATATCGGCAATAATCTCAGATTTTCAGTCGAAAAACCATGTTGTTCCATCGAAAAACCATGTTTATGGGTGATAAACCATGTTTATGGGTGATAAACCATGTTTATGGTTCGATAAACCATGTTTTTTGGTGATAAACATGGTTTTTAGCTGATAAACATGGTTTTTAGCTGATAAACATGGTTTTTTGCGGATAAACATGGATTTTCGGTCGATAATCCGGCGGCCGAAAAACATGGTTTTTCAGAGGAGAACATGGATTTTCAACTGAAAATGTAAGTTTTTCGGTCAATAAACATGGTTTTTCGGTCGATAATCCATGTTTTTCGAATCATTGAGCATTTAGCTTGCTATATACGGTACCTTCAGAAACGAAACAAAACCTTCAAGAGGTGAGCTTAGACAAATAAAGTTAAAGTATGGGACAAATAATATTACTAACTTTTTCAAAAAAAAATCTGATTGAGGCAAAATATTGCAGGGGATATTTATTTTAATACATTGCATTCGTAATTTTACTTCGAAGCAATTGTTTATTAACACTTATGGTAGATGGAGCTAAAACATTCCTTTGAACTGAAGCTGGAGCAGGCACAGACTCTACCAGGGACTCAATCATTGCAACATCCCTGCTCATTACTAGGCTATACGGCCGTACTAGGCCTTAGGTTGTCACAAAACCTTTCCATCGTGGTCGACACTCTTTTTCGAGTTTCGTTTTTTCATTCTTTAGTATGATGTGATGGAAGTGCTTCGAGTTTTCCGTGTGGTTAACTCTCTAGTAAACTGCCAGTAGGTCTCTAGGCGTGGGGGGGGGGGGGGTGCAAATTATTGGAAAAGTTTCTCAGTTCCCGAGACTCCCGAAGTAAGATCATTTTTTCTTCACCCCTTTTCCTGAAAAGTTATCAGTTCTGTTTGGTCTGGCCCTGCCAAAATGACGTCAAAAGTCCTAAAAAAATCGATCGCTCTTCATCATGATAGTAGGGCCTACCGGCGTATCGAAAAGTTTCGATCATAAACGTCTTGAATGCGTTACAGTGTGTGGGCGCACGGTGCATTGTTCGGTGTTTCATTAAAGGGCAAGAGCAGTCATCCAAACTTGAAGTAGTGTATTACACTGTCCTAAGTTCGTGATTGGCTCTTCAGAGTCATGTGACAGCATTTGTTCTCCTAAAATTTAAAATTTACTGGGAATCACTGCTTGGTTTACCTTGATATGCACTATTGAAGTCTTAAAATATTATAAAAGATACGTTGAAGATAAACAAGAAAAAAATTGTGAGATTTAGCTGTTGCTTCAAAATAAATTTGGGACGACCGCTCTTGCCCTTTAATGTAGTACTCGGGGTCGTCGTTAAAGGTCTGGCTAATTTATATTTGTGAGGTTCCTACTATTACACACCCAGTGAATACTTTTTTGATTGGGCACACCCTTTAATTTTGTCGTAAATCATTAATTTATGAGAATTGCTGTCTATAAGCAAAATGTGCTTTTCACCCCAAATTTACATAATTTAAAGTATTAATACTTCTAGCCACAAATGTATCGAAATGGCTAAACGCGTTTCTGGTAGCTGCATCAGTGGCGTAGCTACTGAGGGGCAGGGGGGCAAGTTAACCCCCCCCCCCCCCCGGAAAATAATTTGGGGAAATTTGATGAAATTGGGGAAATTTGATGAATTTTCTAACTCTAACAAAAATTTCTCAAAATTTTTGTTAGAATAATAAAAATCTGAGACATATCTCATACATAATTCGTATTTTCATGCAACAAATTAACCTAGATTGAGATTTCGTCAGTGTAGCATGAACCGGCCCTACTCGCGTTCCACAGAAATGTCCTCGCCGCGTAACAGATTGAATGTTCTCTTGTTTACGCGCGGTTTTTATGATCAGTGCATTTCAGTGCACATGAAGCTGTTATTGAGGAATTTAACAACAGCTGATACAGTACAACTAACACTGAAAGGCTGTAAACTCGAATAATCCCCTTTCACACAGTCTCTGCGTTGTACACTTTGGGAATTTAGTGAAAGGATGTGAAAACTGACAAGTCACTAACGTAGACCCCCCCCCCCCCCCGCCGAGTTTATTATATTGTCATGCAAGCTAGTAGTAGCTATACCGATTTTTCTCTGTGTACATAACGATGAATGGGGCTGAAACAATCCATGACCAACGATTAACTGACAGTTAGTCTAGAAATTAGAATGAACGGGATCCATTGGCATACTTAGATTTTGTTACTTAGCCTAATCCTTGGAGGCTTACAGGATAGTTCGGGAAAAAAGCTTTCTGCTCACTTGGGGTGTAACAATAAACGGGTCCATGAGTACCTTGTAGTCTTCTTCACTTAACAGACTGCTGTTCTTACAGGATATCCTGTGTGATCTAGCCACTATTAGGCCTCCTTTTAGTGGCCTACGAAGGGGGGACCATTGAGCCATGCCCCCCCCTCACAGATGCCATTTTTTCTTTGCTCTTAAAAATAAGTATTTAAACTTTAGTAACACAGATTTTACTTCAAAAGATAGCACATGTCGCACCAGGTTGCATATAAGGACACCCTATTTTCAAAAATTTTCAAAGGAGAAGGATTGTCTCTGCAAGTACGTCCCTCAGTGATGCCAGTATATTAATTCATACAAATGGGCAAATTCTGTCAAATTCCAATTTTTACTTTAAAAGGGTAGACTCTGTTTCCCACTGGTGACATCGATAAAAATAAAGACTGCATGTTTAGATTCTCTTTACAAGCATGAATACGCTATTTTTAACCATCTGAGGGGTCTGATCCTTCGAAATTATTTTTACTCTCCGCGCCAACCAATGGTGGCGTTTCGCTCAGTCTTTTGGGCAAAATTACATTTTAGGGTCAGATTACCACTTAACTCTCTGATCACTTTGCAGTTTGCGAACCTATTTTGAAGGCAGGATTTTATTTGCAAACGACAAAAGAAGGTAGTGACTGGGTAGATTCTTCGTATAAGTCTGAAAAATGCTATTTCCGGCCATCTGAGGTGTGTGATTTTTCGAAAAAATTTCTCTACGCTCCGCGCCAACCAATGGTGGCGCTCCGCTTAGATAATCTTTATGACAAAGTAACGTTTTGTGGCCAAGAAATACCACAAATCCGATACAATCCGATATTGATCTGTACCGATCATTTCTCTTTTATTTTGACTCCTAAAAGTGTGCAAATTTAAAGATTCCATGAAATGACTTAGTAACAATAATTTGGGGTCATCTCTGACACTATCTATCAACAAAAATAGCATTTATATGAAAAAATCCCACCCCACAAAAGAGAAATGCTCAAGAGAAATGGTATCCCTTCCAGCACAACACCTGAAAATGTAAAAGGGCATTGAACCAAGAATGACATCATCACATGAACCCATCTATACAGTGTGTGTACTATAGTGCACTTGCATATACCCTGCTCTGTTGATGTTACACAATCTTGCATGTATAGATGGCCTTAAATGGTTGATATAATCAACAAATTATCATTACATAACCTAAACCTATGTTTGCTTCTCAAAATACCAGTGAAAAGGGGGGTTTTAACAAGGAATACCCCTGTTTAACAGATGGAGTTTTGTGACTTCTCCATATTCCTTGGACCAACTCGCAGGGAAAATTGTTTGGTATATAATTCATGGTACAAGTGTTTGGAAGTTCCGTGGTGAGGCGTTATGCACACAGAAAAATACCTCAGGCTCCCGGGGGATGTAACTGCATCCATTTGTCTTCCAGTGTTATGTAACTATTATTTTTATTGGGGAGGAAGCATTGATTCTCTCTTTACACAGGCCCATATACAATGTATACCATTCTGCACAGTGGCTTAAATACTACTACAGGTTCTGTGTTGTTTTGGATGCATGTGCTAATGCTGCAATTTGACTTGATTCAAAGAAAAGGAACAGTAACTATAGTGGGAAAGGAGACTAGCCGATATTTTGGTTATTTAAGGAAGTGTTCCATATTTTTATCAAAAGTTGGCATGAAGTTACTATTTCAACTTCATGCATTTTGAAGTCTATGCTAGTACAAGATCCATTGGTTGATTTCTACATTAATGTTTGTGACAAATATTACTTGGAAGGTATGTTTTTCAAAGGAATCCGGGTGAGATATCAGTCTTCTTATTCAACAATCTGAATGAATGGGAGTTGATTTTTTTTTTTTTTTTCTGGTTGGAAGAATTGCTGTCTAGTAATAGATCGACTAGATTGCTGGAACCAAAAATTCAAACTGATAGGCCTAACATGATGAATGGGACAGCTTTAGTGAATAATGATAAAATTCCTCTTTTGAGGAATTGGGAGTGAGAATTTCAAATTTTGATTGATATATTTTTGGCCTTATACTGGGACATTCTTCAGATATAATTCAGATATTATTTGACCAGTACCCGTCTCATGCTACGCAATCTGTGAGCAAAATGTTACTTAAACATAGCATTATAATACACACACTATGAAGTTGGGTTCCTGTGATGATGTCATTTTTGGTTCAATGCACTTTTACATCTTTTACATTTTTCAGCTGTTGTGCTGAAAGGGGTACCATTTCACTGGAGCATTTCTCTTTTGTGGGGCAGAATTTTTTAAAATAAATGCTTTTTTGGTGATAGATAGTGTCAGAGAATGACTCCAAATTGTTGTCATTGAGTCATTTCATGGGCTCTTTAAAGAGCCCATGAAATGTCAAGTTTTACTTCGTAAGGTAGCACAAATGGCATAAGAATGCATGTAAAGACACAAAAGTTTCAGTTTTACCCTCATGAACCACCACGATTCAACTTTTTACACTGTTCCTGTCAAAGCCGAAAATCTTGCACCATTTTGCATGCACCAATCTTGCACCAAATTTTTGCGTCAAAAAATTTCCGGACACCCCTCCCCTTAGATCATTCTAGAATTTTTTATTCTAACAAAAGTTTTGAGAATTTTTTGTTAAAGTTAGAAAATTCAAATTTCCCCAATTGTATCAAATTTCCCCAAATTATTTTCCAGGGGGCAACTTGCTTCCCCCAGTAGCTACGCCACTGGCCTTGAAATAATACAGTAAATGAGCTGTCGCAAACCGTCGCTGACTCGCCCGACATATCCCACGCCTGCAAAAATAACCTGCTCGTCATTTTAACTTATATTACGAATGCAGCCACTATCGGTGCAGCAGATAGACGTCGAGTCGGCGTAGTGGCACAGGGCGGACAGTGACGTAGCTACCGGGAGGGACTGACAGTGAGACCCTGCAGCGGCCATCATCAATTTTTCCTGCTGCCCCCCCCCCCTTCCCAAGCCTATCAAACAGGCCCACTGCCGACCGAAGGTAAAGAAAAATATGACATTTAAAAGGAGTAAACATAAATAAAAATATAAACTAAAAATATGACGTTAATAAGTTGCTGCAAATCGTCCTCGTGTAGATCACATTGTCTTAGGAATTACTGTTTCCTAAAAACTTGAATCAAATAAATATCTCCCGGATAGTGGTGATGACATGATCTTAACACTTCTACCGATGATCGGCTGATTTTGGCAGACTTAACATACCCATGTGCTCATAGCAGGTGGCAAATTAAAATTTAACGAACGGAAGGTGGGCAGTGCATGGTAGGCTTACAGCCTATTGGATATACCCTATATGTAATAAAAAAAACTGCTACACTCTAAAAATGTGTGTAAAATTAGATTTTTTTGTATAATTGCAGAAGAAAAATTAAGAATGATCCAAAAAACATGAAAAGTGATGTTTGTGTTCTTTTATATTTCCGCATTTTATTTTCTGTAAATGTGACAGACATTTTTACAGTGTAAATAGGCATTAATGCTCTGACTGTGTTCAGATATGAAATATCAAAATCGAAATTCAATCCCTCAGTGGCGTAGCCACGGTAGGGGGGTAGAACCCCCATGACCCAACCTTGCAATGCAAAAAACACCTAAAATAGCAGTTTTTTCTATTCTTAGACTCTTTCCTCATTTCGTGCCCCAAACTCCCCATGACACCACCCCCCCCCCTTATGACACAATCCTGGCTACGAGTCTACTAGCCCTCATTTCGCTGTAGTACAATTGTAAGCAGACGGATGCACGACACGTAGGCTACAGTCCATAAATGAACACTTTGCAAAATTACAGAGTGCTCTCCGACGCACCTAGTGAATAGTGCTGCAACAAAAATTAGGGTAAAATCACACCACATATGCTACATGCAGGCGTTTCAGTCCGGCAGTCTCAACTTAGTCCTTAACAGATCCTTTGACCTTACAGGCGAGGATCGGGGGAGGGGGTTCAGCGGGTCCGGGCCCCTCTGCCCTAGGCTACCAAAAATTTGTAATACCACTTTAAACATTTACGCCAGAAGGACGGTTTCGATTACAAATCAGCCCTCATTGAAAAACTATATGGGTCAGAAGTGTCGTTTAGTTCCCTCCTCTCCCCCACTAATGAGGTAAAACAATTATTTACCGGGTAAGTTTTGCTCAATGTCCATCCAGTTTTATTGCAGAAAGTTTTATCTCCTCATAGGCCTATGCTAGAGTGCGTGCGCTTAATTGCATTCCGTGGCCGGCTCGATTTGAATCAATTGGTTGGAAACTGAGACGTAAAACTCAACCTAACCTAATCCATGGCCTTTCCAAAGCTGCCCTAACGCACCTGGGGGGGGGGGGGGTATCCAATTTCTTCGGGGAACCTTCATCCATGCAATAAAATATATAAGCTCTATAAACTTCAGTCTCTCTTTCCCTCCCCGATCTTATTTATAACCACCCTCATTAATCCTAGTTATTAATCACGTAGAAATTAACCGTATTTCACTCTAGTGATCGATGTGGAATACAGGAAAATCGATTCAATTGTTTCCGTAAGCTTTTCTGTTTCTTTTAGAGGATTGGGCATGAAGCTTGTTGGCCTATACTGGAGAGGTTTTCCGCTACCTTTTGAAAATTTAGGCACCACTGAATTTCATATGGGGCCGGCCACACGTGACATTTGAAGTAATATTTGTCTTAAAATATTTTACCGATCTAACAATGAAAATGGCATCAGTGAGGATGGTGGGCCTGAATTATTGTTCAGTGAGATGGTTTCCAAGGACATCCTCAGTGGTGCAGCCTGTCTCCAACTCTTCTTCCGGGTTAGTAAGTCTACCTTTAGACCCATTTCACCAAAGCAATATTGAACAAATCAACATTTCTTTGCAGTTGCAAACTCAATACAAATAGTAAGGTGCAGATTCAAATATTAATCGGTCGAAGTTACAGGATCTCAATTTTCATGTAAAGAGGCTCAAACTTGAAGATTAAGGTGCGGACCACTTATTTAAATGCTCTTCCGGGAAAAATGATGAATTGGTACTGATGAAAATATTGGTGAATTCTTAAAGAAATGTTGAAGGGATGTTGTAATTTCCTGATTGTGTTTCTAATGAAATACACTCTGCTTTTCTAACGCATGATTTTGCAGACAATGAGCAAAGTATATGGCAATTCAGGCGGTTGTTTGCATTAGTTCAGCGTCTTTCCTGCCAATTAGCACAAAGGTGAGTGAACTGAAGTGTACAAAGCAGGAACCAACAATTTACTACACAAGCATTCGCACAGTTAACAAAATCAAGGGCAAGCTTACCCAATGATCTGAAAAAATATGAATATTTTTTTATTAGAAGGCCGGCCCAACTGGTTAATTAGAACCTGAGCCGTAAAACCTTACCTTACTAATTCACTGTTACTCACTATCACTAAAATAACTGACATTTTGCGGCACTTTCAATCTATACCATGACCGTAGAAGAGCTATGGATTTTGTTTACCTTTACGTCACTTCCACTTACCATCCTTTCATAAAGCTTGATACACGGTCATCAGATCTCGTCAACAACCTCCCTCACACTCACACTTATACACCCGAATTGCCCCAATTGCCTTCTACATTTGCTTATTGATACCAGGAACTCTATAGTGGCATCCCCCCGTTGATACTTTAGCTACCCGTGTCGCATAGTACACTTTTGTATCTTGCTTGCAAAAGACACAATCTCATTGGTTATCAGACTTTTCAAAGCAGTTTCCCTAACTTTCCATTTAGGGTTTATTCGTGAAGGAGAAGAAATGAGTGCATAAATTTATATGTTATTGATGGGGGTATGTGCTACCACCGGTGATCACTATTTTGTTATTCAAGCACATAAACCCCAAAAATTGTTTGGTGGCGGTATGAAAATTTCAGCATGCCAGCGACTGTCAACTCGTGAGCTTCAAGATTATGTATACCTCTTACACGACGAATTAATCACGCTAGTTTCCCCCTTCCCAGTCCTTAGGCTTACGATGTTCATTGCCGGAACAGACCAGTCTACGCTACAGGAAAAATGCAACAAACACGAAGACTTCGAAGAATTCAAGCAAGTTGGAGCAAAGTCTTGTTGTTTTACTAAGTATACAATGTAAATAACAGTTCCAATTATTGAGAATGTGGGCTTCAAGGTTGACCCAACGGGTGGGGAGGAGCGTGGACCATGCCCACTCCTATCGCGGAAGGCTTTGGGTGTCGGGGAGCCTTCATCCATATTAAAAAAGTGGGCGAGCCCTATAAAACTTCATTCTCTGCCCTCCCCGACGATCTTATTGATTTTGCTTACGAGAAGACCATGTTCTTCAATGGAACTCTCAAAATTTCCAATTTTCCTCTCAAAAATAAAAAAAATCAAGTATAAGCTCCAGATTATTCTTAAAAGAGTTTACACAGTACGACAGATGTTGTCAGTTATGAAACCTCAACCCAACCCCAGTCTTGATTTTGCCCATTGTAACTTGGGCGGATTAAGTCTTTAAAAAACACTCCTATTTTGAATGCTCCCCTATACAGTAAATATAACCAATTTTTTAAAATTTTCTGAGATATATTCCTTCAATGTATAACCAACAGATTTTAAAATATATTTTGACAGGAAGCCGAACTTTTTCGCAAACTTTCGGGAATTATGTTGCACAAGATTTAAAAACAAAACAGTTGAAGAATAATTGTTCCTTTTAGGTGACAGGCTTTCCAAATGTGTCTCGATTTTTGTTTTATCTCAGTCTTTGAATTTTCGTAAATATGCCGCTATAATAATGTTCTATTTTTCGGGAAAATGCTTGAAAGAATTAGGATATTCGACCATTTCGGTCATTGTGCTGTAAAATACAGCATGTGAAGTAAAACTCACGAATCATAGCTCTTTGCGCTGCCCAAATAAGTACAACGAATTTCTGGAACGTTGTTGATTTTTTATGAACACTTTACCTCAGTTATGACTTTCTTTCCTTTTTCAGGCATATCTTTTTAAGATTTGTCGGACGCACAGTAATTTTCTCTAAAACGAGTTTGAAGTTCAAGCTACTGTCCAAATTTTCCCAAATTCCTGCTTTCAGAAAATTTGAAAACCTCAGCCCCTTAGACAGTTAGAGATGACATTTCTCAGTATCTCAGGACTTGCAAGCAGTTGTTATTTTTGAGCCTTCTTTTTGCAAGGAAATCTTTAAATTCAACAAAAAGAATGAAAAACTGGAAAATGATCAGAAATTTTCATATCTAACTTCAGGGGCTATTTAATGTGAGGAAGGCGGAAAAGGCAAGGAATGTAAGGGGAGGAGTGTCATTAAGCAAACATGATACATCACATGGGCCGATTTTAGTTGAAATAAGGCCTTATTTTTGTTTTATGAGGAAAGAAAACCTAACTCCAACCTTTTTGGAAGGGAGGGCCCGCCCCCCCCCCCCTCAAAAAAAGAAAATCCGCCCTGTCTTCATTTGTTACGTTGAAGAGACAAGAATGTGTTCTGTCCGTTTCGATTAACTGATCTTCGCGGGCTTCATCCCGGAAGTCCGTTATTGTTGTTAGTTGCACGTTTCAGTGCCATGGCACCTAACATGTTCGGGCGCATGAAACTGGGGGCGCGTCTGCTTGCAACTAGTTGCAAAGCATTCCATACTTTGCAAAGCGTCTAAACGATCTCTTTGCAATAAGTTGCGTAGCATCAGGCCGCATAAAGCGGATGGGGCTTTAGTTTTTTGAGTTGGGAGGATTAAAAATAACAAAACTGGATACATCAACATTAGGGAGAGTTTTTTGCCTGGAACCACCTAGAAGTTATGCGTAAATCATTACTATTCGTAGATTTGAAAGGACAAAAGATCATTGCTTTTAAATAAAATGCTATAGTGTCATCAGCCTAAGGCAAAATTTTAGTCTGTGAGTACAGGAGGGAAGGTCATTTATATCTCAACCTCAATCAATTAGGGTACACCCATTATATACGATTTTCTTGATCTGCTGGTGGAACCTTTTACCTTTAATTAGTTCATTAATAACTTTCCAGGGTTTTGAAAGGTCGTTTCTGTTTTTTATGAAACAGATGCTTATAGTGAAGCTTCTTAGCTTACCTTATTATAATGGTGAGATGATTTTTGTAAGTTGTATACCTCTCTCTATTTTCAGAAGCTGGATTTCCCAAGTAGACACTGTATAACTGTTTTTTATGCCAAACTAACCTGAGTATCTCTCTAGTTAACCAAGGAGAAAAATTACGATGACTTGGTCTTTGCTTCTGTGTGCCCTTATGGGACAATGCTTTTCATAAATGGTAGAAAAGTGTCAATGAAACAGTTAATTGTTTACATCCCTTGTAGAATACAGAATAGTGGCGGATCCAGGGAGGTTCGCCGACATCCGGACCCCCCTCGAATTTCCCAATTTGCCCTTTTTCAAATTTTTTTTTTTTATTAAAAAAGAACAATTCCACAGGTTGTGACAGTTGTCGAATTCCGAGAAGATTTTGGTTGCCCCCATCCAGAGTCGAACAATCCGCCATAAAAATCTAGCCATGTATCGCAGACACTTCCTGCAAAATATTTGACTACGGTTATTGCTCCTATTCCCGAAACCCCAACATGGCAACCGTTTTCACAGAGGTGTGATCATGAATGTCTTACTGTCTGCGTTGCAGTCAGGCATATAATCACTTTCCCATTGGAACCGCCTGTGGTAAGCGTGGGCTTTCAAAAGTGATGCTAAGGACGCAGATATCAGGTCTTAATCACTAGCTACCACGAGCGGAGGGGTCATTAAAGCTACTCAAATGAAATTCGAATACTACCACGCGTAGTGGAAATTTAAAGCGCAAATATTTCAGGACGTGGACGTCAGCTCTACGACTTGAACTGTGAGTTAAGATGCCGCGTCTCCCTGGCCACGTCGTGTTATCCAAGCCACTTAAGCCCGGTACACACCGCCACGACTACCGAATACTCTCCGTCCTGGGAAATTTGCATAAATCGTAGACACTTCTTTGGTAGTCGTGGCCGTGTGACCCAGAACTAAAACGCACCGATTGCATCCAACTATGATTCAACATGTTCAATCGGACCGACGGCTTACAACACGACGGAACTCTAGTGGTGAAACTGGCCACACCGCCAGGACTACAGCCGACGCGACGTCTTGTCGCTTGGTGTCGTTAGTTGCCGTGGCAGTGTGTACCGGGCTTTACAAACTATGCGACTCTCTGGGACGCAACTCCCTGCCACGAGATTATTCAGACACTTCCCAAAGAGTGGAATGCTAAGCTTAAAATTCCCCATATTCTTGCAACGAGAAACCGGCGCTGCAACAACTTGCCCTGTAACAACTAGCGACGCTCTCCCCTACTCAAAAAAGTGTGACTTTCGGAAAGAACTTCGAAGTGGGTGCTGAATATTTTCTTTATCGGTCCAATGCACATTCAGCTCAGAAGATTCGAAAGTGCCCTTTCAGGCCATCTGGAGAGTTTTTAAAGCCAAAAATTTTCTTGTACGCTCCGCGCCAACTAATGGTGGCGCTCCGCTTAGATAGTCTTGCTGGCACTCAGGGCACTCAGCTCCCCACTATTTTTTCTCCGTTCGACCGCGCCTAGGTAAATTGCATAATCGTCGACGTTTGTGGGTGGAAACAAAATATTAAAATAAATGTGGCCTTCTTATGTTGGACCCCCCTCAAAAAAGATCCTATATCCGTCCCTGCAGAAAAACTCAATTTAAAGATTGAAACTCGAGTGACATATTTGAAATGGCTGCAGATGTTACTTTTCGTTTTAGGTAAATCGAATCGTTGCCGTCCCTGGCCTGAAGTATTGGACTCGTAATCATTCTTAATAAAATAAACAGGGAGGTGATCACAGATGTCAGAAATTAAAATACCTACACTCTAAAATCAAAAGAGTGAACTTATTCACTCTTTGATCGAGTGAAAAATGTAAATTCACTCCAAGAGGAGTGAAGTTCACTCCAAAAAGAGTGAAATTCCCTTAAAACGAGCGAAGTTTCACTCTTGATGGAGTGCCCACGATGATCGCTCTTAAAAAAAGAGCGATCATTGCAGGCACTCGTGGAAGAGTGAATTTTCCCTCTTCCTCTAGTGAATTTCACTCTTTTTAGAGGGAACTTCACTCTTTTTGGAGGGAATTCACTCCTCTTGGAGTGAATTATCACTCTAATGGAGCGAATTTACACTTTTCACTCGATTAAAGAGTGACTAAGTTCACTCTTTTGATTTTAGAGTGTAGGTTAAAGGAACTAGTGACGTCATTACTAAATATGTTGTCGATCAAAGTGGTAAAACTTTCAGTGATACGAATGGGTTTAGCAATTAATGGAAAGAAAATGGACGGATAAAACAAACCAAGAAAAAAAACTAGTATCATTGCCACAGGGGTGGCGACTGGATTTGCCCGACAGGGGGCCAGCATTTCGAGTCCCTAACAAAAGGAATGACTTAGTTCCTGTACGACGTAACTTGGCAGAGTAAGGCTCGCGTAGCCAGCCGAAATTTTGGCTTTTTTCAACAAATATATAATCTGGAGTTTGTTCTGAAGAAAATTTTTAAAAGAATTGTTACTTTTTATAAGGACCATTAAAAAGTGTGTTTATTAAAAAATCCGTTCTTCTTTTAATCAAAATGAAAAACGCTATACCTGGGCGACAGTTGACATTCTCTTGAGGTTACGCATTTAATCGTACAAGGCCTACGTACCAGGCTCTCAGGCGAAACTGGAAATTTGCTCGAAAACTTTTCTCCTTGTTTGATGAAAGATTTCTAAATTAAGAGTTTATTTAATTGGAAAAATGTGGAATTTAACGGAAGAATTTTTTTTTTTTTTTTTAAATGTCGGGCGTTTGACAGCTAGTTGGCTTTGGGTTTTATTGTACAGAGTATCTCTTGAAATTGGGAAATTAGTGTCATTGTTAACAAAAATTTGAAATTGCGAAGCTTTTATTGGGGAAAAAATCGGTATTTTATTGCAGTTTTGGTCGTTTTTATGGAAGAACCTGACCTTCTTAACTGTATGAGAAAAATATAGTAGTTGGCGATTTGCAGACTTTTAGGGGTTACCGTACTGAATATCATCATTCAGATTAAGGCCATCGGACCATATCTGAAAATTCCCTGCGAAAAAGTTGGGCTTCCCATTAATTTGAAGTTTTGTAGTTTCTATGTTGACATAGGCGTATGGAAGTGTTTCAGTTTGGAGGCGGACAGATTTTTTTTGTTCGAAAATAATAACCTGCCCGAAAGACTATTTAAGGGGATCACAGAGAAAGTTTAAAAAATCGAACCCCTCAGGCAGCCGCAAATAGCATTTCCAGATTTGTACCTTGAAATGAAGCACTCGTTATTTGGAGTTCCCTTATTTCAAAATTCCCTGCGAAAAAGTTTGGCTTCCCATAAATCTGAAGTTTTATAGTTTATATGTTGACATAGGCGTATGGGAGCGTTTCAGTTTGGAGGCGGACAAAAAATTTTTCGTTCGAAAATATAATCCTGCCCGAAAGACTATTTAAGAGGATCACAGAGAAATTTTTAAAAATCGAACCCCTCAGACAGCCGGAAATAGCATTTTCAAGATTTGTACATAGAAATGAAGCACTCGTTTTTTTTTTGGAGTTCCCTTTGCAATAGAAGCCTCACTTCAGTACCAAAAAACAACTTGCTAAGTGATCAGTAAATTACCAGGTAAACGGTACCACTACCATTAGATGTAATGGTTTTGCATCTTTTCGGGGGAAAACTAATGCGCAACGAATTGAAGACATGCTAATGTTATTGACCCTACTAAGACTCTTAGTTGCAGTCAATTGAAAGGTTCACGAAATTGATAAAAACTCCGGACTATAAATGATTTTACTTCCAACCGGAAGTCTTTAGAAATATGTCATGTCACGTTAAAAGGAGGCTTCAAATGAAAATTCAATCAGACTTACTAGGAGATATTTTCAGACTAGTGGTAATCGTTATGTGCAACAGAAAACGGTCTGGCCGATTTCTATTACCGTTGCCCGAATTCGGCTGTCTGGTCTAAACAGATGGCCAACCGTTCGGCACTGCATTCACCTGAACAACCTCAAGTCAGTTTTTGTAAGAAAAATTGGGAATTGTGAGAGGTTCATTGAAAAATATGGTCTACTAGTAAGCAAAATCAAGAAGATTGTCCCGGGGTCTGAAGTTTATCGCAATTGCATCTTTTATCCTAGGCCTGTAGATGAAGGGATCTCCGACGAAAATCTTCTGAACTTAAGGACGGGCGAGAGTAGCCTTCCCCGACGGGGCGCATGGCCCCCGCTTCCCACTCGTGCCACCCTTAATTACATCTGCACATGAAGGACTTCCATCTCCTTGGTCTGCAATACAAGTCCTTGCTATTGGTGACCCTGAGAGCACGGTTTGAAGATGGGAAAATATACATGGAAGAAGACTGACAGAGGAACAGGTGTTGGAAAATCGATTTAAATGTGCATTAAAATAGCGTAACAAAAGAAAAAAAGAAGCTCATGATCATCCATCAAGTAAGTTCAGCTTTTAAGTTTTTTATTTTATTTTGTTTACTATCAGACCTCCTCGGAAAACCATCGCCCTTCCCCGACGGGGAAGGGGAGTCGGGGAAGGGGACGGGACAAGGTAGGCGTACATGGAATGTGGTATAATAGAGCTACGAAGAAGTGATTGAAAATCGTTTTTGATGTGTATTATACAGTTATTACAGCGTTACAGAAGACAAAAAATTAGTTCATGATCATCCATTCTGTAACTTCAGTCCTCTATCAGGAATCAAGATCTACGCCCCAGTGTGGAAACTATCTTATATTTAATGCAATTAGCATTTGATGGTCGCAATAAAAAAAGAAGTCTTGGAATTTTCATGGCACAGAGTAGACCTACCGAGTGCGTGCTCAGTCTCCGTGATATAATACTGGATGGCCGCGGGGGGTTGTCAAAGTAGGTCTATGTTTTTTTTTTTTTTACAATATGATTTCTTAATTTCATTTACCACTAGTTAGATATTCATTTCAAAGGAAGAAATTTATTTACATCTTGAACATACATAAATATAGTACAGGACAAGTTGAATAAATATAATATTTACAAGCAAGTACAATATGATTTCCTAATTTCATTTACAGTATGTTGTTTGTTTTCATTTGATACTTCCTTGCGGGAACTCGGCAACGCCCCAATGAAGGGGTATTAACGCCAAGCTGGCAATGCCAGTCTCGTGACGTCTATGATTAAGGGATAGCAGATTAACTACAACCCAGAAAACTAGACGACAATTTTTATGTCGGAGCTGGAACTTGAACTCACGACCTCATGACTGGAAGACGCAGTTCATTACCACTGTACTGCTATGGTACTAGTTTGCCCCTCAGGCTAGTGAATCCTATTCCTAACTGCTATTCTTTTTCCCGGCATTTCGACTTCTACCGAAATTTGCCGTAAATGCCACTCTATCCCCAAAAAGGACATCCAAACACACCGGCTTTATGTATGTGACATTTCCTTGTGGCAGCAGGGAGCTGTCAGCCTGTCAATCATAGCAGCTTCCCTGTGGTAGAAACCTATAGACGTCCATCAAATCATGAAACAATGAGACACCCAGTTCCCTGCTCAAATTAAACATTTTTCTGCGTTTAGGTTACAATATTTGGGAATTGGCCCGTCAGATGCTTCTCCTCAAAGAGCAAATATATGGTATTCCGGAAGGGTCTGCCTCTCCTCAATTAGTTCTTAACTCCTGTTGCAGTTCCCTTTAAGTTGCTTAAACTTGCAGCAAATTGTAAACATGCAGTGATTTGATTACGCAACACAAAAACACACATGGTGCAGAAGAAGTGTGTGTTTGACTGTGACCTCGAGTTCACGCTTCCGTCATAATAGTGTCGTGTCTTTCCAATGAAGTGTTACAACCATAGTGCAGGATAATAGTTACAACACAACACCAGTCTGACATTACGTACGTACACGTAGGTACTAAGGCTACCAGATACCAGCTGTACAATCATGGCGGTGTTCGCGTGGAAGTATCTTTTGGTAATGTTCATTTTGAAAATCGTCGATACAGAGGACTCGAAGCACAATGAATTCCCTCATGAGATGAAGTGTATGGATGCTGCATGTAAAGGTAACCACAGCAAGGGGTTTCCTCTCGAAACTTGCAAGACCTGCTTGAAAATTTCCAACGTCCGGCCTTTCATACACCAGTTATCGATCAAGTCTGATGCTATTGCTAAGCCAATTTAAATTTTCCCCACTTGACTAGCTGACTAACAAGTCCTAGGCCTCCAAGCCTACTATTATTGAAATCAGTGTAAACATTTACAAAATTAAATGGTTTACAGGTAGCTAGGGACTAGGGTAGCATCAGGATTAGGTGTAAAATTACTTAGTTAGGTAGGCCTAGGCCTAGGCCTAAGGTTAGGCATAGACTTTGCTAAATTCTATCCAAGACTCCACAGGGTTGTCCTAGCCCAGTCAGCATTTCATGCATTACAACACGCAGAACTTTGGCGTGAGCAACGATTCCTTCTCGGCGTAGCGGTGGACAAATGTTACTCCCGGCATACCAGGGGTCGAATGGACAACTTCCGGCGTATGATCACGATCACATACATGTACTTATATTGCCATTGAATGAAGTATGCATCACGAACATGTATATGGTACGTATGAGCACACGCCTACTGATTGTATGCACTAGGCTATATATGTGCACAGAAAATCCTGGCGTATGATCACGAAGACCTTGGCACACCTTCGGCGTGGTCTTTGAATTGAATGCACCTTGGATCCTAGCATTATACATTATATATAGACCTAGGACCTAGGCCTAGTATATTTATAAAAAAAGACAAGGTAGGACAGATATCAATACACTGAGGGCTTCACCCGAAACTATTCATGATTTTACTCCTTCAAATCTTTGAAATAATCCTACATCTTTCTCTTATAAAACAAAACAAACGTTGAGTTGTTTAAAACAAAACAAACGTTGAGTTGTTTTAAACAAAAAACCTTGCATCAAATGCAAAACGGGGTTTGCAGGTTTTGGACACTGGTGGTTTAAACCATGGTTTAAACTCCGGTTTAAACCGGCTGTCAAAAACAGGTTTTGGCTGTCAAAAACAGGTTTTGGATGCGTCCAAAACCTATGAGTGGCAAAAACTCTTTAAAAAAGATTTTTAAAGATAATTTTCTCTGGATAAATGTTGTTTCTTTATTGCTATTTGCTTATAAATACCAGGCCAGGTAATCCAATGAACTAAACATTTTTAATTAAGATTTTCCACCCCCTTCACCCCTCCCAGCATTCTCTCATGTAGTCACACATAACATTTTTAAAATCAGCCTGGCTAAAGCAACTGTGTTGGTCTATAAGAAAGATAAATGGTTGGCTAGGTCCAGATGTTGAGAGGTTGTGATGGAGAGGTGGTGTGCTTTAATGACACCTATGTAGTGCAGCTAATATCAAGTGAAAATGCATCAACTATGACTACTGTGGACCATCTACCAAAATTTAAGTCTAACTTCAACAAAATTGTACTCATTCATGTAAATAAGTTGTTTAATATCACATGCATACATCAAGGTTCTACTGTACCATTGCATAGTTGTCCCAATTTCTACCCCTTCCCATGCACATGTTCTCAGCATCACTGGAAATTATCATTATTACAGCTTGAGTAGGTTAGCTTTCAGTATCTAATTCTGTGATTAAGTGAGAAAACATCAGTGAAACCCATGTGTGTTGTGGGGAATACTATATCCACAGAGCTCATCCTTAACTTACAACAACTCCCCAAACTCCTTTAATGTTGTTACTATTTTTACTCCTGTTTATCATTGTTCTCTGCATTGAGATCACTACACTTGTCACAGATCTGTTCATTTCCTGCCTCATCACTATTCACTGTGACTGAGTTAAATTGTCATGTTTGATTATGGGGATGGAGGGGAAGGGGTGGGGAGGGGGGAAGGTGTTTGTAATCTTATGAACATTCAGTATTAATTTTATTTGCCATATTTTGTGTTGATTACCATATATTGAATGAGTTTCACTGCCATGATTGCTTATGAAGATTCAGAGAAAGGGGTGGGGATGTGTTTATGAACAAAGATATCCAGTTGAAGTCACTAGTTTTGCCATATTTTGTATTGATTGCCACTCATGAAAGTGACTATGATTTCCCTAAAATTGTTTTTTTTTTCTTTTTTTCTTTAATAAACTTCATCTGTGAGAAATGTGGTTAAAAGTTTTGAAGTGTTTTGCCTTGGTTTTGGGCTGCCCTAAAAATGTTTAAATAAAGTTAAATATGAAGGTGTACTAATTTTGTTGGGTTTTCATTAGGAGACCATACATATCAAATTGAATTATACTTATTTATCTTTTCAAATACTGTAGGCTAAGCAGTTGCTGTTCAGTACCCTTGAGAGAAGTACAGCAGGTCTACAGGCCTAATTACTATGCGAATCACCAATTTTACCACTTCCCAATTTCACCATCTTGGGGTTTTTGCCACTTTTTGACGGTTTTGGACAGTTTTAGACAATTTTGGACACTTTTAGATGGGTTTAAACCAGGTTTTTGCCACTGTCCTGGCAAAAACAGGTTTTGGACGGTCCAAAACCCTGATGCAATAAGCTTCTCATCCAATTGGGTGCTACAGTAACAACAACCTGGATCACTCGTCTAAAAATTCATTATATCACATAAGGTGATGGGAATTACCCTGTACAATTCCTGTTCCCCGGTTGGATAGTTCTACTTCCAATATTAACGTATTAACATAGCAGTTTAAGTTTAAGGAAGTCAACCAATGGCGTGGACTGGCACAACACACACAACTTATCCCCACAATTTACATCGGTGTATGGCGATCTGTCCTGCCTTGTCTTTTTTATATACTGTATGTACTGTTTAATGCTACTGTAGGACAACCTGTGTATGACCCCAGGTGGTAGAAACTGGAAAGTTTTCTAAGGCTAAAGTTTTAAGGTAACACAGTGATTGTGCTTCTTAAAGTTATACACGTACATGTATTGGTTTAACCCATGTTCACTTAAGTGGCATCCTATTAAAGAGTGATAGTTCCTGGTGTCATTATAGTCTTAGAAGTTAAACACAGGTTGTATTTTGATACAAATTAAAATTTGTGACAAGTTTCTGACTGTAGACAGCTGAGTGAAATAACCGACACCCTTTGTCATTCAAGGTGAACAATATGACACACAACTCAGGTTAAATGGCTCACTCTGTATGGTAGTTGCTTGGTAGCTGATATTGGGAAGGTACTAAAGTGACCACACATGTAAATCATGTGGTGTGAGATTAATAGGATGAATTCAGTGAAATAACTAGAATTTCTCTCAAGTGGGAGAGGATACAGTATGTTGTATGATTGCCAGAATGATGGAGAGGGGTGCCTCCCACCATTTGAAAGTATTGAAAAATTCAGTGTCCTTATATGCCATCTGATGTAACGTATGGTACCTTTTGATGTAAAATTTGAACATACTTATTGTAATGACCAATAAAAAAAGTGGCATCAGACCAAGCCTTTTGGAGGTCTAGAGTTCTACTCATGGCTGGATCATATCAAAGACAGCTCAGCATAAGAAATGGATTAGAGAAGCAAGCCAGTGAGCCACAACTGGAAAAAGGCTCTATGGTAGCTGACCCTACTTATTCCAATTAGCTAGAAGCTGAGCTTATCTAACTTTTCAACTCTGTATTTCTTTGCAGGAATTATTTCCCAAGCGTGGACCAAAGATACATTTGAAACAGATGAAAGACACATGTTGTCCTTTAAGAAGTCTGAGCTTGTTGAAGTCCAGGGTAAACCTACAGATCCTAATAATCGTCTCTGGCTTTGCAAGGTACAGTAGTAATTAATGTCTGTGCCATGGAAAGTATGATCAACTGCTCTCCTTTCTTTATTCTGTCCTCAGCAGTCTAGTTTTAGACAAAGCTATCATATTTAAAAATATTTAACAAAAAAAAAAATCACTAAAGCATGTGTGGAGCCTGGATTTACCCCATGGGAGCCAAATTTACCACCAGAGCAGGGAGGGAACAATAACCTACAGTCCCTCCAAGTTAGCAACTGATTTCTGAAAAAACATTGAGGGAAAAATATTGGTGACCAAGTGTGCCAAAATATCTTCAGTTCTTCAGTTTCTTTTCTTTTTCTTTTTTTTTAAAGGGAGGGGGGGGTAGTTATGAAACAATCTACGGGTAGGGAGTTAACTTCCCTTGCATTATCCCCTTCCCAGAAGTCTGACATTTTCTGAAGTCTTTCTTGTATAGTACTGATTAGCTGGTCCAGGTTTGACTATTTAGTTTGAATGACCCTCCCAAAAGAAAAAAGGGAAACCTGAAAGGTGTTGGTACCACTCTACATGAAAAAGTTAGGCAAATTATCTAGCAATATGGTAGTCCCTGTACTAATAAATCATCTAATTTAAAGGAGATTTTGTACAGTCTGATGGGGATTTGACTTGCTTGCCAGGAAGTTGTAGCTGTAGATTTTATTATATTGAATGATCACACTTCCCTTAGTCACATTCAAATTTCTCTGTTTGAATGCAAATGAAGCATAAAACAGAGCATTAAGTGTCAATATTGTTTAGTTTGCTCTAAATTTTTCTCTATATCTGTTTCAGATTTTTCACAGTGGAGAAAGAGGCTTTATATCAGAAGATGTCCTGAAAGAAATTTTAGTTTTTGAACATGTTCCTCCAGAAGTAGTGCTGCGTGATGTAAGTCACACATTTTAAGAACTGACTTCAATGCAAACTAATCCTTCGTTTAACTTTATGTATTTATGTATTGCTTGCTCTTCTTGAAGAAATTGTTACAAGGTTGGTCGAGGGTGAAAGCAGGTTTTTGATGTGGTTTTAGAAGGGTGGGACAAACTTAACTCATGGTTTGCATTCCTGAAAGCTGTCTTGGGGAAATTATTTTGATGTCTCATGAGGTTAGATGCAAAATGGTGCTATATTTTGCTTCTACTTATACTGCATCCATGTGCCCCCACTTTACCCTACTAGGCTTCTTGACTTACCTCCCTCTTACTGTGTTTTTTCACATGGTGTCCCCCAAATTTGTTTGGGCACACCCTGCCCCCCTGACGGTTACACAGTGGTGTTGGTTGAATACCCTCTCAGGATATTTCAGCATTGTTTTCCTCAGAAAGAGTATATTATTGTCTTGAAAAATATTCACTTCTAATCTTTGAATCAAAGGGGGATATCAACATGCAGAGTTGATCATTATTTTCTCCCCACTTTATATGCTGGAGACTGGTGCAAGTTCATTAATGATCAATCCTTGGTATACATGATATTGTTACTGTAGATTGAGCCGACACAAGGATGTGAGGACACTAACAATGGTAGGGTCCTATTTTATCTTGCCAATGAATGGAGAGGTTATTTTAAATAGCAGTGCTGGCTAAACTAGTTAGTTATTTGACAAATGAGTCTTGGTTACAAATCTACACTACCTTGTTACAAGCATTAATGTAAATTGCTGTGCTTACATGTTCCATGATGAGGAAAAAATAAAGAGAAAAAAAGGTAGAAAAATGACAGTGCACTGATGCTGAAGGCAGTAACAATTTTCTTTCAGTTGAAGATGAATATTTCTCTCTTAATTGAACAGGAGGTTGACTTAAAAGTATAAAATGAAGAAGAAAAACATGATTGTATTTCCTTCAACTTTTTAAAAATATCCTGTAATGCAATGAAGAAAATTTTTAACTTTCTTCCCCTTAAAAAGGATGCATATCATGAAATAAAACAGACAACATCAGAATCAACTCTTGAAGGAACTGGGGATCAGGTACAAGAAAATCCTGGAAACCAAGAGATACCAGAAGTTGTTGTCATCCCTTTAGATCAGGCAGATGCCAATCCAGCTGGGGATGCAGGTGAAGAAAAGAAAGATGATGTGCATCTTCCTGATAATGAAGGTATTGTTGTGGAACATGATATGCAAATATGGTAATGAATATTTATGAGAGCAATTGTATGAATAATTTCATGAGTTGAAGGACCAAATGTTTTATTAATTCTTCTTTACACCAATGTTAAATCTTTCATTCAATGAATTAAGTAGTACTGCAAAAGTAAGAAGAACATTCCTTATTTGTTTATAGAACTCTTAGATTTTTAGTCAGACTTGATGGAAGGGCAGAGATGATTCAGAAATCCTGCAGTGGTCTATTGGGTAGCCACTGAACTTGAACGTACTTGCACAGGGGAGTCTTAGAACAGTATGATAGTGTGGAATCAGGCATAAAGTGACTACCAATTGTAAAATCAAATTTGAAGGAACTTATAATGTGTTATATAATATCAACTTAGCAATGGAATAATTATCTTAAAATTGGCTAGAAATTACTATTGACTGCTATCCATAAAAAATAAGGATAATCTACCATAGTATTCAGTTATGAGCAATTAGTTACAGCTCTTCGGGATCATCCATGTTTTCAAAATTCTTTACAAGGAGGCAAAATGTTTTTGTTCCCCCAAAATGGGTGGTACCTTCTTAGAATATTTGTACATGGCAGTGTCATGTCAGATTCATAACTAGCATCCCCCATTATACTTAAGCAACTCATGTGATTGCAGTATTATGTAGGAGGCCATGGCCATGACTTGTAGCTCTTACATATTTCAACAATGATACAAATGGCAGTCATTTGTTTGAAATGGAAGGTACATTAATTAAATAAAAACTTTTTTTTTTGTGGAAGATCCAGAGTGAATGAGGGTACTGTAGTTCATGTGTAGTAGCAAAGGTCACTCATAGGGTAAGCTTATTGTGGAGGTACAGTACTGGTGTAGCCCCTGTGGGACAAGTTTGGAAACGGGAAGTCATTGAATACATGCAAATGCTTTGGTATCTGCAGACCTTACAGTTATAATTGGGATAATGACAGTTGCAGTATTTTCATCAGCAGTAAACTCGGGTGAGGGCACAAAGTGTGGGCATGACATTGACCAGTGTATCTTTAAGTTGGGTGGATCCATCTCTGTGTACGGTAACGCCTATGACGGGTGGTTAGACAAGGGGAATTGATGGGGTTTTTAACCAATAAACGTGCTTAATCATGCACAACCAGTGTCCAATACTGTAGCAACACACCCTTTTCACCCAGTCGGTTGAGAACTATGAAGCAATTTTTTACAATGGTATGTTTGTGGCCATGAACAGAAACTTTTCAGGATTATGTATGTGGCTTCAAAAAGTTGGAATTGGCAGGTAAACCCTAACCACTTATACATAAACTAATTGTTTACTCTGACCTCTCCTAATTAGGTCATAAACCTTCAGCTCAGACTTTTGAAGATTCATTGAAGCAAGTTGAACCAAATCCAGGTTTTGAGGAGGAGCCACAACAGACAGACCCAACTCCTGCTGCATCAGGTAAAGATGAAAAAATCGTTGGTGAAGGAGTCATTAACATGGTGCCGTCTCCTGGTACTGTTAACAATGGTGTAGAGCATGGTGATACCAAAAGTGTATCTGAATCACCAGGAACAGTGCATCAATCTGTGTCAACACAGCAGGCACATGATGATGGAATTGGGGTCAGGGATGAAAATGATGGGGTCAGATTAAATGCAGAGGCAGAGAATAAAGAAGTGGTATCAGAATCTGGGGGAAAGTCTGGGGTATGTGTTGGGGAAGTTTCTACTGAGAGTGGGGATGGCATTGTTCCTGATCAAGGTGGGGAAGGAGGACAAAAGTTGGTGGAAGAGTTTCATCCTGCAAAAGAAGCTGAGATGAATGGTAAGGAGGAATTGAAAGAAAGAACTGTTGAAGAGGACAATTTTATGGTAGCTGGTGATTCTAGCACTAGGGAAGAAGCAGCGGGAGAAAAAAGTGTTGAAAATGAAGTGCATGCTTCATCTCGAAAGGATGAAGGTGTGCAAATTAGTGAATCCAAAATAGAGGAAGAAGCCTTGCCTAAATCTGAAATAAAACATTTAGAGGTAAATAATGCACAAAAAGCAAGTAATGATGTGAATGAAAATATTTTAACAGAGGATAGTAAGTTGCATGTTAATGCAGGCAAAGAAAACACCATCTTAGTAAGTGGGTCTAAAATAGAGGGAGAAACCTTGCCTAAACCCGAAACAGAACAATTAGTGGTTAATAGCCAGGAAAAAGTCAGTAATGATATGAGTGTAGGTACTCTAAGAGAGGAAAATAAGTTGTATGTTAATGCTGGCCAAGACAACAGAATCCCAGGTAGTGAAACTATAATAGGGGAAGAAACATTGCGTAAATCTGAAACAGAACAGTTAAAGGTTAATAACCTAGAAGAAACAAGTAATGATATGAAGGTAGATCCCATAACAGAGGAAAAGAAATTGGATGTTAATGCCGTCCAAGACGACACCATCCCAGGTAGTCAGCCTGAAATATGGGAGACAGCCTTGCATAAATCTGAAACAGAACATTTGGAGGTAAATCACCCAGGAAAAGCAAGTAATGATATTAATGTAGATACTGTAAAAGAGGAAAATAAGTTGGATGTAAATGCTGGCCAAGACAACACCATCCCAGGTAGTCAGTCTGAAATAGGGGAAGAAGCCTTGCCTAAGTCTGAAACAGAACATTTAGAGGTAAATTACCCAGAAAAAGGAAGTAATGATATTAATGTAGATCCTGTAAAAGAGGAAAAGAAAGCAGATGTTAATGCCAGCCAAGATGGCACCTTGCCAGTTAGTGAGTCTGTAATAGGGGAAGAAGCATTTTCTAAATCAGAAACAGAACAGTTAGAGTTTAATAACCCAGGAAAAGCAAGTAATGATATAAAGGTAGATTCCATAACAGAGGAAAAGAAATTGGATGTTAATGCCGGCGAAGACAACACCATCCCAGGTAGTCAGCCTGAAATAGGGGAGGAAGCCTTGCCTAAATCTGAAACGGAACATTTAGAGGTAAATCACCCAGGAAAAGCAAGTAATGATATTAATGTAGATACTATAAAAGAGGAAAATAAGTTAGATGTAAATGCCGGCCAAGACAACACCATCCCAGGTAGTCAGTCTGAAATAGAGGAAGAAGTCTTGCTTAAAACTCAAGCTGAACATACAGAGGTTTATGACCCAGAAAAGGCAAGTGAAGATATGAAAAAAGTAGATGTTGATCTGACCAAAAACAACATAATGTTACCAAGTGAATCTAAAATAGGGGAAGAAGCCTTCCACAAACCTGAAACAGAACAATTTAAGGTTCATAGCCCAGAAAAAATACATGATGATATGCAAGTAGATGTTGCTGAAGAGGGCCCCCAAATAGATGTTGATCTGACCAAAGACAACTCAGTGCCAGCTAGTGAATCTAAAATGGGGGAAGAAGCCTTGCCCAAACAAGAAGCAGAACATTTAGTGGTTGGTAGGTCAGAAAAAGTTGGAGATGATGTTTTAGTAGATGCTTTCAAGGTAGATAATAATTTAGATGCATCCATAAGCAAGGGTAGCATTATCCCAGGTAGTGATTCCAAAACTGGGCCTGAAAGTTTGATGACCCCAGAAGCAGAAGTAGTTGTAGAAACCAAAGAAAGAATAAGGTATGAAAACAAAGGAGATATTGTAAATGCTGATCCTACAAAAGATGTTTCAAATGCAAGGGAAAAAGTATTGAACGTTCCTAGTGTAGCTGAAGGCGTTCCATTTCAGGAACATGACATTTCTGGACCTCAAGCAATTGCTGTAGAGAATCAGAAATCTGATAATATTGTCATGTTAGAGAGTGAAGTAGATGGTTCAAAGTCAAATGATAATATGCAAATGAGTGAGAAAATGTTAAATACAAAATATGAAAAGGAGATTTTAGAAAAAGAGCCTAATGTAGGTGAAGAGAAAGCAATTTCAGGTTTGGATCAGTCTAAACAAGAGTTGAATTTCAATGCTGAGGGTGGTGGGATTAGTGAAAGTAGTATCGTAGAAAATAATGAATTAAGTGATTCTCATAAAAAGCAGGATGGGACAATTGATTTGAATTCTGTTGAGAATTCTGAAAGTGATGATCCCCTTGAAATGAAACAACCCACAGAGCCTGAAAGAGAGGGAGAGACAGTTTCTGAAATAATAGCAAGTGTGGAAAGCGGAAAAATTGAGGGTACCAATGCTGATGAAAAGAAGCCAAAAATAGATCAAAGGAATGTTCCTGAGACCCTTGTGGTAGCTGAGAACAGTATTGTACAAAGTGAGGAATTTGGTAATTTGGAGGAGAGTTTGGGTGAGGGTGAAAGTAGTATTGTAAATTTTGCAGAGAGAACTGATGGGACTGGGGGTATTTCAGGTGATAGTGAGAAAATAACTGTGAAAGATGAAATAGGAAAAGTGGAAAAAAGGGAAGATGAAAGGGATGGAATATTGCAAGATGAAAAAGTAACAGATGCTGAGAATAGCAAGCCAATTGAAAATGTCAATGAAATAAATGTTGATGTCAAAAGGGAGACAACGGGAGACAAAGTGAAGGTAAAAGGGGTGGGAAATGTTGATGAAGTTGTAGACGACTTGATGGGAAAGACTTACGGAAAAGTTGAGCCCATTATTGGTGAAAATCAGGAAGATGTAGAAAAAGTGGGAGAAAAGAAAAATAGTAAAGTTGAAACTGATGCAGATACGACAGATGATAGAGCCGCAGAAGATATTGGTGAGGAGGTAGAGAAGCCGTCTGTGGAAATTGGTGAAAAAACAGTGGAGGACGAAGCCAAAATTTCAGATCCTGCTGAAAGGGATGAGTCAAAGATGGAGGGAGGTCAGTGACCTAACCAGCCATTTCTTCTCCTGATGCTGCATGAGTCTCCTGTTCATCATAGCTTCTTATCTCTTTTCAGCTGCTATTTTTGTATTTTACTCTACCATCTTGGGTGTAGTCATTGATATGTATTTCATACATCAACTATTAAGTTAGAGACTGATTTTGGTGGCAATAGAAGTTTTAGAATCAAATCAAAATGTTAAACTTTAACAATTTTTGTTTTGGTCCCAGGAGAGGTATAGGCAATAAGTGTATTTCATGCTTTTGAAAGTAAGCTTGAAACAACATCTTCATAAAATTGTTAGTTGACAACTTACTTGGCAATATTTACAGCACTATTAACATGGCTGAACTTAGCTTTTAGAGCCATTAGTAGCCAGTTACATACTTATAGAATTTAACCCACAGAATATGCTTGACGAAATATTTTAACCGATTGGTATATTCCAAAAGGACCTCTAAAAGGCTTTAAATTAAAGGCATTCTAACTTAACTCATTTAGTTCTTCATGAGACTTGCAGTGGTGTATTAACCTTACATCTATTTGCTATCAGTTTAAAAAATAGTCCTGTCACAAAATTTCAAAGTTTCAGTTTGATTATCATATTTCCAGTATTAAACCTTCGTAACTTACACAAAACAAGCTAATTCTACACATACAGTTAATCTTGTACCATAGTTTACTAGGGAAAACAAGCCAGTGAGCCACAACTGGAAAAAAGGCCGTGGTCGGCTTGACTTGAACCAATAGGTTGGAAACTGGGCCGTTAAACTCTAACTAACTAACTAACTAACCATAGTTTGCTGAATACATCTGGTACTAATTCAAAACTTTTAACTTACATAACTATATCACCTAGCAATACATTTTTAGATTCATCTGAACAAAATGTAGTACAGTAACAGGAAACATTTTATGATAGTATGGAATAGTTCTAGTTGCCATGGTACTGATGGAATATTTCTCAGTCTTTCAGAGGTTTCTTAAATCCTGTGGCTGGATATTTTTCTGGTGAATTCAGGGTGCTCTTTTCCTTTTTTTCCTGCAAGGAATCATCTCTGATTCTGCCTTATGCAAATTTTGACCCCCTTTCTCATTATAAGGAAGACGGTTTAAATTTTTGAATCCATTTGATTTGCTTTTGTTTTGAAATTTTCATTCAAATTTTACTGCTGCTCATTCCTTTTCTTTGAAAAAGAAGAAAAAAACAACACTGCCTTCTCTGCTGAAATTGTAGAAATAGTGGCTGAGTTTTATTTGTCAGAACAGGTTCGAAAAATAATTTTGTAGCAGCTGCAAGTAGTAAAGCAAGAGAACGAAAAAGTGAAAATGAAACGTTCTGCTAGTTAGATCAAAATGTGTTGCCAAAAGCACAATTTTTTCATAGATAGCTGACAGAGAAGCATACTTGTAGTTTTTGCTCATCCAGACAGACTGCATGGTAAAGTAGTTTGAGTGTCTGGCTTTAGGTTGGGAGGTCTGGACTTCGACTTCTGGCGGGGTCATGCTGAAGACTTTATAAATGGAGCCTACTTTCATTGATCGTCAATGTAAGCAGTGAAGTAGGGAAAACAAGCCAGTGAGTCAAAACTGGAAAAAAGGCGGTGGCCAGCCCAACTTTTAAACCAGTCGGTAAAAAAACTGAGATGTAGAACCTTTTCTTACTAACTCATCCAGCAATGGTTTCTTAATAAAGACCCTCTGATTTTAAATTACTTTTTAGAAAGAAGAAGCTTGTTTCAATTTAAATTCCTGAGAAAATAGTTAACACTTTCAGGACTTAGATAATGCAAAATCACAAACTTGGAACAAGAACAATATATTGTTCATTTCTATGTGACATTCACCTTACAGAGTACTTTAAATTGTTGGCATTCTATTTCAAAGCAATCTTTTGGTCTTGATTATTAATTTTGAATTCCGTTTGAATCTTGTTTCTAATGAATTGTTGTGTTCTTCATTGTCAAAATTTTGTGCCTGTAGGGAGATTGCAGTTGTTGAAATATTTTGTTTTAAGAATGCTCTGGATTTTGAATTTTGTTTACTTCACAGACTTCAAAATTTGTTCTACTTGCATACAAAATAATAATAATTTTGTCAGAGTGCTTTGGAAGAAAAGTTGTCAGCAGTGGTTGTTTTAAAAATATAAAAATCAATCTTTATTACACTCATGCTTTCAGTATTTCTTACAAAAATTAATTTTGCAAGTTCAAATACAACAACCAGTTTCTTAAGGTATGAAATTATGGGGAGTTTAAATAGAGGAAACTGCTGGAAAAAAGTGATAATTTCAAAACAGCTTTTGGTAGTTTTCCATTTATCCCAGCTTCCTTCACTTCATTTCCCTAAAATTGTCTCCAAATTTATCACATTCTATTTATACTTCTTCAGAAAATAACCAACAATCTCCAAGTGCAGAGATAGATCCTGACAAAATTAATAGCCAAGAAGAAATTGGACGTGAGGAAGAGGTTAAAAGCTCAACAGAAGAAGAGAAGCAGCCAGAGGAAGAGCAAGATTCCAGTCAAGATAACCTTGCCGAAGAAACCTCAGTCAGTCAAAAGGAAGGAGATGGCAAAATTTTTCCAGAGGAAAATGTCCCAAGTGTTGCAGAAAATTTAATGCCAACAGATCAGTTAGATGTGCAGGAAAGGGAAAACTTGAAGGATTTTTTGGATCAGCTTGCTGCCATCAATGAAGAGTATGACTCTGGCATTGAGGAAGATTTAGATGAGGAAGAAGCAGCTAGTGATGAAAAGAAAGAGGAAATTGATGTGGATGGTGAGGAGGTTATTGGTGATGGACAAGACTCCTCTACGGTCCCAGACAAGGCATTTACAGATAAATTCCAGAATCTAAATCCTGATGAGATTCAACCTACACCACAATATGAAGTAATCGATGGAACAACTATCTACTTTGATGATGATGATAGCGATTTTACTTTTGATCAAGGAAATGTAAATGTTCCAGGGGACCAACTTCAACCCAGTCCTTCTGTTTCTTCAAACCAGGGAGCTTCTGCCACACCTCCTCTTCCAGTTGATGCCCTTAGAAAAGATGAAAAAGAGACAGAGGAAGATGAAGATACATTTTTGTCTAATACTGATGACCTTGCTCTTGCAAATATAAAATTTGCTCAGTGGCTTACAGTCCCAGGAAGCATTGACATCCTATTTGATGAATTAGCAGCTGGTGATGAAGCCAAGAGGCAGAACCAAGCTCTAATTCGTCAAGAGTTCAATATTATGATGAATGACCCAGAGTGGAAGAGGCAGATTATGAAGAAGATGTGGCATCACTTTGGTGAAGACGATTCTGTCAAAGATATGTTTGGTTCCTATGATGGTGATGATGAAATGGGCACTGATGTTGAAGAGGAACCCCCACTAGAAGAAGACCCATATGACCCTTCAAATGTTTTAAGGAAGGAAACTTCTGAAGGAACAGATGTACCAGATGAAACAGTAGTCATTGTAGATCCTTATAATTTCAATTCTTTGGGAGGAGAGGATGCAAATAAAGAAGAGGAAGAAGAAGCAACTGACTATGATCAAGAGAAGAAAATGGAAGACGAATGGTTGCAAGAAGATCTGGTAAGTCAAGTTTTATCTGTGCAGTTTTGTTTCAAATTCAGAATGTTTTGAATATCTGAGTGGGTGATTTGATTTATGTGTGTCCTAGTGGGGTTTTCAATCAAGCCCGAAGAAAGATCTTCTGTACTTTATTAGTTAGTCTCCACTAGAAATCATTAACCATTGTGATCAGTTTTGCTAACATATTTATGTTGGATAACATTCGTATTAAAGATATTGACTTTAAATGGTACAACCATAGCAACATGCAGGAATACAGGAGCAAAAGAGTTTAAAGGAATGTTATAGTGGAACATGCTGACATTGTGTGTGATGATCTGAATAAACAATATAGAAGGAAAAAAATTCAGTTTCCCACAACTGAAAAAAGCTGTAGGCACTTTCAGATTAAATCAAAAGGTTGAAAGTTTATGTGTAAAACCCATGGACTTCCTATACATGGACAGAGCATACTACACGGTACATTGTCATGAGAAAAAGCCCACCAAGATGGCCGTCTGCTATGATTTTGTGTGAAAGTTTGGACTTGCTCAAGTATATCGCCATATTTTGCAAGAAAGTTGAAATATTTTTGAAATATGGCAAGGTAAGGTCAAAATCACCTCACGTATTGCAGGAATATGATATTTTTCCCCATTCAAGTTTAACTTTTGCTTGAAATATTACAGAGTTGTGGTCAAATCAGAAGATTTACAGGTTCACTGCAACCATCTTGGTGCGCCTTTTTTGTCTCAGTAGGTGGCAACCAGCTACTTATAGGACGTACACGTTACATGCTCTGTCCATGTTTACAAGTCCATGGTAAAACCCTATCTAACTGCTTGAGCAAAAAGGACAGCAGTTACGTGCCTGTGTCAATTGTAAGTGAAATAACCCCCTCCCACCCATGCAGTTGCCATCCACAATGTGGTTTGATTTGATTTGATTTTTTTTGTGAATTTTTTGCCCCAACTTTTCTACCTTTAATAAGGTTTAGTCAAGCAATTTCCACTGGGCATTCCTTTGTTACATCTTTTTTTACATCCTGGACACTTGTATTGGTTCCATTGTTCAAGTCTTTGGTATGACTCTGCCTGGAAATTGAACTAGGACTTTGTGTGTGTGAAACAGATGGTCTTCCACTGTTTCAAACAGATGGTGAACAAAGTGGAGGCAATCCTGTATCTATACAGGGTTCCATATCCTTATGCATTGTACATTTACAAAAGGAGATAAGAGGAGATACAAAGCGGAGTATGCCTTTCATGTGGTGGGGTACTTGCCTTTACAACTGTTTTGCATGTTAAATGTCCTGTGAGACTAACTGTATACATAGTCATCATTTCATGAGTGATCTTTGGGTCTTCTGTACCATCAGCAAACCTAAATGGAACTGATGAGGTTCAATAGACACATGGCACATTTTAGCATGTGAAAAGCATGAAAAAGGACTGATATCAGTAGGGACACTATGTTGTTTTGATTCCTTGTCAAAGACAAAAGGAATCTCTGAAATTTTGTAGTTTTGATGGTTTATGTGTCTGTTTTTGTCACTTTAACTCGCACAGTCTAAAAGCATGATGTCTAAAGATAGGAGTGATGGATAGTTTTTTATTTTGGTACACATTTGTTGTGTCAAAAGAGAGAACCCTGTCTGAACCCCTTTCCCATGTCAAAATTAACAATGGATTGTGGGATACAATTATGGTGTGCATCATCTTTTTCCACAGTAAAATGCCATTGGCAGAAATTGGGCCCACCTAAAATTCTTTTTCATATTCCTTTGTTAATGCAGTTTTTCGAAGACGGTCTTTCATTTGTCAACGGTAGTGGTCAAAAGTCATTCCAGGTCACCAGCAGTCAAAAAAAGGAAACCTCATAAACGGGATAGGCGTATATATCACAAGATAGCAATGATTGATTCTTTGTACTTGTAGGCTTGATGTACAGACTTGTTGTATTTAAAAGAAGCAGATCATTCCAAATCTTCAAGTTTGAGAGTTTGACAAAAACTTTGTATCCACACATCAAGTGTGAAAGTTTGATAAAAATGTTGCTACCATGCATAAATAAACTAATATATCTTTTGTACTTAAAAAGAAAGCTTTTTCTTTAAGCTACAGCTTGTAGCTTGGCACAAACAGGCAGAATGAAAATAATTTGACCTGCACAGTAAATTCTGTCAGTAGGGAGTCATAGAATGGATGTTGTGGTTTACATCAATTAAACAGTGGAAATGACAAAGACTTGCTACTTTCATTTCAAATCATTTTTGTGCAGCTTTTGTAC
Source organism: Holothuria scabra (assembly GCA_037179385.1). NCBI lineage: Eukaryota > Metazoa > Echinodermata > Holothuroidea > Aspidochirotida > Holothuriidae > Holothuria > Holothuria scabra. The sequence goes on from CM074180.1 coordinate 23,819,361, forward strand.
AATTACATATACCTGAAATCACAGTGCAGTCACAAAAAAAAATCATTAACCCTACTTAGTCTTCAGGTAATTAAAAAAAAAATGGTAGGAATTATTTTTTTTCCTTCTTCATTCTCCTTGCAAATGTGATTGTAGCATGGACTTACGTAAATGGACATAGCATGTAATGTGTACGTCCTATCTGTAGGTGGCCGCCACTGATTGGGACAAAAAAGGCGCACCAAGATGGCCGCTGTGAACCTATAAATCGTCTGATTTGACGATGAGTCTGAAATATTTTAAGCAAAAGTTAAACTAGAATGGGGAAAAATATCATATTCCTGTAATAAGTGAAGGGATTTTGACCTAATCTTGCCATATTTCAAAAATATTTCAACTCTCTTGCAAAATGTGGGGATATACTCAAGCAAGTCCAAACTTTTACACAAAACCATATCAGACGGCCATCTTGGTGCACTTTTTCTCACACATACGCTAGCGACAATCTACCGTGCTGTATGCTCTGTCCATGTATAGGAAGTCTGTGGATTGTAGGGTAAGAAGGAAGAGTATGATCTGTAAGACTACCTCAAGTTCTTATTGACACCTTTTAAATGAGAACATAGTGTGCATGACATTACAGAAATGTAGAGGTGGTTTCGCTAGAAAGTGTGGAAAGCTAGCAAAGATGAAGATTGGGTCGAGAACTCATGAATGTGGTTTAAGATGCTGTCAGAAGAAATGTGTACAAAATTATCACATGAAGTCATAATTATTTTTCTTCCACCTTAAAACTGAATGGTGTAGTCAGTCTACATCGCTACTGGATACTCCGTCTCAAAAATAGACTGTCCCATTTACTGTGGAATGCTATCTGGCAATGCATTGAGTAGGTGGCACTATCTCCCAATTGACATCCTCAGTTTAAGAGTGATTAACAGTATTTTAAAGACATGTAATACTGTTTTGTATTTGATGGCTTCGGTTAGACAGTTTGCAATCAATGACAGTATTTTTTTCTTGTGCCATTTCATTTATGGAGTCTACGAGAGACAAGACTTTCCCCAGATCTACAAACAAAGCAAGCGAAATAGACTATGATGCACTGTACAGTTGAGTCCGTAAAAATTTTAAGGTGCATGAATTTTAAAAACTAGAAACCTGTTTTCTCATTTTGAATTTTTGGCCATCCCAGGAGCTACCAATTACTGTTTCCTTTGCAGTTTAATATATCGCAACCCTCGTTAAAATGTTTTAGTATATATTCCTCTTGAAATATTTTTTGCTCCCTTCAGTGCCTTGTCAGGCTGTGGACCTGGCTAGATTTTTTCCATAGAAAAAATGAAAGCAGAAATCTTTTATGCTGTTCAAGTTAAGTGTAATGCTTTGAATCAAATGTTTAGTTGGTAGAGAAGTGGATGAAATCTTCCTACCTCTCCCCACCCCCCCCCCCCCCAAAAAAAGAAAACCTTCTCTTCCCCCCCCCCCCCCAAACAAAAACCAAAAAAATACCCCCCTTCCACAAAAATGCAATAAATAAGAACAAATTTATTAGGAAAAATTAAGTATATACAAACATGTACAGTAAATATGACAGGTTCTATGACCAATATGTGAGGTACCTGTCCTTCAGTACACCTAGAGTGGTCCTATTCAACCCCATCCCCCCCCCCTCCCACCAAAAATAAATAACAATAAACAGATTTATTATCAAAAATTAAGTACACATGTAAAGTTCAGTGAGCATGGTCACTGGGATAAGGATGTATAAGGTACTCTTGTAATGTACCTCCAGGATCACAATAACTGATAACATCAAAAGCGGTGGTTATGAAGCTGTGACTGATAGTGGTTGTTCCAAACTTCTGTAGGCCCTTTTTCAACCTTATTCCTAGCCCTGCACACTGTATCCTGTAGTGCTATTCTTGAGCTTTCGATGCACACCACTGTTCAGCCTTCAGAAAATCACATGTGAGGCTTACTATACCAGATGTAACAGAATAAATCAATGTTTTAGTGTAAAAATCATTTTACCAATTCCTAGCAGAGACAAGAGATCAAGGTCACCCAATAAAAACTGCCTGCTATTGTCTTTCCATTTCGATATGTTCAGTCAAGTGCAAGGTAGTTTTTTTTGTTTAAGCTGAAGCATTTAATCATTGCAAGAGGCATACTGTACATGGTGGAATTGTTACCCTTACATATATGTCAGCAATATTTATGACTGCCATGGTGGTAACAGTTAACCGTGAAGGGAATTGATTCGCTGTAGACTGCACAGCATTAAATGTATGCTACAAGTTAGGGTTAGATGTTGTGATGGACTGGAAGTTTCATTATTGTTGAAAGCCTATGCTACTGTAAGTATTGTAGTAACACTGTTTACTGTACCTGTACTGTATGGGTTGCGCTTGACCTTGCATCTACTCTATAGAGTAAATACAGTACTACCCATTCTCTTCATCCAATCGGATGGCAGATAGTAGGTTCAAATTGATAAGAAATAAAGCAAGAGTTGAAATCATTCATCGAAAGGCTTTGGAAGATAAGTAATAGCAAGAAGGTTAACAGCTATATCAACTGTTTGAGTCAAGTCTGTAAATTGAAATGTGCTTATTCAAGACAGTTACATATTACAATTGGTGTAATATGATCCAATAAACTGTTATGTATATTGAACGCCACTCTACAGGTACTGAATACATTTGTGTCGTATTACACCCAGGAAAACTTAAGTTCTGCAAAGGTTGATTGGTTTTTATCCACAGTATATAGCTCCCTCCATTGTTTATGGACCGTGACACTATGCTGACATTTACAGTGCTCAGGGAATACAGCATCTCATTTTATATGTCTAACCTCTGTTTATTGTTGTTTACAGAAGTACAGTACACACTGTGTAGAATCTCGTTACACACAGTACTGTAGCTACCCGTATCCCACTGGGATGGTGATTAAAAAAGCAATTTAAACATACATGTACCTTAAACTACTTTAGCTACTGAATGTTTAATTCATTTACTGGTCTGATAGCAGTCTTTGGCATTTGTATTTGTAGGTAGTGCAATGCTGAAATCTTCCCTTATTTTTCTGGATGCTTTGCTTTGGCAATGTCTAAAGTTTGTTTACATGAAGACATTGTTTAAACTGGATGTTGGAAAATAAAATACTGTTTGTTGAGCTTCAGTAGTATTTTGTGGATATTTTGTGAATACTTTGTGAATGCAGATGCAAGACATACTCATGTTGCTGTATTAAATAAAGGTAACTTCACTGTGAACCACATCTGATCAGTGATGGATGACTGCAAACTGTTTGTTGTAGCTGTGCATCATTAACTGTGCAGTACTGGAGCTACAGTAGGACAATCCAGGGATGTGTATGTCTGTATTGCAGTTGGGTTTTATGGCTCAGTCTCTTACCAAGTAGTGCATTGCATTGCAGTACTGTACAACGCAGTAGCGTAGCCAGGAATGTGTAGTGGAGTTGGAGCACTACATGAGGGAAAAGTCTAAGGGGAGAGAGAAAAACCTGCTATTTTAGGTGTTTTTTGCATTTCAAGGTTGGGTCATGGGGGTTTTCAACCCCCAAAACCACCACCGTGGCTGTGCCATTGGGACAGCAGAAGTTGACTTGATACTGTACATGTAGTTTGTGTACACATTCTATAGCATTATAGTATAAATGTTCATTTATAGTATGGCCATATTGGGTCACAACAAAAATTTTGGATAATTGGTAAATACTATTCTTGTACATTAGTGTTTGGGGGAAGTTCTTGCAGGGGATGTGTCTAATTTAATTGCTTTTTGAGTGAAAATTGGAAGAAATAGGCAACTGATTTTGATTTGTGATTTTGCATTGAGAAAAATGCAAGTTGCTGTTAAGGATGGCCATACTGTATCTAGTTTTTCATCAGATGGCAATTAATGTATTACTTAGTGAAAGATATTACATACTTTGTCCACCCTCTTGATGGTCTATGAAGTCAGAAGTCCTGAAAATGTAACCAAACAGTGAACCACAATAATAGAACAAGAAAATATCAGTTACAGATGAATTTCTTGGAACTGTGTAAAGTTCACTCACTATAAGCACATGCAAAGATATCTGCAGACATGTGTACAGTGATTTAGGACAATATTTGTTTCTAAACATGCTACAGCCTAAATAATCTAGCCCGATATCAAACATTACTGAAGTGTCATTTCTGTACCCTTAATTGTGACTTAAAAGATCAGCTGCTAAATAGTTCCTAGTTTAGCTGAAAAATTCAGAGCTCTTGGGTGATAGAGCTCTTTCTGCTGCTGACCTCTGCCTATGGAACGTTGCCTTCTGAAACTAGTTTGTTCATTCCAACTTTGCAGACATTCAAAATAGGCTCAAAACTCATCTGATGAATATTAGTTTGGCTCAAGAACTGTTCTTCATCGTTGTGTTTTGTTTGTGTTTTGTACTTTCACTTTTTCCAAGCCCTGCCTGGGCCATGAGCACTTTTCTGTAGATTTGTGCGCATTACAAATGCCATTATTACTATCAATACTGTGTTACAGAGTATCACAAAACAAAAGTCCTGAAGTCCCACTTCCTATTAACAGTAAGGGAATGATATACTTGCATTAGCAGTCAGTTTGATATACTTCAGAATGACATGTTATTTGTAGCCTAGTCTGCATGTAACGTATTCAAAATGTGAGTACATAGCCCTAAGTTTGAAATCGCACCACTCCTCAGGAAATTAAGGGATGTGGTAAGTATGTGCCGTTTTATTTAAACTTCAAAAACTTTATATTAGTTCCTATTTGTTAACAAGGTGTGTGAAAAGAAAAGAAAAACGAAAAGCACATCTCAGAATTCAAGGCCTGGATGGTGTACACAAAGCTAACATGTAATCAAAAGTCACCTGTCATGCTTAAAAGTTGATGTTACAGTAGAGCTCCTTTTAAGGATTTCTGATATGGCCATCTCAATATATGAAATATAAAGTTAAGAGTTTCATTCATTTAGATAAAATGTAGTTACATGGTTTATAAACATTTCTCAGTGTCTTTCCATGTTTTCAGTCAATATAATCGAAAAGCTAAACCGATTTAATTTGAATGATAGGATGGATTAAAATCATTCTAGAAAATGTAGTTAAAAGTAGTTAGATTATTCTGTTTTTAAACTGTTGGGGTTTGCCTATTGTGGCAAGCATTGCAAGTGACTTAACCCTTTACCATTGTTTGGGTCCTTTTGGACCCATGCGGAGAGCTTGGCTGTCACCCATCTTTACTGTTTCATGTGGAGCTCAAAACTGCAAGTAGCTACCTGAAAATTCGGCCACAACAACGAGAGAGACAATAGATTAAGGTCATGGGGTCAATGGCCTACAGAAGCTGATGCGGGGCGGGCTACGTCCGCTTTTCCGCCCACTCCCGAGGCGTGCAAATATGCCCCGATCGGAGCACAACGGTAAAGGGTTAAGGATTCATTCTTCTCAAACACATTTGCCCTTTATCTACTGTATCTTGATTACCGTCTGTTCTTCTGTTAATATTATGCAAAATATAATTTTTTCTCTGATCTTGCTATTTTGGAACATGTTTGGGTCAAGGGTGCAGTACATGGTCAGATTTAAGAATTCATTTGGTTGTTTTGAAATGAATGTGCCAGGATACTCACATACTGTAACATGTGGAAAGACTTCTCTTGTCAAAGACAGAGAAAACATCATGTTCTTTTCATGTCAGCTGAACTAGTGAACCAGTAGTTCCAGATTAATTTTCCTTAGTTGGCCTTTTAGATATTCAAACTAAATTTTTATTCCACATGCGATCCTTTAGCGATTAATCGCTACACGGTCACAGCCCTAATGTGGATGCACATTATGGTGAGATGATGGTCCCTATTTTTGTTGGTGGAGGTCAAAGGTCATCTGGGATAACAAAGTTAATTTTTGAACATACTATTGAGTGAGGAGATATGGTACATGATGGCATTATTTGAAATGGAACATTTATGTATCATCAAAACCTCAGTGCATTTTTGCATTCTGGTTTTGTCTCCTAGACTTTTTGACAGGAAGTAATAATTACCTAATAATTATTTATCTTAGGACATACAGATTTAATTCATATACAATATGCAAAGTTTTGCATTATGTATTTATTAGTGCTTGACTTTATGGTAATTGGTTTTATTTTGCTTTTAATTTTCCTCCAGGAAAAGACAGAGGATACCACCCAGACTCCCCATCTCCAAACAGATTATCCTCCTCCTCCTCCAGCAGATTATCCAAATCTCCCAGAGGGATTTCCTTCGTACACAGAAGCCCCAGAAACAGAAGAGTCCTCCGCAAGAAATTTTTCAGTCTCCATGGATGAAATGGCTGAAATGGTGCATACAAATATGGATGCACTTTATCATGTATTAAGTGATGCTGTGGTACCATTAGTTGCTATGGTGAGTTCTGGTCAACAAGTTCATAGACAAGATCTGCTTGAGAATTCCACAGTGTTCTGTTAATGGTAGACAAGAGTCATCTCAGAAATGTTCCATTTAGTTTCAGCCATCTTGATTCTAGTGACTCAAAATGATAATGACCACAAAATTAGTTATAGTATTATCAGCTTCTGTTCTCAAATTTTCAGTCCTTATCTGGATTCTTCTCCTCTGTAATTAGAGCATAACCAGGGAGTTGTAAGACAAGGAGAAACAATGTGATGTAGCTCTTTGAGACAATGTTCATTTCTAATGATAATCTTGCTTTTATCTTTCAGATTCTTATTTCAATGCTTTTGATAAACCAGGATTAGTGACACATTATCAAAATTCAAATGAAGAGATACATTCCATTATACACTCTACTCCATATTAAACATTTCATTGTCAGCTGTTATGCAAAATTCTGAAATTTGTGCCATTCCATGCCATCCCAGACCTGATTTTTTATTTCAGCAAATTATTTTAGCCAATTTGGCTCTAAATGAGGACAAAATTGTTTAATTCTGAGGGAAATTAATAGACTTTAACAATGCTGCCACCCAGTGATGAACGGGACACAATTGAAGTATATTGTTTAAACATTTGTTTCCAGTCATTCTATTAGAAATTTTTATTATAAGCTTTGTCATTGGCAAAAAGAAACTTCCGACTCAAAGTTTTTGTTTAGAGATTACCTGGAAAAGAAAGGAATCGGTCACAAGAGGCTAAACAGTAGAAACAAAAAGACTCATCAATCAAATAATTGCACCTCATAGGATATAAACCATTTTTAAGTATATATTGTGTGAGAAGATTTATTCGTTGCATCTCCTTCTCTAACAACTCCCTGGGGTCCTGGGTATGACATAAAACTGCATCCAGGTGGGCTGAGGAGGTGGTGTGTGGCGAGAAGTTTGCCCCGACTATTGCTAATAAAATGCGCACAAAAGACAGTTATTACTCATCCCATGACTGGCAGGTTGTAGGGGCCACAAAACCAAGCAAGTCCCTCGCTGGTTTGTCCCCTGTGGGCTGGGGGTTGTAGAATATGCCCATGGTATTCCCTGCCTGTCGTATGAGGCAACTAAAAGAGAGGACTTAAACAATATTTGAAAATTATGACACTATATAACACTTTTGTGTTGGTGTGTCATTAAATCTTATCTACCTATTAACCAACAACTTCCTGTTACAACTAAAGAGGAGCCTGATTGTGGGCATATTATTCAACATTGAAAAGTGTAGTTGGAAAATGGTCCTTTGTGAGAGAGAAAACATATTTATTTCCATATGCTTGTACAGGATCAGAGAAAATTGGAACTAAAATTCATTAAAAAATTTGTAGGGCTTTATGTATTGGGGAAGTACTTGTATGTTTACACGTTATTTAAGTTAATTTAAGTTTTATGAACTTGGTCTTTGGTTTTCTACCTACTTGCTAATGCTGAAATGTTGTTGCCAAATGCTGTTTGCTAAATTTGTCAAACATCATCCTCTGTAATAAAACTGAAATGTTAAGGTACTAGCTCCATCTGTTATTTTGGCCGCGTGTTTGGTCTAACAGTAAGAGCATCCGCCTCTCACCCGGAAGGCCTGGGTTCTATTCCCAGATGGAGTCATACCAAAGACTCTAAAAATGGAACCTACTGGCGTTGTGCTTGATGCTCCGAATAAGCAGTGGAGTAGGGAAAACAAGCCAGTGAGCCACAACTGGAAAAAAGGCAGTGTCCGGCCCGACTTGAACCAATACGTTGGAAACTGGGCCATAAAACTCTATCTAATAAACCCATCTGTTATTTTACGCAACTTGAGGGAGTAGATTTTATCAGTTTTGTCATCCTTGGGTTGCCAGGCAACACTTTAGTCTTGTCATACTTAAACTGCTTTAGGTAGCGGGCCACTAATTATATGTCCCATTGACTTACACACTAAATTAGGTGAATTCCGTGCCCCCTAGCTCCAAGAAGATGTTTTCAACCAGGACATTCCACCCCTCTGATCGAAGCTCACAATCTTGGCTTTCATGGCACTTTCAAATTTTCATACCATGACAATTGAAATTTTGAGCTAGAGAGCCTTGAATGATAGGGATATGTTTCCCGCCATAATAGCTACTCAAAAACGGCATTTCACAGAGCAGAGTAATACAATATTAATAAAATGGCACTTAAATTGTTCAGATTGCCTTTATTTTTGCACAGTATGTTTTTCAACTCATTGTCTGCAAAATCCAAATTATGCAAAAATGATCATATTTTGTAAGTAACAAAGTCAGAAACAACATCCCATAAATTTTTTATGGCACTTTGTCTGTCAGTAAACATCTTCACAGAAACGAGTATTGGAGTAATAATGGTCCGCTACCTTTAGGTTTTTGATGTCGTTCATTTTGTCCTCTTTTTGGGTTCATCAATCAATTTTCAACATGTTTGTTTGGCATGGCAATGAATGTGCAATTGAAAAAAAAAAACAATACAGGATTTGTCACTAAAACAAAAAGTTACAATTGGCTAATATTTGCCAGTAAGCTAAGTCAGAGATGTTTTGTGAGAGGACAGAATTTCATATTAGTTTGTGATGAGCCCCTTATTTAGAGGGTATGTCCTTAATAGTGCTGAAGGGGGAGAGCTTGAACCATAGTGGAACTTAAAAGAAGACACCTTATAGATAGTTCTCACGTGACCTCATAGTAGCATTTCACATGGCGTATCATAGCTGTGTTTGAGCGCAAAGCCTATATGGATGTACAGACTTGCCTTTAAATATGACAGCTGATGATGACTAATTGTTATGTCACCGAGAACTATCTATAACATTGATGTGTTGATGTGTTATTAAACCTAATCTACCTACCTACCAATCTACGTTTGGTGTCTTTGTTCAAGGTAACTAATAGACAGTTGAACAAATGTCATTTAACACCATCTTTGGTCATCCAATTTGTGAATTATACCTGGCCTAAATACCTAGCTCAACCCATGTTTACTTATGAAAATTTGTGTTTTCTTCTCTCCTCAGCTACCTGATGAAATGAAGGAAGTTATAAAACAACCAACATTCTTTGGTATTGCCTGGACAACCTTGGTTTGGTTTCAGATTGGAATTACTTCTTCTCTGTTCTTGCTGTTTTGTGGTTGTGTAAGTTGCTTCCATCACAATCATAATAGAAAGAAAAAAAGGATATACATTAGAAATCAAACACAAAGATTTCATTTCATTTATTTGTTTCTTCACTACAATGTGCAATTTTACAAAATAGAAGAGTTTCTATTGTTGCAAAAATGCATTTTACAAAGAAGCAGAAGGAAGTGTACTACAAAACCCTATTGGGCTTAACATTAAAGGTAGAACACCCTTTTGAAAGAAAATATATATGTAACCGGATTGCTATGCATGTTTCACTGTGAAACCATCACTATATACGTATGGTTTTGTGGTAAAACCATAGCACTCAGCTGGGTCCTGGGATAGCTCATTATAAACCTGTGGGGTGTAATCATGTTTTGGAAATGGAATAGGCTTGTACTATCATTCCTGTCATGAAAACACCCCCTGTTCATTTCTTTTGGTACAAAAGCTAAAAATTCCAATGTTTCCCACACCACTTTCTGCTTACCTCTGAAGTTTTCAACATTTGCCCCAAACCAAAGCATAAATGTGTTATGTGGCACATGAAAGAGCTATCTATTTTGGGAATGAAAACCCACTTTGAACAAAAAATTAGTTGTTTTCATACATTAGGTAACAAAGCACAAAAATACAGACCATATTGTTTGTGGCACAACTCACATGATCTTTAAATATTCAAGGCTTCTTTAAAGCAGCAATCAGAGTTTGTTTTTGTAATTTTTTAAAAACTTCAATGCTGCTCCACATTTGTACTTTGACTTAAAACTAACAAAAAATGATCCTTGGTCATGGTCTAATGTCATGGTTGGTTACAGTGTAGTGGGGGCTGTCTAGTAGTTGTTTGGAGTTTGTTACCTGACCGAAATAGAAATTTTCAGTCAACATAAATTAATACAAAATAAGGGCAGAGTCATTTATCTAACTGGCAGTTACAGCCAAGTCACTTTTGTATTTCCTTTGTCCACCAGCCCATACTGGCTGGTTAGATAAATGACACTCTCCTAAATGTTTATTTTAACCTGAAAGACATCTTCTGTGTTTCTATGTTTTGTTAAACAATCAGTTACGAGGGAAAAACGAGGTGCTGAAGCAAAATGTTAATATTCTCTGTCAAACTCTAATTGCCCCTTTAATTTCATCTAGGTCTGCACAACTCTTGAAGCAAGAGTTCAGAGAAATGTAAGACGATGATTATGTTCTCTTTGAAGCCCATGGCAGACAGTGCTTTTGTGACCTTTGTAATTTATCTCCAGGCTATGCATTTTCTTTTCCATATATAGAAGGTACAAAGCTGTTAAACTAACTTTTGTCTAATTTTCGGCCAGAAAGTTTAAAAGAGGGCCTGCTCAAGGCTTCTTTTAGCACTGTTCATTGTTCAAGAATCAACAGTTTGAATATGGGGCCTCTAAATTTGCACATTTTAGGGTGCATTTGCTTAAAATTTAAGTCTTTTTGTTGTTAGATGTAAGATCACATCAAATAAGACTGAGGGAAGAGGTTTGTTGTCTCCCTGAAGATTGTGTACTCACAGTTTGAGTGAAATTGTGTTTTATTCCTTGTGGAAGTACTGTACTTTTTCCTGTAATACCTGTATAACTGCATTTCATGCTTTGTCAAAATACCCCTCAAGGTTTTAAGATTTTTAATTTGCAAAAAAGAACAGTATCTGAAAAAAATCTACCATTGGGAGACATTTTGAAATGGGGAACAATGGGTATGATTACAGCATCTATAAAATTTCACAGACTGCTGGGGACTTTGTAGGACTGTCAAGAGTTGCTTCTTTTCTTTTAAATAAATGAAAAAAAGGTTGACATGCGACATTTTTGGTTTCTTCTCTTCATCTTGCAGGCATGCTGTGCTAGACGAAACAAAGGTGATTACATTTTGTCTTGAAGTCATATTATGTATTGGGGTGTCTTAAGTTTCAGTTTGAATCATTGAACTTCTCTTTGAACTATGAGACAAATTTTTAACGTGTAGTTATTCAAAGGTGTAGACAACTTTTAATTAAAAGTTGTTCATTCTATAATCAGTAGCTATTTTTTTGTATACTGTATCATGGTTTTTAGTTAGTTAGTTGGATGACGTTTTACAGCCCAGTTTATAACCAATTGGTTTAAGTCAAGCCTGTCACGTCCTTTTTTTCAAGTTGTGGCTTACTGGATTGATTAACTATGTTTGTGAAGCTATTGTTTTCATGTGTATCACATGCACAGACTTCCTATACATGGACAGAGCATAATATACGGTAGATTGTCGCTACCGTGTGTGTGAGAAAATGCACACCAAGATGGCCGCCTGCTATGATTTTGTATGAAAGTTTGGACTTGCTCAAGTATATCACCATATTTTTAAAGAAAGTTGAAATGTTTTTGAAATATGACAAGGTAAGGTCTAAATCACAAGTATTGCAGGAATATGATATTGTTTCCCATTCAAGTTTAAATTTTGTTTAAAATATTGCAGAGTCGTGGTCAAATGAGACCACTTAAAGCTTCACAGCGGCCATCTTGGTGCGCCTTTTTTGTCCCAGTCAGTGGCGACCATATATGGATAGAATGTACATGTTACATGCACTGTCCATGCATATAAGTCCATGATCACATGCTATTGACAATTTAGTTGTTTCTCCTTTCTATTTGATTGTTTACATACTGAATACTTATTTAGTTACAATAGCATAGATGACATGTCATTTATTTTCTAATGCTATGGTGTACTCTGGTCCTTCCTTCCTTTGGAAGGACTTTCATTTTGCAAAACTTCCAAGTTGGCTTCTGTCATAAATTGTTTATTTGCTCAATTATTTCCGATTCATGAAAACAATATGAATGACAGATAATGTACACAGACAACGTAATGTGTGGTTCAGAAGGGGTATTTAGGCACAATGTATGATCGTACTAACAGAAATTGGGGAATCGAAAAGGAAAGAGAGAAAGAATTGGAAGAAAGTAGAAAAGATACTTTTAATTGTATGACCTATTTGTGATAGAAAATTTACCAAAATGAGATGAAGGTAATTGCATCCCTTAGATTTGCTATTTCCTACAATGGCCAGGCCTAAAAATTAAAGGAAAACATCAGATGTTCCAAGGACAACTGGTTTCAAAAATTTGATTTTCCCTCCAAATTTTAGGTTGCTTCACTGTTAATTGTAAATATTGTTATACTGACCTACCATAAGTTTTCATTGAAAAGTATGCCAACTCACAACAGGCTAACATTAGTTTTACAGAGTAAGTGAAATAGGGAAGCTGTACAAGGTACATTTTAATAAAACATCGCTGAGGTGGATTTTGCTTCAAACAATGAGTAACTTTATTAAAGGCTTAGATGCAATCTGCAGACTGGTATATGTGTATGTTGTTGTTCCAGGTACAACTACCTCCCTGTGGGCTGGAGGTTGTACAGTAGAATATGCCCATGGTATTTCCAGCTTGTTGTAAGTAGAGCATCTGTCCTCACGCAGAAGGCCCAGGTTCTATCCCCAGGTCAAATCATACCAAAGACTCTAAGAATGGAGCCTACTGCATTGTGCATGATGCTCCGCATAAGCGATGGAGTAGGGAAAACAAGTTAGTGAGCCACAACTGGAAAAAAGGCTGGGACTGGCTTAACTTGAACCAATAGGTTGGAAACTGGGCCGTAAAAATCCATCTATCTAACTAACCGGCTTTGTTATAAGAGGATATTAAAGTGACAGACTTGCATAGTATTTGAAAGTTAACTTGAACAGTATATGAAATCATTTTTAAGCTTTACCTTTCTCTGCAGTTGACTCTGTATAACACATTGGTATTGGCAGGGTTTGATTTTCCTGGTTATCTGATAAACCTGGACAACTAAAAATTCTATATGGACAACCAAAAGTTAAAAGTTGGTTTTCTGATGGCCAACCATTTTTCTCTTGGAGTGAATTAAAAAGCAGCTTGCTTTTATCTGATTGAAGAAGTATACTGCTAACTTTTCAACTTTTCCATCATACAATATTTTGGACTTCCAAGTGTGTTTGTCTGAGGTGTTTGAGTGCAATAACATACCATCATTCACCTCAAATCACTTTGAGGAGTGAGTTTTTTTGCACACCTAGATGAAGATGGGAAATCATATAAATCTGTAAAAATTTGATAAAATAGCACACCTATCACACCTGTAATTTCCTTAGGATTGCAATTTATAGCACATCTTGCAAATTTAAAACTCAAGGCCTGATTAATATCATATCTTTCTATTCTTTAAGACCGATATGAACACAAAAACTGTTTTGTAATTGTGCGAAAAATGTTTCAGACAACCAAATTCCCTTGTGGACAACTAAAAATAGTAAAATGGTTGCCCAAAAGACGACCATAAATGTTTCGGAAAAGACAGGCCTGATGAATGTTTCATAACATCTCTTAATACATACACAGGTACTACTAGAGAATTAATATAAGTTGTTCCTGGTAAAAGTCACTTGTCAGGGGCAAGCGCAGCACTGCTCATGTCAAGCCCTTATGGCATATTTATTTCCCTACGATTATAGGTGGTTACTCAGTGTAATTTAATGATGCTGTCTGTGTTATTTCATGAATTTGCAAGCATGGAAAGATATGTTAATGAGTTACCAGCATCGATTACCACCAACATGAAGTAGACAATAAAACAGACAAAGCACAGTAAGCAGTGCATTCATTGGTCTTGTGCATTTTATTATTTTTTTTCCAACATATTACAGTTCATCAAAGAGAATTAATGATGGAAATTAAGATGATCACAGAGCAAAAGGCTAAAGCTTTAGATGCCCTCAAGACGACGACAAAACATTTTAGTGATCAGAATACAGAGTACTTCAACTATCAACAACTTACAAAGAATGTAGAGAAAGAGAAAGAGGAATTAAAGGTAAACCATGAGTATTCTCCTATTGGTCCATTCATTTCCTAGAACAGGAAAAAATATCTTATTCATCTCTGTCTTTGAAAGTCAGATATATTTATAAAAGATTGTCCAGAACCACTTTTGTTTGATCTGTTAAGGGGGAACGCATTATAAGCATTTTGGTGAAATTTGAATTCAATTCCCATGTCCGATTTGCAGGATGTTTTATAATTTTAATTGAAATTGACACATTTTTGGCATAGAATGAACTTGAAGCAAGCAGGTGTGATGTCATAGATTCCCATTGTTGGCATTTGTTTTTTTTTCCTTAAAATTTACCACTGGTTATATGCAACTTAACTGTGCTATATTGATACAATAAGTGCATCTTGAGCAAAAGAATTTTGAAATTTACACATACATTTGGGTTGAGGTAGCATTCCTAATCAATCCAAGTTCAAAACAATACAATGAAAAGTAAAGAAAAAAAAATATGTTGGCCACCAGAGTAAATCTTTGACATAACACCTGTTTGCTTCAAGTTCACTATTTATAAAATTTGTGTCAATTTCAATTGTTAGTATCTCCAGAACCAAAAATGGGAAATGAAGGAAAGTTTCACAAGAGTGCTTAGAATATGTTCCTCTTTCATAAACCAAACACGAATATTAATTTGGTCTCTGGACTATTCTTTAAAGCAAAGCAGATTCTCATGTATCATAAGGAGTAAAGACTAGCATGTTTCATTCAGGTAGCTCATACTTGGTCATTGACCAGTGGTGATACTTTGTCCATGTCTAATGAAGATTTTTTCTGGGAAGAGGAAGAATGGGGAGTGAGAGGGGTGGAATTTACTTATGTGAGAATCTTACTACAATGTAAATTTTCTCATTTAAGAGATAATTGGAAAGAGGTTGAACTTAACTCTATCAAATGTAAGCACATTATTTTCTATTTCCCTCTAAGACATTGACAAAAACTACATTTTTGTTTTATTTATAGACCATGTATGAAGAACTTAAAGAAGAGAAGAAAAAGCAAGATGATAAATATGCAGATTTGGAAAATATGAATATTCAGCTGCAGGAAGAACTAGATAGCTTTAAAGAAAAGGTTGGTATATGCATTTAAACCATCAAAAAATGGTTGACTCAGAATCTTTTGAATTTTATGTCTTATTTTTGTAGCAGTGACTTTCTAGTTACAATATGAAAAAGAAGTTTCTTCCAAAATCATCAGGTAAGTTCACACTAGACTCACAGCTTTGTCTTTATACTTTTCTTGGCATTTTATAAATCTTGATTGGCTGCTGGTTGAACCAAAAGCAGAATGCAGAATAAAGCTGTCAGAACTCTGTTCTGTCCTGGGCATGATGTTAAACTGCATCCAGAGTGTTGCTTTTGTTCTATTCAGCCAGTCTAGAGCAGGACCACATATGATTGCACTTAGAGGGCGTACTTGTCCGTTTCTGAGGTTTAGCTCCTAAAGGGAGCAGAACTCCTTTGGGAGTAAATGTTTGGTTTTCGCCCCTTGGCTCTTCGCCAGAGAGTTGAGGGGACTTTTAGAAAAAAAAATGAAGCTGTTAGAACTCTTTTTTGAAAGAATCCCTTTTACTGTAAAGTGAGTTTCAAGCTGCATTGAAGGAAAATGTCTTGCAACAATATCACAAGATTCTCTTGGAAAAAGCAACTGCTCATATCTGGAGAGAGTGTAAGCCTTTGAAAGTGGCAGTTCCTTTTTAAGCCTTGTCCAGACTATATGACCCAATGTTACACAACTTCTTTTGAGAAGGTTGTTCGTATGTTCCACCTAGGTCAGAAGTGTATGCAGCTAGTTGCAAGCGTTCATGTAACACAGTGTCATGTGACCACAATTGTAGCATGAGACTGAAAAAAGCAACTGTCAGCCATGGCAGACTTTTAATATGATGATCATGAAGATCAGTTGAGTGAAATGTGTTGGATGATGTATCCTTGTCTCTTTGACGTTACATACTACAGTATATCAAACTTCACAATTTTGTGGGAATAGCTAACTCGTTCTTTGGTCTGTGATTTGTGGCGTAGTTTGGGCACATTGCTCATTGCCCACTGTGACAAGACAATCTGGTTGCAGTAATTTGCATTGCATAGTGTGGACATCTGTAGCCCCTCAAAAGAAATCATTTTGTTATCCAAACTTTACTATTATTTTTCAGGTTGAGCACCATGGAAATGCAAATGATAAAGCCAAAAACCAGATTCAAAAGATGCAGAAAAAGATAAATGAGGTAAAATCTCAGGATCTTGTTTTTTTCATCCTTCAAAGATGTTTTATTTTCAGAGATATTCTACAAGAAATAATGATTTGTTTTTTACTAGTGAGACAAGTTTTCAAAAGTCAGTGGAATAACTTCTTTTTAATAAGAAGTGCTCTGGCAGCCTTTGAAACACTAGAATTTGAAAAATACTATTCATTGAAGGGATGGGTCATTCTCATGTCATTGTGTTGCAGATTTTGTCTACACTGTTGAGTGTATTTTCTAGGTTGTCAGTGATATTTTCTGTTAGCAGGGAGTTGTAAGGGATGGAGAAGCACTTCAGAATAAATGAATCCTATTTAGCTATCAAAATTTTATTGAACGGCCCCTTTGTTCATATTGTTAAACATTTTTTGACATTGTATCTTTAGTATGATCTCCTCTTTTCAAAGTACAGTAATCGTTTAACAAAGACCATTGTGAAAACTCTCTTTTGATCACTATTTGCACAGCCAATTTAAATGTAAGATGTTTAAATGGTTTTTGGTTCCTTGCGGTAGCAAAGGAACCTATGTAGTCAGGTTGGCGTGTGTGTGTGTGTATGTGTGTGTGTGTGTGTGTGTGTGACACTTGCTTCGGTACGCTCTAACTCAACAAGGGAACGTTGGATGGAACTTGGATTTGGTACATAGATTCGTCATAGGGAGAAGGTGTGCCCTATCGTTTTTGGTGGAGGTCAAAGGTCATTTGGGGCCACCAGAGGTCAAAAACTAAAAACCTTCTCAACAGGATATTTCTAGTTAGGAAACTTGGATAGATGTCATACTTGGTGTGTGGATGTGTTATGGTGTAAGGATGAAGTTGGATATGTTCTGTGAAGGTCAAGGGGTCATCTGAGGTCACCAGGGGTCAAACACCGAAAAACGTTTTAACACAGTATTTGAAGGTAAAAAGGACAGATTTCAAATCAATCTGTGTTTGGTTAAGGTCAAAGGTCATCAAGGTCACTGGAGGTCAACTGCTGGAAATGTTATTTAGAAAATCTTGTAAGCTAGATAAAGATAGTTTCAATAGATTTTTTATCTCACCTGGTTTTGCATGCTTACACACCCAAACACCTTAGCAATTTGTCCTTTATGTTCGTTCAGTAATGATTCCTTTGGGTTGTACACAATTTTTGGATCATTCAAAGTTTTAAGAGGGTAATAATCGAAATCTGTAGATTTCACTGAGCACAGGTCACTCTGCATTAAACTGGTCTCTCTGCCAGTGGAAGCAATGCTTGGATTCTACAATATGTCTCTTTAATACTGCTGTGCCCTGTGGAGGTAACCTAATCCTCATTCTGTTATCTCACTTCATTAATCACTTTGCTTTCTGCTTGACTGCTGAATAAACCCTGTTTTCTGTGTAGAGGTAGCAAACAGGACAAGTGGTAGATTGTTTTAAAGTAACAGCAAGTTTTATTTGGGAGCCGGTAAAAATAACTTGTGAGAGAAATACAAGGGGTGTTTTTCTCTCTCTTACCACATTGTGTATCATTTATTGGTGATAATATCAAATTTGATTACAAGCATAAATACATATGGAAATGAGGTAGTGTTTTTGAAGGATTACCAAGCATTACAAAAGTTGAATGTCAGTAAGGCCACAGAAATTTAATCTTGATTTCATGTAAAATTAGTTCTAAAATACCACTTGTGAAGATGTTACAAACATTGAGTACAGTATGAACTTTTGCTTAGCTCTATTTCACAGACTGGCTGTACAGTTCTTATAATATCCAGCAAGGAACCACAGTGCCCATTGGGCTCTTGTTATCAAAGCAATTGTCCACCCACTTCCAAATTTCTGCAATCCCAATATTATTCTAATGTCTTCATTGAGAAAGAAACAAACCTCTTCGAAAACCAGTGGGAGACTAAATTTTTTGATGGTGATATTCCAAGTGATTCTAGAATGTTTTGAAAATAAAACAGATTTTATCCATACTCAAAAAGTAACAAAATTAGACATTGTGCTCTCTTAAATTGTTTCACTAAGCGGCATAAGTTCAAAGAAATCGTACTTTTCTTGAGTGCTGGCAGTTTGATACTTATGGTTGAAATCATCCTACAAGCTTTATCAGATGAAGCAGACCTCCTGTTGTTAGGAAGCAAACAAATATTGTTTGTCCTCTACCGCCAAGGCATGATCATCAGACACTGCATATCTAAAAGAATGAAACTGGGTTTCTGGGAAAAAGGAATCATGGAAACCTGGGGAAATCATGGAAATTTGGGGGAAAAAAATCAAGGTCTGAAAAATTTTTTGAATTGAGGGAAATTTTCTATTTTCACTCACCATCATTTGTAATGCAAAATGTATTCTTAACATCAAAATTTTTTATGTTCTCCTGACATCAGATTTTTGTGTTTTTTATGAAAGAAGTCCAGAGAAAGATCATGAAATTTTTTATTTGGTCATGAAAAAATCATGAATATTGATTCCCAAGCAAAGACAGGGACCCTAAATAAAATGTGGTATAGGTGCAAAACTCTGTGTGGTGTAAAATGCTAGTCCACTGAGGGAATTACAGTTTCTTCTTCTCAAAGGGAGGTGGGATTTGGAATGATGGACACTTTCACTAACCTTAACTTGTTTCTTTTTCCTTTGTTTTTTGTTCTCAAATTTTCTCTGCCATAGCTTGAGACAAAACTTAAATCTCATCGTGATGATGCTCTGTCCCAACGTCAAGACATTGAGAGTTTGAATAAAGAAAACAAAGATTTGTCACAAGTCAAAGTTCAGGTAAGTCACTACACCAAGTCAAATATAATACAAATTTTTAAACCACTTTGCTGCCTTCTTGTCCTCTGTTTTTTGGCTACTGGTGTTTTTATGCTCTTGCTTGTTCAGTAGAACAGTCAATGTATAGTTTAGTACACAGCTGTTTTTTTTTTTCATTGAAGTTTTCTACAATAAGCAGTCACCTCAAACATATTTTGGTGCATATTTCCTTTACCTTTCCAAATTGGAATCTTATGTGATATTCCAGTCTGTTAATATTACATACTCAAATCATCACAAAAAGGCTTATTCTACATAAATAAAATCAGCCTGCTTGGTCTGGTGGTTGGTGCATCCAACCTGCACTTGAAGGACTGGAGTGTAACTTCTGCTGGCTGGTTCATACACAAGACTTTAAAAATGAAACATTCTGTCACTAGGCTTGGTGCTCAGCACAAGCAAGTGGTGTAGTGAAAACAAGCCAGGGAGCCACAACTGGAAAAAAAGCTGCGGCCGGCTCATCTGAAACCAGCTGGTTAGAAACTGAGTCTTTAACCTCTTCCAACTAATTGTCTTCATAAATAAATCAATTTCAGTTGCAAACATGTTGTCACATGATTTTAAGATGCCAGTCCTGGATTTGAATACCAGGTATGCTCATCTTATTTGGGGTGACTGCATTTTCCTGTTAACTATATTTAGTAGATCAGTCTGTGTAAGCTTTAAAAATGTTTTGGTTTGTATGTGTTTGCATTCTGTAGCTATTAATTTTTTACCTTTTTATGAAACCATCCTGCAAAAAGACACAAGTTCTACATTTTGTACCTGTCTTCAACTTTTCGCCATGAGTTATTAAATTTGACATTACATTATTGGGTGCTACTTTTGTCTTGATTTACAAACCTATAAACAATTATGAAACTTAAACTAGGCTCAAGACCATTGTAATGAAGGGGCCATTATGCACTGTTTGGAGGCCCTGTATATTGACTGTTTTGTGTGGCACCCTTACAATTGACAAGAAAAATTATCCTTTGGGAACATTGTTTTGAATATCCATGTATAATGCCATAATGGAATGTATGTGAAAGCAATTTCTTTGATGGGTAGAGCATTTGGCTCTCACTCAAGAGGGTAGGAGTTTGATAACCAGGCCAGGTCATTCCAAAGACTTAAAAAATGGAACCTGATGCTGTTTGAATGATGCTTGGAGCAGGGATAATAATCAAGTGCCTCACAACTGGAAAAAGGCCACAGGTGCTTCTAGATTAAACCAGAAGGTTATAAGTTGAGGTGAATCTAGCGTAGCCTAGCTCAGCCTAGCCTAATCTAACCTAATCTAACCTAACATTCAAGGGTTAAAAGGTACTGTTAACATGGTGAAAAGAATTTGTGCTGTAGAAGCAGAGTTTTGAAACATGAAATGACGAATGCATGACTAATGAACAATAATGCAAAATGAACACCAGTATGATTTACATTTTAAGTACTGGGTGAGGTCTAACCTTACCATTTATTTTCAGCCACAAAGTTTCCAGCGCATACTTTTAACAGCAAACTTGATTTGAAGTCACAAATCAATGGATGTGTATCCTAGTGCCTGTTAAATTTTAAGAGAGGGGTGTAAATTTGGGCATAAACATTTCCTGGTATGGGGTAAAAATGGCCATTTTGGTGTTAGATGCAAACACTGTCTTTGGTGTTATGTATCTCAGTTTTACAAGATGAAATTTAAGATAGACAGACTTTTGCAGAAATAAGTCTGTCAAGCACGTATTTACATGAATAATAATCGGAAGCTGCCCTTTGATATACTCAAAGAATGTTGAGTTTAAAACACACATGTACCTTGATCACGTACTGTACTTGTGATGAACTTGTTATCTGACTTTTCTTCGTAGTCATTACTTTTAATATATGCATGACCATTCCTGTTTGCTTCTCTACATAATAAAAATTTTGTATGTAATTGCCATCTCTGAGTCAGTGACTACTATTAATGTGTAACTGTAAAAAACTTCTGACATTGCTTCATATCTCCCCTCATAGCTGTCAGGTGCGGAGGTAAATGCAAGTCACTACGCAGAGGGTCAAGCGCCCTTAGGTCCCTCTGCGGACAGTCTTCTGGTAAACCAATACTCTGCCTGCCTTCCCTCAATATTTATTAAACATTTGAAGTAAAGAAATGGTTCCTGAGGGCATCCATAATTATTTTCCCCCCTATCCTGAACAACACTTTTAATACCAGAAGTAATTTTTATATTTCGTCTTACAAATCATCGTTGGACATGTCACTGTCTGCATCCTCTTAGCTTCCCTGCCTGCAAGAAAAAAAAAGTTCACTTACATTGCAAATCCCAATGGAATGTCTTTGTATCACTGTGGCCTATGTTGGTACTTTTATATCACTTTCATATTGGTATTGAAAATCATTTGGGAGACAAGGGTTTAAAATTTCCCACTCTATGTTGAAGACAGCTTAAAGGGCAATGTACTCCTTATAATTGATGATTAAAAGAAGCTTTAATGATACAGTTAGTATATACTTGAAAGCAGTCTTCCCAAAGGAACTGATGGAGAGAATCATCGAGTACCAGTATACCTAAATTATAATAAAATTAGTGGAAACGCTTGAACTGTGATACAAGTTATCAGTTAATGGATACAGTTCTGTGGAGATAGTTCAGTAATACATATTCTTACTATTTACTATTAAGACTATCCGGGAAGAAAATGAAAAAAATTAATAAACTATAATGGGGGACATGCATTGAAAATAATCAGCCTAAAAATGTTTGAAAAGAAATTGCAAAATAACTTAATTAAAAATATTTCACATAAAAGCTTTGACCATGCCTGTTTGTGTTTGTTTGTATTGGTTATTGCAAATCAAAACTGGTGAAGCATTTTTAAGGTATTCGTGGTGTTGGTAAGATGAATTCAAAAGAATCCATTTAAGTTTGCTATTGAATCTCTACTTGGTAATGATTAAAGCATCACTTTGGAATCCTGATGTTTTATTTATGGTGGTGGTGGTGTATTTTTTGGTGATACTGGTGTTTTGCAAATTGTGATGTCATTTATTTATGGTATTCTCAAGGTAACAGAAATCCCCTGCGCGATAGAAATCACTAGGGGAATGTTGTAGCCTGTCGGGCAATTGCCAAGGAAAGTTATCTCTGCAAATAAGTTTCTGTAAAAGACAGCTTTGAACTAGCTATTTGATACTTGGCCAGGCAAAAAGAAATAACAGCTAGCAAAATGAAAATAAAATAAAACAAATTGTGAGAGCAAGGGTGTTTTGTTTAATGTTGGTAGTTGTGGTATCTTGCAATGGTAGCTATTAGTTGTCCTTTTATGGTGGTGGTGTGCTTTCTGGGGATATTTTGTTGATGATTATTGTTGATGCAGTCATATGGATACCTATATATCCAAGCAATTGTAAAGTAGGATTCTTTTTCTGTTTGCCAATAAAAAGTACCTGTTTTTTTCTTTTACCTCACTATATCTGTGCCAGTTTACAATACTGACTTAGTGCTAAAAGATTTTTAAGTGTTGGTAGTGCTTACTAACTTAAGTAGTAGACACTTGGGTTGACAATAAACAAGCTGGGTTAATCAACTGCAGATCTTTAGAAGGGATGCTTAATGTCATGAAGGTGGTGATTTGTCTGTCATTATTTGCTCCATCTATGAAATGAGTAATAATATCAAGGTTGTAAACTTCTTGCAAGTCAATCAATTAAAAATGTAACATAGAGTGTTCAATAGTTCAAGGGAAAAGCTGAATCTGAAAGTACAGAGCACAAAAAGCAACCTATCTGGTAAGTACTTGCCAATAAATTTTTGTCCTCAAGGGAGACAATGGTTGTGTGATAGTATGAAGTTTTTTAACCTGTCGCTGCAAGCAGTTCATCTTATGTATACATCCATTGATTGTAGAGAAAACAAGCCAGTGAGCCACAATTGGAAAAAAAGCTTGCATGACTGCAACCAATTGTTTAGAAATGTAGCTGTAAAACCCCATCTAACTTACTAGCCAATGATTGTGCCACCTTTTTTGAAAAGTACCTTAGCTTGTGGCATGAATATAAAGATAAAGAATGTGATGGGTGCAGGCCTTCATATTTTTATGTTTTATCGTTTTGAATTTTTGCAGTTAACATCAGATGTCAAGGAGCATGCAGCTAAGTGAGTAATATATTTTGCACTTTTTTTTCTCAATTTTCATTTGGAAGAATTTATATGTGTGATGTCTAGAAATAAAATTAACAAAGAATCTCTAAGAGGCTAGATGCACTTTGGGGTTACTTCCCATTTTGCATGGGAATTTAAAAAAAAAAATGGTAATTTACATGGATGGTTGATCTTCAAGTGATAACACGATGGTTTGAGTGTCTTTGAAATGAGTATGTTTGACATGTAGCATGTACTTTTAGCAGCTTCGTGGAAAAAGGAAAAGAAAAAATTTTCGTGTGCTGAATTCCAGTGGCGTAGCTTACATTCTAGTAAGATGAGGAAAAGTTAGTGTAGGTTTTTTTCATCATTGTGAAATGCATGGGGCATTCGGTGAAAATGATGTGGGAGGAAGGACAGTGGGAGTGAAGGAAGTAAAAATGATACTGGCATGGCCAAACTTTGTGAATTAAAATTTATATTATTGAGCAAACTCATGCTATTATTTTTAATTTGATGAAATGTATTGTATTTGGGGGAAGGGGAAAGAAATATAACATGAATTAGTTTTGGTAAATGTGGGGTCAAAGAAGCAAGATGATTTAGAGTGTCTAAGGATTCTGCCAGCAGCTCAAAAAGGGGTGAAGGTTTGTTGTTAGTGCCTTAGACCATAGCTACAGGTGGGTTCAGGGGGGAAGGGCAAAAGTTTTCTCCAAGGGTTTTAAAGGCTATTTATGTTAAGTTCAAACGTTTCTGCAAAGATGTCCGCTCCTCAAATGAGAGAGGAAGTTGCTATCAATTTTTTTATTTTGAGGGGAATGAAAGATGAATTTTCCCCACTTTTTTGGAAAAGGGGGACAAATTCCCTTCCCTACTCCAAGGTGGAAACCTTTATTATCTGAATTTTAAATTTAAAAGTTTGTGTGTCAATGCATCACCTCACTTTGCTTCATTTTGAAACTATTGCAGTAGCTACAGTGCCTTTCTTAACCCTTTACCTTTGTGCTCCGATCGGGGCATATGTGCGCGCCTGGGGAGTGGGCGGAAAAGCGAACGTAGCACGTCCCACATCAGCTTCCGTAGGTCACTGACCCCGTGACCTTAAACTATCGTCTCTCTCGTTGTTGTGGCCGAATCTTCGGGTAGCTATTCACAGTTTTGAGCTCCGTGTGAAACAGTGAAGATGCGTGACAGCCGAGCTCTCCGTATGGGTCCAAAAGGACCCAAACAACGGTAAAGGGTTAAACAAAATGTGAGGCTTACCTGTAAATATGTAAAATCATACCTTACTTACTATCTTATCATTTTGATTACTTCCTATTTAATACATACATGAGCAATCAATGTGAAACAATTTTTAATGCAGGCTGGCAGCCCTGACAGAAAACGTTGCTGAGCTAGAGACTGAAAATAAAACTTTGAAGGAGACTGTCAGTGACAAGGATAATGAGATAGAGGTAAGGACTGTTTTAGGTGTGATGCCTTACAAGTAACATTGCAGGCCTTTACGACAAACAAAAGGGTTGTCAGGACAACCATTCAAAGGAAACTGGTTAGCCTGTGGAGTATTTGTTAGTCCTTGCTGATTTTTCAGAAAAAATGCTCAAATTTTCAGAAATGCTTAAGTCACACCCTAAATCAAGAAAAAAAATATCTAGTGATGACAACTTCCTTTGGAATTGAATATCAGAAATAACAAGTAGATTGACTTCATTCTTAAATTTATGGAAATCACATTTATTGTACTGGGTAGTCAAAATTTTTGGTTGTCTGTAGGACAACCTGCTACACAGTATTCGAAATATTTGGGAGTTGTGTCATCTTGGATGCTGGGCTGCACGCTTGTTAAAGTCCTTCACTGAGTAGAGAAGTGGAAGGGGATGGGGGGTCATGAGTAAGTAGCAGATGATGTACCTTTGCACTTGTTTCTCAAACCCCTTGAACCATGTTTGGTAAACAGTAGCAGTAGCTGAAGAAACTTTAAAGGGGAAGTTTAAGCAAAATTTAATTTTCATATGAGAAGGAGGAACCATTTTTTAAAAGTGTGGTGAAAATTCCTTTCAATTCAAACATCTATTTCTGAAGATATTAGTAAATGAAGTCACAAGATTTGTGTTCCAAAGTGAGCTTGAGGACAACAGATATCATGTCCTCACATTGACTGGGAATGCTTTGTTTTTCTTTGTTTTTACAGACAGTTTTGTTGACCTTGAAGTTAGTAGGAATAAGACCTCCCTTTAAGTAATGCAAAGTTTGTTAAGTTCCCATATCACTTATGCAATCACATTCTGATAATATGAAATTGTTGAGGAGAAAATTGGCTGTATAGTTTAAAGACAAACAAAAGACTGTTCATTAATGTGAGGATGTAAGGTCACATGTGCTTGCTTCAAGTTCAATTTTTGTCCAAAATGTGACAAATTTACGTCCTCATATCTTGAGAACCACACATTGGATTTCAATGCAAATTTCACCGAAATGCTTCGAAAAAGTGCCCCTCTAACATATCATAATTTGATGTTACCTTAAACCCTCGTTTGAAAGGGGAAATATAGTCACCCCAACTTGAATTAGTGTAGTGAATGGTCCTGTAGTATGATTGGCTCTTGAGGATCTTGTGGTCATAATTTTACTCCTCAGTTGTATTATTTATTAGGAGTAACTGCTTGGATAACCTTGAAATTGAAATATTTACGTCCTAAAATATCATGCAAGGCAGGAAATGTTGAGATTTAGCTGCTAGGTCAAATTAAGTTTGGGTTAACTGCTCTAGCCTATAAAGATTGCGACAAAGGACCTTAAGTTTAACATGGATGTTCATGTGGATAAGGGAAAAGTTTACTAGGTATGACCCAAGGTTACTACCAAAAGCTTCTTGTATCTTTTATCTGATTCCCCTTCTCGCTCCCTAATTCATTAGCCATATGAAGCTAGTCATGTGACAAATAGAAAAATGTGGTGTATAGGTGAACATGATGAGAGGATGATTCTTCTGGCCATGATTGAAAAGGTGTTAAGTTTTGAAAGGTTAGCTGAGGATTCAGACAATACAACAAAGTGAACAATGTGCTTACTGTGAAAGTAGTTACAACCTTGGACAAAGTTTTCTTTGTCACCATGTCTTCCCCACACCCCTTCCCCATTGTCAAAAGTATGCATTATATTCCTATTTTCTACAGAGCCAAGCCTTTATTCCATTGAGTTTGAATGTTGATATTTTTGTACAACTTGAGTCGTATAGATTCATTTTGAAGACTTGGTTTCATGTACCCATTTCAAGGAGTTAAATAAATCAAGTTCCCTTAAAGTTGTGTTCATCACATCCCACCTTGTATTTTGGTGAGAGGTCATGTAGTCAAGTATTTGGGATTTTGGCTCAAGGTATATTTTGTGCATTCTGTTATAAATTTGTATCTTGATGAACTGTGTTGTCTGGGAAACTTTTTTTTTGTATTATTTAGGTACTGAAAGATTGTCTTGTACAGCTCAAGGGTTTAGAAGACTATGGTGAAGGAACGGGTAAGTTAGTTGTTTGCTGTTTGGTGTGGTCTTTTTTTCTGTGGTGTGAAATATGATCATTGCAAAATATAAAACATTTGGCTTATTGATAATTCTTTGTAACTCGTATTAATAAGGAAATAAATTTTAAAGGATCATGCTACAGAGTGCTTTTGTTTTAGGTGTAAGGTCTGAACCTAAATGCTTGAAGGGACAAGTAGAATTTGACCAAGAATATTGATCTTTGCTTTAGCACCTGGTCTTCCCAGACTGTAGAAACATTGAAGATGTCTTTTAGGTTTGCGGATACATCAATGTTTGTTAATTACTGTGGAATGAAAATTTCTGAATATTTGTCGGGCAACAAAATTCCACACAGATGCAAGACTAGACAGCCTCCACTACAATGTTGACAATCTCAACATTAGACTGTGATCACAAATGATTGTTTGGTAGTTTTTAGTCATTTTAAAAATGTGGTGCAGAATTAAAGATGTCCAAATTTGTAAAGTCTTTGACAGCTGCTTTAATACTGCCGAGGTTCAAATTGTATGCTTAGTGCCTGTTATATAGATTCAAGTTGTAAAGCAGTCTATATGTGTTGTTCCATCAGCGTCAATTCTTTAGACTATTCCTACAACTTAAAATCAATCATGGTAATGATGTCACTATTACAAAAACTATTAAGTTACATCAAAGACCCAGACAGACATAACACATTAGAGACAATCGATAAAAAGAACCTAAAGGCACTTGTCAATTTTTTCCCCTGCCCCACCATACCTGAGTAATAGCAAGGCTGTTACCACACTTTTTGTGGAGGTGTGTATTGTATGTAAATCTCTCTATAGAGGTTATGCACTGACTTCATTGCTTTGTGCGTCTCACAGTTTTTCCATCCAAGCATCCATTTTACAGCAATTGTGACTAAGGCGCTGTTGTCCTCACATTTGGGTAAGACACTGATCTCACATGATCACTTTCATTCCGTATGCCAAATAAGAACTCACTGACATCGCGTGCATAACCTCTGTACCAAGAATTTAGTGGTACACTTAACCAGAACTTGTGTAAGAATAACATATTGTGAAAACTACCTTCGGATTTGCAGGAACTCTGCAAGAAAAACAAGAGGGGGGGGGGGGGGTATTGGAAAGGAACATAACAGAAATTTGTTGTGGCTGTCCTGACACCTACAGTTGTGGATCTACCATACTTAACCCCATTTATAGAATGTAGGCACTGTTATTAGATGTTTAGCTGCAGATATCATTTCAAACATCTTCAAACACAATTGCTCATGCAGTTTGTCTTATTTTTTTTCTTCAGAGGTTGATAATGAAGCAAGAATACAACAGCTGCTTGATGTAAATAGGGTAAGTTTACAAATCAAGTTATAGAGAATACAGATTCATCTATCATTTTTTGTCAACTGGTAAGGTCAATACAATTTCATTCTGTGGTGCTCTTTTACCCTACTAGATGGTTAATTCGTTTTCAGCTGTTTTCGTGGGCCCGAGTTAATCCCCTCACAGGTTTGGAGTTGACCCCTGTTTGCTCTTTGAAATTTCAGTTACTAGTTAAGTAGCAGTTTCTTTTTTAAAACCAGGAATACTGTAGAGTATGTTGATTGGAAAACAATTTTGAGTAAAATTCTATGAAGTTACCATGTGATATCAAAATTCATGTGGTATCATATTTATAATTAATTCTGAAGAAAAGGATTTGATTTGGTTTGTTGGACTTCCACTTCTGAACTTCTAACTTCCTGGTTTAATATAATCACCCATAGTTTTTTTCCAGTTATGTGTTATTAGATTGGGTACCCTACTCATTGATTATGTGGATTATCATGTGGAACTGCATTTTAACAGGTTATTTTTAAGTCTTCGAGATGGCTTGATCTGTGTGCAATCCTTGAAACTTGAAATTAATCTGTGATATGATGTAGGCCCCTGCAGTTTAAGGATAACTAAACTTGACAAGTTTGAAAAATGATGCTTGTGGCAATATGTTTGGGTGTATGAAACATGTATACCTATTTGCATGATATGCTTGTTTCATGTTTAATGTTTCTTGTTTTCAGGCAAATGCTAAGATAACTCTTTTAGAGGATGAGAGGAAAGCCATGGAAGAGAAGATTGGAGAAGAATCAAGAAAGATACATAACCTGGAGGGTAAGGATAAAGAATGAATCAAGTTATCCAATCCTACATTTTGTGATAATACAGTCTATCAATACTTTGTAAAGATAAAGATCTATACTTCTGTAAAGATTAAGAATGAATCAATTTATTCAACCCTAAGTTTGGGATAATACTCTCTAGTTGTTCTTCTTTACTTCCATGGACCACGGAGACTAGAAAAATTTTCCAACTTACTTTTGGTCCCCTTCCCTTTTACTGTTACTGTGATCTGTTGACTGTTACAGTTGACTGTTATGAATACTCCCATATTTGCCAGAAATACTACAACATCCTTGACCTTAAACCTTTGTTTGAACAAACAGATTTGTTGACCCCCGGTTTTCCTTTCTCTAGGTACCTTTACTTCTACAATGTAACTTTTTGTATTGGTGACACTTTATAACACATTCATGTTGGTGTGTTGTTAAACCCCATCTAACTAACTTCCCTTCTTACCCCCACAGTTTTGTTAGTACTTGGGGCAGAGTCATTTATCTAACTGTCTGTTATTGCCAAGTCACTTTACTACCCATACTGTTCGGTTAGATCAGGGAGGTGTTACGAAATGGAGATCCATCGAGTTTTTAATTTATGCTAATACAATTAGACTGATTCCAAAGTGGACACTAAATCCTTTATTTGGGGATTATTGAACCAAAGGGCATGGAATTGCTTTGTTTAATACCTAGGAAACCTCATCTATACCTATGGTGCCTCCAACAAAAGGCACCGTGATCATTTGGAACTATGCTATTATGTGTAAGTAGTTGCCGACAAAGAAGGACCAGACACTGTCTTGGCATGTCAAATGACTGGCTATTGCTAATGATCACAGTGATCCTGGCTATAGACCAATTTTGATGATTTATGCAAATGAGCAAAACAGAAATGAGACTAAACATTGCTCTTTGATTTTCATTTATACTCCAATTCGCTCGCATGGTCTAAAAGGTACACCTAAATAGAGTAAAATACAGAGAACAAGACAAGTAGGTTGTAATCCCCGTCCAAACACATCCAAATGGACATATTAATTTACTTCCTTGAGCGGCTGGCAATATTAAGGTGGGACAAATTTCCTGATCTGCTGTTCGACATGTAGCGGACAACTCACCAGGCTTGAACTTAGTTCCTTACACCTTCTAACACCAGCTTAGCCTATTGAGTCATATAGAACAACACACAAAGGAGATTAGTGTCTGCAACTACAACAAAGAAAAAGGTTCTCGATGGATCTCCATCTAGTAACACCTCCCTGGTTAAGATAAATGGCTCTCCCCTTACTTTGCCATATAACTAAATAACTGTTATTGCTGTGCCTCAAAGGAAGGAAGTAAACTGAAGTTGATGTTTTATGATATAACATTTTAAATGCTTGTACCATAGATTCTGTTCCAAACAACAGTTAGAAAGGGTTGATAGACAGCATTTTGGTGAGCATCATTTTTTACCACAGTAAAATGACATTGACAAAAAAATGTGTACCAAACATCTGTCCCAATATCCTTTGTAATTGCTACTCAGAAAAGGATCTATTAGCAAAAGGATCACATTCTTGATCATTTCTTGTTTTTGCTCTAAACAGATGACAATAGAACTCTACGGAAGGAGGTGGAAGCCTTACAGCAGGAATGTAAGAAAGCCAAAGAAGATCATGAAGAGGCCAGGACAAAACTAGATGTTCTAACAGAATACTTTAAAGGAAAAGAAGTAGAAATGCAGAGGTTGGTGATTGTCAGAAGGGTTTGCAAACAGCGCCCTGAAGGCACTTTAATATTGTCATTAGAAGGAGCTAGCTAGATGAGATACAACGACACACAAGCAAAGATGTGTGTAATAGTTTCAACAGTTAGATAAAAAAGACCGAGTTTAAAGGCCCAATTCTCTCACCTGAAACAGTACCAATTCTCCTAACCTACTTACTTAAGCCCCTCCCACAACTGTTCAAAATTCATCCTCATCCAGACACAATCCCAGGTTATTGCATCAGGGTGAGTATACAAGACCCCAATGTGTAATCAAAACACTCAGTACAACACAGTCTGTGAAATATAAGCTATGGTACTTTGCATTGTTTGAACTAGCTGTCAATCAAAGAACTGGGCCAATTGAGAATTTCTGTTAACCCTACAAAAATTTTAGTTTGGGGTGAGAGAATTGGCCCTTTAAATAGTCTTTCAAATGTGGTTCAGGTTCAGTTTCAAATACAGTTCAAATATGACGCAAATCATTCCCTTTAGTTGTCTTTAGTGCAAGCAGGAAATGCTGTGGACATATTCTACAATCCCCAGCTGACAGGGTGACTCATTACAAGGAAAGTTCTCCCCAAGATAGATATTTAAGGCACAGGTTACTTATTATCATACCAAGTACATTGTACATTATGGGTAAGCAGAATTTTACTACTGGTAGCAGCACTTAGATCAACATAACAACATTTTTTTTTCTGTTAAACAAGTGAAATATTTTTCTTTAAGTTTCCTCATATAAGATGAGATGAAGCATGTAGAACAAATTTTGTTGTTAAAGGGGTGAAAGATGGTTGTTGGAACAACTTTTTATTAAAATTTTGAATAAAACAGCTGTCTGAAGAGAAAAGAATGGGGTGGATTATGTTGTGAAATTTTTGGAGGTATAATTTGGAAAGGCAGGATTTTTGTTAATTTGAGGGCATATTTAAAAAATGTTTTGTCATTTACAGGAAAGTTCTCAGCCTCCATCTACCGGTTAAAAGTATTCTGAATGTTTGTTTATCATGAAGTTTGTTTGGATTTAAAGTCAATAAGGACACAAGATGACCTATATTTTATTGCCTCAGTTGCTCTGAATTTAGACATGTGATGGTGAGGTTTCTTTTAACCATTATGTCATTTTAGTAAAATGTAAAAAGCAGGTGGGAGTCAGCGGTAAAATTGTGCCTAAAAGCCGCAGTTTCATCCTTGCGGTAACCAACTGCTCTCTTTTGAAATCTGTTTTAAAGGAAACTGGGGAAAGAAGAAGCCCTGAAGTTTCACAGCCAGAAAGAACTGGATAGTTTAGGAGAAAAGACAGCTGCTGCAGAAGCAGAGATTTCTAATTACAAGTAAGTTAGCATTTTACTGGAAAGTTATACCTTTCTTTGAGAGAAGTGTCACCGACCCTAAGTAGTGGAGGATAAGGTGCAGAATTGCCCCACACTGCACAACTGTTGTTCACTTTATCAGAATTGTTCGTTATACCGCCAGCTATATTTGCTGCTTCGAGTATGAATATTTAATGTAAAAGTGATGAGATTGATTCTTGACAATGTCCAGGTTTTGAACCTTTGCAAATTTCTATCATGAGCTACGAAAGATTTCTATGAGCCACAATCTTAAAAATTGAAGATGAGCATATCACAGAGTTTCTCCTGGTGCTCATTGTCTCCCATCAAATCATATCTCAACATACTGCAGGAAATAAAATTCAAATCACAAAATGAGAAGCTTGTATAACAGGATATAAAATGTATAATGTTTTCTGAAAAATGGTTAAACTGAAACATTTGATTGATTGATTACAGGGGAACTGAAACTAGCATCTGCTGAAAAAAAAAATGACTGTGAATTTCTACATGTGGTTTTGTTGATATCATGACATGAAATTGGGAGTTTCAATTATGTGAGCTTGAAGAAAGTATAGATGGCTTTGGTGTTGTTTGTTAAACTTCCAACCAATTTTCTCCACCTGCTTTAAAGGGAAATATTGGGTTTTGTTTTACAAGGAAATTTCATTCTTTGGAAACCAATATTTATTGGGAAAGAGTCAAAGAGTGATAAATAGTTACAGATAAGGCAGTACAGTAGCCTTCTTCTCAAGAAATAAGTTTCCATCAGATAGAAATTCAGTTGTTTGTTGCTCAAGAATTGTTAACCCAAACATCAACATTTCAAAATTGCAACTTCCATTACTCTTCTTGTGCATAGTATTTTGAGGAGATGAAGCTATATTCGTGGGGTTTATTGTTGAGACTGAATGATTTGAAAATGACTAGAGCTTTTTACTTTTGATACTTTGTTGGAGCATTTTAAACACAATATTTCCCTTTAATGGTGCAATTGGATGAGAAGCATGGAACCAATACAACCATATGATACATATTCCCAGTGAGTCATCTCACATTCCTAACTATTTAAGGTTCAAAACAATCTATTGTAAACAGAAAGAGAGAGAGAGAGTTGGTTAGTTAGATAGAGTTTTATTGCCCAGTTTCCAACCTATTGGTTCAAGTCCAGCTGACCACAGCCTTTTTTCCAGTTGTGGCTCACTGGCTTGTTTTCCCTACTCTATTTCTTTTGTGGAGCATCATGCACAACAGCAGTAGGTTCCATTTTTAGATTTTTTGGTATGACTCGACCTGAGAATAGAACCTGGGCCTTCCATGTGAGAGGCGGATGCTCTTACCATTAGACCAAACACGTGGTCCACAGTTGGATGGAGTAATGTTGTGCCTATACTCAATAACTAGTCTATAGGTCTGTTCTTATGAAATTAGTGAAATTATATCAGTTTATTTGAGCAAATGCTATATTATTCACCTTCTGCCCCAATCTGATACCAGATAAATTTCCTTGCTATGATAATTAAATTCTGCACTCTAACATCAAAAAAGTTAATTAATCACTCTTTGATAGAGTGAAAAGTGTGAATTCACCCCAAGAAGAGTGAAATTCCCTCTAAACAAGCAAAGTTTCAGACTTGATGGAGTGCCTACAGTCACCACTCTTAAGAAAAGAGTGATCGTTGCAGGCACTCATGGAAGAGTGAATTTTCCCTCTTCCTGCAGTTAATTTCACTCTTCTTGGAGTGGATTTCACTCTTCTGGTAGTGAATTAACACTCTAATGTAGTGAATTCACATGTTTCACTCTATTAGAGAGTGATCAAGTTAACTCTTTTGATTTAAGAGTGCATTTATTTAATATGGTTTGTTGGAGTTTTATGTCTTTATTGCTAACCTTGTTGTTAGATTTAATGGCATCCACAACCCTTTTTTCCAGTTGCGTGATCCTGGATCACTTTAAAAGAAGGGTTTAATGTCACAACAGTATGTAGTATGTTATAGAGGTACTTATTCTAAGCATTTTGGT
This sequence comes from Holothuria scabra, assembly GCA_037179385.1. NCBI lineage: Eukaryota > Metazoa > Echinodermata > Holothuroidea > Aspidochirotida > Holothuriidae > Holothuria > Holothuria scabra. The sequence continues at coordinate 23,853,774 of CM074180.1, forward strand.
GGAATTTGCATTGAAATCCGATGTGTGGTTCTCAAGATATGAGCACATGAAGTTTTTAAATTTCAACAAAAGTGAACTTGAAGCAAGCACAAATGACATCATATCCCCACATTAGTGCACAGCCTTTTGTTTTTCTTTAAACTTTAGAGTTGATTTTCTCCTTAACAATCCCTCATTATACAAATGTGGTTCAATAAGTGGCATGGGAATTTTACACTTTTCATCCCCCACAGGGAGGTCTTATTCCTTTTTACTTCAAGGTCAACATAATGTTCAGTCTGATAAAACAAAGGAAAACAAAGCATTCCTTGTCAATGTGAGGAAGTGATACTTAGCTCTGCTGCCCTCAAACTCACTGTGGAACACAAATCTACTGACATCATTTATCGATATCTCGAGACATACATGTCCGAATTTCAATGAAATTTTCACCACACTGTGTAGATTTAGTTCCTCTTTCACATAAGAAAATTAAATTTTTGCTTAAACTTCCCCTTTAAGTGTGATCAGGGAGTAATGCTATGGAGAGTGAACTAAACTGAAGTTGTATTTATTGATAAGGGACAAGATCAGTTTAATGAAACCCCATGGAGGGGAATTAAATGCTAAGTATAAGGAGTAACATGCAGCAGAAGAAAATCTTTAGGTGTGTATGATGCACAGAGTTATTCTGAAAACAAAATCAAAGTTTGCAAGGACAATGAATGTTTAAAACATTCAATTCTAATTACCCAGTCCCTTACATTTGAGGGAAATGGCAATACATTAATGAGTGGCACCCCCCAAAAAGTACCCCCTCCCCCAGTCCTCATTTCAGGGGGTGATGTGCTGTCTAACTCAGTCATAAATGGATGGCTATCTCCTCTGAAAATCTAAATGTGATTGCTAGAATGTACCAGATCATCATCCATGTGTCATCAACCAACTGCATGGTTAAGTGGTTAGAGCAGGTCTTCCCAAGTGGCGGCGCACTTGCCATTTGTGGCACCTTGAGGCGGTCCAGTTGGTGTGTGGCGCCCTGCCACGAAAAAAAAAAACTAAGAGAAATAAGGGCAGACGGTAAAATAATCTACATTTTAAAAACAGACATACAAAAATTACTTGATACATAAAGCCTTTACTTGTTTAGCTACTGCATATGGAAAATAAAGTAATTTCTGAATTCCATTTAAAACTTCATAATGCACAACATTCCTGGGCCTCATACCTCTTGCATGGCCAGGGGCCATATCAACACCAGTGCAGCCACAAGTGAAAACATTGGCGACCATCAACTATTAATAGGTTTTGGACTTTGGACAAAGACTCTACCACTGTAACAAAGGGGTATATCTGTGTATCCACAAAAATTACAGTTGAACGTAGTTTGTTGTGAATGTATTATTGCACTCAAGTGTAGTTTTCGGCTAGTGAAACTTTGAAAGAATATATAATTAGTTGACATAGGCCTCTCAATAGTAGTAGAAAAAGTAGATTGTTATAGAAAGTGTTCATGTGGTCAAGTGTGGCATCATGGCATCTGGAGCTCCACCGGTGAAGACGAGGAAAGAGGAGAATTGGGGAGGTTCCTCTTCATGGACCACCTCATTTTCTGTACTCTCTGTGCCAACTTATGGTGGCGCTCCGCTTAGAATAGTCATCCTACTGTCAGTGGCGCTTGAATCCCACTCATACCACAAAGTGGCACTTCAACCAGACTAGTTGAAAAGGTCTGGGTTAGAGCATCCAACTTACCGAGGGGAGGTCTGGAGTTAGACTCCTGGATGGGTCATACCAAAGACTTAAAGAATAGAATCTACTGTCATTGTGCTTGGTGCTCAGCATAAGCAGTGGAGTAGGGAAAACAAGCCAGTGAGCTTCAACTGGAAAAAAATGACTGGACTGTAACTGATTGGTTAGAAACTAAGCTGTAAACCTCCATCTATGTAACTTATTCCATATGTCATCATTTTTGTAAGCATACAAAACAATGGACCCCCTCTTCTTCCCTTTGCATCTTTACATTATGGCAAGTTTTTGTCTTTTGTTGTCTTTTGAAATTATCTGATGGTTGACAGATTTGCATGGGTCATGCATATCCTTTACAGTATGCTTATGGAAAAAAAAAAGAATACTGATATTTTTATAGGAAATAAAAGTTTGAGATTTATTGCTTTTTAATGGAAGACTTGGTTCTCTTTTACAGGTGGTAATAATGGACTGAAATATGGTGGTAACCTTGTGAAAGTTTCATTGTAATATTACAATGTAATAGCTGACTTAATTGTGACTTGAAACTATTACTTTGCTTTTCTTGCAATAGACAACAAATTCAAGACCTTAAAGATGAAATTGAGAAATCAGAGAGATCGTTCAGGCAACAGGTAAAGGATGTTTGTCATATCTTTGTGCAAATGAAATTTGTATCAAGCTATGCAGTAGGAAGGAGTTACATTGTTGTGAATGTCTGTTATGATTTGCATTCCTCTACAGTTGCTGCATTGATCCTATTCATTGGTGTAAACCTCTTCTAGTAGGCTTTTTGCCGAGATAGTCTTGGTGCAGGTTTTGCACTTGCCTTAACAAAGTCCTTGGCATGAGCATAAATCAAGAGGAGTTGCTTAGTAATGGTTTCATGACTTCATGGGCACATGGTCTGTTAATAAAGGATTTTTATTTGTAAAGGATCTGTGTTTGATGTCAGTGGATAAACCAGTGGAAGTCGGCCAGGGGACCTTTCATTAATCTCATAAGTCAACTTAAGATGCAGACCACTTATGCTGGCCCTGAATATTTTTAGGTGTCTGAGAGTGCTTCCTCATGCACTCTCCTAAAATCTGTATGAGGAGTGTGAGTTTTGGCACACCTAGATGAAGATTTGGAGCTTAAATAAATTTATGATAGTTAAATAAAATAGCACACCTAGTAAAATCCTTAATTTTCTGAGGAATGTGATTTGTAGCAAATCTGGAAAATCTCAAAATCAAGGCCTACTTATTTGTCCATGAAATAATGATGTTTGTTCTTTTCTGTTGAAAAGCAGTCTAAACAGCCAAATGTCATGCTCCATGGTTGGTGTTTATCCTATCAATACTTCTTATGTAACATCATAGGAGCATTTCACTAGGAGTATTTCTGCCATGTTTGAGGGCAACCCCATCATGGATGTACAAGTCACCAGACATGATGGTTGTTAACCTCTAGTTGTGACATCACTCAAGACTATCAATTGCCCCTTAATACTCCATAGAAAAAGTGCAATGTAAGTCCTTTTCAAAGAATCAGCGGCAGAAATAGTTCATGTTTGTGATACAACTTATTTCTTATAAAAATTCCATCTTAGGAACATTCTTTTTGTGTCAACCTCTTTTGTTTAAAAGATGGTTTGCCCCAAATGTCAGCAGAATCAAAAACAATAACATTATTATTATTCATCTGCCTTGTTTACAAGATTGAAGGATAAAGAAGCATGGCTGATGCACTTTAAAACTTTATGGATGTATCCAATTCCACCAGCATGCTTCAGTTGTCTATCAATCATTGTCAGTTAAGTGCTTATTACTCGCAAACTTTGATTGGAATCGTAACTAGTGTTGTCTGTAAATCTGACGCTACTCATTAAATTGTTTCATCTTCTCCTTCCACAGATCGCTGCTCATGAGAAGAAGGCTCACGAGAGTTGGGTAAGTACCAGCTAATAGATTCTGGCTTAACTCTTAATTTATGTCTTTTATCATACTAAAAAAGTAGTAAACTGTGAAGCCTTAATTGAAACATTTTTCACAGTTAAAGTACTTTCAGATCCAGGTGTGATTGTGCACATCCACTTGTTGCAAAATCATGTATATTCCGTAGAATTCCTCTTTACTTGATGCGTCATGGATTTAAAATGTTCCCCACTATTTTTATAGCACCTCAGCATTCCCAGTTCACCAAGGAACGGAGATGCTGCAATATGTTTCACATATTGTGAAGGAAATATTCTGATTTTGTCATGATTTACTCAGAACAGAAATCCCTGTAAACATCTCTTGTTGGTATCACATAACTCAAGATATTTCTTATTTCAGATGTTGTCGAGAACTGCAGAGCGAAAATTAAAAGAAACGAATAAAGAAGTAGCATCGTTAAGACAAAGGTAAGATCAAATGAGTTTGTATTGTATCATTGTATTACATGACCTTTGAACTGTAACAGGTGAAGACTACATGAGCAAGAGGTTAGAGCATTCAATATGTAGGAGAGGACCACGTGTCGGGTCTAGCGATGGAGCATCCGCCTCTCAGGTCGAATTATACCAAAGACTCTAAAAATGGAACCTGTTGCTGTTGTGAGTGATGCTCTGCATAAGCAATGGTGTAGGGAAAACAAGCCAGTGAGCCACAACTGGAAAAAAGGCAGTGGCCAGCTGGACTTGAACCAATAGTTTTTAAACTGGGACGTAAAAGCCCATCTACCTAATTAACGAACTTACATGGGTTTTTGTAGATAAATTCCTAGCCAGGTCATATGGAAGACTTTCAAAAAAACTGGAACCAACTGCCATTGTGTTTATTGCTCAGTACAAGCAATGGAATAGGGAAAACAAGCCAGGGAGCAACAAGTGGAAAAAAATGGCTGCTGCAGTCTGGCTTTTAACCAGTTGGTTTGCAACTTGAGCGGTAAAACTTCATCTCACTGTAGCTGATGTATACAAATGAGTTTTGCCATTTTGCAAGTCAATTTTTTATAGAAGCTTTACATTTCTTTGGCCCAAACCTAACAAAGTCAGCAGTTTTCTGCCATAAAGCATAGAATAATTGTTTTCCTCCATTTAAACATAAATTCCTGTCATACATTTCACTGTATATCGATTGATGTAAACTTCTGTTCTTGAGCAGAATTAACACAGTAAATATTTGCAAAATACTCAAATTAAGAGGAGACGGTACTTAAATAATAGAGAAGTTGCCTTCCTGCATGTCTTCTAAATACACAGTTGATATTTACATTTAAATGAATACAATTACCAATAGACAAAAGGTTGTGGCCTCTTTGACTTAAAGCCATTGGTTTGACACTGAGCCATAAAACTCCATTTATCCTAACTTAATCAATAGACAAAAACTGTCCTTAATTAATTGACATGAAATATGGAACAGGGGTAATATGAAATTGCTCAAATGCAAGGAATTACTGATTGATATATTAACTTTCTTATTTCAGCATTAATTTTTTTCTCTTAAATGGGAAGGCATTTTTATGAAATGTGACGACAGTCACAGCAATAGCATTATACTTTATTTTCTTCTTATTTTTTTCCCTACCTTAAATTGTACCTGGTGAAGTTTCTATTCAGATTTTTGCCATGACATGCAAAGACTCCCCTAACCCTCATCTATGCACCATTTGTTTCATGCCTTTTTTATGTGTCAGTAAACTTTAGTATTTAGAACAATCACTGTACTTTCCACATCCTCTTACCCCCTTTTCTTTTTTTGGGCTTGTAGGTATTAATTTTTTTGTTTTTTTTTTGTTTTTCTTGTTTCCTGGTGTTTTTTTTAACTCACTCTGTCGGTTGTTCACGTTTCAGACAAGGCCATGCTGGTCATTTGTCGCTTGTACAATTTCTCAAACAATTTAGTACATTCCTGCCTAATTTAGTTGTAAGCATTAGTGAAAAGAGAACGAGAACCTCAGGTGTTCATCCATGCTTACTCTGTATTTAACCAAATGATCCACAAATATTAAACTTTCTGTGCGATATTTCACCCCATGACAGAAATCACTTATGTCAATAAGACCAGTTCAAAGGATCTCTGAGGAGTAGTGTTTGCAATATTTCAAAATTCAAGGGGTAATACTTTTACCTGTGTTTAAGCTGATGGCAGGATGTAAACACAAGTAAAACAGTATTTCACGTTCTCCTGGCACAGTGCTCAGATGTTTCATTTTAATACCAGTTGACCAGAACAGAAAGGTCACAAATGCATGTACAGACATAGACTTTGGACTTGTCTATTGTGGTGAAAAATGTCAATGGGGTTGCCATGTACAAGTCTTTTGGTAGAGAAAGGGAAGTCGTCCATCACAGTTTGAATAAATCAGTCCTTTTTATCTTGTGCACTTGTCATGAATATTCATTTCTCATTAATTAGGGCATTTTATTCAGTTTGGGTGCACTTTTTCACAGCTCCAAAGGAAGAATGAATTTATTTCCAAATTGTGGTATGTACCATTCAAGCTTAGTGACTTTAGAAATTTATCATATTTGGTGGTACCAAACTGGAAAGGAAACATTTCCCAGCAAATGAATTAGGTGAATAGGAGAACCTTTTAGCAAAAAGTCTGGCCAAACATAACTTTTGTCAAACACACTTGAAAAAAGTCCTAAAGTTAAGCTTTGGCAGCAATAAAATGTGTCTTGTGGGAAAAACTAACTCATCTTTATTGAGGTAGAAAATCTAGTGACTATTTTCTTTAAAAAACCCTTTTTAGAAGTTTTAAACTTAATTTAGAAGAACTTCTTACCTTATTTTATTGCATGTCACTAATTTTTTTCTGTATTTATTTTTGTTCAACACTGTCTCTCTCTGACATATAGACTTAGCCAAACAGATAGGCAGTCACAGAAATCTGGAATTGATGAACAAACTCAAGGGTAGAATACTTTCATATTTTGCATACCTTCCCTTTCAACTAAACATTTTCCCCCTCTGCATCGTGTCTTTACCCTTTTATGCTTTCTTGATATAAAGTAAGGAATGTTTATCTCGAAATCCAGCACAGAAAATATAAACTGCACTGTACTTTTGTGGTTCTAATAGTAAATAGACGTTAGGATTTTGAAAGTTTCTTCACAGTTATCCATGGAGTGTAGTTCTGCATCTGAGGGAAGGTTACTTTCATGACATGAAACCAACTGCCATTGTGCTTGGCATTCAGTATGAGCAATGGAGTAGGAAAAACAAGCCAGTGAGCTACAACTGGAAATATGTCACTGGTCAGCAGATTTAAGCCAATTGGTTAGCAACTGAGTCGTAAAACCTCATCTAACTAACAACTAATTCGTGTCATAGAAAGTGCACAAAGTGATGAACAGAAATAAGGACTGAACATTTTGCATCTTTTTTGCATATCTTTCCTTTATATTTATTATTTTTGTTGCTGCATTTTGAGTTATTATTCAACAATCCCATGATATCAAAGGGCACGTGTTTATCTCCAAGTTATGTATAAAAAATTTAAACTGCTTGGTATTTTAATGGCTCAGTGGAATGGCTGTCACAGTACCCTCTTAATCATAGGATGTACAGGTCCAGGGTAGGACTTTAAACAACACCCAGTTGTGGTGTGTGTTTTATAACAGCCACAGTGAGGTTAGCCTTTATCACCGCTACCTCTGGGGCACCCTCGGGGAAGGTCCATCTTTATTTGCTGAGTGCCTTTGACTTTGTTTCCCCCAGCCCTCTGTTGGTCGTGGAATATGCTCTTGGTATTCACCATCTGTTGTAATGGGTGACTAAAGAGGAAAACTTGAACATAATTGAACTATATTTGAAACCAAATTTGAACTTGAACCATATCTGAAACTGTTTTTGAACCTTTTCATTTAGCTGACACCATATAACACATTTGTGTTGGTGTGTGTATAAATCCCATCTACATAACTGACCTAGGGTGTAAAGAAAATCTGCAATCAAAAGGTTTCCTGATCACACAAACTACTTGGCACTAGGGGCTGCCACCCTTACCCGACGCCTGGGCAAATTATTGATAATAATTGTCAGTGTAAAAACGTTTGTCTTTGTGTTCAGCTCTGGCTTTTGTTGGGGACTTTGTTCTATTTGTGTTCATTTCTTACCACGTGCAAAGCCCTTCAATGCATTTTACGACCGGGTAGATATTTTTTAAAATGTTTATTGTTTTTTCCTCCTTTCAACTTAAAACATTTGCTAGTGCTGCATGTTGACCTTTCCCAAAGCTTCCATGATATAGGGGACCAAATGCATTTCCAAATAGTTTCAATGATCAGCCAATTTGTAGTAGCCAGTTGAGTGAAATGTCTTTTAATGGTCATGTATTGGATGTAATCCATCTTTGTAGTAGTATGTGCATTGTAAATATATATGCTAGATATTGTGTTTGTGTAAGGGTAAATTTCTGTCAATTTAAGATGTAGGGACAAGATCATATTGCTGGCCACTGATTATGTGTTGCATAGTGGGAAATGGATTGCCAGCTGAGATTCAAAATTAGCTAGACATGTAATTGAGCAGATAATTTGTATGGTCAAAAGCCACCCCCACCCCTCCCTGCCCTACCCCCCCCCCCCAAAAAAAAAAATGATCAATTGGAGAAGAAAATTAGTAAAACATTAACACTTCTACGGTTGTGCTGATTTGTGTGCAGTAGGAATGTTCCATCAAAGTTTTCCACCTTTTTTGAAACGGTTTTGACGTTGATGGTAAGTAATAAAGGGTGTATATGTGTATGCCACAGATCATAGCCTAGACTGATAATGTTATTATTTTTCTTGTTTGAGAACATTTAAAGGTTGCATGTGCTTGGTATACCTTATTGCATGTTTTTTTTTCCTTTTTTAGTTTGAGTACCAATCGAAGGATGTCTAAACCATGTATTCTGTTCTTCAAGTATTGAACAATGTCTGCATGTGCATTTTCTTGCCCATTCTGGCATCGCTTTCTCTTTTGCTACCAGTAACTTTATACTTGCTTACTGGTAATTTTCCACATTCATATTTGTCTTTGAAGTATCAATGTGGTATGAGCCTTTATGTTCATTTTGAAATGATTCATGTAGTTTTAATTGAAATATGAAGTATTTTGTTTAGAAATATCCAGGGGCCTGGAAGCTACCCTGGCTTGTCTGCATATCTGCAGTAAATTAAATATGAACAAAAGAGAGAAAAAAAAATTAGTGTAGTAATATGAACCTGAAATAGCTAAACCTATCTGTTGTAATTACAGGTTCTTGTAAAGGGGTGATGCCCACTCGTTTATAAGAAATTTCTTTACTGGCTAACTATAACCCTGATCTCTAACCTAATCCTTAACCTGAACAAAGAATACATACAATACAATGGCAACAGCCAAGCAAGAAACACCTTGTTAAACAGTGTGCATCTATCCTCTTGTAATTAAATGATATGTAGCTTCATCAATCATTCATGCACAAATTTTTCAATGGTAAGGTCCCCTATTAACAATTTTGAATTTGAGAGGACTATCAGTTATGTGAGAATTTGTGACACACAATGTGGTAAACCTGAGACAAATTTGATCCTTTATGTAATTCAGCTTGCATTAACCCCTTGAATTCAAATGCAGGACTCTGTTTTTAAAGCTTCCCTTTATTCTTTTCATATTATGTGGTGAAAAACCTTTTTCAATACACTTACAAGTTGAATAAAAAAGAAAAGAAAAAAACACAGAAAAACATTTGATGTCATTTTACCCAGTAGGATCTCTTGCAGTCAACCTATGGGGGTAATTCAAGTCACTCCCTAGCAAAGTCCCACCCCCCACAATTGCCCCCTACAAGGTTGCCTCTTCGGTCAACAAAGTCGCCCCTTAAAATTCACCCCCTTGCAAACTCACCTCCTAACAAAGTCACCCTCTGACAAACTTTCCCCCTGAGTTTAAAAATTAACCCCCTGATTCAAAATACTCAAAAATGCAATATATTCTTTTTATGGTGAATGAAAAAGATAAAACTTAGCCATCTCAGTTGAAACTAATAGTTTGGAATATGTACAACTTTGCTGGGGGGTGACGAGGAACCAGACCTATGGAAGTCATTAGTTGCGGTGAATATTACTATGAGATATGATATAAAAAATATGAGTATCACATTACATTTCAGAGATTGAGTGATATTTGACACGTTACAGGTCTATCAAAAATGCTGCAGAATTCATGTACCAGACTGTAAGGCATTAGAGAAGAATGAAGAATGTTTGCACCCCTCTCAGCTTCTCCTAAAAAAAAATTTGATAGATGAGGTTTTACAGCTTACTCAGTAAAAAATTGGGTTAAGTTGTACCTGCCAATGCCTTTCTTCTAAATTTTTTCATTTGTGGCTCACTGACTCTGTATGACCTGACCAGGACCCAAACTCCAGACCTGCAGGCTACCATTCGGATGCTTTTACTGATTTACTATGCAGTCAGTCTGAAGAGTGAAACTTGATTATGTGCTCTCATAAACTTTGCTTGAATGTTAATCAAAATGGATAACTGCTCACAACATTCAAATGGGTTTCCTTGCAAATGCATGAGTCATTTTCCCCAGTGAATGCATCAATGTTTCAATGTTTTGTTACAATGACAGCAACTGCAATAAAGTTTTTCTATATTTGTTAAGGTGACATATTTTGTTATGAGTGGCTTGAGCTGTATATCATCCATTCAGATCTGTGGGTTAACTATTAACAGCCATTATTATGTATCTGTTACTAGAAGATGAGTAAATCACCATGGTAACTGTTGCAGAATTTGTCAATTTTAATGTTACCTGTATTAAAAGAATAGTCCAAAAGCTTATGAAAACTATTTCAGGATGTTGAAAATGTTGTGCAACAATGTCCTGGCAGGAGATTTAGGTTTAAAATGTTTTGACCTTGGAGAAAACTAAAAGAAAACTTTGAATTTTTTTCTGAGTTGTTCGATGAGGCCATTATGTCATGGATTCACTTTCTCTAAGTGATCTGTTCTAGCCAGATTGGCAATTACTCATGCGGCAGAGTGTGAGTTTGCGTACGAAACATTAGGCTAGGCAAGTCCTAAGCTTAACAAAAACGTTAGCTTGTGTGCGGTGTTGCTGTCGTTACAAGTGAATTGTGATGAAGCATATTTTTAATGTTTCTTTTGCACTTTCATGAGCTGCATACCTCACAACACATACTAGATTAGATTGTGATAGCGGTGCATTTTCGTAAAACGAAGATTGTTGGAACAGTGTGCTGGAACTTCCTAAGCTTTAAAAGTTTTAGTTTTAGTACCTTCTTACTAGTGTATAAAGTAGGCCTAACTTAGGCCTATTGTACTCCTACACACAATCACATTCGAAGCAACTCACTCCCACCAACAACACAGATATTGCTGTAATTTTTCTGTGGCAAAAAAAAATAAAGCCATGCCCTGTATCTTGCTGGTTCCTTATGTGGATGTGTACACTGTAAAGAACTCCTTTCTGGCAATTTTGAAGGAATGCTCGAACAGCCGTAACTCATACCTTCATTAGCTCCAGGGTGCATTCCATGTTAAGCCCATGCCAATGGTACGCCAAGGTTTTCATAATCTTACGCAGGGATTTTCTGTGCACATACAATGCTACACAGCAGTCTGTAGGCGCTAGTACATACTTACAGTATACATGTACATGACACAGACAAGGCCATTGTACATTGGCAATGCATGTACAAGTATATGGGACACACATAGTAAGTAGCAATCTGTCGCGATTGTACATACTTCCGTATATACGTGTACGTAATACATACACCATTCAGTGGCAATACAAGCAATGAATTGCAGAGTCTACTGTGAGTTTATCATATGACAGGAATTAACTGGTGCACCAGGAGTACAGCTTGCCCGCAGCTATGCCGAGAAGAAGTGTACGAGTGCACACAATACAGACTGGTGTAAGCTTGGCAGATACCACCTGCAGAGGACGCCACCTTACTTCATTTTCTGTTTTGGGCACAGTAAAGCTGTGAAGTATATATCGGTATTCTGTTAGTAGCAATTGAGCCTCTTTCCCATAACAGCGAATGATTTCTCAAAAATAAATCTACACTTGCACAGCTGAACTCAAATAAGAATATGACATAAGATGACTGCCTCTCCCTAGCTGCATGTGGTACCCTGGCATGTTTCCAATGATAACGCAGCACACACATGGACTGCTATACAAAAGTCTGTGATCTTTTAAACAACTCTTGCAATATGAATTCAGAAGGGCAATCAATACTTTTTCAATCAAATGTCATTCAAAGTGTCGATACATATGAAACCTAAAGGTGCAAGCATAAAGTCAACCCTATATTATTGTTGCTATGGTGATGTATGAATGTTGTCTTTATATGTGATACTTGCTGCTTTTGGATGTATTTATAGCAAAGTTTCTGACTGCCATGGATCTCATACTTGGCTTATTGCTCCCCTATAGACAAATTCCAATCGGCACTTGTGTTTAATGACTATAGGCAGCCATTAGTGTGGTCCGTCAGCCTCTAATTGTCTTTATTTATTGTCTACATAAATTTCAAACCCCCATATTCAGTGAAATTGAGGGATTCAAGATACAATTCAGTGTTTAATCATCAATGATAAAATGAAGCAAGGAAATTGAAAGATTAAAAGGTGAGAGACTCCTGTTATGGCTGACTGAAATCAGACCATCATTTTGCTGTCCAGATTCTTCTATACTATTTAGAATAACTTATCAATTTAAGGGTTTGGTTTGGTTGAATTGAGAGGTCAAGACTGTCTCTTTTCCTGTTATGAGGTACTAGATTGTGTCCATACTACATTGCTTATGCAGAGCTTCATGGACAATGGACCTGTGAGCATTATTGTTTCAACTGATTACAAATGTCATTTAAATGTTTTTTGTTCTCCAACAGCGGTAGCTTAGCTTAAACTTATTTGAGAGTAAAATTATTTGTTTTCCTAGGCAACAGAGTTAAAATTATGGACAAAAAAGTGCCATCCTCTTAGCTTGTGTACACTTTTTACATGTAAGAAGCTTTATTGGTTAAGGATTCTCAGTCTGCAGCCTGTGGCCTGATTTGCAGCCTGTGTGGCAGTAAACTAAAATTTCCTGTGAAAGATTTCAGGGGCTCAATATTTTAAAACACGATTGTAAGTTGTTAAGTAAAGTCATGGCTACTACAATAACTTTAAGCTAAATAACTGGACTTCAATTGGCTTTAGGACCAGAATGCATGAGAAACATACTCAACGCATTCACTTTAGTACTCCAGTGCTATGTTTAATGTTCAAAGAATTTACTCAATATCAAAGAAACATACATGCCTTTAAAAAATTGCAAATTTTCCTTTTAATTTGTGGTTTACGTGCCGTTACAAAGCGATGAAAGTCTGCATCACTGATAAGTCACATAACACATGCAACATTTAGCGAATAGACTTGTCATACCATGACTGATCGATGAATGGCTTGATATTTGCTGAAACGAGACGATTGTGTTTACAGATAATGTTCCATCTAAAATTTGTCAGGGACTAACATCTCAGCTGTCTGTCTCTCATCGGTGTTTAGTCGTGCTTCATTTGGTCGTATACTGCAATTAGTGTTGATACAAGAAGCTCTCTGACAATACATGACACAATGATCCAGTGATGCTATTTAATGCAAGAACTGACAGGCAGAAAATAACTGATGGGCATTTGGGTGCTAGAATCATTTAATATCTTTTTCTCATATTGTCAAGGGTACTGAACAAATGTCAGTTAGATTACAAGGCTGGGACAATCTACTGTAAATATTATGATGTATTGGGAGGTGTCTCGGCTTGTAACATTTTTTAGTATGCAACATGGTGTAGCTGTTTCCTTTCACATGGAGGTAAAAATATTCATTTAGTCATTTCATCACAAAAGCCCTTGCTTTTTGCAACTGTAAAGAATCCATCCCTTTGGCTGTATGAATGTGGTAAATTAAATTGGTAACATTTTTGACAAGGTTACAGACAATGTTGCTTCAGTGTAAACTATGTAATGCATACTCTGATTTATAAAAGCTACTGTTGTTTGGAATAAGTTAGATAGATAGATAGATAGATAGACAGACAGACAGACAGACAGACAGATAGACAGACAGACAGACAGACAGAAAGACAGAGTTAGATAGAGTTGAACAGCTCAGTTTCTAATCAATAGGTTAAAGTCAAGCCAGCCATGGCCAAAGTCAAACCAGCCATGGCCTTTTTTCCAGTTGTGGCCCACTGGCTTGTTTTCCCTACTACATTGCTTATGCTGAGCACCAAGCACAATGGCAATAGGTTCCTTTTTTATTTTTTTAAGGTCCTCTGTATGACCTGGCCAAGACTTGTAACTCCTGATCTTCCCGACTGCAAGTGGGATGCTCTAAAAGTAATAAACCATTTATTGTTCTGTGAGAGAAATATTTCATTTAAAGGGACAGGTCACCCTATTTTGGATTAGTGTAGGGTCTATCTGATTGGTTTAATTTTGCTTTTGTTTTGACTCTCCTTTTGTACTTACTTGCTGCCCTCATCTCTACTGTAATTCGATATCTTAGCTTTAATTAAAAATGTGTAGTGCGACAATGTTTCCTCTGGTGAAATGATTTAGAACAAAGCACTAGAGTAGCTTTTAGTGCATCTTTTGAAATGCAGGCAAGTGTTAAAAATCATCTTCTTAGGGAGGATACAAAAACAACCGCTTTTCACACAGTTAGGATCATGTTGATAAAAGATTAATCTTTCTTTTCCATGGCTTTCTATACCTTCAAGCAATGTGTACTCTTGCTGAACTTTAGTCAGGCTTATGAGTTTGCATTTATGGATAAAAGTCTATACTCTCATAATAACCACAATTTCGTATTTTACAAAATGCTCTTAGGCTTTTCAAAATAGTATAGCGAGTCAAGTTTCAGTTTTTTTTCAAGGAAATTTCAAAAGAAAAGAAAATTAGCAATGGTCTTCTTTTAAAAGCAACCATTACTCACTCTAAATTAAAACAACAATTTTACGAGTAGTCTGCATAAATCCATAACTGGCACGGCTCTTTCATTGACATCACACAAAAAAAAAGCAGAGCAGCTCATAATACACAGTACGTACTGAGAGTGTTTCTGGTTACACATTCAGGGCCTTGTATACTCATCAGGGTATGCCCTAAAGCATACTTTTCAATTGTTTCATTAAGTCGAAGGATTCCATTTTCCGAGCTTTAAACCCCATAGAAATCTGAATGTTGTGTTTTTTTTCTGACTTTAAATACATACCAATTACTAAAAAGGATCAGAAATAATGCAGAGCAAAAACTTGGCAAAATGAAGTTCATCTTTAGATACACATAAGTGATTTGCACGTATATAAATGTAAACATGAGACAGGAATAGAGGAGTTTTGCCCCCATAATCTCACTCACTGACATTATTGATCCACACTAAAATGACGATGTTGACAAGTATGCTTAAGCAATAATCTGGGATTGTGTCTGGTTGTGAACAAGTGGTAGACAGGTGTGAGAGGGGCTAGAAGGAAGTAGGTTGGAAGAATTGGATCTTTCAGGGGTGATAATCAATTGCCTTCAAATTAAAGTTAGAGTAACAGAAGTAAAAAAGTTGAATTGTGGGTAATTTGCTTCAGTTGCATTTGAGTTTAGTTGCCTTGTTGTAAAGTGTGGAACATTTTTGTTTGAAAATGTTGTAATTTGGGGAGTAATAGATTTGAATTGTTGACAATTGCTTATGATTGGGAGAGTTGAGGGAGTAATTATAGTTACACATGGGCATCTATTGTTGGAGCAAATTCTTTTTTGAAATGGAAAGAAGCTTTAGAGAGGGGGAGAAGGGGAAAGTTGAATGTGGAAGAAGTTTGTTGCAAGAAATTTATTTTGCAGGGTAGTTCTATCAGCCAGGAACATCAACTTTAGAAAGTACTGCCTTGAAAATTACCAGGTGCTCATTTCTCTGATCCACAACCCTTTTCAGAAGAGGTTAAATCTTGAAAAGTCCTCCCATTTAGTGAAATTAGATTGCATGAACCTATCATATAAATGAGAACTTGAACTATTTTTGATTTTAGCACATCCTTAAAGCCAACTTAAATAACTCAAGTTTCCAGTCTTCTAATTTTTTCTCCTGTCAGTAAAACTGATGTAATGGAATGATTGTATTTTACCTCATTCTAATCTTTCAAGGGCTCAGAAATCTGATTTAGCCTTCGTGGGATGCTCTTTCTCAAATTTGCTTACATCAATTTAGTTCCTTGTTCAATTGTCTCAAGTAAGATGCAGCAGTGGGTAGGGGTTTAAATGGATCAATTGGGTCATTGTGACACAAAAATGGATGTATGGATTAGCTTTTACCTCTTTTTTGACAAATTGTATTAAAATTTCTTTTAGAAAATTACGTGAAAGTAGGAGTGATTCCACCATTTATATTGGTATGTTGCCAACCTTTATTGGACGATTTTCAGGCAGGGTTACTGCAGATGGACTTTATGCCGATCTGTTTCTAAGAAAAAGTAGAAAACACATGAAAAGAGAAGACTTCAACTTTCCTGAACTTATTGCTTGTAGTAAAGCTAGTTGAGCTGTTGCCAGTGTTGTAACAAGTCATGACTCAAGTCACTTCCTCTCAAAATGATAGTGACTCGATAGAATTCAGGAGTAATTTCCCCATTGAAATAGTACAGTGACTTGTTGATGACTGGACTCGAGTCACTTAAAAGTGTGAAAACTGGTGACTGGAGTCACTAATCTAGTGACTCGATTACAACACAGGCTGTTACTGTGCAGTGATTATTCACCAAGAGATTACATGCCCATTAAAGATTTGAGAGGAGGCTTTTTGAGCAACTAAACCTCTTATTTATTTTTTTTTTTTCATTTCTCTCCATATATCATCATCTCAACAACCATTAATACCATTTTATCTGATCCAGATAACTCATAAATCCTTTAAGGACAAATATGACCCATGGAGTGAGATAACAATTTGAATGACAATTGAATTTTTCAAAATCTTCAGTCACATATAGTTGCTTCTGATATTTCTACTTCACTATCTCATGTCTGAATGCAGAGTCTGCAGTGTGTTATGTGCTTGTAAACTTTGTAAAGGACATAGGGGTCCTTGCTCAGTTCATTCCTTTTAGTCATAAATTTCCTTACTGCAGCACAACTTGTCATAATTCTGTTACAGATTTTTGATTCCTTGCCGAAGGCAGGCAAGGAATCTATGCGATGGTGATGTCGTGTGTGTGTATGTGTGTGTGTGTGTGTGTGTGTGTGTATGTGTGTGTGTGACGCCTGCTTGTAAACACGATATCTCAAGAACGGTAACCCCCAGGGATCTCAAACTTGGCATGTAGATTGTCCACATTGAGTAGATGGTCCCTATTTTTTTTGGTAGAGGTCAAATGTCATTTGGGGTCACCAGAGGTCAAAATGTAAATACCTTGGAAATTGCTTGTAAACACGATATCTCCAGAAGGAAAAATGTGAGCAATCTCATACTTACCTTGCTGATTGTCCATATTGAGTAGATGGTCCGTATTGTTTTTGATGGAGGTCAAAGGTCATTTGGGGTCACCAGAGGGAAAAAAGTCGAAACCTTGTAAACACTGTATCTCAACAAGGGTAAAAGTGAGGGATCTCATACATAGCAGGTGGATTGCCCATATTAAGTAGATGATCACAATTATTTTTGGTGGAGGTCAAAGGTCATTTGGGGTCATCAGAGATGAAAAGCTCAAAAACTTTTAAACACCATATGTCAAGAAAGGTAACTGCCAGGAATCTCATATTTACTAAGTGGATTGTCCATACTGAGTGGATGACCCCTATTGTTTTTATTGGATGTCAAAGGTCATTTGGGGTCATCAGAGTTCAAAACATCTAAACCTTTGCAAACACTATATCTCAAAAGAGTATATAACTGTTGAAGTTAATATCCATGAGGGGTTAGGGTGAAAGGGTAAGAATAATTTGGCATGTGTAATGTAATAGGCATAGGGTATATAATTTTTTTGGAACAGTTTATTAACTTCACTATGTTAATTCTTTTGGTGAGGTAATTTTGAAAATGCATTTGTAAAGTAGTGAAGCAAACTCATAGGAAGAACAGGTCTAAGGTGCACAAAAAGGCACATCACATGGTAGTTACTGTACAGTATGTTGATTCTGGCATGAAATTGTGCCCTGTTATTACATTAAGTTCCAAGTATTAATACATGAAAAAGTGGGCAGAGCAAAATATAAAATCTTAAAAGGCAAAATCTGTTCATCAGGCTGGTATACATGCTTCAATGCTCATGGGTATGCTGATTTTGCAACCACAAGTAAATAGATTTCCATGAAACTGATGTGGAACATGTGAGTTTAAACAGTCTGTATATAAGGGTCATTTAGGGACATAGTCTGAAAATATTAGAAGATGCTTCTGTGCACACTAAGTAGATGACTGATATGGAACTTCAAAAGTATAAACTTTGAACAGAGAGTACTCTTTGTGATGCACAAGAATCTCTTTTATAACATACCTACATTGCTTTTTCAATAACCTTAAAGAAAACCTGAAGAAAACATTAAATTTAGTGGCAAAAAGTGCTAATATTTGACAAACCTTGTGCCTACTGTCCTCATGAGGACATGTGCATGCAAGCATGCATTAATTGGAAGTGGCAATTGATTAATTAGATATACCACAGTTAGTTAGTTTTACAAAAAAGAACCTAATTTACACTGATCATTTGGTATCAAATACCCTTCAGCGCACATGAACTGTCATTGCCTAATAGAGTGAATCAAATTGGGACTGACCCATTCTTTTGCCATTTGGTCACAGTTATCTCGCCCAATTTTCCACAGTTGACTGCCAGTTATCCCCACAGTGTCCTGAAGGATTACCTCATACAAACATACCAGCTCAATTGACTTAAGCTTTTTACTGGATAAGTGGTGTTAATTGACTCTTATAAACCCTCTGAAGAAAGCTATTTTTATCTCAGTACATAACCATGACAGCCCATTGTTTGTATATACTCCTGTTTCCTGCCATTCCCTGCAGGCATTCAGTACTCTTTTTGTGGTCAAAATGCAGACTTCCATGAAAGTCACACCTCTGCTAAATCTAGCATAAAATAACTGTCCACATTATCTTGTCTCATCTGACCACAAATGAAAGTTGTTTGCCTAGCCATTGTCTGGAGATGGAGAAGTTCATGTACACTGATCAAGTTTCTAAACTGAAAGTCATCTTAGAAATACTGTAGATTGACACCCTTCAGCAATTAGTGTCCTTTACATAGAAGCTGGTGGAATGGAACAAATAGTGTGTTTGTATAAGGAATTTTGTTGAACAAACTTTAAACATTGGTGTCTGTCTAGATTGGTGTTTCTGCTTTACAGTTTCAATATTCTCTACAGTGATTATTTGTCACTTAGTTTCATTCTAGAATTTGTTTTAAATTTTTGATAGCATAAAATGTATCAGCATACTACTTGCCTCATCTCTGCTTATATCTGGATAACTGCACCAAAATAGTAACCCCTGTGCGAAGGATTATGTAGCTATGTCAAATATCATCATCGAGTGGGAATTTTGTCTCACATTTCATTTTTTATCCATGTCACTGTCCCCCCTCCCCCCCCCCAAAAAAAGAAAAAGTGTACCATAAAGCTTAATACATAGAACCATTGCTTCAAGATTACCCTTTATGACACTTTTTAAAAGTATTAAGATTTTATTTTGCATTGCTGCTGTCATTTAAAAGTAGTTCAGGTAATAAGAGCAAGCATAATGTTGTATACTGTGTATCAAACAAGGAAAACTTGTACTGTATGTTATGCTGTACCTACAGTATAAGTAGACAAAATTTGAATTAAAAGTCTTGTTAAATTATGGATTAATAGGGATATCTGCTTTTGTTAATTTGCAAAGGATACCATAGACAATGGGTGGGGCATTTCCATAAGGCAAAAATTGCTGTCAGTAATAGACAAGGTTACACATCTCTGTTCAGATGTCTCTTTAGGCTTGGTCTCACATACCCCCAACACCCAGTGTTAACTCGTGTTTAGAATCAGACAAAACCACAGGCTAACCCCATGTTTTCCAGTCTGTGTTCTCACTCTTACCCAGTGCTTCGTTGATTGGATAGTGTTACCAGAGTAACGAGACCAAATATTTCACACACCGATTACAGTTAAATGTAAGAAAATACCTGTCATCAGTGCCATAAATACCTGTGACCTTCCTTGATTAAAACAAACACGATGTTTAAAACTGCTTAACCTTGCGATTTGAGGTGGATTGAAATTTAAACACCGACCCTGCGTTAACCCGCATTCCCACGTTACTCGAGCGTGAGGTAATACAGTGTTACCTCGAGCGCGGGGTATGTGAGAACACAGTATTTGACCCAATGCTTGTAGGAGAGTGTGTCGATGAGGGAGGCATCGGAACATAGAGACTTCAGAATGGAGAGCTGTCCCCATTGACCAAACTTTTGATAAAAATGGTTTCAAAATACCGCTTTATCAAGTAATGAGACAGTTTTCTGGAATATTAAAGCTGTGTGAGAAATTCCTCCTGTGTGTGGAGATCAAAGGTTTGAGGTGACAGTCAGATCAAACTTTGTAGACATAATATTTTTAGGGGGATAACTGTGAGGGATCTCATACCATGGTGGTAGTACTTCCATACTCATTCTGTACTAAGCTTAATTTTGAATTACTCATGTTGATGGATGTGTTGGTAAGGTGATCACTATTGTTTTTAAGGGGTCAAAAGGTCATTTTGGGTCACATGAGGTCAAAAATTTTGAGCCTATTATATCTGAATTAAGTAGGATAATTGTACGGGATCTCATGCATGTCATGTTTGTTTCCATGTTTGCTATGATATATCATACGGCAAGGAATCACTAAGCCTGTTGGCTTTCTAGTTTAAAATTTTTTTCAAACCTTCAACATATTATCAAAACTATCTTCACTTTAAGTCAAAAGCAGTGAAAAATTTAGCTCAGTCTTTAAATTTCCAGGTTATTGAACTGAAATGTTAACCTGGGAAATCCTTGAAATCCGTATGATGTGACTTGGCGTGAATTGCAGTTTTCTAAATTTATGTTAAAAGCTTTGAGTGCATTAAAGTAATGGGAAGTAACCACAGGTCAAGCACATTTAAGCATTAAATATTACTTTGCGTACACAGTGGTCTCTGCTTTAGACCTCATGGGGTTTGTATCTTAACTTTTAAGCATTGTTTTTAAGTTTTATGGAAGGAATTTCGTTTAAACGCTTGGCAAACAATTGCAGTCACACATTTTATTTCTTGAATATGTGCTCCTACATTATATGTAGCACCAAATTTATTAAATAGGTGTGTGATCCACTTCAAACGTGTATACATTTGCCTGAAAGATATTTATATGGAGTATACAAGTAATATGGTAACAGTGATTGATAAGTTGAGACAGGCAAATATACTGTTTGCAAAAATAATACCAACCTTCTGACAATTTAATTGTATCTAGTATGTATACGAAATAGAAGTTGATATCTTGTGGTATCTCACTTTTACAAGTTTGCTTTTGTGAGACATAATTTGCACTCCAAAATCCATCTAGTCAATTGTGGTTTAAATTTGAATCACTTGTAAAATATTTGACAAGATTTATGTCAAAATTGACTGGAAATGGTTCAATAAAAAACGAAACTTTTGGTTTCATATTTGAATGGAGTCAAAGTTTTGGCAAGATTCCTGTTCCTGGCCTTATTGAGTAGTTTTCTATTCAAATTTGACCTTTAAGATTATATGTTTGAATCCATTATACTTTTTCTTCTGTATTTAGTATCTGCAAAAATTCAAATAATTCACAAACCAATATTTTTGTCCAATATATTATTATGTATTAAAATAGTTTGCTAATTTTAGTATATGAGTGTAAATTTTTGACAATTGTGGCAGGATTTTTAATGGATTTCTGACAGGTTTCCCCATCAAAATTATACCAGTCATTTATAATGATGTGATAAATGATATGACAGTGATCATGACAGAAGCTTAGTTTTTGCTGGATGTGGAAAGAGGTAAAATTTTGAAAATTCCCTTCTCTTCACCTCCTCCTGTTCTGAGAGATCTGCAGGGCTTACATGACCCCCACTGCCTAATGCAAACTCTGCTAGGACTTTTGTCTCTTATCCTCCCTTTATTTTGGGGAGACACTTCTAAAAGGTCATTGCCCTTCCACCATTCTAATCAATAAATTGTTTTTAGAACACATGACAATTAGTTCATGAACAGCTTTGCTCCAAAAGTAAAATTTCGTAGTACTCAGTCAAACCAGTTCTTGAAATAGACTCCAACAGAAATTTAATGATTGGGGACAGATGGTCATTTGTCGACAAGCTACATTTTTCTCATCATCTCCTTATGATGACCCATATATTCTTCAACTTCAAGCTTGATTTTTTTTTATCTCTAATCCTTTCTTCCAGATTAACAGAGCTCCAGGGAAGGAAGACAACAGATGCATCCCCTCTCATTAAACCTTCACCAGAACGTGAGTTATTTCATTTCAGAATCTCTCACAAAATCAAGAATAAGTTTGGTATGACAAATAATGAATTCTATGTGACAGATTGGTATGTTGACACTAAAATATTCAAAACAGGCTGCTTTTCATAAAATCTGTCAGATATCAGTTGGCATAGGAATCAAACCAGGGATGATTTTTAAGCAATTGAAATTGGTTGTCCAAAGGACAACCAGCTGCAAGAATTTGGTTGTCCTCCCAAAAATTTAGTCGTCCTCCATAAAAGACATGTGAAAACAAGAAAGTTGTGCAATGTGCATTTTGTGGTTTCAAGACGATTCTTTTATTTTTATTGCACTGGCTGCTATTTGCATTGCATTATATCTAGCGTGAAAGTAACTTTATTGAAAATACACATGAAAGGGGAAACCATAACGGACAGAAACACGAAGACAAAAACCTACTGCATACACAGTGAGAACACCCGCATACAATACACTTAAATCGGCCTAGTCAATGCAGAGCCCCTTTAGCTTTCTGTTCAATAAACCATTTTCAAGAATCTGGACTGAGTGATAGTAATACCCGAAGTAACAGTTGGGGAATCTCCGAGACGACAGAAGTCTGGCCTCTGTGATCAGTGCTACTCCACTCCCTCCCCCCCCCACCCCACATTTTATTCATCACTTACTCAAGGACGGACAAAAGACATTTTTTCTCTTAATAACTTCCCAACGTTCGGTAGACACAATAATAATGTGATCGTTAGACACCCTATTCGTACATTAGGACTTGTAGTTGTACCGTCAAAATATGGTGCATTAATACTTCATTTGAACGGTAGCCTATCACATCACGATTTCTGAAACTCATTCCTTTTGAATCAAAATCTGACAATCATAAGCATGAAGTGTCTATTGAACCAAATGCCTTTTTTAAAAGCTTGTTTGTTTCAGCTTTAATGGTGTCTGACCGATTATGCTATACTCGGTAATACAGTACCCTTTTACCGATTATTTAATTAAACTATCGGCCCGATGCCGATTATTAGAAAGAGGGAAGTCACCGTGACATGTTTGTCTCTTAAGCCCCTTGCAACTTGTATATCGTATCACCGTAACCAGTTCAGGGTGGAAAATATTGGGAATCGTTACGAATGGAATATATTTTTTGTATAGGCGTAATATTTTCACTTCAAAAGTGGAGATACAAATCAACCGTTAATACAGTTGAATTGTTTGCAGTCGATGTCACATGCCCTTTGATAATTTAGCTCTAAGGCCAACATCATGCTTTGTTTAGTTTTCATCCCCCAATCATATCGGAGCATTTGCTGTTGCGAACCCCGTGTAGAGCAATCATGATAATCTAACAGTTCTGGGCAGCAATACAAATGCACCTGATTAACGTATCTTATGGTTCCTTCCGGATATAAATATCCCCGTATATTGTTAGCAGTTCTTGTCCAAAACTTACGTCTAGTTTAAAAAGAATGTGCAACTGAAATGCACTAAGTCCGGTCCCTTAAAAATCCACGTATGCAGAGATTTGTGATGCCGTTTCTAGGTGAATTTAGCACGGGGCTCGCCCGGCTTCGCTAGCCGGCTATATAAGCACGACAAGTGCAATCGTCGTAACACAAACTCAACGGGAAAACTTGTCTCGATACCGAGTATTTTCACACACTAAATCACATAGGCGAAGGCGCGAGTTGTGATTGGCTAGCTACAATCGACGCAATTGAACCAATCACGATGCAAGGGCCAATTTAAATTTTGCAATGGATCCTATGCATATGATGTCACCAAGCAAAACATGATGCCTTGTTTGGCGGTAAAAAGGGACATGCACGTAAGTCTAGTGTATGCGTGGGCCAAGAAGTTTGCTGCACGAGACCACGTGGTTCACTGTTTTCGTTTGCAATGACGTCGTATGACAACATTGCATAAGTCCGACTGTAAATAACATTACAGAAGGAATGCTGGGGATGGCTTAATTTATGCAAGATAATAACCACCGAACTTCACAAGATTCTACATGCTAAGTGTACAAAACGTGCACAGATATGTATTCAAAGCTTCCGGATTTGAAAAAATGGCGAAACACTGCAGCTGGATAGTCTGTTCTATGTGTTTTGTGCAGAACTGTTTGTACAGCAACTTAACGCAGAGCTTTCTGCCAGACAGCAAGGAATACACCTTGAATGCAATTCTAATTTAAGGTAATAGTACCGGGTTTTAGCGGAAAATATCAAACGGCAGGGGTAAAATTTACAGCATACGTTTGTGATTATCAGTGCATCCCGTTTTGGCGGGAAGTTAAAGGATTGAGTATTTACAGGAATTTTAACGAAACTAAGA
Organism: Holothuria scabra; assembly: GCA_037179385.1. Lineage (NCBI taxonomy): Eukaryota > Metazoa > Echinodermata > Holothuroidea > Aspidochirotida > Holothuriidae > Holothuria > Holothuria scabra. Next base: position 23,878,372 of record CM074180.1, read on the forward strand.
GCAACTTTCTAGTTGCAAATAATGGGTGGTAATGATCGGTTGAATGGAGATATTTTACCGATTATTTACCGATAACGGAATAATTGGCCCGATGCAGATTACATAACAACAAAGACAGGCGAACAGTCCTTTCCAAGAACTTTTTGCGCCAGCACGTTGAACATAATCCCGGAGAATGTGTATGAGCACGTTTGTTCAGCTGAAACAATGATCATACACGAGGCTGCTTGTTTGGCGTTGTGGGTACCGTGGTCTCCAGGGTTGTTTTGTTCTGGTGTGCTTTTCGTGAAAGTACAGATCTGAGATGTGTTTTGATATGCGAATTCATGAAATGTTAAGATGTTTTGGTTGCGTGGGAGTATTTGTTGTATGTTTTGTGTCTCAATATACATTGCCAAAGGTAAAAATTAGTCGTCCAAAGGACGACGTTGGGTGGTTACTTTGGTCGTCCTGCAGAAATTTTGGTCGTCTCCGACGACCGGACGACCGCTAAAATTCATCCCTGCCTTGCCATTAGAATCAGTTGCCAGCTGATGGAGTGGGTTTTGAACACTGGACTGACATGCCCTTGGGTGGACTAGTCAGTTCACTAGCCTACTTTGCCTTTTGCACATGCACTTTGAAAGCCAATACAGCATTCAGAAATGTGCTCTGACTACATGAAGGAACTATAGTTTGAATGGTATGTCATGGTATCCATTAACCAATGTGGTTTTGTAGTGGTGAACGTTCGATGGATAATGAACAATCGTCCCTAAATCCAATTCATCAGCCAGCAGAGTTTATGAAAAGTACACACTGTAGCTGTCCTTGATTCGAATTGGCATGTCCTAAAGGCTGATGGAAATTGGTGTAAGTGATGTATGTTGCCATCAGTAGATAAGTCTGTTGGCAATAATCCAATGATATAAGGTACTGCTAGATAGCCTTTTGGCAGGTTCAGCAGCTTGGGTAATGTTTATAAAGGGGACCCAAGTGGGTCTTCACTTAAAGGGAAAATGCAGTCACCCCAATTTGAATTCGTAAGGGAGACTATCCAGTTTCACAAATGGCTCCTGAGCATCGTGTTACAATATTTTTTTCTGTCAGTGATGAAATTTACAAGGAGTCACTGCTTTAACTATTTTGAATATGAAGTATTTATGCAATGAAATATCATGAAAGATACTTCAGATTGAAAAGGTAGTAAAATTTGTGATATTTAGCTGTTGTTGTGAAATTTATAAGTCTTGGCGGACTGCTTTTTCCCTTTAAGAAAGCAATTGGTTGGAGATATTTTGTATACTTTGAGTGCCAAGAAACTTTCTGTTGAAATGTTTAAATGACAGGACACTGGACATGTAAAGGCCTCACAGTTCTTACTATTGCTGGTTCTAGCCCCAGTATTTTGGTTTTAGTGATATTCATTCAAGGCTCACACCTCCCACCATCAAGTATACATCAAAGAGACATACCAGTTCATTTAATGTCCAATATGTCATGTAAAATTTGGGACTATATCGATGTTTCCAGGGTTCAGTGTTCCCAAATCTTGGGAACATGAACAATTCTGGGGACATCGAATCCTGGGAATAATGTTTACTTCGTAAGCATGGACAACAGTTCATACAATTCAAAAATGAGGAAGATTAAAACTTAGGAACAATGAACCCGTGGAACATGTGGTACACCCCTGAAACAGAGACAAAAGGTTTCTATTTGTAAAATTGAAAAAGGAAATTTACATTGTCCCTCAATACCTCCTACAGTATTTACATATGCAATTTCTACTTACCTGTAGCATAACATCCCTGGCAAGCTTCTGATTAGCACAGTAGTACCCATGACCACCAATAGAGGTGCTTCATAATGTTTTTCCTGCTTGTCTGTCCAAAGGACTTCTCGCAGTTGAGGACGTGGTCCTTTTTTCATCAATTTTAAATAAGCTTTTAACCCTCACATGTCAATGGCATTTTTGGTCATCTACCTAAGAAAGTTGCTGTTATGAAGATATTTGACAAGGAAATTTAATGTTTTTGTGCCACACTATTTACATGGAAATTTGTTCAAAATGACATGACAAAATGGAATTTGGTGTTTAGAAAATCAAGAAACCATGTATCTACCGTTAAAGTCCTGTTGATTTTTCGCATGAAATAAGAATGAATAAACTGTGTATGAGATTCTGAGCTGGTTGACATATTCATTTACAACCTTGGAAGTACCTGTCTGTGGTTCTTTAAAAAGCCTGTGTTATTTTCCCTTCTCTGACAAATCATCAGTGTAAAGTTACATTAGAATACTTTATTAGTCCTACCTTTATCTCATAATTACTTATGCATCATAAAACATTGTCATTTTTAAAGTAAAAGGAATGTAAGAACCATCTCTGTCATTTTGTATTTGAGGAGTTCGATTTGTTGATCCATCTGTACAAAACATTCCATACTTTCAATATGATTTACTTATCAGCATTTAAATATTGCACATTTTTTTTCTGGAGGTTCATGACTCAAAATTCTCTAGCGGTATCAATCATAGATGTAACTAATGTATCTCTTAAATGAGGTAGTGTTTGTTTGTAGAAGACTTTGCAAAGCCGCAAATACTTTGTCTGGGAGTATTTTTGTTTCAAAGAAGACAAGCTATAGCATAGTATAATGTACCTTTGTTTTTTGTAAGTTTAAACCCTGGCATAAATGATCGTAATCTTAGCCAGAGGGTGGCTCTTAAATAAAAGAGGAGAATGACAAGTAAAAAAACAATGTGGTTGTGATATGGTTTGTTTACTCATTGTATAGGCCTAAAAGGTGATAAAGAATTTTATCTTACAGGCTTGGGGAAAAGAATGAGCTTGTTTGTTTTTTCAGAGAAGTGTGTTCAGTGTGAAAGTAATTCATGCATGTAAGCTATCACATCAAAATCGCTATCAGCATTTTGCTAATGAAGTTAAAAAGAGTTTGTGCTACCTACATGCCATGGGACATGCTACACATTAAAATTTCTGTTGATATAGGCATCAAAAGGGAATATGAGTGTGCATAGCAATAAAGCAGGAAGAATGTTTTCAGGGATGATTCTGTAGCAGAAAACAGAGTAGGGGATGGTGGGCTAGTTTTTGAAGAGGAGGGGCTTAGGAGGAAGGCCAGCTATGATTAATGGCAAGGAGCATTTAATTAAAAGTTTATTTCCACATGTGATTGTTTAGCAACTAATTGTTACATGATCACAGCCCTAGTATACATACTGGTAAGATAAATTTATCTTGGACCAATACCAGGGCCTCATTTGTAGCTTTTTAGGAGTCATCTCTCTTTAACAGGGTGTTTATATCAAATTCTCAAGAAGGAATAATTATCAAGGAATGAAAGAAGTGACTTACAATCAATGAATGAGTTTTACAGATCATTAGCAACAATGGGATTTTGTAACAAAATTTTTTGCAAAATTGGTGGATGCAGTCCTCATGATCAAATTTAACACAGTGTCAACTGTGTTTTTTCTCTTTTGTAAAGCAAGCCAGGAAAACAAATAAAAAAAAAAACTTAGGGTTAAATTTAGTTCTGTGCCTTACTGCTGTAGGACATTCACATTTATCATTTTGATACAGTATGTCATGATTCATTGTGTCAGTCAGTTCTGTGTTGTAAAGGTCATTAAATATTCAGGTGTCAGCATAATTGTTATCATTGACCATTTTGTGATGTAAACCGGTGCATGGGTTAGTAGTGCTTCAAAATTCCATTACAGTAATTGGGATATGCTCACTACCCATTACATATGCGTCGAAGCAAATTGCAAATGGTATTTCTTGTCCCATTAATTGGAAACAAAATACAGCTACAGTAAATTTTTTCCTATTCACGATGCTTTTTTGTTTCTTTCAGGAATGGGTTCTCCTAGCAATGCAAGGTAATGTATGTATTTTTAACATCACATTTTAGTACAGTTGGAACAGTTGCTTACAGTATCTCCCATCATGCCTTAGTATAACCATCTTGTGAACTACGAAAGGCCCACTTTTTTCATTAGTCATGGCTTTGCATAAATGCTTTGCATTCATGAATCTTGGCCTCAGTATATAGTATTTTTTCTTCTCAATTTATCATGTCTCCCTTAGAGTTCCTCCAAGTTTATTACAATGAACTATCCTTTACCTTCCATTATAAAAGAAACGGCCAACATCAGTAAATTTTATCATTTAATTCTACTACAAGATACCTTCACATAATTCTGTATGAGAGAACAAATTTCATCAACATTATAAATGATACTTTATTGTTATCTGTTGTCATAGAAACTTGGAACATTTTTTATTGATGTTGTTGATTCAATGTAAAACAGTCATTCTTTTAAGAGACTTAATTTATCTGTGCAAATGATTCATCAACCTAAGCTTCACATAATTTTTCCTAGTGGGAAGACATTGAAATTCATTCTTTTTCTAACCTGGTTATGGTAGCAACAGTACCTTGGGCGATCTTGATGTATTCATGTATGCAACTCTCTGGGATGCTGTTCCTTTTATTTTCATAAGAAGAGACTTTATTATAATCTTACTAACCATTAACTGCCGGGACTTGTAGCCAACCTGTCTCACTCCGTCTTTCCTTTCAAAATATAAAGGTGATATAAGCTTCCTGTTTAACTTTAAGAACAGGATTGTGTATTCCCTCGATGTCTGCATCTCATTGTCATTCCATTTCATTCGCTGAATCAAACATTTCACTGACGAATACATGCATTGAGCTTTACATTAACTTTCAAGCTCAGCTGCCAATATGTTGTTTAAGATAAACCTCTAAAGTTTACCTGCCTTTTTCACATGCCTGAGGAGTAGAGGGATTTTCTAGTTGGTTCCATGGAATCATGCTTGTGACGAAAATTGTTTGAAGTTAAACTTTTCTAGTTTTACCACCCTTATCCTTCAATAGGGCCATAAATCGGCTACACATTTACAGTTCTTAATAGCATGACTCAAATTTGACTTGTCTTCTGTGAATAAGGTGTGCAGTCTACAGTCCAAATAGTAAGAAATTTCAGGCATTCTCATATACATTGATCAGGGGGCTGTTCCACAAAGAGTTACGCACAATCTTAAGTTTGATTCACCATACTTAAGCCAACAGTAAATCATACTTAAGATCGTGCATAACTCTTTGTGGAACGGGCCTCTGATTTATTTATTTTAAATTTGAGGTAAGACTCTCAACTTTCCTATTTGGTACTGTAATTTGCAAAACTTCGTTGTCATACAAATTACAATTGTTAAATGTCGAGTCCTTATGGATTGACCCTGAAAATAATTTGAAGTCGTATTATACCAATTTTTTTTATGAAATGCTATAAGCCATCTCTTTTTGATTCCTTGCCGAAGGCAGGCAAGGAATCTTTGCGATGGTGATGTCGTGTGTGTGTATGTGTGTGTGTGTGTGTATGTGACGCCCGCTTGTAAACAGGATATCTCAAGAAGGGTAACTCCAAGGGATCTCAAGCTTGGCATGTAGATTACCCACATTGAGTAGAAGATCCCTATTGTTTTTGGTGGAGGTCAAAGGTCATTTGGGGTCACCAGGGGTCAAATGGTAAATACCTTGGAAATTGCTTGTAAACACGATATCTCCAGAAGGAAAAATGTGAGCAATCTCATACTTACCATGCGGATTGTCCATATTGAGTAGATGATCCCTATTGTTTTTGGTGCAGGTCAAAGGTCATTTGGGGTCACCAGAGGTAAAAAGTCAAAACCTTGTAAACACTGTATCTCAAGAAGGGTAACTGTGAGGACTCTTATACATAGCATGTGGATTGTCCATGTTAAGTAGATGATCCCTATTGTTTTTGGTGGAGGTCAAAGGTCATCTGGGGTCACCAGAGGTCAAAATATCAAAACTTTGTAAACAGTATATCTCAAGAAGGGTAACTGTGAGGGATCTCATACTTAGCATGTGGATTGTCCATATTGAGTAGATGATCCCTATTGTTTTTTACTGGAGGTCAAAGGTCATTTAGGGTCATCCGTGGTTAAACCTTGCACATACTTTATTCAAAAAAGGGTAACTGTTAAGGTTAATATTCATTAGTGCATAGGGTTAAGAGTTTTGAATGGCATGGGTAATGTAAGATGCATAGGTAAGCTTTTGGAATCCACTTCATTATGTAAATGATCAAGTTGGGTAATTTCAAAATATGTACTGAAGCAATCTCACTGTATTAAGAATGTCTAAAGTGCATAAAAGTGCATTCAGTACAGTATTTATGTTGATTTTGGTTTGAAGTTTTGCCCTATAACATGTAGTGCCAGTATTAATGTGCATAAGAGTAAGTGGGTAGAACAAAATCCATGCCCACAAAGCAGAGGAATTGTTCAGTGGGGAACTTCATAAGTGTTAACTTTGAACAGATCAAGTGTTCTGTATGATGCCCAAAATTTCTTTTAGAGCATACAAACATTGTTTCTTCCATAACCCTAAAGAAAAAATGCAGATAACTTTAAATTTAGTATCAAAGATTGTTAAAAGTTACAGACAAACCTTGTGCCACTGTCCTCATAAGGACATGTACAGTAAGTGGGAACTAGATAATTGAATACACCACGGGTAATTAGTTTTACAAAAAGAACTAAATAACTGATCAGTTGGATCAAATACCCTTGAGCATGCTTGAACTGAGATTGTCTAATTGAATGAATCAAATTGTAACTGACCCAACAGTCTGTGAAAATTGCTGGTCACTGTTATCTTACCTAATTTATCACATTTGACTGCCACAGTGTCCTGAGGGGTTTTCTCATTGAATCATACAGCTCAATGGATTTAACCATTTCCTACCTGTCTGGAGATAGTGTCTGATGCTTATTTAGCCCTCTCAGTAAGGCTTGTTTTTCAGAAAGTACTGTAGTTCATGTAATCAAAACAAACATAGTAGTATTTACTGTGTATCAAAAAAAGGACACTTGACTTGTACATTGTTATGTGGTGTTCCTACAAGCAGACAATTTAAGGCAAATTACAAATCTTGTTAATTTCTGGATTAATAGGGTTCCCATTTTTTGTTAACTTTCAAGGACATCACAGCCTTTGGGAAGCTCATTACACCAAAAAACAAATACAAAAGGACCACCACTAATAGCCAAGGTTACACCTTTCTGTTGAGATGTCTCTACTGTACTGTATGTTCCAATTCATGGATGACTGTTAGGATTAGGGCTTGTTCTAACACTAAGCTCAGTGCAGTCAACTTTTTGGATCATAGAGACATCATTATATAGAGAGCCATCCTCAGTACCCAAAATTTTGATTTAAAAGAGTTTGTTTCAAAAATATCTCTTTATCAAGTTAATAGACAACATAGTTTACCAGCATCATAACTGTATGGGGGATTTCTCTTGTTTGTAGAGGTCAAAGGTTGGGGTCACAAAAGGGCAAAACCTTGTAGACATGACATTTTTATGTGGTTATTGAACTGTGGAGGGATCTCATACTCAGTTTGTGAATTGCTCATATTTAGCATGTTGATGGTCTTTTTAGGTAGTTGCTCCTTATTGTTTTAAGTGAGGGGGAAAGGTCATTTTGGGTCACATGATCTCAAAAGGTTTTGACCTTACTAGTATACCTCAGTATTTGTGAGGGATCTCATGCTTGTCATATGGGCATCCATGTTCATTATTACAATATATCATATGGCAAGGAATCACTAAGCCTTTTGGCTTTCTAGTTTACATGTGTACATCTGCTTCTGATTATTTAGTAATTTTTACTTTTATTTCAGTGAGTCAAGCATGCTTCGAAGAGGTAAGTAACGTTCTTCTACAAAATGAATCCTGTCCCTACCTTTGATAAAGGACAGTAATAACATACTGTACAATATCATGTTCATAGACCTTAGGTTTACTCTCAAACAAATGTTGTTAATGTTGCATCTTGACCTTCAAAAGATGTTTATCAAGCATGTCGCAAATTTGCAAATTTCCATCTACAGATAAATTTTTATTGTGTCCTAAGAAAGTCCTTTTTAAGGTGCCATTGTTTCAGAAACTGTTGTACAGTATTTTCTCTTTACTTTCATAATTGAATGATATACCATCAAACAGATTTGTTGTCTTAAGCAAGTGATGCCTGTTGAGCATGTTTATCCTGTGTAAAGTTTGTTCAAACAGTTTACCAGTGTTTACTCAAAGAGCAGTGATTCATGACTTTGTCTCTTGACAAGTGTCTAATGAATCGTGTGGTTAAGTGCGTAAGAGGAGTCATGAACGACTTCCTGTAGTAAGGGTTGAGTGACAACAAGATGATGTGAAATCATTGTAGTAATCTGTCATCTTAAAGGGACAAATAGATTCTAGCTGTTAATGAAAACCTTTTTTTCCTGCACAAAGGGTTTTTTTTTTGTCCATCTGTATAGATTTTTTGCCAGAATATCGAATCGTTGAAAAGATCTTTCAGATTTGATGAAACCTTAATTTTGCATTAATTACTGTTGAATGAAAATTTCTGAATATTTGTCGGGTAACAAAATTCCACACAGATGCATGACTAAACAGCCTCCAGTACACTGTATTAAATGAATCATGACATTAGACCATAAGCAGGGATCACTTTTTGTTAGTCTTAAGTCAATGTGGAAAGGAAGTACAGAACTAAGTTGTAAAACAAAAATTTGTAAAAACAAACTGTAATCAGCTGAAACAGCTATCGTCTCTGTGTGAGAAGTACGTTCATAAAGAGGAAACTTTCCCAGATGAGTTTCGGGTAGATGGCTTCAGTTGGGATAGATACCAGAGTTTTTTTGTCTTGAGGGTAACAGATACAGGCAATTTTAAAGTTCATTGTAATGAAAAAAAGAAAATTGACCCATATTGGTAGTCACAAAATTGTTTTGAAGAAAGTTTGAAATTTTTTAATGTTCAAAAAAAAGGACAAGCTAATTTTCAAGCTGATTTGACAAAAGGGGATGCATTTAATCTTTAAAATCTCTCTCTCTTTGAAAAACAATGTTTGAAATTCAAAGTAATATTTTGTAATTCTTCTTGTTTTACATTTATACTGAATATATGTTTATTAAAAAAACATTTTACTCTTTGACAGACCAACCCAGTCGCAATAGCATTCTGGAGGATGCGCCTTCCCCACCTATGATTGGGGGTCAAAGGCAGTCTCCTAGTGAGAAGGAAAGACCCCCATCACGACCAGTCAGGGTATCAAGAAGTGGGAGACCACCATCTTTTCATGAAGATTTCTTTCCTCCTGAGGATATGATGCCACCTCCTGATGCAATGCCATTCAGGGGACCACCTGGTGGTTTTCATCCAGGAATGGACCCATATGGACCACCTCCACCAATAGATGGGTACATGCCACCAGAAATGGATTTTGATGGACCACCAGGTCCACCACCTCCTGATATGGGCTATGGCCCACCAGGTCCATATGACTTTGGTCCAAGAGGCCCACCACCACCATCTATGGGAGGTGATCCCAGGTTTCCACCTCCATTTATGGGCCCTCATCCCGATGACTTCCCACCAGATGGACCATATGGTGCAATGGATCCAGGCATGGGACCACCACCACCATTTAGAGGTCCACCACCAGACTGGAATGACAGAGTACCACATCCAAGCATGGGAGGTCCCCCACCACCAGGAGGTGACCCAAGTAAGACATTTTTTTTAGTTTTTTGCCTGTCTGGATATCACCGTAATGAAATTAATGCAATAATTTAGAACCTTATAAAAATCATAAGCTTGCCTGTTTCTCATTGAATATGGTTTTGTGTCATTATTATCTTATAACTTCTAGACAAGAGTAAATATGTTAGTATATTTATTGTTTCTGTACTACTGAATATCCATCATATTAATTATCCCTTTCTGTGTCTACATTTACAGGAACAAGTAGACCAGTTAGTAGAGGGGGCCCTGTACCAAGCCATATACCACCTGATCAAGCTTTACGTAGTTCAACTCCAGTTGAATCTGGAGAACCACAGGTAAAGTGCACTCATAATATCTTCCTTCTGATCCCTTCCTTCTAATCTTGCAGTGAAGTTTTAGGGATCACATGATATTCAAATTATTGGTATGAAGCATGTGTAATTATCATGTTATGTGAGTAATCACATATGTAGTTTCCATCCTCTACCCCTTCGCCCTCCCATTACTCAAGTGGAAAACAAGCATCATCCTTTCCTGGAGAGTACATTGGGACGTGACTCCTTGTCCCCCTCATGTGCAGTTGTCTTTACAAAGGAAAACTGCATAAAGGTTTCAGGTGACATTGAGGAGGTGTGGTCTGAAACCCCTTCCCCCAAGAAAAAACACTCTGATTGCCTGCAGGATTAATATCTTCTCATCATTTTTTATTCCCGTCATATTTTATAAGTTTAGATAAGTGTCATGTTCTGCAATCCATGTTTACATACCTCAGTTTGATGTGCTTTTACCGAGATCCAACCTTTCTTTGTGATAAGAAGTCATTGACATCTTCAGCTGTTGTGTTCTTTAAGAGGACATTAAATGTACATGATCACAGCTGGGAGTCTATTGATACCCATGCTGTCTGCTTTAATACCACAGTGAAATCCATCCTTAAGACATAAGACTTGAGGCAGGAATTGAAAAAGATGGCTTGAAATGTTTCAAGAATAAACTAAACATCACAAAACATGGACCGATATCTGTCATTTATGCTTCTCGTTTAACTCTTTGTTGTTACATTGAAGCTTTATCATTTTGTGTTATCTTTACTCTTTGCCATTTTGGACATTATTCATTGCAGAACCAGGGAATGCAAAATCAAATTAGAAGGACGTCATACGTGCAACCTTAACGACAACTTTATGGTATGTGTAATCTTTAGTGCAATCTGCTTCTGTAATAAGATGACAAGGCCTTATCATGATCTTCAAACAGTTTTAGCCTAGCTTGTCTTAAAACATTCCCCCCAAAAATGTCATTCTTCCTGGATTTAAACAAGATACAAAAAATCATTTGGAAAAATTGAAGTTGTTGTGCAAGGAGTTGTGGGTTGTTAGGAGGGTGATCAAACCACAATACCCGTACTTGAAATGTTATTCAGGATGAATTGAAAGTGAATTATTAAGGCCAAGTAGATGTGATTCATGTTAAGATACAAAATCCTGACTGTGAACGCAACTTATATGCCATGCTGATTTTAAAAGGATGGTTTGAATAACTGATTTAAAAATAATGCAGCTTATTACCATTTGTTGTATATACTGCACTGCATTCTTTGTTCTCAGCTATGTACAATGTGCACATGCTCAGTTGAGATGGAGAAAAGCTTCATTGACGGTCGAGATTGAAAAAAGTTAAGTGAAGTTTAGACTCAAGGAAGCATAAAACATGTAATCTTTGCAGCAGGTCTGGACGTGTAACTTTGTTTACAATACATGTATTCTTGCACCTTCAAACTGTATCACATTTGGTCAGAATAATTTAATGTATTTCCCTTTTGTCAGACACAAAGTATCACTTCAACATGAAAACATTCCTAATTTTTTTTTATTCTCTTTTCTTGCAGATAGAATTAATAATGTGCAAGCAAGTGTCTAGTGAACTTTTCAACCAACCATTGAACTCAACATTAATTTGATTGAAAGCTTTGAACAGAAGTATTTGACAGACAAAATATGAAATTAAAAAATTTTATGGAAACAGTGAGATACTGAAATTATAAAATTTAAATACCAGAGATATTAAAGTTTGATTTGTCTCTTACTAGCACTTGTCTGTTTGCTGAAATTATAAATTTTGAGAAACTTGAAAGCACCTTGTGGAATGGAGGCAGGACTGGAAAACTCCTCAAAATGTCAAATTTATTTTCCTAGTAGATGTCTGGCAGGTTCATGAGAGAGTATTTCCTTATCAACTTGGGAGCAACTGTGAAGCTCTATCTTGGATCTGCTTTGCCGAACTATTCTATCTGCAGGCTCTAACGGTACTATTATGTGGTACAGTACTGTGTAGTAGCCTGGAGGTATGGAGTGCAACTCCTGACCATGTGATGCTGAAGACCAAAAAAAAGGAACCTTCTGCCATTGTGCTTAATATTAAGCACAAGCAATGTTGTAATGTTGTAGGAAAACAAGCCAGCAGGTCACAAATACAAAAAAAAAAAAAATACAAAAATAAAAAAAAGGTGCTGTGGTTGACTTGACTTAAACCACAGTCAGAGAACTGATGGTTCTTCATTACTGTGTTCGGCCAGTGTGGGTATAGTCCTGAATGGATGTAGGTCCATTTGAGATGGTCAAAAAGACTTAACTTAAGATAGCACCAAAAGATAACATTGCAGTAAAGAGTGTTGTAAGATTTTGTTCAAAGCTGTTATCAGAGGCCGCGGAGCCTATTTTGAAGTGCCGAGGCTAATCATTGAAGCGACCCAATATGTCCAATAAAATAAATGCAGTTTAAGGCGGCCCAAAATGCCCATAGCAAAAAGAGTGCAGGGTCACTACATTTTGAAGTATGATTATTTATTTTTTTTTGTTTATTTGTTTCTTTAATTTTGCATTCTGTGTAATTCAATTAGAATATCCAACATTAAATACATATAAGCAATGTGAATGTTCATTTGGGAATGAGTGGGAATGAGTGGGAACTTGAAGTTTGTAAAACCATGTTGTTAGGGAGACTGGAATGTGATAGTACTTTAACCCTTAACCTTTTGGACCCATACGGAGAGCGCGGCTGTCACCCATCTTTACTGTTTCACGCCGAGCTCAAAACTGGGAGTAGCTACCCAAAAATTTGGCCACAACAACGAGAGGGACAATAGTTTAAGGTTACAGGGTCAATAGCCTACGGAAGCTGATGCAGGCATGCTACGTCCGCTTTTCCGCCCACTCCCAAGGCGTGCAAATATGCCCCGATTGGAGCACAATGGTAAAGAGTTAAATAGAACTAGTTGTTACTGAAAGCAGATCGTTGGGTCCAGAGTTGTTATGAGTCACTTAATTTTGCAGTGGCTTTGAGTCATTTACAGGTTTTAATGACTAGAGTTGACTCGATTCGAGTCGAGTCAATGACTTGATTCTTTGTATTATTATTTTTTGTGAGGAAAATTATGATACAATTCCTCAAGTCCCCTATCTGCTGGAAGTTTTGGACTTGAGTTGGGACTTGTTATGACTCTACAAGGATCACTGGGGTTCTGGGAGACAGACAGATCTCAGCTCTTTTACAAATATGAGAAAAACTTATAGCAAGTTAAAGCATAATTTAGTTTTTAGGTTAGCTTAATTTAATTTCTTGTTTCCTCAGCATATAATAGTTTAGGCAGATGGTATTGATAGAACTTTTACCTTCCTTTAAAGTGTATTCATACTTTATACTTTACCAATACAGTTAGGTAGCATTGATCTAGGCACATCTTTTTCCTGACTTGCTACTTTTACAGAGTCATGAAGCTTCCATTGGTTAATTTTTATGAATGGAGAAGAGCTAGCAAGGCTTAATTGATTACAACTGTGCATGTCTGTGTGACTTTTCCTTCAACAGTGTAAATCTAATGTGCAAATGTGGATTTTTTTTTCAATTTAGAAAGTCAAATCAGATAGGGAAGTTGCTGCAATGATTGATATCCATTCAATTATGTTTATCATCAACTCATAACCACTTTAATCTATCAGTTAAGATTTTTAGTTGGAAGTGGTTAACACTTGCCAACTTAAAAGATTTCTCAAATGAAATTGACACAACTTTGGAATCACTTTGCCAGTTGATTAAGATAAGACTAGAGAAATGAACTTAGGGTTTATAAATGTGTCTATCACTTAAAGGAACATTGTGACAGTAAGAAATTATGCAAACCATAATCATAAATGAATGAAATTTGCAGTAAAACTTTCCAACTTGTGGTTTGGTTGTTTTAGTTATCATTCTTAATAGTTTGCTGTAACTAAAAGAAAAATTACATGGCAGACATGGTTTTTTGGAAAAAAAATAGCACCGCAAGTTGGGCATCCATTTGAATTACTTTGCACTATCATACTTTACTAGCATTTGGAACAAAGTAATTGAATCCAAGTACTAATTAACTCAAGAGTCCTCCAAGTATACTGAGAGGTACAGAGAACTGGATTAGCAAAGGATTCAATTCTTTGAAATAGCTAGCATGTCTGTCATTATTTTTGTTTTAACAATTTTGGCATCAAAGACTTTAAAAGTCTTCATTACTTATATCGTATATTTTTGGATAAATTAAATGTGATAATATTAGTTTTATTTTGAAGGTGTTTTATTTAAATCTTAGGAGTCTACAATACCCAGAGAGAGGGCCACTTTTGGCACCTTTCTGTAACTTCTTGTCACATGTGTGACAAGTAGGTAGTCCATTCATCCCAATTTATTGTCAAACCTGCAACAAGGAGTTTGTACTTGTCTGAGAGGATGCCATTTTTGAAATAATCCTTGACTACTTGTTGCATGTGTGACAAGGAGTTGGCCCTTTTCCCATGTAATAGAGTATGAGGACATTGTATTGGGCTAAATTTTTGTCAAAATAGGCAAAACTTTCTGCAAAATGAGCTGTCCAGGTAAAAGTAGAAGATTCATTTTGAAAGTAGAACTTGTTTTTAGTTTGAGGAGCAGTGTGTTAGTTTTCTGTTTAAACCAATTTCCACTATTGGTTTCTTGTGGTAATTGCCTTGTAGTAACTGAATGACAAGCATTTTCACTGACGGTTTATTCAGTTGTTTGAAACCGAAGGTGAAACATTAAAATATTTTTCTTTATTTGAAGTTCCATGTCTTGAAGAAAGATATCATGTGTTCATTTTATCATCTTTAAGTTTTCCTGTTATTACATAATGATCTGTAATATTTATTACATATTACATACATAATTGACTTTTACCTCTCTGGAGTGAACAGGTTTCATGGTATACAACTCATGATATGAAAAGCTCTTTTAAGTGGTAAAGTAACTTCATACAATTCATGGATTTTGTGAAAATCATAATCTTTGTGCAGTCAAGAAATGATGCTTTATTTTTAATTTGGAAACCATTTTGTTCTCGGAACTTGTCAAGGCTGGAGTAGTGTTATGAACTATATGATATGATTGGTGCAGTCATCACAATGACTTCACAATATTTTTGTCTTCCAAGTTACTTCGTGTCTGTGTGTGTAGTTCACAGAAGTATACTTAAGAATTGGGGGGTTGTCAACTTCTCATTGTAGGAGGGGGTGGTCATAACCTTGATGTGACCTTTTTTCTAGCCAGAGCCACCAAGTGGAAGGAGTGAGTGATCTGGGGGCTCCCTGGATGTGAGGGTTTGGGAGGCAAATTTGGAAGACATATGGTCAGTGATATAACCATTGTATAACCATTACATAGTTGCTTCTACCAGTTGTGTTTCATCTCAGTGAGTCAGTTGTATTGCAAGTTATGAAATTAAAACATTTGATACTATTTCTCCTAGGATTATAGGTGACAGAGGGGGTGGGTGGGGAAGGGGTTTACAATTACTTACCTCCTCCTGCAGGAATCTTGGATATATCACCATCTCCCCCCCCCCCTCTATCTCCCCTTCTCATTTCTCATATGTTTACACCTGTATTAATTGACTTATTGATATCAACAGTAACAGTTTCAATTAAGGTACTCAACGCTTTGTGGAAAATTTTTTCATCCCCTCATTGAAAAGTTTGCCAGTTCTGATGTGTTGCTTATTTGCTGGAGTGACTTATTACATAATTTCAAACTGTGTCATTTTAAGGGAAAACATTTGTGCAATACAAAGTCTGTTTGACTGTTGTCTGTGACATCAGCAATTATTATTCAACTTTTTCATGAACAGTTCATTACAATTTGTTTTATGTGTTTTCTTCATAAATTTGGAATCATTTAAACAGTTGCTAAATTTAGTTCGTATATTAGTAAGATCCTTTGGTAATTAAAGTCTCATTTTTTTTTCTTTTTTCGTATTTTATACCACACAAAGTGAAATGTGTCAATCCCTGCCTAGATTTGTATCACAAAATAACATGCTCACAGGCTTAAGAAGAATTACGGTGCCTGGATATATAGCCCTCAAATTTATGACAGGGTAGACAGAGGAGAAGGACGACAACTGAAACAACCTACAATCTTTTACAAAATTGTTTGAATACCTCGCACAGGTATTTCATATATACATGAAGGAAGAAACCCTGCTTCCCTGGTTCCATCCTCCATCCTCAGACCTCATGGTCAAGTGGTTAGACTAGCAGCTGGGAGGTCGGGAGTTGGAGTCCTGGCCGGGTCATACCGAAGACTTAAAAAACGGAACCTACTGTCATCGTGCTTGGTGCTCAGCATAAACAATAGTGAAAACAAGCCACTGAGCCACAACTAGGAAAAAGGCCTTGGCTGGATTGACTCGAACCAATTGGTTGGAAAGTGGGCCGTAAAACTCTGTCAAACCTAACCCATCCTCAGTCCTCAATTGAAGCCCCCTCCCCATCCCCACCACCAAATGTAGTGTTGGTTCTGCTCCTTTCTTTGCTTGGTGCATCTACCCGCTCATTATAATCAATGAAGTGGGGAAACAAGCTAGTGAGCCACATCTGGAGAAAAGGCCGTGACCCTCTTGACTTGAACCAATTGGTTGGAAACTGGGCCGTAAAACTCCCATCTAACTAACCTTTCCCCAACATTGGATTCATCCCGACATTGTCTTATTATTCCTAACATTGTGCACTGAGAGATAGTGAAGTTGTTCCAATGAGTTTTGTCCAAAATTGTAGCTTCCGAAGTTACGTGGTTTAAATTCAATGATTTACTCTGCCATACAGACAGAATTCTTTGTGTGTGTGTGTGTGTGTGTTGTAAAGTCACTATTAATTATGATTACTTTTCGTCGTGGTCCAATTTTCTGATAAAGCTGATAAAGCTGTCAACTTTTGCTAAAGTTTCAAGGAAAAATTTAAAAAATACGAATAGTGTACCTGGCAGATGTCGCATTCTAAAAATTGTCACTCAGTATTTTGTTGCTTCGGTCGGCTACGTCATGTTTTACTTGCCTTCTTGTTTCCTACTTTTCTGATAGGAAAATTCTTTGACAAATTACATATGTTATTTTCAAAACTTTTGAATAGTCGTTTTTTTTTATTTTGTACTTTTCATATCCTAGCTTGTTTTGCTTTTGGGAAATTTGTACGGTTTGAAATTCATTACTACTCTGACCCCTTCCAGGCTTCCTGGAACCCTTTAGCGGCCCTGGTTGTAATTGTAACACAGGAGACATGTTTCTTCATTTAGAGAAAATGTAACAAATAAAATTGAAAATTATTTCTCCATCCATTTAAATATCCTGGAAAGTACATATATGGTTGGAGGCGAAAGGGTCTTGGTTTGGTAATTGATACAGTCCAACGTGAAAGTAATCCTCCAGCTAATCTCTCCCAGAGCTTACCAGCTTTAATCCGTAGAGGATACTTTGATTTATCGAGAGGGATCTGGTAAGGGAATTTGGGGGTCGAATTCTAAGTTAAGTAGATTCTTACCACACTGCTACTTTGTAATTTGTGGTCATTCCCCTTTCTTTTTTCCAAAAAATCACCGTTTAATATATAGGTAACTGATTAATGCTATTTCGCTGTAATGCGGTGACATCCGTCGGGATTACCATAGTCCTTACTAATGGGAGGACTTTTTGAGGCTGTTTGAAAAAAAACGAATTATAAATATCGCCATGCTTGTTTCAACTGTGACTCAAAGAGATGACGGGACTAAGGCAATTTCTCTGGGGCTCGTGTCGGGTTTTAAATGATCACAATGTCGGATTTGTCTCATCTACGTCATGCATCTTCCTGTGATACCACGGGCATTATGAAAGGATCTAACGACTTACCGCCAACCCGACAGTTCCTACACATGATTCGGAAAATGATTTCTCAAAACTGAGAACACTGTCAAAATGGTTCGAGGGAATGTTGAAGCCATCATGTATAGGCTTGCGGTTAGTACAGTTCAATGAACTGAGCGAAGAAGTGTTACATGCGATTACTAATTTAACGAAGATCAATACTAAAAAAAGAAAAGCATTTCAAACAAGCGATAAAACGAATATACTTAGGATTAAGGTAGGAAAACAAATCCTTGTTTTAAGAAGGCCAACACTTCAAGGGTGGCGGGGGGGGGTGCCCCCCCCCCATCGGGGAAGGCCGATTGGTTTTGTCGGGGAGGCCTAAAAATATAAAAAAGTAAGATAAAACCTACAAGGGCTGAAATTACTGGGCGTGTGGTCTTGACCTTATTTCTGCATTGTAATGCTATTTTAAAGTATATCGGAATCGATTTTCAATCACTTCATGTCGGCTTTGTTATACCTCATTCCATGTACCTTGTCCCAACCTTCCCCCGTCGGGGAAGGACGGCCATTTTTCCGGGGGGCTAAAAATGAAAAACGTAATGGATTGAACTTACCGAATGAATGATCATGAACTGTTTTTTTTTCCTTCATGAACTATTTTTTTTCTTTTGTAACGCTATTTTAATGCATATCTGAATCGGTTTTAATCACTTATTACTTGCTCTTCTAACCCTCTTCCCAACTTCAATCCGTGTGCACAAGGTCATGCACTCGTCGGGGAAGGCTGCCCTCACCCCTGTTGTGGAGAAAATCCAATTTCGTCGGGGAGCCTTCATCTACATGCCCACGATAAAAGATGTGGGCCTGATAACTTTAGTCACCCGGACGATCTTCCTGATTTTGCTTACTAGAAAAACAACTCTTTAAGGAAACTCACCATTTCGAGTTTTCCTGACAAAAACGGAAGAGTGTTTTGTTCATGTGCATGCAGTGCCCAATGGTATGCCATCTGGCATGACTCGACAGCCGAGTTCTGACAATGGTAATGAAAATCGGCCAGACCGTTTTAAGCGACAAATAATGATAAACAGTAGTACGAGCATATCTCTCCATAAGCCTAACTGAAAATTCAGGCCACCTGAATTTTCAGTAAGGCTTATTTTTCGGTTAGGCTGAATTTTTGAGGCCACCTCGTAACATTACATATTTTCAAATATGTTGGAAGTTTATAGTCCGAAGTCCAGGCAGTCACGTAAAAATCCATCTTTTTAATGGACCTCGTAATTGAATACAACGAAGATTCTTAATAGAGTCAAGAACATTAGGACGTTTTCAATTCCGTGGCATAGTTTTCCCCCGTAAAAAGACAAGACCATTACATCTAATTGAAGTAGTACCTTTTATCTGGTAAATTTGTGATCATTAGCAAGTTGAGTTTTTATAATGAAGTGAAACTTTCATTTCAAAGAAAAGCTCAAAATAACCACTGCTTCAATTTTAGTTTCATGTCTGGGAGATGCCATTCCTGGCTGTCTGAGGGGTTAGATATTTTTTAACAATTTTCTGTACGCTTCACGCCAACTGATGGTAGCGCTCCGCTTAGATAGTGTTTTGGTCGAGGAGATTACTTAACAGAAATGCATGCTTGCAAATTGTTCTTCTTTTTGGGCAGTAAGCTATTATGAAGTAAAAAGTTTATTGCGAAAGAAAGATCAAAATCATGACTTCTTTGTTTGTAGTTACCAGCCCGGGAAACGCCTTTTTGCTGCTGTCTATGGGTTCTTTCGGACAGGGATACATTTTTCGCCCCCCCCCCCGAAAAAATCTGCACCCTCCCAAACTGAAACGGTCTCCTATTTCAATATACAAAATACAAAACTTCAAATATATGGGAAGCCAAACTTTTTTCCGCGGGAAAATTTTTCCAATGTGGTCCGAGTGCCTTAACCTGCATGATGATATTCAGTAACCCCAACAAAACTGCAGATCACCCCTTACTTGATTTTTCTTATAAGAAGGTCAGATTCTTCCATAATACCCCCGCATTAGTCATAAAATTATAGCTTTTCCCCAATATAAGCTTCAGATTGTTAAAAGTGGCCAAATTTTTCAATTTCGATGGATACTCCCTGTAACAAATAACAAAGCCAACTTTGTTAATCACGCCGACATTCTACCTAATTTTGCTCTTGAAAGGCATACCAAAACACCAAATTTTCTTATATGAAATTCCAAAGTTCTCCAATATAATAAGCTCTTAATTTTCAAATCTTCGTACAAAGAGGGGAAAACCTTTTTGGCCAAGCTTCTAGTATCGTCTTGAATCCTTAATACGTAGGCCTAGAAATATTAAATGCATAACCCCAAAAATTTCAGCTGTCGCGTACATAACGTTTTAGATTTTGCCCATATGAAGAACAAATTCTTCAACAAACACCACAAATTTTAAATGGTCCTTACAAAAGCCAAATTTCTTTCAAAAATTTAAAAAAATTTTCTTCAAAATAAAGTCCAATTTTTATTTATTTTTTAAAAAGAAAGCCAGAAAAAAAAAATACGCGCGCCTCAAATTCTGCCAAGTCACGTCCCACCGTGACTAACTCATCGCCTCTGTCGGGGTCTTGAAATGCTGCCCCCTGTCGGGCAAATCCTGACGCCACCCTGCAACTCTTTTAATGTCATAATGTGATGTTTTCAATTCATGTAATGATCGAATTAGCTTTATTTACATTTTAAATGCTGCTACGAGGATACCCAGGAATGGCTAAAGAGCTGTTTGTTTGTTTCATTTTGGAAGCTCAACTTTGTGTTATTTCTGTTTGAACTTTAACTTATAAAAGCTCAGTAAATATTTCCTTCTACTTTAAACCCTTTTCGGTTGTATTGCTGAACATAAAATTACCACGAAGTACAGGGGCGGATCCAGACATTCCAAAAATGGGGGCTGACTTAAGAGAAAGAAGGGGAGTGAGGGAGTTGCACTGCTGATTTCCCGTTTGTTTTATTGTTGATCTGGCGAAAAGGGAGGGCTGAGGTCGTAAAAGCCCCCCACCCCCACCCCCACCCCCTTGGATCCGCGCATGAAGTATTATACTCCATGTAAAATTAAAACAAACTGAAAAGTAACTATCGCGTCGAAGTGAGTTAATCACTCTCCTTGTCTTTGAGATTTAGAAAACTGAAACTAGTGGAGAGATTTTCTTTACATTTAAAGGCAGTCATTCGTCACCCCAAACTACAGTTTCAGTATACATATATCAAAACTCTCAATTGGTACAGCTCTTTGATTGGCATCACATTCAAACAATGCATCATAGTTAAATTACACAGCATGGGCACTGAGAGTGTCTTGATTACACATTATGGACTTGTATGGCCACTGCGACAAGCCATGAAGCAATAAACTAGGATTGTGTCTGGATAAAGATGAGTTTAAATAAATGTGGGAGGGGCTAGAAGTAAGTAGGTTGGGAGAATTGGAACTGTTTGGGATGATGAAAATATGCCTTTAAGGCAGATCCAGGATTGTACAAACTATTACAAAAAGGGAAATGCAAACTTTGCGAAGGTAGGATTCTATCATGTGAGAGGGGAGCTGTCATTTGTTCCCTGCTAACACTCGTTAAGCCACGGTGAGGATGGGTGTGGGGAAATCCTTAAAATTATTCATATTTCAATGATATTTCACTACACGTGACCATCAAGATACATATTAAAAATCGTTTTGTACATTTCTTGTGTCATAAACTATTATGTGATGATGACCACTTTAATTTCCGAGTATATAGGCAATGTCCAGCAGGCTTATGGTCCATACACTGATAAATACCCAATGACAAAGAATGATTTGAAATGGAATTTACCCGGGATTTCTTGACATCTATTATTTCCGTTAACATGGTTTGTAAGTGGCAGCAAGTTTCTAAAAACCCAGTGATAAATTACAGACTTTGTCGGTTGTAACGCTCCCCTGTAAGTCATGGTGAAGGATAGAAACGAAAAAAAATAAAATAATTCATGCAGGCTGAATGAGATATTGAGCATCGGAACTAAAATAAGACTCAATCACATGTTCCTTTCTCCTTTTAATTTACACGGGCATCAACTTAGCTAGTCATCGGTATGTCCGAAATGTCTCAACCGGTGGAAGTTTTGTTTTGAAATATATCAGTCTGAAGTACCACATGGAGAGTTACATTGAATCAATGGTGCAACAGTATATGCTTGGACAGGCCAAATTGAAGGTAGATGAGAGGCCAACAAGTTCTGCTGAGAGTCAAACTGCCACTTTCAAACGACCATATTTGATAAGGCAAAATAATGACGCGAAATATTTCAATGTTAGGAACTTTGATGTTACAGTGCATGTATGATCTTATATGTTAAATCACATTGGTTGTTAATTTCATTGGTAAATAAAGGCCCTGGTACAACCTAGCCCCGCTGTCTACATTTTTCAATGAGTATTTCCTTGCGCAATTTTGAAATAAATGCATGTGGTCATATGGTACACTCAGCCTTTGGTCCAGAAGGGAATTGACCGACTTCCGACTCTCTTTCTTATTTGAGACGGTTCCAAAGTGGCAGTGTAAAGTGTATACAATTTTGAAAGCTGGATGCTAGGTAACAAAATTCAACGGTGTCTATCTTTCAGGACTCATGACCCAACCCTTTTCCATTCAGGCTTTCTGCATTTGAATTTCTGACCTTCCCATCAGATCTCTGCACATTTGACGCCCGTAGCTGCCTACTTTGCTCTTACGGAATTGGCTACAGCCCTTGTAAAATCTCGAACTCCCCTTCCTATAAACCAAGTTAAGCATTCGAAGTATTACTTCCATGTTTTTGTTAAATGTGAATCTCATAAAAAATAAAGAAAAAACAACAAAATTCTTATAGCATAGTCTGTCTCCTTCGTATATATACTGGTAATAGAGAAAACAAAATCGCGGCAAGAGATATTTAGGGCCTATAACTCTCTTTGGCGGCGTCTCTTTTGTGTCTCCTTTGCATATAATTCTGTTTGTTCCCAATGGACAAAACCTTTCCACAGCATGCTTGAGCCCAGCATATTCCGCCCCAAACAACCGACTCAGACAGGAAAGAGCGTCTCCTTTGCAAGTTTGGTCTAGCGGTAGAGCATCCGCCTCTCACGCGGAAGACCATGGTTCGATTCATAACCAAAGTAAAAATGGAACCTATTACGTTTGTGCGTGATGCTCCGCATAAGCAATGGAGTAGGGAAAACAAGTAAGTGATCCACAATTTAAGAAAAGGCCGTGGCCGGCTCGGCTGGAACCAATAAGTTGGGAACTGGGCTGTAGAACTCCATCTAACTGACTGACTAACTTATTTACTAACTAACTAACTAACCTTTGCAAGTCTATCGCTTTGTCCCACCCTCTTACTAAATTACTGAGTCACTCCGGAGTAGCGGGCAAGTTACAGACTAGCAAAGGTACTGAAGGGCATAACAGCTGTTATACAGCGAAATACATAAATGTTAGGTGGCGAGAAATATTTAGTGCATGAAGATGGCTATGGTAGTTGTAGACTTTTAGATGCCATTTTGTTTCAAGGAGACATTGCTCTTGTCCCTTGTCTACAGGTTCGCTTGTGAGCAAGTCCGGGTAACAGTTATTTGGGAAAGAAGGTAGACTGGAAGAATGGGCAACATAGAAAGAATTTAGACAATCGTCCCTATATTGGCGTACTGGGGTTGCAATCTCTCATTTTTTTTTGTCTTTTTTGTCTTTTTAAAGACATGGTTGACTCCAAAGGATACACATATTTTAGGCTACATTACATCCGGGTAATTCCCTATTTGACATTCGAAATTCCTGTCTGCCAAGTTTCTGTGATATTTAGACTAGACACATTAGGTTACTGCTCCGTCACAAACGGAATTTAATCAGTAAATTATTTGTATGCATCGACATCGCTTTGTAACAAATCAATCGGAATTGAAAACAGTTACTGATGACAAAGGTAAGCCCGGTACTTTTGTCTTTTAAAAAATAATGGGAAAAAGAACCCCTTCTTGCAGAATCACAAGCCTTCGCCTCCTCCGCTGTCTGTCAGTGTATACTATTGTAATACTTCCCAATATTTCCTCGAAAAATATAGTATTTTCTTCGTGAAAAATTGGCCTTCAGGAATGATGGCATATACCTTAATAGAGGGAGTTTATGTGACTATCAGATCTTAGCAAAGACTATATGAATCGTTTTTCGTTTAGTCGAACGACGAATTTAAGTTCTCAATTTTGTGGTGATCTCAATCATTCTCACTAAACTTTTTCTTAGATGGGAGTAAACAATTTCAAGTTAAAGCAACAATTAGAAATCTTACGACAGACTGATAAAGGAAGTTTGTTACTGACAGCAGACATGAGGGGCCACTCATTTCGTATACCCAGATGTGAACCTGTCTCTTTTTGCTCAGCCCCTCTTCAAGGCATCCCAAACAGGGATATGAATGAGCAAGGAGTGACCAAAGGCAAAGTCCCCCTCCACTTGCCCCCTCCAACTTAGGTCAATTGGAGTTTGGTAAACCGAAAATAAATAATATACCTCTCCAGCTGTCCAGAGACTTAATTTTTCCTGCAGAGATAAACCCTCAAGCTTACAGGGCTTCACACCCTTGCGCGCCTTGGGCTCGGTTTGAAGCTACGCCCGAAAATGCTTGCCCCCAAATCATCTTTGTCATTAGTTTGCTCACCCAAATTTTGAATTTCTGGCACCTCCATTGCTGAAAGTTCCAAGGTTAAAGAAGCCGCCCACGAAATGGTTGCGTCGTCCCTGTTCCCCACGTATTCCTTCCTGCGATATTAAACAACACCTTAACTTGCAACACTAACAACATCCTCACAAATTAATCCTTCTGTAATCATGTGCTTTACCTGGTATACGTCAGTGTTGAAGAAACAAATTCTTGTTCTGAGGTGTTAAACTGCACGGCCTGATCGCCGGTGGGAGTGGGCTAAGAACAGAAGGAGGGAACGGTAACCCCACCCGTTTAGAAGATGTTGAATGTTTAAGTACCCTCAGATGCAATCTAGTGCAACATTTAAATTTAGTACAATTAAAGTCGAGTTTTTTGTTCCATTGAAAAGTAATTTTTCAAAATTTCTATATGGGTCTTGGCACTCTCTGGTTACGCCGATGGTGTGTATTTCTTGTACGTTTGAAATTCATTTTACCTCTTACAAGGCACTCAAACATTCCGACAAGTAAAACCTTGTTCTCGGTATTTAATTTTGAGTAAGCGTCAACACTTCCAAATGTATTCATGTTTTGGTTGTCACTAACGTCACGTGCGACTCTGAAGCTAGTTTTGATTTCTTTTCATATCCTTGATTGTAATTCACACTTTTACGATATATTTACTTTATACGAAGTTGTCAATCTAGCGATGCGGAAACTATGTTTTTCAGTGCAACGGAAAGCTTAGACATTTATTACGCATTGCCAAGCACGACTTCGCATGATTTCGTCGTTTCGCCGAATTGGTTTCACCTAGCAGCCGTCAGCAGTCTATATGTGTGAAATATTACAGAAAAGCCCGTAATACGACGGAAGCCCCCGGTGTTTGGCCTTTTGGAGAGAACTTATTGTGAGAACCATGGTTCTAAAGTTGGGATCTTCCTACCCACGTATGTCACAGAAGATGGCGAAATGAAGCTGGCGTAACACGGCTTTCAGTATTTGACCTGAAAGTTCGTGCAATTGCCGAGAAAGATAGTCAAAGATCTCCTTTGACGGCGGTTGTCTAGAAGAAAGAATCAGCTATAACTTATTCACCCTACGCAAGACAATCATTTTACGGCCAAATTACGGAGAATACATCCGTGCTTGGCTGAATTATATGTAGGTTACCATCAATTGAACAATTCTAAACTTGAAAGCATTTTCTTACTTCTCTCTAAAAATAGTGAGAAAATCGGGAAATTGATGCAACCTAAGTTTTATCAGCTATAACTGATCCGTGCACAGTGGTTTGATATCGCCCATACATGCTTGCAGAATATAATGGGGGCATAACAAGGATAAGGCAATTGGAGGGAACGCCACATTGTTGCTGCATTAAGCTGCAACCGCTGCCATTTGTTTGAACACATGAACTAAACTTGTCATTGAATTTCTACAGCTTTATTATCTGTAGCATTTTCATCTTCAGTAGATATGGACCTCTTAAGCAGATGAGGTAACGTTAACTTATACTGCACTATATACGGAGCAGATTCACATAATCTGATCTCCATGACTATTGAAAGAGGCTTACCCAGATTTGGTGGAGACGAAGCGTAAAATAGAATGACTCGAAAAATGAGATTTGCATTCTACTGTAACTAATATTCTGTAAGGCTTTCTACTACAGGCCCCTTAGTAATCTCGAAACGTAGGCGAGCCGTACATAGTTGTATGTAACATCAAAAAAAAAACACGTGGGAGGAGTGAAAAATTCGCCCTGGAAACAAACATGAATTCTGAAATTACATTAACAAGAGCGAAAACTCTATGAAAAAAAAAACTGAAGAAAATGTCCTCGTTCTTCTTACAGTGTAAGCTTGAAAACAAGGGTACATCTGTGTTATTTTCATGAGTTCCTTGATCATCATTTGCTATTTTCAAGTCTGACTCAACCGACCGGAGGTGTGACTTTCCGGGACTGGTAGACCTTAAGCGATACACAGTAATACCTGATAACGAATATGTATATATGACACTTGGGTGGTCAGTAGATAACTGCACTGGTACAAGCCCATCCCCCACCCACGACAAAGTAGTGTCCCCCTTGCGGAAATTTTGGAATCTAATTTAATCATATAGTGAGTGAGAAATAGTGCTCAAAGGAAATCATGATGTAGATTCCTAGTGCACTCCCTGCCATAAAATCCTTGCTACGACACTGGTTCTAGCTTCGTGGACATTTTAAAAGCAATGTGAAAGGAATGCAATTCCTGCTCAGGGCATAATATGATAATGATGCTACTGAACAGAAAGGAACACTTAACCTCATGTACTTAAATGCCGCCTGTTTAGTGTCCCTTAGCCCAACATCTAAAAATCAGGTTAAGTTACATTGCAAGTGTGTCCCAGACATAACTCCTACACCAACAGACTGTCAAAGAACACCTACCGACAGACCGAAGAAACATTGTGGCGAAAGAGTTGTTCCATCTTCTTTGGGAAGGAGTCTTTGGTAATGCAAAGTTCCTGAGATCAAAATGATACCATCATTGTTAATAAAACTGTCTTTAGCGGCGTCAGAATGTCAAACCGGTGGGAGGGGGAAAACTAAGGGCAAAGAAAAATGTTGGGGGAAATAATTATAAATTTGGGGCGCATCGCGAGACCGAGTCTAAGACTCCCGTTCCTGGGGTGGGTCCAGGGCGAAACTCGGGGAATCTCTGAGGCTTTAGTATATCTCGGGATGAAAAATTAAGTCTCAGGAAAGGCATATTATGTATTTTTGGTGAACCCAACCCTTACCTGACCTACTCGGGGGGGGGGGGATAAGGGCGGGACAAATGCCTTCTCTGCCCCCTCCCAAAGCGCCGCTACTAAAATTGTAAACTAATGATAAGTTTGCAGATTCCCACCTTTTAATGATTGCAAATTATCTTTGTCTAGTTCTTGAAGCTGTTTTTAGTTCGGTCTATTGGTGAAGGTAGATTTTACTTTATTTGTTTACGTTTATTCAGTAATTTTTTGACGTTAATTTTAGGTGGCTTACGTGTTAATGTTGTTATACTCTGCAAGTTTTGTAAACTTATTCTGATGTTTAGCAAATCCAACCTTTTTCGCGCGCATCGATTGATTAATTTTTTGCGTTTGCTATTTTGTGGTGGACTTTGGTATTGCATCCCTATATAGTCAAACTCGAGGGTAGCACTGTCTTTGCCCCAGTTTGATATACACTACATAGTATACCAGAATATCAATTAGGAATGTCGGCATTGTAATAGAATCCTAACCTCACGGTCGACTGACATGGAAATCTAAATCAACATATATAAATGTGTGTCATATTGCAGAAAGCAAAGCAACGTGGTTTCCTCTTTAACCCTATACCGTTACAAAACACAAGGCAATGGACCTAAGCCTATCGATGGCAATTATTAGCCAAAGCTTGGTGAGATATCCACAATGGACTTGGTATTGCAAAATGGAGATGGCTTCTGAATAAATAAAAGGCCAGACAAGGAGTATATTCTGCAGTCTAAATCATAATATTTTACCTCAATGAATTACACTCTCTTTTTTAATAAGGTTAGGTTAGATGGAGTTTTACGGCCCAGTTTCCAACCAATTGGTTCAAGTCGAGCAATAAGACCTGCAATTATTGCCCTTGCCTTGAGTATGGTTCCTGGCCATTCTTTATCTCAACATGGCGGTATCAGTCTCATGGTCCCACAACGTGGATACGGGACTGCAGGACAGTGTATAAGAGTTGCCAAAGATATAGAAAAAAGTCACATTCCTTTAGATCAGTCATTTACAACTCTAATTGAGCTTTTCTAATTTGAAAGAAACGTTTAAATCATTAGTTGGGGGATGATATCGCCGTGAAAGACTGCACAAATTCGAGGCCTCAAGACAGCAGACACTAGCGAATATACTATAGTTGTAATGCCTCAAAATTAAAAAAAAATGAAGTTCACGTCCGACGCGACGAGTGTATCGATTTTTTACTTAACCAACGCTCTCAATGAAGTCGGTAAGCCCCTGCCACGTCTCTTATGATAGTATATTATATAGTTAGATTGATTGCAATACTGCATCTATCTATTACATACTTCTTCTATTTCAACTATTTTAGGTTTCGCAGATTCATTCAACGAAGACCCTTTCCTATTCATTCGATGATTCTATTAACAACTAAAGCCTTCCACAGTAAATCAATTGACTTACTCCTCACTTGTGGGCCTTTGATTTATTTCTATAAACTCTCTCGACGCTGTCCAGGAAAAAATGTAAAATTGAAACTACCAAAACTACGGTATCTCTTTCTCATCACTATGGTAATGAGTGAATTTATGCTCTTTTTATGACCTGCCTAATTCGACGTTTTCTGCTGTCAGCGACTGTTAAGGGGAGAATGAACCAGTGACAACGCTTTGGACAATGGAGTTCAATTTGTCTCTGTGGCCTCCATACCGTCCCGTGTTAATGGAATTTTGATTGGAAATGAATAAATGACTCGGGAAGGTTCTGCCATCTGCGGCTATAGATAAACCGTAGATAAACCTTCTGAGGACGATTTCATTTCACCCAATGAAAGTGTGTCGCTTTTACATAAATGCAGAACTTCTGTCTGTTTCGTAGTTAGTTCGTTGTTACTGATCGCACGGATTATTCTGCCTGTCAGCCCGACCGCTTTTAGTGTCTTCTTCACGTAAAAAAAGATGTATACACAAAATAAGATGTAACTTAAGATTGGGTTGGATTGCCTTTCTCTCGTCCCTAACTGGACCTTTAAAATTTTTAAAATTGACCTTTTCAAAACCAAAACATCAACTTGTTGTATGGTTTGAACTCACTCTTTACTTTTTTCGCTGATCAGAAACAACGTAAGCATTGTCCATGATTTCCTCATCGTCAGTTAAATGAGGTTTTACGGCCCAGTTTCTAACCATTAATTTAAGTCGGGCCATCGACGGTTTTTCAGTTGTGGACTCACATGCTTAGTTTCCTCATTTCAATGTTTATGGTGAGAACTTAGCACAAACGTTCAATTAAAGTCCATCCGGTCCAATTCCAGACCTCCCGACTGAAAGTCGGATGCTCTATAACCACTTGACAATTCAGTCGGTGTTTCAGATTGCTCTGAGCTGAAAGTTTCACGCACGGGAGGAAACCATAATGTAAAAAATTTGAGAGATGTGATATTTAAAATAATGAAGCCTTGTAACATTATTCTCCAATAAGTTCATTCTTTATATAGCCCATGAATTCATTTGCTCACTTTAAAGGGTCAATCCTCTCACCCAAACTACAATTCTTATAGGGGTTAACAGAAATTCTCAATTGGCTCAGCTCTTTGATTGACAGCTAATTCAAACAATACAGAGTACCAAAGCTTATATTACACAGCACGAACTGAACTGCGAGTGTTTTGATTATACATATTGAGCCTTTATATGCTCACCCTCAAGCAATAAACTGAGTTACTGGGATTGTGTCTGTGTGAGGATGGATTTCATACAATTGTGGGAGGGGCTCTAGTATAAAGAGAAGAATTTTTACCGGTTTAGGGTGAGGGAATTGGGCCTTTAATTCCCAAATTTAAAATGGTGCAAAATCTATAACTCATAGATATGCACAAACAGACGTAACAAATACCTTTGTGTGAAAGAAAAAAGCTGTTCTCAGAGTTGATTATACTAATGATAAAACTGATTTTCATTGTTGCCGTATATTTTGTGGTGTCGGTAGACTTTACCCCTCGGCGGGGCCAAGGGATACAGCAACGCGACTTGCTGCCAGAAGGACGAAGAGAGCAAACATTAAGCGACGGAGATTTTTCGTTTTAAATTAAATTGAAAGAATTGATTTTGTGGGTTTTACCGAAGAAAATGTGTACCAAATAACCAGTCCTCGTTAAAAAACAAGTAAATTGTGGCCGCGACTGGTTTTTTCCAGGCATGCTCTTAAACCGAGTAAAACTCCCCCGACCACGACATGGTACATTGGCATTGGATCCAACTTCCCCACCTCAATCCCTTTTCGCCACATGGACAATAACAAATGTGGGACAAATAGCAAAATGTTCATCTGAGAGAATATATTCAAGGAGAACTCATCCCTCTCTTTGCGAAATGTCTGCATGTGCCCTGGACCTTCACATGGCCCGCCCCCTCTCCGCCATGTTGGCGACATCCCTCGCCATGTTGGTGGAAATGCAAGTGTTAAATTTCACAGTCAGAAGGATTGAACCACATCTGTTATAAAGATTCTCACAAGAAAGTGTAGCCTATCAAGTAACGTCAAAACAGTTTATATAAAATTCTGCCTGTTGAAAATAAAACGGTTTATTTCATTTTTTCTTCATCCGACCCATCTGAAGATGAGATAGAAAGTCATATAGTTCAGTTTCGATAAGATTCCACCAATCTGTTTAAATACTTGACAGTTTATATCTATACTGCTAACATCATCAGAATAACTGTTAACTCAAATCTTAGAGTGACATTCTTTCCAGTAAATCTCTCTAGTTCCTATTGAGGAAGACATGTGTTTTCCGCACATTTTCTTTCTGAAACAGATGGCTTATCTTCAGAATGGTCTGTTAGATAAATTGTCTATTGCTCGTCAGAACTTGATACTGTAAGCCTAGTAAGCTCGAGGGAATTATGGCTAACATTATAAACATCAAGATAAAAGAAAACAACTTAAAAATAAATGAGATGGATTTCCAATTTGAAATTTTAACCTGCTCCAATCTGGGTAAGTTATTTAACAGAAAATTAAACCAGCATTGAAATATAAATATTTAAATTTGTAAAAGATATAAAGTTCTTGTAGAGATAACCAACAGTTGCCGTTCTTTAACTTTGCGAAGCTTTTAACAAAGAAAAAGTTATATGTTTCAGCGGTGAGATTTTCAACCCGTTCTATACTTCTGAAGCCTATTGTTGAAAAGTGTACAGCTCAACTACTAGTGGTCCTCTCAATTATGTAAGGCAAGGTATTAAAGACATGCCATAAGGTAATCTCTTAAAATAAAACAAATTAGGAAAGAAGAAATACAGCAAGAATTGGTCGATAAATGGATAAAAATATCACGAATGGTTCTTTATCTTGCTATAATAAACCTTGAGCAAAATAAAACTTTCTTTCTAAATGTTTTTTTTTTTAACTTTCGATGTTCACTGTCTGAAATCAGGATAAAATCAAGCAGACAGGTTTTTTACATACAAGTGTAAAGAGCTAATCAAGGGGAAGGGGTGGGATCGAGCCTCCCGGTTTCATCACAACGCTCCTTTCAGACAGTCCCAACACTGTTGTACATTGTTTTGTATTGGTTGTTAGATGCCAGCAAAAACTGCCATTTAAGGATATAAATTTCAAGTATTTTCTCAGACTCGCCCCTCTCTCAATGAGGCTTCGTTCATTTGACGATCGTAGATGCTAACACCGCTTTTGGAAATCCATCTCTTCTCTGAGGTGTCTCTTAGAGCCAGGTTCCCCAATCGGTGGGGTACGAAGGCACCCACAGTTAGATTGTGTAAAATATGCATTTAATCATTTTTTAATTAGGCGAGGGGATTATTGTATAATTTCCAAATAACGTCTTTTGAGACGAACCTTGTTATGCGCATTTTGTGCAATTTGTCATGTAATGAAATGAAAGTGTGTCATAACGTCGTAGGTGGATCATTGGAGGGGGGTTAAGAGGAAAAGTAAAGGTTGGAGATGCCTTTCCGTCTTACCTCACTGTAGTCTCTGGTCAACCGATTCTTTTGGTCCTTCTGAACATGAAGTTAGGTTGTCTCATAAAAACACTAACCCGATGACAAAATTATGTCAGGCAAGTATGTAAATCCTTTTCTTACTTAACAGTTTGTCATAGTATACATTTTACCTTATTATTCCTGGATTGATTTACCATCAGCTGACTTAAAAGTTTTTAAGGAATATTGACTGCTCTTCTGGGGATGGTGATAAAAATTTCAGAATATAAGTTTGTAACTTATTGACCTCTCCGATGCACTCTTGAAAATGTGACCGTAACAAAAGGTCAATTACTTAGGCAAGGGATAGGCCTACCAACCAATTTGACGTAGTGCAAAAATCTCTGCGATATTACACAAAAGAGTGAATTCATTCACTCTGTAACAGAATGAAAAGAGTGAATTCGCTCTATTAGAGTGTTGATTTACTCCAAGGTTAGTGGATGTCACTCCACGAAGAGTGAAATTCACTCAAAGAGAGCAAGGTTTCCTCTCTTGATTAAGTACCTACAGTGATCACTCTTTAAACAGAGTGATCATTGCAGGCACTCGTTTAAGAGAGAAATTTCACTTCTCTTGGAGTGAATTTCACTAGTTGCGGAGGGAATTACGGTTAGACTCTAATGGAGCGAAGCACACTTTTCACTCTATCAGAGAGTGAATGAGTCCACTCTTTTGCGTTAAGTTAGTTAGTTAGTTAGTTAGTTAGTTAGTTAGTTAGTTAGTTAGTTAGATCATATTTAATGACACACCAACACGAATGTGTTATATAGTGTCATACTGTTCAAATACTATTCAAGTCCTCTCATTTAGTCGCCTTTAACGGAAGGCAGGGAATGCCGTGGGCATATTCTACAACGCCTAGCCCACAGGAGGACTTTGGCGTTAAGAGTGTAACTGGACGAAATATTGGCCGTAATCGAATTCTTTTGTTTTATTCCAGCATATTGCTTGGTTTTGATAATTTATATAAATGCCCCTGCTCTCAATTTTTCTCCACTCCTCCCCTTTCCTTACCGTACAAGATCACCGATGCTATACTCTAAACAGAAAAACAAAACAAAAAAAAAAAAAAAAAAACAACAACAAAAGTGTCACCTTCCTTCGATCGCAAAAGCCAAGTGCACACTTGGGAACTCCGTTGATTTTGAGCATTTGTCTTTCGGAGGAAGGGGGTATTGTTCTTTACCCCTCCTGACTTTGAACAGGAAAATGCGACAATGTTAGACTTTGATACCTTGCTGCGGTATAGAACCAACCATCTCCTTACAATTTGTTGCACCTCCAAAATGGGGACATAGTTCTCACGGGTTACTCAAGGGGTCCATGAAGTCAACGGCGACACGAATAAACTTATAGTACATGCCGTTTTTTATTTGAAAAGGTAATCAATCTCATTCCGTTAAACATGCAGAGAGAGAGAGAGAGACACGCACACGCATACACGTCACCATAAATGATGATCAATTGTAAATAACATATTCGTTTATTGAGATTCTTTCACAATCATTTTTATCATCAACAATATCACCAGCTGATATTTTAGAGCATACTAAATCAAACCATTGCTAATCATAACTGACTTCCTCAACTGTGGATAACATTTTAATTTAAACGAAGAAACATTAATTACAGACACCGTAAAAATGCTTTCGTCCTAAATTAGATCGCAGCGTTTGGAGCCTAGAATATTTGCGTTTAGCCTATCTGATATGAGCATTGTTTTTTCGTTTCGTTTTACGTGTTGACTATGAACATAAACACACTACATCTTAGTTTATGTGTGTTATGTCTGTCATGCATGAGGTGGCCGTTCAAACGTATGAACAGCTTTCAGCAGTCAATTTGCGGTGAGTTTCGAATCAATTTTTGGAAATGCATTTGACCAATTGGTCAGTTGAAGGTACAGGACATGAAATTTATCTGCAACTTCATACTAACTAAACTCATAAGTTTATCCTCAAGTTACCGAACGAGGAGACGTTTTGCCGCAAAGAAACATATTAAAAGAGATAAAATTATGAGAGAAATAAAACTTAGACCGACATTTCTTTTAAGTTGAAATTCAATATGTGTTGTTGATATCCTCATTATACTGCAGATCAGTCGGTCGTGGCACCACTTTTCTTGGCTCTGGGTGAAGTATGTATAAACATATGTCCAAGTATTAATTATTGGTTTTTGTAAAGGCGGTTTAATTTGTAAAGTAACAGTTTACACAGACGACTTGTGGCAGACTGCACGAGGACAACAGTTTCAAACTCGTAACCGGTGCTGTTTTGGTCTAATCAGTCCGTCTCAGAGAGTTCCTCGACTTTTAACTAAATCTTATTTCTCTTTGGCCCGTCTTCTACATTAATATTTCCTTTGACACCTGGCGATTCAAATTTCCGGACGTATCCGGACGCAGAACGCTCGCAGTCAATTATGCGACGTATAGATTTCATGCATTTGACGTCACAGAGCAAAAATTACTCGCTCTATTGGAGGAAAGCGCATCCTGTCACAAGTTACACAAACAAATGGAGAGATTTGGTTTGCCAATGTGACTCGAATATGCCAGTAGTTTACTTCAAGATCGAAATCTTATGTGTTCGTGCAATGTGTTTCATTGCCTTCGTCCAAAAATGACGTCAGTGTGACGTCAATATATAAGGTATATTTACAAAACAAAATGGCTTTGTGTCACAATGCAAGCTTGACTCGCAGCTTGGATCTGAAAACCAAAGAGATGCGTGACTTAGTGAGGTAAAAACATTTAGCTAAGTTTTTTTTTTAATAGCCTTGTTTCTTCTGTCTCATTTCCATCCATACACTGTTCAAACATTATCACATGTTTGAACCGTAAGACTTTTATTTATTGCTAATGAGATAATTATCAATATCATAAATTAAAGGACGTGCCAAATTTTAACCAAAGCCTGAAAGAGAAAAAATCTCGGTATGGGTGTAGGAGATAACATGTCAGGTGGATTGTTGGAGAGTTCCTCCCCCCGCCCCCCCCCCCAAAAAAAATGTTAGAAATCTGACAAAATCAGCCATATGTTTTGCCTCAATGAGCTAGATCGGTAATTCGTTGGCGCATGAAATTGTGGGGTTCAGCGTGGGATATCCAAACCGTACTCAGCAAGCAGCATACAGGGGTCCATTTTTTCGTCAGTATGTGCTTACAACACTATCTAAGTGTCTAGCCAAGTTCAACGAAAAAGGGTCTCATCTTACTTTACGGCAAACTAAAATGCAAACGTTTACACCAATAAGGCATTTTAGACACAGACCACTACACAAAACCACACATTAAAGGATCACTGATTTGAGTTGCAATCTCATTTTCATACAATTGCCCATTCCCCCGGACACAAACTGTTTAAGGCCTACCACAATATGAGATTCAAAACATTCTGCTCTAGCTTCGGGCTTTGATCTATTAGAGAGCAAAGCTTACAGATTCCAACATACGACATTGGTTGACAAACCATTACATGTTGACTTAACGACTATCTGTTACCACTAAATCCTATAGATTTCATACTTTGCTAGGAAAATGTTCATCCTCCAGGAAGGGAAATGTGGGATATGTTGCCCGTTCGTCCACACGAGGGAATTGCACTCGAAAAATCTACCACCGGTATATCGCGGTGTTGAGGAGTGCCTTTTTATATACATTTATTTTAAATTACGCATCTGCTATGAAAAAGCAGTGTGGACCAAAAACTCTCTGTAGAGATCATTGCAATTGCTATTCAGAAAAGAATCTATGCACAAGTTTCTAGATCTGAAACGGTACGTGCAGATATATCGTGTCCACTCACAGACGAAATAATGTAATATCCAACTTAGTAATACACAAAACTTTAACATGCGAATACTTGGTGTTAGTTCAAACCCATTCTTAACTAAACGTCAAAACTCTGGCATGTAATAACGAATGCCATGACTTCTTACAACTTTTGGGAAACCTGCCATCCACTTCAAAGTTTAATCGATAGAGGTAGGAGTTTTTATCGTTCTTTCGGGGTTAAAATGGCTACTATTAAAATGAGGGAGGCTCACGAAATGTCAACGTTGTGACAGGTATCCAATTTCGCTTAACGATAAAGGTTTGTAAAGTTTGCAGACAGTTTAGCCAGAATTTATGATCTAACCAATTCGTAAATACTATAAATGCCAGATGTAGGGCCAGAGAGAGAAAATTAAAAATCAATTATTTATACAAACAATTTTCAGGATAGATCATAGTTTATTCGATGTCTGCATGTCTGCAAAGCTCCGCATTAGATCTCGGTGGCCATCTACAGTCTGACAGTGGTCAAACAAAACTTCTGGAGAATGTGTTACCTAAACATTCTAGACTTTGTTTACCGAATTTTATCAACACGATATTGTTACGTAGATCAATTTTAAATTACCGGTGAAAAATATGCTAGAGAAATGATCTTAAGATAAAGCGAGTTAAAGATTTTGCACAGTTATCTACTTTTGCTTCCTTAATTGAGGCTTGTGAAAATTATGAATGCTAAATGATCTGAGAGAGAAAGAGTCCTATCACATCTTGGAGCAAGGTGCAGTAACCTTCAGAAAAAGAAAGAATTACAAAGATTGTAATTTGAGTAGTACAACAATGACATCACAAATTATTGCGCAATGTAACAGTTTAATTTGAGTAAGTAAACTTCAACATTTTAAATCTAGGCTCAAGAATGTCCTATGAAGATGGAAGTAAGACTGTTATAATTCATTTTACATGCTTTTTAATTAGTGTTTGCACGGGTAACCCGGGTACCCGGGTACCCGCCCGCCATCGTATTACCCGGTTCCAAATCTACTACCCGAATCTTAAAAAAAAAAATGCATGCAAAAGGATCATCCCATTTACGCCATTGCCCACGGTAATGGACTAAAATATTTTGCCAATTTGGTAAACATTCTCCGAGACTGAGAATGAAGAGAGCCCCTAGAAATTATGTGTAAGTTTGATAGTTGTCTGTACTTCGTTTCTGAAGTTGAAATTTCTATCAGCGTGCGGCCCGATCGCGCTATCGTCACGTAGTGGGTTACTTCTCACACATCACATGTATATCGCTTATAAACTTACTCGCAAGCAAGCTATCTGACGGCCGATTCAAAATCACATTGTACTGTTTCACGCAGACACAGCAAGACATACTGTATCACCCCCGCCCAGCTCGCAAAGACAGTGCCTGTAACGTTCAGCATGCTAGGTAAACTGAGCCTTGCATGTATATACGATCTTATTATCAATACAGTATGCCACCTCGAGTATAATCCTCGAATATTTCTTAATGGTTAAAGGTGTCAGTTTTACGCAAATCAACACTTTGCCGCTATCTGCAAAGTAAAACGACATCAATGTAATAACACCATAAACATTCACAATTTTTTTTTTTTAAAATAGGCCAGTATATATTAAGTTATTTTGCCCCAAAATGGCGCTCGAGCAGACTACGAAGTTTATGTGTGAAAGTTATGTTACCGTGCCTGGATGTCGACACCAGGCTAGCTACGTAAGAACGTACGTACCCCATTAGCGATAATTCCAACGCACATTGCAAAGTAGTATCAGGGAAGTTCACAAACATGACGTTATTTGTTTACAATCAGTAATTTTTGACGTGCAAGAGAATACCATAATACAAGGCTCTGATTAGTTGATATTTTTAAATCAGTGGTTTAAAAGGAGAAGCTTCGAGCTCTTAGTATGCTGGCTTTTCGAGTAGGAAAGCGTCCCAAAATTCAATATCAAATTGATATAGGCCTTGAGAAGTATTATTTTCTTATTTGACTGTTTTCTGTTACGTTTTTTTTTTTACTTGTCATTTTGATCTATAACAAAACGAGACGATTAAACCTTCTAACAAATCAAATGTTTTTGAACTTGGGAACTGTGATCGCTATACCTATCCAATACAGATGTTAATGTTACCATGCATGTCTTATGGAGTATGCCTTACAAAATGCTCATATCTTTTAGTCACCGTATGTAACACCGGGTAACCCGGGTACCCGACGGGTATGGCGATCGGGTACCCGGGTCCTAATTTTTAGTACCCGTGCAAACACTATTTTTAATTTATATTTTTGAATTTCTTGACTTGAGGTACACTTAAAACTCCTTTTGGAAACAGAAAATCAATAGGGACATCCTTTCTTTTCCTCCTGTGCCAGCATATTATAGCCAGGGGAGCGGAAGAACTTTTTTCGTGCATTACATTGCTACCAAAACATCAAAATCGGAGGGACGGCCGCCGGAGGGGTTCGCCGCTGTGCACAGAGGCGCTACGCTATACTGAGGCATGGAGTGTAAATCGTACTAATCGGAAGCAAGATGGACCGAAATTTTCGTTTTAACTGTTACAGATCTCAGAAAAATTGTACAATTTGAGAGCGTTTGACTACTAAATACTAAAGAACAATTA
Source organism: Holothuria scabra (assembly GCA_037179385.1). Classification (NCBI taxonomy): domain Eukaryota; kingdom Metazoa; phylum Echinodermata; class Holothuroidea; order Aspidochirotida; family Holothuriidae; genus Holothuria; species Holothuria scabra. Next base: position 23,917,065 of record CM074180.1, read on the forward strand.
AACCTATAAGAACAAAAACTAATATCAAAGAGCGCGGAGCTCACAAAACTTTAGATAATTTGGAAGAGACATTTGACAGAAAGCCATTAAAAAACCATAAATCTTAAAAAAAAAAAACAGTGGGGAATAATGTGTGAACGTCCCATCCACTTTTTGAATGTCCCGCTCGTCCATGATTTAACTTTTCCCGAAAATGTATGTATCAAAAAATTCGTCACGTGCCTCCCAGAGATAGGGCTACACTCATAAATTTTGTATAAACTGGACGGGTTTATTAAAGTTAGCCTGCCTCAATTTGATCTGTTAATACAAAAAGCTATATTTTATCATACTTCACTCACCTGCAAAATTCATTGTCGATTCACTGGGGAGGCGCTATTGTTTGATTTATGTCAGTTAAATTGCAACAACCAATAGTTAATAGAGATACCAGGGTATGCTTTATATTCCTAAAGAGGACTGCAGTCATCCAAATTTGGATTAGTGTATCAGTTTGCCTTCCTTGACGATTTGGGGTCATGTGATAATATTTCCTCGCTAAATTATGCAATTCAGAAGAGTAAATCTTTGGTTTACCTTGAATACGCAATTCTTATCATGAAATATCACGACAGAGCGAGAAAGGAAAAAATCTGTGGGATGAGCCTGTTGTTTCAAAATATTATAGGCGTCTGGTTTTGCCCTAAAATTTTAGCCTATACTGAACAGCTGAATGCAATAGCTCTTTTACACAGGCCCATAACTGGACTTAAGGGGAGGGGCTGCAAACTCCAGGGACGTAAACTTGGCAAACAATACTGGTCCTAAAAAAGAGCCAATGTCCAGACTGTGAAAAAGAGAGTAAATCATTTATTTACCTTGCGTATGCAATTTTTAAGTCCTGAAATATTATAAAAAAAAATTTTGGAAGCATAATCAGATAATAAAAGAAGAAATCTGTGGGATCTGACCGTTGTGTTAATTATTTAAAGCGAGTGCTGTTGCCATTTAACACCTTCTTGTTTTCGTAACGTGACCACCCTCTTAAACTCTTTGGCCTACAAACTTTGTATGTTCTCTCTGTATTCTGAAACCTTCATCTAATATACGCTCAGAAAAAATCAAATGAAGTTACTACATTTGCAACGCACAATGAGACGTTCAGCACTCGCATTTTTTAAGTGCAAATCCTCTCATCCAAACTAAACTTATTGTAGTGGTTTACAGAAATTCTCATTTGGTTCAGTTCTTCGATTGACAGCTAGTTCAACAATGCAAAGTGCTATCGCTCATAATACACGGCCTGTACGGTACTGAGTTTTGATTACATATTTAATCGGGGTCTTGTATGCTCACCACGAAGCAAGAAACTGAGGTTTTGTCTTGATGAGGATGAATTTTAAGCAGTTATGGGAATGACTTAGATAAATAGGTTAGGAGAATTTTAACTCTTTGGGGTTAGAGGATTAGTCCTTTTAAAGACATTGTCGCTGCGTTTCGTTTAACTTTTCTGCTAATTTCAAGTTTTTCTTTAAAGTGTTTTGCTTTCCAATGCTCTTGCATAATCAGCATACCAAATCTTTGGAACATTTCAAACATTAAAACAGTAGACTGAACGACTGAAAACCTGTCATAGTAATGCACTTTTCGTTGTTGACAAGATGAAAATGACATGGAAAAAGAGCTAGATTTCGCAACTACAAGCGTACCAATATTCAGGGAGCTGCTCCCTGCAACAATAGTGTCGTCGGTTGCGCATTCCTTCATATTTCACACAGTATTGTCGCATCATTCTGGAGCCCAGACTCTACAAGTTTTTCATAATGTGAGTCAACATCGGAAACCCGTAAATGTGGACTGTTGAACATAGTTACTCTGCTTCAATGAATTCATCGCCTACAGTCCTGCTGAACCTGACATGAAATCTACTGTTTTCGAGCGTTATGATAGCAGGATAGCGAAAGACAATTATTAACATTTCTTCGTGGGTCCCTCCAGCGAGGGTAGCAACATTGATGTATTCATATAGTAAGAGGTTTTTTTAGTTGTTTTTCAGATGGCTGATACCTGCAGGCGTTTGCAATCATGTTGTGGGTCTGTTGACGAATAAACCCGGAAAGACTGCAAAGAATATTCGTCTCCTTTTAGACAGCTATAGGTGAAGCAGCGGGATATGTGGGACCTGTATAACACTTGTCAATTGGCTGCCTTTCAACATTTCACAAGGCGCCAACGAGGGGTGCCAACTGTTCATGCAAATTAAAGCCAATCAAAAATCTCCAATGCCCTAGCTCTGTGTGATATCTTAAATGATGGGGCCAACTTGAACTCACTATTGACTCGGTCTACGTAACAAACGCCGATTAACATTCACAAAATGTAAATTAATATATAGTCCAAGTCAACGCTGTCAAATGTAAACAACTGATGCTACTTTAACGTCATATATGCATGTTCATTTATATACATCACACAAAGACGGTGCAAATAAACGAGTCCTTCAAAGTCTTAGAAACAAAAGTACAATCTACTCGTTAAAAGGAGCAACCTCAACAGATGGGGCACCAACCTGAACTGATGAACCAATGAACAGCAGCGCAGAATCTGCTGCCATATCAAAACCTTAAATCATTGGTTGGTGTAATGCGGTCCACTGACTTGTACGTGTTTTAATCTGATCAATGGCTGAAATTTTGGAAAGTAAAGATATTTAATGGACATGACACAGCATGTCCATTATTGTGGTTGGTCGCATTTTCTGATGATCACGTGACCCCATTTCTTTCGTTCAGTTTATCGGACGACTCCCAATGAGAAACAAACCGATCTTTTGGGAAAAGATTTGTACAGCAAAGGAGACCGGTATGTGACAAGATTGTGTGAAAAATGTCGCTAATTACGAAATGCGGTACATTTTTTCTCAAATACTCGATATTTTAATATTAAGTAGGCTAATAGTAATATTAAGTAGGCTGATAGTAATATTAAGTAGGCTGATAGTAATATTAAGTAGGCTAATATTAATATAAAGTAGGCTAATATTAATATTAAGTAGGTTATATGCCTGTTACTTTACATATGACGCAGTCATGAACGCGAGGGATGCTATCATACTTTGGCCTGTTTTTTCAACATCACTTTATTTAGTAGAACTGTTTGGTAACCAAATTAATTTTACATTTGACTTATGAAGTGATTATAAAGACAATTGTATAAATTTGAAAACATTCGTATAATTTTCTTGTCGCAATTCCCAGGAAGTTCGACTGAGCGGCATGCTACGATGTCTCCGTTTGAACTGCTTTCAGTGAAGGAATGTACAAAATGTGTACAGCAGTGTAAGTGCCGGGTTTGGCGCAGCGTTCAGCAGTAGTCATTATGTACGGTCCATTGCGACCGTGTACACGCAATGTGACCGATTGAACGTATAAACAAAAAGAATTTCACATAATGTCGTACAGATCGATCGAAGGCAAAGTGCAATCAAACCTCAAGTCCGAATTTTCGATGCAAATCTCCTATTTTACCATACGTATAAACCATTATAGGTTTTCGATTGGCATAGGCCAGCTGAGGTCAAACGTAAACGTAGCTAGTGTACGTTAACTGCACGTACATTCGCAGGTTCACTTCATTCCGGGCAATTATTCTAAATCAGAGACAAATTTAGTACTACACACTTGCTGTACTTTTTTCGGACAGGTTTGTCAATCCTCGGTGGCAGGTAGGGAATTGCAACAAGTGCATTTGCACGGGTATAGGCCATACTAAAAAATAGGACCGGGGTACCAAATCGCCATACCCGTCGGGTACCTGGTGTTACACTGACTTAAAAGATTAGAACATTTTGTTAGGCATGCTCCATACCAGACATGCAAAATAATATTTACAGCTGATCTGGAGAGGCGATGATCACATTCCCAAGTTCAAAACATTTGATTTGCCATAAGGTTTTATCATCTCCTTTTGTTTTAAATCAAAATGACAAGTAAAAGAAACGAGAAATGGCTATTGTTGGAACATCTATTGTGCCTTAAACACCACACACAGCCAACAACCTAATTCACCCCTATTTTAAGTGTATTTTAGTTTTAGTGGAACGACCGGACGCGTAGTGGCCATGATCCCAAAGAAACGTAACAGAAAACAGTCAAATAAGAAAATAAGTACTTTCCAAGGCCTCTATCAATATTTGATATTAAATTTTGGGACGCTTTCCTACTCTAAAAGCAAGCATCCAAAGGGCTCGAAGATTCTCCTTTTAAAAGACCGGTTTAAAAACGTCAACCAATCAGAGCCCTTTATTATGGTATTCTCTTGCACGTCCAAAATTACCGATTGTAAACAAAAGACGTCATGCTCGCGAACTTCCCTCACAGTAATGCACAATGCATGTTGGAATTTTCACTTTAGGGTTATGTACGTTCTGACGTAGCAGGCCTCATGTTGACATCCGGACGTGGTAACATAAAGGTGTCATACATGTAAGGCTCAGTTTACCTAGCATGCCGAATGCTACGGGCACTGTCTCTGCAAGCTGGGCGGGGGGATGTGTCTTCTAGTTTCTGCGTGAAGTACGAAGTGATTTTGAATCACCGTCGGATAGCTTGCTCGAACAAAGTGACGTACATTGATGTGTGAGAAGTAACTCACTACGTGACGATAACGCGCGATCGGGCCGCACGCTGATAAAAATTTCAACTTCAGGAAATAAAGTACAAACAACTTTCAAACTTTTTGATTAATTTATTTGGTACATATTGAGCACAAAACACAAACAAACTTACACATAATTTCTAGGGCTCTCTTCATTCTCAGGCCCCGAGAATGTTTACCAAATTAATTGTAAAATATTTTATTCCATTACCGTGGGGAATAGCGTAAATTGGGTAATCCTTTTCGCATGCAAAATATTTAAGCTTCCCGCAGTAGATTTGGAACCGGGTTATAGGTAGCGGGCCACTAATTATAGGTCCCGTTGACTTACACACTAAATTAGGGTACTTCCGTGCCCCCTAGCTCCTAGTAGAAGTTTTCAACCAGGACATGCTACCCCTCTGATCGAAGCCCACAAATTCGGCTTTCATGGCACTTTCAAATTTCCATACCATGACCATTGAAATTTTGAGCTAGAGAGCCTTGAATGATAGGGATGTGTTTCCCGCCATAATAGCTACTCAAAAACGGCATTTCACAGAGCGGAGTAATTCAATAAAAAAGAAGCACTAAAATTGGTCAGATTGCCTTGAATTTTGCACAGTATGTATTTCAACTCATTGTCTACAAAATCCAGATGCAAAAATGATCATATTTTGTAAGTAACACAGTCAGAAACAACATCCCATAATTTTTTTTTATGGCGCTTTGTCTGTACACTAAACATTTTCCCGGACATGAGTATTGGAGTAAGTGGTCCTTATAGGACAGCGAGTGGTTACCCATGCAAATTGCACTAATTGCATCACCAATGAAAATATTGGGGGAAGCAAACATAGGCCTTGCCCCTCCAATAATTCAGGCAAATTTAAAATAAAAAAAAAAGGATAATAACGAAAATGTAATAACATTTGGGATATGGGGGGGGGGGGGGGGGGCTTCTTGAAAACGTCACTTTGAGTGTATGTGCATGTCATTGTGAGTGTGTATGTGTGTCTGGTTGTGTGTGTATGTAGGCCTACGGGTGCACTCGCTTTCATAGGGTGGATTGCTTATAGATCATTCTGGTCCTGGACACGAAATAGGGTTCAACATAGTCTGTTGGAAAATGTTTGTCCCTCAAACCACATACCAGATCTACGTCCCTGCTGTCCGTCGGATTAACCAGGCAGTCCATCCTTCCCCTACATGGGCAACCAAAGACTAGCACAATGTCATGTCCATTGTGGTTACGGTACGTAACCACATTTTCTAGTTGCATATGTTAAAGTTATCAAACAACCGAGGAAAAAATAACAGATTTCATAATAATAAATCGATCTACATGCTGTATGCGAAAATCAAGATTATGGACTTATCCTCTCCACTCTCTTTCCAGCAGGTTCAGTTTCAGCTCTTTAGTGGACTGGTTAAGACAAATGTTGATTGCTTTGGAATTATTAGACTTTTTCATACTATTTTACTCCCTTACCAGCCTATTTTATCTCTTTCATTTCCGCAGTTATAACCATCGAAATTAAATTCAGCTTTGGCAATCGTCAAACCAAAAACTCACACAAATTTTCAGGTCCCCACTTGTGAGCATGCCAATAGTCGGCAAATAATTGAAACAGACAGCATTATATATATATATACATAGGCCATACTTCTAGCATCAAGAGTAACATTGAACTTTATTTCCAATTTTCCACGCTTCACAAATTTATCTTGTCTGGTTTATTTCTCCCTCATTGTACAGGCCACGGTGGGGTACAACAGGGGAAGAATCGGACGCTCCATTTGTAATTTGTATGATTCAATGACTAAGGTGAATTACAAAGCCGGCATTTTCGTGAAAGAAAACGGTTCCACACAATCCTCGTTTTCGTTTACAAGTTCAAACTTTAACCCAGCTTCTTGCATCAGGCTTCCTGGGTAACCAAATTCGTAACTTCATTTTCACATTATATTTTTTTTTAAACCTGCACCATTAATTGTCATGAATTATCTTCCAAACCTGAGCCGCTTTAATTATTAAATATTTGTGAAGATAGTGTAATATGGTCAGGACTCAGGTTGAGGTTGATAATTTAAACCACGAACGGTACCATTGTGGTTGAAAAAAATTACGAAGGAGGGACTAAAAGTTAAGTTGGAAAAAATGTTCAATGTGTGAGATTATCGGTCTCCAGTAAGTGAGTCATTTTTCCAGTAAAAAATAAATTGCATTTGTTTTCGAGTTTTGAATGTAGGTTTTGGAGATCGATTTATGCTTGAAGAACCACCGGTATGTAACACTTGTTGCCAAATTATAGCTCTTAAATAGAATTTGGATATGGGACTTCAAGGGACCAGGACCGGCAGACCAGCAGACCAGCGGCGGGCTGACCGGTGACCAATCGTAGAGTCGATTCAAGTTGTATGAACTCAAAAGTTTCCAAAAATTTACAATGGTGCGTTCATTAAAGTTTCAGTTTTTCCAAGCAATGTTTCCACATTTAATCCGCAAAAATAAAATCTCGAAATTTTCAGAATCAGAATCAGAATTAGAATTAGAATTAGAATTAGAATTAGAATTAGAAGAAGAAGAAGAAGAAGAAGAAGAAGAAGAAGAAGAAGAAGAAGAAGAAGAAGAAGAAGAAGAAGAAGAAGAAGAAGAAGAAGAAGAAGAAGAAGAAGAAGAAGAAGAAGAAGAAGAAGAAGAAGAAGAAGAAGAAGAAGAAGAAGAAGAAGAAGAAGAAGAAGAAGAAGAAGAAGAAGAAGAAGAAGAAGAAGAAGAAGAAGAAGAAGAAGAAGAAGAAGAAGAAGAAGAAGAAGAAGAAGAAGAAGAAGAAGAAGAAGAAGAAGAAGAAGAAGAAGAAGAAGAAGAAGAAGAAGAAGAAGAAGAAGAAGAAGAAGAAGAAGAAGAAGAAGAAGAAGAAGAAGAAGAAGAAGAAGAAGAAGAAGAAGAAGAAGAAGAAGAAGAAGAAGAAGAAGAAGAAGAAGAAGAAGAAGAAGAAGAAGAAGAAGAAGAAGAAGAAGAAGAAGAAGAAGAAGAAGAAGAAGAAGAAGAAGAAGAAGAAGAAGAAGAAGAAGAAGAAGAAGAAGAAGAAGAAGAAGAAGAAGAAGAAGAAGAAGAAGAAGAAGAAGAAGAAGAAGAAGAAGAAGAAGAAGAAGAAGAAGAAGAAGAAGAAGAAGAAGAAGAAGAAGAAGAAGAAGAAGAAGAAGAAGAAGAAGAAGAAGAAGAAGAAGAAGAAGAAGAAGAAGAAGAAGAAGAAGAAGAAGAAGAAGAAGAAGAAGAAGAAGAAGAAGAAGAAGAAGAAGAAGAAGAAGAAGAAGAAGAAGAAGAAGAAGAAGAAGAAGAAGAAGAAGAAGAAGAAGAAGAAGAAGAAGAAGAAGAAGAAGAAGAAGAAGAAGAAGAAGAAGAAGAAGAAGAAGAAGAAGAAGAAGAAGAAGAAGAAGAAGAAGAAGAAGAAGAAGAAGAAGAAGAAGAAGAAGAAGAAGAAGAAGAAGAAGAAGAAGAAGAAGAAGAAGAAGAAGAAGAAGAAGAAGAAGAAGAAGAAGAAGAAGAAGAAGAAGAAGAAGAAGAAGAAGAAGAAGAAGAAGAAGAAGAAGAAGAAGAAGAAGAAGAAGAAGAAGAAGAAGAAGAAGAAGAAGAAGCTAGCCTACAGATCAGTTCGACGCTCCCCAGTGTGACTGTGTATGATATGTTGATTTACGATAAACCAAACTTTATACATAACTACATCCACACCCCGTCCACCAGGAAACGGCCTAAACGTCTGAACGCTCTCCAGTTTCTGTTTTGTGTCCTGATGATTAAAACTGACTCGGACCTTAATTCTCGGACGAGATTTTGAAGTATAAATAAACAACACCTCTTTGTGTTTAACAGGCATCGAAAACCACATCAGATGTCAGTAGCGGTTATGTTCTATCAAGTAAATATACACGTCGTGCACCGTGCATAGCCTGTCAGCGTGTATAATTGTTAATGAAGACGAAATGATATATACAGTATAAGCCAGCTCAAAAGAAAGCAAAAAGGACAGAAAAAACTGCGCACGAACTCTTCCAGTATATCGGTCACCGTACACACCTTTCGATCATTATTTCTCAGCTTCCATTAGATGCAATTAAAGAAACCGCTTCCTGTCACCGTTTTTCTCGGAATTTTTCAGCAAGTTTATTTGACCGACTCTGTACTAAAATTGCAGAATTCTACAATTTAATTGCACATCTAATCCTTGCTAGACGTTGCCTGATACAATCAGCGTCTCGTGGGCAAACACTCTCACTGTTTAATGTTTGTGAATCAAGACAAACAGCTTTGATCTTTTTAAGTGCACATTGGCAGGGAGAAGTTTGTCAATTTTAACTTTGTCATAAAGTTACTGAGGGGTGGTTAATGCAGACAGAAACTTTGAATCTTGTAGATATTTAGACGAAGTAATTTTGTTTCTTCACGAGTTGTACCTTCGTAGCATTTACACATGAAGGTAGCCCCATCGTTAAAGAAGCTTCAAGCCAATGTTACATTTTTGCGCATACGTTAAAAAATGGGGCTACTATACCTGAAGAAAATGTGAACTCCTTGGTCTACGTTGGATGTCACAGATGCCTTTAGTGCCGACTTTGCCATTCCTGGTTAGGACGGGTTATTCGCACTGTACATTGTGCAGAACGGTACCGAAGGTGATTACTACATACTGACTCGTCCAACGGTAGTCTACAAGGTGTGCCAGCGCTCACTGTACGCTGTGGACTGGAAAACACAAACCCACACAGGTATGCAAACACGCTCAATGAATTGAAGTATAGACTCATTCACACTTACGTCACTGATTGGCACAGGTTGGCATAGAACATGCGCAGAAATATATGCGCGTACGTTCTGGTTTGCGCGTGCAGTGATCTTGCGATTGCACGCAAAATGTAGAAGAATTAGAATCTACATTTCATTGTGACGAAATGCACGCGTATTAAAAATGCGCAATCTTTCTGCGACAATTTTGCAACAGTCGAACGACAGAGAGAGCATGTGAAAAAGCACTGACGATGTTTTTGCGGTTTCTGCGAATTCAGAAGTCAGTTGTGATATTGTTTCACTAACATTTGGCAAATTTGCGAGATTACGTTGCAAACCCTACTCAAATCATGGAAGAACTACCTCGGAGGTAGTATTTCCATGCTGAAGTGGAACTTTCCTTCGAGAGATACTGGCAATAAAAACATACCCATTAAAGTAAAATTACTGTAGAACCAACGTCGCACGTATCGAGAACCCTTTCTACGTAGGATATAAAGGCTTTACTTTTCCCCACTTTTTTTCTCGATATTAATAACAAGTTGGTACGAAGTAACTTCTAATGTTTTACTATTTGGCGTATTTATGGCGTTACAAGTGAGCTTTAGATTTCACGTTGTGGACGTCAGTATACAATGTAAAGACGTCGCCTGCGTTCCCACTCTGCACAGAGTTGTCATTTGACAACTCGATGTAGAGTGATTTTGCGAATTGCGAAACGGCATAGACGCAATTGGCGTCATTTCGTTGTAGATGAGGTCCGCGTCGTGAAATCTTAAGTTCCCTTTATTACTCTTCGCGAGACATACGCAATCAATAAGCAAATTCGGTGATTCGTTGCATGGAATCGTGGGGCGTGGGATGTAGAAAACCAGCTCTGTGCTTAGTATACGGTGTTCCCTTGTTTTCGTCAGTACGTGGATACATTACTAAGTGTCTAACCAACTCGAATGAAAATGGGGTGTCGGTTGTGCTTTAAGGCAAAATGCAATTTTTTTACACCAAATAGACAATCTAGACACAATCCACTGGGCTAAACCACAAGTTAAGATCCCTCCTTACGTTGTGGATGAATTAAGGCACAATGACTTCACGAAATGTTCATGTAAATTCAAATTTTGTTATGCGTGTTGTAGGGGTGTTGTATTGCGTTGTTATTCCGACGATTTTGGAGTTTGTGCGCATGTGCATAGCCATCAAAACGAATTACCTAACTCGCGTGTTCTGAAGTAGATTTTGCTACGACAGCGTTTTGAAAGGGCAATGATTTTTTCAAAGGGGAACTCCAAATGCATCTCGTCGAAAAATCAAACGTCTTATAAACGAATCCGATTAGCGCTTGTTGTTAGTGACTGTAGGCCGCCATTAGTGAGGTCCATCAGCCTAAAACGTCTTTACTTATTGTTAACATGAATTTCAAACCCTCATATTTAGTGAACTTGGAGAATTTAAGATACCGATTATTGTACAACCATCCATGATAGAGGTAAGCAAGGAAATCGAAAGATTTAAAGTGGTGAACCTCAGTTATGGCCGACTAAAAACAGACCATCACTTGCTGTCCGGATTCGTGTATAGTAGGCCTATACAAACCAATCCGAAAATCATTTCATCACTGCTGCTAGTCGCACTTGCTCCTTAAAAGGTTGCATGTGCCTTTTGTTATGAATGTTCTAGTATTTCAGATTGAGTTAATAGTTAAGTTCTAAATTAGTCCCTTCCTGATGATGGTATTCAACCTCCGGAAAACTAGAAGTGAACCTTTCAATTTTCCCATTTCCTCCAATAAACTTAATTATCTACAGGATATTAACAGCAATAGTATTTTCTTTGTCTTTAATATATCCAAGATCGTGTTATTGATTGTTTCTGGTTTCGAAGTACATAGCAAAACTGATTTTGTAGGTTCGTGATACCGTGGGGCATAGGTGTATCGGATGTCAGGGCTTTTATATTTAGGATTAAAACTGAGTTGTGATCGGAAGGAACACGTTATCACTGTCGTGAACCAAGGAGTTGCTTGAACTAAAAATATGTCTCTTAAAAAGGAACAACATAAATTTATAAAAACTATCTCTCAGTCGACATGAGCATCTAGATAAAGAGAAGGTTGAATCCCATTGAGGTTTCGTTTTACAGTCTTTCAGCTTTTAAAAGCTGACTGTGTAATCTATTTATTGCAAATATATTATACGGCCTACCACGAGAGACGCGTGTCGCACACGTGTACAACTGTTTGTCCGAAGTCAATGTTGATTAATAACGTGACGATAAATCACAAAATGTTTCCAACGATTTATTTGAACAACGTCATTAAAATAATATTAATCTGATAAACACGAACGTTACATTCTAGTGCGGACACGGTAGTCGTCATGCTTGAATTTCGGAAAAGCGTATCTCGGGCTCTCGGTCTGTCTCGAAAGCGCACTACAACGAGATGATTTAAAGAGGCTTTAGGGAGTTTAGTGAGTTATGGTATTATTAAAGACGAGTTTTACGTCTTGTCATCAATTTATCAGCTTCTTAAGTGAAAAGCAAATATATTTGACACTTGAAGTTGTATACTCACATTGATAAATTGCAATCTAATGCATCGGTGAACGTATTCAGTGGTATAAAAGTAAAGTAGCAGTGAGAAAGATGAGCTGGGTGAGATGTAAACTCTTTTAAGGCAAAATTTTCAAGTAAACGAGCTTGATTGACATTGGGCGGAAAAATGTTCCTCTTTGTCTGAAAATTTGAATCAAATTGTAAATGTTTATGAACAGTCTACATGGTTAAATTTGATTTTATTTGAAATCAACGTTCCCCTCGGAAATCAAGATCGCCAATATCCCCTCCAGAGCAGTCATAGGTCAGCTGTACAAGAGCGGGAATTAGCTCAGCCAAATGTCTCCCGTGCCATTCAAATCAACTAATTTCTCAAGTGTGCTGGCATGTTTGGATGAGACTTTCGCCTCGCGGATTACTCAAATAAAAACATGCTCGATTCTCCTGACACGGGTGCAACTTTTATCACCGAGCGTGCCGGACCCGAGTACTTGGCTCAAGTACTTACGCTATTGCGTAGGCATCTTCCTCGTAGCAATGACGAGGCCATCTTCTGAAGACGTCAGTACAAAATGGAACATTTTGGGCCCTGCCATAATGATTTTTTTAAAATTATTTGAAACATTTGCCAATAACTTAAACTATCAGCTATTGTCATCCCATTTCATTCCTTTACAATATTTTATTTTACAAAAGTGTTTATTTTATTGCTTCCCTCCAACTTGATCCTCGCCAGTGTTCCCTACATTTGTTATTTAGATGGGATTAACGACACATTGACACGAACGTGTTACAGATTACCACATAGGGAAAATGATTCAATGTTGGGGTGAGGTTAAGCTACAAAAAAGTATGAAAAGGTGGGATCAAATTCCACAAAATGACCAGACAAATGCGGGAGTCATGCCTTACGTATATATACTGACGAATCCGGACAGCAAGTGATGGTCTGATTTTCTTTTAGTCGGCCATAATTGGGGTCTATCACCTTTTAATCTTTCAATTTCCTTGTTTACCTTTATAAAATGTATGTTTGAATTACATTTTGAAAATACGTGAAGGCTATTTAAGGGCAGTGGACCCCACTGACAGCATAGTAATCTACTCCTGACGAATGTGGGAGTATTGGTAACAGTCAACGAGAGTGTGACTGACAGTGACTGAACATTCGGAGGGATTACAATACGGTCTGGCATCCCTGTGAAAAAAACAGGCATGGGTGAGGTAAGTGTGACCGATGCCAGCCCCTGGTCAGGACTAAATCATCCCTCCTCCACTAGTACTGTCCTTACGATTTCACACAGTTAACTTACAATTAACTGTGAAAATGTTTAAGGGAAACGAGTTCGACAATTCTTGCCATTGACATGTCGATTTTACAAGGCAACTGATCTTATGATGGTAATCCGTGCGCGTTGATTACAGCAAGTAAAGATTGGTGATGTTCCTCTCCAATGCCCCTTGAGAAGCTATTCTGACAAACAGTACGGTAGACGACAAATAATGTCTAAATTATTCTTTCAAAAATCTTTCTTAAAATAGCAAAAATGGAGAAATTGTTGAGTTTAGTACTACGTCAGCTGTTGATAGTTGGGAGACCAAACCTACCTATTTAGTTCTATGAAAAGAGATACTAAATCTGGTGTCACTTGTAGTCAACCCACAGGAATATGTGTCACTGTTGTCAAAAACGGAATGAAGCTTCTTGCCACCAGCCATGTCCTTGGCTTGGTTGGCTGCTCTATGACCAGAACTACATCAGTTTATTTTAATTTACTTATTTGAAGCACGCCATCAATAAATACAAAGAAACCAACGTTTTTATTGTTCCAACGCTTTTTTTAATGAAGTAGCTGTGTCAAACATCATTGGCCATTACAGATTTGCATTTCACAACAAAATGAATGAAATTCAATCAATTATGCAGTACAGTGGTCAATAAATATGTGAATTATCTACACAAATGGCTATCTGTAAAGCTAAACACCAAGGACCACTGATATTTCTTTTGTTTGAGCACACAGCACTGATGGCAATTCAAAACAGCTAATCACAGGCTGCGATGACCTCATGAATATTTATGAACACATACCACCATAAAAATGCCTCGATGACTAGTGTAATGCCATATGGACCATGTATAGTTAAACTTGTTATTTAACCCAAGTAATTAACACATCATATCATAAAATGTCTTAAGAAAGTTAAAACATTGGCTAAAAAATTTAAAAGGCCTACTTAGAAATATTGTCCATTGAAAGCAAACTAATGAGAGTATATCACTAAATTTTGTCCAAAATGTAAACCTTATACACTTAAACAAATGTTCTCTACTTTTACAAACCTTAACTATTGATAAATTTTCATGAACATAACTTTACTCTTCGTCAAAAATGACGACTGGATTTTTTTTAATTTGCTACCATGCAAACTGATCAATGAAATGAACATACACAAAATTTAAGGCAATAGATGTCCCATGTGACTGGATCACATTGTAGTGTTTGGTTAGCATTTCTGCCATCAAACCTCCCTTGAAGGTGCTCACTGTTAACACATCTTCTGCCGTAAGTTGTGATAACAATAACAAATATGCCATCTTCCCAGAATGGGTCCGTCTCCAGAGGATTTAAAGGCCTCCTCTTACTCCAAGCAGTTCCAATTCTCCTAACCTAATAATCAAGCTCCTCCCACAACTGTCTAAAATTCATTCTCAAAAAGACAATCTCAGTTTATTGCTTCTCGATGAGAGAATACATTGCAAGACTGCAATGTGGAAACAAAACATTCTCAGAACAGTACATGCTGTGCAATATAAGCTAAATTACTCTGCATTTTTGGAACTTCCTGCCAATCAAAAAGGTGTTCCAATTGAGAATTTCTGTGGATGGAAATCATAGTCTGGGGTGAGAGGATCAGGCCTCCAACCTGGACATAAGTTGTCTGCCACCTTCTGATGAAATCCTACAATATACAAAGACTTTCTTGGCTGTGAAATTGCTATTTATGTCAATCCACACATGAAATACAAAATGGGACTAATTTGTGACTCTTTTATTTCTAAATTGGACACAAAATACTGTATGAACACAGTCTGCTTTCAAAGAACATTATTCAAGCAGAAAAATTTACTGTACACAGGAAGGTATAAAAATATAAAACAATTTAAGAAGAAACAAGAGGGTGAACCACAAAAACTTGTGCAATGCAAGATCGATATATATATTATGTGACCACTAATGGCTAAGGTGACATATCCAATCAGCCTCTAAGTAACACAGACATATTTACCTTTCTCCACATTTTATGTGAATTTCTACATCACCAAAACAAAAACTTTTTGTGTTATTATATATTGTGAAGATACTTTCACCAATTTGACAATGAGACTTGAATTCAGAATGTTATGAAATACTTAACAATACTTTCATGATAGGTGATCACATTCAAAATGTGTTTAATCTTAATGTCAAGAGAATAAATTTAATCAGATACAAAAATATGTTTTCAACATCTAACTACAAATATGTAATAAAACAACAGTAACGAAAGTTTTTTGAACATTAGGCAAAAATGAAAAAAAAAAACCCCAAAACGGCAGACTCAAACTAAAAACAACAAACCTCACACCCTTACACCAACTAACACCACAAAACACCAACCAATACCACGACCAGATGTATTTCTCCTAATATTCCCACCATCTTACCCCCCTCCCCCACCCAAAAAAAAATAAACAGAAAAAACGTTAAGTCTTTTAAATAAATCTGCCACATTACTGTTTCCCTCTTTGAGAAGTCTGACAAAAAGGTTTTGGCACCAGTGACCAATCTGTCCTATTTCATTTTTACAGGCGAGTTGGGAAATAACATTGCAGGATGATTGCGTATTTAGAAGTTTGTGTCTCCCTTCCCTGCAAACTTTTGCAATTATTCAAAAGAAATAAAAAATCAACCACATATGCAAGATTTAAATATAATGTAACATGAGAGACAACCATGTCATAAAATGAAAGATAACGGTAACACACAGATGTGTTCAGGGTATAATTACTGTTGAGGTAAATAAAAACCGGCATAAGAAATATAAAATATGTATGATTGCATAAGATGTAATCAGTGGTCTATAAATTATGGCTTGAGAAATTTAAAGTTTTTTTTCTTTATTCTTTTAAAATCCCAATCCAATCAGTTTGATGGGAGTTTCACATTTATAATATCCATGCCTAATAATATCTCCATGGCAACTGAAATGATAGCATTGCTGATGGGGAGCCTTACATTTAGAAACCCGTCAATTATACCCTAATGTTGGGTAAACCAATCATACAGCTAATCATTAATATACACAGTTTGGTTGTCAAGTAGCTAGTGGCTATTGATGATGTATTAAAATATTACTTCATAGTACAGAGAGTTACAATAAACAATTTAAAGGACAAACGAAGGTTAAAGCGACAAAAGAACCTCTGCAGTCCAAACCCAGTATAAAACAAGACCAAACCAAAATCCAGCAAAACACAGCACAACTTGATTGTACCACAGTTATAACTGAACTTGTCAATGGCTTTCTTGAAGCAACGGACTGAAGTGGAGTAAACAACCAATTCAGGTAGGCTGCTCCACTCATTAAAAATTTAACGCTTCCTTGAAACTTCTGAGCCAGACAAAACCATTGACAACTTCAGATGATATTAGTATGAATGATTGCTTTCTAAGGCCAGTTTAAAGGGATTTTCCAAAGACAGAATTCATGGACTTCAAGAAATAGGTACAAATTTTTTCTTTCAAGAGGTGGAAACAGCATCTCAATAGCATATCGTGTTTGGAAGAATCTTATGTTCAAAGTATTACAATTTTACAATTTAATAGCATGGTTTGAAGGACATGGTCTGCAACACTCAGTCTTTTTTATGAAACCCAAGTGAAAAACCACCAGAGTATAACCTTTAAGGTTATTTTCATGACAGAAATGAGTTAAACATTGACTGATTACAAAGTTACAGAAAATGAAAGATCACATTATGAACATTAAAAATCAGTTAGTTATCTTTTCAGCAGGGTTGAAGATTTTTTTTCAAATCATGATTTAAATCAATAAATGTAGACAATCTATTCAAATCAAGTAAAATCAATTTGACCATAATTTTTTCAATGAATAACATTACTTCGTTCATAATTTTCATCAGCTTATTGAATGATTTTAATTGGCTTGATTTAAATCAAACAACCCTGCTAAGAAGCATGCATTGAGTTAATTTACAAGCATACACGTGTTATTAAATAGCAAGAAAGGGCAGTACCTGTATTAAGTAAAACCTCATATTAAAATGTGAGGAGTGCAGAATAAAATTTTTAATTCGGCAGAAAGCAGATCATAATGAAATGTGCAAGTGCCAACCGTGAAACTACATCACAAGTTTAACCTTTGGCAATGGATGCACGATCCAAGGGTTGATGGTTCGTACTACCTGGTATGTCACATTGTGCTCTTGTGCAAGATGCATGTACTCAGAGACCTCTCCCTACCCAGGATGGAGTATCCCTGAAACAGCTTACCATGACACTCTAGACTATACCAACTACAAACTGGAGGGTTAGTCTCTGGGACAGGCTATTGTGTAAGCAGGGGTAAAATTAGTAAAGCCTTTTGTGGCCTATCGTTGGTGCAAAGTGCTATATAAAAAAAAAAAAGCTAATTATTATTAAAATATTTTGACACACCACAAAATCTTTTCAGTGTGACTGGCTGAAATTGCTTTAAACTCTACCTGGTTTTGGCGTAAACAATTAAGGTTTAAATAAATAAACAAAGTTTTCTGAATGGTTTGTTGTTTGCTACCTATCCAACAAGTACTTTGAAATTTTGTCAAAATTCCAGCAATAATGCCCAGCAACTTGAAAGGCATATAAAATGTAAATTCAGGCATACATTTGATCTAAAGCTTCTCTGTGATTTGCATTTTATTCATTCTCTGTTTGGTAAAATGACAAATCTTGAAATTTTGATGGCCTCTCATCATTAGCTATAGAAACAATGCATGAAATAGCGATCCATCACTGGACCCAATGCAAGATGGTTATACATTTTACAGCCACAAAAAAAAGATTAGGTAAGGTTAGATGGAATTCTACAGCCCAGTTTCTTACCAAAATTGTTTAAGTTGAGTTGGCCACATGTTTTACCAGTTGTGGCTCACTGGATTGTTTTTCCTACTCCATTGCTTTATGCTGACCACCAAGCACAATGCCTGTAGGTTCTGTTTTTAAAGTCTTGGGTATGAACTGACCAAGACTCTTAACTCCCCAAATCCAGACTGCAAGTCTGATGCTTTAAGCACTTGACCATGCAGCCGCAAACTGAAGAGCTCTCAGTCCAGCTGTTGTAATTAAAATGACTTCACACTAACCTGTGAGTCAGTAGTTAGGTTAAACACTAGAACACAAATCTGTTATATATGCTCTTTTTATTGAAACGATGTCAGCATACCTATACAGCACCTGCCGGTGATATGTAACACCACACACCAGCAGTCAAGTTTATCGGCCAAGCTACGTTTTAATGACACAGTATGCCACAGATAACCACAGGTCATCAGCCATCCCTGACCAGTGGGACACATGTCATTTCTAAAACATTAGTCCTACGAGTCACAGAAAGATGAATTCATCTATTCAATAAGCTTTACATCTCGTATTTAGTACTCTGAGATACTCTGAGACTGCACGTAAAAGTTATGATAAAGGTACGATGTGACTTTTCTGTAAAATATGCCCCTGGGCAATGATGATAATAGGTCAGGTGAATATTTTGTGTAAACTGCATAAGAACATATTGATGTTAACATATGACCAATTGCATGTATACATAAGAATAAATATCAACTATTTTGGCATAAATGTCTACCGAGATTGCAAGAAAGAGGATTAGTTTTGTTATTTGCTATTTGAGGATTAGAGACAGCAAGGGATAAAGAAAAGAATAGTGAGTAGTTATTAAGCAATTTATACACAGGCATGGCTGTCTACACAGTAAATCTACCAACCACCCCACAGCCGGCATATTTGGTTTGATTGTAATTTTGATCACAAATGGATATTTTTTAGCCAACTTACAGAAAAATTTGGAAAGTACCTTTAGTCCAATATTACAAAGCAAAGGATATAAACTTCCATAAAGTATAAAGGCAGTATTGGCAATGTAGTTGTTCATATATTGAGTTCCTCTTTACCAGTGTTACAGTGTATTTCTGAGTTAAGTTAGTGCAGTACAACAAACACCCACTATATTCACTGTGTAATTGAGCACCATGCATCCCTCCTCAAATAGTACAAATGGGCTAACTGTGAGAACGAAATATAAAAATAAAAAACAGACTTATTTACCAGAAATTACATTCTGTCATCAGGGCTGAAAAAGTAGGAAAAAACAAAAAGACCAAAAATTAAGCAAATTTCAAAATTGGCAAATCATAAGAAAATCTTTGTTAGTGCTATACCTATAACACTTAAATATTTTGTTCACAAATTGAGAACAGATTTCTAAAACCACACTTGAGGAAGTTTCCAATGAATCGTACCTGAAATGAGCTCAAAATCCTAACAGGCAAGAGCAATCACCTACTCAACACTTGTTTTAAAGTAACAGCTAAATCTCACAATTTTCCTATTATTTTTCTTCAGAGTAAAATTCATAATATTTTAGCAATATAGTAGCACATATTCAAGGTAAACCAAGCCCTTACTCCTCATAAATTTCACACCTGAGGGGGAAAAAATTGTCACATGACTCTAAAGAGCCAATCATGAAACAGGTCAGTGCACTACATTATTACTTCAAATTTGTGTGACTACATATCACCTTTAAACTTCCCAAAAAATCAACAAGGAGCAAAGGCAATTTTATACAATCAACTATTAAACTGCAGAAATGGTCTTCAAGCTCTGAACCAGAAGGAAGCATGAACTGCTTATATAGATACTCATCACAAAATGAGTAACAACTTCAGTAGGTAAACGTGCAACATTGACTATGAGCTCTGAGATAATACAGTAGCCTACTATTTTACAAGATTTACAGTGGCCAAGGTGCCAAATAACACTCTTTAAGTATCTTTTATAACCAATGACTCTAAAAATGGAACCTACTGCCCTTGTGTGTGATGCTCCACATAAAGCAATGGAGTAGGGAAAACAAGCCAGTGAGCCACAACTGGAAAAAAGGCCATGGCCAGCTCGACTTGAACCAATATGTTGGAAACTGGGTCGTAAAACTCTATCGAACTAACTAACTAACAAATTATGTATAGGACTTCAATATTGCATCCAAGATAAACTAAGCAGTTATTCACATTTCAGGAGAAAAATATTGTATCATGACTCTGTAGCAGCCAATCATGAAGGCAGTGCACTACACTACTTCAAGTTGGGCAGACTTCAACCACTGATATTAGAGGTATTATGTTTCATATTAAGGCTGGAAATAATTGACAGTAAAGATAGCCATGGCTGCACCCCTCAAAAATTTCCTTTAACATAGACCTCATGCTGCTAGAATTCAATAGGACATTTTAGCCAATATTACCCGAGAAAAAGGCTTTTTCCCGGGTGAAGCTTATCTCTATAATTGCATCAGTTAATACCTTTTACAACCAAACTTGCTCCATTGACCAATCTGTCTGTAAAACGGTTCAAACCCCTTTAATTTTATTGATCTCAAGACACCTGAACAGGAAGTTCTCTGATAGATTCTGGATTAAGAGTGGTCAACTAGAGATGGCTAAAACTTGCTATTTATTTCTAGCATCATGTATAACCAAATTGTTCATTTTGGCTATACCCTTTTTGAGCTTATTTCATGCCCTGTCATTCTGTCCATCAATCAATCAATAATCCATCAATCAATCTAACAGTCAATCTTTGACTGGTTGGCTGTGCTATGTCTGAATCCACTTCTTCCCAAACAACCTGAAAAACTGTTAGTGTTGACTTTTGTTTTTCTCTTCCCCTCCCTTCAGGATACTAGGTGAGGTTTTTAGTGCTATAGTGTACAGCAGTGTCAGACATTTAGCGAAATTAGTGCAAAGCTTTCAAGAGCAATCTTGGTGAAGTATATACCAACTACAGTGTATTGTTTTAGCAATTTAGTGTGTGAACTTTGAAATTTCTCATTCCAAATACTGAGTCAGCTCCCTGAACATATTTTATCCAGCTATAGAGAATCAACCAAGGACTTTACAGGTAAGCTTTCTTTAAAGGCTTTTAACACAAACTTCAATTGAAAATCACTTTAAACTTTTCTACTGCTTTTGAATGCAATTCTCATTGAGCCTTGCCTTTAAACTTGGGAAGATTGTAAATTGAATGTAAAATTCTACTTAAGAGCTTTGAAATCCCAGCCTGGCATTCAAATCACCATACTACTCTATTAATAGAACTATAAGAAAGACAGAGCATATTCAAATGCCTGAGATACTTGGCAGAGCTTGCAAGAAATTTTTGACTTTGTTGGTTAGCATATGGAGATCATCACATTATTGCATTGATGTGAAATACACATACGTGACCATTCTAACTGTGGGGAACTGCTTATTGTCAGAGCAATGAACCCTATTTATTAATCACAAGTTAAGAGTTTATTTTGAAATGGAATCCCACAAAGGAAGTTCCAAAGCTTTAGACATGCATGCACAAAAACAAAAAAAAAGTCTTTTTGTATGAAGACCTTGCAAACTGACATTCTCGAATAACAAGATGCAATGACCTGTTTCTTATTTTTCAGCACAGCATCAGACTATTTTTGGGGGTTTTATTCGAAGTTCATTATTCTTTAATTTATTCTTGTATGCATAAACATCTTTTTTAATTTAAGTTGCTGACATGATACATTCTACATGGCTGGCGGTAATTAGGTAACATTTGATAGAAAAAGTCACTTTTGAGACATCACTGGCATTTGCTTGATCAAACTCTGAAAATACCTTTGAAGGAAAACAGAATATATGAAAGCACCTTTTAAATTTGTCACAGATGATAGAAAGATACTGTTCACACATGATTACATAGAAGCATGGGTGGCAATCCTGGGATGAGGAAGGGGGGCAGGAAAAATGTTCCCCCAACATTTGAGAAATCACTCATTGACTTTAAATTTCTACAGCTATTATTTTAAAGTTAGGCAATGTCCCCCCACTCACCCCTAATAATAAATACAAACAGCATGCATGATCAATTTTCTAAAAATACATTTGAGAAAAATTGTTTTCAACTTGAAATTTTCAAATACAAGTGGCTAGTTTTCACCCTTCATTCTTTATGAATGTTTAAAGAAAGCTGCACACTAGTGGTTAATTTAACATGCATATTTAAAAGCAGCATTTATAGGAGCACAACCGTTGATGGTAGCTTAAAATATACTGACCAAGATGCTATTGTTTCAATAAATTTACCTCCGCTGTCCTAAAGTAAAATCTGCAATGAAATGTCCTTATATATGACATGTTTGCTTATACAGAAAGAAAAACAACACTTTGCCATGTTCGAGTGAGAGAGCAAGATGTTTCTCGAAAGGTGAGCAAATTGTTACATTTTGATTTGTAAGGTGTCACATTCAACTCTCAAGAAATGTATATCATGCCTGACATCATGTCTCCAGGTTTAATACGTTAGGATTATAACCATGTGGTTAGGTTGGAGTTGGAAGGTCTTAAGACTTTATTTTACGTAGTATACTGCGAAGACAGGGTGGAAATGAAAGTGGACAAAATGAAAAACATGGCACAGATGTTGATATATGAACACAGATTTAAGTCTCATCAACAATTTACTACTCACAGGGATGATGTTGAGCATGATATGCAATCTAACACCTTTCAGACATCATGTGACAAAAAGTTCAAACAAATGGCAAAACCAAAAGAAAAATAATGTGAATAAAATTTAAAAACATACAAACCAGAAATGAAGATGTAATTTCATAAATGATGAATGGCATGTAACAAATGAGCACACAAGTGTGAATTCTAATTACTGTAGAAACATACATACAATGCAAAGAAGTCACTTTACAGCACAACAAGACTGGGAATAGAGAAAGACAAACATTATGACACAGAGTACATAAAGCAGACATCTGAAACAAATGTAAATAACATAGGGCAGGCAAAACGGGCATGGGCAAAAATTAACAAAAAAGTACATATATTCAGACTTGGTAGGGAAAATTAGCTAGATACACATTTCATACTTGCTTCAAATTTTGTTATGATTTTTTTTTTTGCTATTCACTAGTGTTATGTAGATTTTCAGCTGTATTAACTCAATGTATAAAGGGTATATTTCTTGTACCTTGTTTATTGTAATAAAAAAACTGTTTGAGTAAATTGCTTGTTGTACTCAAGCTAGCTTCAGTCCTGCCAAAACTTGCTTCTCTACAACTGAAAAATATTTCCTATGGCCCTTGCAGGAATTACAACAAAGTCGTTAACCAAAGAAAGATGTTAAGTCATTTATTAGAAAAAAGCTTTTTTTCTAAAAGTCCCCTAGACTCTCTGGCGAAGAGCCAAGGGGCGAAAACCAAACATTTACTCCCGGAGGAGTTCTGCTCCCTTAAGGAGCTAAACATCCCAAATGGACAAGTACGCCCTCTTAAGGGCAAACATGTGTGGTCCTGCTCTAGACAGACAGGCTGAACAGAAGCCATGCCCTATTAGAAAAAAGACATAAACTGGACATTTTTGCATCACGTTTATTATGCATTCATTACCTGTGAAATTTTGTCCAAAAATCAGATCAAAATTATTTTTTTTTGTTGCTTTAATATCTCTGCCCTCACCATTTTACTGTTAACATGATCCTGGAGCAGTCATCTTTGTACTTAATTTATCACTGTCTTAGGTCACTGACTTACATTCAGTAAATCAGTCTTTTTTATGGTATTGGTCTTATGATTTCTAGATATTTTGTAATGTTTATTAAACAATGTTTTTAATTTACTCTTTTGAAATCTCTGTGAAATAAATTTAATTCAAATTTAAATGCTCAGTGGTCAATGTAAGGGAAATGACATGTGATAAAAATGATTCACGTGATATGAGACTGTCTGTTGTCATTGAAAAATATATGAAAGGGGAAATATTCTGACAAATAATGAATATGTAATAAGGAAAAAAAAATATGGTGATAGGACAATGAATATATGATAGATATTCATTGAATACTAAGAGGTAGTTGTATTGCTTGTATCCTGGTTATTTCTGACCAAGAATCCAACAATGAAAGCTGAGGTGACAACAGAAATTACTTGCTCAAAAATAGATTTTTTTTCAGCCTGGCAGCTATACTTATGTTGACAATATTTGCGCACAGTTGATTACACTAATTGGCAAGTAATTGCTTTGGTATTTCATTGTTTTTCTTTCCCCTTTTCTGTGAGATTGTCTCGAGACACAATACGAAACAAAAGTTTAAACCTCACCTGGACGCAACAACTTTCAATCTATAACAGGCAGCCAATGGCAATTCTTGGAAACATTTCAGTCATACAATGTGTTGAAATATAAACAATACACAGTAAAATCTATGAAAGGCTTGGTATGGTCAAAATTTGTCACATTCAGTATTTACAAATTCCTCTCATTACTTATAACAAACTCATCCCAACCTTAAGTACATGTATAAAAAACTTAATGGCTATTCATGTGGAAAGAAATTCTTTCAACACAAAAAGACAAATATACTATAATAGATAGTGTGTTACAAAACGTATTTTGTCCTACACAAGAAAGTTGTCTTCCACTATTTATCAAAATAATTTTGTTAGGCCAACCGAATGAAGATTTATCTCACTTTTTTAAATTTGAAGAACACTGCCCATTCTTGCCTCGAGGCCTTAGAAAAGAATTTTGCCAAAACATTTTTTAAAAATTTGCCTACATATGGAGGTGTCCCAATAATTTAGGAGAAGGTACATGGTCCTCTTTACTCGGTTTTATTTGTCTCCATCTGTTTTGCATATCTAGCTATAAATACCCTGAACTATCAAAAAGATTCCCTTGTTCCTTGAGCTGGTGCAAAGCTGAACAATAACACATGTGATAAAATTTAACCAAAAAAAAAAAGCAAGATGTCAGCATACCTTGTCCTAAATATTTGATCTCATTAGAACCAACCTGTCTATCTCATTTGATTAAAAAGGCCTTTTCAGCTAGGCTGACCAGCTTTCTTAAAATTCCTGGCTGACACACTTTGTCCCTATTCTGTCTATTGGATTAAAATACAAACTTGATTACATTCATCCTGTTTGTTCTTAAACCTTAAGGTTACAGTCCCCTTCATGCCAAGCAATTGTTCTGAGGGTTATAGGGGACAGATCTGGAACTTTGTAGGACTGATCATGGGTAATTTACATAGAAACAATGATTGTTCCATAATCCTTTCAGATAATTGATGCAAATTTTTGGCAAAATTGACAAAGATCTCAGCTAAAAGATTTTATGAGAATTCACCTACCACTGACAAAGTCTACAAGTGCAATGATTAAAGTGCTTCTGCTTACTTGGATGTCATAAGTTGTGTATAAACAGACATATTCACACAATTTTTACCCTGAAAGAATACAGCACAAGTAATGAGGCAAGTCGGACATTTAATATGCTGAAAAAATTTCATGAAAGAGCAAAACCAGCATAGGTTTAGGCTCTTCAGCAAAGAGGTAAAACAAAACTCTTCCAACCTAAACAGATCCCTGTAAATCTGCCCAGTTATTTCATAAAGTATGGTATATGAAAAGAAAACCACACCACAGATAAATGTCACACACTTCTGCAGAAGAACTGTCTTAATTTACATCTGAATGATGACCTCATTATCACTGTCTTTATCAGTCATTACATCTTTTAGGACTCTTATTACTGTAAAAAAATGGATTTTGCTCTCTTGGCTACCTCTTATAATGTTTTTTTTTTTTTTTTTAGGTATTCCACCCCCCACCACAGGTCAGACCTCAGTAGGTGTAGCATTATTGCCATCCTGCGTTTCCACTGTTATTTTGTTGATATGGACAGTACCATTTGATCCATTCCCAGAATCATTTACCTTATTTGTTGCATCCAATGGAGTTTCGACATCATCTTCTTCCTCTTTCACCCCATCTTCCGGGTCATCTGCATCCGTGCTTGTTACCCCCTTGCCCTTCTTTTCCGATGACCCCAGTCTTGTGAGCTGTTTCTCTGTGAGGGTCTTGAGCTGTTTAAGCCTTTGTTTCTGCTCCTCTCGCAATTTGCCAGCATAGTCCGTCATGAGGTCTGAGAGCAAACTGATGATGAGAGCCAAGAAACTCATTCCCACGATGATCCAGACGTAACAAGCCCACTTGTAAAACTCACTGTAAGGGTAATCAGGATTGTCACCTGATAGGGGATAAAAACACCAATTTTTCATAACATTGATATACTGATACATCAAGAACAACAGTTTCACTTTTGTCTGCCCCCTTCCCCCAATGTTTTCAACACAGTTCCAAACTTTACGCTTTTTCTACTATCTTCTAATTCAATAGGAATCCACTGTACAGTAAGTCAGATGGAGTTTGACAGCCCAGTTTCCAACCTATTGGTTCAAGTTAGGCCGGTCATGGCTTTTTTTCTAGTTGCGGCTCACTGGCTTGTTTTCCCTACTCCACTGCTATGCCGAGCATCACGCACAATGGCAGTAGGTTCCATTTTTAGAGTCTTTGGTATACCTCCACCTGGGAATAGAACCCGGGCCTACTATACAGAACATCAGAAGAGAACGATGTAAGATCGAAGAACTTCCAGAAAACTGTACAAAGAAGCTCCTATATGTTATTCAACCAGACAATTTCTTAAGGCGTGCATTATCAGAGAGAGCCAAAATACCAAAAGTAGATGGAGTGATGTCATATAAAAGACATCTACAAGCACATACATGGTAGGCAGGAGCAATAAAAGTTGTGAATTTGAAAGCAGTGTTAATCCTGAAATCTAACACATTCCTTTACATACTATACAGATAATCAGAATATTCGATTCGTTCAAATTTTCATTTGAAATTAACTAAAATAAGCCATCTGCAAAGGCCCAAGTGCTGCTACTTTTTACTGTTCAACTGTTCAAAATGTTCCTCTATTATGGATTGTTAAGTTAAATCTGTATCGCAGAAATTTTTAGTAATGCAGATAGAGTTACAGTTTCAGTGTGTGGTGTAAAAGTGTGGAATAATCTAAATATTGACATTAGGAACTCAAAAAGTGAATGTGTTTATAAACTTAAGTTAAAATCAGAATTCATAGATAAGTATAGGTTTGATTGTGCAACAAGTAGCATAGTGATTTTCATTTGAAAAACCATGATAGAAATATGCAGCTCTGAAATTTAATTTATTTTTATACATCTTTTGGGGAGAGATTCATGTAAGTTTTACTAAACTTCTTCTCTCTCCTTTTCCATCTTGTGTTCTGTTTTGTATAAACATTATAATTGGACGTTTTTTTTCTTCTTATTTTTCTTTGTTGTCACTCTTTATGTTGTTGTTTAAAAGTTGCTTTGTACTGTATGGAAATAAACTGAGCAAACAAACAAACAATAATGTGATAAAGATTTTTCCTTACCAATGACGTAATCCCCGAAGCCAATCGTTGTTAGTGTGACAAAACAGAAGTACCACGACTCACTGATTTTCCAACCCTCCACATTCATGAATATTATCGATGGAATGGTTATAAAGAAGATGCCTCCAATCACTAGGAGAATAGCGACGTATGTAAGTCTAAGGACTGTTGGATAGCCGCAAGTTACACGATCATAAAAGACCCCTTCCAACTTCTTTGCTAAAATACCAAGTTTTTCACCAATACCAGTCAGCAAAAACCCACATAATGGGATGCCAATGAGGGCATAGATGATGCAAAAGTTTCTCCCGCTCTGAGTTGATGGAGCGTTGTTTCCAAAACCTGCAAGAACAATTACAAATTTCTTAGAGGGGACATCAAATAGTTCACATCACAGAAAGTCTAAGGTTTAATAGTAACTAAGAGAGCTAGGGCAACCACTTACAGCAACAAGTTCTTAGGTTCCTGCACCCTGGGTGGAAAAAGTTGGGAAGCTGGGAAGCAGGGAATTTGGACATCTGGAGGGAAGTTTTGGTAACTTGAGGGAATTTTCCCTTTAAGTACTTGAAAATAGAGGGAGAATTTTCGGAAATTTTGCTCCCCTCCTGGGAAATAAATATTTCCTCTCCTGCACTTTTTGGAAGATCAACTTTTCTATGAACTTTTAGGGAAAAATCAAGAATTTATGTCACCTCCCTCGTGATATTTTCCACATAAACACATATTCCATAAATTCCATACTATTTACATATAATAAGATAAAATTTTGTTTTGAGTATAAAGAATGCATTTGGTTATTACGAGTAATAATGGAGCAACATTACATGGTAAAACCTCTGCATTTTTTTCCAGGACCTCTCACAATTTATTTATACGTCAAGCCTTGAAATAAGTTTTAAAAATTTTCATGACTTTCCCAGATTTTTCATGACCTCAGGAACCTTGTTTCAGTCCTGGAAAACCTCAATCATGCATTAAACTCGTGGAATTCTTATGAAACTCATTCCAATAAGCCACTTTCACCATTGTCACCTATTCTCAACTACCTGGGTTAAAGGGGAAATGGAAAAGAACATATAGGGTGTAGGATGCCCTCTGTTGGTAGGTTTGCCACCAGTGGCGTAGCCACTGGGAGGGTTTTGGGGGTTAGAACCCCCCATGACCCAACAACCCCCCCCATGACCCAACTTTGCAATGCAAAAATCACCTAATATAGTGGTTTTTTCTCTCTATCCTCAGACTTTTCCCTCAAATTGTGCTTCCATCCCCCTCCCCATGACACCAAAACCCTCCCCATGACACAATTCTGGCTATGGACCTGGCTGCCACAGTGTTATTAGTTTGCCAGACAGTAAGTATCCATATAAAAGATTTATATTTAGGGTGGTAGATGGTAAGTGAGGATGGAAATAAGACTGCAGTCACCCCAACTTGAATTAGTACAAAAGACTGTCCTGTTTCATGATTGGCTCTCCAGTTTTAAATCTGTCCCTTTCTGACAAAAAGAAGTAACCCACATTTTCAATATTTTGAGTTATTTACCAAAACGTGTTACCTTAAAGCCAACAGAAATGCTTCTACATGGCACAAGGACACCTGCTATAAGTAACTGAACAGCTTATAACTTAAACGTTGGAAAATATTTTTTTCCCAAAATTCATTGCAAAAGCAGACTAATGTGGTCTACTTCCTTTTGTGAGAAAAAAATACCCATGTGAACACATGCGCTTTTCTAACAGATAGAAGTATGATCTTTAATGTTTAATTTCAATATTCTGTCATATTTTTTTAAGAGAAAATGCTTTGTTTTGTTTCATATAGGAGATGTTGTAAAAGTTGATCACCAAGATTTTCAATGTGGATTACTTCTTTTTGTAAGAAAAAAACAGTTAAACTATTCCTTAGAATTTCTGACAGAAAGAAGTATAAGCCATTGGTTCATGTCCTAAAATATTATAAAAGATACTTTGAAGAGTCAACAAGAAAATTTTGAGATTTAGCTTTTACTTCAGAATAAATGTGGGGCATCTGCTCCTGACCTTTAAAGGTTCCGTACCCATTCAACCACAAATGTATTCAAATTTCTCTACACCTCTATGGATTGTTCAAAATGTCCCTTGCACACTCCTCCCCCTCCCTGTTTCTTTGGAAAGAGAATCAGAGAGAAAATTAAACACCTTCAGTACTTAAAAAAGCGGAAGTACACTTCCAAGATAAGAGATGAAGCATATTGGGTCACGGAAGTAAATTCACCAGTTTATTAACATTTTAATATGCACATGGAGTCAACGCTCTCTCACCTTACATTTTTTAAAACATCAAAGATCACTATATAAAGAGCATTGAAGGACTCCAAGTTGTCCTGAAACAATTGCCTTTAGGTGACACACATTTAAGAATAGCTCCAATTAAATTTAAGAATAGCTCCAATCAAAAGACATAGGCAGTCACCTTGTCTACCTTTGAAACCTCAGCATATGACTGTGGGCATGTATGAAAACCATTGACTGCTTTAACAATCGCAAAATTGTACGATGCTCTGATTGTGTGACAATTAATCCCAATTATCCCCCATGCTGTTTGGCAGAGCTGCAGGTCTTGTTATTCAGCCTATGGTAATTATGTTTCATGTTCATTTGACCTAATTGTATGTGGAAGAGATTGATACACATATGCAGAGGTTCACAGATGGTGAGGAAAATAGATATATGGATCACACAAAGAAGGTATAGCAAAAGATGGACCGAAAGAGAGATTGACAGGGATAAACATCTTTATCTTTGCACTTTATACTTTGATTTTATTGGATGAACAAGGAGGCCGCTGATTTTAACAGCACTTTATCTATCACCTAAGACAGTCCCATTTACATCTTAAATGATGAAACAGGTGATGTGAATTATGGCAAAGAAGATTCTTCCAACCTCCTTTATTTCTAGCCCCACCCATGACTGTCTAAATTTCATCCTCATGTAGACAATCTCAGTCTGGGGCTTCATGGCATACCCTAGTGAGCACACCAAGGCCGTAATTTGTGATGTTAACACTCTAATTACATGCAGTGTAATATGAGCCACTCTGATTTTTTTAAAATTTCATGTCAATTCGAAGAGCTGTGCCAACTGAGAATTGGTATAGACTATGGTGAAATTGTAGTTTAGGGTGATGAATGACTGTCTTTTAAAGAGCAAGGACCTTCCAGTAAACGTTACCTCACATGATATTGTTTTGCAATTAATGGTTTCATGGTCACAGTCCACCCTTACCTACAAATTATTCCTAATCTACTTATACTCCTCTTCTAATACCTACCATGATATTTTAAAACATTCATATCCTAATTAATCCTGCCATTGAAGAAAAGGTCATGTAATTTTAGTTTAAAGAATTTTTCACATTTAATGTTCTGAACATAATTTTTACAAAGAATGGAAAACACTTACATAGCCAAGTGAGGGGGGGGGGGTGACAGGGGGCATGGTTCCCTTCAACAAATTCGAAAAAGGGAAAAGAAATTTTGTAATGGAACAAAAAAATGGCTTCAAATGATGCTAAATATTGGAACAGATTGCATGTGAGGCTTCTTAAAAATTCATACATTTCTCAATAGAAACTGGGATGTCCCACTACCAGTTTGGTGATCAGACCCTACAGTCCTACCTATAGCCTACTGGTGAAGGAAAACAAGAAATACATCACTTTGCACTGAGAGAACTCCTAAAGAAATTAGAAAGTGTGATTAGAAAGTGTCTGAAAAAAAAATACCATGCATTTTTCACATTTAATGTTCCGAACATAATTTTTGAGGGGGGTGGGGGCAGGGGGGAGTACAGAGGTCATGGGTCCCTTGAATGAATTCTAAAAAGGGAAAAGAAATTTTGTAATGAAAAAAAAAAAATGGCTTCAAATGATGAATGATGATAAATATTGGAACAGACAGCATCTGAGGTTGCTTAAAAATTCATGTATTTCTCAATGGGATCTGGGACACCCCTCCACCATTTTGGTGAGCACTGAACAGACTATGCAACTGTCCATCCAAAAACTATTCTACAGTACCTATACCAGAGAGGGGAAAAAAGTAATAAATCCCTTTGCACTGAGAGAACTCCTAAAGCTGCAGGGATAGAAAGTGTCTGCAAAAAAGAATACTTCCTCAGGTCCAAGGCTGTCCATATCACACAAAGAAGAATTGTACAGTAAATTGCCAGTAAAGCATGTGGATAATATTAATACATTATTACATACCATAATACATAATGCTGTATAAATATGATACTTTACTATCTTCCCAAATAGAATATTTTACTTCTGCAAAAATTACTTCAACTCAATCTCATCTACAGCTACCTGTATATTTCTACATCTGCTGTTTATCTTTCCTGCCCACCGAGCATAATTTGTAAAACCTGATTACTCTATCTGACAAACTTTACAGCTAATCCTTCTTGACAGCTTTGTTTTATGACTTGTAATGTACTAGACAGATTCATAACATCACTGATTAATGAGATAGCATTCATTGCAAGAAGTGTGGGGTATATATCTGAAAGATGCACACATACACATATATTGACTGCTTCCAGTCACATTAAATTGTACACAAGCTACTGTACATCAACATCTAAATAACCTCGAAGAGCTTTTGTTCCTTAAATTTGTTTCTGTTTTGGTATCTGGGTACCAAAATTCTCAATTGGCTCAGCCCTTTGATTGACAGCTAATTCAAACAATGCAGAGTACCAAAGCTTATATTACACAGCATGAATGGCACTGAGAGTGTTTTGATTATATAAACTGAGTTTTTCTATACTCATCTTGAAGCGATGAGCTGAGATTGTATTTGGATGAGGATGAATTTCAGACAATTGTGGGAGGGGCTTAAGTAAGAAGGGTAGGAGAATTGGTACTGTTTGGGGTGAGAGAACTGGTCCTTTAAACCAAGGAGGTCTTATGATACATGCTGAGAAAAAATATAAATTTATGTAACATGGTACTAGTACTATATTTCAAGTACAGTGACTATGATATGCAAAGTTGAGAAGTGCATGTATGATGAAAATAATATACTGATATTAACATGAATCAATTACAATCTACTAAGGTACTGCACAGCACATACTATCATCTGAATTTGAGAGCAATCTGTACACATCTGAAGTTTATTTAGGCCTTTTTAGGATGTGCTCTTGTGTATTCTTTGTGATAAATGTGTATTTTGGCGTGAATGTATTGTGAATCGGTACAAAAGGTTGCATCTAAAATTCACTTGGGAAAAAATAAACCAGAAATAGTACCATCCACAGTGCTGTACAGTGCATCCACATTGGTCACAAATGTGGCTTACTCTACAAAAATGTGCTCAAATGATTTTAAAGGGCAAAAACAGGCGTCCCAAACTTGCCTTGAAGCAGCAATTAAATTACACAGTTTTACACTAATTACACTTCAAAGTATCTTAAATAATAATTTAGGACTTCAATATTGCATATTCTAGGTATTAACCAGAATGCAAAAATGCATTGAGGTTTCGATGATACAAAAATTGTACTGTTTCAAATTTGCCATCATGTGCCATTATCTTCTCACTCAAATGTTATACTAGCATGTTCAAAAGATAATTTTGTTATTCCAGATGCTTTTTTGACCTCAACAAAAGCAATAGACAGATAGACAGATAGATAGATAGACAGATAGACAGATAGATAGATAGACATCTTGAGATATCCCTTGAACAAGATTTTCAGACTTTGACCCCCGGTGACCCCAGATGACCTTTGACCTCCGCCAAAAACAATAGGGACCATCTCCTGACCATAACCCATTAACATACCAAATATAAAATCTATCCAAGTTTCCTCCTGACCATAACCCATCAACATACCAAATATAAAATCTATCCAAATTTCCTATCTTGAGATGTGTGTTTACAATATTTTAAGACTTTGACCATTTGTGACCCCAGATGACCTCTGACCTCCACCAAAGACTACAGAGACCATCTCCTGACCATAACCCATCCACATACCAAATATGAAATCTATCCAAGTTTCCTTTCTTGAGATATCGTGTTTAAAAAATTTTCAGACTTTGACCCCCAGTGACCCCAGATGACCCTTGACCTATATCAATAACAACAGGGACTATCTCCTAACTACAACCCATCCACACACCAAATATAAAATCTATTCAAGTTTCCTATCTTGAGATATCATGTTAACCAGATTTTCATAATTTGATCCCTGGTGACCCCAGATGACCTTTGACCTCCGCAAAAAAACAATAGGGACCATTTCCTGACTATAACGCATCTTCATACCAAATATGAAATCTATCAAAGTGTCCTATTTTGAGATATTGTGTTAAGAATATTTTCAGACTTTGACCCCTGCTGACCCCAGATGACCTTTGACCTCCGCAAAAAATAGTAAGGACCATCTCCTGACCATAACGCATCAACACACTAAATATGAAATCTATCCAAGTTTCTGATCTTGAGATATTGTGCTAACAATATTTTCAGACTTTGACTCCTGGTGACCCCAGATGACCTTTGACCTCCGCAAAAAACAATTGGGACCATCTCTTGACCATAATGCATCAATATACCAAATATGAAATCCACCCATGCTTCCTATCTTGAGATATCATCTTAACGAGATTTTCAGACTTTGACCCCCAGTAACCCCAGATGACCTTTGACCTCCGTGAAAAACAATTGGGACCATCTCCTGACTATAACGCATCAACATACCAAATATGAAATCCACCCAAGCTTCCTATCATGAGATATCGTCTTAACAAGACTTTCAGACTTTGACCCTCAGTGATCCCAAATGACCTTTGACCTCCGTAAAAAACATTAGGGACCATCTCCTGACTATAATGCATCAACATACCAAATATGAAATTCACCCAAGCTTCCTATCATGAGACATCGTCTTAACAAGATTTTCAGACTTTGACCCCCAGTGACCCCAGATGACCTTTGACCTCCACGGAAAACATAGGGGACCATCTCCTGACTATAACGCATCGACATATCAAATATGAAATCCACCCAAGGTTCTTATCTTGAGATATCGTCTTAACGAGATTTTCAGACCTTGACCCCCAGTGACCCCAAATGACCTTTGACCTCCGCGACAAACATTAGTGACCATCTCCTGACTATAACGCATATACATACCACATATGAAATCCACCCGAGCTTCCTACCATGAGATATCGTCTTAATGAGATTTTCTGACTTTGACCCCCAGTGACCCTAGATGACCTTTGACCCCCACGCAAAACGATAGGGACCATCTCTTGACCATTACGCATCAACATACCAAATATGAAATCTACCAAAGCTTCCTATCTTGAGATATCGTGTTAACGAGATTTTCAGACTTTGACCCCTGGAGGCCCCAAATGACCTTTGACCTCTGCCAAAAACAATAGGGTTCTTTCTCTCAATATGGCCCATCTATGTACTATGTTTGAAAACTGTCAGACATCCGTATCTTGAGATATCGTGTTAACAAGATTTTCAGACTTTGACCCCCTGTGACCCCAAATGACCTTTGACCTCTGCCAAAAACAATAGGGTTCTTCCTCTCAATATGGTGCATCTATGTACCAAGTTTGAAAACTGTCAGACATTCCTATCTTGAGATATCGTGTTAACGAGCAAAGTGTCACAAACACACACACACACATACACACATCCACACACACACGCACATACACACACACACACGCCATCATGATTGCATAGGTTTCTCTTATCATCGAAACCAAAAAGAAGTAGTAACTCTGGTAAATTTCACATTTCAGAAGTAAAAATATTGTCACATGACTCTCAAGAGCCAATCATGAAATAGTACGGTCTACTACACTTCTTCATTTTTTGGGGGGAGGGGGGGGGGGGCACTGCTCTTGCCCTTAAACAAGGAGCCAAACCTTCCAAAACATTGAAACAAATTAGGTGCCTTTGGCACAGTATGCAAAGTCAGTGAACACATGTTCA
Source organism: Holothuria scabra (assembly GCA_037179385.1). Classification (NCBI taxonomy): domain Eukaryota; kingdom Metazoa; phylum Echinodermata; class Holothuroidea; order Aspidochirotida; family Holothuriidae; genus Holothuria; species Holothuria scabra. The sequence continues at coordinate 23,952,659 of CM074180.1, forward strand.
AGCAGTCATTATTTTCATGACAAGGTTCGCCTATATATTGTACATAAATCAACTAAAAATGATCCATAAAGAATAAGGTTATGATGACCTTCTGGTTTAGTCAACATCCTTTTCTCCCAAAGTTTCCCAGTTGTAGTAAAAAGTGGTTTGTTTTCCACACTCCATTGTTTACGCCATGTGGTTAAACAAATTCACCAGGAATACCATGTCAGCGTCTTCATCAGAGGGGGGGGGGGGAGGTGCAGGAGGGGAAGCCCCCCTTCTAAAAGAAGGTGGGTAAGACCCCCCTTTTCATTTCCACAAAAATAAGGGAATTGTTTAAATATTTTTGGTTTCTTTCTTCAAAAGTGGACACTTTTTCAGCAATGTTTGAACTTGCATTTATAAATAGATGGCTTTTACAACCATTCAAATCTTACAGATGGGACCTTGAAGCAAACTTTTATCCACCTAAACTCACTTTGGGACTTTAGCCAAGGACCATTTCAATTTAGACTTGGGGTTTTGCAGTTTATAAATCCCCCCTTTTTGTGTTTCTGGTGGAGTTCCTACACGTATCTAATACACTACCAGCTTTGCCCGCATAGAGTTTGGTTTAAAGATAAAATATATAATTCAAGTACGCATGGAGTCATTTTACGCATGATATAGAGCTAATAAAATCATGAACTGCATCACTGATTGTCTTATGGATCATTAACAATGTAAATTGGTTCATAACAGCTCACCTAGGTTAATAAAAGTGTCAAAATTCTGTTTTTGGTTCTTATTTGAGATTTAATGAATAATCTCAAAGCTGCTGTACTTCTTCTGCAAGAATGTATAATTTCTGGTAGAATGGTAAAGTTTGATGATACCCAATGAGAGGGAAAACACTACACATACAAATTTGGATGCAATATGAGCAATCAGAGAGGGGGAAGAAGAGGGGGAGGGGGATTTGGCTGTTTTTGCTTATGGCCACAGGTGAAAACTCAGTGGTGGACTTAAATTTGTAATGTGGTGACCATAAATCCATGTCCTGGGGAGGTACAGTACAGGGTATGGGGAAGGGATGCCTTATCCAATTTTGTGAATACTTCATCACATTGAAAGGAACTGAAATAAGTATTACAAATTGGACAGTAGTATGGGGAGGGAGTCATTGTCACCTCCCCTTATCTGACACCAAAACTGGGGTAAATTTGACTTTTATGTTTAGATATGCATAGAAATGAACAATTTCTGTACACATCTCCCTCTGTTTTTAATCTCCTGTCTACAAAATGTTGACAGTGTTGCTACATGTTTTATCTAGATTGGTTGCTATTGGCCTTTCAAAGAGAGTAGTTGAATTTTTGAATAGCGAACCCTGTGATTATGAAGAGTTAACCTTATTTTCGATTACGTTTTTTGAATTATGAATAATGAACCCCTTTTTTGATAATGAACGTTGAACCTTTTTTGAATTTATAAACAATGAACCTTTTTGATTTTGGATAACAAACTTTATGAATAATGAACCTTTTCTGAAATTAAATTTTATGAATAACAAACCTTATGAACATTGAACCTAATTTTTGCCGTTTATCATGTTATGGATAATGACCCCTATGACTAATGAATGTTATGAATATCCAGCTGTTCCCCACTAGAGACTTACTCCAGTGTTGGAGCACATGCACACACTTTTTGACCAATAGTTTGAGGTTATCATTAGGTTAAAGGCCTCTCTTTTATATTCCAACCCACACCTCACTTTTTGGTTAAGAAAGTACGGGTGCTATCAGTCAAAGCAAGGTCAACCCAACTTGGAATGATCAGATCTGCTTGAATAGAAGCCACCACTGTCCAGAACTATGCAAACAAAGAGATGTTCACTCAACCTCAAAATCCTAACAATGGTTAGACATGCTAGTCAGAGACTGTTTGGCCGTGTTCCCACTTGATCCCCCCATGTTGATCGCCCCAAGCTCAATCAACTGGAAAATTTTGTGACCAACTGCATGAGTGTTCCCATTTGATCGCCTGTGCGAGTTCTGATCCCCTCCTCCGGTTCAAGTAACAGGAAGTTGTTTCATTGAAATTATGTGTGCAGGTCAGGTTTGTTTACACAAGTTTGTGTGGCGTGAGGTTTTCGCTGCGGAAGTACGTCATTGATCTCGGGTCACCTTGATCCCGTTTTTGTTCCCACTTGTTTTCTTGATCGCCTGCGCGCGGTCTGATCCTCCCCGAAGGGGCGATCAAGCTCTCCGGATCTGATCCTGGGAACGAGAGCGTTCCCACTTGCGAATTGATCCCCTGTGCGGGGTCTGAACCGGATCTGATCGCCTGGTCGTTCTCAAGTGGGAACACACTCTTTGTTCAGTACAAGCCAAGTGTTTACAATTACAGCTGCTTCAACAGGCAAGGATAATAGGCTTATCATTCTGGACACCATCCAGTATGGTACCAGCACTGAATCATGACAGACTGGGTCAAAAACATTGCTTCAGTAGCAAAGATGTAGCTAATGCTTAAAGAGCCAAACCTCTCACCCCAAACTACAATTTTGGTACTCGGGGAACCGAAATTCTTAATTGGCTCAGCTCTTCAACTGACAGCTAATTCAAACAATGCAGAGTGCCAAAGCTTATATTACACAGCATGAACGGTACTGAGAGTCTTTAGATTATATAAATTAAGTTTTTCTATACTCACCCTGAAGCAATAAACTGAGATTGTGTCTGGATGAGGATGAATTTCAGACAATTGTGGGAGGGGCTTCAGTGAGAAGGTTAGGAGAATTGGTACTGTTTGGGGTGAGAGACCAGGGCCTTTAATGTGTTGATTTCCACAAAGGTATAGAACTAAAAACATATTACTTGTCAAATTTTAAAATACTTGTCATATCAATGGAAAGGTCCACTAAATTTACAGCTGTGCACCCAGGTAGAAATCATGGGTTAGGCTAGGTTGGATGTAGCTTTATAACCCAGTTTCCAACCAACTGGTTCAAGTTGAGCCAGCAATGGCCTTTTTTCCAGTTGTGGCTGACTGACTTGTTTTCCCTACTCCATTGCTTATGCTTAGCACCAAGCACATATGATGACAGTCAGTTCCAATTTTAAAGTCTTCTGTATGACCTGGCTGGGACTAGAACTCCCAACCTCCCTTTAGCAAGTCTGATGCTCTAACCAACTGACCATGCAGTCGATGTATAAATCATGGGAAGGAAAGAAGAGATATATCTTTCCCACGCCCCATCATTTTGAAAAGATTCCTTAAAACTGAATTGTTTTAGAAAGCAAATTTTACTTTTGTGGGCCTTTATACTCCCCTCTTTTACACATAACTAGATACTGATGGTTTATTGAGTCCTAGTCCATTCATTGACAGACCTGCAAAAATATGTACTGTACAATGCCATCTTAATAGGACTGCTCAATTACTGCACATTATAAATGGTATGAGAGTATTTACTTTACAGCAAATTTACGCATTGAAGAATCTGCACTCATTATGTCCATATCCTATTTAGTCTAAATTTTATGCCCAATGTCCAAATGCATCATGAAACTTTGTGACATTTTACTGCACTTTTATTACAAATCAACAATTAAATACCATTTAAATGGCACGCAGTATTTTGCTTGAATACAATCTGAACATTTTATCTCTAATTATATTAAAAAAATAAGGGCATCAATACACAAAGAACACGTGCATTCTAGATTACAAATTCCAAGCTTGTTTTTGAATGTAAATTTAGAACCTGCGCATCTACAACTAATAAATTATAAACATGTTAATTAGGACGGCACTGAGAAGGACCATGAACAGCTATAATAAAGAAATGCCGTGCAGAAGAATATTTGGTCCAAAGAATCTCAATTACTACAAACTATGAAAACTGAACTTTTTAAATAATAGATCATCAATACATAGTGCATGGATCCATGGGCGTCCACAGGTAAGGGCAAGGGGGGGCACTTGCCCCCCCCTGGAAATTCAAAAATTTGAAAAAACGTATACAAATCAAAGCAAAAACCCGAACAAAACGTGTTTTCCAAGTTTCTATGCCAAAAATAGGCTTTAGAAATGCCATTTCCGGCGATCTGGGAGGCAATTTGGGCTGATTTTTTCGCACGTTTCACGTCAATTCATGGTAACTCGGAGGTTTTGCCCCCTTCTAGAAATTTTGCCCCCCCCCCGACTTTTTTTCTGCGGACGTCCATGCATGGATCAGTATGTTCTACAAAAGCAATATTGGATCATGCCACAGTAGATCACAATTTTTAAAAACAAAATCTCTAATACAGTACATGAGTGGAATTCCTTTGCCATCAATATACTTTGCAAATCCATTTTAGATATATTCAACATTGTAGGCACAATTATCAGATGAATAAAGTGAGTTTAATAGTGAGTTAAATAGAGTTAAAGGTCTCAGGTTCCAACCAATTGTTTTAAAAGAACAGGACAAAGCAGTTTGGCAGGGGGTGCAGGATGCTTCAAAGTACTCAGGCATTAAGCTCCAATTATTTTCTGAAGGAAAATCTGCCTTACATACTTGAAAGAAGGTAAAAAATGTCACCAACTTTGTACTTCAAAGCAGAGGAGTCTGCCTCAAAATTATGTTTGAGGCATTTCCCCAATGTCATGGATTCACTTTATTTTGTAAACTAGGTTCACGGACTTCTGAACAGGAAGTCTGTGTGTGTACGCTGCATTCAAAAAACAGCTTTGTGCCACATGCAGCTAGGAAGTTGGCATCACCTTATGTCATATTTTAATTTTGGTTCAGCTGCCCAAGTGCACATTCATTGATTGGAAATACTGTTATGGGAAAGTGGCACTTTGCATGCACCTCTCTTCAGTTACGGATATTCAGTCACTTCATTTTATGGTGCACCATGCGCCCAAAATAGCAAACGAAGTGAGGTGACAGTTTCTTCCTAGCCACAACTTCTTGCTGACCTTACAAACTTATGGCTGTTCAAACAAGCTTTCAAATTGTCTGAAAGCAGTTCTTTACAATACCACAACCTCAGAAGGAACCAGCAAGATACAGGGCAAAGATTCATTCTTAGCAAAGACAAATATTGCTTTTCTTTGTACAAATATAGCAATAGCTTGTCATTTGTTTGTGAGGGTCCCTTTTGTGAGTTGCTTGGAACATGAGTAAGCCCAATGTTAGACCTACAATCTTGGACAAAACTGTTGGAACACCTCACGTCATTGTGTTGTTTATTGTGCCGAGTACTATTTCCACGACCTCTATCCCTTTTGAAAAGTTGTGTCCTACAGAAAATAGCGATTATCGAAACCCCCATCCCCCAGTACAATGCTGTGTCCCAAAGAAAATGGTGCGTCCTGAATTGGCTTTATTATCTCCAACATTGCACGTGGGGGAACGGGGGTGTTCCAACTAGTTTTGTCCAAGATTGTCTGAGTTTTGCCAGCTAAAAAATTGGGACTAATGGTAGGACATTTGTTATTTTGGCACATTCCAAAGAGCACTGGGGCCCTGTAAGTTGGCTATAACATCATTTTCTACATGATGAGGTCACTAGGTCATTGCATAATATACTACCCTAAGGTGAGGGTGCTCTTGCATAATTTCACAAATCACGACAGTGAAGGCCTTTATGGAAGATAGACTCTCTGGACGTTTAACACATACTGAGTTTGGCAGAACGAAATAGCACCACGATAAACAGTACTTTTTCAAAGAACTCAGTGGGGTGAACTTTTTTACTAACAACTGCCGTTTATCACTGATAGCTCACCCAGTTTGGTTTTTGAGCCTTTGCTAAGTAATGGGTATAAAATTGTGACCTCTATCCCTTTTGAAAAGTTGTGCCCTACAGAAGATAGCGATTATCGAAACCCCCGTCCCCCAGTACAATGTTGCGTCCCAAAGAAAATGGTGCGTCTCGAATTGGCTTTATTATCTCCAACATTGCACAGGGGAACGGGGGTGTTCCACCTAGTTTTGTCCAAGATTGTAGATACGCTAGTAAGAAGTTACTGAAAAGCACATGCTGTTCCAACTATATTCGTTCATGAAAATGCACAGCTACCACAATCTAGTTGTGCTGTGAGGTATATGGCTCATGAAAGTGCAAAAGAATCATTAAAAGTAGTACGCCCACATGAACGTAAAATGTCTAATGAAGATATGAGTGGAACTGTTAGAATTCTTTTTTCAAGCAACTGAATATATATTTTTGAATTTTTGGACTTGAGGTACACTTTAATTATAATGGACTTTGGTGTTTACTCTGTAATGGATGTAAAGTACACACCTTCAATGGATGAATCACTTTCATAGAAAAAAATTTAAGTATTTCTTAAAAAGTGCCTCAAGTCTAATAAAAGATGTATACAGAAGTTGCAAAATGAATTGAATTCATCCAACTCCCACTGTCATAGCTTGTTCCATTGTTGAGAAATTATAAGTTGAAATTTATTCACTTAGAACAAGAAATTATTGTACCATAATTTTTGTCTGTATTGTTCCACTCTTATTACCTGCTTTGTTTCCTTTTGAGATTAAACACTTTTTTTTTGACCTTCAATGCTCCATGATGTTTGCTTACAGAGCATGTAATACAGAACTCAGACTTTAAATCACATCACCACAAAAGAACAACAGTGCTTTCACATATCAGTCACGTATCAAGGTGCAGAAACATTCAGAAAAACAAATACTATGACTGTAATTTGAGTAGTAAAACAAGGACATCATAAATTTTTGTACAATGTACTAGTTTAAATTGAGCAAATAAACTTCAGCATTTTATATTTCAGCTCAGGAATGTCTGCTGAAGATGGGAGTTGGACTGTTTGAATTTATTTTTCATGCTTCATAGTATTTTTTTTTTGTTTGAAATTTTAGACTTGAGGTGCACTTTAAATTCTGAAATTTTTAGAAAAAATTTACAACAGACCACTAGGGAAAATTTCAAATAGTCTAATGCCGATCTGTGCAGGACATTCCTAAGTGGAAATATAAAATGTTTATGCACTAATTTGAAATGGCAGATTGCAAAATAATTTGTGATGTAACTGTTAAACTACCCACATGGCAGTCTTTGAATTTTCTCAAATTTTTGAAAGCTGCAACAGCTTTTGTTAGCATGTGATCCCTCTCTGCACAACATGCTAAGCAAGGACTCAGTAATTAAGCCTTCATGGTCATTTTTAATTATGTTTCAATTTCAAAAGGAAACAAAGCCGGTTTACTCCACACAATGCACTATCATAATACTATAAATATGAATGATATTAGCAAACCAAAAAACAGTTTTATGATATTAATTTTAGAGGAAGTTTTGAAATTCCCATGTATAATACTGCCGTTCTCCATACCAACCAATGTACCGGACAAAACAAAGTTAACATATTGTTGTCATGGAAACAACATTCATACTGGAGGTTTAACAATTTTGAGAACATTAATTAATCAGATAACCTTGTCAGTGGTATTGACTGGAGGAAATGTACCGTACTGAACAAGACTTCTAGATGGTTTGGTGTTACGAAATTTCCACCTGAATACAGAGAGAGCAAGGGAGGATCAATTAGTAAAGGAGAATAAACTTGCTAATTGGGATCACGTCATGAAGCTGCCAATCAAAACTTAATTGTGAAATGTGTTCGCTATTTGTTTTTGTTTTTTTCCTTTCTTTATTTTTTGGGGGTCAAACAGCCATGAAATAAAACGTTTTTGCCTTTTCCATCTGCATGGGCATCCTCAGGCATGGGCAAGGGGTGCGCTTGCCCCCCTGGAAAATCAAAAATTTGAAAAAAACTCATAAAAATCGAAGGAAAAAACTGAACAAAACATGTTTTCCAGGTTTCTATGCGAGAAACAGGCTTTAGAAATGCCATTTCCAGGGATCTGGGAGGCATTTCGGGCCAAAATTTTCACACACTTGGTGTCAGTTCATGGTGACTCTGAGGTTTTGCCCCCCTAGAAATTTTGTCCCCTCCCCCTGATTTTTTTTCTGCGGATGTCGATGTCCATCTGCTTGGGGTGGGAAGAGGCACTTTAGGGCCGAAGTGTTGAACTCACCCATGTCAGGCAATTCTTTAACACTTCTTTCATCAAACTAGACTTGTTCCCCTTTATCTCACAACTTCCTACAGTAATATGAAAAGGGAAGCTACCTTTTCATTCCTTAAAAAAAAATTTCCACACAAAGAATCAATGACAAGAAAGCAGCAGATCCCAAAATCTTGCCATTACTACAAAGTGCTAAGTCTGTAGGCAAATAATGATCGGCAACATATAAACATCCTACATTTTCTGGTTGATTACAAAGAAAAGACATCTCCAAAGGAAGATTACAAAGAGAAATTATATTAGCAAGACACAAGCTAGCCAAAACATGTTATCATCCTCACAACAACCAAGGTTCTAAATTGATTTCATTGATTAGTATTGACACAGTTTCAGCTTTCCTACAGCATTCTGAAGGCTGTCAAAAGAAAAAGGTATATCATCTTCCTAGCACTGATCTAACTTTCCATTCAGTTCCCCAAAAAACTGACAAAGTCTTTTTACTTGCAGTTTTAATCATGAAAATTGAATCTGAAAAACTTTGTCATAACATTAGTTATGCTGAACTAAAATTAAACCCCAAAATAGGTCACTTGGATGATTTATTACTAACTGAAAAAAAATGCTAAATGTCACCTCCATGTAGAGATGTTAATTGCGTACATTGATATGCAAAAATGCATTCAGTTTTATATGTGTATACTGCACATCTTCTGAATTTATAATTTAACAAATTAGTTTGTTTGACCAGGGAGGTGTTAGGAAGGAGACACAACAGCCCTATCTGTCACACAACAGGTACTTCAAAAATAGTAATTCCCATTCAAGCATCAAACTTTGATTGACAGTTCTCTTTGTTCCTATTGTTAAGCCTTGTTGACATGTCCCATGCTTAAAAGGATTTGCCTCTTTCACACACAAGTAATCCTGAAACAATTGTCTTTGTTAAAAGATGCTTTGAAATGAGGTTTGTTTCCAACAGGTTTCAAACTCTAATCAAAAGTTTTAGCTAAAGGACTGTCAATGAAATCTAACATAGTTTACTTTCCTTGTTTTGCAACAAATTTGATGAGTCGTCTGCTACAGGCATTGTTAAAGGCTAAATCATTTTACCCAATTTTTGCAACTTTCCGCATAACTCCTCAACACACTCGAAACATATAGCGTTAAAATTCTCCAAAGAAATAAACTGAATTTACATTTCTTAGGACGTATACAGGCGAAAGTGTAAAATTTGATATGTTTTCATGACAGCTGGCAACGAAAAGTTAACAAGATACAACGTAAGGGCATGCCCTCTCACTGGAATTTGGACAATGTATCACTGATCCTAGTTGGTCTAGGTATTGAGATAAAATATTTGGGAACAAAAGGAAGATATTGTCGGCAACAAACATTGCCTCAAAGAGTCAATAGAACATTGTGTCTCCTTCCTAACACCTCCCTGGTTTGACTCATGCCCAATATTATACTCACCCATGCACAAGCTGATTTCAGATTCAAATCAAGCTAGAAACTGCTCAAACATTCGCCACATATGACATACATGTGCATAAAATGAAAAAACAGGATGGAAAACAATATATTTGTTTCCTGAGGTGGGATAAGAACTCACTAATTTCTCCCACATTTCCTTAAACAAAAGGGAAGTTTGCTTCAAATTTACAGAGTTAGTTAGTTAGTTAGTTAGATGGACTTTTACAGCCCAGTTTCCAACTAACTGTTTCTGCAAGTTGAACTGGCCACAGCCTTTTTTCCAGTTATGGCTCACTTGCTTACAGAGAGTTACTGCCAGCTTTGCATGTGTTTTCCATCCATGAACATTCACAGAGACTTCAGATATTACCAGGCAATGCTCATGTTCATTGAAACAATTTTTCAAGGTTTACATGTGGTGGAAGGTGATTTAAGGTATAATGGCAAACATCTAGACAACTTTCCCACCATTAAAGGTCAAGAGTAGTTGCCCCAAACTTACTCTGGAGCTACAGCTAATCTTACAATTTCCTTCCAATTTTCTTCAAATTTTCTCTTAAATAATATTCCAGGACTTCAATATTGCATATTCAAAGTTATCTTAAAAGTTTCTCCTGGTAAATTTCACAAATGGGGAAAAAATATAGCCACATGATCCTCAACAGACAATCAAAAAACAGGACAGTCTTACTACACTTATTCAAGTTGGGGTGACTGCATCACCCCTTTAAGGTTTATTCAAATAGCATACACTAAGGTAGAGAGTTGACGTAAAGTACTTCCCCTCCTTCCTGGTGGGTGTATTCACGAGCGACTATACTTACCTGCTACTACAATATGACGTAGAAAGGGGTAAGTATGTCAGTGATGTGAATTTTCAATATTCAAATATTAGAGGCAGGCTCTGACAAAATTAATGTCCTCCCATGAAAGAATAAATGCAGGCAATTGTGGGCTACAGTAACTGCTTGAAGACATTCCAGTAGCTTTTCTTTTTAAGGTCTTGCAAGAAAGACAAAAATGTCCCCACTATTATTTTCCACCAAACCCTGTTGCAATACCCTTTCCATAAGTCAAGATATCACTTTAAATGTTGGCTATTTTTGTTGAAAGATAGCTCAAATTTTCAACAAAGCCACAGAAAATTATGTTATGTGGGCACATTGTGTCAGATTCCTTTGGTTTTTCTTCAAAATTAAATGTCCTATTTGTTCTTAAAAACTTGATACAATAGAAACATTTGAATACCTTTTCCTGTAGATCTAGTGTAACCCTACACCGTATGTGGGGTATAGCAAACACTATTGCCTAATATTCCCAGCAGTGCCATCAAAATTATAAATAAATTGAATGCAATATTAATTTAAAGGTAAAGAGCAGTCCCCCAAAACTTATTTTGAAGAAAAAACTAAATAACACACTTTTTGTCTTATTTTGCTTCAAAGTATCTTCCATCACATTTTATGACTTTTCTTTTGCATATTGAAGGTAAACCAAGCAGTTATTTCCAGTAAGTTTCACATTTGAAGAGAAAAAACATTGTCACATGACTCCCAACGGCCAATCGTAAAACTGGACAGTCTACTACACTACTTCAATTTGGGATGACTGCTCTTGCCCTTTAACATCAAATATTTCCCATGCTGCACTTATATTTCAAGAAACAGAATTTCAGTACTTTGAAAATAATTACCTTCTGAATGCTACATGCTATCGAGATGCAGTTTTCAACTCCTGAGAGAGAAAAGTTTTATCTTTGAAAAATGACTTAGCCCATCACAAATTGTAGTATACCTAAATTCAAAACATTAAAAAAAATATATTAACCAGTATGGAAAAATGAATTCTAACAGTCCAAGTCCCATCTTCTTAGAGCATTCTTGAGCTGAGATATTAAAATGGTGCATTGTGCAATAATTTGTGATGTCATTGTTGTACTACTCAAAATTACAATTTTTGTATTTCTTTGTTTTTCTGAAAGTTACTGCACCTTGTACCAAGGTGTGACAGCTCTCTTACTCTTATGGTGTGATGTAATGAATTAAACCCTCTCTGTGCAAGATACTATTTACCTAAACAGTTCAAGGTCATAGAAACATTTTCAATTTTAAAGGGAAACAAAGCTGATAATGTGAGTTGTACAACAAGAAAGTCACAAATTATTGGGCAATGGACTAATTTTTTTTAAGAGAATAAATTTCAACATTTTATTTCTCAGCGCAAGAATGTCCTATGAAGATGGGAATTAAACTGTAAGAATTCTTTTTTCATGCTGTTTAAGATATACCCTAGATTTTTTTTTACTTGAGGTACACTTTTAACCCACTGGATAATTACCCCAGCCAAGTCTCCTCTTCAAAGGAGATCATAGGCAAACTGTAGTAAGTATATGAGATTAAAACAGACAAGTGGATGTAGAGAACAACTTGCCTGATGGACAAGTGAATAGAATTTGACAAAGTCCGTAGAGAGGGTTATTATAATTGACTTACCAATGGTTGTCACAACTGTCCCAGAGAAAAAGAATGCACTGCTGAAATCCCAGTTAGTTTGGTCGGTGGCATTTCCTGTGATATTTGGGAAATACTGGGACACTTTTAAGATGGCATCTACAAGCGCATGAATTTCATCATAGGTCAAGTTCATTTGGGTCAAGTTTGCCATCAAATCTTCTTGTGCATCACGTGCTTCTGCTATTTCCTTCTCTTCTTGTGTGGACTCGATGTAATGGAACATAAGTGCTCCAAATATGAGGTAAATGATGAAGATAATTGCAATTATTGCCACCGTCTTTCCCTTCATGCTGGAGTTGGACTGTGGAAAAATTCAAAGAGGAAGAAACAGGTTTGAGTTAATATATGCTGCTGTCAATAAAATGGTCAGATGTGAAACTTGACTGTACATATCAAGTATATATGTAGAGTGCTTCATTTCCTCCCTGAGGCGATGAAATGTAATCAGGCAGAGGAAGACAATGTTACAAAAAGTAAGAAGGAAAGTTTCATCATGATCACTTTGTTCAACTGAGGGACAAGCATGCACATCATGATTATTCACTTCTGGTTACAAGAAGATACAAATCTATGTAATGCATGTAAGCCTTGATGCTCCATTTGCACACAATAGGAGAAGATCATGTAACATAATGCAATGAAAATTGTTGCCAATGGTTACACTTTTAGAACTTTGCAATTGCTGCATATCTTAAAGGAAATTTAAATCTCAGGTTTATTTTGAAGATAGAGAAAGTACAAACTCACCCCTTCTTTTTGTCAGGAGAATGCAAAATGCTTCCGCAGAAATTAACCCTGAAACACCTGCCCCTAAGTCAACCAGGACACTTTTTATAAAAGGTAGCAGGTATATGCTTCACTTATACTGTAGTCTTCCACTTTACTTCAAGTTGACCTGGATGGAATAATAGGAAAGAAAGGAATTTGTTCAATAAATGATCTATTCAAGAATACAAGAGGGGTTTACTGTATGTCCATATTGAAAATAGGAAGTGAAGAGGCTCATACTGATATTATACACTTTAAGACTGTAGGCTGAAACTATTGGTCACACTGACCAAGAAATTTTGAAAGACTGTAAGACTACAGAATGTAAACTATTAAACTAACATGGACATAGGCATTCACATAGCTGTAAGTACTGGCATATCAGATTTCTTATTTTTGTAAGTTTCAAGTTAAGTATGTCTTCACATTGTACCACACTAAGGGCTAAGCAAAACACCAAGGCACCAAGGCTTAAGCAAGCCACAACATCACATGACCCTGCCATGGTGCAACTCAACTCATGCTGCTAGAATTGAATAGGACGCTTAAGCCAATGTTACCCGAGAAAAAGGTGTTTTCTCGGGTGAAGCTTGTCTCTGGAATGCGGGAGATAACCCCTTTTAAACCAAACTTGTTCCTCTATTGAGCAAAAAGTGTTTGAAGGGGGCAAACGCCTTCAACTTTATTGATATCAAGATACCTGAACAGGAAGTTCTCTGATAGATTCTGGATTATTAGTTGCCAGCTTGAGATGGCTAAAACTTGCTATTCGATTCTAGCGTCATGCATGCTTTGTGTTACCAGTAGTTCGGCAGTGTACATGGGTCTATACGACTGAAACTGGTGGTTTCACCAATTTTAAGTAACATCTCTTTTTGTCAGGAAAAACAAGTGCTGTCTAACTTTCCTAATGGGGTTGTTTGCATTTTGTAAAAAGGGTATAATTCAACCATTGGTTTGTGGATGCATTTCCTCTATACTGTAGGTCTTCAAAAGAAAAAGTGACAACCCAACTGTTTTAAGGCAGTCAATTCTCAGCCCAAACTACAATTTTTGTAGAAGTGTACAGAAATTCTTAATTGGCAGAGCTCTTTGACTGACAGCAAATTCAAAAATGTTAAGCACTGTAGCTCATATTGCACAGGATATATGTACTTTTACTGAGAGTGTTTTGATCACACATTGGTCTTGCATACTCACCCTGAAGTAAACAAACTAAGATTGTGTATGGATAAGGATGAGTGTTTATAGACAGATAAGGGAGGGGCTTATTAGGTAGGGAAAAATGGAATTGTCTAGGGTGAGAGAATGGTTTTCAGGAACTGTCTGGGTAATATAAGACTGAACATTTGACTATTACGTCTCTTCATATTTGAACAGAATATGAACCCCAGACAATAATAGGGCTGCCATGATAATCATTTTTCATTTATCGATATCATCAGCATTTCCGCGACTATATCAAGATATACCACATTTAAAACAGTAGTCTTAACTTTTGCCATAAGCATACTAATAATTATATACAGTGCCTGTGTCAGGGGCATAAACTCAGTATGTATAAACTGAACCGATAAAATTCCATTTGAAACTCAAAGTTTCATTAGAATTACATTTATTTCACGACCTTTGCCTTTGAAAAAAGTGCCATTTTTTCATTTCTTGTGACAACATAAATTATGATCATTTTAGGTTACTGACTAAAGACAATAAAATAAGAGATATCACAGTGGTTCAATCATTTGTTTGATTCTCTTGTGATATCACATCTTGACAAAACCTGGGTCAATATCGATGTGGCAAAATTATCGATGAATATCGCCATATCGAGATTATCATGGCAGCCCTAGACAACAACACGTACAGGGCAAGCCAACCCTGGAAATGCCACAATATGTGACATTTTTTCAGCAAATGTTCACTGTTCATGGACTTTTATTTTCATGCAATGTTCATGTATTTTCAGTGTTTCAAACATTGTACATAACTTCAAGATTGTGTACGTACTTCACTACAAAATACTGTACAGGGTACAACATAGCAGTAACAAGTGAACCCAAACCCAACAAATCCATCACAACCTACAGTACTTTAGCACTTTAGTATAATGTCCGTAACATGAATCAGTAGGCATTTAATAAATGGTGACTGTAATATAAAGTTCATTGACCTTGCCAGGCACAAAGCATCTTGAAACCACAATATGCAGAAGTGGTATAGTTACTACTGCTTTAATTTACTTTGCTGTGGATGGCTTGGATACTGTGAGAACTTCAAATGATTTGGATACTTACATGGTTGTTACTTTCCAAGTTTGTACAGTACCTTGTTACGGTTACAATGTCATTTACGGTTCTACTAAATACTCTACTAATACTAGCATAATGTAGTGCTTCCAGAAAGTATACTGGTGTCCAAGCAATCAACTACTGCTGCCAAACAACATTTATAAATGTATATCCTCTCAAAGGCCTACTGAATGTAGAGATCAATGATTTTTGTGTAGCTAGTCATTATTGTTAAGGTCTTACAGTGGCAGTGGCAATATACAACTGAAAGCCCTTAGCCAGGCTGGTTGTCTCCTACCTGATGCCAATTTTTTCAGCTCCTAAAAATATGTAAAATGTCAACACAATGTTTACTTCAAAAGGTAGTGCTCATGTATGGCACCAGGTTTATACAAAATAAAGCTACAAGGACATCCAATTTTGCAAAAATTTTCGAATAGGAGGGGGCAACCCCTCCCCAATACAAGCTCACCACAGATTTGCTTGCCCCCCCTTATGAGAAATCCTTACTAATTCACTGTTTACCCCAATGGTTAATGTATGTCAACAATATAGCCAGAGTACATGCAAGTAGAGGTATGTGTCACATAGGGCCATTCAAACTCAAGTCTGATCAAAACAAAAGCCAAAGTTCTCTAAAATGCACCAACCTAGAGTCATTTAGCAAGTTCAGGATCGAGTGGTTGCAAACTGAAGGTAATCCATTCAGTTAACCTGATAAAAGTACAGCTTTTGTGCTTTCACACCCACATCCCTATCCCTCTTTTTCTTAGATCTAACAGTGACAAATTACAAGTGGTATAGTTCCATGCACCACTTCCAAGTCATATTGTGACTGTGTGTTTATGGTTGCAGGTCCTAGACTCTGGAATTTCCTAGCTCCTTCCAGTCTCTCTCAGATGTGTCATCAAAATTTAAAGCTGGACTTAAGACACACTTTTTCCAACCTGTAGTAGTTATCTCAGTTTTTGTCTAAAGTTTTATAGATACTTGCTATATTAAATTTTATTAATTTTAAGGTGTCTGTGAATGACTTCACATCATGCGCTATATCAAGTCCAATGCATCAAACAAATTGATATCTAGATAGATGGATAGACATATCAATAAATGGACAGATAGTTTTTGCAAACATATGAATAGAGATCTAGACTTCCACGGAATGTAACCAGCTTTTTCTTTTTCGGCATCAAAGAACTCTTTGCCCCTAGCTATTATGGTGAACTATTTCCACACTCTATCTAATACTTCAACCTATTTGAAAATTAAATCTAGGTCGAAAATAACACTGGGATGCACCATGAAGTCTGTGATACTGACAGATGATAGCAAGATCAAAATCCAACTTAACCCAATAAGAAAAAATATGTCCAAGAGGCAAATCATCCTTGAAGAACCCACATGCAATCAAAATATCAAATGAAACAGATTTTAGAAATGCTTAACTGCACAATTTACTCTTTGAATGTATCAGGACACTTAACACAAAATACCTGTTTTACTCCAAAAACTCTTTATTGAAATTCAGTGATGCAAAATGGCTTTGAAGTACTGGAACATTTTTACTGTCTTCAAACTCTTTTAAGAGTGGCCATGTCTGAGATTTTTTATGGCCTTCCGAAGTTTATGATGTGGAGTGTTTGCACACCAAGTCTGTCTGAATTACTTCCCTAAATACTGCAATTTGCTATGAAATTTGCATGCCCAAGGCAAAACTTTTTAAGCATTGTGTAAAACCCATTCAGCATCCTGAATTGCTCATTACAGGTAATTCAGATGATATTTGAACAGATTAGAATTACACAACTTTGCACCAAAGAATAATCCAATCCAAACATGAATTGGCATCTCCATACCCATTCTGGTATTGAAACCTATGTACAACCCAGTCCTCATAATTATGCTGTATTCTCCCACAAATTCAATTCACTGAAAAACAAATTTCAACTCTAATATCATCACGTTTTTTCCCAAACTATTTAGTTCTTTCTGTCGGATTTATTATGTTTTCTTTCCTTTATTTTTTTATATTTGACCTTTTATATCCACAAAGGATTTCTGTATCTATTAGTAATTACTGAACTTTTGAAACCAAGACAGTAAAGTATATTCACTTCTCCACTGAGTGAGTAGTTTTGAAAAATTTAAATACAGAACTACAGGCAATTTTCACCAAATTTAACTATAAATGCTTCCTCAGTGGACCAAAAATTACAATTTTATGATTAAATTTGCAACTTACTTCAAAAACAGCTGGATGAGAGATAGATTGAGATCTATGAGCAGCATGATAGGCACTGATTGCATGCAATTCAGCTAATTTTAGGACTAGAAATAATTCAAGCTGGATGACTTACTCTAGCCTGCAGTAGATTCAAAGATATTTATACAGTAGCTGGTGATGAAAGTATGTTTTAATTTGATCAAGTGGGAATTAGTACAGTATGGGTTGCCCTTGAGTAACCTCCTAATGACAAATTATGATTACAGGAAAATGGTGTACTATTCTTGATGGTATAAAAATTATCAATGGCCGAACAATTAGTTCCTCAACATGTTTGAATTTTTTTAAAAAGAAAAATATTTTTGCAAGGGTGGATTTTGTATGATATAGATGTCTGTCTTACTGTAAGTTGAGTTGTTGATTTGGTAGCGGAATAATCTAGCGGGTTAAGTAAGACATCTCGTTGCATGTCCCTACATAAAGGTGTTTCCAAATGAAAGGACACAAACAAATATTTACAAGTTCAGCATGAAAAGTTTATTGCCTGCTCAGTTGGCAGTATAGATGATCAAGGAAATTATATACACGAATCCTGACAGCATATGGTCTAATTTCAGTCTGCCATAACTGGGGTCTGTCACCTTTAAATCTTTCAATTTCCTTGCTTACCTCTATAATGGATGGTTGTTCACGAATCTGTATCTTAAATTCTCCACTTTCACTAAATATGAGGATTTGAAATTCATGTAAACAATAAATAAAGACGATTTTAGGCTGATGGACCCCACTAATGGTGGCTTACAGTCACTAAAAACAAGCGCTAATCTGATTCGTCTATACAGGTGGAAGGACAAACATAAATGGAATATAAGTCCAAGTGCAATATTAAGGAATTAAACCAGCTAGCACCACTCCATAATGATTCCAAGTTGTCTTTTCTACAAGTCTCTCTCTCAATTCTTATTTCTCTACTTCTCTCTTTCTATCTTACTTCTCTTGCTTCCAATCTCAATGATCTACTCTCTACTCTCAATCTCAAATCTCCAATCTTAATCAAGTCCTCAAGTTCTTTGTCACATGGGTGTACATCCATGGAGCCAAAGACAGTGGGAGTGTCCTAAAAGTATTAAACTTTTCTCATTGGTGCAGAGTCTGTAGAGTGCATCTAGGATGAGGCAAAGAGAAATCTGCATTAATGAGTCAACCTCATTTCCAAGTAAATGTTTTTCTGACCAGCTGCCAGACCTATGGTCACATACTGTGGACACACACAATAAAGAGATCTATTTCAGTACTTATACCAATGTGACGGGAAATGAGAATAATCTCAACTCCATTAACTTTGATAAAAACAAGATAAACTAGGGACAGCTATATTTACATGAGGTTGAAAGAATAATGAGTGGCAGATATTCAGGCTTACATAATTAAAACCAATATTTGTTGACACAAAATGATACATTATATGAAATGAGGCAGCACACTAGCCCCAGGCTTTTGAGTGGACCTAGATGAAAAAGTAGGATAAAAGTAGGTCAATATTACTCAATAAAATAGGAGAAAACCAGAAATCTGTGTATCAATAAGCAGGACTTACGGGAGCACACCACCATTAATTTCTCCATTGACTTACACACTATTTTGCCTTCATTAAATGCCCCCGCAGCCCAGTCAAAAGTTCACACCCCACTGAAGCTACCCCTCACATGAAAGCCAGTAAGTTGGCCAATCATGGCATCACAAATTCACCATAGCATGACCGTTTAGATTTTGAGATAAAAGGGGATGAAGTTTTGGGTCTGTACACCCTACCCTATTAATCCGCAAGGTGACGGAAATAACATCTTTTTCACACCAAATTTTTAAACAGTCTAAATCACCTTCAATTCTTCCCAATTTGGCAACACTCACACATTTACACGTCCTCTTTCATATCCAAAGCAAAACAACTACATCTGATTGGCTTAACTTGAGCAATTCACACTTAAAGAGGACCTAAAATTGACGGTGTACTTTGGAACTACTTTTTCCGGCAAGGCTGTTCTGCTAATGGTGGTGTGCTCCCTTTACAGAGGTGTGCAGGAAGCAGTTTCCATAAACACCTGTCACACAACTTGCTATTAAAGAGGAGAGTCATTTAACTAACTGGTCAGTACAGACAGTTTGGCAAAGGAAATATATGTGACTTGGCAATAACTAACAGTTAGATAAATGACTTGGCCCTAATATGGCATGTTCCCACTTGATCCCCCTATGCTGATCGCCTCAAGCTCAATCAAGTGGAAAATTTTGGGACCAACCTCATGAGTGTTACCATTTGATCGCCTGCGCAAGATCTGATCCCCTCCTTTGGTTCAAGTAACAGGAAGTTGTTTCATTGAAATTATGTGTGCAGGTCAGGTTTGTTTACACTATGTTGTGTGGCACGAGGAGCTTCGCTGCGGAAGTACGTCATTGATCTCGGGTCACCTTGATCCCGTTTTTGCTCCCACTTGTTTTCTTGATTTCCTGTGCGCAGTCTGATCCTCCCCGAAGGGACAATCAAGCTCTTGAGATCTGCTCCGGGGAACGAGAGCATTCCCACTTGCGAATTGATCTCCTGTGCGTGGTCTGAACCGGATCTGATCCCCTGGTCGTTCTCAAGTGGGAACACACTCTAAAGATGTGTTAAGGCAGGTGCAGTGTAGAACATTACTGATCTGTGGCCTAGAGAGGGGTCTAAGGTGTGGGAAAACTGAAGGTGAGGGACAACTTCTCTGGTACAAAATTGTTACAGTATTTCAGAAAGCCATATATCACAAATGGTGCAATATCTGAGTAAAATTGTGCTTGAAAATGAAGACAATTTAGGAGTGGTGACAAATATTTTACTACAGGTACTCCAAAATTATTATAGAAAATATCTTAGCCATCTTTTCTTATAATTGCTAATTGTCCTCCTTACTTTGCATAAAATTCTATGTGCTTGTACTTTACTGAGAAGTGATGCTAGTGATCAGACAATTGACATTTTCTAAAAAAGGAAACTTGAGGGAGAAATAGAATAACTGTTAATAATGATGGTATCCCATTTATTCTGGGCAAAGCAGTTGAGATTATTGACATTGAGCTGCATCAATGTTCTTTGTTATAGCAGGTTGCAATTTGGGGGCAATTCTAGATCAGAACATACCCTATGTGGGCAATGCTCTAAAATGGACATAATGAATAAAAAATATTGCTCTTCTTTTCTTTATACTTTCATTTGATTTAAGAGTTGAGGCAAGTCAAAAAAAATTAGATGATGTAGGATAATGTACGATTAGCCTATTGAGAAAAAATTAGGAGAGGCAGAAGCAAAGAGCAAAACTTTGGAGAAAGTAGGATTTTCAAGTCACTTAAAAGCCTGTGATCCTCTTTCCAAGTTTTGAATAAGATTTTTACAGATAGAAATTCATACAGTGCTCAAACATTATCAAGTCACCTAAACTTTCAAAAATTCAGCGATGCAACTCCAATCTTGTATCACATGACTTTTTGAGACTATAAAGATACTACTTACATTTACTGATGAGACACTATTTTCTTTTTATGCTTTGATGGTGTTTTCAAAATGCTGTATTTCCTATTAAAGGCAGCAAAGAATTTGAATTAGGTCTTACCATATGTACATGTGATCTTGCCATAAGGGAAGGAAGGCAAACTGAATTCAGATACTTTTCCTAAACACATTTAATACGGACTGCAGTTCCTGTAAGTTCATAAACTTTGTCAGTGTAAACTGATCCTAAGGTGAGAGGCACTGAATCTTCCTAAGTACTTCTAGGAAGCACTCAATGGTCTAACTCTTAAAGATACAATAAATCAAACTCTTAATAAATATCCCATACTGTTAAATTTTTCAAGGGTTGTCTGGAAAAAGGTTTACATATAAAATGATCTTGCATCTTAACTTTCCTGTACTATGTGTTTTTAACTCACTCATGCTATCAAAAGAAATGGTTTGAAAGGATATCATGATTTTAACCTGACCAATACAGCTCTCATAATGAAAGATATATATGCCTTAAATCTGTGGCAAATCCAGGAAGGGGGGGGGGGGAGAGTGCCATGGGTGCATCTGACACCACTCCAGTTGCTTAGCCACAGGGGTGGTTTTGGGGGTTGAAACCACCTTGACCCAACCTTGAAATGCAAAAAACACCTAAAATAGCATTTTTTCTCTCCTCTTAGACTTTTCCCTCATGTCGTGCCGCACATCCCCCCCCCCATGACATAAACATAGCTATGCAACCGCATCCCTCCAAAATTTCCAAGACTAAATTTTTTGGCTAAATTATTCGGGGCAGACACAAAATGTTGACAATCAGCACTAATTAATCACACCTTCTTTGCACTACTTTGTGCACCATGGACTTGTCCTACTTTGGAGTGGCTATCTGCACGTGGTATTTAGTTAGACGGAGTTTAACGGCCCAGTTTCCAACCTATTGGTTATCTGCATGTAATATTTTAAAACCAGCCATGTGCATTGTAGAGACTTTACCCTACCTAAGTAGTGAATCTAGTGCAACTCCCACACAAAATTTTAAGGTTCTGCCCCAGCTACATGTAATGTGATGATTAGAAACATTTGCACAAACTAGGAATTTTAAGTTTAGACTTAATTCACAGCACGTGAGAGACTGGGCCCCAAGCTTCATAACCAGAACTATCTTCAGGAGACAGCACCTTCTCTTGCTAGAAACCTCAAAATGAAACAAGAATGAGATGCTGAAATGATTAGATGGAAATTGAGGGGTCCCCTAAGATGAAAGAAGATGAGGTAGTAGTCAGTTTGTCTTCAGAGGATATTGATGTTGTTCTATAACATGAAGTAGAGTTGCATTGAACAGAGAGTAGTACATGTGTTTCTGGTTTGAATGTAACTTCACTATGCACTCACCACAAAAAAAAAGGACACAATGTTACAATTATAGCAAAAACAGCTATCACTCCACAGAATTAACAAATCTTGGTTTGTTTAATAACCTACACAAATTGCTGTACTACTGCAGTCATGTACAGCTATTTTTTAAAGAAAAACATAAGTATGATTAGGTTAAGATAGATGGAGTTTTATGGTCCAGTTTCTAACCAATTGATTGACGTTGATTGCCTGCCCCAGCCTTTTGTCCAGCTGTGGTTCACTGGATTGTTAGTTCTCCATTGCTTATGCTGAGCACAAAGCACAATGGCAGTAGCATGATAAAGGTTTCTAATTACTTTAATTCCTTCGAAGCAAACTTCAAAACTGAGTGAAATGAACATCTGAACACAAATACTCTTGTAGGAAGTCATACTTCGAATAAGAAACCTTTTATAGTTCAAATGATACTGTAAGTTGCCGATCTTGTGCACGAGGCACTGACAGCTATTTTGCAAGTACTGTACCTATAGAAACTTGGTTAAAACAAAGATGTTTTTATGAGACTGGACTTCCAGAGGCTTGTCAATATCATGTATGCCTATTGCAAACCTAATGAAAACCAATTTCTTCATGTGAATCCTATTCTAAACCTTTCCTTACATTGATTCATGAAGGTATGTTGATATGTTAAAGGTCTAGTGACAGGGCAAAGGTACAGATTTGATTCCCAAAATACCAAACATGAGAGTAAAGAGAGAGTAGAATTTTAACAAGGCATCATTCTGAGATTGCCAAAATTTCTTCAGATCATTACCAAATATTACTGTGGTATGAGTTGTCCTGTGGACAACCCAAAATTTGGAGTGTCAAATTCTCAAATGAAATTTCCATGTATTCAGGAATGAAGGTGAATTTGTTAGTAATAGTTAGATGGAGTTTTATGGCCAAGAATGAAGGTGAAGTCAGCCACTTGTTATTCCTGAATTCCAATAAAGTCCAATTGTATACTTATTTCTTTTGGTCAACAGGACCATCATTCTTCCCACTGAACAGCCAAGTTTTTCTTGAAAATGGTTGTCCATTTGAATTGTTCATCCTTTAGACAACCATTTACTTTTTCTTAATGACATGAACAAAAAGTTTAGAGTTTGCAATTCCAGTCAAGAATCATCTTGGTCACTTTGAGCTCTGACCATCAGCTCCCATACAAAACTAAATTTTCCTGATGACAACACTATCCAGGCACATGCATGTGCAAAAATCAAATTAGGTGTAGTAGCTTTCTGCAAAGTCACCTAGAGGCACAAGTAGTAGAGACAGTTCCAATATAAATAACTTGCTACACCTGTCAGACAGATTCATAAGTGATAGATTACAAACTTAATAACTAGTCATTTACTGTAGTAGGCTAGTTCAAAGTAACACTATCCCAAAAGGGCCCTAGTGAGGAATGTTTTAATAAACATGCTCTGCCAATAGAAATTCATTATGCACACTGAACACTGTCAATTGGAATAAATCAATCTCACACCCACCACTCTTATTATGTCACTTAAAGAACATTATTACTGAATGTGTACACAGTTACAGGCATGAAAGTGCACATTGTACCAGATGAAATCCACATAGTTGACACAACTTTTAGGCAAAATAAACACGGTTTCCCAAAATCTCCCTTCATGGTGAATCCATGGAGAGTCTCAATATTTACCCCCTATTTACATGAATCTCCCTACTTACCTGCAGTATGTCCCCGGCAAGCTTTTAGAAGCACCCTGGATACCAGGTGACTCAGAGGGAGAATTCCCCCCCCTCCCCCGAGATATGGAAGTTTGCCATTGACTTGATACATTTGTACACATTTGGCACCCTGAAAAAATTTTGTCCCCTGGAAGAGTCCCGACCCCTGCCTTCCATACCTTGTCAAACTACAGGTGTGGGATGACCTCTGATATGTCATTCAATCTATCTAGTAATTTTTACTGTTTGCCTGTCCTAAGAGGTCAATGCAATCTACCTGACCTTTTCCTTGGTGAAGAATCTTTATGTTTAGAGGAGGCAGGAGGCCAAAAGAAGATGATGCTGTACCAGATGAGTTACAGTCAGTGTAACTTGAGTTGGTCACTGCCGCCTACAAAAAGGACAGTAACACTGGATTCTTTTGCCTTGTAATAAACAAGTTTTATACAAGAAACTCTAGAACAAAATGACAACAGCTTAAAATTTGTCAAAATTAAGAATTCAGCCCCAGTTTGCTTATACTGTAGCCTAGCCTTTATCCTATCAACCTAAGTGAAGTTTCAGAAATGGCTCAAAATAGTCTTACAAATTGTTAACCCTGATTCACTGATAATAATAGTCCTCCACAGTTTGATGATTTTTCTTTATTTTGACAATATCACTTTATTGCACTTTATTTTGTAATCACTCTTATGGGCATATGTAATGTTTGGGTGTCCAACTCAAAAAACACTTCTTGCACTGAAGGCATCTGAAACTATATTGGGAATTTGTTCATTTCTTTAATACTTGTACACAAAATAAACTCCTTGGAGAATTTTGAGAAGGAAGGCTAATAACAACATTGAATAAAATGCAAATTTAACATTTGTTTTAAATGAGCACATTTTTGGTGAAATTTGCATAAAGTGACCGAAACATGGTGCAACCATCATATAGGAAGAGACTTTCTTTTACTTGCTTTTTTAAATGTCCTCATTTCTCTGCCTGATTACCTATTATCATCTGAGGGAAGAAATAAAGCACACTACAAACACACTTCATGCACTCAGCTTTAACATCTGACTTATTGATTGACAGTGCTACAACATATACCAAAAAACACAAAAAGTTACCAAACATTTAGGTTAGCTAGCAGGGCAGTAGGCATGTGCTAATTGGCCATAATGATTTTCATGCAGTACGAACACAATGAAAGAACACTTGAGGGCACAGATCATGTAACAAAGTCAGATACCCAATATACCCTACACTGCCTTTGATCTCATGGGGTGTCTTTGTTCAAATCTTAAAAACCAAAGTCAAGGCATGAACCTCAACCCAATTTGCTCAATAGGAAATAATGCATTCTTCCCAGCTTAGTAGAGTACCATAAATATGATACATTTCTAATGGTACTAAATCTTGAACTGCACATACCATGATTAAGAAATATCTCTTCCTACCTTAAGAGTGGCAGACTCTGACACTAGTGAGCACAAAGTGGAACCTCCTTCATATGGGACCTGATTTCCAAAAACAGACTTGCATAAAATCTCTTCCATTGCCAAATTTATGTACTGTAATAATTTCTTGCGCAACTATTTGTTCATGCACTTTGCTTAAATGTTTTATGTCTACAAGCAATTCAGTTTTATTACACTTGACACAAGAACCTCATACTACATATTTTTAAATTACAGCAGGCTATGTAGTTTGCAATAAAAAACAAAACCAATGAAGCAAGGTTTATTTGCAATATATCCTTCCATTTATTTTTATACTTCAGCCAGAACTGTCTCTTGATGGAAATTACCTTCTGCTGGAGATACGCACCCGCTTCTAGAAGTAGGATAGGGTTCACTTGACTTCCTAAAACTGTTACAGTTCATGCAAACCTGATGTTTTTCCATATATTTGTTTACGCTGGCTTGCTGATATCATTAACATCAATATGTACACACACATCCACACACATATACATATGTACATTAAAGGGCCAAACCTCTCACCCCAAACTACAATTTTTGCACCCGGGTACCGAAATTCTCAATTGGCTCAGCTCTTTGACTGACAGCTAATTCAAACAATGCAGAGTGCCAAAGCTTATATTACACAGCATGAACAGTACTGAGAGTGTTTTGATTTTGTAAATTGAGTTTTTCTATACTCACCCTGATTTCGTGTCTGGATGAAGATGAATTTCAGACAACTGTGGGAGAGGCTTCAGTAAGAAGGTTAGGAGAATTGGTACTATTTGGGGTGAGAGAACTGGGCCTTTAAACACAGAACAACAAATCAGTTTTACACTAGGATGCACAATGTTGTATATTCTTTCAGAAACCATGGCTAAAAATTCCAAATATGTATGCCACTTGTATATTAATTTATTTCTGATATGTACGTACAAGCTTATTTTAGTGGCTGTAGGAACATGAAGTCATTAAAACTAACACTGAGATCTCTGGAAGGATATAAAGACAAATTATATGACAATCTGATGCCTTTTAAGAGTGAAATAAGTATAAACAACAGTTTAGTCGACATACGAGCTGTTCTTCTGTCATAGATGCAATCACAGGATTTGTGACAGGGTGTGAAATAACTACAGTACTGTAACTTTACTTTGACAAAGACATAATTCTGAACATAGAACAGCAGGCCTCGTGTTTTAGATTCTCAAGGTGTGCTACTGTACAGTACAACTCACACTCCTCAGAAAATTATGGGATATGAAAGGTGAGCTCTTTCATAAAACTTTATGAAGATTTACTGCATATGAGCTCCACATTTTCATGCACACTAGGCTACTGTAGATGTGCAAAAAATCACATTCCTTGCATTGATTAGAGGTGCATGTTGCTGTGTGATTGCACTTGTATGCCTTGAAATTTATGGCCTTGAACACAGTACTTCACATATTCTTGAGAGTAACATAACTTTTAGAGATGTCTGAATATCAATTTGAAGCTTCAATGACAGCAATTAACTGTAAACTGTAACTTACTTTGTGTAAGAGATGTATGTTTCACAGAGGTAAAGAATGATCAATCCAGCATTGTAAAACCACTGTACATAGCTACTGGAAGTTGAGTGCTGGTAGCAATTATGGAAAAAGTCTGGGCAGCTATTATCAAAACAGTAAATTAAATATTTACCATTACAGGAAAAAAATATGAAAATCAGCCATATACTACATACTATGGCGGCAGAGAACCAAAAAATGCTGGTCTAATATACTGTTTGAAATAATTAACAGAAAAAATCAACCAGTTGACAGATTGTTTTTTTCAGTGTATATACTCTTTTGTACAACTACAAAAAAAAAAGTGTGATGTAACATTTGACATGAGTTACAGAAATAAGCAAATCTGTCAAAAAATGATTTTTCTATTCTGATTAATTGACACATTTTCATATCTATCAGCAAATTATTACATTATTTTAGTTCACCACTGTTTGATCAGGAGAGCTCTTAGTGTACTACTGTAGTACTATAGAGGGTTATAAATTTTTAAGTATGTACACTTGCCAGGTTTTCATTCCCTTCTTTGAAAAAATTGATAATAGTATCCTGTAAATAGTGTGCAAAATTTATTCTTACATTTCACCTTATACTGTACCTCTTTTCTTCTCACTCACTGAAATGCTGACAATTTTGAAATTTCATCGTTGGTTTTTTTTTTATTATTTTTTTTTTATAGTACCAAAAGAAGTTTGACATCCTGTTCTTGTTTCTATCCAACCACTTTCAGGACATCCAAGCACCTCCCCCCCCCCTCCCCCCAAAAAAGAGCAACTTCCCAGCTGACTGGTAATTCATTCACACACACTGGAATGATTACTGTAGTACAGTAAGTTGAACACCAAGATAAATCTGTCCACATACAGAGTAATTGCCAGCTGTAAACTTCTCTGGTAAGGTCACAAAATTTTGCCTGAGGAAATCCTGGTAGTTCCACAGAGAATTTTTTTTTTCAAAAAAATTGGCTCATTACTTTCAAAGCTCCAATTTACAAACACTAGCAAACTGAAACTAAAACAAGAGAGTTTACTGATACTGACCATCATCTTAACCATGTAAGTACAAACCCATAAACAAGTCTGCTGGACTCACATTCAATTACCTCAAAATCGGTGCCAAATTTAAAATATGCCCTCTAGTTTTGGGTATACTCCTAAAACTAACAAGATACATTTTGCCCCTGTGCACATGCTGTAAACTGCATAAAATCCACAGTTTGTTTCTCAATAAGAAATGATGAACAAGTCTCTTATAATAGAAGACCCTCTGCTCAAATGAACATAATGAATCATCAAAACAAATGTCAAATAATGAGATGACAATGTAGCATGCATGAACTAAAAATAACTCTGCAATCAATTTCCCAGGGAGAAAGACTCCACCTTAAACCACAACAGCTGGCTAAATTGTGCTAAGTAAATTACTGCAATATGCAATGTTTTTTAAACCATCAAAGACAGGCAACAATAACATGAATTTACCAACTTTAAAAGACACCAATTTTATCTAAATGAAAAAGATAACTGTTTAAAAAGCTTGCACGCAAAGGGAAAGTTTTCAAGTCTCCCCTTTTCAGTATTGAATTTGAGAGAGTTCCAAAGTTGTAAATTATAGTACATGGCTGTAGGGCCAGTTCGCTCACCCCAAACAGTACCAATTCTCCTAACCTTCTTACTTAAGCTCCTCCCCCAATTTTTTGAAATTCATCCTTCTCCAGTAACAATCTCAGTTTATTGCTTAAGGGTGAGCATAGAAAAGCTCTATGTGTATAATCAAAAATCAGTTAATTCTGTGTAATATACCGACAGTAAGCTTTGGTAATCTGCATTGTTTGAAATAACAGTCAATCAAAAATCTGGGCCAATGGAGAGTTTCTGTACCCCCTTACAAGAAGTGTAGTTTGGGATAAGAGGGTCAGCCCTTTAAAGTATTTTAATTTTAATTGCTAACATGCCCATTTTCCAAGAATCCCACTAAGTGAGGATGTGTTAAAACTGTGTACTTCACTTTTTGAGCTGCTGCAGGAAGGGATAGCATTTTAGGGAAGGGATACTCTTCTATGCAGAGGGTTGTATTTTTGAAACAGTATGTTTGGTGATCGACATATATGTTCAAGGAATGATATTGCAACTGTTGTTGGTCACTTCACAAGGAGTGGTGTAAGCAGACTTTCATTTGGGGAGGATGAGGAGGACAAAGTTTTGAGTGCCAGGGCAAAACAGAAGTGACACTTTATAGGAGGAGCACCACCACTGGTTGGTGCATAGTGTACAGATAAAATTTTGGCTACAAATGCCTTTCAGATTGCTGGAAATATCCCTTGAATTCTCTTTTACAAGACTAAAATCCATACTTTTACATGCACATGTTTTTTAAAGTTTCTGTCTTTAACATGTTTTGCCCAAATTTTTCTCTTTCACCTGTAAGTTTGAACGGGGGAAGGCATTAGACTTAGGGTTCCTGCCCAGCTGCATGTACCTCCCCCCCTCCACAGTTCATAAGTTCTTCAATGCAACTGTTGCACAAAATGGAAAATTAATGAGAGGCACTCTTAAAATCTAAAAGGATAGTTGGGGAACATGATGATAATACCACATTTCTCCCGAGTAATTATAAGTTGTTGTGCAGTAAACTGAACTCTCTTTCTGTGGCCAGTGAGCCATACTTGGAAAACAAGCTGTGGCCGGCTTGACTTGAATAAATTGGTTGGAAACTGGGCTGTAAAAATCCATCTAACCTAACCTAACCTCACCCTTTCTGTTTTATTTCATGTACAAGAAACATAGCCCAGATCTAACATGTACTTCCACATTCCCAAATGTAAGTGCAAGATATGTTCCACAGGAGAGGAAAAAAGGTCATGTTTTTAGGTTGGCTGGCTGGCTAGCTAGCTAAAAATAGCACTTTGCCAACTGGAAGTTTTCATATGATCTGAGAGCTTAGAGCTTAGAGTAAAGGATAGGGGACTTGCCTGAAGAAATTTTTCAGAGTCGTTACAATATGTACGGCAGCATGAAAGCTCATTAAACTGAAGGCAAGTCAAGATGGAGCCTTGTGGTTACAAAAATCTGCTTATGAGAATGTGTTGTCTTTCACATTCACAGGTCATGCACAAAAGTACAGATGTTTTCATCTACTGTTTAACTGGGTCACATGAAATCTGGGAGAATCTAGCTCTGATCCTCCACCAGCAGTGAAACCACACTTGCAGTTATGTGACCGATTTTAGATGATAAATGTTACTTGACAAGAAAGTATCAATCTCTTCTTTCCCAAAGTTAATCCCATTTTTTGATCAAATCTGACACCAAAACATGAATGGCTAGAGGCAAAAGCAATGTATCATATCCCTTATCTGAACAACAGCATAGTATATACAGTACCTAGCTGCTCATGTAGTAGCGACAATCTGAGAGGGGGAAAATCAGAAATCTTTGTCACCCTTAAAGAGAAACAAAATTTTTAGACTAATTATTTCTCATTTTTGGGACAAAATGGGAAAAGACATAATGGATCAAGTCAAAGGTCAACTTAAGAGTGAAGGAAATATCAAGTACTTAAGTACACTCAAGTTTACCCCTTCTTTGACTTAAAGCATATGTAGGAGTACTATTTTATAGGAAAATGCCAGGTCTTGGGTTTTAGAGTTTCCAGGTGTGATACAAATCAGGCTCAAATCAGGCTTCTCAGGAAATTAAGGAGTGTGGTAGGCATGCAATTTTCTTAAACTGAAACAGGTTTGTATGAACCCCCATTTTTCATCTACGTGTGCAAATATTGCAGTCCTCACAGTGATTTGAGGTAGTGATAGTGTGCGATCATGCTCCCTACCCCTCAAAATTCAAGGCCTGAAATAGGGAGATGATACCTCTTATGAAAAAAATTACACTTTGGTGGCTATTTTGCTCCAGCCTCACAGTGTACCTTGAATATTGATGGGGCTCTGGCATATTGATTTCACAACTTTTTTCAAAAAGAGTGGAAGAAAATAGTGACTCAAAATTACACTTTTGTGGTCTTAAAGAATTTCTGCAGCAAAATGACCATAGTGAGAAAACTGATTTGGATTTAAGTTTAAAATGCTCTATAATTTTGCAACACAAGAAATTTGTAGACTGCCTTTGGGGGTAGGTCCAGTTACTTTGCTGGCAAATATGGCAGTCCATCACTGATACTATGTACTGTACATCTAACAGTATGTTACTACAGTAAATGTTAGCCCCAACAGCAGTTCTACATTTATGTAGACATACTGTATCCCTGGGAAAGCATAAGTGTGAAAATTCACATCAGTGCTGCGACTCACTTATGATTCAAGAGGCACTTTTCAGCAAAATCTTACCTAAACATGCGATAGTTTTACAATATTTTGGGGAGCAGACAGTACAGTATGCGTTGCAGGCACATAAAGATAAATTATGCATTCAAGCAATCAGTTCTTCCCAATGCTTGTTGATAAGTGTACATATGTGCAATCCAAGAGAGTAAAGCTCCATATGGGATTTTTTATATACTTTTTTCTTCATAAAACAAGCCAGATTTCGGGAAGCATCTGTTGCTTCTTTCAACTAATTCACAATTTGCCAGCAGTTCTCAGATGTGCATGTAACACCACATAGACATTTTTTTTTAAAGATTTGCATTGAACCACTCCATTTTGCTATGGTCAACCCGATTTTGCTATGGTCAAGGCGGGTGTACCAATTTTTCCTGTGGAGGCTGCTTTGTAATCCAATTCATCATACTTAATTGTCAGTACAAATAGGACAGAATCCAGAAAGATAAGCCTATTATTGTCATGATCTGCTGGTGGCAGCTCTGGCTGCGCTCTAACTATCACTGAATAAACAGTATCTGCCTTTAAATTTCTGAATAAAGAGTTAGAATTTTTAAGCTGGGTGCACAGGTGAGTTTTTACACAAGGACTTGCATAGTGCTGGACATGGTGGCCATTGTTTAAAGAGAGCTAATCAACCAGCTCCATCAGCTCTCCCAACAAAAAGTGTGGTGTCAGGTTGAATTTATTTCAAGAGGTCATAAATTGGGTATACCGGCTGCTGAATTATAGGTTTCTACTAATCTTTTAGAAAGATTTGTATGTATAAAAGGATGTTAGCCAATTTCAATTTGGCATTCTAAATGGCACTGATCATGCACAGTAGTTTTGTTATCGATACTGGGGAACAAAAGCTGCTCCTTAGTTATCAGTTGTTGTACAATGCATGCCTGGAGGACAAAATAGAGAGATACCCAATACTGTGATTACATTAGTGCACCGTGCACCTCTACACCTCACAATAGAGGGCCTGGTTTGATGGGAGGTTCACTTAATCCTAAATCCTACCTAGAGGCTATTATGTTTTTTTTTTTTCTGGACTTGTTCTGGTGGAACTACAGTCTGTATCAATCTTTGGCCTAGTCAACTTATGGTCAAGTAGATTTATCCATCAAATTTGGGCTGCAAAGGGCACTTTCCAACCAATTTTAATAACAGGCTAAGAGTCAGGTGAGGATAGCCTGAGTACTGGAATAGATCCTTGCTGCCACTCAGTGATCAACCCAGAGAAGTCCTGCCATCTGAATTAGGTTGCTCTGTAGACACAAAAGAGCTTTGAGGGATAAGAACTTCCATTGATCTTACAGACTTGAAGGCCATCTACAGTATACAACATTCTTTAACCTTACAGTAAATCATCACTTCTTGATGGGATACTGTTTTCCCCCATCTCCTTTAAAAAATACCCCACCTTTCAAAACATTTGATTTTGATTGAGAGTACAACAAAGCTAAAATAAACAGTAGGAGTTAAACAACTAATTCCACTCAATTTTCTAAACAGTCTCTGACATATCCATTTGTTACAAATGATCTACCATGCATGCCAAAACCAATGGCAACATTACAACCATATATTTGTGCTTTCAAACTAAGTTGCATACATGTACGAATGTGAAATAATACTGTCTCAACATGCAACTGGTTGTGTTTATTTTATGCAAAAGTTCGATGAAATTTTTGTCCACAAAGAGTATGTTACAAACAAGCAGTAGTACTACAAACATTCAATATGGTCCTACGTCCTCAGTCTGGTTTGCCAGTGGGGCCCTGTGACTCATGCAACTTTATCAAATACTGTATTAATGTGGATTTCCAGCCCAGTGCAAGTTTTTTTCCCATGAGTACAGTGAGTGAGTTTCTCCCATCCCCCCCCCACCCCCCAATTCCCCTCCTTTCAAATCACTTGACCTGCTCTTTACTAAAGTATTAATTTAAGCTGCTTAGTCAACCGAGGTGCTTTTGTATTGGGCATCTGAAATTTATGCCCATGAATAAAACTTGAGTAAGCTGGCTGAGTTAATGCTAGTAACAGCTCAGTAATTCAGTAATACATTCAAAAGACTGGTTTTAAGATTTAAAGCTAGAAGGAATTCGTAAACCATTTCAAGGAATGCGCTCTCTAAAATCACAACCTGCTATTCCCCTTGTCCATATAAAACCAGTCTTTGTCCTTTTAAAAACGAAAATAGGTCATGTTTGCCCAAACTTACTGTAGAAATCTTACACCAAACCTCACACTGCTGTAACTATTAATCATAGCTTGAACCTGATGTACTTTTGGGTGTGGCTAAACTTGAGCGGTCAATGGCTTAAACTAAAATTTTGTCTTCAGTTTAATAAAATACCATGTTTCTTCCTCCCTTTGTTGCCAGTTTTGTTACATCTTCAGTATGGAGGAAGGCCTATCTTAAAAAATTTTAAATTATACTTAAATTATTGGAAGGATTGAATGTGCAGTAACTTTTATGACAATTTGAATATTACCAATTTTAGGGAGATTTTAGAAATGCATACAAACCCTTGGAAAAAAACTCAGAATACACATTTAAAATGGAAAACTTGCACAGTTTACTCATTTGCTGGTAGAATGAAATACACAGGGAACACTACGAGTGGTAACATTAAATGGTAGTCAAATTGCGACGATACAAAAGCGAAAAAAAGAATACTAAACACTGAGCTAAACATGCTGACATTTCACTGATGAATAGATGCAACATAACTACATCTGGACAAAATTTGCTGTGAAGTATAAACTAAAAGCTCAGGATAGAAAAGTTAATACTAAAAGAAATGACAAAATTTGATACAGTATAATACAGAGATCATAAAAGTCACTATAAAAAATTCTAACCATTTTTGGCCAGTGATACTACGGTATCTTATGATCGAAAATCCTATTTGCTATTTTGTTCCACAAAATAATTTACAATATCACTGATTAATAATCAGTTTTTGTGGCTGTGTTCACAAGTGAATACACTTAACCCCATTACTACTGTAAGTACTACAATATGTTAGATCTCCAATTTGAATTTGTGAAAAACAGCCTAGCCTGGAATGTTAATGGTTTAAAGGGCCAAACCTCTCACTGCAAACTACAATTTTGGTACCCGGGTACCAAAATTCTCAATTGGCCCAACTCTTTGATTGACCAGTAATTCAAAAAATGCAGTGCCAAAGCTTATAATTACACAGCAAGAACGGTACTGAGAGTGTTTTGGTTGTATAAATTGCGTTTTTCTACACTCACCATGAAGCCATAAACTGAGATTGTGCCTGGATGAGGATGAATTTCAGACAATTGTGGGAGGGGCTTCAGTAAGAAGGTTAGGAGAATTGGTACTGTTTGGGGGTAGAGAACTGGACCTTTAAATTTCACTGTGTTGAATTGAATCTCTTTGAATCATATCACACACACATAATGAAAGGGCATAAATGCTCAGATCTGTATGTAATCACAAAGAAAAAAATGTCATTTGCACCTTTTTCATTATCAGTCTCAAAATTGATGTGGAACATTTGAATACTATATTCAAGTACAGTAGATAAAATTGAAATCGACTGTAGAAGAATTATCATTTTACTGCATTAAAGAAACCTGCTTTTTTGAAATATTAGTCATTGCATCCAGCTTTAATTGAATCATTTCCAGAAGGTCCCAAGGTTTGCATTTATGCCCACACATAAAACAAAAATTACAATTCAGGGGAGGGGATGCAAGCGGGTTGCTATAGATAACTTTGTCATTTGCCACTGTAATGTCCTACTGTAGTAGAGTATTATCTCCACCAATTGCCAGTCAGTGCTGGCTTAGAGTCAATACAGACTGCCTAATTTTGATTTCCACCAGCTACAAGCAGTGTCAATGTCTTTAAAAGCCAATCAAACAGAAGAAATCAAATATTTAAACTTCCAGATCCAATATTTAGGCCTAAAATTTTCACATTTTTAAAGACTTCCCTAACTTAGCTATTGATCTCCAAAGTGGGCTCTAGAGCACATGAAAATGAGCCTTGGGAAACATGGGCAATCCTCTGGGCATATGTTAACTGGGACTCAGACAGCTGAATTTATTACATGACAGTCTGTAGCACTGGTAATTGTACAATATCAACACTAAATGTTTACAGAAGGTATGCAGGGTACAAGTTGTGAAGGAGTAATAAAAGATACAATGTATAAATGTATAGCAGATATTCTGCCAGAGATTTCAACATACAGTGTACAACCACATAATGACATAATGGTTCAATAGCAGTATGACTGCAGTTGTAAAATCAGAGTCCTGTAAAGTTATAAGGTATGTGGCAGCTAAACTAAAACTGGCATAATGGAGTAGAGTAGCCAGCATTGTGTCATGGTGGTGGTGGTGAAGGTAGGGGAGGGAGTGGGTTGGGGCATGACATGAGGAAAAAGTCTAAGGGGAGAGAGAAAAACCCCTATTTTAGGGGTTTTTTTTTTTGCATTTCAAGGTTGGGTCATCACTCCATTCAAACAATTAAACACATTTTCCAAAACCCGCATTTTTCAAAAACCCTCATTAAAACCCCCAATTTGTAAATTTTTGCAAACACAGGCAAAAATATTCAACTTCTTTCTTTATTTTGAAACTCCAAATATTTTGTTCAACAACCATTCACTGTAGTAAGCATGGCATAAATTGCTCCAACGAGAATGGATTAAAATTTTTTCACACTTAACTGTGAAATGATGGTTTAGACTGAACACTGATTGCAATTTTAATAAGGACTTCTCTATTAATTAGTACAGCCAAAAATATAAAGCTGACCTGTCCTCACACCAAAGGAGAGACTAAAAATGAAGTCATCCATGTCAAGGCTTCAGAAACAATGAGTAAATTTAAATCCTGGCTCCTTCAAGTTGCTCTCCACTAGAAAATCCTCTTACATTCACTTTAGTTCTTTTAAGTCCATAATCTCTATTTGTACAGCAATTATACCTTCATCCAAGCATCTCTTTGCATCCTTTTCTTTAACCTTAATAAGGAACCCTGGATCAATATAAAGGGGTCAATTGCACACAATAGACACATTGCTCACCCACAGTGTACCCAATGGTACAACAATGTGCATTTTGCCATGAATATTACACTACTCATTACTAAAACACACACATTACTCTGACATTCACCAAACAGTTATTTAGTTAGGGGTCAAAGCCAAAAGTCCTCCAGATCTCTGACACTTTTCAAGTGTCTGAGGAAAATTTGAAGAGTCTCACAATTTTTTAAGGACGACTGATTCCCACAACAGTGTTTGCCCCATACTTGGGTAAATATATTCAACACAGGGATTGACAATCAATAATCAAAAAATATTTTCTTAATGGAGTGACTACATTTATCAATAAAATACACCATATTGCTGTAACAGCAAATGGTTTCCATAACATTAAGTTATAATGTAAACTATTATTCCCAATGGTTTATGACTTAATTAATTTTTGCAATTAACAGGAAAGATATCAACTACAAACACAGGGAAGATAGAGAAGCTACACACAATTCAACATCAACTAGGCATGAACAAGGAGGAGGGAGAGGGGGCATTTTCCATCAAGGTTAGATTTTGTCCTTGTCTCCCACTTACCCCTTCCCCCCTCCACCCCCACTTACCCCTTCCCCCTCCAAGTTAGGTCGGTAAGGAATTGAGGTTAACCACAAAAAATAGCATGTGCTCTCCTCAAGACTTAGTTTCTCATTCAGAGATATGCCAAAACCTAGAGCTTCCAGGGCCTTTCCCCCTTAACCCACACCTGCTGGAGGGGACACTTTTGGATTGGTTTCATGTTGCCCCTAAAGAGTTTAATATGTCCCTGACACTTTCCTTTGCCCTTAGTCTGCAGCCACTCCCCTTTTTAATTCCAGCCCCACCACTGGGTATGAATGAATCTAAAAATTTTATCATTTGAAAAAATTTATCACATGAAAGCCTAAACTTGTCAACAATGGTTAAATCAATACCAATGACGTGCCCATTTAGAGCATTGGATAGCCCTGAAGGTTGAAATTTGATAGTAGATAGGTTTCCTTAAAGGGAAATATTGCATTTACAAAAGGTTCAACATAGCATTAAAAGTAAATAGCTCCAGTCATTTTCAAATCATTTGGTCTCAACAACAAACCTCAGCAATATAGCATCATCTCCTCAAAATATTATGCACAATTGCAAGGTGCATCTTTTGAAATGTTGAAAGTTTGGGTGAACAAAATATTCTTGAGCAACAAACAACTGAAAATCTGTCTGAAGGAAACTTTTTTCTTGCAAAAAAGGTTACCATACCGCCTTTATTTGTAATTATTTATCACTCTTTGCCAACAAATATTGGTTTTAAAAGGATGAAATTTTCTTGTTAGACAAACTCAATATTTCCCTTTAATAAATTTAACTGAAAGGCGGGGGATTCAAGCCTTACTTGAATCATGAGTAATTTGATCCCCTGTTTTGTTAGCACTTATTTCAGAATTTGCTGTTAGTTATTACAGAATTTCAAACCAAGTTTTTTGGCTTCTATTGTACCAGAATGGTATAGATAAAGCTGCGACAAAGTAGATAACTGAGTAGTGTAGAGATACCCCGGACACCCCCCCCAGGGGGCCGATAGGCCCCCAAAGAAGGAGCCTAAAATGGAGCCGATGCTCTTTCGGTGATGGGAGCCTATGTGGGCTACCCGAAAAGGAGGGCGCTATTTGGAAATCAATAATTGCGCAATAATACGATTGTGTTGCATGAGAATATATGAATTTCAGTTTTTTTTTTTTTTTTTTTTTTTTTATTGTTTACTAAAGCGAACAGGTCGTACCATGTTGTTATATCGTCATCTTTTCGTATAGGACTATATTTAAAAAAGGTTTGATCGGCTGTATTCGGCATTAGTCTATATAGTCACATTGGGTGAAATTGGTACTAAAAATCGCACGAGAACTTGGAAGAAATTTTGTAAATGACCAGTTAAACCCTCACCCGTCCCCTTTCATGAAAACCCTTAACCGTGTGGGAAATGAAATTGATGAGAGGTTCCAAACTTCGCTAAAGGATATAGCAAAGCATGTTACGTATTTGTCGGAAAATGAGCCCAACGATATCCCGAACAAGTAGAGGATAAACATACGATTGAAAAACTCGCACAGTCTGCTGGAGAATACGTTGAAGACCGTTGCACTCAGTGGATCGAACAACGGGAGGTTGGGTAAGTATAAGATCATAAGTCTGGTTTATGAGGGGTGAAAAAATCTAACCGGTGTTTTAATCGATCCATGTATTCTTTGGTTTTATCAGGATAACTTTTGTGAAACATTTACGAAAAAATCACACAACAGCAGAGTAACTGCGATCAAGATGATGGTGATAGCTAAGCTTGGTGATCCTGACTCTTACTTACAAATGGATGCCCTTGCTTTGAAAGACGAACAAGCACAGGTGAGGATGTATGGTATAAGAAGACCCAATTAAAAATAAAAACAAGGACTTACTGTGCATGAGATGTTTAAAAGAAAAATGAAGCATATCCCGACAAGAAAAACCAGCAGGCTAGTTCCACAAGGAGACACACAAACAGGTGAAATATACACAAAATTGCTACGTTTCCAAAGATTTACGGGGTTGACTACATGTTACCTAGCTACACCCCATTAACTAACACGTAAAATGGAACACATCATAATGAAATCGTGGAATCTAG
Source organism: Holothuria scabra (assembly GCA_037179385.1). Taxonomy (NCBI): domain Eukaryota; kingdom Metazoa; phylum Echinodermata; class Holothuroidea; order Aspidochirotida; family Holothuriidae; genus Holothuria; species Holothuria scabra. Next base: position 23,991,631 of record CM074180.1, read on the forward strand.
ATTGTTGACCAAATTGCAAACAATGCATCTTTGAAAGAATAATTCAAACTCTTATAATATGGTTCAAGCGCAAAAACTCGTCCGATAAAGTCCTTCTGGACATGAAAATTAAACGACTTTGGTTGAGAAGAGCCAAGCATCATCTAAAAGGAAAACAAATTGCTGGTATGGGGAGCAAACGTGGTTGATAAGGCCCTACTGGACAGGAAAAATAAGCACCTTTTGTTGAAAAGAGCCAAGATATCGTGTAAGAAGTGCGTCCCCGAAGGAAAACAGAATGGCAGTACAGGAAGCAAAAAGTAGTCGATAAGGTCTTAGGACAGGGAAAATACGCGGCTGTGGGTTAAAAAAAAAACAACTTAGATATAGTAAAAGCTGTGCATCCTCTAAAAGGAAAACTAAGAGCTGATATGAAGAACCAAAAAGCTTTCGATAAAACCCTACTGGGCAGGAAAAATAAGCGCCTTTTGAGAAAAGACAAAGATATCATTAATGAGCGGCTACCCCACAATGTACGAGCATTCTGATTCAGATTCTGACAGAAAACCTTACTGTACACGTAGTGTCAATAAAATTTTACTTAGGTCTCTGTCTACGGTGAGGAGGAAGGGTTCACAGTGTTGTACCCCATTCTTGGCGGTGTCACCAACGCAGTTTGTGAGTGTGAAGAGAAGGGGGCAGGGAAGTTGGCCGAATAACTCACGTGTACGTGAGCGTCGTGTCATAAGGACGGGTTTTGCTCACTACTGATGAGTCACTCTCAATCGATAAAACACAAAGAAACAGGAAATTTCCCGAGTGGCCTGTGGAGGGTGCAACGCATTAAAAACCATCTCTCAAAGCCCTCATATTCGACGAGGTAAATGGGTGTATCGCCACTGAGGGCGCATTTGTATCCATGATATTCTTCCCTCATGGGTCCGCTTAGACTCGAGTCATTACAGTACGGAGGGAAATGAATTAGCCTACTGTTTGTTTAGCAGAGGACATGTTGAGTGGAAATTGAAGTAATGCTTTGGGTTTGGGGATTGCACACCATTTCTCTTTCATTTAAGGTCGGCTTTGAAACATCTCAGCCAAAAGGCGTAAGTTTGTTCTGACTGTAAGAATTGAATACGGTACAGTTAACTCATCTCAAGAAAAACAGTTTACACTTATTTAGGTTTTGCTGTATACGTGACGACTGGAATATAACTTTGAGAAAATTAACAGATATACGATAAACATTGAGAGGCTCTCAGTGTGCTCATAGTCATGTTGCACTTGCTCTAACTGCTCAGTATGCACCAAGTCATGCTCGTCAGCTGCACTGACAAGGCTCTGTACTGCTCGTGAGTGCACCCCTGTTGCCATCTCCGCTAGGAGCTACGATCATGTTGATAGGAGCAATGCTCATATTGCTCTTAAACGTGCTCCAAGAGCGCAAGGCAATGTCTGTCGATACACTTCACAGACGGTTGAGCCAATCCAATTGGTTTGTCATATGACATCATCAACATGTCCAGACGCACTCAGTGTTCCCGGACCGGTGACGGGTACGATGTTGCAAGAGTTTCTCTTTATTGTAATCGTAATATTGGAAAAGTGAACTATGACACCATGAACTAAATAACGACACAAAAATTCGTTTGCATATACTTTTCGATTTTGCTTGGTTTATTTAACTTTCAGAACGTCAACTTTTATAATTATCATTCATAATCATCCACCAAAAATTTCCAGCGACCATTTATTCTAGGTTGTATTAAAATATGGATGTAGGATCACATCCTCTGTAAGGTGCGTTTTAAAATGTTTCCAATCGCTTTGTTTATTTCGGTCAGTGCTGCCAATGTTTCTGTGGTGCCAGGATCATAGCCACTGTAGCCACGGCCCTCGTCTTCTTCAACGTCACTATCGGTCTCTTTCTCATCGGATTCCTCTTCGCTGCTGTTGACTTCTTCAGGGTCACTGTCGGTGTTATCCGTGTCGTCTCTGTCACTCTCAGTATCTCCATCCATGGGGTCAGAGGCACTCTCGTTAGTGTCACTCTCGGAGTGACCAGCGTGGTAACTCTCCTTGGAACTCCTAGTGTCGCTAGCTTGTTTACCACCGCCATCACGAGCAAAAGAGTTCTTGTCTGGGTTTCTTGTATGGCGATCATGGACCCTCTCTACATGGCGACGGAGATTAAAGCTTCGGGTAAACGTGGACGGGCAAACAGGGCAGTGATGCGACATCCTGAAAGGGGTTACGTAGTTTGCCGTGGTTTGTTTTAAAGTGAGAAACTAGCTGGTCATGGAGCAAGTTAAATATCATTTTATCCCGGAGAGGAGCATCGCAGTGGAGCACATGCTCCTGCGCGTGGGGCATGCTGAGCAAAATATGGGACCCTTTTGCTGGCTATAACGAACGTTTAGGCTGTGTAGACACCTAAAAAGAGTAACTTTCTCTCTTCACTCTTTGCCAATACCATGCTGTATATAGTATCAAACTGCTAAAGTGTGTTTTCCCTTTAACCCTAATGGCATGATGAGTTAACCGTCACCCGATGCGTCCGATTCGTACTGGTTCTGGATGGGGCGTAAATGAACAACATGAAGACAATAGTGTGCTAGGGGTGTATGATAAATAGCATGTCTTTTCTGTATAAGTGTCGATATGTCTCAAGAAATGTCAGAAACATCAATGCAAGTAACATGTTACAGTGATTCGCATATATTAGCAGAATTTTTCATGTTTCATAAATATTTCTTAATGTTTTCTTCTGTAATTCTACATTATGTCTGTGACATCATTCTTGCAGTGTGTGGCTGCTTGTACAAAAAGGTACACCTTGAGATGACGAAGTTGTCTTTATAGAATTTTGTGTAAGCACGCCTTTGTATAGATTACCATCTCGAGAGGGAAATGAATGCTTATAATCCATTTTTCTTGCTCAACACTTATCAAAAAGACATGCTATTTACATAACCCCTGCCACTATGTCTTCATGTTGTTCATTTACGCCCCATCCAGAACCAGTACGAATCGGACGCATCGGGTGACGGTTAACTCATCATGCCATTAGGGTTAAAGGGAAAACACGCTTTAGCAGTTTGATACTATATACAGCATGGTATTGGCAAAGAGTGAAGAGAGAAAGTTACTCTTTTTAGGTGTCTACACAGCCTAAACGTTCGTTATAGCCAGCAAAAGGGTCCCATATTTTGCTCAGCATGCCCCACGCGCAGAGGAGCATGTGCTCCACTGCGATGCTCCTCTCCGGGATAAAATGATATTTAACTTGCTCCATGACCCGCTAGTTTCTCACTTTAAAACAAACCACGGCAAACTACGTAACCCCTTTCAGGATGTCGCATCACTGCCCTGTTTGCCCGTCCACGTTTACCCGAAGCTTTAATCTCCGTCGCCATGTAGAGAGGGTCCATGATCGCCATACAAGAAACCCAGACAAGAACTCTTTGCTCGTGATGGCGGTGGTAAACAAGCTAGCGACACTAGGAGTTCCAAGGAGAGTTACCACGCTGGTCACTCCGAGAGTGACACTAACGAGAGTGCCTCTGACCCCATGGATGGAGATACTGAGAGTGACAGAGACGACACGGATAACACTGACAGTGACCCTGAAGAAGTCAACAGCAGCGAAGAGGAATCCGATGAGAAAGAGACCGATAGTGACGTTGAAGAAGACGAGGGCCGTGGCTACAGTGGCTATGATCCTGGCACCACAGAAACATTGGCAGCACTGACCGAAATAAACAAAGCGATTGGAAACATTTTAAAACGCACCTTACAGAGGATGTGATCCTACATCCATATTTTAATACAACCTAGAATAAATGGTCGCTGGAAATTTTTGGTGGATGATTATGAATGATAATTATAAAAGTTGACGTTCTGAAAGTTAAATAAACCAAGCAAAATCGAAAAATATATGCAAACGAATTTTTGTGTCGTTATTTAGTTCATGGTGTCATAGTTCACTTTTCCAATATTACGATTACAATAAAGAGAAACTCTTGCAACATCGTACCCGTCACCGGTCCGGGAACACTGAGTGCGTCTGGACATGTTGATGATGTCATATGACAAACCAATTGGATTGGCTCAACCGTCTGTGAAGTGTATCGACAGACATTGCCTTGCGCTCTTGGAGCACGTTTAAGAGCAATATGAGCATTGCTCCTATCAACATGATCGTAGCTCCTAGCGGAGATGGCAACAGGGGTGCACTCACGAGCAGTACAGAGCCTTATCAGTGCAGCTGACGAGCATGACTTGGTGCATACTGAGCAGTTAGAGCAAGTGCAACATGACTATGAGCACACTGAGAGCCTCTCAATGTTTATCGTATATCTGTTAATTTTCTCAAAGTTATATTCCAGTCGTCACGTATACAGCAAAACCTAAATAAGTGTAAACTGTTTTTCTTGAGATGAGTTAACTGTACCGTATTCAATTCTTACAGTCAGAACAAACTTACGCCTTTTGGCTGAGATGTTTCAAAGCCGACCTTAAATGAAAGAGAAATGGTGTGCAATCCCCAAACCCAAAGCATTACTTCAATTTCCACTCAACATGTCCTCTGCTAAACAAACAGTAGGCTAATTCATTTCCCTCCGTACTGTAATGACTCGAGTCTAAGCGGACCCATGGGGGAAGAATATCATGGATACAAATGCGCCCTCAGTGGCGATACACCCATTTACCTCGTCGAATATGAGGGCTTTGAGAGATGGTTTTTAATGCGTTGCACCCTCCACAGGCCACTCGGGAAATTTCCCTGTTTCTTTGTGTTTTATCGATTGAGAGTGACTCATCAGTAGTGAGCAAAACCCGTCCTTATGACACGACGCTCACGTACACGTGAGTTATTCGGCCAACTTCCCTGCCCCCTTCTCTTCACACTCACAAACTGCGTTGGTGACACCGCCAAGAATGGGGTACAACACTGTGAACCCTTCCTCCTCACCGTAGACAGAGACCTAAGTAAAATTTTATTGACACTACGTGTACAGTAAGGTTTTCTGTCAGAATCTGAATCAGAATGCTCGTACATTGTGGGGTAGCCGCTCATTAATGATATCTTTGTCTTTTCTCAAAAGGCGCTTATTTTTCCTGCCCAGTAGGGTTTTATCGAAAGCTTTTTGGTTCTTCATATCAGCTCTTAGTTTTCCTTTTAGAGGATGCACAGCTTTTACTATATCTAAGTTGTTTTTTTTTTAACCCACAGCCGCGTATTTTCCCTGTCCTAAGACCTTATCGACTACTTTTTGCTTCCTGTACTGCCATTCTGTTTTCCTTCGGGGACGCACTTCTTACACGATATCTTGGCTCTTTTCAACAAAAGGTGCTTATTTTTCCTGTCCAGTAGGGCCTTATCAACCACGTTTGCTCCCCATACCAGCAATTTGTTTTCCTTTTAGATGATGCTTGGCTCTTCTCAATCAAAGTCGTTTAATTTTCATGTCCAGAAGGACTTTATCGGACGAGTTTTTGCGCTTGAACCATATTATAAGAGTTTGAATTATTCTTTCAAAGATGCATTGTTTGCAATTTGGTCAACAATCTAGATTCCACGATTTCATTATGATGTGTTCCATTTTACGTGTTAGTTAATGGGGTGTAGCTAGGTAACATGTAGTCAACCCCGTAAATCTTTGGAAACGTAGCAATTTTGTGTATATTTCACCTGTTTGTGTGTCTCCTTGTGGAACTAGCCTGCTGGTTTTTCTTGTCGGGATATGCTTCATTTTTCTTTTAAACATCTCATGCACAGTAAGTCCTTGTTTTTATTTTTATTGGGTCTTCTTATACCATACATCCTCACCTGTGCTTGTTCGTCTTTCAAAGCAAGGGCATCCATTTGTAAGTAAGAGTCAGGATCACCAAGCTTAGCTATCACCATCATCTTGATCGCAGTTACTCTGCTGTTGTGTGATTTTTTCGTAAATGTTTCACAAAAGTTATCCTGATAAAACCAAAGAATACATGGATCGATTAAAACACCGGTTAGATTTTTTCACCCCTCATAAACCAGACTTATGATCTTATACTTACCCAACCTCCCCGTTGTTCGATCCACTGAGTGCAACGGTCTTCAACGTATTCTCCAGCAGACTGTGCGAGTTTTTCAATCGTATGTTTATCCTCTACTTGTTCGGGATATCGTTGGGCTCATTTTCCGACAAATACGTAACATGCTTTGCTATATCCTTTAGCGAAGTTTGGAACCTCTCATCAATTTCATTTCCCACACGGTTAAGGGTTTTCATGAAAGGGGACGGGTGAGGGTTTAACTGGTCATTTACAAAATTTCTTCCAAGTTCTCGTGCGATTTTTAGTACCAATTTCACCCAATGTGACTATATAGACTAATGCCGAATACAGCCGATCAAACCTTTTTTAAATATAGTCCTATACGAAAAGATGACGATATAACAACATGGTACGACCTGTTCGCTTTAGTAAACAATAAAAAAAAAAAAAAAAAAAAAAAACTGAAATTCATATATTCTCATGCAACACAATCGTATTATTGCGCAATTATTGATTTCCAAATAGCGCCCTCCTTTTCGGGTAGCCCACATAGGCTCCCATCACCGAAAGAGCATCGGCTCCATTTTAGGCTCCTTCTTTGGGGGCCTATCGGCCCCCTGGGGGGGGTGTCCGGGGTATCTCTACACTACTTAACTGGACTAAGGAACCAGCCATGATGAATATCATTACAGGCAAATGTTACACCATGATGAAATGACAAATGACAGGGATTTGAAAAGCAAGGCAAACATGACTGTCATTTGTTACCAGTGTGACATGAACTCAAACCATGGAAGTATAGTACTTCCATGCTCAAACCTACAGGGTTCTCTTTGTTGTCATAGCAACATCAATTATTGATCTATAATCTCTAAAAGCACTTCCAGTCACTTAGGCTAACTTAATAACTCCATATGCAATGGGAATAGAGAAGATATTTTGGTAAGTTAAAATGTAATCAGGAAACATAAACCCAGAGGAAACTTCCAAATTATAGAGTAATGGCCACTAAAAATGGCTTGTACAAAAAGTGGCCTGGTCATAGTGACAAAGAGACAAACAGAACAAATTTTGATAATGGGCACCGTTTCAGGGCAGCATTATGGAAAGGAAAACAAAAAGCAGTGGAAAAGCTCTTCAACTGACCTACCAATGGTTGCTGTTGGGTGTATAATTATTATGCATACAAAACAAAACAAAGAAGTTCATTAAAGATACTGCTTATCTACCAACAACTCTAGAAAAGCCAACTGGTGAGGTATGATATTTTCATTTTAAAAAGATTTATCTTTAGTTCGTTAGTTAGGAGATTTAAAGTACACATGTGCGCCAACAGGAATGTATTGTATAGTGTCACTAGTCAACTGGATAAAAAAGTTCGAAGTTAAGCTTTATTTTCAAGTATGGTTCAAGTTCAAGTATGGTTTCCCTTTAGTCACCTCTTACAACAGGCATGATAACTGTACAATCAACATAAACTGCTAATTACATAAAAGTGCCCTCGATACTTTTCATACCAGTAAAGCAATAAAAGTGGGAGACCAAATCCAAAGGGCACAGAGAAAGCATTGATAAAATACAACAGGATGATGTTAGGATTTCCATCAATCGAGAAAAAGGGAAAGAGTAACATTCCCCCTCCCTCCTTACATTAAATAGAAAAAAAATAATAGTATCTCAATACCTTACACAGGAAGAGGATACCTTTGCAATAATGTTTGAACTTTCGCGCATAAATAACCTTTGACACCCTCCAGATTGCATCTTATAGAAGCCTTGAAACAAGCTTTTAAGCCCTGGTCACACTACAGCGATATCGAATCGGATAACTGTCCAATTTTTGTGAGCTTTGGTTAAAATCTCCTCCATCCATTGTCGGAAGGAAACAAAAATTTGACATCCTGTGTAAATATATGATTAGTATGAGAGGACCATGGAAATGAAATATTAACGACTTATTTTGTGACATCACATTGACAAATAGCTTTTATCAGACTACCCCTGTCCCATGATGCGACATCACAGAATAATTGGTATAACTTAGAATTTCTTAGTCAATATACACAAATCATATACAGTATCTACACAGGTTGGCAAATTTTTGTTTCTTTACTACCAAACCTGTAGGAGATTTTAATTAAAACTCACAAAAATCAGAGCGAAATCCTATCCGATATCACTGTAGTGTGACCAGGCCTTTACCCTTCTAAATCCACCTATAACTACAATCAAGGATAGCATCAATTTGGACTTTGGAATTGGCTGTAATAAATCCCACCACCCTTCATGGAGTTTTTATTTTTTTCATTTTAGAATCAACAACTCATGAGGTATTCACACAGTGAAAGGATCAGTGCAGGCAATAATTTATCCAGTATCGCAAACATGCCAAGTTGCTACACAAATGAAAAATTGTGTAGCAATTTTTAGTGTGCATAACCCTTCCTTTTTCACATACAATATATGAAAACCTTCAAAAATCTTCAAAACTGCTATGCAAAATTTGAGTGCTAAATTATTCCCTGTCAGTAGCTGCTGCACATGATGTCCTGAAGTACTTTGTGACATTTAGTTTCTAAAAAGTATAAAGTGCAAGAAAGGCTTAAATCTAGTAAAAAAGAAATCTTCACGTGAATCATTTTTCAGCGATGAATATTTTCAAAGTTCATGTGAACATCACCTATAAAATGCATATGTAACATATGGAAACAGGAAGGCCTACTTACAACACCAAATATAATGCTGGCCTTCATTTTTCAAGGTCTTCATTTTAAGGACACAGGTACAGTAGCACTGTTAATTCCCATTAGCAAAAGTAATTGGTTTTTGAAAATATAATATTTTACCAAAATATATACACTCACTAGACAGTAAACTAACCCTATTCAGATAAGTAATTAACAGATAAGAAACAAAGGAATAGCAACTACTGCAATTGATTTTTTTATACCATGGCATGCATGTCACCACAAACATGATGAAAAGGTGTTAAAAAGCTAGAACAGTTAAACACTGCTTAAAGGCCCAGTTCTCTCCCCCTCCCCCCCAAAAAACAGTACCAATTCTCCTACTGTAACCTTCTTACTTACAAGCCCCTCTCTCAATTGTCTGAATTTTATCCTCATCCAGATACAATCTCAGTTTACTACTTCAAGATGAATATACAAAAACTCAATTTATATCCGCAAAACACTTTCTGTACTGTTCATGCTTTGTAATATAAGCTTTGGAACTCTGAATTGTTTCAATTAGCTGTCAATCAAAGAGCTGGGCCAATTGAGAATTTTGGTACCCCTGTACCAAAATTGTAGTTTGGGTTGAGAGGTTTGGCCCTTTAAGCACTACTGATTAATCAGCTGTTTGCCTGTCTTCCTCAGTGAATGATGAGACAACCAACCACAAGCTCTGCTAACACTTGGCAAGACACTTGGGTCAATCAGCAAGCTTGAAAAGAGGCACAAAATCCACAGATAAGCCACACAAAATTCCCCAGGATTTCATGTAGTTCTGAGAAGAACTAGGTTTAACTGCCCTAAACAGAACTGCATGTGCCCAATATGGACATTTCAGAGCAAACCTTCATGACATCACACTTTCACTGACAAAGGTTGTTTTATGATGACACAGATGTATTTTGATGTGCTTTATACTACTAGAACCAAAACCATTGCCTGTTGCAGACTTAAAGTGTACCTCAAGTCAAAAAATTCCAAAAATATATATTCAAGAGCATGAAAAATGAATTATACCAGTCCAACTCCCATCTTCATAGCACATTCCTGAGCTGAGTTGTAAAATTTTGGAGTTTATTCTCTTAAAAAAAAATTGGTCCATTGCAAAATTTTTGACTTTCTTGTGTTGTGCAACTCAAATACATGTAACCTGCTTTGTTTCCCTTTAAATTAAAATGTTTTTATGACCTTAACCACTTCCTGTTTGCTTGCATAGCATGTTGCACAGAGAGGGCTTTATAACTAATTACATCACTGCATGAGAGTAAGAGAGATATCACACCTTGGTACAAGGTGAAGTAACTTTCAGAAAAACAAAGAAATACAAAAAATGTGATTTGAGTACCACATGACATCACCAATTGTTGTGCAATATACCATTTTTAGTTGAGTGACTTCAACATAACTTTAACATTTTATATCTCAGCTCAGAAAAGTCCAATAAAGATGGGAGTTGGACTGTTAAAATTCATTTTTTATGCCCTTTAATATATTGAGTTTTTGACTTGAGGCACACTTTCAAGGATGTATAGTAACCTCTTCAGAAATCATTCAGTGCAATGGAATGAATTAACAGTACAAACTTCCACCCTCTTATTATCCAAAAGATACTTAATAACATTCAATTGGCTCTTACCATCATATATCCTGTCATCAAGTACAATCAGTATGAAGGCACTACATGATGGTATAGAAAGCAAAATGAGTAATTGAACTCATTTAGATGTAAAGTACACTAGAATCGTATTGTACTTGTCAACTTTAATTGTCATCTCCAACAATGGAACACGTTGTTAGTTAATATAAGATGAAGTTTTACAGTCCAGTTTCCAACCTATTGGTTTAAGTCAACCCTGCCACAGCCTTTTATCCAGTTGTGGCTCACCAGGCTTGTTCTCCCTACTCCATTGCCTATGCAGAGCATCATGCACAACGGCAGTACAGTAGGTTCCATTTTTAGAGTCTTTGGTATGACTTGACCTGGGAATAGAACCAAGGCCTTCTGCGTGAGAGGCGGATGCTCTTACCGCTAGACCAAACACGTGGAACATGTAGAAAATGATCAACTGTGTACTGCAAGAGTACCAGCACTAGTCTTAATGATTCCAGGGGCAAAACTCTTCTTTGCCTCTCTAATTTTTCATAATTTACTGTAAGTGCCATTCATAAGGAATTATCCTCTTACTCCCAAATTACAATTATTGAAGTAGTCCACAGAAATTCTCAATTGGCTCAGCTCTTTGATTGACTGACAGAAAGTTAAAAAAATGCCAAGTACCAAAGTTAATTATCACACACCATGTACTGTACAGAGAGAGTTTTGATAATCCATTGGGGTCTTGTATACTCACCGTGAAGCAATAAGGGATTTTGTATGTATGAAGAAGAGTTTAAGACAGTGGGAAGGGCTTAAGTCAGTAAGTTTGAAAGAACTAAGACCATTTGGGGCACTGAGCTGATCAGGCCTTTAAGTGTAAATTTCTGAAAAGGCAATATGTTACTTTTGCAAAATTGTTTCTTTGCAATTATCTGATCATTTTCTAATAAATTCACTGTATTTAATGCCTCAGTTAGAAAATTGGGACATTCTTGGTATATGTATGGGTTTGAAAGCTCAGAAGAGGGAACAGTTTTCCTTAACACAAAATGTTGGTTGACATGAGTTACAACTTGAAATAGACTCAATACTGTAATAATACTGAAGCCATTTCTGAGACAGGTTACAATTTTAGAAATTGTGCAATGTTTGGTTAAAGGTTCTCACTATGAAGTGACTCTCATAATAAATTTATAGAAGCTTTAGCCTATGACTTCAGCTAGGACCACAAAAGAGACAACTTCGCATTTATTTGCAGAAAATTTCTTATAATTTTATAACCAACATTTATAGTACAGTATGACTTTCTTTTTAATGTCATTAAGTTCTTAGGGATAGAAATTTAGTTATTTGAGGCTCAAACAAAATCTGTTGATCAAACAATCAATTTTTTTTTACATTTTGAGGATATTTAAGGGCTTGTCCTCTCACCCCAAACCACAATTTTTGTAGTAGTCTACAGTGATTTTCTATTGGCTCACCTCTTTGATTGACAGCTAGCTGGTTGACACAGTTGCAGAGTATCAAAGCTTATATTACAGCATGAAGTGTACTGAAAATGATTTCATTATACATACTGGACTTTTCTATACTCACCCTGAAGCAATAAACTGTGATTGTGTCTGGATGAGGATGAATTTTAGACAATTGTGGGAGGGGCTTAAGGGAGAAGGTTGGGAGAATTGATACTGTTTGGGTAAAAGGATCAGGCTTTTAAGCTATTGCTGGATTATGTTGCTGAGACTGCATGGTTTCAGGGAGATTAAGAATTTTCTTTGGTCAGGTCTATTAGTTTTATAATTTCCAGTTGTGCTACAAATCACACTCCTCAGGATGTGAAAGCAATAACGATGCACTGTATGTACAGTAACTATGCAAAAAATGTACTCCTCACCATGATTTAAGGTGAGTGGCAGTGTGCAATTAGTCCATTAGTGTGGTTCTGTCCCCCCCCCCCATTACTTTAAGACTTCACATTCACACAATTTTAGCATAAATGCTTTCAATGTGCCCAAGTGGCCTTCTAATATATTGCTAACATACAGAATTTCAGGAACATTATCCACCATATGAAGGTTCAAGAGGTAATTTCCTCGCACTGTACAGTGACATTTTTTCCAAAATATCGTAAGTATGCAGGACAAAAGCAAGTTCTTTCAAGGGGGTAAGTTGCTAACTTTGCTTTAATTAGAGCATGTGTCCAACAATGAGGGCACTGTGAGGAGATTAAAGCATCCTCTTCCCCAGGATACAGTAAAAGAAAGGGTTGACATGTATCCCGACTGGTGAAACCAGAATGGGTAACAAGTGTACTCTGCATACAGTGCTGCACCTGTCAATACCTCTCACACAAATCTCCAGAAAAAACCTTCTGAAGTACAAATTTCACAGCCATTAAGGTTATCAAATAAAAGTGGTAACTTTACAAGCCTCCATGCAAGTTTATCAATTACAATCAGATCAACAGCCATGTTTTATAATAGGAAACAAACAGTCCTTACTCCAACAGCCATATTTTGTTTTGTAGTCCAAGCAGATGACAGATATCCAAATAAATACATTACACTTGTTATTCAATAGAATAAAATGCAAATTCAAGCTGAAAAATTAACATATTTGGTGCCCTTTTCACCATGCTAGGCCCTAGGGCTAAAATTAGTGATGCAAATTAAGGGTTGGTAGTGCATTAATTAGCCCTTTTAAACAAGATTTTGCTTGTTGAGCAACCTCATTTAGAAAGTGAACTTTTAAGTCTAACCTCCCTTTTTTACTGCCCAAGCTTTTCTTTTTTTGTTATTTGGTAGGAAGATGACTATTATCTGCTTACAACATCTTTTAAGTTAGAATTTTTAATAATGACCCACGTTGAAAAGGGGCATAACTTTAACAGAAAAGTTGATTTCTAAGATTGAAAACACAATGATGAGTTGGTTAGTTAGATGAGGTTTAACGACACACCAACACAAACGTATCATATAGTGTCATTAAGTCGAAAATCAATTAACACTGGGGATAAAAAAAAAGGGGGGGACATTCAATTAGCAATGTCTACAAACAAAGCAAGCAATTCATTTCAAAAATTCTTGCTAAGGTTATTTTCCCAGATAAATCCCAGAATGAGAGAACAGTCTGTGTGCTCAAATAAGGTCTTCAGGTTTGGCCCAGTGTAGTATTTCTGACTGGTATGGGAGTATTCATGGCAGTCCACGATAAAATGACTGACAGTGACAGCACAATCTCTGAGGATACAATATGATGGGTCATCACCATGAAGTAAATGGGAATGGGTAAGGCAAGCATAGCCGATCAGGGCCCTAGTAAAAACTAAATCATCTCGCCGCTTTCTGGGGGATTGCATTGCTCACAGTCCCCACTGTTGGTTTTTCTTAGTACAGTTTGTTTTGGGGGAAAGAATCCCACAATTCCTGCCACTTTGATTTTATGTAGCCATTGATCTTAGGACCATCATCTGTGTGGGATAAGTAGAGGTCAGTAATGTTCATCTGTAGGGCTTCTTTAGCCAGTGATTTGGCCTTTTCATTTCCACCGAAAGCACAGTGATGTAATTTAAAGGGCAAGTCTTCTCATCCGAGTCATTTCTTCTTCTCCTAACCTAATGATACATAGCTGATCCCACACCCTACAGAGGTTTTCATGTGACATCATAACTGAATAAAGGAGAAATTATGCGATCACCCCAAATTAATGTTGTTCAGATCTGTGCAATCTTGGTTTAGTGGGTAAATCAGGAGTATAATCCTGGGGAGCATGCCATGCCATGATTGGTGAATTAGAACAAACCATATTTAGAAAAAATAAACCCTCTGCATGTTGTGATACTGATACACCTACACTGTATGAGCTACTCTGTACCATTTAACTATATGCCATCTTTTCCATAGAGCAATACCTACCAACTGAAAATTTTTAAATCACCCAAGCAAAAAATGTAGTTTGGGGTTATAAATATCTGTAAGATTAGGTAATTGAATGTGCACTTAAAGCCTATGCAAATAACAATAATTAAAACTTCCCAAAGTGCTCAATGAAAGCATGCCAGCTTTACCATCGGTCACTGCAGTATCAGCTTGTTGTAAAAACATACCAACACAAACAAGGATGTTTTCTTAATAAACAGATATGGAATAATAACGATTGATAAGCTTGGATAATCAACACCCAAAAATAGATAAGCAAGTATGATGTTGTTGCAGCAATCATGATACTGTACAACAAGTTTGTTCCAATACGTTAATGGAACTACAAATTTCTGTCTAGGTTTACTGCACCATTATACAACTGTACAATACTGTATTGAGTCTTTGTAATTATGTCACTAATTCCACATTCACAATACATGTGCTGCCTACACTAGGCTTTGTAATAATGTACCTCAATGTGTTTCGCAGTATTAAAGCTCCATAATATTTCATGTTTCCCAAAATTCTTCATTAGTAACGTTTGCTTATTACACCAATATATTTTTCAAAGGCACAAATCTTTTCGTCTTGAGCAAACTGTTCAATGCGTGAGTTCTATTTTAATTGGTTCACTTAAACTTTCTCTAAATGTCAAAACATAAAACAAACTTTATGGTTTTCAACATACCATCTGGTCAAAAGCATGATTTTAGGATTGTTACTAATAACTTAAATCTCCATGCTTCAAGTTTTAAATTTTTAGGATCTTCATTGATTCAAAGGTTGTATCTGGAACTACCATATTTCATATCTGCTGATAAGTTGGCAAGGGAATTGAAATAATAATTCCCTCCAGGATTTTTTTAGTTTTTAAGTCAAAATTTTCACAATTATAATACAGGACACAATAACCTTCATTTTTCAGGTAGAGAAAGTTCTTTGGGACCAGTTTTCTTTTCATGCCATCAATTAACACTTAGAATTACTTTCCTTACAGTCCAATAATTAACCCTTTACCGTTGTGCTCCGATCGAGGCATATTCGCGCGCCTCGGGAGTGGGCGGAAAAGCGGACGTAGCCCGCCCCGCATCGGCTTCCGTAGGCCATTGACCCGGTGACCTTAAACTATTGTCTCTCTCGCTCTTGTGGCCGAATTTTCGGGTAGCTACTCGCAGTTTCGAGCTCCACGTGAAACAGTAAAGATGTGTGACAGCCCAGCTCTCCGCATGGGTCCAAAAGGACCCAAACAACGGTAAAGGGTTAATAGTTCTGTATGCTAAAAAGATTTCTTATCAATGAATAGGCCTTATGATCATACTACTTGCTTGTAGCGTTGGGCGGTATACTGGTACTGACGTCAATATATTACCGGTACGGGATATGAAAATACCGAAGATATTTGGTGTGATACTAATACCAGTTCTTGAAAAAATACTGGTACTTGAAAAAAATTACTGGTACTCATTAGGCCTATTTGCTGACAAAAATAACTGTTAGGATGTGTGGATGATTAAAATATTTACACATACATAAGAGCAGAGGTTCCTGCATGGTTATTAACCCAATCAAACACCCAGATGCATTAATGTGCAAGATAACATGGGGGCCATACGTGGCTTAGGTTCCTTCCACCGGACTTCCCTACCCAAGAGTTGAGAACTGATACTGCCTCAATACCAGTTCTGTATGTCTTAAAATACCAGTACCAATATTTTCAAGATACCGCCCAACGCAACCCTACTTGCTTGTCTACAAGTTACAACTCTAATTGTGGCAACCCTACAGCCATTCATTTTGGATCTTTCCCTATGGAGCAGCAGGGAGTGGAGAGGCCAGGGTGTTGTAAGGGATTGGCAGGGTAAAGTGGGTAAAGGTATGGTATTTGGGACATGGTTGAGGAAGGATGAAGGCAACTAGGAAAAACATAAATGTGCCAAATCACACAGGTATTAAAAGGGTAAGTGCAAACCTTCGAGCAGCATCTTGATAAATGTAATGGTCTACTACTGTATCAACTACCAGTAAATATTGTGATGAAACCAAATAAATGAAATGAAATGATATGAAATGATATTAATGAAGCGGGCATTTTCATTATTTACATGTCAGCTTGAGTAGCATGCACTTAAAGATGATATTAGGGGAGTATTATGATTTCATGATTGCAAATGAGTCTCCAAGTAATATCAGGCCAACAACATTATTTTAAAATACCTCTGATGAATATATATACCATTAAGTAAACAAAAAGCACATGCATGCATCAGATTTAACAGTACAGAACCTCTTTAAGCAAAAAGTAGGACGTACAGTACATGTGTATAGCAGACCATGCATTCAAACCCCGTATTAACATGGCACACAGTTCTAAACCTAATTACCAGCTATACACACTATCCAAGGTTGCAGGTGCTTTTTGCTACTTCCTACTTCAACACAAACAGAATAACCTTGTAAAGCACAAAATTGCTGTAAAATCATTCAATTTGCCAAATTAATTTATGAATACACTTTTTCATAGGGCTCAAAGACATAAATCTTTCATGCAAAGTCTAAATCAAATTTGGTCACAGAATAAAAATTGCATATTTATTTTTGATGAACCACAAGCCTACAGGTACAACTAGTTCAAGTTCAGCTACAGAAGTAAAGCAGTCTTTGATTTTCCTATTCCTTTGTATTATATTTGGTCAGAAATAGAAAATGGAAGGGCAGAATATTTCAGTCATTGACAGGGCACTTTGGAGCACAGTACAAAAAGAAAAAAAATGGAATTCATACAGTTTGCTATTTGAAGCAGCAGTTTTAGAATTACTGAATTAAGGCTACTGCCACGTGTATGTATGGTTTTTAGCTAGGGCCCAGGAAGGAGTATCACATTTAGCAGAATTAAAAAAATAACATTGGCCTACAAAATTTCCTTTTTGCACCAGCTCCACTAGTTTTGGCATCCCAAGAGATGCAAACTTGACTTGGGGGGGTCACCCCAATAGAACTCCACTCCTGGCTGAGAGTTAAAACTCCAGGCTCCTCTTTTTTGGAGTTGAAAATTCCACCTCTTTTTTTACTGAGAGTTTTAGCCCCTCATATCCCTCCCCACATATTTCCCAACAGCTGCCCTCTTCCTATGCCATTTTAACAGACTAAAAATAGAAAAATCACGAAATCCCAAATAGAGTAAACAACATAAGCATATACACTGAATATGCAGAATACAGGTCAACCACAGAAATTCAGAAGCCTGCATAAAATTGCTTTAGTATGCAGAAGTAAATGTGTTCTGCAAGGCATGCTCATGTTTATGATTTCTATCCATTTAAATAACAAATTCCATCAAACAGAATCTTCCTAGATTCAAATTTCACATTACCAAAATTATTGGCCTCTGATTATAATAATGCATACATAATTAGGATCCTGTTAACTTCATACTTGTTGCTTTGATCTTAAAAAAGGAAAAAATGTAAAAGTAAAACCACTTTAATAGACCTTCAGGGTTTCTTGAGGAAATTTCTTAAAATTCAAGATGATCTCGACAACTTTAAGCAACCCATTTCCACCTCAGATACAGAACTGTCCTAGTAAAATAAAGCCACCTTCAAGTACAAGTGAATGATTGGGCAGATAACAATCTGCAAACTTTTCTCCCTCCAATTTTGTACTAATTGACTCATCTCTGCCAGACACTTCCTGAAACATCTACTGGTGTGATTTGAAGAATTTAAAATGCAAAAGAGGCCAATGTGAAACCCTGTTTGAATACGAAGACCTTTGTGAACACAGAAAACTCTCTGGTAAACATGAGCTAACAAGTGATTGCAAAATTTTGAAGACCTGATATGAAGCAAATACAGGCCTTGGGTTTTAGATATTCTTGGTGTGCTGCAAATCACACTCCTTGGGAAAGTAAGGAGTGTAGTAGGTGTGCAAAAAAATCACGTTCTTCAAAGTGATTTGAGGAGAGATGTTGAAATTTTTCAAGGACACAATTTAAACTTCTCAAAAAAAGCCCTTAGGATATACTGTAATAATTAATTCTGTCCTTGAAAGGAAGGTTGCAAATCAAAGGATAACATTAGCCATTAATTGTATGTGCCTCCTTTGACATGAAAAGATTTGCATAAATTGAGCTCATGTGTATTCATGATTACATGCAAATCAGAAATCATCCTATAAAATAGTCAATTTTTGATGGGTACTGATGGGAATCGCAGCTATTCTCTAAGCTTGTATAAATTGTTCTTTACATCAAAATCCCAACTCTGTCACTTTCATGTCACCACAGCTTTAAGTTCATTATTAAATTTTTAAGAGGATGTTTACAGTTTCTATGTAATTAATACTGTCACAGAAACCCCTTTCTTGTGTAACACTCCAAACACACCACTTGAACACAGCCATAGACCATGACAGCCATGCAGAGACTAGGTTACTTGACTTCAAAGTAATGAGCACAACTAAAGAACAATTTTTGTTTATTAAAAGGTCAAAGGCAATCCAATGGCAGTCACTTCAGGGAGGGGGGAGGGGGAAGGGGAGGTCATAGTTACAATACAAAAACCTTGGGTTCCCATCACGTTTTTCTACAATGAACTTGTTTGTACATTACATCATATCACCTATCCCTCTCCTAGGTGCACCTGGATCTATATGGACAGCATCAAACATAAGTCTATGAAATGTTTAAATATTGCCATGGATCATGTAGTATAGGGTTTTTCAACCTAAAAATGGTCTGCTCACTACAATCACTCGGAATTATCTTTAGCGTACTCTCCAGATGAGTGACAACTTTACAGTACCTAACTTCAGGAGACATTTCTTTAGCCAATTTTGAATTTGATATGAATTTTGTTGCCATTACCTACAGTAATAAATTCATCAGCAACTTTTGGTGTGGATGGGGAAGAGAGTAGTGATTCAGTGAGCATATTGTGATGCCTGAGTTACTGCAAGTGTGTATGCAGGCATACCTTTGCATTGTTTCTCATGATTAGCACCACAGACTCCCTAAATCATTATATAGGCCTATCTGAGAAATTATTTATGTGTGGGCCAGCACGAGTAGTGTTCTGTTACATTTTGAGTCGGGTACAGTAAGTTAATACCTTTCAATCTCAACAGAAAAGCTTAGAACAGTAGGCACATAGCTCAAGGGTAACAGGATCGGGGATTGGAGAAAGATCAGAAGTGGATATGCGACGAAAGGGGATTCCCAGACCCAGCAATAAGTTTGAAATGGAAGTAAGGACACTTCTTCAACTTTCACTCTCCCTTTACTATGTACACAAAGAACTGATACTAAAAGATGAGAATGAGGCCATTTATATTTTTAATATAGGGCACCTTTTTGCATCTCAAGGCCAAGTAGAAGATTTGGGGTTATCTGGTAAATACTTGGCAGCATTTTAGTAGAGATTGGGGTAGGGATTTTAAATCAATATGTACCATACTGGTCTAACTGCCTTGCCTTTCCCACTACCCTGCAGAGCATATCTCTCGATTCTCTTATCAGCATGCAGCCACCTGTTACTGTACTCTCTGGACAACAGACAGAAATAAGTACCATCGAATTAAGCCACCACGGTACTGGTAAATGGACGTTTAATACGAAAAACTACAGTACAACAAAGGGTTACGTTCCTTTAATATAAAGCAGGAGGAAACTTTTCTTCCTATTTTTGTTACCTCCCCCTTCTCTGCCTGATTACTGTACCTCTTATTGCTTCAGGGAGAAAATTGAGCTCACTAGTACACACACCCTTGATATGGTCACAGGTCTTTCATATCTGACTTATTAATTGACAGTAACAGAGACAGTATATATATATATATATATATGAAAATACACAAAAAGTTATGTCCCGTTTCTAGCTACTGTAACAGGCCAGCCAAGCATGTTGTACACAGCAATTTTGCTGTTTCTGGACTCATCCATCACAAAACCATCAATATACCCAGCAATTTTGCCAGAAACTCAAAAAAGTACAGTAGGCATTTATTACTGCCAAACCCAAAGTACAAATTGATGGTGCCCATGAAAAGTGTTACAGGTAGGTTTATGGGGCAAATGCATGCTTTGAAGGCCAATTTCTCTCACCCCAAACAGTACCATATTCTAACCTTTTTACCTAAGCCCCTCTCACAATTGCCTGAAATTTATCCTCATCCTGATAAAAACTCAGTTTATTGCTTCAAGGTGAGTATAGAATAACTCAATTTATATAATCAGAACACTCTCAGTACCTACCGTTCATGCTGTATTACATAAGCTTTGGTACTCTGCAATCAAAGAGCTGTCAAACAAAGAGCTGAGCCAATTGAGAATTTCGGTACTCCGCTACCAAAATTGTAGTTTGGGGCGAGAGGTTTGGCCCTTTAAGGTCACCATCAGATGCAATCTGAAGGGCATTAAATACTTAATGTAAGTCCAAACATTGTTGAAAGGAGTACACTAAATAAGAAACCAAGAACCCGACACTTTTTTACTTTTATAGAAATGAAAAGGGGAGGATTTCTTCCAGAGAGGGGGGAACAAATCTACCCCCTCCCCCCTTATTTCACCTTGATGGAAACATTGAAACCTGTATTTTATTACAAATTCTGCCTAACAATTTTGCATTTTTAGAGCAATTTGTCTATTTTATTCAGCAAAGTGCCATGAGATACCAGATGAATTTTGCTCTGTAATCAATATTCAGGAGAAAGAATTACTGTAAATATATCTCTACTGTCCCTTTGTACAACATAGGCTGAGTATGTAGGTTGGTAGCATCAGTACTTTTGGTGTATACTGCCAAAAGCAACTTATTACTTAGACAAATATATCCCTTCATATCAATGTTGAAAACTACGTCATATAAGCCAGTTCTTATCAAAGTGCCAGGCAATTTCAGATTGAGAAACCAGACAGCAGTGTTATTGAGTGATATTTCTGATAATCTCATACTAAATGACCTACAAAAAGTGAAATACAGTATAAAAAGTGACATAATATTTAAATAAATCCTTCACACACTTTGTAGAAAATAAGTATAATATTACTAAAAAGTTGGTATTGTATTTGCAGCACTGTGTTGTGACCTGCACTTTTTCCATATTTTATTTGCTACTTTGCTCTGCAAGTCTTGTTTCAACTGTTGTACTAAAAAAAGTATGTGGCAAGCAGTGTTCCAGAACAATACTGTCAAGACTTCAATTTTAAGCCTTAGCAAGTTCAACCTTCAAATTATTGTATTATTTTTGAACTTGAGTATCAGTAATAAACAATAAAATGCTAAAAGCAGAGTTCTGAAGGTTAGATAAAGCCTGGTGAAATGCCACTGATATAGATACAGTAGAACTCTCTGAGAGAGAAGTAAGTTACAGGGATATTAACAAAACACCAACATGGATGTGTTACGTAGTGAGAGTCAACTTGATAAAAATGTTCAAAGTTTGAATTTACTTTCCAGTATTGTTCAAGGTCAAACTGGGTTTCCCTTTAGTCACCTCTTACGACAGGTGGGACACACCATGGGCATATTCTACAACCTAACAACCTCCAGTCCAAAGGGAGCCAACCATGAAGGGTCTCTCTTAGTTTTGTTGGGCTGACAACCCACCAGTCGTAAAATGAGCAATAATGGCTTTTTGTATGTAGGTGATTGTCAGGAACAAATTATTCACCACACATGACTTCCTCACCCAACCTGGATGCAGTCTAACGTCATAAATACCCAGGACCCCTCTGACAGAGGAAATTTAAAAATTGAAAATGAAATAAAACCTGCACCAAGTAACTTACCTGGTATGCTAAAGTTTTGGTTTTGAAAATTGACAACATGGTGAAAAGGTGGGAAATGTATTGCATATAATAGTTCACAGTATGAAACAAATCATTTACAGTCTCTTACTTTTTGCAACACATTTTGTTCAAAATATAATGAAGTTTACAGTTCAAGTTTAGCTTTTTATTTATCGAAACTTACCTGTGGTTTCTGTAGTGTAAGGCCACTGATTTTCGCGGAAAATTTGGAAAAACGCAGAAATATATGGAAATTAACATTGCTTACAAAATTTTACAGAATTTGCCGTTTTAGACAACTTCTGAAAATTTTCATTCAAAATTCATCATTTTGTGCAAAATTTACAGTAATGAAACCTCCCGAATCAGCAAGCTGGTCCAGCTGCGCCAATCAGCCTAGCTATATAACTTCACATAAAACATTCAATATGCAAAGCAGAGATTGTTCACAAAGTATAGGCTGGGCCACAGTACACTGCAGTATTGATGGCGAAAGAAGCCACCACGCCCCCTATACAGACAGCTGCCACGCCAACCCAGATATTTAATTTTGACACTTGCCCGATCTACCCATTTGTTTCATTTCTACTTGCCCCTAAAAAATGGTGTGGCTTGAAGCCAAAACAAAAACTAGGCCTAGGACCTAGCCACCTACAGTACAAAATGTAATGTTAGAGCTTTCAATAATTTAGGCTTAGATCAAATCTAGACATCATAGTTTTCATCTATCGTAGATTGTATAAGTTACCGCCTGTGTACGTGTAAAAAAGACACATGTACCAGGGAGTTGCAACAAACTGTTTCACTCCTCCTGCCTTTATCTGGCTGCTTGATCCACAATTTTTAGAAGAATGCTCAGAGAATGGGTGTACTTCAATTAGCAATAACATGACACCCTCCCTTAATAATTAAGTTAGAAGCGGGAATCCCCAAACTTTTAAAGCAGCTGCTTCATTCATAAACGATAGTAGTCGATCAGTGTGCATGATTCTTCGTAATGTTATAGGTTTGTTCGATGTACAGCACGAAGTAACTGCGTAATAATTTTCAGCCGACTGTTTATTGTGTACAGCTGCTGCTGTGTATGTTGTTGGTCTTGATAATATGAACTTTTTTCAGTTCATGAAATATAAGCACTCATACATGATAGAAGGACATGAATAATATGGGTGGGAAGCTGAACTTGTTATTTCTTGAAAAATGTTAATTTTAAAGGGCAAGAACAGTCATCCCAAACTGAAGTAGTGTAGTAGACTAGAAATTTATTAGAAATAACTGTTTGGTCTACCTTTGATATGCAATAGTAAAGGCATACAAATGTAATTAAAGATACTTTGAAGAGAAATATGAGGAAGTGTTATTTAGCTTTCTATTTAAAGCAGATTTGGGGGGACTGCTCTTTACCTTTAAAGTTGAAATTTTTGGAGACATACGCCAGTAGTGAATTGCCAAATGACTGATTAATTCGTAATCGCTGACAACCCTATTATATACCCTTCTGCACTGAAATGGAATTTCATGGAATCTTGAGAAAATTGAAATGGAAAAAAACGTAATTTAAAATATGAAAACTTCAGTTGCTTCTTTTTTTTTTAAGCGGAAAATCATGAGCCCTATTTCAGAATCTAGGAGCCCTACTACCTCATCTGTTTTGCAACTGGCATCCATCTCCTGCCACACCTAGGCTTCCTGGCCAAGAATCCAATTCATCAATTGGCCTACTACTGCAGCAAAGCAAAAAGTAAAGCAAGATAGAGGATTATCCAGTACAGGGAAACAAGTACACCATGTGCCGACATCAGTATCACATATTGTGTTCTACATTCCACGTGCACAATTATCAAACTTGCTAATTGCCACGCAATTGAAAGGGCCCATCCCTGAATGAGTATGATGAGGTACCATAATTATGCAGTTCAAATTGGATGGGAGAAGGGGTGGGGAAAGAACACTGCATTTTCCATGGGAATTTTTCAGTATACTACACTACATATCAGTGCAGCTTCACTGCCAAAACACTGAGCAGTTTCAGTTTGGTTCAGGAACACAAACATGAATTACACAAACTGACAACTTATAGTAAATGCATACAAACATGCCCCACACCACCTTCTAACATCAAACAAATAAGAAACAAATTTGAAAGCTGAAATTCAGCCTGATAACAGCTAATTAGCAAAGTGGATTTAGCTAATATGAAAGTTATGGTATCATCACAAAAGGCAAAGATAAAGCACCACAATCATCTAAATGATGGCCTTCACTTTTCTTATCAACTCAGCTGAACTAAAAGCCTGAATTTGCAGCAACTGTTTAAACCTGGCCTTAATATGAAATGCAATGGCGCGCAAATTAGACACACCAAATGCAGCATTGCAGCATTGATAATTTCACAAATTAGGTCTCACCTACCACAGTTAATAAATGGCAAAAAGTTAAATAATTTATCTGCTAGGTATTAGGCACCCTGCACTTGTCCTTGGAGGGACCTGTCTACCATATTTAAATGAATTTAATTGAAGTTATTATTATTTTTTTAGTCAGAGGTAAAGAATTTATACTACATGTATCGGAACAGTACAACACATGGCAAAACATACCTGTAAATACTCTCTGTCTGCTGTTGGAAAGAAATTCAGAACTTTCTTTGAAAGATGTAGTTCTTTTTTCTCTCTTTTTGATTTTTGAAGGTAAAGAAATACAATACTTAGACTCTACTGAATGTATTGTAACAGCACCACAAATTGCAGCACATACACATAGGCTGTAGGTAAGTCAGTGAATGTTGTATACACTGTTGGACAGAAATTCAAAACCTTTTTTGAATAATGTTGTAATCCACAGTCCTGCTCATTTTGTGTCTAGCCAACAAATTTAAATTGTTTAGGATATAAAGTTCTACAAAATGTTACAGACTGTCTACAATACACAGACAAGCAAGTCAAGTAGGGCTTAATTAGACCTATAGTGTAGATTACACTGTCTCATGACTAAAGGATAGACAACATTTTGATTGACATGTCTCAAGTCATGCAAGCATGTTCTTTCATGTGTCTTTCAAATAACATTATTTCTCATCATATCACACTGTTCACATTTAATTTAGCATGGGAATCTGTGCAACATACAAATTTAGCAAAGTCCAAATAAAATTAAATCTTCACTACAAACAAATTACAATTATTACAGGTGTCATCAACAAACTGAAAAAAACATTACTTTTTCCAATATCTAAACTGCACAACATACAGCATTGCCCACAATATTACCAACAACACTTGATTGCTGGGGTTTTGTAGTTCAATGGGAATACAAAACACTGATACTAAGTATGACATTATAAATCAATATTTGATGGCCTTTGGTTGCCCTTCCATCAGTAAACAATAACAATGAAACTATGCCAGAACAGATCAATCAGTCAAAAGATGTCTGAACCATCTGCTATTAATTTTCAGTTTGTAATTTATTGTATTTAGGACTGGTGTGATGGCCAAAGTGTAAAGTAATTTTACTAAACTTACCTCTCTTTGTGAGGTGTAAAAAGACTAATAACTTGCACATGATAAAATTATTGAATTTGGTATGGTACAATTTTAGTGTTCAGGCTACAAAGTGGTTGGTTCAGATGCAATGACACAGAAAGAGAGGGGGGAGGGGAGGGTCAGAGTGAGGACAATACTCAAAATAAAGTAGCTAATACACAAATGCATTTGTACAGTATTATTAGCTCCGTGCATGAGAAATTTTGCCTGTACATGTCCAACTTTTTTAGGCTTTTTCTTGAGCTAAAGTCTAAATTGTGCATCTACAGTTACAGTAACTTTAATTTTCTAATGTGATCCCTGGCTGGAGAAACCTCCAAATTCTAACAGAATCTGCCACAGTATCGGGAGAATTGGGACACTGTTTGGGGGATAAATAAAGTTTTGTCTTTAAGTTGATATTAATGTGATTACAAGTAGCAATATTGGACTTACACTGAAAATCAACAAATCACAAGTTCTGACAAAAGGATTAATTGATTTTCTCCATTGAATGAATTGTAATTAGATTTGTTATCTCAAAATTTTGGACAACTTTCTACATAAGTTTCTGTAATATATTTAAAGGCATATTTTTATCATCCCAAACAGTTCCATTTCTCCCAACCTACTTACTTCTAGCCCCTCCCACATTTATCTAAAACTCATCTTTGTCCAGACACAATCCTAGTTTATTGCTTCATGGCTTGTCCCACTTGGCATACAAGTCCATAATGTGTAATCAAGACACTCTCAGTGCCCATGCTGTGTAATTTAGCTATGATGCATTGTTTGAATGTGATGCCAATCGAAGAGCTGTACCAATTGAGAGTTTTGATGTATGTATTGTATACTGAAACTGTAGTTTAGGGTGACGAATGACTGCCTTTAAGTTTCTGTAGTCTGACAGAAATTTTAGTTTTCTCGGGTGCCCAAACACCTGGTTTGAAACTATCTGATCTCCAGCACATCAATTTCAGATACTAAAGAGACCTTAAAAGCAAAATAAGCTATTTAAATTATGGCTACCAATGAGCTTGTAAAATAAATCTTTACAGTATGGCATGGAAACTGGTGCCTTTTTGAACACATCCAGCATAACTACATGGTTTGGGAAACCGAAGCAATTGGTTTCAAAATACCAAAGAAAGAAAACAATGAGTCAGACTGACGTATTATAGCTTTATGAATGCTGCTATTAAAGCACAACTAATGTAAAAAATTAGCAAAATGAATTTATCAGGACAGTGCAGTATTCCAACTGGTTGACAAAGTTCTGGAAAACTACAGTATAATGCCAAGATTTGGATGTTGTTATAATTTACTATTACAGAGTGAAAAGATTGTGCAACACATCATGATGGAACTTTCCTTCTTACTTTTTGAAACATTTTGCACCTCTGCAAAATTGATTACATATACTGTACTGTAATGTAATTGCTTCAGGGAGAAAATGAGGCACTTTACTGCCCTTTACACACTTAATATACTGTAGTCAAGTTTCACACCTGATTACTTGATTGAAAGTAAAGATAAAAAAAAGTGTAATACATAACATTTGGGGTTAGCTAACAGGTCTGTCAAGTACAGTATGTGATCATTGCTTTTCACACAGTGTGAACACAATGAAAGCACAGCTCAGTTGAGAGCACAGATCATGTAACAAAATCAGATATCAGTTACACCCCACACAACCTTTGATCTACTGGGGTGTCTATGTTGCACTTTCAAGAGGTAATGTCACATTATGATCATCAGCCTACACCATATTAAATAACAAGCGCCGAGCATTAACTTTTAATGCACACAACCCCATCAGATATTCTTGGTCGAGTATGTTTCTGACTCAGCCTCCCTGCGCCAACTACTTCTATCTCCCCCTCACCCAACTGCCATACTAAATAAAACAACTCAGTTTACAAAAACATGTCTACAGGTAACTTTAAAGGTGCCCATTGAGCTGATTTTGATAACTTAAAGGTAAAGAGCGGTCTCCCTAAACTTATTTTGAGGCAACAGCTAAATATTACAATTTTCCGATTATTTGTTCTCAAAGAAATCTTTCATCATATTTTATAACTTCAATGTTGCATATGTAAACAAAGCAGTCACTTCTGATAAATTTCATATTTGAAGAGAAAAATTGTTGTCAAATGACTCTCAACAGCCAATCATGAAACAGGACAGCCTACTGCTCTTGCTCTTTAAGAAAGTGTTAAAGGTTCACTACAGTATCCAATTCCACACATGGCAATGCTTACACAGTAGTTACCATGTAATAGGTCAAGTTTCATATATGCAACAGTAATGGAAAAAGTTAAAATTTGAAAATTTGTGGTCTACTGACTTTGTAAAAGTTTTGTGCATAATTTGAAAAAGAGTTTGGTCATGAATTTTTGAAAACTAAATTTAGGTAGGCTATATACTTTCTAAAACAAACCAGTTATTTGTGGGGGTTGTCTAAGTTTAAAGGTTTGTCATGGTATGTGAAGACACTTAAAGGTCCAGTTCTCTCAACCAAACAGTACCAATTCTCCTAACAGCTTCTTACTTCAGCCCCTCCCACAATTATCTGAAATTCATCCTCATCTAGATACAATCTCAGTTTATTGCTTCAAGGTGAGTATAGAAAAACTCAATTTATATTTATAATCAAAACACTCTCAGTACCGTTCATGGTGTGTAATATAAGCTTTGGTATTCTGCATTGTTTGAATTAGCTGTCAATCAAAGAGCTAAGCCAATTGAGAATTTCCGTACCCCTGTACCAAAATTGTAGTTTGGGGTGAGAGGTTTGGTCCTTTGGAAAAAAATTGTTAAATGAACATAATGAACCAACTCAATGACCCACTTAAACTGTATTGATTCAGTGGTAGGTGACAGTGCACTGGAGAAGAACAATACCAGAGTTGCTGACAATTTGGCCCTATGGTTGTTTCCAGGGCTATAAAATGTAACATTGCAATCCATTTACCTGTGCAGATCTGCTTGTGGGTGCCAGGTATATCCCAATGCAATGTTCAGAACTTGTACCAGTTTTAGATCTCAGCAGACAAAACAACTGTACATTGTGAGGTCAAACAAGCTAACTTACCAAAGGCAGGAAGCTGTAGCATAAGGATTGATTCAACAGTTGTCACTACAGACAAGTTGATACAACCTGTGTGCATTGTGCCCTTCTGACCTGTACTCTCAGACCCATTCAATGACTATTACTTGCTATGGAAAGAATGTGATGACAGGTCAAATTCTCCAGCATAAATCAATGGTTTTTTCATGTAAAACCACCTCCTCAGTGATAATACAGATTGCAGTATGTACAGGGTGTTGGTGTTTGAGATTCAAACCAAATACCCACTGTAGGAAGGCCTACCACAAAACCAGACAGTAAAAGTTACCACAGTGTAAGGTTTGGCAATCAGGTCAATGGAAAAACCCTCCGAGTCTGGCTATTTATAGTGAACTATGCAAGGTATCTGCCTACACAATTATATAAAATGGTTCACAGTTTAGTGCAACTTATACTGAACTATAGGCTAAGAGTTTTCTGATCATGGTATTGTAAGTCATTTTGAACAGTAATCAATGTTCCTGTTCCTTTTTTGGCTCACAGATCTCCAATATCACTTCTTCATAGATTTTCCAAAAGCTGATCAAGATCCCCCTCCCCTTTATATGTTACATATATACAAAACACACTGGTAATGACTTGCAAGTGATATATTAGATCAGATACATGAATTAGTGAGTTTGGTTATTTGTTGCCGCATGGAATTGTGGGGCATGGCATGGGATTTCCTAAGTGAACCGGTAAGCAGCGTACAGCTATCCCTTGTTTTCCATCAGTATGAGCATACAACACTATAAGTTCTAACCAAGTCAAACCAAAATATGGGTCTTAGGCATACTTTGTGGCAGATTAAAATATGAAATTTTAACACAAAAGAGACAATAAAGACACAATCCACTGCAAAAAATTAAACCACACTTGAGATCCCTCGATCGTTATGTTTTGGATGGATTAAGAATGATTTAACAAAAATTTTCGTGTAAACTCCAATTTTGGAATGCTTGTTGTAGATTTAGAATTGGTTTGCTTATCGCAACAGTTTGGACGAGGTGCAAATTATTTACATAAATCTACTTATACAAAAGATTTAGAGCATTTGACATCAACATGATACCACTGACTATAGACAAAATATAAAGGTGACAGGTATATATTCACATCATCCTTGCATTTACATTTTATCCCCTTGTTTTCATGTCATGCCTACTTTATAGTATGTAGGACGCTGGTTATAGAAGCAACACCCATTAATCTACAGTAGCTGAAGCCTATCTTGGCCAGTAAGCTAAGGTTACACATAAACTCTCTTTGATATCAAAGAAAATATAATATAGACTAGTATCATGAATTCATGATAGTAGAGATATCAACCAAACCATACATGTACAAAGATTCTCTTCTTTTGAAACCAAGAATCAGATTGTAAGTTTCTAAGTAAAAATAATGAATGTTTTTGAAATGTACCGTGCTTCGATAAATCAGGGTTGCCAAGGTTTTAAGAGGTTATAAAATGGTACCAGTCCTTATGGAAAACCCTACATTATGCTGCTATATCGCAATTGCAACACAAAGGCCTAGCTATTTGATTGTTAAGGACTAGGCCTACCCATGGATGAGGCATTTTTCATGAAAATTAGGGCCATTTAAGGCTTCCATTTCCCATTAAGAACCTTCAGGAATTTCAAATACATTGCCTCAATTTCTATGTATGATATGTTTTTGGAATTTAAGCTGTGGGAGTACCTGTTAGTGTCACAAATGATCACCATTATCTTGGTCACACTAGATTACCACAACTTGACATGTTGTTGGTATATTTGCAGGATTAGTTTTGCAAAGATATCATTATCTTTTTTAACTGTGACTATTGGGCAACAAACTTTTGTTGGACAGGGTGCAATTGAAATGCTGTATATTCCAATCATTTTCCCCATCACAAGGACCTCTTTTTCTTTTTGTTTCATTTTGGGGATAGTAGGCCTATATTGGTGTAAATTTCACCAGGCTTGAAATGGAAAACATACCATTATGAAGATAGTTGCTTCAGAACTCTTATTAACCACATACCCCAGAAATCCAACAATTGGGCAGGGACCCTGGATTGGTATCAAAATTTTACCAAATGCAGTCAGCATTAATTAGCTACCCTAGCATGAGAAAAGATCAGGAAATCAATAGTTCTGCTTCTGCTTGTTGAAGAGAACAATCTTCCTGCTTGGAGAAAGCAGAGGACTATACATTAGATTAATCAGTTTGTAAACTTAAAGTCCACCTCATGCTTTAAAAGATCATCAATCTTGTGAATGGAAACCTGGTTTTCCTCAATTTTAACTAATTAGAAGACTTGAGAATTCCCTAAACACCATTTTACAACATCTGAAAATGCAGTTTCTGGTTTTACTTTAAAAAGTATGGCACAATTAATTAAAATGGTGGGCCACATTTACGAGGAAAAAAAAAGAAAAAAATTACAAGATCTCTTCACAATGAATCAATCGCTTAGCCTTCTTTCATGTCTCATACCAAATAATATTAAAAAAAAAATGTGCAAGTGATTGATTTGTCTGGTTATAACTTTTGACTGAAATAGTGAAAGGAAAGCTGTAGCTTAGATGAATTTACAATGAAGTGCTGGAGTGTACTTAAACTTTTGTAACAATGCCTAAATAGGCTTAAATCTTACAAATGCAGCAATCTGTGGTAGACCACTGTGATATCACCGGCGCAAATCTCTGTTTGAGAGTGGGGGGGCAAAAATGCTTATGATGTGCCCATGAGTACTAAACTGTGCACGCTTGGCAGGCACGGCGAGCGTGAAGCCCCAAAGGACTCCTGGTGGGATCCAGGGGGAAAGCCCCTGTGGGGGTCCAAGGGGCGAAGCCCCGGAAGCTCTTGTGTTCTGGCGTTTCCAAAGCTTCAGAAAAACTGTTTTCGAATGAAAAAAAACGAAAAAAGGTGACCATATTTTTAGGTCTACTCAAATTTTTGGGGGGCCAAATTGTACCCCACTTTTTCACTTGAGGGGCGAAGGCGGCCCCCTTGCCCCCCCCCCCACCCGGGATTTGCGCCCATGGTGATAATGTAGCTTAGTTTGTACCCTGATAGCAAGCCGATGGCGGTCCCATGGCGGGCCGGCGGTGGCACCGTCGGCGGGCCAACGGCGGCAACCGCCGGTGGGCCGACGTAGATTTGTCCATCGGTCCGACGACGGCCCGCCGGCGGTTACCGCCTGTTGCCCACCGGCGGCTCGGCAGAGGGCCAACCGCGGGAAACAGGGTCGGTAAAGCAGCGGCCCGACGTCGGTTGCCACCTATTTACCGCAGTCGGGCCGACGGTGGGGAAATCACGGCGTTACAGCCGGTTAAACGGCGGCCCACCCGCGGCAAACGGCGGCTATATGAGGTATTATACGCGTACCTCGGGTGTCGGTTTTGGTAGTTAAAAAGGGCGTCTTTATATTTCGGGCAGGTATTTCAGAAATGTTTTCATAATCTTTTCCATGAATTGAAAGACTTGATGATGGGGTAAGGAGCCCTAAATATAAAGAGACCTGACTTTTTGAAAATAATACTTTGTTCTTTGCTTTTTTCAAAAAGATAGAATCTTTAAATGTTTA
Source organism: Holothuria scabra (assembly GCA_037179385.1). Taxonomy (NCBI): domain Eukaryota; kingdom Metazoa; phylum Echinodermata; class Holothuroidea; order Aspidochirotida; family Holothuriidae; genus Holothuria; species Holothuria scabra. Next base: position 24,023,897 of record CM074180.1, read on the forward strand.
GATGGAAATCTAATGGCTGAAAGAAAAAGTATTTACGCCTTCATAAAGTTTCTTTTCGAGCACAAAGGATACAGTTTGAGGATGGAAAACTTAGTTTTAGAACGTTTTCATTTTAGACTTGCAATCATTGTGTAAAACCAATTGTTAAAATTTCTAGTCAACAACACAACTTGAAGCATTAAAAAAACAAGAACGAAATATGACTTTATATTTCAAGCATTACAGAGGAAACTGTATTTGAGTTTACCCCATTTCCAAACATCTTACAGAAGGATAAGATGAAATTAGAAAATCAGGAATGACTTAACTACTATTTCCTAAATTTTGTCTGATTCTCCTTCCCAGCGTTTGTACCTCGTCCCTCCCATGACAGATATATATGAAGAAATGAAGCTATTGTAATGTTATCCGTTAGTTAACTTGACTTAGCACATTTAAAGCCTGTATCAAATATCAACAAAGGCTTATAAAAACACCAGGCTGATTTTGTTACATATTCTTCTTTTGATAGCTTGATGAAAGTGTTCCCCAGCATTTTTTAAGCAGAAATGCTAGCAACTGTCATCAAAACATGGTTTTGTTTTTCACACTCCTGATTGGTGAATTACCCTTAAGAATTTGTTGAAATATTTTTTGTTACAAATTGTTTATTTCACACTTTGTGAGCCATTAATATTCGAATTTCCTATAACAGGTTTGATACAGAAATCATACTTTGCAAAATATGTGGCATCCATTTTCAAACTTTGATTGAGCTAACTACTTGATCCTCAGGCTTTTTTGAGTAGGCCCACCATTTTCTATCACACAATCAATCAACACCTACCTCCCATTCAAACGTACCAGTCCTCATTTGCGTACTATATGTGAAGGACGTTGATATGGGGGTGAAGTGAAGTTTATGGGTACACTACATGTATCTCTTCCTGTTTTGAGAAATTCACACTTCTGCATTTCATTCCCCCACTTTTTGTGACATAAAAGCCCGGACTCAAGTCAGTGGTAACCTACCTATGTTGATGTAGAGAATAATAATTAATTTCAAAACATTAACAAACAAAACAGAGAGGTGCTTAGTGCCCCCATTGCAAGTCAAAACATAATGTTTACATTACAAAAATATAAATACTTTGGTAATGAGCGACAACTGTAACAAAGTCATTTTCACTTTCACAGAAAAGAAAGTCACATGTTCGAGGTTGGATTTTTCATGCTATCGTAGGGCTGAAGTGAGCTGGTGGCCAAAAGGCTATGAACTTTTTATTTTCAGCAACAACTTAAGCTTTGTACCGTTCAAAATGGCATAATTTTTAAGTCAAGTGGACTTTGTGTCATTCCAAATTACCACCATATTGGACCTTAATTATAACAAAAAATCTTCTTTGTCATGGGTCCCTTTAATAAAGAAGAAATATACCCTTAAAGATGAGCTAGCAGTAATTTGTCCTTGTAATTTTGTCTTATTTCTAGCCCTGGAAGATCCCTCCATGATGAAATAAGTCATTATATGAAAGTTCTCATTTTAGTCAGCAAACATGCATATTTATGATCTTAATGAAATTTAAAAAAAAACATAGCAGCACAGAGCAAAATAAAACAAAATACTGAAATAACAAACACACACACAAAAGCTTCTCCTTACCATGTCTCATATGATTAAGGATAAAGGGGTATAAAGCACCTTCCATTTGTCATTTCCTTCAACACAATATGTAAAACAAAATGTGGTGGACATAGAACTGTAACCTGGTACAAATATCCATGACGAGGTGGCGATTTCAGTGCAGCATCCCAATAGTCAGCATTACTTACAGCTTCGATAAATCAATTCTGATCTGACTAAAATTTCACCATGAGAAGCAAGAATGGACACTGTTCAGTTATTGTATTCAAATTTCAAAAGGTGTCCTTTAACTTCATATTGCGGTAGAACAAATTTTCTTTGCCTAGCGTGATAAAATAAAAGAAATCTCCATGAAATCCAGTTAAGTTGAGATACCTGATGCTGTTATATCCTTCTGGAATCTGTGTTTTATAATTGCAGACCAGTAAACAGTGCATTTAACCTTGCATCATGCATTTAACCTTTGAAATTAGCTTTACCAAGTTGTCCTAGAGTTTTCCTTTCTGATTTTACCGGTTGAGTGAGGCTGACGCTGAAACAAAAATCGTGCAAAGATGAAAAAGGGTTAATTATACAGTGCTACAGGTGAAAGGTGAGGTGAACGACTGGAAGTTTGATAGTAGATAAATCATGTATAACATACTGATCACCATGCAGTTTATGTATGTGGTTCTTTAGCCAACTTAGCCTGCTCGACAGTTATGAGCATGCATTAAATTCCAAGTCATTCCCTTCTATAGTTAGAGACTGAAATACTCACTCCTATTGTAATGTGAAGGCTTTGAACAATCAGATTTGTTGCTGTTAGTTCTCTTCCCCTACTGCACATACAGCTCCTGTGAAAGTCACGCCCCCCCCCCCCCCACCCTCCGAGCAGGGATCTTATGCTATACATGTCTCCTTGCTTTGATTCTTGATGACCTGCAAACTACAGCTAACAATGGTGCCAATTTTCCATGACCTTGCTTGTGCCTTATTTTGAAGTGCATAAAACATAATATGTGGTGTAATCAAAATAAAAGTTTAAAATACTTTGTTTTGTGGAGCTGCAGCCAAATTTCAGTATGCGTATATTATGTATCATATGATACCTCATAAGGGAAAGTCTTGTGAATAAAGCAATGGACATTCTGCTTTACCAAGCCCCTTTTAATTAAACCACATATTTAAGGGTAGGGATGCACCACATGCAATGGTTGCCATTCCAGGTGAACAGCCAGAAAAGGCTGGAATCAAATCCAGTTAGATAAAGTTCGGCTGGAGTTTTTGCTTTTAAATTTGACAAACATAAAAATACTGCACTACCGTATAGGCAAGTGCAATGGGGGAGGAAGGGCAAAAATGGGGTGGGGGTGTTGAAAATTCATTGACATAGTGAGATTAGCTACTTACAATAAAGTCAGATGCTGCAAAGTTCTACCAAACAATGTGAACCCATTCCGCACTGACATTTACAGTGACTGTAAATTGAAACACCCTGAAGACTGTCATGCAGCCGATCTGTGCATATTTTCCAAAAGTAATTGACAGAGATTGTGGATAAACTATGATGCTAACCAGTAACCATTTCAAAAGCAACAGTTAAGTATTCATAAATAATGGTATTTTCAATTGCACTTGAAAAAATCTGCCCGATGTTTGCACAAAGGTCCAGCCATAACCAATCATTATGACCATACCAGCTGCATACATAATTTATTAATTTTACAATAATTCATTTGAGGGCAATAAGTTATGTCCAATGTCAAACAGCAGGCAAGAAAAGTAATCATAAAGTCAAATTATTTTATTCATATGCTATTAAATTATGGTACTTACAGTACTTTGTAAACTTTGAATTGCACTAGGATGAGCTGCGGATGTTAGTCATATTAGTCCCGAAGCCCAGACCTGGCCTTTAATTCAGTTTGTTTTGTAATATGACATTATTGATAAGGCTGAACAGGATTTAACATTCCATTGTGTTCATGCATTTACGTCCCTGAAATGAAATCAGTTTCTCTGTTAATACAAAAGGAATTTCACAACTTTTATTTCATTACAAACTTGAAGGGAAAGTTAGCTCACACTCGATCCTTAGGCATAGGTTAGGGCCTAAACAATGTCAACACTCTTGTCTTAAAACTCCAAGGAAGCAAAACACTTCAAAAACTACCTTTTGCCTGATTTCATACACTTTCCGAGTTATGCTGTAGGCCTATGCAAGTTGCAAGTCCTAACTTTGCTGCTAATAAGTTGAACAGCAAAGGCAAAGGAAGTCCAATAAAATGTCCTAAAATCCTCATTATCCAAAGCAAAGCATAAAACCAAATTGTTCTGCAGCTTGGCCTCGGCCTAGCCTACTCATATAAATATAGGCCTAAGACTATGCTAGGTCTAACTCTAAGTTACATAGCTTACAGCCAAGGAGTAGGACTTCATTTGTGTCACTATTTGTAGTAGACTTCATCAAAGGGCCTACACGTTAGGCCTAGGCTAGGCCTGCAGGTAGGCCCTAGTAGGCCCCCTAGAAGTAGGCCCAACGTTACAGTTTTACAAACTTGAAACTGCGCAGATCGCTGTTGAAATAGCCTAACGTTAGGCCTAAGCCTAATCGTTTCTTCACAGCCTGGCTCAAGTCTTACTAGCCTAAGCAAGCCGTACACAGTAAACGTTAAATAATTACGTTAGGTTTAACGAAAGGATAACTCTTTCCGTACGTACTAGGCCTAACGTTAGGCCTAGGCTGTACAGGAACACGAACAACAGCACTGACTGAGCCTAGGCCTTTAACGTTAGGTTCTACGCAACGTACGTACGTAGACCTTCACGTTAGCCTAGCCTAACGTCGTTAGACTCCGCTCACGGTTCGGGCTGACGGCTACTGAGTAGGTTAGACAAATTTCACTGTAAATAAACTGAAACAAATTAGGCACATTAAGTATAATGTTTTAACAACTTTATGAAAACAAAACGTAGATTACCTTGCAGATGGCTTTAGGCTGTTGTGTACTCAGACTAATTTGAATCTAGACAAGAATCCAGTTAATTTACGACACCAAAATGTCAACAGGCCTGCGTGAGGCTGTACTGTGTCGAGTCAATGTTATAACTATAGATGTATGTTTACGTTTATAGTGCAGATACGCATGCATGTTGAAGGTACGTACGTAGGTGAGCTTGCATTGTACGTACGTGTATACACTGGCACACTGTGCTAGTTATGTGCGAAAAGCTGTATCGTCTATCCCAACACAATCTTCGTGCAGTGGAAAACGGTCGTCTGCTCACTCATGGACTGTACGTATACGTTAAATTGAGGTGGCCGCGCCCATGCATACTGCGCGCCCAGGCCTGCTGCACAGTGTTGGCATTTAGCCAAATCTAACAGCTTTGCATATCCAGGGTAGCTTTATCAATAGTCTGTTAGTACGTCAACTGTCATGTAGTTTTTAATGTTAAAAATATGTCTTCAATAAAACTTGATGCGAGGCCGTTTAGTGCTGAAGAGACAACTAGTTTTGCCTGGTCTCAAAAATCGGGAATAAAATTGAAAATATTTAAGAGAATTATAAAGGCGCTTCCACGCAAAAAACGTTTCGAGGGATGGCGATTCGAGCGTTCAATGCTCGGGCGTTTGTACGCTCGCTGGTGCTTTCACACCGCGAGCGAATACAAACGAATACACCCTGGTACTATCTAAAGCAGTAATGAACTACATGGTCCCCTCCTCCTCCTCCCCCTTTCACTACCTGCCGCCGAGTGGACTTTCACGGAGACAAAAAAAATAATCACGAAGAAATACGTTAACAAAATTTTGGAAAAAATTCACGATGTCTGGTGGTGGTTGACGTCTACACCTCATCCCCCTGCCAGCCTGGAGACGCCCTATGTAATCCTAAGCTTTAACGTGCCTATACATGTTCACATCCTACAAAAGACTAAGAAATAAATTGGAACGTAAAATAGGATACGCATTCATTTTCCTGTTATACCGCTCATTTCTGACAATCCTTCCTGATTTTCGCTCTTATACCTTTAATGGAGAAGTGTGGGTGACTCTTCGCAATGCCCCCCTTTCAGCCAGTGGTGCATCGGGGGGGGGGGGGCATTTGGCCACCCCCTTCTCTGGGGGGGGGGGTTAACATGCATGTTGAGTGATCGCCGGCCTGGAGGAAGGATTTAAGGGGAGGGATCTTCTTTGAAATTTTTTGAAATATTGGGTTTCTTTACATGCGATCTGGTGCTACGTTTGTTACAAAATTTGCAAAGGCCTATTTTAGGAACTAAAATAAAAGGGAATTTGATTGCCCATCCCCTTCCCCTTTGAACATTTCTTTTTGGAGAAATTAAGTGTCCTTATATGCAATCTAGTGCCACATTAGCCTGGTACGTTTTTGAAGTAAAATAGGGAGTATAACAAAATTTGCATATTTTTAGGGACCGGAAATACAATTGACATCAGTCAGGTGGCCATGGAGAGGCAATCCATCATCTTTGAATGTTTTTGAGAAATAAGATGTTCTAACATGCAAGCTGGTGCCACATATGCTACCTACCTTTTGAAGTAAAATTTTTACTAAATTACGTATAATTACGATCTAAAAAACTGCGTTTATGAGGGGAATGGACATGGCCCACCTTCCTCCCTGCGCACGCCAGTGTCAGACGGTGACCTTTCTTCAGATATAAGAAGAGGAACGGATTAAAGTGGGAAGAAGTTATTATTTTTCGGGAAAAATGCAGACACCCCCAACTTGAATTTTTGTAGTAGACTATCCTGTTTCATTAATGGCTCTTGTGGATCATTTGACAATATTTTTTGTATTTGAAATTTAACTGCTTTATATATGCAATTTTTAATTATTAATTAATACCATGGAGGATATAATACTAGGGTTGTTGGATAGCCAATGAATTGAACTAAGTTTGAGGTGACTGCCTTTGTCCTTTTAAAAAGGTAATCAGGGGAGGGAATGATTTTAGAGAGGAGCAACAATTTAATGGGGGCCAACCCCTTCTCATCTGGCTAAGTTGCATCCGAGTTACACCCCAAGTAAAGATATTAAAAGATGTTACGAGGTCCACCCACAGGAAGCAGGCCTCGTCTCAATACCGTTCAGTGCTTTGCTGGCTTACAGCCACCGTTGGACCGCCACAGCCCCGACGGCGGTATACCGAACTTTCACCGCCGTTTGACCGCCGGCGGCATGCGGCCATGTACCCGCCGGCGACATACCGACTTTTCACCGCCGTTTGACCGCCGGCGGCATGCCGCCATATATCCGCCGGCGGCATGCCGACTTTTCACCGACGTTGGACCGTCGGCGGCATGCCACTTTAATCCCGCCGGCGGCATGCCATCTTTTCGCCGTCGTCGGGCCACTGGCGGTAAACCAGCGGCTCGCCGCTGCCGCCGTGCCGCTGCTTAGCCGACGGCGGCCCTACGGTAGCTTGCTATGTGGGGTAGGGCCGGCAGATTGTAGCTGTCATTTATGGACCAGTCCATTTTCCAAGATGTTTCACCTTTCAAGTTAGGCCAACTAACTTTAGTCATGATGAATATTTAAAGTCAATTCAAAACCTGAACTGGTTGTGCTTAAAATATTACTAGCCAAGGCCTATTCCATGGGGATTTGGGTCATTTGCAGCCATCTGTGGTAGGCCTATTGGTAAGCTGATGGAACCCTTGCAACACCTGCTCGCCCATCATTAAGTCGACATGCATACTTTTGACTGTCCGATTCTTCTATTGACCCCACAGTATCTTTGATAATGGCATCCGCATTTCTACATGGATTTCCTACTTAGGCTAGGTCTACTTAGTAACTAGGTTACGTTTATGTCCTAAACCTAAGGTAAGACCGGACCAAAGACGCCGCCTGCTAAAACTTAGTCATACTTCCTGGACTTTTATTGGGAGAGACAGTAAAAGACAGATAATCCAAATCTGCTTTGTGAAGCTTACCTCCAATTTTTTCTTAATCCTACACGGTTGACTCTTTCTGCCAATACGATTAGGCCTATAGATACCAAACTTTTCACTCAAACAGCGAGCCAACTTGCAATCTGCTGCCTACCTCCAAATCATTGGTAATCCGTATGCATGATATGAATGGTGGTCATACGAAAGAATGCAGCTATAGTATAGGTGCTGCCACGTAAAACATGCTGTACCAGTTGTGCAGCGATCCCTGGATCCTCAATGACTCTGAATGATCACACTCTGTCTGAGACTTTCCGTCAGACAATGTCTGACCTTATCCAAAAGTACAATGACCTCGGATTCATCCCTTTTCCTCTTGTTTTGCCACCCACTCACTACCAAAACAGCATAGACACGACAGTAATTCGAAAAGCTCTCAATCATAAAAAGAATGCAGTTCAGGGGCCTGTTCCACAAAGAGTTACGCACGATCTTAAGTTTGATTTACTGTTGGCTTAAGTATGGTGAATCAAACTTAAGATTGTGCGTAACTCTTTGTGGAACAGGCCCCAGATGTAACTTCATGAAGAGGATCTCCCCTGTTCTATCTGTGTCGAAGCAGGGAGCTGCCACTAGTGGCAGCTCCCTGGTCGAAGGCAATAGCGCGCCACAAAATTTGAATAAAGGAATCGGAGGGTGTATTCCCCTACCCGTTTAAATGGACGCCAAGTCCTTTTGGATTTGGGGAATTTTGAAAATGCAACATAAAATTGTGCTATGCGGTGACGCCGGCTTCAATCAAATGTAAAACACAAGCATTTGATGGTTAGCTTTTGTCTGATTGGGGATTTAAACGTATTTATATTTGACGGTGGCAGCTGTAATTGTAGCATCATGGAAGTAGTTTGGGAGTATCATCGAAGTAGGCCTAATTTGGAAAAATATGGACACTTCTGATGAAAATGTGAAAAAATTGTGTTTTAAGGGAAAATTTATGGATCTTTACTACATATGGAAAAGTTTTGTACAAAAACGATCATTTGCTCATTCTATATCAAAGTTTTTTAAATGTTCTAATTAAGGTAAGCTGGCTGGATTATGCTTTGGAGTGAATTGTCAAGGTGAGAGTAACTGATGAAATGCCGATTTTCATTCGAAATACATCTTTTTTGACTATTTCAAGATTTTATGACGTCATAATTTAGGGAATTTCCCCAAAATATTGGGCCATATTATGCCTTTACTTCACGCGTTTTACGGCAAAAATATAGATCCAAATGAAACCAATTCTTCTCCTCCTCCTGCTAGCTATGACATGCAGCTCCAAGAAACGCGTTTAGCCGTGTCAATGTATTTGTAGCTAGAAGTGTTAATCCTCTAAATTATGAAAAATTGGGATGAAAAACGTTTTTAGCCCATAGACATCAAATCCCATAAATTAATGATTTACGACAAAAGAAAGGGGTGTTCCTAGTCAAAAAAAAAAAAAGCATTCACTAGATGTGCAATAGTATGAACATCACAAATCCAGTTTAGCCAGACCTTAAAACATAACCCCGAATGGTACACAAAGTGAAAAACCTAAAAATGCAAAATGCGCTCCCACACTAGTGTAACGCATTTGGGAGGCTTTTGATCGAAACCTTTCGATATGCTGTAGAATCTGTCCTTCCTAAGAGTAAAATCCGGCATATTGTCGGAGCGATGAAGGGGCACTGTGACTATCAGTCTTATAACAGGATAAAGGCTCTATGGCCGGTAGAAATTTCCGTGAGTGGCCACCGACCCCCCCCCCTCCCCCCTTGTCGCTAACGTCACCCCTGGAAGGAAGAAAACGCTTCACACCAAAGGAGCATGTTTCCTACTGGATCTTTTTTCAAACACATTTTGTGGCCTTTAAGTAGGGTTATGTAATTGGTGTAATTGGTAATCACGATACCAAATGTTACTCATATAAGGTTGGTACAAAGGGGGTTACAAGGCTTGGAATTGAACCTTTTTCATTCGGCAAATAATTCACTGCAGAATTATTGCATGCGCTTTTCCTATAGGTATGCAGTGCCTGAGTGAGCGTAAACCGTCCCGATGTGAGCCAAAGTTTCGCATGTTAAAACCTCACACCTAGCCTGTCTGGAATTTCAAAACGAGTTTTCCTTTTTTTTTTTTTATTTGGGAGAATTTACGACTACCAAGATTAAAGATTTGAGCTATAATCGTGAAACATGTGGCCGACGGTGTGCACCGAAGAATTCAATAAATTTCTCATAGGTGTAAGACCGATTAAGATCAACCGGTAACAGCAAATGAACTAAGTATTCTGGGAGAATGTTTCACCACATGACGAGGCTGGGATCCAAAGCTTAGATTCGTCTAGGTACCGTATTCATAGTAACAGTTTCCGTGCAATAACTTTTGTTGGCGGGCTTGGGTGAGCTTAATATAAGAGCTTGTGTCGTTGTTCTGTCGGTCCATTTCAATAAATTTATGATCTGTTGTCAGTGTTTCTCGATTTCTCTATCGACATCATTTACCTGCGTCTATAATTTCTCTGGATTTCATAGAAGACCAAATAGCCTACATATGGCTTACATTAAGTCTAAAAAGACTCAGGAGAAATTTCCTCCCGTCAGTCTCATTATTAGTAATTAGTAACTTACTACTATACAACGGACCTAGTGTTAAATTCCAAGAGTGAATTATATTAAAGGGTGTGATGAAAGCCTTGATGTTTCCTCGTCCCAGACAGAGGTGGCGTCAATGGGTGGCAAGAACGGGACGACCTATTTTCCTAAGAACAAGAAAACTTGAGGAAAGAGAAGAAAATGAGCACTCAACTCATGTCTTGCTTCCTAAATATTCAAGCTCGCGGAGCGGACAAAGTCTTTTCGTTTAGCTCATCCTGCTGTTGGGCTACGAAAAACATCTGAAGGGACGGCAACCACAGATGTGCTACCCAGGCAATAAGTACTCTGGCGTCGGGCCCTGGTCCCAGACCACAATCGATAAAAAAAGGAATACGTAGTTTGAGCAAGGGAGGATTATTATTACACGTATACAAAAAGAAAACAAAAAAGAGTTTATAACAACGTGTGTGAAATAATCCTGTTATCTTGGGCGTGTTTTACACTCGCTAATTTCCAAATATTATTTCTTATTCTAGGTTCTGCCGGTTATTTTCATGAATGGCATGCACCACTAAATTAAAGTGGTGACGTGGTGATCTGTTATAGCGCACATAAATTTTAAGATACGGTAATTATTGAGCTTAAGTTAACTTAGCTTAAACTGCATTTTTTAATGGATTCAATTTCTAATACAAATCTGGGTTTGCGCAACGTGCACACTGGTCACCACAAAGGACCACTGTTCTGCGTCCTCTGCAGGAACCCACTCCTTCAAGGGAGGCCCTTAGTTTGAGCCTTCTCTGACATTTTTTGTTTTTGTTTTATCCCTCCCCTCACAATCACAATGCACATAAGACGACTAAGGAACTTATCGTGTTTTCTTTTGTAATTTTTCCTTAACCCGTTAACCCTAAACTTATCAATAGACTCTCTATTGTCTAACTTGCTTTAGAGGACTCAAGAAATCTATTGAACTCCCATCAGAGAACCTGAAATCCATTGGTTAGTTCCTCAGACTGAATTCAACAGAAGTGAATACTTTCAGACATCAAATACCGACCCTGGAAGCAGAGCGCTGAGACTAGAGACAACCCGGAGGACGAAGTAAAACAGCTATGACAGATAAGCAGCCGCGGCACGATTTTTTTCGTCCAGCTCATCGCTACGAAAAAATAAACTGAGGGGCGGCAGCCTAAAGGGGGCTGCAGCCACAGAGGCGCTACACAGGCTACTGCACTGTAGTCTCACTCTAGTTCAGACAAATCATCGTCATGCAATTGAGGAAACTAAAGGGGGCATCCCTCAAAACAAATGGAAATTTCGACGGGGTCTTCTGAATTTGATGGAGTTTCCCATGTTACGGCACGGAAATGGTGGAATTTTGTTACCAGAAAAATCCTTCGCATAAATTATAATTTTGTGTGATTTCTCATATCCAGTATAAAATATGCCTTGACCAAGTAGAGCCAGGGAGTTGCCAGCAACTCCCTGGTAGAACAGACCCGGTACATAGGCTAGTACCATAAAATTTACAGAAGGTAAATGAAATCCTGGACCCCGGGATGATCTGAGATACTGTCAAAATTGCAAGCCATGGTCAGATGGTCAAAAAGGGGTGATCTCCATCTGATAATATAACTCTGTCGAGGTGGATTCTTTTGCAGGAGTTAAAGGCAACTTTCTTCAATGAGCTCAAATTAAGTCAATTAAGGATTTCTTCTATTTTTTATTTCATCAAAACAAAGATACACTTCCATATGCAGTAGTTGTTGCACTTGCCTTATCTGGATCACATATTTTTTAATACCGAACTTTCTCCAATGCTTACAGCTTATGTAGGCACAAGTGTAGCAAAGATGAAGCGTCCATTATAGTCAGAGGCGACTGCCTCTGACGGACCAAAATTTCCTGAGAGCGAACTTTTTTGGTTTTCTCAGCCTGCCTTATGGCGCTCCTGCAGACCATTCTTTCCCACTTTGACCAAAATTCCTACCTCCGCAACCTGAAGTGTGGTGACAAATTTTTGTTTGGTTGTGACTGCCGGGCTCATCTGGAACTTTGTTGTGTGTCCTAATCTCAGCCCGAATTTCAGCGAAATTAAGGATTGCTTTGATCCAGTGCGGTGCTACGCCCACCCTCGCGGCACATCATGCATTTATTAATTTCTTGTTCCTTCCAAAGCATGCTCTGTGATGCTATTGTGACTGCCGTGGTAAAATTTGACTGAGATATTTATTACAATGACTTCATTTTTTAGTCAGGTGTGACTTGAAATAGTGACCGAATTAGAAGACATTTAATGGGCCACAACATCGGAGACAATTCCGAAGTGAAGAGCCAATCGTCGAAGCAGCGCCATATCTTCAGTGAAATGAAGCTCACATAGTTCCCTGTTGAAGGCGAGGGCGACCAAAACGTCAACATAAAAAAAGTGCGAGAACTAATACCCCGTAGTCCCCGTCTCCAACGTCCCTTTGCAATGGTTAATAATTATGTTGTCAGTTGGTAAGGACTCTCCTTTACTATTGCGTAACTAAGATTAACATCAAATTTCATTTCTTTTCATGTAAAACATTTGGTTATGCCCACCCCATCAAATTGCACATAATCTTAAAAACGTGGGTCTGGAAATTCATCACACAGTTTAAAAACTACGGTCTCGAATCTCCCTTTGCCCTGCATGTTCTTCGAGTTTTCTCTCAGACATGTCATTCAACGATGACTAAGAACATTTCCTCTCAACGAAAAGTCACGCGGTCATTGACTGTAAACACTAAGTATGTATCTTTCATGCAAGAAAAATCAGACATCTTCTTGCTTGTTAATGTTATTCGCATCAATATGCACACACGTCGATCATTGCTTGGAAGGGGAATGTGACGGTGTATATGGACCTATTCATCAGCGACGATTTATGACTCCATCGATACTGCCCAAGGAGTCTCGTGCTTTTCAGTTTTGTGACTAAAATGTCTACAAATCTTGCAAGCAAAGTATAGGTTATGTGTGCTCTCCAAAGCCAGTGTCTTGAGATTTGCAACTATGTATAATATAGCATGTATAACTATCTTGAAGAAATTCTTTGGAGAATAATCCCCGGGTGGATGCTCACTGTTTAAAAAGGTGTTTCTTGATTGGCTGTTACCATTGTGTTGTATCGATTGTATTCTTTTTTCGAGTTAGATTTATCATTAGCCAGTTAGGATATTTCTTGTTAAACAGTGCGCATCGCCCCAGAATATTTTTTCATTACTAAGTGGGTCATGATAAATGTACGATAATTGTATTCCTGGTGAAGAATAATGTTGGATATAATTCGAGATAGGCCTAACCAGATACGGGGATGTTGAGAAGTTCCCCTACTTGAATGTTCTCCCAAAGCCCAATACATTTTGAAAGTCATCTGTAAAGTGTAGGTCAGCCCTTTGAAATAACCATCATTCAATAATTTTTAACTAAGAATGTATTTTCTGAAAAAAAAATATACAAATAAAACTTTGAAATGTGCCAATCCTTCATGCAGGCAAATAGCAAGACAATGCGTTGAAGGAAGGCATGTGCGATGGATCCACGGTACGGAAAGTAAAAATATTTTTCATGTAACGAATTTATGTTGAACTTTATTAAGGTAAGGTAGTAACAAGTTTGAATCTTATTCTTCGAGGAAAGCAGTTAAGGGCTTTTCCCCTACCTCGTAGTCACCGCTTTACATACCGTAATACATGGGCATAAGGAGAACCTTTTTAAAAAATGGTGATTATATTTCACCCGGCCAAGGAATTTCTTTTAAGAGGGCAGTCGGAACCCCTATATGACACACTTGGTCAATTTTATTCAGCATGTAACCTTTTAAAGTTTTAGTGATCGCTAGTCATCCATGTGGGACACGGTACCCGAATGTCAATTAGTACGGTCATAACGCATTTAAACATCCCTGTTGAACTTCGTCTTGGAATTATTTTGACAACTTTTGCATGAGGATTTGTATTGCATAATAGTCACTTATTGAGGTATAGAAGCGTACGTAACTTTGTCCGTCAAAATGGCCACCATTTTTATTTCATTCGATAAACATCAGATTATTCGTGCGCAATGACCAATGTCTAACCGTGTCAGGTGACATTAGTCAACAAAATAACCAGCAGCCACATGAATCACCGATTTGACTATAATTATACTTCGGTTATATGTCGTTATGACTGCCATGGCTAAAACATTGTTTGATTAATTTAACTTTTATCTAATTTGTCGTCGCATGTAAATATATTTTCGTCAAAAACAAATCATTATTAAATTTGACTTACGGAACTATTTATGAAAGTGTGTTGGCTACTTTTTTTTGCATAGAACTGTAGAAAATGAACGCAAACTACAAGAAGTGTTAATCCGTTACGTGCAATATTAAAGACACCTTTGTTAAACAATATATGTTTTACTATTAGTCTCCCACCTTCAACAGGCTTAAAAATTGGCAGTTTTTGTGACATTTTAACATAAATATTTCATGTAATTAAAAAGGTGGGCGACGAGGGAGGGGATGAAGTTTTAATTCCTTGACTGTCATCTGTTTTCCGTTTCCTTAAAGGCAGTCATTCGTCACCCCAAACTACAGTTTCAGTATACATAAATCAAAACTCTCAATTTGTGAAGCTCTTTGATTGGCATCACATTCAAACAATGCATCATAGCTAAATTACACAGCATGGGCACTGAGAGTGTCTTGATTACACATTATGGACTTGTATGGCCACTGGGACAAGCCATGAAGCAATAAACTAGGACTGTGTCTGGACAAAGATGAGTTTTGGATAAATCTGGGAGGGGCTAGAAGTAAGTAGGTCGGGAGAATTGGAACTGTTTGGGATTATGAAAATATGCCTTTAACTTTATGATTGCATGGGGGAAATCGGTAAAACATTTGCAAAATGCCTTCATTAAAAAAAAGAAGAAGAAAAAAAAAAAGACCTATAGACGTTTTGGGTATACCTAAATTTTCACCACAGTAAAATGCCATTGACAAAATGACGCACACCAAAACTCTATCCCACAATCCTTTGCAATTGCTCTTTGGAAATAGGTCTATGTATACGTTTAAGGATACTTGTCCTTGAACTACAGGTGATGGTGAGAAGGACTGGATCGGCAGTAGTTACGGTTGCAATAGGACCAACGTACAAAATATGCATTTGTTTTATTAAACGTAAAAGATGGCGTTAAAGCGTTAAAGACACTCAATCCCTAATGAGCTATTTTTATTTTGGGGTCGTTATAACTAAAAAAAAGGTGGATAAGTTTTTTTCGCCTTCAAGACGTACCGCTTAAAACTATAGACCCTATATCCCGGAATAATACGGCTCCTAAGTCAGATAAGCTTGATGTTGCAGGGAAAAACGACATATTTCCCCAAACCGCTGAGAAATCCTCTTAGCGAACTCTTCAAATCTCTTCAAACAGCAAGTATCATGAAAAGATGATAAAAGCGAAAAAAACAACTTACTCTTTTGTCCAGTTTGACAACTTCTTGTAATTGTTTTTACTATATCCACTGAGTAAGTTATCACCTTAATGATCTAATGATCCAAACACATGAAACTTCAAAGACACTTTGCTGTCTTGCAAGATTCGGGCAGTATTCAACCTGTTCAAACTAGAGAGTGATTTGAGGGAGGTCGCTATTGCAAATTACCACACTCAACATTAACAAAAAAATAACTACTGATTTATGAAATCGTTTGGTGCTCAGGATTAATTTTATGTGTATGTTTGTTTCCAACCACATCTTCGAAACTCTCTAATAACAATCGGAACTTTTGAATTGATATACTTGTGCTTGATTTTTCTGCTTTATGTAAAAGTTAAAAACTCTTTGTAAAATTCGATGTAACAAAGATAGTTAACATAATTATCATGAAAGGCGGTAAAGTTGTTACATCTTATAATTTTCTTTGATGAACTCAACTCTGTGGTTAAATATCTCAAAGATTAGAAATAGACGAAGGTTTGGGGGTTCTGCGATATTCCTTCTCAGCAACTTGACTCGCATAGAATGACGTGAATGAGTTCAACTGATTGCCAAACGCCACAGGAATAAATCATCTTTTTGTATGATGCAACATTTGTGTGAACCAGTGAGATTGGAGCCGGAGGCTTTATTGTTTCAGAAGGTGAAAAGTAACGTGTGCATCTCATGAACGTAGAGGATATATTTTCAACCCCCACTCACATGGGTTTATGCCACCTCGTGCAGATAGGGTTAAGTGTTTAAGAAAGAACGAAAATTGTTCCATCTAATCTGAAATACCGTAAGGAAAGGCCCAGCTAATAATTTTCATCGGATCAGTTTTTTTGTATTACATGTCTTTTCGCTTGCAGTTTAGTAGTTTTGCACTTTTATAAAAATTTAAGGATGAAATGGCTTTCTTATTATGCTTTTTAAAAAGCGAAAAATATTCTCCTAGTTTTGCCTCACACAACCTCTTTGTTGCCTCATTTTAATTTTTTAGCTCGGATTTCATTTTGAGTTCAAAGAAAGAAAGTACGTTCATGGATATCTAATGCAATAAATCAAACAGATTAATGAAGTCACGTGATAAATTTCTATTTTTTAAACTTTTAATCAGTTTACCTATTTGGTTATTTTGGGTTTTGTGGGTTCACTGTACTAATATCAAGTTAGCTGATAGATGTTGTCGTGGTAATCTAACGTTTTGCCAAGCATGACGTCAACGCCCTGCGGTAATGACCGTCGGTTACTGGCAAAACTATCTCGTATGCCCCGCAGCTGTTCAGTGATACGATTCAAAGCTTTTTCCAGTGAGGCAACTTTGGGATGTTCACTAAGTGGAGTAATATCTGTACGGAATTGATTTAGGCAATCAATGGATTATTTTAATATTGGCCCAAAATGTCATAATTTTTAGAAACCCTTTTTTATTTGTGTACTCTTTCGAATATTTTCTGGTAAAAAAAGCAGTTAGCAAATTAGCATTTGGGTGTGCGATCCATATATGGACAGTATTGACTCTGTAGAGAGGATAAGGGGGGGGGGGGGCATACCTCCGTCTGAGAGGTCTGACCATCCTGGTAATGGGTAAATGTGATTTCACCTGGGAGCCAAATGTCTTTCTTCTTATTTATCCGGTCGACGGTTTGTTCTGACTTTTTATTATGGGAAAGTTGAGGATTCAGGATGTTGAAAAGCGTCATCGACAGTATTCAGTCGTTTCAAAAATATTCTTACCAGTCGCCCCATGATGTAATTGATTTCGTTAGTATAAAGGTAACTAAATTTCGATTTTCGTTAATTAAGCTTACACAATTTGCTGAGCCAGGCCTGGGGATTCTTCCCCTATAAAAAATAATGGAAGCCCCTTCGTTCGTTTTTTCAACCCCTTTCTCGGAAACAAAGTCACCGTAACTCAAGGTTACCACGATCAAAGGCACTGTTTAATGTGCATAAATTGCTAGCAAAAATGGTTATAATATTTCGTTTCCTGTTTAATATGATGTGTCTGGATGCACTGCTCCTACCCCTTTAACTTTCCCAGCCGAGCTCTGTTCTTCAAATAAAATTCCTGTTGTAATCACTTCTTAGACTTTTCTTGTTTGTAAAGTTGCTAGGATTTTAATCTAGAAGTAATAGCTTACCATCGAGGCTCGAACATAGACCAATTTCTATTTTGCAATGTTTTTCAAAAATAGAAAAGCTTGTATACAGCCGGCTAATTATTTATTTCTAAACAAAGAGTTATTCCCTCTAGTCAATTTGGTTTTCGCAAAAATTACACATATTAGGACTCATTTTGTAAAAGAAAAATGAACAAAATGTCACAACTTGGTCCAAAATGTAGCAACGTTCTGCCCAAAATAAAACTGTTCAAGTTGGTCAAAAATGTAACAACTTTTTGACAAAAATGTAACAATTTCTTCACCAAAATGTAACAGCGTAAAAATTTACATTAGATGGAACTGAAAAAATCCAAAATGGCTGCTTGGTGTTCCTCAAGTTTCTATCCTTGGTTCTAAATGATTCTTAATATATACATTAATGATCTCTAGCTCATGTTTAAAAGGCCCTGATTTGAGAAGAAGAGAAATAATTTGAAAAAGGGGGAAATAAAAATTGTTGTGATTGGATAAATGTAAACAAATCATCTCTTAGAACGAGAGGCACTCATTTTGTATTTTCGTCCTTATCAATTTTGATGTAATAATTCAACGACATTATACTGGTAATGTTAATATTCGGCAGAAACAATCTTTTTAATTTTTAGGCTTTGATCTTGATTCCCATTTGAATTAGAAGGGTCATGTTAGTTGATAACATCATTCAGGGGTGTGCAACCTTTTCGATTGAACGGGCCAGATCTGAGGAATGAAAAATTGATAGGACCGCACTAAACCAACGACATGCTGCAGATTTCAAACCTTTAATTCTGAGGACTTTGAAGCAATGTAAATCACAAAAAATAAAATTTCAATACAGTAGTGTTGTTAAGTAATGTTGCTCTTGGATTAAGATGTTGTCATTTCAAGATCAACAAGAAGTGTTAACTTAACTTAATTGTAGAGTTCAATGTTAGCACCTAAGTAACAAAGCCACATTTTATAGTAGCTGCTATAGTAGTCCAACTAATTAGGAATGTCAATCATAGGCGTGAAGAACTCTTCCAGTTTGGATACAGAACATTTTCGCCCAATCTTCGTTGCAGTTCAGGTGCATAAAATAGAGCAACAAACCACCGATGCGCCGCGAAGCGCACGAAAAGTTTTACACATTGTTCGAGAATTTGATGAAAAATTCCGAAACTCTGTAGAATCGCTGCCGGGAAAAAAACCTATTCTGTGCCCGATTTTTGCCGTAGGGAAATTTGAAAAGTTGGGGGATTACTGATCGAAGAATCTACATGCATTTCCTTATATTGGCAAATCTTAGAATGATTGCACTACTCTGACTGACTGACTGAAGATCGTTGTTGCTACATAATATTATCTTGAAGGTCTACGAACTGAAGCTCTCCAAAAAACTTTCAAAAGTTTCCGAACTTTTGTGGCTTATTTTAGACTAACTATTTCATAGTGAAGAGATTATGTTGAAGAAAATTTGGAAATTTACGAAAGAAAATTTATAAAAAAAAATAGCACCCAAGTGCACTCATTGATGATCTGGTGTCACAAATGGCAAATTCCGATTTTTTATTTCCAGAACTTGAAAAGGTTTATTGAACTGATTCATGAGACAACATTTATGCATTAGGAATTTCACGTTGAGGCGCGCGAAGCGCGCGGAAAATTTTACTTTTTTTTTCAAACAATGGATTATAAATTGGCGCTGGTATTGGAGAGAACTCGGAATTTTATGAGAAAAAGAGTAGGGAATATCACATAAATGAAAAAGGGATTTCCTGACAGGGGAAGTGGGGCGGAAACATGCTTCCGTCCCCTCATCTTTCACTGGGGGGGGGGGTCGCCCCCGCAGGCCCCCGCTTCCTACTCCTATGATTAAATGAAGAAATTAGATCGGTATACGGAATAGCGCCATTTGAATATCAAAGTAAGTTTCATGGGCCTTGAATCTTTATTTCAGCCTGAAGGGGGTTGTAACTCCCTGATCAGTGTAAGTGTGGCCTTTCAACAGGTGAGAAGTAAGATCAAGAACCGTTTAAAATCGCCGTAAATTTCTTGTTAAACAGTGCGCATCGCCCCCCAAAATGACTAAAGACGGTAAGCCTGAGCAGATGTGGCAGAAAATAGCTCAGGAACGTAGATAGGTATAAAGGTGAGCAATGACCAACTCTAAGCACCGTGCACGCAGTGTTAAAAATATTGTTATTTCACGGTAATGCTGACAGTTGGAAAGCCTGCGTAATTCAACCTGTTATTTTACAGTTGTATGTGAACCAAGCGGTAGGCTACCCATAAAGCCAATTTTATTCCTAAACAATAAAACATCCTTTAAGTTTACCATTTGGGGAGAGGGGAGGGGTGGGGCAAGTTCCTCGACCGGAAACCCACCTTCCCTCACCTGAAGACCCAACAAAAGCAATGAGCTGATACAAGGTAATGGGGCAAAATACTGGCTTGTTCCTTTTAGTGAAAAGTTGAAAATGTGAAGGTTTCATTGAAGAAATAGAGAAAAAAATTGGATTTTTATGAAAGTACTCCATATCATTATTGAAGAAAACCCTTCGTTCTTTATTGAAGTATCATTATTGAAGAAAACCTTTCGTTCTTTATCGAAGAACTTTACCCCTATGAGCAAATTAAGCATTGTGGGGGTGATCCAGAGTTATTGTGATTCATATGTTAACCTACTTATAAAAGCTCCCCAATAAAATTTGAAAATCGTCCAGATGCCCAATGTGGGGAAATGATAAGTCTTGCTATATGTGGACCATGGTCCCATGCAGTGGCGTAGCCAGGATACGATTTTTTGGGGGGCCTAGGTAACAAGTGGGGGGCCTGGTACCTCCGAGGGTCAGACACGGCAAGACTATCTAAGCGGAGCGCCACCATCGGTTGGCGCGGAGCGTACAAGAAAATTTTGGACTTTAAAACCCCTCCAGATGGCCGGAAACGGCACTTCCCATGTGCTTTTAGCTGGATGTATCCAGCCTTGAAATACGAATCTCATGTCTGCGACTTCTCAAATAATGAGAATAAAAAATCAATCTATGAAAAATGGTAATACATACACTTTTTAGGGTCCCCGAAACTGGGCACTTCTGATCTGTGGCCTGGGGGATGAGACTGAAAGGAACCGGTATCTCCCTTTCCCTTGGGAAAATTGTAAATTTCAGGACGAAGATCGCAAATGCGGCAATATTTGAATCTAAGCGGAGCGCCACCATCGGTTGGCGCGGAGCGTACAAGAAAAGTTTGGGCTCTAAAACCCTCCAGATGGCCAGAAACGGCACTTCCCACGTGTTTTAAACTGGATGTACCCAGCCACAAATGCGCCAATATTTGAATGGATATCAGCTTACCTCATGCAGTACCTTACCCTTTAACAGGAAAACCAAAAGTAGTTGTGTCCCCCTCTGAGAAACTTTCTTTATAGATGCAAAATGGTGCTATGTTTGGCATAATTTTGAACTGATTACAGGCCTAAGTTTTAGGATTTTCCCTTTTTGGGAAGCATGAAAAATATCAAAATATTTTTAGTTTTTGTAGAGATTTTACAAGAGACAAACATACTGCCAAAGAAACAATTTGCAAAATGGTGCAGTATTTGTTCATCGGTACATTACATAGTCAAAATTAAAATACTACGAATAAATCTCTCAGAATAATTGAACCGCAAAGCAGAAGGAAACACATGAAATCCGGACACTGTGAACATTTTACAAATCCCCCGGACGCCAGTGCCAACTAGTAAAAAAAGAACTTGTCGAAAAAATCGTCCTACAGTGGCACTTGTCATGGGCAGGAGTCAGGCACGACGTAGGCCTACTTGTTAAGGATGGAAGGGAAGAATTATCCGAAGGCAGTACCATACCCTTACCTGCTTACGGCATATTTTGTGTATGATAAAGTATAGGAGTGGTCGTGTAAGAGTGGTCTTCAGTGTACGATTGCCTTGTTTTCAGTAAATCAATCAGCAATCCGAAAGGCAGAAAGGGATCTTAACCTAACAAAGTCACATTAAAGTTTATCGTCGAGACTTTCGTTTCATCTTCGAAGTGAAATGCAATAAACGACAGTGCAGATCACAAACGGTATCCAATTTAGTGAAAGTAGGCATTTTGAAGTTATTACTTGATTTCATACGTGCGCACAAAATGTGTTTTACACACATTCATCCATGTTTTTTTTTTTTAATTTTTACACGTTTTATTTATTTTCTGTTTTGAAGGATACTTCAAAGTTTATTTCCGTTCAAACATTTTATTTTTTTCAATTACTTTATCAGGACGCAAAAAATCTGGGGGGGGGGGGCTGAAGAAAATCTGGGGGCCTAGGCCCCCCAGGCCCCCCCTCCCCGTGGCTACGCCACTGGTCCCATGCACTCCCGCCATCACTGGAAAATCCGATGTCCCTATAATCAGTCAACAATTGGAAATGTTTCAAAACATTTATATCATGCAGTTCCGATAAAAGTTTGCTGCATGTTCGGATTCGTTTTTTTTTTATTTAAGTTGATGCAAACCCTGGGGATACAAGTCATAGGCATAATACCATTCATCAACTTCTGCTAAATGAACAATATTTCTCCCCACATGTGCCACCAAAAATGAAATGCACAGTAACAATATTAAAACAAATTAGAACTAGGTTGTTCATCTCATCGTATTTAACCATCATTCTGAAGAGCAGCGTCCACGCGTTTCTTAATTCGGGATGAAATGACCTACACGTTCCAAACGTTATTTAGTATCACAGCGATGACATACACCTTTAAGTATTAATAATGTTTGCGTTTCACTTAATAAGCTGGTAAATTGACGAGGAATCATAAACTTCTCCAAATACGATCGTAACTCTTCCAAGCCTCTTTAATTATCTCGTTGAAGTGAGCTTTCAAGACATGGCGTAGATGAAAATTCCGCGATACGTTTTCACGAAGTCTAAACATGACGCACCATATCCGCATACGTCTGGTTGTCAGATCAGGGAGCTTTTATTTAAATAACGTGCTCCCTCATCAGATTAAAATGATTTCAACGACGATTGACAAATAAAAGTGCATTGGGAAAAATAGCAAAAAATCTTTAACATTATTAGTATTAACAACTACTTTAGACTAAACCTTGTACCACTCGTGAGGGTAGAAGGGATTTTGATGGGCATAGTACAATTAAGACAATATAGACAATAAAATTGCATTGAAATGGTTTCATTATTTTAAAGATATTGTATGTCTACGAATACAAATATATTAGCAATTTCATTAGCTGAAAGATTGAATGGTCTGTGCAACGAAGCGAAGCCCATTAGAATTGAGCATTCAATCTTTCAACGGATAAATGATTCTAACACACAAATGGAAAATGTTCAGTTTGTTTTATGTATAATATCCAACTTTTGAAAAAGCTTTCTGTCAAAATTGGATTACAAGCACCATGAGCGCAGTGGATTAAAGGGACATTCTGGTGAAAGATCTCAAGAGCTTATACAAAATAAGGCAGACGCTTTTTAAAGAAAATATTCAAACCACAGCAACTCGCTGCATTGTGGAAAATCTGTGATGTCATACCGGCAGATTAATGAAGCATCCTTTGTATTGTTTTATAATTTTCACATACTGCAAATGAAATATGCAGAT
This sequence comes from Holothuria scabra, assembly GCA_037179385.1. Taxonomy (NCBI): domain Eukaryota; kingdom Metazoa; phylum Echinodermata; class Holothuroidea; order Aspidochirotida; family Holothuriidae; genus Holothuria; species Holothuria scabra. Next base: position 24,047,314 of record CM074180.1, read on the forward strand.
ATGCACTTTTAAAGATGCAACCTTTCTGCTCACAAAATTTTCAGCTCAACCCCTTCATGTGAACATTTTTCAATGTTTCACTGGTGTGAAGTTCTGAGGTCAAATTGATTATATATCTATTGAAAAGAGCAACAAATGATTTTTGATGTTATCTGCCGGTATTACATAACATTTTATAACCTTGAAGCAACGAGGAGTCTGCTTATGACAAAAATACCTATCTTCAAAACAGGACTATCTTGAGTCATGAACAAGCTATAGGTGTGGGGTTCGAAGGGCGTGTGATAATAAAATTATTCTCTTTTGTTTGAGACCCATGAAGTTGATACCGGAATATTCTTTAAAGGGGAATATTGCGTTTGTTTTACAAGGAAATTTCATCCTTTTAAAACCAATATTTATTGGCAAACAGTGATAAATAATTACCAAAAAGGCAGTATCGTAGCTTTCTTTTCAAGAACTAAGTTTCCCTCGAAGAGAAATTTAGTTGTTTGTTGCTCAAAAATATTTTTTTTTTTACCCAAACTTTCAACATTTCAAAAGATGCAACTTCCATAACTCTTCTTGTGCATAATATTTCGAGGAGATGAAGCTATCGCTGTGGCTTATTGTTGAGACTGGATGATTTAAAAATGATTTACTTTTAATGCTATGTTGGAGCATTTTAAACGCAGTATTTCCCTTTAATTTACATTATTCTCAGTGTTCCGTGACCTAGGTTAAGTTGCTGAATGACATGAGACCACAATGCACTCCTCCAACTACATGAAGCTGATTGGACTGAAAGTGTTTTATGACATCAACATGTTTTGTAATATCAAAATTAGATTTTTCATCTATCTACAACGGGATGGCAGATCAATAAGTTAGTTACGAGGAAAATTACCACCACGTGCATTCATACGTAATTTTCATGGGGGTTGAACCTTCTTTACCTGAGAAAAACTGCAGCATGTATAAAACATGTTAACTGCTTTTATGTAGTTCCCAAGAAAATGGTTGTGCCCCAACACCGGCGAGGGACGGGTTGCCGGCAGCCAGTGCCTGTCTGCAAGCAGAGCTGCCTATGATATTTGTGATATTAAGTAATCATTTATCGCCAGTTAAAATATAACAAGATAAAAACGTCTCTTTCAGTCTTATCCGTTGAAGGTCCGTAATGGATTCTATGTATAATGAGAAACAATTCAAATTTTAGTTGTTCCCATCACTGATTGACATTGTAGGGTGATCGGTCACTTCAAACAGGCAGTCACTTCCTGATAGTACAGAAGTAATGCAGAGAAGAAAGTTATCTACTGCCACCATTTTTGTATGTTCTAATAACGCGTAAGGGTAAGTAACTACAATGCTTATAATTAAAACTAAGTCATACTTGTTTTCTCTTGTCGTGTACACTTTCCTATCATAATCTATTTCTCAAGTCATATTCCACACGTTCCTATAACAACCCTTTCATCCTAATGTGTGGCCTACGTTGGATCAACCCATCAGACTGTGTGTGACGCGCTTCGGGCCAACCCATGGGCAGAGGAACACTGGCAGTGTAGTAGTGTATTGACCAACTGGGCCCCCACCGCAAGAGGACAAATAATTGAAAGCCTACCATGTCCAACGCACATAGCATCCATAATGGTAGAACTGGTTAATAAAGTAACAATTTACACTTTTTGAAGCTGTTATGTATAACTACATATTCGTGGTATAATAAATCATTTGCCAGCAGTATGTTTTTTTTTTTTTTTTTTTTTTACTTCTGTGACGCCTTTTGAAAACAAAATGTCGCTTTACGAGGTGGATTTAAGTGGATTTTCAGGAAGACTTGAGGAGACATTCTGGCACAATATATTTAAGTTATTTAAAACAAGATACCCTATTTTCATTAAACTTGCGCAAATTCAGCTGTAGCAGTAGGATAGATGGCAATAACTTTTGGGCAGTGCACCTGAATAACCTCCCGTCTGCCGGTGTAATTTGGTACTAACCCTTTTCAACTTTTACTCGAATATTCCGTGCTGTCGGGAAGTCTGGAGTTTGAGTCCTAGTCGGGTCATACCGAAGCCTTTAAAAATGGAATGTACAGCTATTGTGTCTGAAGCTCAGCATAAGCAATGGAGTACGGAAAATAAGCGTCGTGGCTGGCTCGACTTAAACCAATGGGTTAGAAAACGGGCCGTAAAACTCTATCTAACTAACAGACTAACTTCACCCGAATATTTTACTATTTTCGGACACTAAAAAGGAAATGGGGCTGCGGTATAAAAAGAAAAAGAATCGATAAGCTGCCTGAATGTGTCGCAAAATGTAACCATTTTTATATAAAAGTTTACTTTTGATAGACCTTTTTTTTGGGGGGGGGGGGGCAAAGTTTCCAAATCGGACATTTCGAGGTTCCAGTCCATAGAAATAAAATATGTGTGGTGATGAATAGGTTAGAGAAGCGATTATCATTTGTCCAAATGCAAAAATAGGGAAGGGGTGAGTGTCCCTCTTGAAAAACGTCCACAAAACACCAGTAGTGGGAAATGAAATGCCACAAGTTAGTAGTCGTTAGTATCCGATGATTCTGCGACCGGCATTCAGTGATTGCAAATATGAACCCTTTGCATGCATGAGCTTCTGTTGCGCATTTAGTATCTTTAAAATCCGGGCAGTGGGCCTACACGGTGAACTAGGTATGCACCATTGGCAGCATCCACACGCTTGGAACACGAAAATCACAAATGAAGAGTACGGTAGCCTATGTCAAACGCGCATTGGCCGAACACAGGATTTTCTCCATGGGGGCATGGAGGGGTGCATAGTTTTTGTGGGAGCATGGCCTGTAGTTAAAGGGGACCAAGGGGCGAAACCCCCTAAGATTTTCCCCTAGAGAGTTTGCAGTTTGCCATTGACTTAATACATTTGTACACATTTGTCCCCCTCTAGATGAAGAAATGTTCTCCCCCTGGAAAAGTTTAGGTCCTCCTTCGCTACCCATACGGTATGCCTCTGGATTTCTGGCGCGACGGCGGTCCTCTATCCGAGCCTTACATCGGATGTATAAGCTCAGCGCCACCACTAGCTTTAGCTGAATGTACAGAAATGGCTTGAAAAATAACTTACCCTCAGACAGTCTGGCGAAAATGGCGTTTCCCAGGCCTTTGAGCGGAATCTAAGTGCATTTTGATCATTGATTTGCAATCATGATAAGAAACAAGTCCATTTCAAAGGCGACGATATGTTTCAGATATTGGGGGAGGGGGGAATTTTCAGGAACTTCGAAAGGCCACCAGAAACCATGATTTCAACACGGGGGAAGACACCGGAGGCGGTTATGTTTGTTTAATTTGTTTATATTGGAGAAAATTTGGAATTTTATGGGACTTGGAGAAATTTATAAAAAATAGCGTCACTTTAAGGTAAGAGCAGTCCCCAAACTAGCTTTGAAGAAAAAGCTAAATAACACAATTTTCTCTCATTTCTTTTCAAAGTTATTTTCATTACATTTTATGACTTTACTATTGCATTATTCAAGGTAAGTCAAGCAGTTTTTGTAATTCAAGTTCAGTTTATATCTGTTTGACCTCCGGGGAGGTATCAGAACTGAATGTGAAAAACATATTCATGACAAAAATTATTGCACTTAAGACAAAATCATATATATATACAAATGCATCAGAAAGAAAAGAAAAAGGAAGAAAAAAAAAAAAACATTTAATTACAATGACGTGAAGGACTGTCGAATGAGTAAAACACTGGCACCAGTTTTGAATAGAAACATTATAGGTAATACAATGTTTACAACTAACCAAACTTTTCTATGATTTTCCAACAAAAATAACTCAAATTCCTAAGGACCCCTTTATTACTTGACTGGAAAAGTAATTCCATTTTATAGGCACTTGCTCTTGTTCTAAAAAATGTTTTTAAATACTTCCTACGCCCATTGGAGAAAAAGGGGCATTCAAAAATATAGTAAAATTTGTCACCGATTTGGTTTTCAGAACAGAAAAAACAAATTCTTTCATGTAAATCAAGACCTTACCAGAAACGGAAGGAATGTGGATATTAGGCCTACTGCATCTATATTTACAAAGATTTACAGATCCAGGGGGACTTAGGCATACTAAATAATTCTCGAAATTAAGTCTCTGTTTGAACATCCTATATATCTTACAATGTGAATGATTATTGACCTTTGTCAACCATTTTTGGTTTTTTTTTTCACATTGGAGAGAAAAATGATGTCACATGACTCCCAACAGCCAATCATGAAACAGGACGATCTACTGCACTACTTCAATTTGGGATGACTGCTCTTGCCCAAATAATCTGGTGTCAGCATCACAAATGGCAAACTTCCGATTTTCGGTCATTATCTCGCAAAAGGTTACCCCCGCACTGCTTCGTTAGGAAGTGTCAGGCGCGTAGCCAGGATTGTGTCATGGGAGGGGGGGTGGAATCATGGGGAGGGGGTTAGGGGACGACATGAGGGAAAAGTCTAAGGAAAGAGAGGAGAATCCGCCAGGTGTTTTTTGCATTGTCCTCAGTCCCACCCTCGTGGCTACGCCACTGGGAAGTGAGCTTTGCGGCGCGAAAAGTGCGCCTTTTTTTCTTAATTTGAACTACCAGTATTGGTTTCAAATTGTACTAGATCCCGGAATCTCATGAAAGAAGAGTTGGTAAAATCATACAAACTTTTGAACACGGGAATAAGTTGGGGGGGGGGGGCGGAAGCTTATACTTCCGCTGCACATTTTTCACTGGGCCTAGCCCCTCCGCCTTGCTTCCTACGCCCTTGCGGTTTTCGCCACAGCCAAAAATGACTACACGGCCACGACATCTCACACACAGAATTTACACTGCGGTTTAGGGTATAAAAATAGGCTGAGTTGTCAAAATAATGAAGCAACTTCTGATGTATTTCGCTCTCATGATGTGTTACCGCGGTGAGCCTTACAGTACGACCACATAAGGCTAATCCGCGCTATAGGCTGCGCACAGAATGCAGTACGGGGATTCGGACTTTTCCGAGATCAGCTGCATATCATCATACATGGTATTTACAGTGCCTCGAATCCCTCGATCCGATCGCGTATATTTCCGATCCCCACAACAATCTAGAGTAGGCCTATCTGAACAAACTGAACGATCGTAGAAAGACCGAAGGTACTATCTCCTTGACTAAGAGAACATATCGTTTCAAGGGTTTAGACGAATTGGAGTAACAGGTAGGTACAACTACAAGTGGAGTCTTCAACAGAGTTACCGACTTACAGTTTTACAGGCTTTCTTTTGCAAACGCTTTTCGTTTGCATAATCGATCCCCGGTTGTAGGAATGTTACTTCGTTCCGGTACTGTAATTTATATAGGCTGGCCTAGGCTAGGCCCTAGGCTTTCTTCTTAACAGGCTAATTTGCAACTTCCTGAAAGTAACATGTGGTGTTTGTAACCACAGGCATTCGAAGCGTTATGTACATATATGGGACCGGAATTCGGTAGTACAGTCGGGGATTCGTTCACGTGAAATTTTTGTTTAGAAGTACGTATTCGAATCTCAAAAACATGAGTGCTTACTGTAAAAGACAGGCTACAGTAAAACGTTTGAAATTTCACCTGATTAAAACTTTTATGAATTCAATGGGCCAGACAGGGAAAATCACCCTTATCTCTTAAATCCACAGATAGTAAATTACCTTAGGCCTAGTTGATAATTTGCAGCCCTGTTGAGCTCAAAGAAAAATCATGACATTTTTTTTTGTTTGATAGCTGGGTACGAGAAGTAATAAAAGCTGACATGAAATTTTAAAATCCGTCTTGAGGTTTATCTAACAGGCGATGTTCCATAAGGATTAACACAGTCACAGTGAAAGAATTGAGGTCTACTTGCGTAAATGGCGACTAGAATTCGTCCAACCGATTTAATTCGGCCACCTTTTCTGTAAGGTTTGTCCACTTAACAAAGTTGTGTTCCTCTCAGAAGAAATTTACATTCATTATTCACACAGTCATAACAAAATTTGGACAATATTTTTGTGTTTTCCCTCTTTGAAAGACTTCAAATGTTGGGGTGAAAGAATTCCTGTTCTTCCATGCTATAGAAACACCCTAGATATATACTGTATAGGCTAGACCTAGTTAGGGCCTAGCCTACACTAACAAGGTCGGTCACTCAACACACAAATCCTACAGTACACACAGAGAGCACACATGGCCTACTGTACTTTTGACATTTTTAGCCTTACTGGAAACCTCTAAAGACTTAGTGCGGCCATGTCAGAAGTTCAAATTGAACCTCAAACAGCATCCATCAGATTTTTTGCAAGGGTTTGCATTAACACTGTTTTGAATAGCTGGAGCTGTTAGCGCCTTCTGTCTCGCATTGGTACCGTGGTATGTATAATCCCTCAAAGAAGTATGGAAGTGCAGGTTGCAGGTGTAAACCAGTGGCTGACAATATCCAGAGATTAACTTCATCATTGCTGGGACCATCAGCCTTTATCTTCCTAATCCTTTTGTTAACTGTACTACGGATGCTGCTGGCAGTCCAAAAGCCAAACATAGGCCTAATTAATGGACATGACACAGCATGTCCATTATTGTGGTTGGTCACATTTTCTGATGATCACGTGACCCCATTTCTTTCGTTCAGTTTATCGGACGACTCCCAATGAGAAACAAACCGATCTTTTGGGAAAAGATTTGTACAGCAAAGGAGACCGGTATGTGACAAGATTGTGTGAAAAATGTCGCTAATTACAAAATGCGGTACATTTTTCCTCAAATACTCGACATTTTAATATTAAGTAGGCTAATAGTAATATTAAGTAGGCTAATAGTAATATTAAGTAGGCTAATAGTAATATTAATTAAGCTAATATTAATATTAAGTAGGCTAATATTAATATTAAGTAGGTAATATGCCTGTTACTTTACATATGACGCAGTCATGAACGCGAGGGATGCTGTCCTACTTTGGTCTGTATTTTCAACATCACTTTATTTAGTAGAACTGTTTGGTCACCAAATTAATTTTACATTTGGCTTATGAAGTGATTATAAAGACAATTGTATAAATTTGAAAACATTGGTATAATTTTCTTGTCGCAATTCCCTGGAAGTTCGACTAAGCGGCATGCTACGATGTCTCCGTTTGAACTGCTTTCAGTGAAGGAATGTGTGTACAGTAGCGTAATTGCCGGGTTTGGCGCAGCGTTCTGCAGTATAAAGTCATTATGTACGGTCCATTGCGATCGTGTACAAGCAATGTGACCGATTGAACGTATAAACAAAAAGAATTTCACATAATGTCGTACAGATCGATCAAAGGCAAAGTGCAATCAAACCTCAAGTCCGAATTTTCGATGCAGATCTCCTATTTTACCATACGTATAAACCATTATAGGTTTTCGATTGGCATAGGCCAGCTGGGGTCAAACGTGAACGTAGCTAGTGTACATTAACTGCACGTACATTCGCAGGTTCACTTCATTCCAGGCAATTACTCTAAATCAGAGACAAATTTAGTACTACACACTTGCTGTACTTTTTTCGGACAGGTTTGTCAATCCTCGGTGGCAGGTAGGGAATTGCAACAAGTGCCTTTGCACGGGCGGGTATAGGCCCTACTAAAAAATAGGACCTGGGTACCAAATCGCCATACCCGTCGGGTACCTGGTGTTACACTGACTTAAAAGATTAGAACATTTTGTTAGGCATGCTCCATATCAGACATGCAAAATAATATTTACAGCTGTTTTGGAGAGGTGATGATCACATTCCCAAGTTCAAAAAATTTGATTTGCCATAAGGTTTTATCATCCTTTTGTTTTAAATCAAAATGACAAGTAAAAGAAACGAGAAAGGGCTATTGTTGGAACATATCTATTGTGCCTTAAACACCACCCACAGCCAACAACCTTCACCCCTATTTTAAGTGTATTTAAGTTTTAGTGGAACGACCGGACGCGTAGTGGCCATGATCCCAAAGAAACGTAACAGAAAACAGTCAAATAAGAAAATAGGTACTTTCCAAGGCCTCTATCAATATTTGATATTAAATTTTGGGACGCTTTCCTACTCTAAAAGCAAGCATCCTAAGAGCTCGAAGCTTCTCCTTTTAAAAAACCGGTTTAAAAACATCAACCAGTCAGAGCCCTGTATTATGGTATTCTCTTGCACGTCCAAAATTACCGATTGTAAACAAAAGACGTCATGCTCGTGAACTTCTCTCACAGTAATGCACAATGCACGTTGGAATTTTCACTGTAGGGTTATGTACGTTCTGACGTAGCAGGCCTCATGTTGACATCCGGACATGGTGACATAAAGGTGTCATACCGCCGTATAAAGATCGTATACATGCAAGGCTCAGTTTACCTAGAATGCCGAATGTAACGGGCACTGTCTCTGCAAGCTGGGCGGGGGGAAGTGTCTGCTAGTTTCTGCGTGAAGTATGAAGTGATTTTGAATCACCGTCGGATAGCTTGCTCGAACAAAGTGACGTACATTGATGTGTGAGAAGTAACTCACTACATGACGATAAAGCGCGATCGGGCCGCACGCTGATAAAAATTTCAACTTCAGGAAATAAAGTACAAACAACTTTCAAACTTTTTGATTTAATTATTTGGTACATATTAAGCACAAAACACAAACAAACTTACACATAATTTCTAGGGCTCTCTTCATTCTCAGGCCTCGAGAGTGTTTACCAAATTAATTGTAAAATATTCTATTCCATTACCGTGGGGAATAGCGTAAATTGGGTAATCCTTTTCGCATGCAAAATATTTAAGCTTTGCTTAGTAGATTTGGAACGGGGTTATAGGATAGTGAGTGGTTACCCGTGCAAATTACACTAATTGCATCACCAATGAAAATATTGGGGGAAGCAAACATAGGCCTTGCCCCTCCAATAATTCAGGCAAATTTAAAATAAAAAAAAGAAGAGTAACCAAAATGTAATAACATTTGGGGATATGGGGGGGCTTCTTGAAAACGTCACTTTGAGTGTATGTGCATGTCATTGTAAGTGTGTATGTGTGTCTGGTTGTGTGTATGTAGGCCTACGATTGCACTCGCTTTCACAGGGTGGATTGCTTATAGATCATTCCGGTCCTGGACACGAAATAGGGTTCAACATAGTCTGTTGGAAAATTTTCGTCCCCCAAACCACATACCAGATCTACGTCCCTGTTGTCCGTCGGATTAACCAGGCAGTCCATCCTTCCCCTACATGGGCAACCAAAGACTAGCACAATGTCATGTCCATTGTGGTTACGGTACGTAACCACATTTTCTAGTTATTTTTGAAATTGATTGGAGTTCTATCACGGCACAGATAGACAAAAGAATTGAGGTCAAAGCATGGCGTGCCCCCTCCTCTAACGTTAATGGGGAACAATGTTATCAATACTTGATTGTTAGGATTGGTGTACATGTATTGCTAGTAGGCCTACTCTATTGCTAGTACTATTGAATCATGCAGTCATTATACTGTATGCTCCCTAGATCCATTACAATTACGAACACAACTTGTTAACATTTGATAAAATGTAAACAAAATCGTTTATGTTAATGTAAACAACAATGCATGTGGGTAAACAATTGTTCTCCCTTGATAATATTTCATTCTCTCACAGATGAAAACTTCCCTCAATAGGGTGATAAGCTAGATGTACTATGTTCACTTGCTGTCATTCATACGTCTGATGCCATATGAATGTACAGGTTGTTTTATCAAGGGGTTGGAGATTCAATGTCAAAATCTATCAGACAATATGTGCTTGAAATTTTTTAATTCCTTAATTTTTGAACAAAATTAAACTGACAGGTGTTTTTTTTACAGTTGGTTTGCCTGAAGTTCTGACTTACACACTGAAATGATGGCATTAGCCCATGGCAAAGTCTTAAAGAAACTGACCACAGTTTATCACAAGCATCAAAGCACAAGGTAGTAAATTCCTATCTCTATCAGCGAAGTATGCAATCAAGTGAATGATGACAAGTTTGTGGTGGTCATAAGGCTTGGTCTCACATACCCAGTGACACTCGGTGTTACCTTGTGTTTACAAGAAGGCAAAACCGCAGATTAACCCCACATTTTCCAGTCTGTGTTCTCACGTACCTCGTGTTTCGTTGATTGGGTAGGGTTACCATAGTAACGAGGTTATATTTCACATACAGTACCGATTACTGTAAAATGTAAGAAAATACCTGTCATCAGTGCCATAATTTATACCTGTGACCTTGCTTGCATGTTTAAAACAAACACGGTGTTCAAAACTGCCTAACCCTGCAATTTAAGGTGGATCGAAATTTAAACACCGACCCCGCATTAACCTGCGGTCCCAAGTTACTCAAGCGCGAGGTAACACGGTGTTTATCCCTACAATTTGGAAGATGTGCGCATGTGCATATATCCACCAAAATGTATTATCCAACTCACTTATTATTGAATTTGAGACAATACTTTATCCCAAAGTTTTCAATGTAGCAAGATCACTTGGTGTGTACTCCCTGCTACTTTAGAGTGAAGGTCCTGAATGGAGCCCTCCTACACTGATGTGGGATCCTTTCTTTCATACAAACAGCAGGCAAACTGTAACAGTGGGGAGATTTTTCAGCTTAATCACTTCTTTTTCACCACATCAACAATTATAGGGAAAATTATATGTGGGAAAATAACCATTTATAATGCTATCTTGGGAAAATATACCAGGGTGTGCTACTGTAAGACCTCCCCCCTCCATTGATCCATTCCTAAACAGCATTGCATTCTTGACAGGATATCATGTCTTAAACTTGCAAATAAACTATGATTCGAGCAATAGGAATTCTGGCCACTCCCAAATATTGCCGATCTCTGGCTTTGCTTCTGTAGATTCCTATTGAAGAGTTTTGTTTTGCATAAGTAAAGTCCTTTCCGCATAATTTTCTTGCATTCAACCTTGTTTTTTGAAGAGTTTAATGTGGTTGAAACGCTGTATGAGGAAGAGTTAATTGTTGCTTGAAACTTGCACGTGGAATTTCTATGCTTGTCTTATTCTCTGTTTGCCTTCAGTCAGTGCAGTAAATACTTAACTGGGTTTTCTGCATGAATAATCCATAATTTCAGCTGGCTGACTGACTGACAGTTAATTTCATTTTGAACAGTTGATAGAACCTGGTTATAGAATAGTACAATGAGGTCACAACTATTTTCTGGTTGTAGTTTCAATATTGATTCAACCAGCTTCTAACTATGTGTACATGTACTGGATTGTTCAATGAACTATGTATGATAGGGTATTTTGCAGATTATACAGGCTATAACAGTAGAAAATGCAGTGTAGTAGAAGTGTTGTGGAAAATGCAACTGTGGATAAGACTGTGGCGTCTACAGAATTGTTATCTGGCAGAACTTGAAGAAATATTAAAATTTACTGGGGGATCTGGTAACCCTTTGAATTAAGTGTGGCTTGAGTGTAGCAGATGCAATGGTGGCAATGAATCTGAAAACATGACAGGACGATCCATAATGCGGAGTTGCCACCATGACTCATCAAATTTTCTAAGCCAGACAGAGCTAAACGCAGATCTAGTCAGGTATCTTACTCCCCAGCAAATTATAGTGCTACCGCACGCTGCGTAATGAAAGAGATCACAACAGTCTACAGGCAAATAAGCCAGTGAAACCTACAACACCAAGATTTTTTATGTATCGTGAATAAATTGCATGAAAAGTCTTTTGTGGTTACACATGGGTGCATGAGCAGAGTAGTGAGTGTACCAGGCTAGTTCAGAGCAAATGTAAGATATGTCTATTTCTGTAGGGAGGGAGAAAGTAATAAACAGCCACTGTTGTTGCTCTATACTCGCGTCAGATGACGATACACGTCAGATGACGATATGGTAAGTTCAAATGTGGAACCGTCTTCGCATGAAAAGGGGAATGGAAGTTTATGGTCTTTTTCAACATGACTCAAACTATACTGTATTACACATGTGTGTTTGCCTAAGTTTCATGATGTATAGACAATAATCATGGCAACATTGTTTAATTTCATCATAAGAGTAAAGCATGAAAATAGTTGATATTCCAACAGAGTTATGTCCTGATAATTCAACATCTTGTGCTATGACTCTGCTGCCCTCTGCATTCTAAATTTTGACATCTTACCCCTTAAATCTCCCTTGATAATACCAACCAATCATTCAACCAGTACATAAAGTATTAAAGGCAGTCATTCGTCACCCCAAACTACAGTTTCAGTATACATATATGAAAACTCTCAATTGGTACAGCTCTTTGATTGGCATCACATTCAAACAATGCATCATAGCTAAATTACACAGCATGGGCACTGAGAGTGTCTTGATTACACATTATGGACCTGTAGGGCCACTGGGACAAGCCATGAAGCAATAAACTATGATTGTGTCTGGATAAAGATGAGTTTTAGATAAATGTGGGAGGGGCTAGAAGTAAGTAGGTTGGGAGAATTGGAACTGTTTGGGATGATGAAAATATGCCTTTAATCCTTTGAAAGAATAATATTGTAGTAAAAGCATAAGTATTTTTCCAAGTAATTCAATTGACCTTCATGAACAGATGCTTTATATTGTCAACAAAAGATTAGTTAAGGAGTCAGAAGGTGTTAGGGGAAGGTCCTTCATATCACAAAGTTCTCAAGCATGGCAGCTATGGCAAGCTAAATGCTCAATAATTCAAAAAACATGGATTATCAACCAAAAAACCATGTTTATCGATCAAAAAACCATATTTATTGACCTAAAAACTAAGATTTACAGTTGAAAAGCCATGTTTTTCTCTGCAAAACCATGTTTTTCGGCCGATAATCCAAGATTATTGGTGATAATCTCAGATTTTCAGTCGCAAAACCATGTTTTTCGTTGATAAGACCATGTATATTGGCGAAAACCATGTTAATCGACCAAAAATCCATGTTTCGGTGAAAAACTTGGATTTTCGGTCGGAAAACATGGTTTTGGAACAGATATTGCGCATTTGCTACACATACATCCTGTGCTAGTTCCAGCAGTTCACTGCTCTACACGTTCCACCCATGTGTCAATTGAGGCACTACATTATTACTGGATAAGCCAATCAATAGTGGATAATCCATGTTTATAGGCGAAAAACCATGTGTATCATCAAACAACATAGTATATCTACCGATAGACATGGTTTTTCGACTGAAAACCTTGGATTATCGGCCGTAAAACATAGTCTTTTAGAGAAAAACATGGATGTTCAACTTAAAATCTAAGTTTTCGGCCAGATAAACATGTTTTATCGCCAATCAACATGGTTTTTTCCTATAAACATGGATTATCGACCGATAAACATGGTTTTGCCCTGATAAACATGGTTTTATTATTGCAAAACATGGTTTTTCCATTTTTTTTTTCCATTTTTCCAATTTTTCTAATTTTATCACCGATTATCCATGATTATCGCATAAAACATGGTTTTTCGGTCGAAAAACACCGTTTTTCAGAGAAAAAATGGATTTTCAACTGAAAATCCAAGTTTTTCAGTTGATAAACATGGTTTTTCAACCCATAATCCATGTTTTTCGAATTATTGGGCATTTTGTTTGCCATAGGCAGCACACAAACACCTGTGTATGTGTATGTCATATTTTTCAAATATCCAATAAACTTGCTCTTCAAAACTAGTTTCTTTAAGGTAAAGTATAGTAACTAAGGTTGTCTTAATGCCAGTTGCGTATTCTAATGTCATTCTCTTGAAATAAGCCAAACTTGTGAAGCAGTTGGACAACCTGCAAGTACAGTACAAAGCTCTAGCCCATCTGTTAAATTTATGATCAGGTTAGTTGAGCAGATCAATGTACTGTAGAGCATTTTCATTGCTGTATTTTGTTGCATCAGTAATAATTGTGAAATACTTGAATACACTTTCTCTTGTAATTTCAAACTAGCTCTTGGGCCTCATTAAATTTTATTCCCCTAGAGGAAAGCATGTGCATTTGTTCAGCAGTTGGAATGAATTAACAGTAAACTACTGTAAGTGTAGCATATTATTGTGAAATGTGTATAACTAATTTCCTGCTAGTTTGGCCCTGGGTAGACTTGTTGCCCTATGCCCTGTATTTTATCAGGCAAGTCAAGGTCATATTTCCTTTTTTACGAGCAAATGCGAAGTATAGCAGTCGCTTTATGGACTTGTTACAGTGTTTTCAATCTGTACCTTGTTGGTTTTGTTACTTTGTAAGTGTTTGTAAATTAAAGACGTTAACCATGAAAGGGTAATTTATTTACGGATGTCTCTGGTTTCATTTCATGTTGAGGCATTTTACTTCAGGGGTATTTCAATCACATGGTTCTTGGAACGACTGTATGAGGTTTTCAGAAGCCCATTCTATAATTGTCAACTGCCGTTCTTTATGACATGGTCATTACCCTTCTTTTCTTACAGTTTGGAACATCCGAGCAACCTGTTGACTTGAAAGTTTAGGCACTGTTTTAAGGAAAACATTGACCGGAAGGTTTTTTTTCATAACGAAGCAACTTATAACTGTAACAAGAACGACAAACTTAAGTTATATTTTATTTTGTCCAGAACTGAAGACCGTCCCAGAGGGTTAGGAGTAGAGAACGGATAAGAAAACGTAGTCTCCCCGATGCGAAAATTGCACAATATTAACTACGTTGTTTTCTTCTGACCTAGATGTTTCAACTGAAACATGAATCGCCCTTACGAATAGGCACTTACTTTGCCAGTGACCACATAATCAGCCGAACGTCATGTGATACAGTTGATGATATCAATTGCTACCGTGGCTTGAAAAAAAGATTGTGATGTGTTTCAGTTGAAAGTTAAATGTGCCATGCACAGGACCTATATACCTGTATGCTTAACCGTATCTACTGTAAATAAACTTAGTTAACATCTACCCAAGTTTTTTTGTTCTGCATTTTGTAAATATTCTCACATTATATTTTTTCATTGGTGGCTGTACTTGACGGCATGGTATAATTAGATTGAGCAATCTTGTGAGACAAATTTAAAATGGTCCCTTTGAGCAACTGTACTGTAAGGGAAAAGACCACAAGTTGCACACTTCCAACCATGGACCTGACACGGATGATCCAACCAAAGTAAGAGGAGGCTGGTGAGAAATTCTATACTGTTTTTTGTTGTTGACAATTATAGTAGGAATGGGAAGAGAGATCTCTGATGAGGAGTAGCAAAATAAAAGACTGCGTAGTTATCTCTCTCCACCCTTAAGCCTCATTAGCCAAGACGATAGCTAAGTTACATCTCTTCTGATCTGGAAGCACATGCTTGCTTTGTTGGTGATCATGCGATGCATTCACAGGTGATCCGGTTGAACTGCTGAACCGTAATAAGCACTGCCATCAAACAATACTGAGAACACTAAGGAAGTAAAAAAAATACTGAAATTGTCATTCGTGAGGAAATTTTGGTATTTTGAACTTCCAATAATATGCGTGTAATTCTCACAGTTTTGGCTACGGCCGGAAATTACTAGCAACATAATTCTTCTGCAATCTAAACACGTCTATTTTCTAGGTCTGGTAGATAATATCATCCACTACTTGTTTTATTCAGTCAATTTTAACATCATAAACGTATCACTCAAATATACTTTTCTAAAACTCGAGCTTGTATCATAAACACTTCTTTTTCCCTCACCTCCCATGACTAATGTTTCACCTGTATAAATTTTCAACACTGATATATTTTTCTGAAATGCGCAAACCTTATTATACAAAATTCACGTATTTGGGCTAACGGTAGAACATCCTCCTAACACGCAGAAGGCCTGGGTTCGATTCCTAGGTCGAGTCATACCAAAGAATCTAAAAATGGAATCTACTGCCATCTTTTACTAATATCAATAAGCAGGATATCAAAAGTGAGTTTTCAAAAGGTGTACATACAAAAATAAAATTATATACAAAACATCCATGCAGCCCCTACAATAAATTATCGAGATAACCATTTTTGAATATAGAGCAGCAAGAAAAATAATTTTTTTTTATACACGTTAATTTTAAATTTTGGTGTTATATTGCATTGTTCCTCAGGTTGTGTGTGGTAGTCTCATGGTCTAGTTTCCCATTAGAGATATAAGTTTGGAATGCAAAGGATGTCAGTCATTTGTAGCTTACCCATGTACACAGTACATGTGTGAGGTAATCAAGTGGACAGACTGCATCAACATTTATGTAAAAGTTCTCTTCTTGCTCATGTGTTTAGGTTCAGGGTTGAATTTTTGGTGTATGATTGCTGTGGAGCAGAGCATTAATACCTTCCTGGTTGGATTCTAGTACAGGAAATTTAGTTGTTTTTTGAAGCTGCTTTTGTAGGGCAGAGTTCATTGTGCCTGCTGAGCATTTTGTAGTTTATTTAATATTGCACTAATAGCAGTGTGCTTAGTTGTGTACTCAGTTCCTACCTTACACATGGTTATGCTGACTGCTTAACCCTTTACTTTTGTGCTCCAATCGGGGCATATTTGCAGGCCTCAGGAGTGGGCGGAAAAGCGGACATAGCACGCCCCACATCAGCTTCCATAGGCTATTGACCCTGTGACCTTCAGCTATTGACTCTCTCGTTATTGTGGCCGAATTTTCAGGTAGTTACTCACAGTTTCGATTTCCGCTTGAAACAGTAAAGATGGGTGACAGCCGCGCTCTCTGCATGGGTCCAAAAGGACCCAAACAATGGTAAAGGGTTAAAATAAGTCTGTGGAGTGTGTTTACTGCAAAGTTCATGCCGCTGCCTCTGTATCTGTGCACAGCCCCTTGCTGCAGATGCTTTATGTGTAGATTAACCCTTTACCATTGTGCTCCAATCGGGGCATATTTTCGGGCCTCGGGAGTGGGCGGAAAAGCGGATGTAGCACCCCCCGCATCAGCTTCCATAGGCTATTGACCCCGTGACCTTAAGCTATTGTCTCTTTCGTTGTTGTAGCCGAATTTTCGGGTAGCTGCTCGCAGTTTTGAGCTCCGTGTGAAACAGTAAAGATGGGTGACAGCCCCGCTCTCCGCATGGGTCCAAAAGGACCCAAACAACGGTAAAGAGTTAACCTGCTTCTTGATATAACTGGTTGAACAAAGCATCTACTCACAGTGTATCTTTGTTAAGGTGATCTCTGTAATCAGCTGTGGTCAGCTACTGTAGTGTGAAGAGAAGTATGGAACTATCTACTGTACTGTGGAGATAACTTCCCATTATGTTCTGTTCAATTTACCATCAATTGACCAGCCAATTAATAGCAATAACACTGTTTTGAGTTCCAAGTACAGTACTCATAGGAATGACTTTGAGTCTTTGTATTGTATTTTTATCAGTAAAACGTCATGCTGTGTTTACCTGTGGATTTGTTGGTGCAACTAAATGTACTGTGCAACACTCATGAGGAATTTCTTACCCTATTAGATATTTCACCCAAGTCCCCATCAAAAGTGAGTTTGGCGGAGTAATCAAATTTCACTTGACTTCCTGCTTAACTCACTCAAGCAGACTCTTAGAAACCACAAATTTGATAAGAGACAGCTAGAGTAAGGTGTGAAAAAGGCGGAATAAAACGGGTCAGATTTGCCGCTGTTTGCAAGGTGTGAAAGGCAGGTAGTGTGGCAACTTCTTATCTGGTTTTTGTTGACCTTCGTTCTCTGAAGCAAAAAGGTGTGGACAGAGTTTTTGTTGGGGGGGAAATTTGACATGCTTGAGCAGTTTATAGGTACACCATACATAAGTTATTACTTAAATCAGGGAGATAACAGCTCCCTGCTTTAATCTTATTGCCTTTAACAATATACAGTCCAGGGTGTCATGATTGAGAAAATACAGTATGCTGTGGATATTTAGATCTGCCATAAAACTATTTCAGATGCAGATTTACGTTCAAAATCACAGATGTTTCCCTCCCTCTTCTTTATTTCGTTGCATTTAATATTGTATGTATTAAAATGAGGTTTTGGAAGCATATAGATGGATTTTGAACAGGCAATAGAAGTTATGTGAGCTTCTAAATTTCTGAAATGCCCTAAAATTTTAATTGATGATACTTTTGTTGATATCTCTAGTAGTGCTAAGAGTCTTTGGGTCACAATGGATAGTGCCCTGCTATGAATGAAAGGTCATGTAAATAATATTTTTCGTGCTGGTTCTTTTGCTATTTATAAGATATTTCAATTCAGCAAATATTTTGATCATAAATCCACGGAGTGTCCTGTTCGTGATTTTTTGTACGTCATGCCTTGACATTTTTCAAAGCTGCAATGTTTACAAAATTCTACTGCCAGTTTAGTTACTCCTTCCAAGAAACATGAAAATATTACTCCAATCTTCTGTGAGTTTCACTGGCTACCTGTTTATTATTGTATTAATTATAAGATAGCCCTACTTAACTTCAAATCTTTACATGTCATTACCCCATGTGAGATTTCAAGTCTCATCACCTGGTACTCCCAGATCACTACGTACATCTGAATTCTTACTTTCCCATCCTCCAATTTCTAGTACCAAGTTTTATGTGACCAGATCTTAAACATTCGCTGCCCCAGGTTTGGAACAGAGGTTTGGAACGGTTTGCCTGCTAATATGCCCTCTTTAACTAATTTTAATCATTTTAAAAAGGATTTGAAAACCTTTCTTTTTAACTGCTTAAACTGATCCTGCTTTCTCTTTTATATATATTTATATATTTTTATTCTTTTCTGTGTTTTGTTTGACTTTCTGTGCAATTTTTGTGTACTTTAGCATTTAGTTTGTATCTTTTTTTTTATACAGTGCTTTGAGTGTACAGTATTTGAAAAGTGCATTTATAAATAGCAAATACAACAGCTTTGCTAAATTTTAGTTTTGTATGCAATTAACAATTCTTAAATAAACTCATTTTAAGCATTGTCATTTACAGACTCATTAGAAAGTTAAAATCTTTATTATAAATTCTATGACAAAACTTAAAAACCTGGCAATTCTTTTCTTATCTTTGGGTAATACAAAGTGATACCATGTAGAAACAATATATTAGGTGTGGTACAATTCTGTTAAAATGTTTTCCTTACATTAACTGAAATTAACTGAAAATGCGGAACAATAAAGTTGAGACTATGAAGTATGCCTGGTTCAGTATTCTGTTCTTTCTAGTGAAGCTCAGTGAATCACCAATACAAACACCATACTGTGTGCATTTTCAGCATCTTTGATTAAGATCATAGCTGACTTACAGTTACCTTAATAGTTGACTTAAAGCTGCACCTGTCAACATGCTGGGGTTACTGAATAATGTTGGGCAGTCTTGGACTCTTGAAAAAGAATGAAATGATGATAACATGAAGACAGGTCATTTACTGTATTGACCCACATTACAATTGTGACATTATAACAATGTTCTGCAAAAAATGCAAAAGAAAAAGAAAAAAAAATGACCTGGCAGACTGTGCAATACTGTACTTGTGTCCTTTAATTTAAGCACCACTGCAATCCCGATACAAATAAGCACAGCATACTACATATTATATTCACCGACACATGCACCAGACCATTTTATCCACTGCTTGTAATTTGATCAATATTCAGAAATTCTGAGCCCTATCTTTCTGTGCACATTTCATCTTGGTTTGCACAAACGTAAATTTGTAAGCTGCATGCAAGTACCGTAGTATCCTTCTTTGCATAGCATGGATTTTTCCCAGAGGGAGATTTTGTCTTGCATGCTTTTTCTGAGTGAGGTTGACAGATATTACAACAAGTACAGTAAAATAAAAAGGAAATGCAGCAAATTAAATATTTAAAAACAACTCAATGCAATAAATGACCAAGAAAGATTGTGAAAATAATGTTAATTCAGGATAAAGCACATTTATTTGAAACTTATCACAATGCACTTTATATAACAAAGAAAGGTTTAAGAATAAAAGATTGCAGAGAAGCACTTTTTTAGAAC
This sequence comes from Holothuria scabra, assembly GCA_037179385.1. NCBI lineage: Eukaryota > Metazoa > Echinodermata > Holothuroidea > Aspidochirotida > Holothuriidae > Holothuria > Holothuria scabra. Next base: position 24,067,249 of record CM074180.1, read on the forward strand.
AAGTCACATCCATGACAGGGTTTGAAATGATTAAGAATAGAAGAATGCCAGGCTGGATGTAACTGGGAAATGTAGTTCTCCAGCAAGTGCGTAGCCAGGATTGTGTCATGAAGAGGGTTTGGTGTCTTGGGAGGGTTTTGGGGCACAAAATGAAGGAAAAGTCAAGGATAGAGAGGAAAAATGCTATTTTAGGTGTTTTTTGTATTGCAAGGTTGGGCCATGGGGGGGTTTGACCCTGCAAACCCTCCTTCCCTCCCCCTCTTCCCTACCCTTTCCCCTCCCTCCTCCCCCCTCCCCCTCCCACCTGCTATGCCACTGTTCAACAGTTATTCATGATAAGCATATTTTACTTTTTATCCTTTTTAAATGGGGTACATTTAGTTGATTTATGAATTCATCAAAATTTTCTGAAGAGTTAAGCTTCCTTTATATACTTGGTGACAAGTTGTCAAACTTGAACAATCCCTGTGGATATCCCACAGGCAGTACATTCAAAACACTATTCAATGAGTGAAAAACAAACAATCCAATTTGGTTATCAGAAGTTTGTGACAAGACACCTTTTCTAGTTATGCTCACAACTGTTACAAGATTTTGTTAAAGTGTACCTCAAGTCAAAAAATTCAAAAATATATATTACAGTAAAGAACATGAAAAATGAATTCCAACAGTCCAACTCCCATCTTCATAGGGCATTTCTAAGCTGAGATATGAAATGTTGAAGTTTATTCACTCAAATGAGAAAGTTACATTGCACAATAATTTGTGATGCCACTCTTGTACTACTCAAATTACAATCTTTGTATTTCTTTGTTTTTCTGAATGTTACTACACCTAGGTGTGATAGCATTCTAACTCTTATGAGGTGATGTAATAAATTAACCCCCCCTTATGCAACATGCTACACAAGGTCATAAAAATGTTTTTAATTTTAAAGGGAAACAAAGCATGTTATGTGAGTTGTACAACAACAAAGTCACAAATTATTGTGCAATCGACCAATTTGTTTTAAGTGAATAAACGTCAACATTTAATATTTCACCTCAGGAACGTCCTATGTAGATGGGAGTTGGACTGCACTGGAATTCATTTTTCCTGGTCTAATATATATTTTTGAATTTTTTGACTTGAGGTACACTTTAAAAAATTTGAACATTTAGTGTAAAACTTGATTTATTGTGCAAATCAAAGCCAGTGTCACATAGTAATAGCCCTTTAACACCCTTGTTATTAAAAATATTGTAACAACTCACCAGAGCTTTAAACCATTTACTGTATCTTTCAAAACTGACTAAAAAATTCAAACCTGTCACAAATTGCAAGGGGAGAAATGAAAATCTTGACTATTTTCAAATGGTTGAATCCACTGCATACTTTTAAAAATATAACGATTAGCAAGCTATTTGGTGGAAAAGAGCTATTAATAGGGTATAAAACAGAAACAATTGAAAACCGTTACAGTTACTCAAACGACTGTAGAGTATGCCAGTCCTTTTCTGTGTAGGCAGGTGTTGGCACTTGATGAATATTCATTAATCCGCTGCTTTGAGATTGCATCAACCACACTGTCAAGATGCAGGCAGTGTATGCTGTTACTGTATGTATGCAATCGTGTACTACATTTTTATTACACTAATTGACAATGAATGTTAGCCTAGGATGTGCTCGCTGTACCCAAAATATAAAGCTACAGGTATAGGCCTGTAGGGCCTAATTACTGTATGGTACATGTTCATATACCTGTAGTCTAAGCCTACATTCTCCCCTTGTTCCAGTTAGGATTTAAGGTAAGATTTTCCTCCTTTTTCATGTTATTGTGCAACAATTTTGCTGGTATGGGTAATTTTTCTTTCTACAATTATAGGTCTTTGCCTAACGCTGCACTGAGTATAGTCCTAGGTTGTTTGTGTATAGGCCATCCATCGAAGATACGAACAAATTCTGTGCACTGTTTACTAACGTGTACTAATTTTACTTTCAGTTTGTTATGTACGCATGGCACCTATAGTTGTTTATTCATGAATAATGTATGCATGGCACCTATACAGTATAAACAACTACCTGTGCCATGCGAAACAAACGTACTTCCATTGGTCCATATGCTTCTGACTGATGGGCTCATTTCAGGAGAGAACTCAAATTTCATTTGGCAAACAGAATTCAACAACGGCACTTTAGAAAAAGATTACTCCCAAAAGAAGCTAAGACTGTCCTTCTAAGTGTTTTAGAACCTCTTAAACAGTTTCCAGCTTCAGCTATCTGGGTCTTTTGCTACCATGAATTTGGGAGTCTAGTAGTTCTGCTTTAAAATTGAGAAACACCTTTTGCTTCCAATTCTAAAGCTGCTGGTCACAATAAATATGTTTATATATCAGTACTGCATAGATGGCTGTTACTATTGTACAGTGCATGCCTCATTCAATATTAAATACTAGCCAGCTTTAAATAGTACACTTATGACTACATTTGTAGGTCAAGTACAATACACAATTCTTTTGAAAGGACAGTGGGGAGCTTGCCTTATAAATCAGCATAATACCATGCAAGATTTGTTGTACATTTTAGCTGTGTTTTGGGCAGCTTTTGAACCAGGGTCAATGTTGATGTGGTAGCAGATCTGATTTCATTAAATTAGAGGAATAAATGGAAACAAAGATAGACGCTGTTGTGAACAGGGTGGGGGAAAGGGCAAATAGCTTCCAAAACCCAACATGAATTAATGGTATAAAGTATAAAGTGTATACCATGATTGTGTTGAAACACTAACTGAGCAGGCCGTTGCTGTGCATCAGAAGGGTTGAACAGCAACTGCTACTCAAGTTTTGCACAATGGATGCACATTTAGGTATAACATCACTCAAAACTACATACTGTACCTCTCTGATTGCTGAAAATGGTAATTTATTCAGTTGTTTTATATGGTAAGTAGAATTTAAACAGCTTTTTTGCAGAGGCCTCATGTATTAGCAAAAGGGACTTACAACTCAATTTACTGCAAAATTTATTAGATTTCTGCTAGTGCCCCCATTTGGGATTTATCCTATTATAACAGGAAGGTTGATTGGTTGAGCAAAATGAAGAGGTTCAATTTAACAAGTGTTGCCTTTGGCCATAGAGCAGTCCAGGGATATTTTGTACTCGCTTGAATCTTACATTGTCTGTTGTTGTTTATAGGTCCATTCCTTTATATAAAAGGCAGCCATTTGTTGACCCAAACTACAATTTTATTAGTAGTCTAAAAAAATTCTCAATTGGTACAGACGTCTTTTGATTGACATCAAATAAAGAAAAATGTTCATATTACACATCATGTACTGAGATTGTCTTGATTACAAGTATGGACCATTTATACTCACAAAGGTATGCTAATAATGCTATGAAGCAATTAAACTGAGATTGTTTCTGGTTGAGGGTGAGTTTTTAAACAGTTGTGGGAGTGGCTAGAAATTTCAAGGTTGGAAGAACTGGAAATGCCTTACGGGTGATAAGTATGGGTTAGTAAAGTTAGGTGAGATTTGAGGACACACCGACACGAATGTGTTATGTAGTGTCAGTCAACTTCATAAAAGTTCAAGTTTAAATTTATTTTCCAGTGTGGTTCAAGTGCAAATTTGCAGATTTGATTTCCCTGTAGTTGCCTGTTACGACAGGCTGGAAATACTGTGAGCAATGTGCAAGGATATGATACTGGGGCACTAACATAGTAGTCCCAACATTGGCTGGGCTTAAATGTGACTGTGACTCGTAATATCATGACTTCTTTTTCAAGCTCTGATTTGGGCATGCTGATCTCTACTTCTACATTATACATGTTGGCCTTGCCTTTTGCATTCTGTGTTGGTTGGGTACAAAATGTTAACGTTAGTTACAAAGACACCAAAACAGGCACCACGTTGCAGTTATGCGCCAAAACTTCAGTCAATAATGTAATTTGATGTGAATCATTTATTAATGTGTTGGAAGGGAAATTTAACATGATTGTAAACTACTAAATTTTCTAACATTTTGCAATAAGCTGCTGACGAGGAAAGTTTAAATGCAAATTTAACGTTGGTTACGAGGACACCAAAAATGGGACAAAATAGTGTCTTGTGTAACTAACAAAAGATTTGGCACTTACATGGTCAAGCATGCAGAATGTGAGGATCTTTAGTCAAGAGATATTAATTTATCATTCCACATTGTAATATGAACACATCTACAGTTAAATTAAAGCAAATTTCAGTTTTTTAACTTTATTTTTAACACCAAATTCTGCTTTGGTGTCTTATGTAACTAACAAAAGATTAGAACCAGTTTTTGTAACATAAAACATTCTGTCATCTACCAAAGGTGTTGTTTTATATTTTGATGACATTTCCCAGCACAGTTATCAAAAACCTTCAGCAATTAAATCATCATTTGTTTTTATTTTTTGCTTTAAACACAAATGTCCAAATTTTGGGTCCCAATATCTTATCCTTACACATATATTTTTCAACCCCCAGCCCACAGGGGGCTTCAAAGTACATCGAATATTCTATAAATTGCTTTAATACCTGTTTTGGATGCCTAACCTGCTGATCATCCTGACTAAATGTTCTGGCTGAAGTGATCGAAACACAATCATGCTGATATGCTTGGATAGGCTTCCTACAGGTTAGTATCTCAATTAAATGCTTTGATGGTTTTCAAGCAGAGATGAATAATGTCCTATTTGAAATATGTTTCATTGGGCTTATTAAAATATTTCATCACTTTCACAAATGATGTAACTATAGTTTTTTTTAAGCCTTTTTTCCCCCTCTCTCTTTCCTGAGTAAATATGAAAAAGAGTGAAAGGTAATTTTTTAACAGAAAATGAGTTCTGCATACTGGAAATGTCTATGGTTTTTGATCCCCCCACCCAAAGGAGGTACATTAATTTGTGCAAGTGATGTGCAAAATGGAAAAAGGGAATCATTCCTTTGCGTTACTCAAACTGTGAGTATTATGTTAATATGTTACAGGTAACTGTTCAAAATCAAGTATGTCTTAGGGACACAAAATACCTGCATGTCACACTGTCCTTTTGCTTAATTGTTATCCTATTTATACTGTAGAATTGACTTGAACCCACAACTAGCTCAATTTCAATGCTTCCACACAGAAGCAAATTATTAATATTATTACTATTTTTTGTGGCCAACAGTTATGAAAGGCAAACGCCTGTATAAAGAGCAGGCCTTGATATCCAGAACTGCATTAGAAGACTCAAGTAAACACAAACGTGAGAGAAACCTACAGTAAGACCATGGAAATACTACCTCAGAGGTGGTAATTCCATGGTAAGACTAATGACTTTAAAACTTCATGTCCTGTAGCTACACTTACTCTAGTGTATTCATTGATTAAATTAGGTTTCTCATAAAGGCCAGTTCAGATGGGAAAGTCACTTATTTCTTTTCTCGTGGATGACAAAACCCAACATATGCATTCAAAATGTTCAGAATGCTGTCATTTTTAAGCCTGAGTCAATCAGTGATGTATCGCTGACATGGGGAGCTGCTACATAATACAGGGAGTCAGTAGCCCCCTGGCATATTCAGAATAACATGTAAAAGGATTCACTATTAAACAAGTATAAGACAAACCACAAGGGTTGCCTTTAAGTATATAATTTTTCCATGAAAAACTGTAAATGAAGGTTAGCCCAGGGCCCAAGGTTCTGCCTATGGTGGATTGTGTTTCAAGCAAGTAACTTTACAATGTAGAAGATGACAACATTTGAGGTTAGGTAAAAATGATTAAACATTGATGGAAAATGATGTAAAATTTTGAAACTAAAAGGGTCAAAAGGTAGCAAAAGGTACAGGCTAGCTCCCTTTTCGATCCAAGCCCTCTTTGATATAGTTACAAAATTTTCCAGTGGACAGTGTCCCTTTCCCCATAGACCCCTCCCTAGGTCAGCATTACATATTTCACTGCCTCCTGCCCCTCAGTATGCTTTAGCCAGAGTGCTGCACAGGCCTCATACAGTTTTATTAACAGTCACCCACTTGAGATATTTTTTTTTAAAGAACTGCTGTTCTCAGAAGTTCCTAATCTAAGAAGACTACAATGCACAGGCCTGGAGCAACAGTTTAATACAAAATTGGGGGAGAGACACATCAGCTTGAAAGTTTTGCTGGCTGGGAAGGGATGTAATGGTGACCCCCCTTCCCTTTGAGAATTTTTTGCCCTTTTCAAGCATACAGCAATAGATGCAAAATGGTGCAAAATTTTCAGAAAGAAAAATATTAAAAAAATGTACAAAACTAACCTTGGAAGGATTAGTTGCGATCATTTATATTTACAGCAATATTATTTTTCAGCCTCAAGTTCAAGACCTAATAGTGGAAAATTTTGGTTGAAAGGTAAACCCCTTCCCCTCCATCACCACCCTTGATTACTCCACTGACTTTACAGTACAGTACAGTATAGTACAGTACAGTACTGTATAGTAAATTTAAGGCCAGTAATTTCAAATGGAAGGACACTGTGTCATGTAAAGACAATGAAACATCAATTAACTGGTAAGGGGGTATCAATATCATAATGTCCACAATACGGACAGTGTTGTACTTGCTGGCCTATTCCCTACATTATGTTTTTGCTTGGAAATTATGTATGTGTTGCAGAATCCTGGCTAAGTCTGAGAAATGCAACATGCCAGACGAAAATTATTGCACATCAATACAAAAATATCTGTACATTCCTGTCTTCTCTTGAGTACTAATGACTTGAGAACCAACAGTCTTGTTTAATTGCAGACATATGTAAACAGAGCAGCAAATGGGGCAATTCATCTCATGATAAGCAAAAAATGTACTTTAAATTGTTGGTACATGGTATTCTGTCAAGGACAAATTAAAAGTATTGAAAACATGGGGCCATTTATTGCTCTCATGTACTTTTTCAATTATCTTTTTTCTTTATTTTCATTGAAAGTCTATTGGGTGTGCACATGTTGAAAATATTTTTAATGCTGAGTCATCAGTTGCACTAGTGCAATTTCTAGCTTTGTATTAGCCAACTCTAGGTTGCAGCTGATTTTGTCTCACGTGTTTTACAATAGTATGTGCTACATAAATATAGCACAGGCCTCTATTTTCAGTAAATTTTATGGTTATCCTTTGGACAACCATGCCACCATTCTGTATTTGTCCACAAGGAAATTTGATTGTCCAAAACATTTCTATAGAATTGCAAAACATTGTGTTTCTAAATGGAACTGTTTTGTTATTGGAATTTACAAGGGTGTGTGTACAGTGTTAATGTCTTATTTGTCTTGAAGAGTATAAACCTGTAATGTTTGAGTCAAAACAAAAAAATATTAAAGTCTGAAATATGATGACAAAAGTTGATCAGTAAGCAGTAAATTTTGAACCAGATCAAGGCAACCTGCTTTTTAATTCTTTGCAATAAAAAAAGGTTCACTTTTAAGCTTTGGTTGTCCGTATGCAAATTTTGTTGCATTGGAGAACCACAAAAATGGAGCCATGCAGCAGGTTCAGGGTATTGTGAATAATTCATGTAACATCCTGGTTTTTAACCTTTGCCAGTGAAGAACTTCAGATATGAATAGGAAAATATGTAGAAACTGTGGAACGTTGTCAATGTACTCTTAGTATAAATGGGCTTAACAGGTCTCAGGGTAAAAGGATGAAGATAAATGATGACATCATGCAGTAACAGTTTCAATAGACATAAAGTGGACTAGCGTTCATGTAATTTAGTTGTCGAAAATCCTACCATGTCAGTGGGTATTTTGCTATATTTTGTAGCCAAGAAATTAAAGGAGAGACGGTTCTCCATCACGTCTTGAATGTGCTACTACTTTATAATTTGCAAGGGCAGAAAGCTGAAAACAAAAAAAAATTAAAAATGGGTCAAATTGTGACACTCCATACAAGTCCAGTGGTGTAGGATTTGCACAGGAAACTGGGTTTGTCATGTTCAATGGGGAAATGAGACAATGAATATTTTCCTAATGGTTCATTGATGAAGCTTCCCTATTAAGTTGGTATTTAGTGACTGTGATGTTCTTTTTTATTGTTTGTACACATCCTTTATATGGGTTTTTTAATGTTTTATAAGTTTGTTAGACAGAGGCTTCATGTTTCTACCACTTGAACACACATTTGCTGCGTGTAACCGAAAGTGGTGGAAAGGAAAGGCAAATCTTTCATCCCCTTAAGCCTATGTAAATTTATGTCTTTTCCCTTACGTGAATGAAGTATTGAGGGGTTTTAGTACAGTTTCTTTAATTAAAATTCTAGTATCAGGATTACTGTATTTTGTGCGGTAGTAACACTGCAACAAAGAACATGTACACCCTCAGGTAGTGTACAGCATGTCTATTGTGATAAAGCTGCCATAACAGACTGAAGTTAAATACATTGTCAACCAGCACAATTATTCTGCTCTTTCTCACTCTGATAAGGTTCTGTAAATTCTGTACTTATTAAGTTTGCCTTTTAATTCTTATCATTTTGAATTACTGTAAGTTGGTTGCGTTTTCCAATTTGGCTCAAACAAGGCCCTGCAGTTACAGAACGTTACATTCTCCTTCCCCCCTAAACCCCCACCCAGACCCCCCACCCACCTCCCCCCCCCCAAAAAAAAACCCAAAAAGATCTGACCATTCCCATCATTTGCCATCACAATGTACAACATAAAGGAAGCTAAGAGAGCAGATGAAGGACACTCTAGTTCGTATAAATAGCAGTAAATACTGTATTCAGTACAGTGCTCATTTAAAATATTTATACTTAAACACTCACAAATTGACATATGTTGCTGCTCACATGATAAGGGTTATACTTGGTATGAGATTTGAACATTTTGAGTTTCTGGTGTTCTGCATAAATTTTTTGAGAGATATGTGCTTTTCAAATCTTTAATGATCGATTTCAGAGGGACTTAAAATGGTCGTTTGAATTTATCCCAGAATACACAGATAAGAACTTTTTCAAACTTTCATCACATTTGCAGCTCCACCACCCCCACTCCACACACACACAATTCTTTTTATAAAGTTTGAATAATTTATTTTTGTTTGAAAAAGTAGAACAGGGATTACATTTTTTGAAATTTTCTATTTCTATTGATGTGACCATTTGATGTTCTACATGATATGCTGCATTTTATCAAGACATCCTTTAATTTTAAACAGCAAACTCAGTTTCGTACTGTAGAGGCAATTAAAGAAGAGACATGAATATTTTGTGTACAGTGTTGCATGCTAGTGACAAAAATTTACAGGAATTATGTAGGAACTTGCTAAGGCAATCAGTTTGCATGGTAAATACCTCCTGAAGATTTTGTTATCCATTTTCCTTTCAGGTGACTTCATGTTGTTTTCACTCTCAGAATTTAAAGCATGCATATGATATTTACTCTAAACCCTGCACTTTTTCTCCCAATAAAAAGTATTGTTAAAGTGAACAAAATTTATATTTTTTCTCACTGTTTCAGGTCAGCTAAGTAAATTCAGGACCAGGTACAGCATATTTGCTCCTTGCATGCAAGAAGAAGTGCCCTCATTTGTTGTAGAGCAGCTGTTGAATTTTAATTACTGTGGAAACAGCAACTATATTCACTTTACCAATAAACAAGTGGTAAGCTGACAACTCTCTCTAATCCTGATACTAAATTACAGTATTTGTCTACATGATCTGAAATACATCAGTCATGATGAAAACAAGTTCATAGATAGAGTTAAAGTACATTAATGTCAGTGTTGGTGCTAGGGAAAAAAATATGGGCGAGAAATGTCCTCCACCCATTTTTGTCTTTTTTTGAAGGAGAAAAGGAGATTTTCACATACTATGTCGGCCGTCATATTGTCAGGCTACAATCATGTGAAGGAACAGAACAGGAATTTCTTGCTGATGAAGTTTCTTTTCAGGACTTGTGTATCGAGTGTAAACATTAGTTATTAAAGCAGCCACCAGTTTCAAATGTTTAATATTTCATGGAGGCTTGTTCGGAAAAACTTGATAGTCCAATTTGGGGGTGAAAGAGAACTTTTTGACTATTTCCATGTACAATTTTTATTAGGGAATGACGAGTGTTTTTGAACATTAAAGGCATTGAATTCTCACCCCAGCCCACAGTTTTTGTTGAAGTCTATGGAATTTCTTAATTGGCACAGCTCTTTGATTGACAGAAAATTAAGAAATGCAGAATACTGCATTACACAACATGTACTGTACTTAGAGTCATCTGATTACACATTGGGTCTTGTATACTCATCCTGAAGCAGTGAACTGATATTATGTCTGGATGAAGATGAGTTTAGGCAGTTTTGGGAGGGGCTTAAGTAATTAGTTTAAGACAATCGAAACTGTCTTGGGTGAGAAGATGTGGCCTTTAAATATTTTTCTTTCCTCAAAAACTCTTTTGGGGCAGTTTCAGCTCATACAGGATAAAATGACTTCCTGTGTGTATGATACATCATGAGAGGTTGATTCCACAGAACATACAGTCATACAGTCTACGTATCTAGTCATAAATTTAATTCAACAGGTGCACAGGTATTGTGATCTTTTGTCTACTTTTCCCCTTCCAGTTAAAATGTTCATTGAACTCAAACTTGATACAATTTACATAAAAAAGGTGTAAATTTCCCATAGAATCTGAATTTATTGATAAAATCATTGCTAAATGCATTAGTTTGAAAAAAATACTGTATCAAAATATACCTATTACACGCAACCTTGAGAAATCCATAAAAAAAACTGGCATGGAAGGACCAATCTCCCAATTCGTTGCCAGAATTTCCCAATTCATTGCCAATTCAGATGACCGTCAGTTCTGTGGAATCATCTTGGCATGATGTACACACTTTACTATATTCTTGCATTTATAAATATACTTCTCTTTCATCTTATGAACTTGTCAACAGAGCCCAATTTCATCATGGAGGGAAAGACAGTAGCAATAATTGCTGTAGTTTTTGTCATCTACCTCATCTTTGGAGCACTTATGTTTAATTTGATTGAGTCTCCACATGAAAGGATGGAAAAAGAGGAAGCACGTCAAACTCAAGAAGAGTTGATAGCAAACTTGACACAAATGAATATCACCATAGAACAAATCCAACAATTTGCAGCAGCAGTTACAAAAATTACTCAGTATATGCCAGATATCATGTCAAATGACACTGGCCAAAGTAACTGGGATTTTAGCCGTTCATTCTTTTTTTCTGGAACAGTTGTGACGACCATAGGTAAGTTGGCTGTGACAGCTACAGTAGTCCTTCTACTGTAGCCTAAGTCTTGATTTCCTGAAAAAAGACCTCTTAAGTATACATTTTGGAACAGGTATTTAGATTGAAGATCTGCTTGTGTTCCAATACATGAAACTTGCAGTATTGTTATATAAAGGAGAAAAATTGTGGTCCTTACTAACATATACACTACTGTATATTGCATGTATAGGCAGAGGTATTTGTGCATATCATTTGTAACAACTTCCACCTAAGTAACACCTGACAATTTGTGTGACATGTGTGTACAGTAAATTAAGTGACTATTATAGTATGCATGTACAGTGTTCATCTCTTCCTTTCCAAAATGACCTTTTTGTGACATCATTGTATATTTAGGTTTTTTGCAAGTGATGTGCTCCCCATTGCCTCCTATGAATTTACATGTAATTCCCCAATTTATACCAAAGTTCATCTGGCATTAGATCCTTAGCACCAGGATAATGCCACCGCACTTTCAGAGGAAGGCATCCTCTGTCTCCTCATGCTTGTCTTCAAGCATGGCCTGTTTTTGCCTCCATCTGGCTTGCTGTCAAGTTTGGGAGTCACGTGTGTGAATAAGAAGTGAGTATCAGAGCTTACACTGTAGAGGAATCTGATCAGCATTTGCATTTATTAGCTGCTGGCAGCCATCAGTGGGATCCATCAACCTTAAAATCGTCTTCATTTATGGTCTACATGAATTTCAAACCCTCATATTCAGTGAAATTGAGGGAATCAAGATACAGTTCAGTGTACAACCACCCATGATACAGGCAAGCAGGGAAATTGAAAGACTGATGGTGTTATGGACCCTGGTTATGTCTGACTAAAATCAGACTATCACTTGACTGTCCAGACTCATCTGTAGATTCTGAAAACAGTTAGGTTTTGTTAAATACATCAATTTATATAAAAGCTTGTTTTCTGGTCATTGCAAAACATGCATGCACATGTTCTTTAACCTTGGTTAAAGTAAAAGTGTTACCTTAATTAGGCCTATTACCCTTTGAAAGAAGATGTATAACCTTATTTGAAGAATGAAATCAAGTCTGGTCAGACAGAAGTGTCCGTGTCACAAACCTGGAGATTTAAACTGGTCTAAGTTTGTTGAAGCCAACCATGCAGCTGAGAGTATGACTGGCCTCGAGATTTTCTTTCAGTTGTTTCGTAATGTTATGTGCATGGTACTTAACATTCAGAGAGTAACTGTTTAACGCAACTTTGAGGTCATTCATACTGTACTTCTTGGATAAGTTAAACTGTGTTTGCTCTAGTACTTGGTAGGATTCAATGATACCAGAGGTCGCGGAGCCAATTTTGAAGTGCGGGGGCTAATCATCGAAGCGGCCCAATATGTCCAATAAAATAAATGCAGTTTAAGGCGGCCGGAAATGCTCACAGCAAAAAAAGTACAGGGGCTAAAGCCCCTCTAGCCCCCCCCCCCCCTCCCCGGCTCCGCGGTCCCTGGATGCACCAACAGGAAGGTGTTATATGATGTCACCTAGATAAGAAAGTTAAGGTTCAAGTGTACTATGCCAAGAAGATAATCATCTGGCACCTTAGCTCTTACTTAAGTAAGTGAAAAGATTCCTACATACCCCATTAATTACTTATGTCTCCTAAGTAACTGCTTATTTTATGAAGATTCTAGTTAGATAACAAATGGAATAGAAAAAAAATAGTTGTAGGAAATGGCCAGATTGCATTTTTCAGGCAATGTCTAATTTAAGGAATGCTGTATTTTGAACATGCACTTTTATGTATTGCCCATTGTCAGTAGTATAAATGAATGAAATGTTTCATGCTTTATTTCTAAAGGCAAAATTGATGTTCATTGTGTATGTCATGTTTATGGCAGAAATATTAACTGTTGTGAATTAATCCATGTATGATAAATCTAACAAGGTATTTTGTGATTGTAGAGTCAACAGGGATAAATGATGGAGAGCAAAGTCCATTCAGTAATACCTCAAACGATTTTACAAAGTGATCCATCCATCACTTATGCGTGCTCTAGATAGACCGTTAAAGAGTAAACTCAGATGTATCAAAATATATTGACTGCACGGCCGTCATGTTTATACAAGAAATATTGTAATTTATGGTGCATGGACTGCTGTTTGCTTAAGTATCCATCATATCTCATGAGTAAGTGAAAGAACTTTAGTGTACTAGAAAAATAAGTTGACAAAGGAATTTGATGTACAGTAGGACTTGCTGTACTTGTTTAAAAAGAGTGACATGTGCCATGGTAGCAGCGTCATGCATTATCTCCGAGCGAGCAGAGCTATGGATGAAATATTAAGAGAAACTTTTAGACATTGAACACTATTTGATAATTAAGCTTCATGGCAATTAGGCATTGCTATCTTTATTTTATTAACAATTGTCATTAAGTTAATACCAGGATTATTTAACTTGAGGTTAGTTGTCACTGTCAGAGTTGGTTATTTAGTTACTGAAGATCGGATTCAACAACACAGCACACCTACACAAACGTGTTGTAAATTGTCAGTTAGACAAAGAAGGAAAGTTCAGTATAGTTTCAAATACAGTTCAAGTTTGGTTTCAAATATGCTTGAAATCTGTTTCAAGTCCTCCCATTTAGTCTCCTTTTACAACAGACAGGGAAACTGGGCATTTTTTACACCCACCAGTCCGCAGGACTATGGTTGTAGACGGGGGTCACTTAGACAAAGAAGGAAAGTTCAATATAGTTTCAAATACAGTTCAAGTTTGGTTTCAAATATGCTTGAAATCTGTTTCAAGTCCTCCCATTTAGTCTCCTTTTACAACAGACAGGGAAACTGGGCATTTTTTACACCCACCAGTCCGCAGGACTATGGTTGTAGACGGGGGTCACTTAGACAAAGAAGGAAAGTTCAATATAGTTTCAAATACAGTTCAAGTTTGGTTTCAAATATGCTTGAAATCTGTTTCAAGTCCTCCCATTTAGTCTCCTTTTACAACAGACAGGGAAACTGGGCATTTTTTACACCCACCAGTCCGCAGGACTATGGTTGTAGACGGGGGTCACTTAGACAAAGAAGGAAAGTTCAATATAGTTTCAAATACAGTTCAAGTTTGGTTTCAAATATGCTTGAAATCTGTTTCAAGTCCTCCCATTTAGTCTCCTTTTACAACAGACAGGGAAACTGGGCATTTTTTACACCCACCAGTCTGCAGGACTATGGTTGTAGACGGGGGTCACTTAGACAAAGAAGGAAAGTTCAATATAGTTTCAAATACAGTTCAAGTTTGGTTTCAAATATGCTTGAAATCTGTTTCAAGTCCTCCCAAGTCTCCTTTTACAACCCTGTGCAAACTGTGGACATTTTTTACAACCACCAACCCACAGGGCTATGATTGTAGAATGCCCATGATGAAACGTTTCCTCTTACCTTTTGTTACATCTTCCTTCTCTGCCTGATTACATTTTATTCCCTCAGGGAGGAAATGAAGCACACTACATGCACAGGTTTCACATCTTGTTAACTGATTGACGGTAACAAATGTATTAAAATACACCAAAAATTACGTAACATTTGGGACTAGCTAACAGTGCAGCCAGGCATGTGGTAATTCCTTTTCACGCAGTGTGAACACAGTGAAGGCATAGATCATTTGAGGACACAGATCATGTAACAAGCTCAGATAGCAGATTCACCCCACACTGCCTTTGATCTACTGGGGTGTTTATGTTACATTTTCAAGGAGCAATGTGACAGCATGGGGTCACTCTCATTGTTTGCCAGCAGGAAACCAGCAACCATTTGATAATGCAAAAAAATGCTGTTATAGTCACACATGTGCATTCTTATGATGTGTAGTATTTGTCAACTCTTATTAAAAATTGGCTTTATATCCATAATCCTATCACAGAAATTCAAGAGGTAATTTTGTAGAAACATTAATGAATGGTTTGATTGACAGTAGCACTAATAGAACTGTAGAAAACAAGTATTAATGGAACTGTAGAATAGCTCCAGAGTTGTAATGAGTCATCAATTTTAAAAAGATAAGTTTATGTTTTGAGAAATTGTATTCCAAATTTTTACTGACTTGACTGGATGAGTTACATTAAAAGTAGTAAATGACTGGATTGGACTGCAAAATGAGTGATGCATTACAACTTATCCTGCTGTAGCACTACTCAGTTAAGTGGTTGAGCACACAGAATTAATGTTGTATTTAGGAAATAACATAAGAAACTATAATCAAGGGAGCTAAAATTATTTCTCTGGTCAAAGATACTGTACTCTGGAATATTTGTGGGAAAGTTCCTCAGTCTTCACCAGTAGATACAGTATGTCTGTGTTGTGCCCATACACCAGGCTTCCTCAATTATATTTTCTGAACAACCACATTGATAAATGTTACTGATATAATGCGCCATTGATTCTGGTCCAAGATGAGGGTTATGAAAATTTTGGGGTTTCAGAAGGGGCTTAACATGCAAAATGGTGCAAAATTTGTTCAAATTTCCTGGCCAAAATTTTTCACAAACTTTACAATTTTTGTTGATTCACCAGTAACTATGAATCGACGAAGCCCTGACTCGCATAAATGTGATTTTACTTTCTTGAAAGAACAAATAGGACCTTATTATATCCTTACTGGTATATGACATCAGTCTGTAAGAAGTATTAGATTTATTTAATGTACCTATTTTTGAGACAGAACAATTCATGTTAGAGAAGTTATGAAAAGTTAAATTTTTCAATATTCTCCCTTTTTTTTGTGCCACTCCAAACCATGTCGCAGGCCACTTGTGGTGCAGGCGCTGCTATTTGAGTAAGCCTGCCATAGAACCCATTTCTAAAGAGTAATTACAAAGATGGGACAGAGTTTTGGTGTGTGTTATATTTGGCCACAGTAAAATGATATTGACAAAAGTGATGCGTATCAGAAGTCTATCCCACAATCTTTTTTAGGTTAGATGGAGTTTTGCAGCCCAGTTTCCAACCAATTGGTTCCCGTCAAGCTGGCATTTTTTTCCAGTTTTGGCTCACTAGCTTAGTTTCCCTTCTCCATTGCTTATGCAATGGAGTAATTGCTATTTTGCTATTTGGAAAGAGATTAAGAGTAATATCTTTATTGCATGCCATTTTACAACCTTGGTAGAAAGAAGGATGCAAATTGGACAAAGTTTCTGGTCAAAGTACAAAATAACCAAATGGGGCAAAACAGAATCAACAGCATTTTTTGCATCACAAGTCCACCCAGTTTTGTCAATGATACTTTAATGATATATGCACAAGATCTAACTCAGCATTCCTGTCAACATTTGATCAAGTAGATAATTTAGATGACAGAAGGATTCCATTCTGAAACACTGAAAGTGCACCTCAAGTCAAAACATTCAAAAATATATATATGAAACAGCATGAAAAATGAATTCTAACAGTCCAACTCCCATCTTCATTGCACATTCTCTAGCAAAGATATAAAATCTTGAAGTTTATTAACTCAAATTACAGTCTTTGTATTTCTTTGTTATACTTAAAGTTACTGCCCCTTGTACCAAGGTGTGATAGCACCCTTACTGTTATGGGGTGATGTAATTAATTAAGTCCTCATTGTGCAACATGCTATGCAAGCAATCGGGATGTGTTTAAGGTCTCGGTAGCATCTTTACATTTGAAGGGAAACAAAGCATGTAATGCAAGTTGTACTGTACAACAAGTAAGTCACAAATTCCTGCACAATGGACTAATTTGTTTTGAGTGAATAAATTTCAACATTTTATATCTCAGCTTACAGTGTCTTATGAAAATGGGAGTTGGACTGTTAGAATTTATTTTTCATGCTTTGTAATATATATTTTTGACTTTTTTGCCTTTAGGCACACTTTAATGGGTCACCCACAACTGCCATGAACTCATCCTCACTGTACAATCATAGTTTGTTGCTTCAGGGCACATCTTAATATTGAGCATCCAATGCCCTAATGTGTAATCAAAACACTCTCAGTGCATGATTTGTAATATGAGTTAATCTGCATTTTGGGAGATTTTAATCAAAGATGTTCCAATTGAAAATGTTTTTGTAGACTACCATTTAAATTGTAGTTTTCTCGTAACAAATGACCACCTTTAAATGTTTCTACGAGAGAGTTGCCAAACACGTTTTATATCCAGGTTGCAATACTCTACCATAATGTATTGTACATGTAAATTTTCAAAGCAAATGAAGTGAAATCCTGTTTTCCTCTGTGATATGCAGCAGAGAGGCCAGGCATTTGACTGATACTTAGTCATACAAAGATTTAAAAACTGAAACTTACTGACATTGTAATTTGTGCTCAGCGTAAATGAGCAATGGAGAAGGAAAACAAGCCAGTGGCTGGCCTGACTTAAACCATCTATTTGTGTTTTATTCAGCTGTTAAAACTACAGATATGTCAATTACAAAAACAATCAACAAGTGAAAGTTTGTAGCATGGAAGGTTTGTTGAATGACTGTCATTAGACAAGTCTGCACCTTGAAAGGTGGATAGTTTACACTTTGACCTTGATTTTTAAAGGCATATTTTCATCATCCCAAACAGTTCCAATTCTCCCAACCTACTTACTTCTAGCCCCTCCCACATTTATCTAAAACTCATCTTTATCCAGACACAATCCTAGTTTATTGCTTCATGGCTTGTCCCAGTGGCCATACAAGTCCATAATGTGTAATCAAGACACTCTCAGTGCCCATGCTGTGTAATTTAGCTATGATGCATTGTTTGAATGTGATGCCAATCAAAGAGCTGTACCAATTGAGAGTTTTGATATATGTATACTGAAACTGTAGTTTGGGGTGACAAATGACTGCCTTTAAATCTAGCAGTGCAGTGACATACTTTTGCAGTTAACCTTAGTTTAATAGATACTAGGAATCCACCTTTCAAAGATCCTCAAGTTAGAGATTGATTCGTATTTCCATGTTTGATAGGAGCAGGATTGAATTCAGTGGCTAAATAAGCTAAATTAGTGACCAAATGAATCTCAAACCCTAAAAATCGGTGCACATTTAGTCAAGTTATGCACAAAATGAAATAAAGAAATGTGAAAATGAAATTCAAAATTTACAGACCAACCTGTCAAATTATTGATATTTGGTACAAATATAGCATATCAAATAGGTATTTCTTGTTCCAAAATTAAGGAAAAATGTGTTGATAGTTACAAAAAAGTACTATTTTGTGATATTTTCAGCAGGAAGGTTCTCCCAGCCTTTGTTTGGATGGTGAAAACCTGACAGTGACAAAAATGTCAACAACATTTGATTGTTTTGTGGTTTTCTGGCATAAAAATAACAGCCAAATCACGAGGCTATAGACCAAGTCATGGTTCCCAATTTCAAGGGAAAGAAATTTCTCAGTTTCTCTCTAAATTAAAGGCCTGATCTTCTCGCCCCAAACAGTTCCACTTTTCCTAAACTACTTACCAAAGCTCTTTCCACAACTGTCTAAAATTCATCCTTATCCAGACAAAACCTCAGTTTGTTGCTTCAGGGTGAGTATACACCTGAAGTCCCCAATGTGTGATCAAAACACTTGGTCTCAGTACAATATATGCGGTGCAATATGAATTTCAGTACTCTGCATTTTTTAACTTGCCAATTGAAGACTGTGCCAATTGAGAATTTCTGTGAACTACTACAGAATTGTAGTTTTGGGTGATAGTTTTGCTCTTTAAAATAATTTCCAAGTTTGGTAGAAGTATCATAATAGTAGCATGAAATTAGTACTCTTTGCCAAAAGATTTTCAAGTTCAGATATCGAATGATACAGGTACAGTAACAGTAACTTAGCTGCACCATTGAGGCTTTTTTATCAAGAAAAAGAAAGAAAAAAAAAGTTTAACACCGTTCTTTCAATATTGAGAAATAGTCACTTCAGTTTGAATAATGAATGCACCCCTTCTCACTACCTCAATGTGGTAAGAATAGCTTTCTGTGTTTCCTCAATTGACCTCAAATTCACATCAATGTCCTCTGAGAGAATCATTTTGGGCTATGTCATCCCTCATCAAGAAAAGGCAATACTAGATAAAAGACACTTTTCTTAATGAGCACTGTGTAAACAAATCCAGTCAACTGTAAATTTGCTTTTCAGAGCAAGACAACTGGCTGTATAAACATTTACTGCAGGACCTTCATATCACTGCTTGAAAGAACCTAGAAACTACCACACACTCTTTTGTAGATACTGTAGGATATGCCATGCATGTTAAAGGAGAGGCATAAATCCAAATGAAGGCTGCAAGTACAGTGTTTTCCTCTGATTCAGGCATTGTTTGGGTGCTCAAAATGCTGAAGGCACTACAGTAGTGGTCACTTTCTTCACAAGAGGTCCAGAAAAAAAAGTTCGCTTAAAGCGGCTCATTGAGTTGGTTCATGAAATTCAGCAAAATTTTCCAAACCTATTGAATTTTCTTCACAAACCAATGATAAATGGTCAAACTTAGGCAATCCCCATACCCTACATACAAATAACTGTTTTATGAGTGAGTATTTAACAGTTCAAGTCCGTTTTCAACAATTGGTGACCAGACACTCAAATTATGTACAAAACCGTTACAAGTCAGGACACTAGAAAATTCAAAATTTAATGTTTTCTGTGACTTTTGGACTTGAAACTTGACTTGTTATGCTAACTTTAAATGTTGTTGTGAGGCAGTGACCCTTTGAGACTCTTACTATGTTATCAATATCAACTCAATGAGCCTCTTTAAAGGCTTAAGTCATTATGAAGACAGTTACTTTAAAACTTTATTAACCACATACAGTATCTGGCAAATCAGGCAGGGGCCAGTTGGAAGTCACCCAAGCATAAGCAAAGATAAGGAAATCAATTATTCTGCTTGTTGAAGCAAACAATCTTCCCGCTCGCTGATGGGGAAAAGAAAATTTCTTCACAAATTTGACAAAATTTTTTGACTTCAAAATATGCTAGAAAATGGTCTCTTTCAGAAGGTGAAAATTACATTCATGTAGCATATTGTGTTTGGAAGGTGCTAATGTTTAAAGTAGTGTAATTGTACTTTGAAATATAGTCCATCATGACAAAATCTGTCATGTCATTGCACTTCATTCATAATTCTGATGCTGCTGCAGAAATAAAAGCAACTGTAACAGTAAATGTTAAACCTTGCATATAATGTTATGCTAGATCTACAGGAAGAGATGTCCAAACATTGCAAGTGTCACATTTTAAGGACAACCATGACAATGAGGAAGGAATAACAAAAGGAATACGAGTTAATGTGCCCTCATTACATAACTTTCTTTCCCTTGTTCTTTCTCTTGTAGGTTACGGAAACACTGCCCCATCAACTCGAACTGGCCGTAACTTTTGCATCGTTTATGCCCTCATTGGTATTCCATTGTGTGGTTTTTTGTTAACTGGTATTGGTGAAAAACTTGGTTTCTTAGCAAAGAAGTTAGAAGGAGTCTTTTATGATCGTGTAACTTGTGGCTTTCCAACAGTCCTTAGACTTACCTATATCGCCATTCTCCTAGTGATTGGAGGCATCTTCTTTATAACTATTCCATCTGTAATATTCAGGAGCGTGGAGGGTTGGACAATCAGCGAGTCGTGGTATTACTGCTTTATCACCCTAACTACTATTGGCTTTGGGGATTATGTTATAGGTGAGAGAAATAGAAATATTGCTCAAAGGGTGACTATAAAAGATCTAAAGCTTCATTTACATGATCATACATTTGGTCAAAAACATGATAATGCGTTTCTATGACGATGCTGTTGGACAGACCTATGATCATGTTGACTGATTCACCAACAAATTTGAACTACATTTAACATGTGTGAAGGTGTCCAAACATTTAGGTGCATGCTTCATCTTCTCAACAAATGTTCAAACATTAGTATGACAATGTTTGTAAACAGCATGACTGTGTAGCTGGGGCTTAAAGTTATTCTTCTTCAAACACCATTTTGTGGTAGGAATCATGTGAACAGTAAGCTAGTGTACAGAGATTTGTGTGATGGAGACTCATAAAGCAAAATTTCGTGTTTTGACAAGGTGAAGGTCATTGTGAGCATTTTAAATGTGTTGAATCTCTTGGTAGGATCTCCACCTTTGCTGAAACAGTACTTCAATGTTTTCCTCATGTACAACCAAAACCTCTTTGAAAAAGTGTACATTAAATTCTTATCATGTTTCCTGCTACCATTTTTGGTTTCGATGAAAAGAGAAACCTATGCATTCATGATGGCGTGTGTGTGTATGTATGTGTGTATGTGCGTGTGTATGTGTGTGTATGTGTGTATGTGTGTGTGTATGTGTGTGTGTTTGTGACACTTTGCTTGTTTACACGATATCTTGAGAAGGGAAAGTCCGACAGTTCTAAAACTTGGTACACAGATACCCCTTACTGAGAGGAAGAACCCTATTTATTTTGGTGGAGGTCAAAGGTCATTTGGGGTCACAGGGGGTCAAAAACCAAAATCTTTGTTTACACAATATCTCAAGATAGAAAACTTGGATTAATTTCAAACTTGATATGTAGATGCGTTATGATGTTAGGAAGAACCCTATTGATTTTGGTGGAGGTCAAAGGTCATTTGGGGTCACGTGGGGTCAAACCCCAAAATCCTTGTTTACACGATATCTCATGGTAGAAAACTTGGATTAATTTCAAACTTGATATGTTGATGCGTTATGATGTTAGGAAGAACCCTATTGATTTTGGTGGAGGTCAAAGGTCATTTGGGGTCACAGGGGGTCAATAACCAAAATCTTTATTTACACAATATCTCAAGATAGAAAACTTGGATTAATTTCAAACTTGATATGTAGATGCGTTATGATGTAAGGAAGAACCCTATTGATTTTGGTGGAGGTCAAAGGTCATTTGGGGTCACGTGGGGTCAAACCCCAAAATCCTTGTTTACACGATATCTCATGGTAGAAAACTTGGATTAATTTCAAACTTGATATGTTGATGCGTTATGATGTTAGGAAGAACCCTATTGATTTTGGTGGAGGTCAAAGGTCATTTGGGGTCACATGGGGTCAAACCCCGAAATCCTTATTTACATGATATCTCATGGTAGGAAACTTGGATTAATTTCAAACTTGATATGTTGATGCGTTAAGATGTAGGAAAGAACGGGATATATTTTGGTGGAGGTCAAAGGTCATTTGGGGTCACAGGGGTCAAAAACCAAAATCTTTGTTTACACAATATCTCAAGATAGAAAACTTGGATTAATTTCAAACTTGATATGTAGATGCGTTATGATGTAAGGAAGAACCCTATTGATTTTGGTGGAGGTCAAAGGTCATTTGGGGTCATGTGGGGTCAAACCCCGAAATCCTTATTTACACGATATCTCATGGTAGGAAACTTGGATTAATTTCAAACTTGATATGTTGATGCGTTAAGATGTAGGAAAGAACGGGATATATTTTGGTGGAGGTCAAAGGTCATTTGGGGTCACAGGGGGTCAAAAACCAAAATCTTTGTTTACACAATATCTCAAGATAGAAAACTTGGATTAATTTCAAACTTGATATGTAGATGCGTTATGATGTTAGGAAGAACCCTATTGATTTTGGTGGAGGTCAAAGGTCATTTGGGGTCACGTGGGGTCAAACCCCAAAATCCTTGTTTACACGATATCTCATGGTAGAAAACTTGGATTAATTTCAAACTTGATATGTAGATGCGTTATGATGTTAGGAAGAACCCTATTGATTTTGGTGGAGGTCAAAGGTCATTTGGGGTCACAGGGGGTCAAAAACCAAAATCTTTGTTTACACAATATCTCAAGATAGAAAACTTGGATTCATTTCAAACTTGATATGTTGATGCGTTATAATGTGAGAAAGAACTGGATATATTTTGGTGGAGGTCAAAGGTCATTTTGGGTCACATGGGGTCAAACCCAGGAAATCCTGGTTTACACTATACCTCAAGGTAGGAAACTTTGATCCATTTCAAACTTGATATGTTGATGCGTAATGATGTAAGGAAAAACCCAAGAATTTTGGTGGAGGTCATAGGTCATTTGGGGTCACATGGGGTTCAAACACTGAAATCCTTGTTTACATGATACATCATGATAGGAAAGTTGGATTCATTTCAGACTTGATATGTAGATGTATTATGATGTAAAGAAGAATCCTTTTTATTTTGGTAGAGGTCAAAGGTCATTTGGGGTCAGAAGGGGACAAATCCTGAAAAACTCTTTAACACAATATCTTAAGGTAGGAAACTTGGGATTCATTTCAAACTTGATATGTTGATGTGTATGATGTAAGCTGATTGTTTGCGAAATATCTTAAGGCTCAGTATGAAATTTGTAGAATTGTTTGGGTTAAAAGAAAAAAACCAGTCACTAACATGTGGAGTCAAAGGTCACTTCGGGTCACCAGTTCTTACAAGAAATGTAGCATTTCATTGAAAAGAGCATGTATGTATCATCGAAACCTCAATGCATTTTTGCATTCTGGTCTCCAGAAGGAATTTGGTAAGCCTAGTGGTTTATTATTCATTATATCTTAGATGACAGCCATACTAAACATTTGTGTGTTGGAATATTGAATTTTGACAGAAACAAAAGTTGCAATTGATAGCAACTCTTGTATAAATGGTCAACATATTTTCAGTTGGTTAGGCCATACTCCTTCCTATGGCTCAGGTGTATAAAACCAAATGCAATGGAATAAAAAAAAAATAATTGGTAGTATGACATGCCTCACTCCTATTTTCTTTGTTCTTGTTTGGTTCCTTTTTTTTCAATAATTGTGTGTCTGTAGGATTTCTCTCGTCAGTAATGATGGGTCCTTTTATATTGTTTACAGGGACTCGTCCTGATCACTCATACACTCCAATTTATCAGTGGCTTTGTTATATCTGGATCATTGTGGGAATGAGTTTCTTGGCTCTCATCATCAGTTTGCTCTCAGACCTCATGACAGACTATGCCACCAGAATCAAGGAGAAACAGAAGCAAGGACGGAAGCAGCTCAAGTCCCTTACGGAGAAGCAGCTTTCAAGACTGGGGTCATTTCAAAAAAAGAAGGACAAGGATGATGAAGAGGCAGAGGGAGATGAGGATGGTGAAAGGGTGAAAGAAGAAGATGATGATGCTGAAATTCCTCTGGATGCAACAGATAAGGTAAATGGTACAGGAAATGATTCAAATGGTAGAGACAATGTCAACAAAATAATTGTTGAAAGTCAAGATGGGAATGGTGTATCATATCCCGAGGCCTGACCAAACAGGAGGGCTGGAATATCTTATAGGCTGGCTTAGGAGGATTTTTTTTTTAGGAGAACATGCACACTTTACCATATAAGAGTCTAGAAATTTGTAATGAGGCGTGAAGAAAAAAAGACTGAAGTAGTGGGGTCATTGGTATTCAACTAGGGATGACAAAAAGTGATATTTCTTTATAAATGTGGGAACCATACCTGTGAATGGGGAAGGCCATATGGGCACCAGTGTGTATGCTAAGCTACTGTGATGCAATTTTTTAGCAATGACTTGTCAATTTGATGCACCAGTGTTTCTGGAAAAAAAAAAAAAAAAATTGGTTTTAATTTTTTCCCTCATTTGTTGTGTGTACAGTTCCACTATACTGAAATTTCCATTAAGTCAAATTTTCTCATACTGAGTGTAGTGACCCAGTGTATAATTTATTTTTGAGGCAAGGTTGTCACATGATGTATATTGTTAGCAGTCATTCTCATTTAAAGGCTGGAATTAGCATTCTGAGTGATGTAATTCATCACATTCAGGCCAAATACTTCATAGTAGTTGCACAAGACTTCTTTGTTAGTACTTAAAATGCTTATTGTGCCCTTGAGTTGTGATAACTTTCAGTCTTTTCAAATTTTTTGTTACCTTTTAAGACAAGAGAATTATGAACAATGTTTTTATTTTTTATATATCAATTATGAGTCATACTTCAAAAGTCTAGACCATTTATTTGGTTGGGGTTTTATTGTTTTAAATTGATAAGTCAGTCATCTTCAGTCCAAGGGCATGATTTATTTACATTCGATAAAATAGCCTAGACCAAAAAGATGAAACAAGATAACCATGACAGGGATAGTAATAAAGCTGGTAGAATAATTTTTATTAAAATGAATCATTAGAAATTAATGTGAAAGAATTGTTGGTACTAACAAGTAAAATATTTAGAACAAGGAATGCTGACAATTTCACATTTTGGTATTTACTTTGCAAGTTTTATATCTCACCTACCTGCTCAAAAAGAAAAAAGGAAAGAAAAAAGGAAAGAAAAATGGAAAGAAAAAAGGGAAGAAAAAAAGGAAAGAGAATCAAAGATACAAAAGTTTTTGCTGATGGGATGTTTAGCATAATAGAAAAAGTTGTGGAAAGCCAGTTTTGTAGATTACAGTTAGACAAATACTGTATTATCCATCTGGTACAGTGTACTTTATTAAGTGCTATGAATTGTTGAAAGTTAAGGATACTATACTTCCATGAATTGGAAAGTTTGTTGGCCAAGTGGTATAGTTTGGTTCAGCTTGTTAGAGTTATATCCTTCAACTTCTAACCTTTAATGGGATCAGCAAAATGAAAAAAAAAAAAAAAACATTGGGGTTAGTCTTCACTCTAACAGGCTTAGCAGAGTGAAAGAAATATTAAGGGAGGCTGAGTGCCAGCAAGACTATCTATGCAGAGCACAACATTGGTTGGCAGGGAGTGTTCAAGAAAAGTTTTGACAAATCACCAGGTGATCCTTCCTTAGTAGTATAAACACGCTTTTCGTTAACATCGCAACTTGAAGTACATATTTGATATGTTTCTTGTCCCCAAAGTCAATAATTGTACAGATTAATATAGAAAGTTTTAGTTCTATTTCCAAATTGTTTACTTTTACTGTTGGGCATAACTTCTCCAAATCTGAATCTAAAATTTTCAAGATTCGAGATTCATTTGGTGACTAATATATACTGTATGCATTGAATTCAGTTCTTGTCACATAATGTATACGTGGAAATACAAATCAATCCTAAAAAATCTTTTGGAGGTGGATGCACAACATCTTAGCAGTAACCACAAAAAATATGTCACTGCACTGCTGGGTTTGGAAATCAAGGTCAAAGTATAAATGTCAAGCATTCAAATTTCAAGGGTCAGTATTTTCTGATGTGCATTTGAGCTCTGTCCAAGATCTGCACTACAGTATATCCCTGAAGACATTATAAAGATACATGTGTCTCATCAGTTTTGTATCAGATTTCATCGAGTTTACTGGCTAAACAAAAGTTCAGTTGCTGGAATTAAGCTCTTAATAATCTATAAGTCACATCTGTGTATTTTCATCTTATTGCCGTCAGCACTGTGGCTGTAACTGTAGTGCTTAAACATCTAACAGACAGTCTGAAGAAGATGGGCTAGAACTGGAACATGCAGGGAGGGGGACATGAGATTCTAGGATATATTTATGCTAAAACAACAATTTGTATCTTGTTACATTTTAGCAAATGACTCTGTTATGGATAATATTTGGTCACCTCCAGGCCTGCTCACAGACTACAGGTCATTAAATATTTATTTTAGTTCTTTCTCAAGTTCCCAACATTTTTTTCATGTGCAATAAGATGTACTTGATTCATGGAAGTACTACCGAGGTAGTACTTCCATGCTTGATTCATGAGCTGTTTATACTGTACAGTACCAAGTGATGCAGTAAATGGAGCTTCCCGATGTCTTCATCATTCTGACAGAGGGCGCTGTCATATGGGTCCTGCAAAGATATAATAAGCCACAGGTTCCAATGTAAAATGGTGTGGTAACTCCTAGTTGAGGGGGAAATTGAGGGGCAAAAGTGGTGATCAATGTTCATATGTTAATCAGCAAGTTAGTATATGTATAGGTGTATATAATCCTTGTTCCAAAAAGTAACTGTCAGGGAATCATCATTCTTCAAGAAATTTTACACATAACACACATAACTGTGAGCATGTAAATGTAAATTCTATATGTGGTAGGTTCTAGGTCTATAAGTAGATCTGCAAACAAAAATAAAGGACGTGACGACTTGTTACAGAAAATCCCATTGTTAAAAGAATCAACATGTGGGTACTTGAACAACTTATTCTATGTGAGCATAATACATTTCTCTGTGTATATTATCCAGAATTATTTGCCCACAACACTTATTTTTGGGCCATCAAAAATGAGTGCTGTGGTTGTTTATCCATTGTTAACAAGTTCGAATGTAAACACGTGGAAAAAATGGGGAAGAGACTATAGAAACTTGCCAATCAGTAGGTGCATGCATTAGCCAGTCACCACATGTTCATATTCAAAAAATGCTGAGGTATAGAAAGCCAAGAGAAAAACAAAATAACCCATGTATAAAGTAGAATTTATGAAGTAATGATGCTTCAAGTTACAGTAGTATAACTTTGGACTGTAGCAAAGTGATGTTTGATTTGGGCACAGCAGGATAACTACTAGGAAGCAGTAGACCATTTTTCGGGGATTTAGCTTTTCCTTCTTCTGAGTACAACTATCTCTTACTTTGCGGCAATCTAAAATCACGGATTTCTAAAATACTCAGCTTTAACAACAACTTTGTAGAGAGTACATAGACCAAAGACGACAAAGATAAACGATAAATTTCTTGGCTGAGCGTATGTTTCACGCAACTGGTAGGACCCATATGAGAGTGCCATCTGTTAATTTTTTCTCAGCTGGACAGCCCCATTTCATCAGTCATCACTTCCTATTTACTTTTTTGTACTCCCCCAGACCAGTGAGGTTTGGAAAAACAGTGACTAACTTTTTTCATTTTTTTGGTCTTTCCCATTTTGAAGGCATTCCATGCTATTTGAAAGTCATTCCATTGCGTCAAATATTACTGTACCATCTTTCATCTAATGCAAATATAAAATAGGCCATAAACATTTGCTCAAAAATATTGCCTTTTATTATATCCAGCTTACGAAAATATTATGTCTGCCTGCTAGCATAGATAGATGTTTGAAATTTAAACCTCTGTCTTTCTAATGAAATCATTTTTCAAAGCAGTGAAATAAATCTTTATTGCTGTAGTAGTGTTACGTTTGCTTCTAACTCTCTCATTCTTTAAGTGGAGATGTATATACAGTTGCATTAAATCGGAAATTGAGACACAATGTTGTTGAAAAAATGAAAAGAGAGGTCTGCGTCATATGTAGTTAAGACAATATTTTCAGTAAGGTAGCAAAGTATTGAGTAAAGGTAGCAAAGGAAAGAGCCAGTATTTTTTGAAAGATATGTTCGGATTTTCATGTCATGTACTAGAAGTAGAAGTAGTATTCAAAAGTATGTCTTTCCTTAATTGGACATTAGCAGAATGAATGGTGAAAGGAAATTTAAACTCAGTGTAGATATACTAAAAAATGCAGTAGCTAGCTGCAGTCTCCTTTTCAAATTAAGTGTTCAGTTGCAAAAAGTAGTGTGTGCTTAAAGAGTATTAAAAAATAAACACTTATTCATGTTTACTAACTATGAATGAGTGCACTTTTCTTTGTTGTCATAATGAGAATCAGTTTCCTTCTTGTCTATGTTCTGTGTATTCAAGCATTTACTTACACTGTACAGTATCTGAGCATTTTAAATTCAGTTTGCTTAATCTGACTTGCTTTCTGTGTTGAGTACTCTATGTGCAATGCTAACTATTGCCAACAAGCAGTAATAACAGTTTCCATCACCCTCAACCCCCACCCCCCCCCCTCCCACTTGTCAGATGTGTATTATTCCTGTACCTGTATTGGTTGTACCTTACCTGTAATACCAACATCTGAAAACTTTTGTAAGAATTCTTTCCAAAAACTGTGTTTTTATCTGTATTGATTATTCATGTATGCTTTCACAACAAATGGAAGTTATGAATGTTCAAAGAAAAGCAAGTCTAATTATGATGCAATTAGACTAACATGGCCAGTGGGATTAAAGGGCAAGAGCAGTCCCCTGAACTTCAAGTAGTGTATTAGACTGTCCTGTTTCATGATTGGCTGTTTGGAGTCATGTGACAACAATTTTTCTCTTCCAATGTAAAATTTACTAGAAGTTACTGCTTGTTGTACCTTGGATATATTATGCAATACTGAAGTTATAAAATAGGATGCTTTGAAGAGAAATAAGAGGAAAATGGTGATATTTAGCTGTTGCCTCAAAATAAGTTTGAGGGGACTGCTCTTGACTTTTAAGTTTGTGATTTTGTCCTGCTTCAAGCTTGCACGATGAAGTCCACTTAACTTTAAAACTGTGTACAAGCATGTCAGTCACAGAGCAATTTTGTAGTTGAAGTTTCATTGTTTCAAAGAATATTCTTTCATTGATACAAGCAACAGTGTAGAGTCAATTTCAATATGGGCTCCTGACTGTAGTGAAATTGGTTGATTTGTGTCATTGTTTGGAGGTGTTAACTCACGGTTACACTACAATGAATTTGGATTGTATTCTGATCCGATTTTTTAAGGCTTTGTTAAATACTTCTCCATCTCGCGTCAGAAAGAGCTAAAAATTTGTCAACCAGTGTAAATATATTATTTGCACCTGATGCCTATGAAATAAAACCCCAACTGATTTTTTTGTGATGTTACCCAAACATACATTTTTCTTCAGACAGTGAAGTCCGATAAAATATGTCCGTCGGTATGACTTCAGACAATAAAAGCATAAATTTAATTTTCATAGCCCTGCCATACAACTCATATATTCGCACAGGATGGCAAATTTTTGTTTTTTTCTGACCAGAGATGGGAGTAGAATGTTTAACAAAAACCTGAAAAAATGGAAGGGAACTTGATCCAAATTTTTTTTAAGTGTGAGCAGGCAATTAGAGTATATACCGTCAGAGAGGTACCTTTTTGACACCTGCTATGAAGGTCAACTCAATGATTGCTGTGTAAAGCTGATTGTATTTTTGCTTAATTTTTGTCTTTCTTTTTCCCCACTCTTTTATGGCAGCCTTGATTGCAGAAAGCTGTTGTTGGTAACTGTTGCTATAGTTTTGTTCATGTGTCGTCTTTGGCAGTAGTTGCACAGTACTTATGTTATGTTCAGAGTCATGCTTGTTTTGTACTGCACATGTATATTAACTCAGTGATGCACACTTTTACTGGTAGATTAGGGTCACAATTACTTCATAAAATGGCTTGCTAGTTGTGGTTTACTTTTTTAAAATTCTGTGAAATGACACCTTTTTTTACCATTTCTAAATTTGTGTGAATTTTTCGATTGGTGGAAATACCAAGACTAAAAATTCAAAAAAGGGTATGTATGTTTTTGGCATGTGAACAAAATAACATGTCAGGGCCAACAACGCTGTACATTTTACTTCTATTCATTTTTCTGTATCTGTTATTTCCATTATTCTTTGACTCAGAAATGATTGCATCTTCTTGGAATTTCAGTTATCTTCATCTTTTGAAATTTCTGGATGTACATACTTTTCCAGGTCTCATTTTAAATGTCAGTGTTGGTTTTTATACATGAGAAAAAAGTTACTAGATTCAATATTGCCAACAGTTTATAAATCTTCAGACTTTTGCCCTTTTGAGGATTATATTATCGCAAAAGTCTGTATTGCTCCACCCCCACCCCCACCCCCCAAACCTTCACCCAAAACACCCAAACCTGTACAGCATGTAAGTCTACTTCGCTCCTCCTTACCTCCTATTTACATATGTATTTCCCCTAATTGCCTAACAATACCCATCTGGCAGACTCTTAGCACAGGTGGCGCCCTAGCCCTTCCAACTACCTCACCAGCTCGTTCCTCTATTGCCACACGTACAGTGAGGTTGCACGTGTTCCTAGCTGCCAGCTCGCCGTTGGAATTTACCCGTCTGTTTCTGCAAAACATTTGGTCATCGTTCCTCGAGTTTGTCCAACCTTTGGAGTAGTGTTGAGTACCATTTAATTGATTCCTCTGGGTGTTCCAGAAACCTACGTTTGATGTCCTGCGACGGCCAGACCAAGGCATCCATGATTAGGTCCGGGGCTCCAAGCGAAAGGAGGAATGAGCTGGTGAGGTAGTTGGAAGGGCTAGGGCGCCACCTGTGCTAAGAGTCTGCCAGATGGGTATTGTTAGGCAATTAGGGGAAATACATATGTAAATAGGAGGTAAGTATCGTCGCTCATAGACTCCCAAACCATTGAGTTTCGGGGAAACTGTGGAAAATTGAATATTAAAAAACTGGATGCACACAGCACGTTGAAAATTTTCAGGTCTGTCAAAATATAAGGGTCTGTCAAAATATAAGGGTTGTATTTGCAAAGGTAGCATATCACATGTGTGCATTTTGAATCACATCACAAATGGCTGCAATCTGTCATTTATTTGTTACTCCTTTTATAATCACTTATGTAAAACTCTTTCACACTGTTTATTTCATGCTGAATGACAGACATTCAGAACACGTGCTCCATAAAAATTGTGATTTTGTTCACTTTCTCCTCTCGTAATATCCAAGTCAGACCGTTGTTAAAAAGCATGATGGTATTTCTTTGTTTCATATGGCAATAATTTTCCATCAGCAGGGCTGCCTGCCGTCTTTAGGATAGGGACTCTAGTTAACATCTGTCATCAACATAATATTGTAGTACTGCACAGTTTTTCCAGGTCCTGGAAAGTCAGGGAAAATGAGCAATTTTTCAAAATGTCCTGGAAAAGTCAGGGAATTTTAGGAAGTGGACTTACTCCTCCAATTTTTGATTCCTTGCAGAAGGCAGGCAAGGAATCTATGCGATGGTGATGTCGTGTGTGTGTGTGTGTGTGTGTGTGTATGTGTGTGTGTGACGCCTGCTTGTAAACACGATATCTCAAGAAGGGTAACTCTGAGAGATCTCAAAGTTGGCATGTAGATTGCCCACATTGAGTAGAAGGTCCCTATTATTTTTGGTGGAGGTCAAAGGTCATTTGGGGTCACCAGGGGTCAAATGGTAAATACCTTGGAAATTGCTTGTAAACACGATATCTCCAGAAGGAAAAATGTGAGTGATTTCATACTTACCATGCAGATTGCCCATATTGAGTAGATGATCCCTATTGTTTTTGGTGGAGGTCAAAGGTCATTTGGGGTCACCAGAGGTAAAAAGGTCAAAACCTTGTAAACTGTATATCTCTAGAAGGGTAACTGTTAGGGATCTCATACTTAGCATGTGGATTGTCCATATTGAGTAGATGATCCCTATTGTTTAAACTGGAGGTCAAAGGTCATTTAGGGTCATCAGAGGCTAAACCCTGCACATACTATATCTCAAAAAGGGTAACTGTTAGGGTTGATATTTATGGCATGGGTAATGTAAGATGCATGTGGTAAGCTTTTGGAATTCTTTTCATTATGTAAATGATCAAGTTGGGTAATTTCAAAATATGTACTGAAGCAATCTCACTGTATTAAGAATGTCTAAAGTGCATAAAAGTGCATTTGGTACAGTATTTATGTTGATTTTGGTTTGAAGTTTTGCCCTATAACATTTAGTGCCAGTATTAATACGCATAAGAGTAAGTGGGTAGAACAAAATCTGAAAAAGTTAAAAAGGAAAAAAACTTTTCATCAGGCTGACATGTTAGTTAATTTATCTTTGTCATAGGTATGTTGATTTTGCCATAAGTATCTTGGCCTATAGATTTTCATGAAATATGTGAGTTAAACAAAGGCTGTATGAGGGTTATTTGGGGACATAGTCTGAACATAGTAGAGAAAGCTTCCATGCCCACAAAGCAGAGGAATTGTTCAGAGGGGAACTTCATAAGTGTAAACTTTGAACAGATCAAGTGCTCTGTATGATGCCCAAAATTTCTTTTAGAACATACAAGCATTGTTTCTTCCATAACCCTAAAGAAAATATGAAGATAACATTAAATTTAGTATCAAAGATTGTTAAAAGTTACAGACAAACCTTGTGCCACTGTCCTCATAAGGACATGGAAGTGGAAACTAGATAATTAAATACACCACGGGTAATTAGTTTTATAAAAAGAACTAAATAACTGATCATTTGGATCAAATACCCCTGAGCATGCTTGAACTGAGATTGCCTAATTGAATGAATCAAATTGTAACTGACCCACCAGAGTCTGTGAAAATTGCTGGTCACTGCTATCTTTAATACCTAATTCATCACATTTGACTGCCACAGTGTCCTGAGGGGTTTTCTCATTGAATCATACAGCTCAATGGCTTTAACCATTTCCTACCTGTCTGGAGATAGTGTCTGACACTTATTTAGCCCTCTCAGTAAGGCTTGTTTTTCAGAAAGTACTGTAGTTCAGGTAATCAAAACTAGAATAATAGTACCTACTGTGTATCAAACAAAGGACACTTGACTTGTACTCTGTTATGTGGTGTTCCTACAAGCAGACAATTTAAGGCAAATTACAAATCTTGTTAATTTCTGTATTATTAGGGTTCCCATTTTTTGTTAATTTTCAAGGATATCATAGTCATTGGGAAGGGCATCACACCAAAAAACAAATACAAAAGGACCACCACTAATAGCCAAGGTTACACCTTTCTGTTGAGATGTCTCTACTGTGTGTTCCAATTTATGGATGACTGTTAGGATTAGGGCTTGTTGTAACAGTAACCTCAATGCAGTCAACTTTTTGGATTATAGAGACATCATTATATAGAGAGCTATCCCCAATACCCAAAATTTTGATTTAAAGGAGCATGTTTCAAAAATATCTCTTAATCAAGTTAATAGACAACATAGTTTACCAGCATCATAACTGTGTGGGAGATTTCTCTTGTTTGTGGAGGTCAAAGGTTGGGGTCACAAAAGGACAAAACCTTGAAGACATGACATTTTTATGTGGTTATTGATGGTCTTTTTTAGGTAGTTGCTCCCTGTTGTTTTAAGTGAGTGTGAAAGGTCATTTTGAGTCACATGATCTCCAAAGGTTTTGACCTTACTAGTATACCTCAGTATTTGTGAAGGATCTCATGCTTGTCATGTGGGCATCCATGTTCATTATATATCAGATGGCAAGGAATCACTAAGCCTTTTGGCTTTCTAGTCTCAATGTTCATTTACATGAGCTTGTAGATGAGAACATCGAAACTAACTGTTTTTGAAGGTCTTAAAAATTTCAGCCAAAGTCCTTGAAAGTCATGGCATTTTGTCATCGTTTTAAATGGTAATGAACCCTGTACTAATGGCTGTGTACTCACTACTTAAACGTAAAGGGCAGTCCCCCCAAACTTAATTTTGAAGAAAAAGCTTAACTAATCAAGTTTCATCGTATTTCTCTTCAAAGTATCTTTAATTACATTTTATGACTTAACTACTGCATATTCAAGGTGAACCAAACAGTTATTTCTGGTAAATTTCACATTTGAAGAGAAAAAGCATTGCCACATGACTTTCAACAGCCAATCATGAAATTGGACAGTCTACTACACTTCTTCAATTTGGGATGACTGCCCCTGCCCTTTAAGTACTACCCATGAGATTGAAAAGTGTTCGTAACTGTTAAATAGCCTAAAGTTAAGTAGTTGATAACCAGCTAGTCAATAATCAAGTTGGGTGATTCACTGTAAATCTTTAGAGAGTATATTAATGTCACAATTGTACTCACTTTTTCAATACAGTCCATTTGAATTTTGAGGTACTTTTCCTGAAACTGCCCCTAACCACCTGACTGTCTAACTCTGCCTTTGTGAATTATCTCAGATTTAAAGATTGTTGAAAAAGCTAATTTTTGCATCTGAACACTAGTCAGAGTAAGAGTTTAATTAACTCTGTTCCAGAGGTGAGTTGAGATTGAATTTGTAGTGAAGAGCCAATTAACGAATGTTACTAGGGGCACCTTTAGTGCAGTATGACTTTCCCAGTGTTCTCAGGAAATGGCCATGTGTCTGGAGAGACTTTATGATGGTAGGGCTTATTGCTAATTCAATGTTATGCATACATGCTGTTTCCATTCACAGTAGGTGACCTTGCACAATTGGAGTTAGTCAAGGTCTGTCTGAACAGGATTTTCTGAGTTGGAATAACTCCAGGTTTGGCTGCTGCCATTGTATTTTAACGATTGTATTAATTCTTTGTTTGCTAGGGATTAGGTTAAAGATTAGGGCTGGCATTAGCCAGTTAGGAAATTTCTTGAACAACAGTGTGCATTGCCTCTCCCTGTTTAAATATGGTAAGGACCTTTTAAGGTTGGAGTTTGATGTGATGGGTGTGATGCATGGTATTTAAGTACTCATACAAATAAGTAGGAGCTTGTATACAATAATCACTTGCAAAGTACTTTGCTCTTTCTGACATAGCCAGAACTTAATTAGTACAATAAATTTCTAGAATCTTATGGTATACAGTAATGTAAGATTGACAATTGAGGGATAGACATAATTGGTTCTGTACCAGCATTGTTTCAAAA
Source organism: Holothuria scabra (assembly GCA_037179385.1). Taxonomy (NCBI): domain Eukaryota; kingdom Metazoa; phylum Echinodermata; class Holothuroidea; order Aspidochirotida; family Holothuriidae; genus Holothuria; species Holothuria scabra. The sequence continues at coordinate 24,102,883 of CM074180.1, forward strand.
AGTGCTGGTACCAATTACCAGTCTTGATCCCAGTGTCTACAATACAGCTATAGTGTGCTCTACTATATAGAGAAGATTAACAACTTCCAGTGCTGCACAGCAAAACAGTAAAAACGAATGTTGTTGCAGCTCTGTGTTCTTATCATCTTATCATTTTTATGGTTTTATCCACAATGATGAAATTTCTCTAGCTGAAATCAGTAAAGTATATCTGTCTGTCTAGCTAAAGTAAGCATTATATTGTGGTGGATTGCTGGCAGTGTAATCATAGAGTACTTTATGTGGTGTGTGCAGAAAGGTAGCAATTTAGTGTCTCCTATAAACTGAAAAAGTTATTTCTTCACAAAAACTTGAGCAAAGCTCATACAATCTCATACCTGTTCTAAAAGATCAAGTTAAAAGACGGACTACTGTTTACAAGGAAATTTTCTCTTTAAATCATTCCGATCAATTGAAATGTTTGCCAACTATTGTGAATGCTACAGAGTTTTCAAACAAGGGTCCCAAGCTATCATATGTTGATTTCTTTTCATAAAGTTCAAGTTAGCAACCTCTTAATTCCATGCGGATGCATGATTAGGGTAGGTTTTTCACACATGAAAAAAAAAAGGTCATTTGAACAGGTTTATATCCTTCTGAGGTCTACCTGATGTTTTCAGGGTTCATTTTTCCCAAGTTTTGATGTGCCCTGCCTCAGGTATTACTTTAATGGACTTATTCGACAATTTTCTAAATAACCAAATAACAAAGACTTTTCTGATAGAGACTTTGTGTGTACCATACTTGGCCACAGTAAAATGACACTGAAAAGTGATGCATGCCAAAAATTTATCCCACAATCCTTTGTAATTCCTATTTGTAAGAAGGTCTGTGGATAGCTATGATGGCAAGTTTTGATATTCCTGGCATTTGATTTTCTTGGCAATGTGTTCATTTTTGGTTCCTTGCGGTAGCAAAGGAACCTATGTAGTCAGGTTGGCGTGTGTGTGTGTGTGTGTGTGTGACACTGTTATTGTTTTTGGTGGAGGTCAAAGGTCATTTGGGGTCGCCAGAGGTCAGAAACTAAAAACCTTCTCAACACGATATCTCTAGATAGGAAACTTGGATAAATGTTATACATGGTGCGTGGATGTGTTATGGTATAAGGATGAAATTGGATATGTTTGGTGAAGGTCAAGGGGTCATCTGGGGTCACCAGGGGTCATACACTGAAAAAAGTTTTGACCCAGTATTTTAAGGTGGAAAGGACATATATCACATCAATCTGTGTTTGGTTAAGGTCAAAGGTCATCAAGGTCACTGGAGGTCAACCGCTGGAAATGTTATTTAGAAAATCTTGTAAGCTAGATAAAGATAGGTTCAACAGATTTTTTATCTCACCTGGTTTTGCATGCTTATACACCCAAACACCTTAGAAATTTGGCCTTTGTGTTTGTTCAGTAATGATTCCTTCGGGTTGTACACATATTTTGGATCATTCAAAGTTTTAAGAGGGCAATAACTGAAATCTGTAGATTTCACTGAACACAGGTCACTCTGCATTAAACTGGTCTCTCTGCCAGTGGAAGCAATGCATGGATTATACAGTATGTCTCTTTAATACTGCTGTGCTCTGTGGGGGTAACCTAATCCTCATTCTATTATCACACCCCATTAATCACTTGCTTTCTTGTTAACTGCTGAATAAACACTGTTTTCTGTGTAGAGGTAGCAAACAGGACAAATGGTAGATTGTTTTAAAGTAATAGCAAGTTTTATTTGAGAGCAGGTAAAAATAAATTGTGAGAGAAATACAAGTGGTGTTTTTCTCTCTCTGACCACATTGTGTATTGTTTATTAATGATAATATCAAGTTTGATTACAAGCATAAATACTGTACATATGGAAATGTGGAAATATTTTTGAAGGATCACCAAGCATTACAAAAGTTGAAGGTTAGTAAGGCCACAAAAATTTGATCTTTGATATCATGTAATATAAGTAATAAAATATCCCTTGTGAAGATGTTACAAACATTGAGTATTAGCTTTTGCTTAGCTCTATTTCAGAGACTGACTGTACATTCTTATAATATCCAGCAAGGAACCACAGTGCCCATTGGGCCCTTGTTATGTTTCCAGCCTGGGAATAACCATCACTGGGAATATTGACATAACTTGCACAAATACCTCAACAATTACCAGACACCTTGACATTTTACTTCATCTTGCTCTATATAAGAAAAAGCTAAGCTAAGTCTTTGAGATTTTTCTTTAATGAAAAGCCCAAGGTGTCAACTTTTTTGAACAGAAAATCGGAGTATTTGGCACTTTAAATTCTTCATTAGCTGTTCTGGATTGCTCGTCATCTGACACCCCAGTTGGATGAATCATATAGGCTATAAAGCAGTGGTCACACCACAAACTGCAAATATGGATTGGAATCTTATCTGATTTTTGTGAGTTTTTATTGAAATCTTTTCCACCTCTGGTCAGGAGGAGCCAAAACTTTGCCAATCAGTGTAAGTATATATGACTGCATCAGAGGTCTATCAAAATGAAATGTCAACTTTAATATTTTTTGTGATGTCACACTGTCAGACAGCTTTTATCCGACACACGGTGTCCTGTCAATAGTCACTTGTCAATATGATGTCATCAAGTAACTAGTACACATTTAAATTTTTAGTCCTGATATATAAATCATATATTTACATTAGCTCATAAATTTTGTGTTCTTTCCAACCAGAGAGATGGAGAAAATACAATATTATCAAAACCTTACAAAATCTGATCTGAATACGATACAAAATTTTTGTAGTATGGCTGCTGCTTAAAGGTAAAGAGCAGTCCTCCCAAGTTGAAGCAGTGCAGTAGACTATCCTACTTCATGATTGGCTCTTGAGAGTCATGTGACAATATTTTTTGCCCTCAAATGTGAAATTTACTTAAAGTTACTGCTTGGTTTACCTTGAATTTGCAATATTGAAGCCCTAAAATATTATAAAAGATACTATGAAGAGAAATAAGTAGGAAATTGTGATATTTAGCTGTTAACTCAAGACAAGTTTGGGGGACTCTTCTTGCCCTTGAAACAGCCAATCCTCTCACCCCAAGTTACAGTTCCTATAGAGGTGTAACGAAATTCCCTATTGGCTCAGCTCTTAGACTGGCAGTTAATTCAAACAATGCAGAGTACCAAAGCTTACATTACACAGCATGAACTGTCCTGAGAGTGTTTAGTCAGACTATGCACACATTGAGCTTTTCCACACTCACCCTGAAGCAATGAACTGAGATTTGTATGGATGAGGATGAATTCCAGACGACTGTGGGAGAGGCTTAAGTAAGAGGGCCATTAAGAGTCTATGCTACATATTTTTATTTAAAAGACAAAGAGTAGATGCAAGGAAGCATGCAGGCAAGATTTCCATATCTATTTTGAAAATGGTCAGTGCACAACACTTTCATCTCTGTCACCACTGTTACTTTTCATTCTCAGGGGTTTCTTTTATTTTCTTTTGAGGTTGGAAACTGAGCTGTAAAACTCCCATCTTACTAACGAACAAATTTATTTTATTTTGAGAAGACCGTTTTATTAATTTCACATACACAAGATTTTTGCTCACAGTTGTTACATTTAATATACTAAAAATAATAGATGCTGTTTTTTTTGTATGTACAGTATGTGATTTTTGGCAAATCTATTGACTCTTAATAATGAATGCAGATTTCACTTTATAATCCAAAGGTCACTTCATTTTCTATTTTTTTAAGATAACATTTTGACTGAGCAACTTGTATCTCATAAAACTCATTTATTACACAAATGAGGTTGTTGTACTACAGGTACATTTATTGCCTTTGATTTTTTTACAAGCAGATGGTTAACTTTCAATCAGGATAACATTCAGGGATATTCCTGTCACATTAGAAGAACAGATTGATCTTTGAAGCTATGATTAATTTTTTCAACAGGTTTGAATATGGCAATCAGTAGTACTACTTTACTGGCTCTATTATCTGTATATCTGCTCAACTTCCTGTAGTATACGTGAAGTCATTATTACAGGAACCAATTAATCTTTCATATTGTCACTTTATCACTTCATCTCATTGGCCTATAGACTTAAGGCATATGATGTCACAAAGCAAAATGTTTCCTCTTTTGGAGGTAAATTTGTTTAATTGCAACTTGCACCGAGAAATGCTGACAGCTCATTTGTCAACTAATCGTGTAAGTGTGCGAGTCTACTAAATGTAGTGTAACAAACTTGTGCGACTTCATGTTTCATTACTTTCCTACAAAGTGATCATGCTGTGATGTTTCTTTTTGCGAATGAAAACATAGACACCCATGTAGATCAAAGACAGTAGCAATGTTCCTACTTGATCCATCAAGGTGGACCTTGATCTAGTGAGGTAAAATAAATTCTAATGGGAAAACATATCGACAACACTCACTCATGGTCAAGATTCACTGATTTTGATTGACGCACCAGGGTAGATCAGATCAACCTCACTGGATCAAAGTTTGTAATGTGAACACAATCAGTAGATCAAGTGACTCTGGATTTTTGGTTAATTGCTTCCCAGGAGTTATGTAGTAAATGGTAATGGAAGTTGTAAACATTGGTGACATTTTCACACTTGTGCATTGTGTTCATATTGGAGGTTGATCTACCTCACTCGATCACATGGGAAAGCAACCCTGTATCAGGGTAATTAATTAATGGTGATTTACCTTCGTAAATTAACATCCACCTCACTAGATCAAGTGGGAATATGCATAGTGTGGGGTGTAACTGATACCTTGTATGTGCACTCAAATCATCTGTTTTCATTGTGTTCACTTGCAAAAAAGCAATTCACACACTTAACTATCCCCAAATATTACATAACTTTGTGTAGTTTGGTATATTTGGTACTGTCAATCTTTTAATCATATGTGAAACCTGACTATGCCAAGTGTATATGTAGTGTGCTTTATTTCCTCTTTGAGGCAATAAGATGTAATCAGGCAGAGAATAACTATGTTTCAAAAAGTAAGAAGGGAGGTATCGTAATGTGCTTTTGGCATGAAGTAAATGCATATGATCTATATATTACCATTACTGGCTTTTGAGTGTCATTGTTGAGTGTAATGTGATTTTGGTGAAATTGTTCTACATACTTTTTTGTTCTTTTCCCCTTCTCTCTGTATCCCCTCCTCATCCCCCTTCCACTCTTCCCCCACAATTAACATGTGCATATCATGTGTTTTTTTCAGTCTACATTTTGAACTGTATATAAAGTACTTATAATGCACTAGTCACAGTCTCATCCCCTAGGTACCCTCAATTGAGTGTCAGTTACTTACCGTTGTAATATATCCACGTATGTACAGTATCAGTGTAACAGTGGATGAACATTAAATGTGAGGGATATTTTATATCTGTAGAAACCTAAATTGAATAGCCATCTGAGAGGAAACAAAGCACAATTTTCACATAAGTTAGCTCTGCCTTTTATATCTAAGATGGGAGAATGAAGGGGCCTTTTGTTTTATGAATTGAAATTTTCTGTTCATTTTGTAGAACATTATGCCTCTATCCATTTAGAATCAAAACCTATGTATATTCCTTCAGATAAATTTCATGTAGTTAACAAGTACATAAAGCTCCACGCTTCATTTCACTGGTCTTCTAGAAGTCATGTGACTAAACTTGCCTGAATTCAGCCACTCTCTTTGTTGATGCTTTTACTCCGTCCAGTTGTGAATTGAAATATTTTACTCCAGTGGGTATGCTGCTCTTCACTGTTATTAAAATTTGCTGTATTACAGTGACGGGCAATGTATTTTGAGTATCCATTGTTTGTAGGTGGAAACTTCCTCTATATTATATTGATTGAAGTCAGTTCAGGTTTAATGGAAATTTTGTATAAAAGTTCCTGTGTAGGAATAGCAGATTGTTGAATTTCACTGAAAGACTTGTACAAAGATGCATATGAGTTTTGTGCTGGTAGCATAACAAGTGTTTTTAGACCAACACAAGGAACATTTCTAAGTGACTAGACTAGTACCTAAGTGACTACTTTATTGTTACTGTAGCCTTTTGTGCAACAAGCTAGGTAGTAGCCAAACAAGGTACTGAAGGGTGGAAACCTCTTAGGAGCAAAGCAGTTTTCATGTGGTAAAAGCAGGCATGCAAAAAGACATTAAAGGCCCAGTTCTCTCACCCCATACACTACCAATTCTCCTACCTTTTCTTACTGAAGCCCCTCCCACAATTGTCTGATATTCATCCTCATCCAGACACAATCTCAGTTCATTGCTTCAAGGTGAGTATAGAAAAACTCAATTCATATAATCAAAATACTCTCAGTACTGTTCATGCTGTGTAATATAAGCTTTGGCACTCTGCATTGTTTGAACAAGCTGTCAGTCAAAGAGCTGACCTAATTGAGAATTTTGATACCCGGGTACCAAAAATGTAGTTTGGGGTGAGAGGTTTGGCCCTTTAAGCCAATTGGTACCATTTGACATTTGAGAGATGCTGAGGTTCCCCCCTGCCCATGTCACTTTAGCTTTAGGGCATGATGTAAAATGAGATATAACTTGGGAAGTTTTCTGTAGGATATTACATCTTTTTAAGGATTGCTATATCAATTTTTATCAGAAGTAGTTCAAATAAGTATTTGTAGTGATAATATTTTCTGAAATTTCATGAGCAGCATATTTTGTTCCTATATACCAAGAACAGCTGTCTAACAGTTCAGTGTGTCACTAGACATCTCCCCTCCCCCCACCATCTGATTTCTCCCTGTGTAACTTATCCCTTCACAAGCTCCAGACAATTCCTACACCAGGCAACCCCCACCTGACCAATTCCTTCCCTAGAACTTAGCAATCTACATCGCCCCTCTCTTACCTCCTATCTACAGTTGTAACCCTCACTTACCTGTAATAAGGTCCTGGCAAGTCTTGATCACACAGTAGGGGAGGCCGGCCTCCTATAGAGGGCGGCCTACAGCTTCCTCTCCCACTTGCCAGTCAGAGAAACTTTGACATGTAATTTGGTTCTGGTCAGGATATCTCTCAAAAGTATGGGTTTTTCTGGTTTCTGGATCTGGTTTTTGAGAGAACTCCTTAGAAGTCTGTTTGTGACAATCTACAGTGGTTTTGGATGAGTATAGTTTTTCTTTGGTGTATTTTTCGGGTCTCTTTAGGATTCCCGCCTTTCCGTTTGTTTTCACATGTTTTTTCTCCTATTGCTTTAGCATGGGTACCGGTTCCGCGAATTTTTCACATGTTTTTCTCCCATTGCTTTAGCATGGGTACCGGTTCCGCGAAATTTTCCGGAGTTTGGTTAGGCTCGGGTTTTCAGGACCAGGTTGGTTTTTGCGGACGGGGTTCGTCTGCCTTCCCTTCCCCATGTCTTCCTGGGGTTTTCAGAAGCTCTTTGTTAGTTATGGGAGGTTTGTTCCCTTTGGGTTTATGCCTTTAGGGGTTTTTGCCGTCGTAGTTTGGCGACTCCTTTGTTTGGCCTAGGTCTAGGCGGCTTCCCGCATTCCTTCCTTTGTAGTATTATTTTTGCTGTGTGTTCTATAGCTATTGTGTGGAGCCACCCTGTTCTCGGGTGAGTCTGTTGGATTAGCCTTTCGCCCTTTGTCTCGCGGTGTGCAGCCCTTTGTTAGGTGACAGAGCTAGACTGCGTGCTGTGGGGCTGCTCTGGTATTCAGGTTATGCATTGATTGTTTTTCTCTTCTCAGGTTTTTCCCGTGTCGAAGGACCTGTTTTGTACTTTTATCTTTTCAGATATGAGGAACAAGTGTCGTACTTGCAAAAGCCAAACGAAAGGCGGACCAAGCCGCCTCTGGACAGGGGAAGGAAGCCACAATGGCTTCCCTCGAGGGTATATTGCAACCAATGGCATTTGTGCCGGGCAATGAGGCCTCCGTACAGGTTACGGATTAAACGTGCCAACCCTCCTCCAGCCACTCATCGGAGTCGTTACCCGTTCTGGTCCCAGTGGAAGTGGCTGGCAAAATGGAAAACGGAAAAGGAGAAGGCTAAAGCCAAACAAAAGGCGGACCAAGCCTCTAGACAGAGGAACAAGTGTCATACTTGCAAAAGCCAAACGAAAGGCGGACCAAGCCATTTCTGGACAGGGGAAGGAAGCCACAATGGCTCCCCCCGAGGGTATATTGCAACCAATGGCATTTGTGCCGGGCAATGAGGCCTCCGTACAGGTTACGGATTAAACGTGCCAACCCTCCTCCGGCCACTCATCGGAGTCGTTACCCGTTCTGGTTCCATCTTCAGCGACCACGATCTTGGGGACAGCGCCTTCGGGCCTGGAAGCCCCCACTTCCTTGACGGCCGCTACATCCACGGCTCCGACTATGACGACATTCCAGCCTTCCCAGACCGTCTCGAGTACCCAAGGCTCGGCAATGGAAGGCTCTGGACCCGTTCAGAGGGTCAGTACATTACGGCCTATCTGGTAGACCCATCCCTACCAGGCCCATCAGGACTTTCCTCAAGATCCATTTTTCCCCGCTCTGCGAAGTCATCACGAAGGGGTAATACCATTTTGGAATCAGAATCCCAATCCAGGGATTTTCAGGCCTTCAGGAGACGGAGGTCAGAGAAGATATTTTGGAGAAGCGGGGTCGCTCCAAGGCCAGGAACCCCATAAGGGTAAAAGAAGCGACATAGGAGACATTCTTCTTCCTCATCTTCATTCTCCCGGTCTCGATCCTCCAGTCGAGGAAGCGTAAACGCCATGGTTGTCCTGATAGTTCTCAGGCACTATCCCAGATTCTGTCTCTTCTGACTAACTTGACCAAGGGTTTGGCGAGTATGGCCGGTCCTCCTGCCACGGGTAACGATAAGGTTCCAGCTGCGGCCGCAGCTACCCCGGCCCCAACTACTTTTCCGGGTTCTAGTGTGGAGGATAATCTGGAATCAGACCAGGAAAGGGTTTTTCCAGTGGAATTTTTACCCTCTGTGGATGTTGTGTATTCCCACGTGGACTCTAATGTTTCGGAGAGTACCTCGAATTGCTGAGGCCTTCCGGCTCCCATTCGCCGGGACGCCGACAGGGCGATCTCCCCGATGCGGAGGCTCGTCGGGTGGCGACGCAGCGGCCAATGCGGCCCGCAGTGCTCTCATCAGGGCTCCGAGGATGAGCCGTTATTTGGTACTGACATCCCGCAGGATATTTTTGAGAAAGCAGTGAACATTTTGCGCCGGCAGTTAGGGTTTCCGGCAGGTACAGGTATCGAGGTCTCGTCAAAATCTAGGTTGACCCTCAATAGACCATTTTCCTCAGGAAAAGCCTCCATGCCAGTGGACGCGGAGTGTGAGGATCGATCTAAGGCCGCGGCGGTGGCCAAGAAGTGGACTGCCTTTCCCAAGAAGCAAAGCACGGCCTTTAGGGTCGAGAAAAAGGCTTGGGAGGACTTGTTCAGGGCTCCCATGGTACCACAGGCAGCCGAAGACTACCTACGTTCAGTGGGGGCAGCGGACTCTGCAAGGAAGTTGAAGTCATTTTCCTCCAGGAGAATCCTGAAGTCTTTCCAACAGGTTGACACGGCTTCCAGAGTGGTTCCCGCTCATCCTGAGGCTGTTCGTCGGCCTTCGGTTTCCCTTCCCTCAGGACAGCCGACTTCTGACTCAGAAGACAGCCAGATTCACCATCGTCATCTGCGGGATATAAAATTGACAGTGTGGAAATTGTCACCAGACGCTTACAGGAGAAGGGCATTTCTGAGAGAGCTGCTGACCTTGCAGCAGGGGCTAGAAGAGGATCCACCTCTAAAACTTACAACTCCAGTTTGGAGAAGTTCTCACAGTGGGCAGCTGCTAACTCTTGCCGTCCCGTGGAAGCGACACTAGACCAGGTGTGTTCTTTCCTTGTGCCCCTCTTCGATGAGAGGAAGCAGATCTCCGCAATCAAAAACTACCCTTCAGCAATTGCGGCGATGCATGCTGGGTTTGAGGATGGCTCCTTCATCGGCTCCAACCCGGTGATAACCAGCCTGCTAAAGGGAAGGTTTCACCAGAGGCCACCAGCCAGGAAGCTCGCCCCTTCATGGAGTATCAATGACGTGCTACAGACATTGGAGGTTCGACCTTACAAGCCTATCCAGGATGCACCGCTCGACGCACTCACGAAGAAGACGCTGTTCCTGGTAGCAGCCGCCTCCGCCAGACGTAGGAGCGAGATTCATACCCTGTCTACAAAACGTGGTTTCATCAGGTTCTCCCCGCAAGAAATACTCCTCCTCCCAGATCCGGACTTCCTGCCGAAAAATCAGACAATGTCCTTCACACCGAAACCGATTTTCCTGCCATCAATCTCTACCACATCTTCCATCCGCGAAGATCACTTTGTTTGTCCTGTAGGAGCGCTGAAGTGGTATCTACGGACAACCTCATACCTACGGCTGTCGGAAGCACTCTTCCTCTTGCCAAAGGCGCCTTACTCGCCTGCCTCCAGGGACACTATCTCCAGATGGATCGTCTCCCTGATCCTGCCTCATGCTCTTTCGGGTGAAGACGTCAGGGCTCACGATCTCAGGGCACATGCCTCGTCCTCGGCGTGGTTCCAGGGCATTCCTCTCCAGCAAATTATGGATGCGACCTCGTGGAAGACACTGTCGTCCTTCATGTCCTCATACCTAACAGACGTGATGTCAACAGAGGGAGACTTTGCCATGGCAGTTCTCCAGGGTTCCAGCGCTCAGAGACCAGGCCTCCCTCCTCAGTCACGGTGCTAATCTCGTTACAACTGTAGATAGGAGGTAAAGAGAGAGCGATGTAGATTCCCCAAAACTCCTGGTTTGTGAATCTACGAGGCCCCGATGCTACACTCCCTGTCTACATACCCGCCCGGCCCCGCGGATGTTGGACAGATCCGAACGCTGGCCTCTCTGACCATGTCAGTGTTGTGTGCTCCTCACCAGTTAACACAAACACTATTGCAGGGGGTCAGCTAGCCCATATTGAGGACAGAGAGGTTTACTGATCCGGCGTTCTGGCCTTAATTGACGGATTTATCAGGTGAGAAAGGTCTCTGACCATCTCCTTTTTACTGAGTGTCTTCCTATGTTTTTGTGTTATATGTATTGTAGTATTAATGCTAACTTCTCACTGTGACACTTGGTTGATGTCCGTCATAGGGGGTCAAAGTTTTGGGTCTGTCTGACTTGCAAGCGGAGAGGAAGCTGTAGGCCGCCCTCTATAGGAGGCCGGCCTCCCCTACTGTGTGATCAAGACTTGCCAGGACCTTATTACAGGTAAGTGAGGGTTACAACTGTAGATAGGAGGTAAGTATCGGGGCTCGTAGATTCACAAACCAGGGAGTTTTGGGGAATCTGTCACATAGGTGGGATTTTTTTTTAAGTTAGTCCACCTGAATTTGGATGCACTTAATGGGTATAACTAGGAGGGGTTGACTGATTAGCAGTTAAAAGGAAATATCTTTCTGCTGAAAAATTCCAATTTTTTAAAACCAATATTTATAGATACATGAAAAATTATCCAAAATAAGGCTGTATGTGATCTTTTTTAAGGACATAAAGGGTCGGTCTCACTATAGCAATTTTCAGCCTGCACTCTGATCCTAAGTTTTCAGGAATGGACCAACAGCTTTTATTCAGACTTTGTTCTAAGAATGATCATGCAAAATTAAGAACTGATCCTAGTTTGTCTTACAATAAACAGTTCTACCATCATTATTTAACGTATATCGCTCAACAAAACCATATCTGTTGGAGAAACAATCCAAATTTCATGCATGTACATTAAAAGCTGTCTGTGGATGTGACACCAGGAAATATTTATATTTTGTTTTCGTAGTTGGGAAACAAATGCAAATCATATATTTACATTAGTTGTTCAAGTTTTGGCTGTTTCAGCCAAGAGATTGAGAAATTTTTAACTAACACTCACAAAAATCAGATTGATATGTGATTTGAAATTCCTTGTAGTGTGACCCATGCTTCAGTGTCTCACTCTGGTGTTTAATGGTGTATTCCATGTTGAGTCATTTCAAATGCTATATTGCCCTTAATGTCCCTCAAATATAAATGAATCAGAAAAACATCAATTGTTCACTCTGGACATTAGTTGATGCAATGAGTAAAATTATGTCACATATGACTAATTTACTTTGATTATATATATAAATATTATCTTTCAAATGTGTTTTAATGTTTCATATTTGATAAGCCATGTCACTGTTTATACTTTATGTTTATATTAGGTGAAAGGTCAGATATCTGTGTAGTTTTACTGTCAGCATGATGAAAGCTTTTATAGAACTTATTTATTTGCAATATGAGAATGACCATGTATGGTTATCAGTTGGTTTGTCTTTCTCAGAATTTCATTGTAAAATTTTGAAAGTCCTGGTTGATATTGATTGTTTTATCATTTTGATTTACGTCAAATATTGCAGTATGATATGTCTGAAATAACCTTTTTCAAGGCATTACAAATGAGTGCTGACAGTTTTGTCTTAATACAAATGCTTGTTGTATCCAGTTTTACAACTGGAGACTTAGATGTCTCTAATGAGGTGCATGATGTGTGATGGACTGCAATTTGTATTCATTATAATTAAGTGGCACTATCTGCTTTGTTCCTACACAGAATGTTATCACTGTCATGTTTATTTCAGCAAGAAGTTTGATTTGCAATTTCTTTAGTTGCAAAAATAAAATGGTTTTTGTACTGACATGAATTTTGTTTTGATTTTTTGTATGCCATGTTCCCTCATTCCTGTGGCCAGTTAATAAATATTTTTCAAAACTCTTTATCTTGAAAGCAAGGACACCTTGGCCATCAACACCCAAATACCTTCTGATTACAATTCTGGGAGGAGCACAGCAGCAAAAATTGAAGGGACAAGCGTAATTTCTTGTTAAATTTTTCACAATATTCCTGCCTTACAATCATACATTCAGCTTGGTAACAAAACTGAACTGGTGTGATGCCAATCTGACGTGTCTGTGACACGGTATAGTGGAGGTTCTCTTGTCTTGCACATATTCAGTGTGCAAACACCCCCCCCCCCAAAAAAAAAAAAGATAAAATGTCATTCAACAGTAATTGCCATGAAAATTTAGGTTTCTTAATGCCTTAAGGCCTTTTCAATGTCTCTATGTTCTATAATTAAATCTCTCTATTAAATAGGAAAACTGAAGTGATAGAATGCAAGGTTTATTTTCTCATTGAAACACTGCAAATTTAAACTATAAAGCCAACAGGCTTAGTGATTCCTTGCCATATGATATATCATAGCAAATATGGAAACAAACATGACATGAATGAGATCCCATACAATTATCCTACTTAACTGAGATATCATACTAGTAAGGCCAAAACTTTTTGACCTCATGTGACCCAAAATGACCTTTCGACCCCTTAAAAACAATAGTGATCACCTCACCAACACGTCCATCAACATGAGCAATTCAAAATTAAGCTTAGTACAGTACGAGTATGGAAGTACTACCTCCATGGTATGAGATCGCTCACAGTTATCCCCCTAAAATTATTATGTCTACAAGGTTTGATCTTTTGTCACCTCAAACCTTTGATCTCCACAAACAAGAGGAATTTCTCACACAGCTTTAACATGCCAGAAAACTGTTTTGTCTAATTACTTGATAAAGCAGTATTTTGAAACCATTTTTATCAAAAGTTGGTCAATGGGGACAGCTCTCCATTCTGAAGTCTCCATATGCCTCTGTTTCGAAAAGTCTGCATTGAGGTTGGTGTTTAAACAAGCCCTCATCCAAACACTCTCTTACATACATTGGATCAAATACTGTGTTCTCACATACCCCACGCTCGAAGTAACACTGTGTTACCTCACGCTCGAGTAATGTGGGACTGCGGGTTAACACAGAGTCAGTGTTTAAATTTCCATTCACCTTAAATCGCAGGGTTAAGCAGTTTTAAACATCGTGTTTGTTTTAATCAAGCAAGGTCACAGGTACTTATGGCACCGATGAAAGGTATTTTCTTACATTTTACTGTAATCGGTGTGTGAAATATTTGACCTCCTTACTATGGTAACACTATCCAATCAACGAAACACTGGGTACGTGAGAACACAGACTGGAAAACACAGGGTTAGCCTGCGGTTTTGTCTGATTGTAAACACGAGTTAACACTGGGTGTTGCAGGGTATGTGAGACCAAGCCTAAAGAGACATCTGAATAGAGATGTGTAAACTTGGCTATTAGTGAGGGCAATTTTTGCTTTATGGGGGAAATGCCCCACCCATTGTCTATGGTATTCTTTGCAAATTAACAAAATCTGATAACAAGACTTTTAATTTGCCTTTTGTCTACTTATACTGTAGGTACAGCATAACACACAGTACAAGTTTTCCTTGTTTGATACACAGTATACAACATTATGCTTGCTCTTATTACCTGAACTAATTTTAAATGACAGCAGCAATGCAAAATAAAATCTTAATACTTTTGAAAAGTGTCATTGAGGGTAATCTTGAAGCAATGGTTCTATGCATTAAGCTTAATGATGCACTTTTTTTTTGGGGGGGGGGGGGATAGTGACATGGATAAAAATGAAATGTGAGACAAGAATTCCCACTCGATGATGATATTTGACATAACTATAATCCTTCACACAGGGGTTACTTTTTTGGTGAGGTTATCCAGATATACGCAGAGATGAGGCAAGTAGTATGCTGATACATTTTATGCTATCAAAAATTTAAAACAAATTCTAGAATGAAACTAAGTGATAAATAATCACTGTAGAGCATATTGAAAATGTAAAGCAGAAGCACCAATCTAGATAGACACCAATGTTTAAAGTTGTGTTCAACAAAAATCCTAATACAAACACACTATTTGTTCAATTCCACCAGCTTCTATGTAAAGGACACTATTTCTGAAGGGTGTCAAGCTACAGTATTTCTAAGATGACTTTCAGTTTAGAAACTTGATCAAGTGTACATGAACTTCTCCATCTCCAGACAATGGCTAGGCAAACAACTTTTATTTGTGGTCAGATGAGACAAGATAATGCGGACAGTTATTTTATGCTTGATTTTGCAGAGGTGTGACTTTCATGGAGGTCTGACATTTTGACCACAAATTGAGTACTAAATGCCTGCAAGGAATGGCAGGAAATAGGAGTATATACAAACAATGGGCTGTTATAGTTGTTTTGTACTGAGATAAAAATAAGCTTTCTTCAGAGGGTTTATAAGAGTCAATTAACACCACTTATACAGTAAAAAGCTTAAGTCAATTGAGCTGTATGTTTGTATGAGGTAATCCTTCAGGACACTGTGGGGATAACTGGCAGTCAACTGTGAAAAATTAGGCCAGATAACTGTGACCAAATGGCAAAGAATGGGTCAGTCACAATTTGATTCACTCTATTAGGCAATGACAGTTCATGTGCCCTGAAGGGTATTTGATACCAAATGATCAGTATAAATTAGGTTCTTTTTTGTAAAGCTAATTAACTGTGGTATATCTAATTAATCAATTCCCATTTCCAATTCATGCATGCTTGCATGCACATGTCCTCATGAGGACAGTAGGCACAAGGTTTGCCAAATATTAGCACTTTTTGCCACTAAATTTAATGTTTTCTTCAGGTTTTCTTTAAGGTTATTGAAAAAGCAATGTAGGTATGTTATAAAAGAGATTCTTGTGCATCACACAGAGTAGTCTCCTTTCAAAGTTTACACTTACGAAGTTCCACATCAGTCATCTACTTAGTGTGCATAGAAGCATCTTCTAATATTTTCAGACTGCCCTCAATGACCCTTATACAGACTGTTTAAACTCACATGTTCCACATTAGTTTCATGAAAATCTATTTACTTGTGGTTGCAAAATCAGCATACCCATGAGCATTGAAGCATGTATGCCAGCCTGATGAACAGATTTTGCCTTGTAAGATTTTATATTTTGCTCTGCCCACTTTTTCATGTATTAATACTTGAAACTTAATGTAATAACAGGGCACAATTTCATGCCAGAATCAACATACTGTACAGTAACTACCACCATGTGATGTGCCTTTTTGTGCACCTAAGACCTTCTTCCTATGAGTTTGCTTCAGTACTGTACAAATACATTTTCAAAATTACCTCACTAAAGAATTTACATAGTGAAGTTAATAAACTGTTCCAAAAAAAATTATATACCTATGCCTATAACATTACCCATGCCAAATTATTCTTACCCTTTCACCCTAACCGTTCATGGTCGGATATTAACTTCAACAGTTATATACTCATTTGAGATGTATAGTGTTTGCAAGGTTTAGATGATTTGAACTCTGATGACCCCAAATGACCTTTGACATCCAATAAAAACAATAGGGGTCATCTACTCAATATGGGCAATCCACTTGGCAAATATGAGATTCCTGGCAGTTACCTTTCTTGACATATGGTGTTTACAAGTTTTTGAGCTTTTCATCTCTGATGACCCCAAATGACCTTTGACCTCCACCAAAAATAATAGTGATCATCTACTTAATATGGGCAATCCACCTGCTATGTATGAGATCCCTCACATTTACCCTTCTTGAGATACAGTGTTTAAAAGGTTTTGACCTTTTTTCCTCTGGTGACCCCAAATGACCTTTGACCTCCATCAAAAACAATAGGGACCATCTACTCAATATGGACAATCAGCATGGTAAGTATGAGATTGCTCACGTTTTTCCTTCTGGAGATATCGTGTTTACAAGCAATTTCCAAGGTATTTACATTTTGACCTATGGTGACCCCAAATGACCTTTGACTTCTACCAAAAAAATAAGGACCATCTACTCAATGTGGACATTCTACTTGCCAAGTTTGAGATCCCTGGGGGTTACCCTTCTTGGGATATCGTGTTTACAAGCAGGCGTCACACACACACACACACACACACACACACCCACACACACACTCACACACGACATCACCATCGCATAGATTCCTTGCCTGCCTTCGGCAAGGAATCAAAAACCCTCTCAAATCATTGGGTTGAAGACTAGTCTTGTGATGGGTTTATAGGGAATTAAAACTATCCCGATGCAGAACTTGAATACAAGTTTTGCTATGGAAATGATATCTAATACGAAACTTCACGGCCAATTGTCATGGTTAGCAGTGGCGTAGCCAGGATGGGTTTTTTTTGGGGGGGGGGGGCTAGGTAACAAGTGGGGGGCCTGGTACCTCCGAAGGTCAGGCACGGCAAGACTATCTAGGCGGAGCGCCACCATCAGTTGGCGCGGGCAAGAAAATTTGGGGCTTTAAAACCCCTCCAGATGGCTGGAAAAGGCACTTCCTATGTGTTTTAAGCTGGATGTACCCAGCCTTGAAATACGAATCTCATGTCTGCGACTTCTCAAATTATGAGAATGAAAAATAAATCTATGAAAAATGGTAATACACTTTTTAGGACCCCAAAACTGGGCACATCGGACCTGTGGCCTGGGGGATGAGACTAAAGGCAACCGGTATCTCCGTTCCCCTTGAGAAAAATAGTAAACTTCAGAAGGACGTAGATCGCAAATGCGGCAGTATTTGAATCTAAGCGGAGGGCCACCATCGGTTGGCGTGGAGCGTACAAGAAAATTTTGGGCTTTAAAACCTCCAGATGGCCGAAAATGGCACTCCCACGTGTTTTGAACTGGATGTATCCAGCCGCAGATGCGGCAATATTTGAATGGATTTCAGCTTACCTAAGGCAGTACCTTACCCTTTAACAGTAAAACCAAAAGTAGTTGTGTACCCCTCTGAGAAACTTTCTTTTCGTTTGATTTCCTAGAAGCAAAATGATGCTGTTTGGCAAAACTTTAAACTGATTATAGGCCTAACTTTTAGGATTTTCCCTTTTTGGGGAGCATGAAAAATATCAAAATATTTTTAGTTTTTGTAGAGATTTTTACGAGAGACAATACATACTACCAAAGAAACAATGTGCAAAATGGTTCAGTATTCGTCCATCGGTACATTACGTAGTCAAAATTAGAAAACTACGAATAAATCTCTCAAAATAATTGAACCGCAAAGCAGAAGTATGGATCATGTGGGAAACACATGAAATCAGGGCCTTGTAGACATTTTACAAATCCCCCGGACGCCAGTGCCAACTAGTAAAAAGAGGACTTGTGGGGAAAAAAATCGTCCTACAGTGGCACTTGACATGGGCAGGAGTGAGGCACGACATAGTTTTTAAGGATGGAAGGGAAGAGTTATCCGAAGGCAGTACCTTACCCTTACCTGCTTACGGCATATTTTGTGTACGATAAAGTATGGTAATGGTCGTGTAAAAGTGGTCTCCAGTGTACGATTGACTTATTTTCAGTAAATCAATCAGCCATCCGAAAGGCAGAGACGGTCTTAACCTAACAAAGTCACAATAAAATTTGTCGTCGAGACTTTTGTTTCATCTTTTAAGTGAAATGCAATAAACGACAGTGCAGATCACAGACGGTATGTAATTTGGTGAAAGTAGGCATTTTGAAGTTATTACTTGATTAAATACGTGCGCACAAAATGTGTTTTACACACATTCATCCATGTCTTATTTTTTTTAATTTTTACACATTTTATTTATTTACTGTTTTGAAGGAAATACTTCAAAGTTTATTTCCGTTCAAACATTTTATTTTTTCAATTATTTTATTAGGACGCAAAAAATCTGGCGCCTGAAGAAAATCTGGGGGCCAAGGCCCCCCATCCCCCCCCCCCCCGTGGCTACGCCACTGATGGTTAGTACTTCACCTCTTGTCAATTATTAAAATTGATGATGTATTCAGGTACACATGTGTTGTTTGTTTGTTTGTGTGTGTGTGTGGGGGGGGGGGGGTAGCCACATACCTCCTTCCCTATCGACCGTCTTGACTCCTCTCCTTAAAACCGGCAGGACAACCAGCAACCAAACCTCGGTGCAGCCTTTCTAGTGAAACCTGCTGCATACGCCCTTGGTAACTAAAAGAAAGTTTACGTGAGCCACTTAACTTAATGGAAAATTATTTCAGGTGTGGAGGTTTGAATAGACACGGTGTCAGCTATCCCACCCACCAAAAATAAAAAGTCGTGCACTTGTGCATGATGTCACAATTGTTGTTTTCGGGAGAAATAACATATGTAGTTTTATGCATGAGGTGCGTTGGCAACACAGCCAGCAACCAGCTCTGGCATTTCAAAAGTTCACATATCAAATTAGGCTCCTGCGCCCATATTTTTTATTACAGTTGTATCAAGTTCGAGTTGTCTGTGATGCTCCTGTTAGTTGGTTCCTGCCTTCTCGTACGATTTTAATGCAGTGCAGCTTATCTATGAGTTTTGTGGTCAAAAGTTTCCTGAATGTCATATGCCCAAGAACGTTACTTGTGAAATTTTCCTTAATACCAATTTTAATGGTGATTCTGAGACATTAAAATCCGGAGCCTCCGCGTGGTTTTATTTCTTCACTAGACCCTTAACTGGACTTGTGGGGCCAGGGGCCGCGTAAAACCCCGAAGCCCTCGTTATGGACTTTGCTCTTTGCCCCAGCCGTGTATGCTTCGCGTTCGCACTTTTCCAGGATTGGCGATAATATAATCCATCCGATCACAAACGCCAAGTTTAGATAAATCTACGCTCAGGTAAACGTGCAGTTTACTCCACTGCTACGGTATTTCGCCAGTGATGGTTGTTGCAAAATATACGAGTCATCCCAACCAACTAGTGTTAGGAAAGAAATATTCCACTTAAATGGGAAATAAATTCGTCGTAACTAGTCTAGAACTGCTCTGTTCCTTGACTCTAGCCTACCTTGAATGTGTAATACTTAGGTTCGCAAGATTATCAAAAGGTAGACTTCTAACATCTTGGACGGGAAACAGGACCTAATTGAGGAGAATAAGCTGTTGTTTCAAAATAAGCCGAAGGTGACGGGGAACATAGACGGTCCGACGGGGGAGGCTGTCCCCATCCCGTGGAGGGAGGATCCAATTTCGTTATGGACCGACCCTTCATCCATTCAATAATAACTGAAAGCCCTATAAACTTCAGTCTCTCTTCCCGTACGAACTTATTGATTTTGCTTACGAGAAGACCAAACTCAATCAACTGAGTCCAACCAGTAATGGTCCAACGAAACCCAACCCGACCCAACCAAACCAAACCCAACCAACGAGACTTAATCGACTTACTCCAACCACACCTAACATCACCCACCGAACCAAACCCAAACCAGAAATTACCAACATAACCCAACAAACAAAACCAAGCTCAACCATACACAATCAAAAGAACCCAACCAAACTCAATCAAGCACAACCAACCAAACCCAACAAAACACAACCAAACAAAATTAATAAAACCCAATAAACTCAGCCAACCAAACCCAAGCAAACCAGATCAACTTAACCAACCAAACTCAAGCAACAAAACCCAACCAATTCCTAAAAATTCAAAATTTTCCTCACAAAACACCTTTTGTTTTTCAGTAGAAAGTCCAGAACATTCTGCAGTTCTGAAATGAAAAAGTAAAAAAAAAATATCCATTTACACCGTACGACAGATAATATTATGAAACGAGTTGAACCAATTCAGTCTTGATTTTGCCTATATGAACTTGGGATTAATCTTTAACAAAGACTCCAATATTTCAGTTCTCCCTTAAAAATGAACCTTTTTAAAATTTCGTGCCATAAATTTTTAATTTGAACTGCCCACAAATTTTCAAATATTTGTAAAAGGAAGCCAAACTTTTGTCGAAAAATTTTCAATATCGTTCGCATACTCTGCATGGTGATATTCAGTAACACGGTAACCCCAACAAATTCGTCTCGGCAACCTGGCAACCCTTGGGCGAAATTAGGGTGGCGGTTGACCCGAGTCCCCCTTTTCAAAAAATGTTCAACCTCTTCACTTTAAAAATAAATGATAAGCTCCTATCCCCATTGGCGTACGAGGCGGGCACAGAGGGGGCACTCGCCCTCCCAATTCGGGCAAAAACGTTGGTCTATTCGGGCAAAACATGGGTAAAAAATGATAAATGGTGACATTACTAGGGCAAAAACGCCCTCGCACCCTCATGAAAAATTACCCCGTACGCCTATGCATATATTTCAACTGAAATAGACGTGTGCGATGTTTCGTATTTGGCTCCCTTTTATATTTCTCGGTTTTGTTTCTCCTTCACTCCAAAATGGCTACCCCTGCATTTTATTAGGCAACTTAGGATCATTGTACACTTTCATTATTTCATAGATGTAAATATTTCATTGCAAAAAGAAAGTTCAAAATAACGATTGCCTAAATTTTTATTTCATGCCTGTTGAATCGCATTTCTGGCTGTCTGAGGAACTGCAACTTCCAAAATTTTCTCAACGTTCGGCGCCAGCCAATGATGGCACTCCCTTTAGATTCTCTATAGTCTTGCGGGCAATCCATTTGTGGCTGTATGGGGCAGAGTTGCGAGTTTTTCAAATGTTCTTTACGCTCATCTCGAACTGATGGTGGACCTCCACTTGGGTAGTCTTTCGGGCAGGACTGTATTTTTCAGGCACATAATCTTGTCTCCTTCCCCAAAACTGGAATGCTTCCGTACGTCTATGCCAGTCTTTATCTATTGATGGCGACATACACAGAATTAAAATCGGTGACGATCACCTGAGACATAAATATATGTTCAACGGCTTCTTTCTTTTTAAGCTTAGTGACAATTGTAAGTTCTAGTTTTCAAAAATGCAATTTTTTATTAAGTCACTGCACCTACGAGAAAAAATAATTGCACATTTTACATACTTTCTCATTCGCAAAGTGCCATCCCCGGCCATCTGGGGAGAGGGAAGGGGGTTCGAAAAGCCCAATTTTTCTTATACGCTCCACTACTGTCAATAGTGGTACTTCTTTTAGATAGTTCTTCTTTCACTCATCCACCTAAAGCCAGCCGCACACTTACACGACTTTGCACACAGCAACTCAACTCGATTGTCGGATCTCCACCAAGAGTCGTGTAATCTGCGTGAGTTTACGTCTGCGACTGGCAGTTGCAAGACCAGTTTTAAGTCGCGCCGACTTCATTCGGGAAGAACCAACATGTCGGTTCTTCCCGACTGGAGTCGGTGCGACCTAAAACTGGTCTTAACATTGCCAATCACAGTTGTATCTACACTGTTAAAAATTTCTGTAAATTTACAGACTTTTTTTTACTTAAACTTTTTGTATTTTACTTTTAATAGAGATTTTCTGCATCTTTACAGACACTTTGTATTGCTACAATAAAAAAAGGTTGTTTAACATGTATTTTCCGTTTATTTGAAAAACCATTTCTGTCTGCTTTTTTAACCAAATTTTACTGCTTTATAAAAATTTTTCTGTAAATTTACAGAAATTTTAACAGTATTTTGTATTTTTCTGATTTCACATAAAAATACTGTTAACAAACATTCATTTTGTTTTTAAGCTAAAAAGAAACAAAAATAAGCCCAAACAAACAAATAAGAAATAGCCAGAACATTTTCAATATAAAACATGCATCGTTCTGCGAAGTTTCAGTTTAAAAAAAAACCATTTTGGGCAAATTTATGGCCCTATTTGAAAACTAACTTACATTTATTATAAAAGCATACTTGGTTATTACGTTCTTAGTTATAAATATCATACAACTGGTGTTTTGTCACA
This sequence comes from Holothuria scabra, assembly GCA_037179385.1. Taxonomy (NCBI): domain Eukaryota; kingdom Metazoa; phylum Echinodermata; class Holothuroidea; order Aspidochirotida; family Holothuriidae; genus Holothuria; species Holothuria scabra. The sequence continues at coordinate 24,125,525 of CM074180.1, forward strand.
CATTTTTAAGTAAAAAGAAATTGTAAGGCCCTAATTTCAGAGCACTGACAATTGGTATACTGATGTCAACTCATCGCCACAGTCGCTCATGCACTTGATCGGAGCAAATTAAAAGCGTTTCACAATTAAATTTACTTGACAGAGTCTGTAAATTTACCACTTTATGACGTAAATCTCATTTTGCATAAATGGGTGGAGCTTATTTTGTAGGCATTTTCCTAAGAAAAGGATTGCTGTTGCTTTGAATAATATTTCTTTGGTGTTTTTTAATCAGGAAGTGATAAACTTATCGTTTACCTTGTCTGGAAATGTTTGCAACCAACCTATTTGTGTTCTTTGTCATGTTTATTTTAAAAACAATCATTATATTGTACTAAAATGTGACTTTCCAATTACAAAGTTCCTAGAGATAGCAGTCTACTTGACAACAATATGACAACAAAGGATCCTCAATGTGTTTTGATTGAAAACAACTTCGTAACGACACATTACGTTGATCAGCAAATACCTGATCTACGTAATGATGAAGTGTATGTTACGTAATAACATATGGAGGGTAAAAAAGCGATATTAAAATAAATATTAAAACGTCGGGAATGAAAACAGTAGGCTGTAAATTCACATAAGATTAAGGTAAACAAAACAGAACAATTCTGTAATTCGATTTTACAGTAGACTTTTGTAAACTAATTTACATGCAAAAACTGTAAAGAAAAAACAAACCCTCAATGTTTTTTCATGATTACAGTCTGGCTGTAAAAAAAACATTACTTGGTTGGAAAAAAATTTGCCATAAAAATTATGTAAATTTACAGAGAAATTTTTAACAGTGTACGATCGAGTTGAGTTGCAGCGTGCAACGTCAGGTAGTGTGCCGCTAGCTTTATATTTTCTAATATTCCGCCAAAAACTGACTTGCCCCGCCCCTTTCTAGCAAATTCTGGATCCATCGCTTCGACATACTTGATTTTTCTCCTAAAAAGTTCAGATTGTCCAATAAAAATAAAAAATCTGTCATACAATTACCATTTTGTTTCCACTATAATCTTTAGATTTTCAAATGTGTGTAAAAAGTGGAGAAAAAACGAAAAATTTACCAATTTCGGTGGTTAATCCCTACAATAAAAATCTCAAGCCAACTTTAGTCACCACTATACATTTCACTTGATTTCGCTCTTGAAAGGTAGATCACTTACTCAAAACTCAATTTTTTCAATTTCTGGCAAACAATTTCAAATTTTCATTACTTTCCAAAATCTACGATAAAGACTCAAATCTTTTCAAACCTGTTTTAAAACATATAAAAAAGTTTCCGGCGAATTGCCAGTTTCGTCTGAGAGTTTTTGTACGTAGGCCTTCAATAAGATGCGTAACCCCAAATGAATTTCAGTCGCCCATATCACTTTTTCGATTTTGCTGGTTTAAATAGCGGATTCTTCCATAAACATTCCGAGTTTTCTTAATGGCAATTACAAAAAAGAAACAAATTTCTCCCCAAAATTTCAAGTTGATTTCAAATAAGCTGGGTAATTTTAAATCGTTTTTTTAGAAAGAAAGCCAAAAATTTTAGGAGCGCTCAGCTCGTCTCTACTTGAATTCTGCTTGTCACGTCTTACCGGCAACTCATCGCCTTTGTCGACCACCCTGTCGTTGAGCTTGACTCCCCTCCCCCGCCCACCATCGGGAAATCTCACCCGGACTGCTCTTCCCATTTAAATCAGGTTAGAGAGAAACATGGGCTGTAAATTTTGGTAAATAGCTGAACGTAAACCTCCAAACTTGAATACTGACACATCAAGACTATATGAGGGTCGCTGTTGTAGTTGAGATGGCAAATGCTACCTTAATCAGAGCATACGGCTCTGACCTTAATATTGCAATAGCGCCCTCGATATTGTAAGTAACAACTGCGTTTTCTCTGCGACAAGTAAAATTGCTCGGATAACAAAAGATGTCAGGACACTGTGTAACACTGACGTTACCTTTCCGGACATCGGAACGAGTATGCCCACCCAATCGACATCCGAGAATTCCTAAAAAACCCCAAAGCGACCAAGGGGTGATAGATTTATGTTGGTGTGCGTGGGGTGCAACTTTCTGCATTTTGATGTCCTGAATGCAAGGAAAGGGGAAAGGATAAAACCAACTCTAAAAATTCCAACAATAAGCACTAGTTTGCCCTCATATTGCATCACACCCTCAGATATTCCGAAAATTTTCTTGGAACTAGGACCCCTGAACAGAGGTCCAAATCAACTTCCAGGTCCGAGCAGGGTTCTTTAAGAACTTCGGGTGCATTTTTTTTTATTTTATTCGGTGTTTTCATTTTTTGCCTTTTCTAGCTCATACCACATGCCGCGTGTTTGGTCTAACGCTAAAGCATACGTCTCTCATGCGGAAGGCCCTGGTTCGATTCCCAGGTCAAGTCATATCAAAGACTCTAAAAATGGAACATAATACCGTTGTACGTGATGCTCCGCATAAGCAATGGAGTAGGGAAAACAAGCCAGTGAGTCACAACTGGAAAAGGGTGGCCGGCTCGACTTGAACCAATAGGTTGGAAATTTGGCCGTAAAACTATATCTAGCTAACTCATACCACGTGCCCCATGTGTTGTCCAAAAATTGGAATTGAAATAATCCGTGGGTATTTCAGAAATTTGTAGTCCAAGGTCCCACGTGGGCCATATGGTCCATTTCATGAAAATTTTTAATTTTTTTTTCCTCCAGTACAATTTCTTGAAAACATCATTGATGGTTTGTCATAGTGAGACTCAGTTGGTGGTACCGTAAGGGTTTGCAGGACTTTCTGACCCAATGCCCTTACTTAATGTGCCCTGGGCCCATTTACAGATACATTGCAAAATTAATAGCACTTCTTCCCGTTGTTTTTCAACGGAATTGAATTCTTGTCATAACGATGTTTCGTTCATGATCTGTTCAAGGTTTTCTGCAAGCGTATAGTTCAATACTCAGGTATGGTCAGGTTGGTAATATGATATCACGTGGCCACACTGAAAAAACATCGCACCTTTTGACATATCCTTTTGTCTTTGAAATTCTCTGACTAAGGAACTACTACTTAGTACCAACCACGACAGAGTATATTTTGGGAGAAGTCGAATAATCAGATAATAAGAATAAATTTGCCAAGTTTAATCAAAGAAGGATGGCGTTGGACCTGATCAGTACGAGCGGTTAAAATTATCGTGAGCATTTTCTACAACCGTCAGCTCACATGAAGAGGATGAGGCTTTATGAGGTAGGAAAATTTTGGTAATGGCGTGTTGGTTTGTTTTTTGTACTGGGACACGTTTTAGATATATTAATTATTATATAAATTAAGATGGTGGCAATTTGAATTACACAATGCTGTTAAGACGAAAACAGCCTTAAAAACAAAACTTTTGTCCTTGTCAAATAAATGAAATCTTGGAGTGAAGATTAGAATATGAGGCGTTAACTCCAACAAACCAAACCAAACAAAACCACACTTAAGGAAAAATGGGAACTGGGAGTATAAAAATAGAGTGGTGGAGTCCCACTGCTGTTTATTCTCCCATTTCTCATAATTTCAAGGTGCAATATTTAAAGTGCGCTTTTTGCTTTTTATCTCATCGCTCCGTGAGGAGGATGAGATATTGTAATCACTTTGCCCGTTGAGCTATAAATGGGAATGCCAGCTGAAATTGGCACTGTTGCTATGGTAATGGTTGGTGCCCCCAAGTTACTAGTCCAAGGGTCTAACCTTAGGTGGGGTCCCCCTAGGTAACCAAAACTCCAATTCTGTGTGAGGGGTCAAAACGTGTCTGTATGTGTGTGTGTGTGAATTTTTGTTTTGCTAATATCTCCTAAACGGCTCAGCGGATTTTCTTCAAATTTTGTAGGAAGGTACCCTAGGTGGAACCACTGTACATATTGCATAACCGGATGTAAAGGTCAAAGGTCAGAGGTCAAAGGTCAAATTTGATGAAAATCATATATTTTACTATATTTCTGTAATGGAACATCGCACTGACATGAAACTTTGCACGTGTCATGAGAATATATAGAACTACCAAAATATATGGTTACCATGGCAACAGGTATCAAAGGTCACGTGATGGAAGGGAAAGTGTCTATTTTTAAGCGAAAAAAGAGGAAATTTATGACTCTAACTCCTCCTAGTGGGCTGGACCGATCTTTTTCAAACTTGGTGGGAAGGTACTCCAGGGTTAGAACTTGTGTCTCCCAGATTTCCGGAAGTGAAGGTCAAAGGTGAAAGGTCAGAGGTCATATTTCGATAGTTATCATTTTGGGGGGATTTTTTGGCTTTATTTCTGGTCTTTTGCCGTATTCCTGTAAAGAAACATGGCATTAACGTGAAACTTTGCACGTGTCATGAGGATATCTAGAACTACAAAATGCATGGTTACCATGGCAACAGACATTTAAGGTCACGTGATGGAAGTGAAGTGTCTATTTTCAAGTGAAAAAAAACAGAAACTTTTAACTCGAACTCCTCCTAGTGGGCTACTAGACCGATCCTTTTCAAACTTGGTGGGAAGATACCCCAGGGTCGGAACTTGTGTCTCGCAGATTTCCGGAAGTGAAGGACAAAGGTGAAAGGTCAGAGGTCATATTTCGATAGTTATCATTTTGGGGGGATTTTTTGGCTTTATTTCTGGTCTTTTGCCGTATTCCTGTAAAGAAACATGGCATTAACGTGAAACTTTGCACGTGTCATGAGGATATCTAGAACTACAAAATGCATGGTTACCATGGCAACAGACATTTAAGGTCACGTGATGGAAATGAAGTGTCTATTTTCAAGTGAAAAAAAAAACAGAAACTTTTAACTCGAACTCCTCCTAGTGGGCTACTAGACCGATCCTTTTCAAACTTGGTGGGAAGATACCCCAGGGTCGGAACTTGTGTCTCGCAGATTTCCGGAAGTGAAGGACAAAGGTCATAGGTCAAAGGTCAAATTTAGGTAAAATCATACTTTAGTCTGTATTTCGGTAATGAAACATCTTAGTGACATGAAACTTCGCACATGTCATGGAGATGACTAGAACTACCCAAATATATGGTTGCCATGGCAACAGACTCTGTAAGTGACGGTCTAAGGTCAAAGGCCAAATTGACTCAAAATCTTTTTTTGTACATAATTCCAGGGGAAAACATTGCACCAACATGAAACATGAAACGTATAACAGGAGTGACATGTTCTGCCAAAATATTTCGTTGCCATGGCAACTCAGGTTTGAAGTCGCGTAACAGGAGGTCAAATGTACGGTTTTACTTCAAAAACTGCTGGTTGTTGGCTTTTGTTTAAAGGTGGTGAAGATGTACTTCAAACTGAGAGAATGTGTCTCGTAGAGCCCGGTCCAAGGTGTAGCTAACCTTTTCCATAATTGTCTTGCGTATAGAATTCTTCTTCTTTAATTGTATGGGGTTTGAAAGTATTGTGAGTCAATATTTGTTACCGTTTCATAAGACGGAAAATAACGCCTCGTGGATTCACAAATATCAGTGCACGCGGAAGTGACAATTTGACTTGCGCACTGTTCTTTTCGGCAATGTGCTTATACTAAAAACGCACTACATAAAATGCTGTTAATAGCTGAAATTCATAAATTCATCGTCGTCCATGATATCAGTTCAATAACTACTGCAATTGCTTCACGAACTCGATGATTTTCCACTCTCCAACGTAGGCCTACATAATTACTTAGTTTGACTTACACATTTCCGCTAAATACTGTTAAAATTAACAGCTCGGTTTGCGCGTCTGCTACTCAACTGAAGTTCGAATATCACCACGTGACTTTCATGCCGCGTCGTAGAAATCTAAAGCGCAATATTTTCAGGGCGCTGATGTCAGCTCGAAGACGTGAACTGTGGGCTAAAACGCCCAGTCGCCCTGGAAACGTTGTGTAATCTAAAGCTCCCTAATGACGCGTGTGGCCGCACGCAGTAGACTTGGTAATGCGCGTGTGGTAGGCTAAGCGCGCGTATCTGATTGGTTAATCAGCTGACTGAATTTGTTGGTGTAACATGCAATGATATGCGTTTTGTTCGTCTCGGCCTTACTCATAGAGTAGGATATCCTGCTCTATGGCCTTACTATAGGGAGCTTTCACGCATGTTAAAGCCAACTAACGCAACCACCTTCTGGAGGACAAATTACACACATGGAAGCATAGTAAAAAAATGTGGTGCGTGACGGGATGTCTTTTAGAACAACTGGTGCGTCCGCTGAATATGACCTTTTGACCTTTGGTGCACCCTCCTCACAGAGGTCATGTACCGACGTCACTGCGTTGCGCGTTTCTCTATTTTTTCATCCAATAGAGGCTTTTCACATGACGTCATAATACTCTCCGGCGGCCATGTTGGAGTACATGAAACTACGTAGTAAACCATACGGGACGCGCTTGCTCGTTGAATTTGTATACACCGTGCATGTCACATTGCACACTGTGCAGTGCGTTCGGCACAAGGCCACGTGTATTTGGCATGAATGTCCTCCAGCATGGCGGTTCAGTGACGCAATTGCAAAGCCTCTATAGTACATTGTGCAACAATTGTTGCTAAGGTTCTATCGTGCGCGCGTATCGGTAACACACTTACTGCGTATGATCAGGAACATCCTGCTGAAAGCCAAATTAAAACACGCTGACGTCATTATTTTCACTTCTGGAACGCGTTTCTAGCACATCAAAGTTTGCATGAGGTTTTTGTAGCTAAAATCCCCAAAGGAGCTTGACAGAATTAAGTCCCGCGTTTACTAGCGATGAGATCAGCAACTCCGCGGATTGCCCTCTTGTTTTTTGTTTTTGTTGTTTGTTGTTTCGAGTCCTTTCCTCCCATACACAGAACACAGATCAGTCGCAAAACTTTTCCATGATGTTTAATTTATAAGGTAACATATCCCCCTTTCAGCCTTTGGCCTTTGCGTCATCAAACAGTCAAAACGACAGATATGGAAGACCCGCGTGTCACGGAGAAGGTGAGACAAATTACTAATGTTCACCCTGTACGTCATCTTTGGTTTAAACAAACTGAGTTGATTGTATTTTAAGAAGCGTCGGCTATACTTGGCAATGAGCCAGGTATAGTTTGAATAACAAAACGAATTAAAACTTTTTAGCAATGTTGGGCAATAACTAAGGGGATTATTCCATATAGCTACTTTACAGGGATACCTAGGGCTTTGGTGAAGAAAAGGAGAAAAGCGTGAAAAGACAGGTGAAAAAACAGCTCAAAAAAGTGGTCTTTATGTGCTAGGTTGTATACGTCAGTACGGGCTTTAGTTTCTGCTATCGAGAGCAGTTGGAAGTTTGGCTATAGAGAGCGAAACCCTATTTTGCTAAAGAGAGCGAAAAAACAAACATATTTTGCAAAAGAGAAAAGAAAACCTATTTTGCTAAAGAGAGCATTTAGGCTGAGTAACAAGAACCAATCACGGTTCGTGGAGAAACCAATTCAAGCAGGGCCTTGGGTTGTAAGTATATTTAATTTCTTTTCTGTAAGTCCGAATCGTAGTAGCATGTAAGTTAGTAAGAAGATGTGGTTTAATGGTTTTATTTTGTATATAGATGTACGTTCACCAGTGCAAAGAACGAATAATATGGATGAGAAAGAAATATTTAATGAATAAATTAAGTAAATGTTGCAAGTAAAATACGTAACGTGAACGGGGATGCTGAAACAGCTGCGATGTGTATAAGTATAGTGGACAATCGATTTTATAAGCAATTTATGTATTAAGGAATATTTGCGTGAGTGAATGTATGTGTGTTTGAATATTTTCTTCTGTTTCTTTTAAAGGGTTTTTCCTTGTGGATTAACGGCTCAATAAACGAGAAACCCAACACCAACGAGTTTAGTCACAATTTCTCATCTCTGTCGGAAATCTAAATATACCCCACTCGTGACACCGCGGCCCCTAGACTTAGTCAAATTTGGAGGGGGATAAAGATTTTCTTTCACAAACACATGGAAACAAGAACAAATGGTCACCTATTGTAAGAAACTGCTTAGCCTAAGACGCTCCAATAGAAAGAATGTTCATTCTAGACGCCTTTCCACTCGCAACGAGTTGAGTGTGCAGTTGAAAAAACAGCTGAGTTAGGTCTCCGAGTCAGTAAAAGTAGAAGCACAAGTATCGAAAGCTACTGTATACGCTTCCGGGCTTCTGTTTTTATTCTGATGTGTTCAAATCACATGGCAAATGAAAATCACATGATGAAATACAAAATTGGTTTCAACTCAAATAGAAAAAACTTTCATCAAAATTCATCAGTTGCAACTGGAAACAAACAAACCTTGGAGCTTGAACGACCTGACATACAGTAGCCCATGTCTAATAGCGTCTATTGAACTGATTTAAAAATTTACAGTAGGATATGGTTACTAAAACGAAACATAAGTTAGTAGACGAAAAGTAGGAAGACAGAAGTCAATAAAAGCAATAACCTGTAACATTAAATGAAATAAAAAAAAGCAAAAAGTGTAATAAGAAAAAGCTAAAAAGCAATATCATTTATAGCCGAAACTGGATGAATTTTGCCAAATCTTCGGTCGTAGGTCACCAGTTATGGGGAACTGAATCAGACCATCAGTACACTGTTCGGATTCTTCCATGCATGCGCGCGATAGTTTAGCTTCATAAGCAACGAATCATACCAACATGAATGTTGCAGTGATCCTTTCTAGCAGTCTTGTTAGAAATATTAGTAAGAGCATCCGCCTCTCACGCGGAAGGCCCGGGTTTGCTTCCCAGGTCGAGTCATACCAAAAACTCTAAAATAGGAACCTATACTGCCGTTGTGCGTGATGCTCCTCATAAGCAATGGAGTAGGGAAAACAAGCCAGTGAGCCACAACTGGAAAAAAGGCCGTGGCCGGCTCGACTTGAACCAATAGGATGTAAACTGGGCCGTAAATTATTATGTAAACGAGCTCAGCAGGAGGCCTGAATGTTACCGTGACTGCGATTAAGATGGGGTTAGGAGAGCTAACGAGAGCTAAATCAAAAGATCACTGGCAAAGTACCTTGCAAAAACATCCCGGTGCACGGTTTTAGCATTCATGACCGACACTGAAAGGGGGAGTAGTCGCTCTCCGTCAGTCACCTCCCCTGCTACGTCCCTGTCCAACGTTAAAATGGTTCATTTACATAAAACTGAAGGGAGAAAAACAGAAGTGTAGTAATTATGGATTGCTTACCCCCCTTAGACGTTTGGATGGAAACATATTCGCAAAATGCTGATGATGAGAAAAAATTCAGTTGATATATTAGTAAACTTTAATTATCAGTCACAAAAATAATAACACGAATAAAAAAACAATACATTTAAACTGAAAATTATAGCCAGTAACAACTTAAGGCAAACAATGGACATGTAAATAATCATCTTGAGTTTTGTTTCTTTGTAAAAATATATCTTTTCAGTCAGTTTTATCCATTTTTTTGAAACAAGTCAGTACTTTTAACATTGTTTGAAGTACCATCTATTGAATCATCGTCGTTGTCGTCTTCGGTACGTTACAGAGATCCCAATTGGGCCGTATAGAAATCAGTGGCGGAGCTAGGGATTTCGGTCAGAGGGGGCAAAAATGGTCTGCAGGGGCGCTTCGAAGGGGTAAATACCCTGAGCCTCACCAAGATCGAAGCCACGATTTTTAAGATTTTCCATTTGATTCTCAGCACCTGGTAAGAAACTTCTGCGCCATTTCTCCACAAGAAGTTTTTCAATTAAAACATGTTTAAATTTTCTATTCATGGGCCTCCGCAGAAGAAAATTCGAGGTGGAGCTCCGAGCCACCAAGAGTTGACGCGAAGCGCAAGAAAATTTTTGCCCAAAATGCCTCTCAGATGGCTGAAAATGGCATTTTAAAGCCTATTTACGTCATATAAATAGGGGAAACACTGGTTGAACTGTTGAGAAATATTGATGCAAATTTTTCTTAGTCTTTTTCGTTATGTTTTCTTCGTTTTTTCAGGTTTTTTATTTTCCAGGGGAGGGCAAGTTCCCCCTTCCTCTGGACGTTCATGTTTCCATTCCACTCTTTCACATTCTATTATGGAGGCGGTCATTATATTTTGTGTTATTGACAGGCCTTTATTTAAGATTTTAATGTAATAATGGGCTACTTTGTGAAGATAAAGATTAAACCTGCTAGAGCTCAACAGCAAACAATCTTACAGGGGAAAAAGTTATGGAAATTAATCCCCATTAGGTGTACATTTTTTGGCATCTGGAAATCAAGATAAGTACACGAAGACACATTAATTGACGTAATTTACATCATGTGACCCCTCTGAAATAGCCATTAATCAAGTACATTGAAAGAAATAGCCAAGGAAAAAGGTCTGCTTTGCTCTTTAGATACCGAATTCATAATAAAAGTAGCCTTACACCTAGGCTTATTGTATTAGAAGCAATTTTCTGACTTTTGAGACCACGGAAGTACAGAAATAAGCATCTTCATGGGATTGTCATGTAGTGTCAGAAATAGCCATTCACTTGAAGAAAAGCAAAATGGAAACTGTTCATTAAATGCCTGAAATCATTACCACTATGATAAGTTTTATTTTATTTTAACCTGAATGTTCTTTTCGAATGATTTTGAAAAATGTTGTGGAAGCTATTTTGTGGAAGCTATTTTGGTATCATTTTAAACTTTTACTTTGTAAAAAGGTAAAGAGTTTGAAAGCTAGTAAGGCCCCTGGGCCAGATGGGGTCCACCCAGCCATTTTACGTGAATGCTCTGAGATTTTGTCAGTTCCTCTTTCCATCATTTTTCAGAAGTGTCTGGATTCGAGTTTTGTTCCTACTGACTGGCGGGTAGCAAATGTTACTCCAATTTTTAAGAAGGGGGATCGAAGTAATCCTTGCAATTACAGGCCTGTCAGTTTAACCAGTGTTGTGTGCAAAATTATGGAATCTTTGATTAAGGATAGTTTACTTAAGTATCTTTTAGATAATGAGTTACTTAATCTGTCACAGCATGGTTTCCTGCCAAGCAGATCTTGTGTTACTAACTTACTGAGCTTTCCTGAAGATGTCTCTTCATCTCTTGATTCTGGGTATGGCGTTGATGTCATTTACCTTGACTTTTCAAAGGCTTTTGATAAAGTTCCATTAGGTAGGCTAATGGTTAAACTGCATAGGTTAGGGGTTCAGGGCAATTGTGCTGATTGGATAAATTCGTGGCTTCATGGTAGATCTCAGAGAGTTGCTGTCAATGGTAACTTCTCCTCTTGGAAAGAAGTCACAAGTGGAGTACCACAGGGTTCTGTCCTTGGCCCACTTCTTTTCTTAATTTTCATCAATGATATTGATAGTTCTCTTACATCTCGTATAAGTAAGTTTGCAGATGATACTAAGCTTTATAGGAAAATTAGCATTTTGGATGATGCCTTACTGCTGCAGAAAGATCTAGATAGGTTATTTTCTTGGTCTCAGACCTGGCAAATGTCTTTTAATGCAGATAAGTGTAGGGTCCTTCATTTTGGTCCCAAAAGTTTTAGCTATGATTATAACATGAATGGTTGTGTTTTAAGTAATGTCACCTCTGAGAAAGATCTGGGTGTTGTAATTACTGGGGACTTAAAGTCATCAAAGCAGTGTGCAGCCACTGCTGTAAAGGCTAATAGAGTGCTTGGATTGATCAAGAGGAATTTCATCAATTTTAGTAAGGATATTGTACTTAATTTGTATAAGCAGTTGGTAAGACCCCATCTTGACTATGCAGCTCAGGCTTGGAGTCCCTTCTATGAAAAGGACAAGTTTTTTTTAGAGCAGGTTCAGAGGAGAGCCTCTCGCCTCATTCCTGAGGTGAGAAATTTGCCTTATCATGCTAGGCTTAAACATCTTGGGCTTACCACCTTGGAGCTGAGAAGGATTAGGGGAGACATGCTCCAGGTTTTCAAGTTCCTTTGTGAAAGGAATCCCCTTCTGACTTGTAGTTATTTAAGGGTTCAAGGTAATTCTCGGGTGCGTGGGCATTGTAAAAAGCTTGAAAAGCCTTTTGCAAGGCTTGACATTAGGAAGTTTAGTTTCTCCCATAGAATTGTCAACGAGTGGAATTGTCTACCAGATTGGGTAGTTAACCCCCCCTCAGTTCACTGCTTTAAGGTTAACATTGACAGGTTTTTCCATGGCTGTGGTAGAATCTGATTGTTTGGAGCTGTAGTCAAGCTTTGGTGGTGTGACTTTTGATTAGGGCTTGGTCTTCAGGGCATCTTATGGGGCCTTGGCCCTCCTTTGCCCTTCAACCTGTTATGTAAATATGTTACGTAAACTCTTTTTATTGCCTGTGTTGATAGTTATACCCGACAACAAGAGGTCTATTTGCGCTACAATTATTGTTGCGCCCTTTGCAACATCTTTTATTGACCGGGAGGGTGAATTTAAAGTCAGTCGGTGTATTTTGTAAGCTTATAGTCCTTGGTATGGAAGCAATTAACTTAGCACAGCGACAACATTTAGTAGTGCGTATAAAGCATGAACCTACGTTTCGGCGAAATCTATCCCTATAATGACCCTTTTCATCAGAATAAAGTGCAGATAGTACAGTTACTGGTGGCTCTTTGAGCATTTTGTTATCTGGGCCTTAAAACAAGAGTAAAGTATGTTTAAAACTCTAAAAAGGGCGCCGACGGACGATTTTGGTCCGTCGGGGGGGGGGGGGCGACCGCCCGCCCTGACCATATGGCAGCCCCACCACTGGTAGAAACAACGAAAAACCGGAGGAGCAACTTACGTACCAGACGATAGTGAATATGTCCAGATTCTGTCCGTCTCAGGTCCTACTTCATTATATGACCATGTGATTCAATTAATTACAGCAGAGGAGCAGATGGAGTGCTTGTATGGATTTTCGATCTGCAGACTTGAGAGCTTTGCTATTTTTATTATCTTGATTCACAAAAGCAATAAGTAGCCGAAAGAAGTGCGAAAGAATCATTGTTTTTCTTGTTCTTAATTATTTTTGCCGAACTGAGTTACTAACACCTTTTCTTCACCTATCTCTTATATATCCAGGAAAATATTTGCGTTCACGTTATGGTAATGACTTAGATTTAAATTCTTATGCCACTTAGTATGTTCCCGGACTGCACTGGCTATAGGTCATGGTATGAGACTACCACACTAAATAATTTGTATGGAAATTTTTCAGGGCGGTGATGATTTTCATGATTTTCAGCCAGTTTGAAATGGAAGAATTGGAAGTTATTATTTCTGTGCCATCACATTGAAGTTAAAACCTCGCCACTCATGGACACAGAAGTGTGTCTTAATTAGGCCTATAATTTCGTTTTAAGAAAAAATGATTAAAGTTTAATTAGGGGAACGTTGGTGCTTTTCCCTCCTCACTATCCCTCATGTGGGAGTACACTCTAAAAACTGTTGGGCAAAAAGTGTTGGGCAAAATACAAAATGCCCAACATGGGCAAATTATTGCCCAACAAATGGGTACCCATATTGTTGGGCAAATTAAGGTTGGGCAAAATCCAGGTGTTGGTAAAAGGTGTTGGGCAAGTTTTAAAGTACCCAACAGTTGGGTAATATGTAATTGACCAATCAGATGATTAGTTAAAGATCAGTTAAGTTTTACAGATAATTATTGTAATATAAGTGGTTCATTATAAGATCTCATGGTTGAATAAGGTTGTATTTGGTAAATAAAAAGCTAACGGTAGAATAGCAGTAAAAATCTGGACGAAAGTACTTTAAGAGCAATGGTCGCCTAGAAAAAAGAAGTTTTCATTGCTACATAATCAATGGGAGAAGAAATACAAAGTTCACGATTGAGTTTGAAACTTTAAACTACACACTTCACTGTTTACCTACCAAGTGCATCGTCGCTGCTGCCCTCAACCACTCTTGAAGGAAAAATTGTGTATGCGTTAGGGTACTTTGTGTAATTATACATCAGATTATATTGAAATCCAAACAAGCACCCAACATACTGGATAGTTGCATTGCCCAACACCATTTGCCCAACAGTTTGCCCAACAGTTGGGAGGACACATATATACCCAGTGTTGGTAAAAAGTTGGGAAAATATTTGCCCAATATTTTTTAGAGTGTAGGTTGTAGAATATGTCCAAGCTAGGTATTTCCCACCTGTCGTAAGAGCTAGCGACTTACTGTAAGGGAAACCAAATTTTCATTTGAACCATCGAAAAATAAATTTATATAACACATTCGTGTTGGTGTGTCGTTCAATCTCATCTATCTGTCTGTCCGTCCGTCTGTCCGTGCGTAACGAACGAACGAACGAACGAACTAACTGACTAACTAACTAACTAACAACTTTGTATTACATGTTATTCTGCATTTCATAGTTGCCTCAATTTTGGGGAAAAAAGAAATGAAACATAAATATGGGGGGCATCTCCTCGAATGTATCCCGCCTGCGTTTTCTGATCCTATTGTTGTCAGGCATACGGGGGCAACTATTGAGTATTAGTCATAAAACGTCAGGTGACTGCATTCTGCAAAGCTCTCTATTTATTCAATGGAAAGTCTTTAGTACTCCAACCCACCCGAATAAAACATCGTCTAATACGCAGGCTACCTTTGTTTTGCCTGCGGAAATGTTTGGTTTCGAAAGACTCCCAGCTGCACTGCACACCACTGTATCAACATACAAGGTACGTACACTATTCAGGCAGACCGGAGAGCTCCGAAACAACGAAAATGTTGCGCTGTGTAGCCTTGTTCCTTTGTTTTACGGTTGTTTTTTGCCGATCTACTGGAGGGAAAAGTGAAGGAGATGTCGAAGAAGGCAAAGCCCAAAGTTTGGCTAAATTTGCGGTAGATTCGATCAATGATAACAGCAATGCATATTACAGAAGTAAGCTCGTTCAAGTAAACCGTGTACAAACACAGGTAGGCCTACAACCACAACTTTACAAGGCTACATGTACGCTACTGTACAAAGTCAAGTTACTAAGTGTCACTGTCTAACGTTAGTGTAGTGTTACCTGGCTACCCTCCCCCTCCCCCAAATACAGCAGCAGTTTACAAATTACAGTTAGGAATAATGTAACGTTAGATCTACAGTATGTATTTTTTCATAGCCTAAAGTAAGTACCATACTGAGATTCAATGGCAAAATTACCTAGAGATACTGTAATGCAGTTCTAATTCATTGCTAAGAAAACGTCAGGATTTAGCACAGTAATTTAGGTCGGACGGATGAACACAGGGAGTATAGAATACCCCGCCACGCAGAATTACCCTTGAAATTTAATGGCTACGTTGTCTAATTGTCTGACAAATGATTTTGAAAAGGACTCTTCATTTGTCCTTGGCCAGACTACATGCTTGATCTTTATCAAATTCAGTGAAACCTAGTCTTTGAACAGGACTCTAGGCTAGATGCCATGTCCACCGTGACATCTTTTACCCCACACTAGAGTCCTTGGCCACAGTGCCCTACAAACCCAGTCCTTGCAATATCACTGTCAGGAATTAAAAAGGAAAATTGATTATGGCATAAATAGCTCATTTGTCAGCTAATTTTACCATCACTATCCTTAAACAGTTTTATGTTTATTTATAGCTAAAAAAAAGGTTGTGGACATTTGACCGATCGTGGGTCACGTAGCGATGACGCTTTTGCTTGTTTAACCGATCACAGTCAGTGACTCAGTATGCAAGGGGAAATACTTGTATACTGCAGAACACAGTACACAGGTACGTACGTACGCGCACGGGTTTCGATCATTCCATATCTCCCAGTTGAAGCTCGATCGATGAATCGAACATTTTCTGGACTCACATAGGGTGAATTACGCACCCTTAAAGAGCAAAGTGTAATTAAAAGCATAGTTAGTTTCAATAAATCCTATGGAAAGTATGCCAAAAATGGGTATATTAGACTAAAAAATCGGTAGCCTGTTCAAATCTCTAAAAAGCGGTATTCTACCGCCCAAACTGTCAGAGTGGCAAGTATGTGATATGTGTTACAGTAAATGTAAGTCGTCGCATGTTCGTAATCTAGGCCTACATTCATAAAAAATAGGAAAATTTAAGTGCTTTCTTCCCCCTCTTCCTTCCCGCGGGAAAAAATCTAGCTACGCCACACTGCAAGTAACCTTCGCCATCGCGGAAAATGTACGCCACAGTCAGTGTTAGCGCTGGGACTTGAAATTTGGGGGGGAAATTCCTCCCTTCTGAAATATATAGGGGGGGATTTTCATTTTTAGGGGGGGGAGGAGTCTTAAGTTCTGAGAAGTTAAGTCGAGTCTGCAATCTGCATTTACCAAAAAAGAGATTCAGTTAATGAAGTACATTTTTTAACATTGCCAATAACTGATATGAGTAAACAAGATTTCAACAAAGTTAGATGTATCAGTTGGCCTGGCTTCTTTGCATGTGACGCAGAACATTTCTCCTTTCTCGCATCATAGCCATGGCCAAATTTTCAGCCAATTTAACTGAAATTTGTCAGCTTTTTTCTTCTTAGTTTTACTACTTTTGTTAGCAGACCTAGGCTTAACATTAGGCCCAGTACTAGTACTGCATTACAGTACTAGTAGTAGTATTAGGCCTACTAGTAGCATTACTATTTATGTTATTATCGCTACTCTGTAGCAGTTTGAAAAATAATCCAACTTTGACTTGGAGGCCATTTCACACTTCACAACAGTCTAAAACACGACTGATGTTTGCACACGGAGCGATTAGTTTCAGTACACACTCTGCACAGAGCCAGCTGCCACTGCTGTGCGATCGTACGCTAGGCCTACAGCCCTACACTGTACTAGGTGGCACTGCACTGGTACATGCATACCCAGTCCATGCAGTATGGGTGTAAGGGTGTACTGTGTAGAGCTTCGTTTTACACAAACAGTGACTCATCGATTTTCAGAGTTTTTATTCGTATAACGGACAAGTAAATAAGTTGTGCTTTGATTATAACCCTATCGCTTATGCAAGAAAAACGATGCAGGAATTTCCCGCAGACAAATATTTTTCTTGCGGGATTATTGATTCTGCTGCGGGAATCCCGCAATTGCGCAGCTTAGCCCGAACACTGGCCACAGTATAGTTTATGATTAAGGGATAGCCTAGCAGATGACAAACTACCACCTAGAAACTTGACAATTTTAATGTCGGAGCTTGTAATTGCAAGAAGTGCAGCGCCCATTCGACCAATCTAACGATCCGTGAAATATAAGCTAACGTCATTCTTTCACCAACGATCGGTAAAATAAGGTAGGGCACCATCTTTCTTTGACCGACAATCGGTCAAATAAGGTAGGGCACCATCTTTCTTTGACCGACAATCGGTCAAATAAGGTAAAGCACCATCTTTCTTTGGCCGACGGTCGGTCAAACAAGCACTAGTGCGGCGCTCATTTGACCGACGATCGGTCAAATAGGCCCCACCAAAAAAATATGCATGCATACATACAATTTTAGGTTACTTTCTGAGGCAAAATGTTGCACAACACTCAGCAGAAACGGTGTTTGAGCAGCAGCCATTTTGCTGTTTTGAGAAATGATGGCCCTACAAGTACTTCCACATCAGTGGACAAGTTACAATCAATAATTAGCATAAAATCTGTTGTCTATTTCGAAAAATCGAAAAGAAAGATGTACATTATATTAGGTATATTGAAAAAATTGTTTTGAAATGCCAGAATTTTTTTAATGTAGGCTATTACTAAATTTAATAAATTTATCAAAATTTTTTGTAAATAAGGACATTTTATAAAGTGGAAACTTAAGATGAATGTCTTCTGGAACATCATAAAGTGTAGTCAGTGTAACCCTAGCTCCTGTAAGTGACCCTGCGTTGTTCATACACCTTGAGGTGTGTAATAAGGCAGGGCCACCTTGACGGAAGGGTTACCCTGATTACATTAAGTGATTGCACTGCGTCACATGATTTACACTACAGTTACAGGCAATTCTAGATTGTTTAATGTAGCCTGTGAAAGAGTTGATTTTTAATTCCAAGTTTAACCAACTTATTTCCCCCATAAATGAAGAAAAGCCCACTGATAAGCCAAGATGTGACCTTTCATGGCAATTATGGTACACTCAGTGTACCTTTGCGTGTGCACCTAAGAGCTCTGTCGTTTCAAGATTTTTACATGTTATGTCAATCCAAGTGCGCACTCGACAGGCCTGCCCACTGGACTGTCACCCCATCATATAATTATAGGTGCATTTTTGAAGCTGTGAAGCAATTGTAGAGTTGGGCTCCGAGCTCAGCGCGCAAACATCTCGATTTCAGGAGGTGTATGGGCAAGGACTGTGTACGGAGTAGGTCCTACCATTAAGCGTAGTACACAGTCCTGTTCAAGGATTAGTGAAACCATGCAATGATTCCGAAGTGGCTGAAATGTCAGCTTTGCCGGCTCCACTTTAAAGAAAGAATATAGTGCATCAATTAAATATTGTTACCAATGGGAGTGAAAAGACATGTACATATATCAAAAGTTCTACCACTTCCATCAACACCCATCAACAACCCATCACAGACCTGTCAATTCTCCCGGCAAAAGTGGAAGACTCCTGGTTTTTGCCCAAATCTCCTGGCCTCTCAGTTTCATACCCTAATCTCCCGGTTTTTTACTGTTCCGTTCGTAAATTGCGACAAATTCTGAAAATAGCCAAAGCAATTAATACTAACATTGGCTGATTGAGATTTGAGCAATTGGCCACATTTATAAGCATATTCTGCTTCGTTAGAATGTTCGCCCTCGCTTCACATCTAGTCTACATGCATACAGTAGGGCGTACATTTACCTGCAACGTATGTATGTAGATTTATACATTGATCAAAGGCAACTTGCATTGCATTGTGCATGTCACACACTTGCACTCAGTTCAATTCGTACTTAACACGTACATAACTTGTAGTGAATCGCTTCTCAGCCTTTTGGCTAAGATCATGTGTAGTATCTGTTGTTTTCATCCAGTCTAAAATGGAGCCATGCATTGCAGACCAATAATGTAAATGGTCTGAAGGCCTTGAGGTTGGTCAAGTGTTGTCCTTAAGTTGACGTATACTGTAGCTTCTTCGGGAGGCAGTTTCAAGTTTGGTTTTTCCAAACGGCCCTTTGCCAGAGGGTCGGGAGGACTTTGGAAAAAGTTGTAGCGAATTCGGCATTGATGATATGACCGGCCCTTGAAATTTTTTCCTAGGATGAATAAGGGCGTAAGTAGGCAACTCGTTTTCGAGTATTTATACCATTTCAGATTATGATTACTAGCCTCCCTATTTTTCCTCTAGATAATCTCCCTATATTTTGGCTTTGAAAAATGAAATTCTTCCTATTTTGGGGTTAGGTTGACAGGTCTGCCATCATTGAAACACCAGTTTCCTGTGTGTACGTTTGACTTTCTCAGTTGTGTATTCATCTGCATAGAAACCAGCCTGTACCAGGCTAGCATGATTGTTTTGTGCTCAGCATGCATTGAATGTGTCCATATATGTTGTACACATATGGATATAGGATGTGCATGACTAATCAGTGCTTTATATTACCATCTTACATTAGCTGAGTAGCCAGGAATCAATTTGAAAATTATTTGATTTTGTTTGTGACAATGAGTTCTCTCAGGAATTCACACTTTCACTGCACATATTGTGACAAAAAATCAAGGGGGTGTTTATTAGACAAGGAGCTACTGTACAGTATGTCAATTACTGTAGTTCCCCAAATGTGTTAGCATTAATTATTATTGCAAATTATATTTGTTAAACATTTGTTATTGGACTTGGAAAGTTTTGTTTTCAAAATTAGTTTGTGTTACTGCAACTGGTCCTAGCATTACTTCCAGTATGGCAGAAGCCAATCAGTGAGTTTAACTTTTTTAACAGTACACTAGGCTTAAAAGTTTTTAAGATGTGAGGGGCCCAGCAACCAGAAGTGGCCAGCAGAGAAGAGAGAAGAGAACTTGTAGACCAGCAAAAAAAAAAAAAAAAAAAAAATGGAGAAGAGTTATCCACTTATCCAGGTACAGTATATCTTGATACCTCTTTTAAATTTGCAATAACATACTGTAGCATACATGTGGATTGTTTTGAAGTTTCCCTCAAGTCTGAATTCCAAGAAAATTGGAGTTACTGTTCATCCAAAAGTTGCTGCTCTGAAGTGAGTCAGTAGCAGGCCTTGAATTTTGAGGCATGTGAGTGCAATCACTCACCGTCACTCTTCTCAAATCACGGTGAGCAGTGCGATTTTTTTCACAACTGAATAAATTAGGGAGTGGTCTACGTTAAATGTTTGTACCAGTTTACACATCTACCACACTGCTTAATTTCCTGAAGAGTGTGATTTGTAGCACGCCTTGTAAATCTAAAACTCAAAACCTGCAGTAACTTCTATAGTATGTGCAAACCTTTCAGAAAAACCTACTGTACAGTATTTAATTCTAAGTAAACAATGTATTTCATTTTCAAAATTACTTTAATCCACAGGTGGTTGCTGGTACTATGTACTATATGGACATCATCATTGCAGAGACAGAATGTTCCAACAGAAATGCCAAAAAACTTGAGGATTGTAACTATTCTGATGATGGGAAGGTAAGAAATCTCGTCATTCTTGTAAAAGCCTTTAACCTGTGAAAAAAAGAGAACAGTTAGAGGGTCATAATGACAAATGAAGAAATTTGTTGAAAGGTACAGTACTGTACAACTACATGACAACATTATGACAATGCTTACTGTTAGCATAATTTGTCAATTTTGCACATCCAATAGTTAGTACCCCAAAACTTTGAATATATACTTGTATCTTGGCTTGTGGTTTTGTGCATAATTTGGAAAAGTGCAGTATCTGGTCACAAATGTTTTCAAGTCCCAATTGAATCCTTAATTACTCACTACTGAAACATTTATATGTACTGTACAGTATGAGGAATTAGGGGATTATAATTTATAAGCTTAAAATTGTTATTAGTATTCGGAGAAAACAACAATTTTGCCAAAAACTTGTTTAATTTCACAAACTAACTCAATGTGCCATAATCGTTGATTTAAGCACAGTATCAAAACCTGACTAATGTCAGGAATACAGAGCTAAAAATAACCAGTTGCACAGACAGCGATACAGTACAGTAGCTCTCAAGCCTGTGCAAAATTGCAAATATTTTAACATGAATTTTAACATGATAATCTGATAGGTTGATAGCTTAGTTATTTTTTCTCTGAAAAGTGGTCAAAAAGTTGTGCAAAAGAAACGTTTCATTTCCGCCCATTGTTTATACTCCTTTTTTCCCACAGTGCAATTGTGTGTGTTTTTAGTCTGCTATTTTGTCTTTGGCTTCAAGCCTCTGATAAGTCAAGCATAGGGGAACTGTTAAGATGGTCTTGTCTGGTCTCACTAAGATGTTTGCCCAGCCATTGTCTTATGATGAATTTTATTTACAGTTGATTGAGTTTCTAAACAGGATGCCAGTAGCTCTCAACCTTTAAAAAGTTGTGCTCTTCACTAAGGCCGTGTTTGCACTTGATCCCCCCATGTTGATCGCCCCTGTTCAATCAACTGGAAAAGTTTGTGACCAACCGCATGAGTGTTCGAATTTGATCGCCTGATCGCGAGATCTGATCCCCTCCTCAAGTTCAAGTAACAGGAAGTTTTTTCATTGAAATTATGTGTGCAGGTCAGGTTTGTTTACACAAGGTTGTGTGGCGTGAGGAGCTTCACTGCGGAAGTACGTCATTGATCTTGGGTCACCTTGATCCCCTGTTGTGTTCCCACTTGTTTTCTTGATCGCCTGTGCGCGGTTTGATCCTCCCTGAAGAAGCGATCAAGCTCTCGGGATCTGATCCAAGGAACGAGAGCGTTCCCGCTTGCAAATTGATCGCCTGCGCGGGGTCTGAACCGGATCTGATCACCTGGTCATTCTAAACTGGGAACACACTCCAAGAGGTTTCAGTGAGATTATAAGAAATATGAGGTTGATGTTAGGAAAACTAGGTAGGAAAGTAGTAGTAGGATAACTTGTTTTGTTGGAACTGGTTAGAAAGTTCTTTTTCTCATAAGACTGATCTGAATCTAGCTGGATATTTACTTGTGCTTTGTAGTGTTAGTGTGCTTTACAAAGATTATTTTTTAGTATAAAAGTATCATTATTGGCTTTTTTTGTTTTAATTGATAATTTTTTCGATTTTTATCATGAAAACGTACAGCATCAGGAAGATCTCTGCTATATATTTGAATGACGACAGTACACTGCCATAGCTTAACCAACCTGTACTGTAGATTCTGTGATATGGAAAGTTTGTGTCATATTTCATTTTTATGATACTTTACCTGATCACCAAAAGGATGTTTGCTCTTTTTTGTTGTATCATGAAAAAATGAAACACATCATTCCAGTGCTTCATGATTACCATTTATCATTCATAAAAGTATTGAGATTCTGCAGCATAGCTGCTCTGGTTCTTTTCGTATTATATACTGTATGTCACCGTAACTTTAGTTTCTATTCATATACTCTCTTTCTATAGATTGAACTGTGTTCTGTCCAGGTTTATGAAAGAGTCTGGCAACATTTTAGAGAAGTTGAAAGTAAGACTTGCAAACCTTTGAAAGTAAGTTAACTTAATAGCATGCCTTGTGCTGGAAATTGCTAAAATGGAAACTGCAATCTAATAATAAAAGAAGTCCCAAATTTTCATACAAAACTCCTGGCATTTTCCTCAACTTATCAAATCCAAATCTGAAGTCATTAGTTGAATTACTAAGTGAGAATTCATTTCTTAATTTGTGCCTAAAAAACGTTGATTTTTGCCTTAATTTTGACCTATTATGTACAATATGTGTACTAAAGTGGAATTCTAATTCTGTTCTGATATCACTATGGTCTGCCATACATAACCCATATACACTGTTTTAACCTATGTATCCTTGGCACTGACCTCAATGTAGAATTTTCCAAATGGAGATGTTGGAGCAAAGAGATGTTAGAACAGAGGGCTGAACCCCATGGAATAGTCTTTAAAATATTGAATTGAGCCATTGAGTTGACTATGGAAGTGTGTCTGCTGAATATAAGTATTGGAGCAAGCCATATTGTTCAAAGTTCAAGAAGAGTCAAAGCCTAAACCCTTCCCAACTACATGTAAACGCCTATTCTATTACAAATGTTGCTTTTACCGTTGACCTACCTACCAAATGAAAGTTCTGGAAATATACAACAAAAATGGTACTATTACAACATTTGAGTACACTCCGGTTATGTGAAAACGGCGACCTCTATGAGAAAAACATGTAGTACAGCAATCGTCTGTGATTACATACAGCTTGGGATACATAGGTAAAACTGTTTAGAGAGAGAGAGGAAGAGAATGATTTATGGCTCGATCCATAAACTAGGGGTCCAATGGGTTTTTTACTGACTTTGCAAATATAATGCTATATCAAAAATAGGGAGTACAACAAACCAGTGCCTCAGGTATTTTATTATGCCTTACCAACTAGCCTATCCAATCAGAATGCAGAAAATCAATACCAGTATTTATGAATGTCCAATAAAACTTTAGAAGTTTTGTTTCTAATTTTTGTGAAAATTATTTTCACTTTTAGTGTCAATGTGTTGTTAATATTAGGTTTTTGCTTTTATGGTTTGGGTCTCATGCATTAACAACACAGCTTGCATGTGCTTTGAAGAGATGCAATTTTTCTCTTTGTTCATTTAATTGTTTTCCTATTCTCTTTAATCCGCACAGCCCACTATCCCTTATAAAGTTGATTTTGAAAACTACCATGCCAAATTCAACAAGACATACAAGAAGGATTCAGAGGGTAAGCCTGGTTTAGTTTAGATAGGGTTTTAACCTTCATCTTATTACCTTTTGGTTTAATCAAGCAGGCCTCACAGCCTCTTTTCCATTTGTGGGACAAGAGATTGTTACCCCCACCTCATTGCTTATGCATAGCATCACTCGGAACAGAGTTAGATTCTATTATTGAAGTCTTTGCTATGACCTGGTTTGGGATTCAAACCCTGTACATTCGGAGTGAGATTCGGACGCTTCTGCCATACAAGACCACACACTTGAAAGTTACCTCTTTGGTAGTTCATCTCACTTCTACAAACTGTTACTTCCATGAGAGCTGGAGTTGAATATAACAGCATATCTTTCACTTTTCTTACAGTAAGTTTCTGAGGAGTGTGACTTGAAGCACACTTGGAGAATCCAAAACTTAAGGCCTGGGGTTGGAGTAGCATTGCTTGCTGTCTAAATTTGTCTGCAATGTGTCAACTATTTTAGTCCTATGATCCTCAGTCCATACTTACAGTAAGGATTCCTTTTTCCTTTTCTTGTCGGATGTGGGATGTCATTATACCCAATGTTACTTAACTTAGCAACATCAGATCTATAGATGGGATCACCGGAAATGGAAGGGAGTGGTAGCAGCTTGTGAATCACACACTTAATGAAGAGTAGTACTAACATGTTCTTTACCTTCTGTTTTAGAGTTTGGAATCAAAGGGACAGAGGACCCTGCCCAATTTTGGAAATCCCTCTCAAAATAATGGGAGGGATGAGGTCACTCCTTGACTTTGGAAATCTCTCTCTCCTCGAAATTTTAGAGAGTGAGTCCCACCCTCTTTCCCCGGTTTCAGAAAGTGCTAGCACTGCTTCCTCATAAAATAGGTTGTTTAATTCTACAGAATACAACAGAAGACAAGCAATCTACTTGAAAAATATGGAAAAGGCTGCATTGATGACAGAGTATGAGCAAGGAACTGCTACTTATGGAGAAACTTTCTTTTCAGATATGAGCCGTGAGTATGGTTTTTATGAGTAAATCTAATTCTTCAAGCGTTCTTTGAAGTAGTCACTTTAGAGAAGACTTGTCATACTTGTTAAATGTTGGTGCTGTCATGTAAACACTTATCAAAGACTTTTCAAAAGCATTGAACAATTATCAGAAACTCTTGGAAGTGAAATATTTAACTGAAACTGTTGCAGAGTAAGACATGACTTTTGAATGTGTGGGTGGGTCCTTAAGGGTCTAAGATGTTATTAAAGGGCCTGTGGCTTTGAATTGTTACGCATTCAATTTTCAAGACATGTACTGTGCTAGAAAGTTCAAAGCTCAGGTCACACCTCTGCAAAGAAACACTCTTTGTTGTAGACAATTAGCATAAATTGTAGACAATTCTTTGGTAGTAGCAGTTTTTGTTTTTTGACCAAGGCTCGAAACATAGCGACTGCATCCATTTATGATTGCACACTTACGATTCATCTTGCTAATGGCTTGTGACACAAAAGAGCTACCCCTGTTTAGTCACGTAATCATTTACTCCACCAGAACTACAGCCAGTGTGATGTCTTGTCTCTTTAAGATGTTGAAAGTCGTGGTTGTGTGATCCAGGTTTTTGCCAATACAGCAGGACACGTGTTTATTCTTTTGGTTTAAAGCTCAAGTTGGGCTAGTGTGAATATTGTTCTTCATAGTACGGTGAATATGAATTTAAAAATAGAAGACAAGGTATTGCATGTCATGTGTGGTGTCAGGTGTCATTTACAATTTCTTTGTGTTTTGTTTCTACTTCCAAACAAAAAGGATGAAATGTTCCCACATCTCTTTCTTTATCATGATGTGTCGTAACTAAAATAATTCACATACATGTGTGAATATTACAGTACTTTCATTTTCTCTTATGTCAAAATCTTCTCATCTTTCTTTATGCAATTGACAACTCATGCTAGACAATTACGAAGGGTTGAAAAAATTAGTGCACATTAGTTTTCCATGAATAAATAGTGATTAAAAGTTTGGTTTCATGTCTTCCCTGCTGAAACATGTATATGATTTAATAGATGGAGTCCTAGTTTTTGAATGTTCAATGAATTCTGAAAATTACAATTTCCAGAACAATGGAGCTTATTTAAGCAATACTTTTACACAAATATCTATAAATTATTATTGCTGGGTTCCTTTTTATTTCATTTATTTGTTTTTTGTATTTCAATATTTGATAATAATTAATACAATGTGGAGAAGTAAAGGTAGAATATTACATGATATGAAGATATCGTGAAGGGAAGCACTCTAAAAAACCGATAGGGTTAATGTCATGTAGGGTGCTCCCAAGAAAAAGATAGAAAGAAAGAAGGAACTAAGATAATACAAAATGAGAAAGTACATGAGGACAGGTGATATCAAAAAGAAAAGGAAGCACATTCAATCATGAATACCTCTCTGATTCACACCCTTGATCCCTCCCTACTGGTAACCCATCCTACCTCACCCATGTCACCACATACCCTACTGCTACCCCACCCCACCCTCCCCACTCATTACATTACCCTGACCCCCACACATTACATTACTCATTGCATTGCATTTTTACCCCAAACATACATGGGTTCTGTATAGTCAACTGTAAAAGGTTCTAAAATTTCAGGTTACTGCCCAACACTTACTTCCCCTTAACCATACATACAATCTTTTATTCCTCACACATTAGCTGAAGGGAGTATACAGTAATCATAGCTGCATTATGCTCTATGAGTCTATAAACATAGTCTCACATCATTATTTTGATAAACCTTGGCCTTCTAACATACATGTAAATATTGATATTCAGCTTCATTTGGTTTTACAGTGTAGATAGTGTTGGGAACAATTGATATGTAAATTTGATACTTGATAAGATATGTTTAAATTAAAAATCTCAAAAAATCATATAGAACTTTGTGGAAGGCAAAGCTATGAGCATTAAGTATGATAAAATTAGAATAAGGCATACTGTAAAGGGTTGGTTTCATAACAAAGATATTGTGTAGTAAGTGTGTCACAGATCTATAGGGGATAAGCCTGTAGTTTTCTACAGGGAAATTACTGCCCAGTCAAGTTCCAAAGAACCTTGCAACTGATAATAAACATCTAGCTATTGTGTTTCACAAAAATATGTCTCTTTATGAATAAAATATCTTCAATCTTTGATGAAGAGCATATTAAAACAAACCTAAAAGGATGTGAAAAATGAAGTGCATGTATTTATACATATCAATATGTCAGTCAAGTTGTGGCAGAATCAATAAATGAAATAAAAGACTTGATTAAGGAACCTTTCACATATGTACACTTCCTCTTATTTTCAAGGTGATGAATTTAAGAAGTACTACACTAGTGGCTCAATGAAACCCAAGTACAACCCCATGATGAAAGAAGCAGAGATTCCAACAGGCAAAGCCCCAGACTCATTTGATTGGCGTACCAAGGGTGCAGTCACTCCTGTCAAGAACCAAGGATCTTGTGGCTCATGCTGGGCCTTCTCCACCACTGGCAACATAGAAGGACAATGGGCCATAAAGAAGAATAAATTGTTTTCATTGTCAGAGCAAGGTTGGTTGAAGCGATTTACAAAATCAATTTCATTCCTACTTACCTTTCCTATTACTACAATTGAGCAGTCCATATTCGGTGTTCACTGGCAGTGAAATTCTCTCTTGGTAGGTGGTGCTCTATCCTCATCTGACAGTCTATTGTTACCTGCTCTTGTTTCATAGCCATCAGAATGATTAATTTTGTGTGTTTGTGTTTGTTTGTTTTTTTTTTTCTTTTGGGGGGGGGGAATCCTTTTTTTCCAGGCAGCATTTCATCCTCTAAGTTCTTCACAAAATATCATTGGTCATGTGTATGATGTAGAATGCATCCAGGTGAGGTGAAGGAGCTATGGGGTGGGGAGTAGTTTATCTCTGATAAAATGCCCACGTCATACTCTTTGTACTCGTTCCGTGACAGTTGGAACCATACAACCAAACAAGCCCCTACATTGTAGCGACTCTGTGGAATGGGGTTTTCAGAGTATGCCCACAGTATTTCCCACCCGTTCTAAGAGGTGACTTAGCCCTTTACCGTTGTGCTCCGATCGGGGCATTTTTGCGCGCCTCGGGAGTGGGCAGAACAGCGGACGTTGCCCGCCCCGCATCAGCTTCCGTAGGCCATTGACCCCGTGACCTTAAACTATTGTCTCTCTTGCTGTTGTGGCCAAATTTTCGGGTAGCTACACGCAGTTTCGAGCTCCGCGTGAAACAGTAAAGATGTGTGACAGCCGAGCTCTCCGCATGGGTCCAAAAGGACCCAAACAACGGTAAAGGGTTAAAATAAGCCTGTGGAGTGTGTTTACTGCAAAGCTGATGCCACTGTCTCTATGTGTGCGCACGTAAACCTTTAGCCGAGTGGTGCAGATATTATAGCTTAAAGGGAAGAGCTGTCTTTGAGACTTCGTGCTGTATTCAAGATCCTATTTAATCTTTACCTCTTTATCAATTTGACTGTTTGTTACACATTTATGTTGGTACATGTCATTAAATCTCATCAAATTCAAAATTTGATTGGTTTAAATGCTACTTGCACAACCCTCTTGTCCTTTCAAATCAGATATACGATGGCCCGCTGATGATATGAAACAGATCAATTAAGGAAGTGCCTTTGAAAAAGCTGAAATGTTCCTTGTTTTAATGAGCTATTGTTTTGTTGCTTGATGGGTTTAATTTGATACTTAGAGCTATCTTTAGTGGACTTGATTGGCATTGCATTATTGTTTGCTTATGATATGATACTGCTATCAGAAAAAAGGGGGCATGTAGTTAATAAATTGAACCTTTAATAAAAAAAAAAAAGAAAGAACTCTAGTGCAAAGGTATCCTGCATTCTGGAAAACATATACAGAGTTATCAAGAATAAATTTTGTGCTGTAGATGATGATGTAGTCTAAGGGTAAATTTTAATCTTTTACAAGGTTTTGTGGTCTGTTTCATGCTTAAACCTTGTAAGCAACCCTAGTTGACCCGCAATGAGGGCTCAGACAGGTGATGTTTGTAATAAAAGTTTGGAAAGGTTACAGTTCCAAAATATGATTAAAGGTGTAGTAGCTTGTTCTCTTCATTAAAATATTTTTTGTTCCATTTTCAGAATTGGTGGACTGTGACAAGATAGATGATGGATGCGGTGGAGGACTTCCATCAGATGCATACACAGCTATTATGCAAATAGGTAAACTGAAGTACCTCTCTCAAAGGGGCCTATTGAGTTGATATCTGACTGCGTGGTGTTAAAGCATGTGACTTGCAGTTGGAAGGTCTGGTCTTTAAGTCCTGGCCTGGGGCCCATTCCACAAAGAGTTACGCACAATCTTAAGTTTGATTCCCCATACTTAAGTCAACAGTAAATCATACTTAAGATTGTGCGTAACTCTTTGTGTAACGGGCCCCTGGTCATACCAAAGGCTTTAAAAGCAGAACTTACTGCCATTGTGCTTGGTGCTCATCATAAGCAATGGAGTGGGGAAAACAAGCCAGTGAGCCACAACTGGAAATTCTGTGGCTGGTTTGACTTAAACTAATCGTCAGAAACTGAGCCGTAACACTCCATCTAATTTACTACCTAACTCAAGAAGGGTGTAAGGGTGCTATCACATGACAATGCCTATTATTAGCATAATTAGTTAAGTTTTACATACAATAGTTACACAAAAAGTTGAAAATTTGAATATGTTTTAATCCTGGTGTGTAATGGTTGTGTGCATAATTTGACAAAATGTCTGGTCACTAAGTTTTAAAAACCAAATTGAATGATAGAAAACTCACTATGAAACATTTATTGTCTTCAAGATTTGGGGATTGTTTAGGTGTGATCTTTTGTCATCAATAAATAAGTGAAACCTTTGAAAAAATGATGTATTTTGCAAACCAACTCAATGGGCTGCTTTATAAATCAATTTAACAATGATGACCTTTTGTAGGGTTTTGGAGGCATTTTATAAAAACAAGATTTCAATAGTTCACAAAACTTAACTGTTAAATGAGGTAAAAAAGTAACTGTTATGGCTTCCTGAATAAACTTTTAATGCTTTATCAGTAACAGTTTTGTTCATTGAATATTCTTTATGAACCATTTGTGCTGTGATTCAGGTTTGAAGTCATGACTGTGCATTGTTTATCTCTTGTTTTCAGTTTCAGTTTAACAGTGTCTTTCTTGGAAAGTAGTAAGTGTTACAATGTTATGAAAGAGTTTTAACAAAATTTCAGTTCAGTGCCCTCTATTGTGAAGCATGTTACAATGTTCACAATAGAGGGCACTAAACTGAAATTTGGTTAAAGCTCTTCCATATTAACATTGTAGCACTTAATACTTTCCAAGAAAGACACTGTTGAGCTGAAACTGAAAAGAGCTTCAACCAAATTTTGGTCCAGTGCCCTCTATTGTGAAGCCCTTTGATACAATTGTAATACCTGCTTGGTGCATCCTATGTGGTTCTGACCACAAGGAAAGTTTTCTGGACTCTTCCTGTAGTTACACTATTTAATTGTTGTCAGTATCAAAATGTTATTCACACTGGAGGAAATATTTTGAATGTCCAGAAATGTTAGTCCTTCTGAAAATGCATTTCATTAGACAAAGATTTCAACTGAATTTTCTAAATCCTTGGCTTATTCTCCCCCCTCATTGACAGAAATTAAAAAAATGGAGATGGGTCTTTGGACAATTTTGTTGCCCACCTCTGGTGCATTCTTAAACTATTGGATCGTGTACTGGCACAGTGCCAACTTTGAAATTTCATCGAAGTTCTTGTTGAGAACATAAACTCAGACTGTGGTATAATTTTAAAGGTCATTATGGGTTTTTTTATGAACAGGTGGTCTTGAAGATGAAGCTGACTATCCGTACAGAGGAAGGAATGATAAATGTTCTTTTGACAAATCTGATGTCAAAGTGAATATTGTTGGAGCTGTAAATATATCCAGTGATGAAGGAGGTGAGATATTGTGTTATGACAGTTTAATGTTGTTGTATATTTTATGTACAATTTAGAACTTTGGACAAAGTGAGTCTTTCCTGGAAACTTTTTTGTGCTTAATATAATAAGATATGAAACACTTTCTTACATGTTTCAAATCTAGTGAATATTTTCTTGTCATCTCTTTTGTGTGTTGTTTGTGAGGTCATGTGATTCACATTAAGCACACATGGTGTGGTGCTTCAACAAAGGGGACTGAAAACTTTATTTGTGACCACATGAAATATGAAATTTGTCAACTCAAAATGAAAAGAAACAAATTTTAAGCACAGTTCTGTTCTATGAACTTTTATTCTCTCAAATTTAAAAAGTATTATAAACATTTTGTGCTCTCTTTAGATATGGCAGCATGGTTAGCTCAGAATGGTCCCATTTCTATTGGCATCAATGCCTTCGCTATGCAATTTTACTTGGGCGGCATTGCTCACCCCTGGAAGATCTTCTGTAATCCTTCATCTCTAGACCATGGTGTGTTGATCGTAGGATACGGTGTCAGTAAGTATAAGCTTTTTTTGTTAGTTTGTTGATGGACAGTTTTAACAGGAACTTGCAATAGGCACTATGCCAACCCCACAGGCTACACATGCCCTCAGCCATGCTACACACATAAGGATAGCATGTTTAAACTTTTCTGCTGTTATTTTGTGCTTTAAAATGAAGTATGATGGCAGCTTGATTGAGGGAGCTGCAGCTTGGTTAGGTTGACATGGAGCCTTGCAAATATTTTGCAGGTCTAATGACAAAGTTTTCTTTTTAAAGAATCTCATTCACTATGTGTAAATTTACATGTGAGTAGGGTAGTTTAGTATGTAAAACATCAGTGATTTTCATACTCTTCAAATGTAAAGAAAAAATGAAATGATTTAGTACTGAAAGTAAGAAAATAAAACATCCAGACTAAGGTCTGCATTTGAAATCAAGGATACTCATTAGTGATGCTTGAATCTTAATAAGTTGAAGAAGGCAGCTTTCAATGGACTCTGTTAATTCAGTATTTATAGTTAGTGATGGAGGTTGTAAGCAACTTATTTTTACACACAGATGTGTGGGAAGTTGATCCTTTCATCAGAATTTCTTCTGTGTTTTCCAGAGTTGCAAAGTTAGTAACTTGTAACTCAAGGATTCAAGTCATCAGATGGGATAAAATATTGGATTTAGTTTCATTTTTGTGATTTTGTTTTGTCACTCCAAGTTTTAAGACTGGGGGAGGAATTCATTGTCACTTGGATGACAACAATTTATATCGTACTTACATTCTTAACCCTCACTACATCTGTAACATGTTAATCCCAAGAGGAAGAGGGTTTTCAAAGATATTTTAAACATTCACTGCTTTTAAATATTTCCTGACTTCATTAATCTCAATAGCTAGCTTTCCCTTGTGATAAGAAACTCAAAGTGGCTTCTGAAACTGAAGCCATAAAGAAATTTCTAGCATTTACACAGTTTCACTCCCACATATGCCTAATCCTGAATAAACAAAAAGAACAAGTATTTTGTACTCGCTGAAAGCATTAAAAATATTGTTTCATGTACAGTATGATCTATGTTTATCAGGTTTACTGGTTTATGAGACAAATCACATGGGGGTGGAAAGAACTTGTCCTAAAATTTTCCTCATAAGAAAAACCACCTTGTTTTGCCAACAACTAACCTGTGGTGGCAATTGTTGCAATGTATTTTTTCTGGGCACTTTTGAAGTGCTTGTCAAGGGAAGAGGCTTTTAATCAGCCAGTGTTGTAACAAGTCACAACTCGAGTCACTTCCTCTCAGAATGATTGTGACTTGATAGAATTCAGGAGTAATTTCTCCATTGAAATAGCACAGTGATTCGAGTCACTTAAAAGTTTGAAAACTGGTGACTCGAGTCACTAATCTAGTGACTTGATTACAACACTGTAATCAGCAGGTGGGTTCTAGAGACTCTTTAGTGGTCTGTCAAACTGGGAAGTAGATATTTATTTTAAGGTTGAATAGGTATGATACATTCTGCTTAATTTGGTGGTGCTTTAAAAACTTTGTTGGTTGGTTTTGTTTACCTAGCATTCACAATATCATGTCAAATCTTTATCTGAAGTGTTTTCAAGATTTAAAAAAATAAATGTATGCTTTATTCTCATTGCATGATGTGCATTCACCAAGTTTTCATCTTGTTATTACCATACTAATGGTCTGGTAATGTGAAAATAATTCATACAAATATTTCATGTAAAGCATTTCCAGACTAGGAAAATAGCTGCAGCTCTCTTGAACTTGCATTCACTGTTTTTCAGGTAACTTCTATGTTACACTTCTGTCATTCATATGAATTTGCTAAATGCAAATTTTCTCTTGCATGCAAGGTCCTACAAGATGTTGCTAATGCCCTTTTTTTTTGTTTTTGTTTTTCATCTTGTCAGTATTTATTTTTAAAACAGTGGTAACATTGATATGTCCCTCAGGGATTTATCTGGAAGTTACAATTGTTTACTTGAAAGATATCAATGTCACCCACCTTACTTTGAATTTCCTGTGGAATGGGTGAGAGATAATTCAGGGTAAAGCGAATAAATGTAATATATACTTTGCATCTGCATTGCATAGACTCTGAATTTCTCCAGATACAAACTTTGGAGATGTTTTTCTTTGGAGGATAAAAATCCTTTGGTAATATTAGACCAAAATCTGTCCTGCTTTTTCGTGTTACTTCGTGGCGCATTTCGGAGGGTCTGATTGAAAAAAATACGAATCGATGGGAAAAGATGAAATAATAACCCATGCAATTACCACAAGCGATCCGTTTGGCCTATGGATCAAGAAAAAATAAGTAAAAATATCCCTTTAAATTAAAAATCTGGCGAAGGTGTGATAGACACACAACTTCCACGTTTCAAGTAAACTTTC
The DNA here is from genome assembly GCA_037179385.1 of Holothuria scabra. Lineage (NCBI taxonomy): Eukaryota > Metazoa > Echinodermata > Holothuroidea > Aspidochirotida > Holothuriidae > Holothuria > Holothuria scabra. Next base: position 24,159,206 of record CM074180.1, read on the forward strand.
CCTCGAACAGTACTAAAACTACAGCTGCAGCCTCAAATAATGTTCTAAAGGCACTTTAATTATCTGAAATGTGCCTTATTGTTAAATTTATGAAAAATTCAACAAATTTTAATGCTATTTTTGGTACGTGGGATTAAAAATGGTAAAAAGATGTGGAAAGAAAAGGAATACTTTTTCGTGAACGAGGAGCGTATACAAAATTTTGAAAAATCGCGACCCCGTAGACCCCGATGACGTTTCAAAAGTTTCCCAAATTTGTTGTCCTTTTAGACAAAATATTTCAAAATCAAGAACTTTAATTGCAGGAAAATTGGAATTTTACGAAAGACAGGTCACAAAAATATAGCAACATAGCCACCGGTGTCTCTTAATGATGTGGTGTCACACAAATGTTAAATATCCGATTTTGACTACGTCAAGAGCTCAGAAAAGTTTACCAAACTGATCTATTAGTGAGAACTAGTGCATTTTATGTTCCATAATGTTTTGCTGTTTTTTGAGATTTGGAAAATTAAAGAAGGGGTTTCTGACACGGGAAGTGAAAGTGCGGAAGCATGCTCCCCTCCTTATTTTCACTGGGGGTTTCTCCCCCAGCCCCCCGCTTCCATATGCTAAAAAAAGTTTTTTCTTTTTACTCTTTGAACGGTAGGCCTACCATTTCAAAACAATTGTGCTCAAAGGTTTCCAAATGGAATGTTCCCCTATAAAATACATGCAAAATACTAAGCATATGAATGAGTGGCAGGTTCGAACCACTGGTTGTTGTGATTATATCTCTAGGAATCTTGGGCCCCTCTCCACCTGACATAAGATAATGCATTCATACAGCTCTCACCCCGGTCGGTATTTTCACATTTTGTAAACTTTACCCCACGATCGGTTCCCCTTTTTCCTGGCAGAAATGCTGGCGATACGTTATGCTAAGTTTCTCCCAGGAAATTTGAGATTGGTTCTTTGATGATAGATCATATAGTTTGAACTTATACTTGGAGTGAACATCCAAGGCTTCATGGAGTTTCGACGCTGGTTCAAAATCATGCAGGCATGCTCACTAGAAGAGATTATACTTTACAGCTTTAGGTATAGTCAGGGTTTTTTGGCAGCCCAGCTAAAAATTCCATTTGGAACCCTTTTGGGTTAAACCCTTTGAACCCAAAGGGTTTCAAGTGATACCTTTTGTAAATACCCTTTGCAATAGGACAGTCCCTTTGGTAGATGATGAAATTGGTCAAAACTCAAAGGGAATTATAAAGTTACCCTTTTAATTAAACCAAACCCTTTTGAAAACCCTTTCCCATTTGCCACCTTTGAAACTTTTTGGTTGATTTGGACTAAAGATCTCAATGGGAAAAAAGTTCTGCTTTGCCGTAAGGCCTGTCCATTTAGGCCTATCCTCTCAAGTTAGTTAGATGGACGGAGTTTTACGTGACGGCCCATATGGCCAGTTTCTAACCAATTGGTTTATGTCGAGCCGCCACGGATCGACTAGCTTTTCCACTTGTGACTGTCTGGCTTGTTTTTCCTACTCAATTGCTTTATACTGAGCACCAAGCACAAAGGTGTTTTTTACAGTCTTCAGTATGACCAGGCCAACATTCGAACTCCCGACCTCCCAACTGCAAGCTAGTCCAGGCGCGTATCCGCACATTCAAAAAAGGGGGGGTTGACCTAAGAGATAAAAGGGGTGAGAGGGAACTGCACTGCTAATTTTCCATATGTTTTATTGTTGATGTGGCGAAAAAGGGAGGGCTAGGGCCGTAAGTCCCCACCCCTTAATCCGTGCCTGAAGTCGGATGCTTTAACCACTTGACCATGCCGTCGTTTATTTACTCTCTCATAACTCAACTGCAAACCAGACTTGACTGAACAATATCGTGTGAATCATCTATTGGTATCCTTACTGAACGCATCTCTACTCTCTGTTTCTTGTTTTTTCATGTCATGTGTGTTTGTTTTCTTCCTCTTAATTTCTATTCCAAATTCTTATTGTTGTTTTGTCCTATTTCATTTTCCTTATTCGCTATCCCTTCGCTATCCTTTCTCGTTCCTGTTCCTGATTTATTCATCCTTTCCTCAGATGAGGAAAAAGTCGTCCTACTCCCCTGCTTTCCCCCCTCCCGTCAATTAATTGACATAAAAGATTATCCCTATCAATTTCACTGACCACTGCACTGTGCACTATCCACGCAGCATTGTAGAGACTTTGTACGTGTCAGAAAATTTGTGGAACTAGTATATACAATGAATGTTGGCCACAAAACGCCAGCAATTTGCCCTCAAATTTCTCTTCGTAGGCCAACTCGTTCGCTTGTGGTAATTGATATTATGTTCAAAAGGTTAAAATTGACCTTCGTGGGTAATTTTCATGCCGACCCTCAGATGTGCGTCACGTAAGTTAAAAAACGAAAGCACTTTTTCGTATACGGCCCGCTGCCTATATCAATAAATCTTTCATTGGTTTATAATATTTTTTGAACCACAAATTGAAAACTGCACCTTTGAGTTGCATGTCATGTATGTCTCATGTTACAGATATGGGAGGTAGGTCATGTAATGCATCAAAAATGTGTTACGCAGTAATATGTATGTTCACCCTCCATGTATATATGTCACATTATATGGTGACTGGTCATTGAAGACAATGCTCTCAATGCTGAATAGAACTTTCTCAACTTGGTATTAAAAACACTCATCTGTAGGTCCCATGGTGTGAAGAAAAATGCTTTTTTGTTTTGTTCTCTTTTTTGAGAAATAAATCAGTCATTTCTAACAAAAGGTTAGACATCTTAAAGCAAATTTAAAGAGCAAATTTGCTAATACAGATAGGTTCCTGTCTATATATGCAGGTAGTATTAGGTTGCTTTGACTTCACATTTGGAGAACTTTGAAATACAACTGGAATGGAATGAGGTACTTTTGTTACAGCTCAGTCACATTCAAACCAGTACCAGCAAAAAGATCACAGAAGGACAAGATTATAAAATTCGACAACTTAATTATTATTTGAAATTTTCCCTTCTCCTTAATTCAAGCTACTTGCCCAATGCACTTATGGCTTGTCTTGCCAGTGTTAATACCCATCAATGATTGTGAGCTGCTTCAGTGGTGTAAGGCTTGGCTCGGCAAAGAGGAACTGTAATTCAGCAAGTCAAACATTGGTGAAAGATGATGTTGTAAACAGTGTAAGGCACTGTAAAATTGAGAGGCTGGCGTCAGTGTGCTCTGATGATATAACGACTGGAAATAGTACATGTGTGGACACAGAGTAAATATTGGTGACATAACAGCAAAGTACAGCTTACAACAACATGTAGTATACACCTAGCACTGTGGCAGGGCCTCTGACTCTGATGATATTATTAGGATCTTTCTCTCTGATTTTCGTGAGAATGCCCCTTTTATATTGGCCAGCCTAGAACATTCAAGTAAACAACATACATCTCCAGAGAGCTGCAGGAGCTAGAGTGTCCTTGCTTGTTGCTTGTCGGCAAATTCAATCTGCTATTCCAGGCAGGCTGTTCATGCCTCATAACACATTTGACTCGCCACCATCTGGGGCTGAATGGCTAGGTCCGTAACATATATGGTCTGTGCATGGTAGGGTGTTGTCGATTAAAACAGTTGCAGAAAGATATAGTCAAAACCAGTAATTTATACCTTTTGCAGTGCTTATCTTTGTATTCTTAAAGTCATGACAAATTCTCAAATGTTAAGATTTCTTTAAAAAAAGAGAGCATGTCTAAAATAGAAGAAACATCAAATGAACTAGATGGATTGATTGATCAATGCTTTTCAGGATACATTTACCTCCATACAAAATTTCTACTGTAAAATTTCTAACGTTATTTCTAATGCATTTTATTTTCAGAGGGCAGCAAACCATACTGGATCATTAAGAACAGTTGGGGTGCCAGCTGGGGGGTCCAGGTAAGTGTGTGTTATTGAACTTTGCTGACGAAACACGTATGTTACTGTTTGTTGAAGAAAATATGTGTACCATCAGTAGACAAAAAGACACGGTAAAGCAGGATAGCAGTTTCTTCGACTTTGACAGGATTTGTGGCATCGATAGGGAGGAGTTCTGTGATTAAAGGAAATAAATAGTTCACATATAAAAACTAGCTCAATTTCACACATCTCCTCATATGCTCATAACAAGTATCTTTCATGATGTTTTTGGATATAAATATGGACTATTAGGGGTGAACCAAGGAGTTGTTCTGTCTTTATGTGATGCTTATTTGGAACAACAGTTAATATCACATGATGGAAGAAGTCATCAGTGAAAAACAGAGCTAGTAGCCATGAGGACATTTTTAGAGTTGAAAGTCCAGTTCCCACTGCAGCCCCCACTCCACGATCTATTAGCTTGAGAAACAAAACAATAGCAATAAAGGACAAAAGAGTGTGACCACTCATAACAATTGAGGCATAATTAATTTGCCATTTTGCATCCAGAGACCTGAAAAAAACTGATTTCTCCAGATGGGTAGGGGACACCCCTCCCCTTAGACCTCCACATCACACTATGAATCCCTCCTATGATACATCCTTGGCTATGCACCAGAACATTTGGGGTAAACTAATTAAGATATAGGGGACTCCTTTTAGCCCTTTTAAAGCAGTTTATTTTGTTGATTGGTGAAACTTACCTTCTTTTTCCAAAGCTTTGAAGTTGTCTTTACACACTATTGACATTATTATGACAAATGGTCAAACTAAGTAGGGAGTTATGAACCCATCAGGTTGGTTTCCAAACTCTATTACCACACACTTTTCAAGTTCCGTAAAAACTGTCACAAATCTGAATACGAAAAAGAATTCAAAATTTTAACTTTTGTGTTACTATAGGATTTGAAACTTGACTAATTATGCTAATAGTAAGCATTCCTGTTTTTTAGCAGCCTCCAACACCATTGTTAAGTTATCAGTATTAACTCAAGTATGTCCCTTTTAATACATTACCTCATTTTCAGTCATGGAGGGCCCCCAAAATGAATGAGGGTCGAAATCAGATAGTTTTGAAGTGTTGATGTAATTTATTTACTGGAGTGTAACAAAAAGTCACAGATATGCAAAACTCCATCAGTGAAATTTGACAGCTGTTGAATTTGTGGCCTCATACATGTAACTGCAAGGTAAGTTACAATCTAATGATGGATGAATGTTATAATGTAAATTTTTCATGTGATCAATTTTGTAGGCTGGGTTGTCATTGTTGTCACTGTACGACAACCCAGTTCTAGACAGAACTCAAGCATTGTACATCATGCTCTCCCATATCCCATATGATTTACAAATCCGAACTGTCAAGTAATGGTGAGAAATTATAATAAGCAGAATTAATTTCAGGTTGTGAACTGAATACAACTGTTCATGGTACATTTAGAGGACAGAATTGAGAACATGGACCTTAAAATGGCAGACACATCTAAAGATTACTTTCTGTAGAGGGAATCTGTGTATAGGCTGTGCAGGTTATTTTAAAGGTGTTTCTAAAAGCCTTCTTTTTCTTTGCCAGGAATTTATATGCAAACAATAACTGTAATTGCTCGATTTGTCTCAAAACAATGTTCTTGCTTAATTGCTTTATGTTAAAGCAAATCATGGATAACTTTCCAGAGTATTACAATGGTGAGGGATATAACCATACCTGTGGGATGTTTCAGAAAGAGACATTGTGTTTGGACCATGGATAACAGTACTGCCCTAACCTTGTATTGTATTATATTATTATGTATTACAGAAACAGTGTTAAAAAGTTGAATTGTGGTGGTTTATGATGAGGTGGTGAAAATTTGTGTCTTTACATGCAATGCAATGCCATTTATGCTACCTTTGGAAGTAAAATTTGTTTTCAAATTTGCCTGCTTTCAGGAGCCAGCATAAAAAACATCGATTGGCATAGGCAAATGGGAGCATTTCAGTTTGCTATTTTTTCTCGGCCACAAAAAATTTTGCTATTAAGACTATGTAAGCGGAGCGTCACCATTGGTTGATGTGGAGCATAGAGAAAATTTCAGAAAATCAGACCTCTCAGTTGGCCAGACATAGCATTTTCCAGACTTATACGGGGAATCTAACGAGTCTCTATCTTCGTTTGTAGGTGGCAATAAAATGATCACTTCAAAATAAGTTTGCAAACTGCAAAGTGATCAGAAACTTACAATACATACTTTGACCCCCAAAATGTAACTTTGCACAAAAGACTTTCTAAACGGAGCACAACCAGTAGTTGGTGTGGGGTGTAAAGAAAATTTTGAAAAATTGTGACCCCTCAGATGGCCGAAAATTGAACTTTCATGCTTGGAAAGATAATCTATACAATCTTTGTGTTTAGTATTGGTTTGCAATGACAAAATTATCAGCAACATACTATGTGATCAGAATATTACCAGATAAAAAAATGTTGTACCACTATGACATAAACAGCTTTGATTCTTTTCGGGAAAACAATACAACAGAATTGAGAAATATGCTAATATGCTAATTTTGTGACTCCTGGCTAAATTCAAGATCCACTGAATGTGAAATTGTCTGTGACTGCATAAACTCCCAACTGTTAATGATTTTACCCCTAAAATCTCCTGCATGATTAATTGCAAACTGTTGCTCACCGCACACGAACACTCCCCTTCCATGCCCCATCACTTATGCCTATCAGGGGTAGGAGTCTAAGGGATAGGCCCCTCCCTTTTAAAAATTCTTATAAAGGTAGATGTCCTTAGAGGCAATCGGTAATACCAGGGTGTAAGTACAGAATCTACCTTTTCAGGTGAAATTTGGAATTTAACAAAATTTGCCTTTTTTAAGGCATTGAAAAAAATGGCATCACTGAGAGACCTTGCAGAGATTATCCTTCCCCATTGAAAATCTTTGAGGAATCTGGTGTCCTTACATGCAATCTGGTGCCACAAATGCTGCCATTTGAAGTAAAATCTGTGTTAGTGAAGTAGGGCTACAAATGTTTAGAATCAAAAATGTTTAGTATCAAAAAAAAAAAATGGCATCCATGAGGAGGGACCATAGCACAATCCCCCCCACCTTCGTACGCCACTGGCTACAGCTTGTTGCATAAACTTAAATGTTCTAATTATGTCATCTCTTTTCATCCCAGGGCTATTACCTTGTCTATAGAGGTGGTGGAGTTTGTGGACTCAACACAATGTGTACCTCTGCTGTGGTTTCCTAATCAGCTGATTTTGACTTGGAATGGTCTGACTTTCAAATGTATTCTCTGCATGTCTTTTAGTGTAAGCAGTAGATATATTTTAAAAATTGTCAGCAAATTTCAACTTAAGCTTTTATTGTCATTGCAGTTTTAAATTTTAAACAATTATGGTTGTAATTACATGTATGGATAAACTATATCCTGCTTAAATAGGATGACAATAGATAGAATGACTTTATATTGTTGAGATTGAGAAAAAAAAAATATTTTTGATGAAAGTTTTATAAAGTTTGCAAGTGCAAAATTTTAAAACACAATGTTCATGTAACATAAGCTCAATCCTCTTCATTTCCTTTTTTCTTCCTTTTTTTATTTTTTAGGAGGAATGAAGTAATTTAGAAATTTTTGGTAGTTCTTCTTTTGACTCAGGGGATAAGAATGAAGTAAACTCAAATTTATGTCAAAAATATTTCATATGTTAGAAAAGTGCTATTTTGTGATCGTCAGTTATTTTTTTTTTTTTTCACTTTTCTCTTTTCAAAATTCTTTTAAAGCCCCTTTTTTCACTCCTCCTGCACAGCACTTGAATTTTTCTTCTATAGTTGTAATTTTTTTTCCTTGGGAGGGTGCATTGGGGTGGTATTAATTTGCTAATTGTGCAGGGAGACAGAATTGATTTTCTGAGTTATTGTTATAAGAAGTTGTTTTGTCATTTAAAGTAAATTAAATATTTCTGACCTGTTAGGAGATCATTTAACAACTTTTTGTCTATGCATATGTTATCCACATATACCTTAAAAGAGTTCTCTCAAAGTTGGGTACGTTTTGTTTACTAATGCATTTCCCAAGCACCATGTATTTGTCACTGGCAAGGCTCCAAGGTTACTCATGAGATTTAAATTGAGGGGTTGCTTTAGAAGCTTACATGAAGAGTCAAAATTCCTGACATGCTTCAGGAACACAAAACTAAACTTCAGCTTGTTATAATTGTTTTTGAGGAACAGGTTATCGATAAATACTGACATGATTGACAGTAGAGATAAATCCAAAAATATAAAAAGTCTCTGATTTCCTTTTCTCTTTCAAATTGTGATCACATGAGTTTTTGCAGCTCAACATATATAATGAGGTCCCTTTCTTGATATATCCCATAGTAACATGCAATGATTTATAAGTCTATGTTACAGTAGATTACTTGACAGCTGGTACAAGCACTATGACCACTATCGGCTTACATTGTTATGACATTCACTCAGCAGTCTTACAAAGTCTGCAAATATTTAATCAGTTTGATTTTGTATAGGGCGACAGTTATCTGTAGGAATCTTACAGCAGACGTTATTACTAAATGAAATTTGAGATGGGGGGCTGTATTGGTATTTTAGTTTGATAAAAAAATCAGGGTGGCAGAGTGCAATGATCTCCAACAGATGCACCTTAATTATTAAGGGCCTAGAGAAAAAAAAGATTGAGAGATAGTTTATATCTGTGTTTTTCAAAAACAAAATACAATTTAATTTTGCTATTCATTTGATTACAAAAATTATATCAGAGATTTTGATTAGCTTTATGACACAGTTTGATATGTATTTTGCATAACATTGTTTAGACAACCAAATGCTAGCAAGGATTTGTAACAAAATGCAGAGTATGTGTACTAAAGTGTGCAGATGGACTCATCAAACTTCCCATTATGTAGCATTGTAAACATTTCCATAATTCTCGTTCTGAACACTTGTATTTCCAATATGTTTACTTCACTCTTTGCAGGGAGGTATACATGCAGATAGCAGGGAAAAACAAGTGAAATGTGTGTTGTTTTCTTTTAGACTGTGTGATGGTCAGAATAACACCCTTTGAGTCAGTGCTTATTTGAAACATCATTTAATACTGGCACACTTTGTCGCACTGTCAATCCAAAGTTTGTGCTGACTGGACTAGTAATGGTTGAAAAATTGGTCATTTAGTGTCTCCTACAGAATCAGTTTTGCGATAAAAATAAAAATATGGTTAGAAGTAGATACTATGATAAGAGAAAAATAAAAAAATGGGTGAGGTAGATGCTATAATAAGATGTTCTCATGAAAGATAACTTAATGGTTAAGGTGAGAGATTTATGACTAACATGGTGATTAATTGCATGATTCACTGGATTTGCATGGAGTCAAGCAGAGGCTATCACTGGCATAGCCAGAATTAGAAATTTTTGAATATCTTAATACCCACAGCTGTAATCTGCTGCAACATTTAGTATCTTTTCAAAGTCGATTTGATTGTTCCATTGAAAAGCAACTTTTTGATTTTGATGAAAGAGAAACCTATGCATTCACGATAGCATGTGTGTGTATGTATGTGTGTGTGTGTGGATGTATGTGTATGTGTGTTTGTGACACTTTGCCGGGTTCAATGTCTGAAAATCTCATTAACATGATATCTCAAGATAGGAAGCTTGGGTAGATTTCATATTTGGTATGCTGATGCATTTTGGTCAGAAGATGGTCCCTATTGTTTTGGCAGAGTTCAAAGGTCATCTGGGGTCACCGGGGGTCAAAGTCTGAAAATCTGGTAAACAAGATATCTCAAGATAGGAAACTTGGATAGGTTTTAAATTTAGTATGTTGATGCGTTATGGTCAGGAGATGGTCCCTTTTGTTTCTGGTGGAGGTCAAAGGTCATCTGGGGTTACCAGGTGTCAAAGTCTGAAAATTTTGTTAACACGATATCTCAAGATAGGAAACTTGGATAGATTCCATATTTGGTATGCTGATGCATTATGGTTAGAAGATGCTCCCTATTGTTTTTGGCAGAGTTGAAAGGTCATCTGTGGTCACTGGGGATAAAAGTCTGAAAATCTGGTTAACAAGATATCTCAAGATAGGAAACTTGGATAGATTTTTAATTAAGTTTGTTGATGCGTAATGGTCAGGAGGTTGTCCCTATTGTTTTTGGTGGAGGTCAAAGTTCATCTGGGGTCACCGGGGGTCAAAGTCTGAAAATTTCTTTAACACGATATCTCAAGATAGGAAGCTTGGCTAGATTTCATTATTTGGTATGTTGATGCGTTATGGTCAGAAGATGGTCCCTATTGTTTTTTGGCGGAAGTCAAAGGTCTTCTGGGGTCACCAGGAATCAAAGTCTGAAAACCTTGTTAAATGCAATATCTCAAGATGTCTGTCTATCTATCTATGTGTGACTTTTGTGGAGGTCAAAAGGGCATTTGGAATAACAAAATTGATTTTTGAACATGCTTGTTAAACATTTGAGTGAGGAATTAATGGTGCATGATGTCAAATTTGAAACAGTACATTCATGTATCATCGAAACCTCAATACATTTTTCATTCTAGTTTCTGGAATGCTATCAAAAAGATGACCACCCCCCCTCGGTTGCCTCGATTGGGAAGATACCCCTGGTTTCGCCAGTGAAGGTCATGATAAACAGGGATGGGCTACCCAAGCATCTGCTTTGGCTTTGAAGTTTTCAGTGATAGCCATAGGCGTATGGGAGTATTTCAATTTGGGGCGCAAGATTTTTCGCCCGAAAAATGCCATTTTTCAAGAAAGACTAATCTTTGCAGATTGCCACCATTGCTTGGATTGGAGCATACAGAAATTTTGAAAAATCTGACCCCTCAGACAGGCGGAAATGGCATTTCCAAGGGTTATAAGTAAAATCTAAGCAGTCCGTTTTTCGAGATTTTTTACGAGAAAAAGCTCCCTCTAAAATAAATTAGCGAATTGCAAAGTGGTCAGAAAATTTCTAAAAAGAATTCTCCTTAACTGAAAAATGTAAATCTGCCAAAAGACTATCTAATTGGAGCGCCAACGTTGACTGGCGAGGAACATACATAAAATTTTGACAAATCGTACCACTTAGACAGCCGGAGATGGCATTTCCTTACGCTTGTAAGTAGAATCCAAGCAGTCGCTTTTATGAGCTTTTTAAGGTGAGGGGGCAGTGTGCCCCTCTTCGTACTCCGATGAAGGTAGCTGATTCATTGGCCCCACTGGCTTGTCTGGTAACGTTGTCTAGAATCCATGGGCGTCGATCCTGCAGGCAGGGCGGCAATCGCCACACCAATGAAAATGTTTGGGGGCAAACATATAGTTTCACCACCCCCCGTTAACAATCGGGCAGATTTATTAAACAGGCAAACAAAATGTAACATTGTGGTGTTCAGATTACTTAAGGGCTTCTAGAAAATGAGAATTTTAGCATATTCTAAATCAATAATACCGGGACTGCTTTTAATGCGCCCTCAATATGTTTGGATATGTGCGTCAATAAATGGTGCTCGCGTTCGTGTGGGTGGATTGCTTATAGACGAGTCCGGTCACGGATATGATCTGAGGTCCAGAGTGTTGGAAAATTTTCGCCCCACCCCATCTACAAACCAGATCTACGCCCGTCCTAGAATGTTTGGTCACAGTAGCAAAGATAGGGCATCTTCAAGGGATGAAAAACCAGTTAGAAATGGTTAACCTATTTTAGCTGTGGCCTCACTTGCAAACCATAAATATTCTGTTTATGTTCCCTCAGTTGTTCTGACGAAATCTAGTGCGAAATTAAGGTCAGTACACGCGGTCTTCTAAATATCATAGGGATACATACAACAAATGAATTTGGCCATAATATTATATGTCTACGGAATGAACGCATTGCTAATTGCACTGTAGGGTCTTCTTTCTCCGCGGGTTGACCAGCGTGCTGTTTGCAAGAATGGATGAATTATCTGCATTCAACGTTTTGTATCGGATATTTAATGCATCCGTGATGTTGCTTTGTTCGAACTTGTCGATAAGCAACGATGTGTTAATTTGCGGCTCCAGTTTTTAATATAGGCCAACAGGGAGTTCGTCTGCAGTTACACCACAGATATATTTTTCATTGCATGCAAAGGAGAAAATATACAAAGTTTTGTTTCGTAGATGTAACTCTTCACTCCGTAACTGTATATGATAAGTAGGCCATAAAACTTTTGTCTCCTCACAGTGACACGGAAATGTAGAGGGTAATTGGAAGTTATCACCATAGCAACGGTGACGTCATATAGTACTTTGGCATGTTGTTCCTTTTCCATGGATACATCAATATGTACTTATGCTTAACAGTCAAGGGGCCTGAAATGTTTTCCCTGTGCGCGAACATTTGATATTTCATTCTCTCCATTTTGTTGAATTTGTTTCATTTCGATTTGGATGAATAGTTTTGCTGCATAGCTCGAAAGAAAGATTGCTTTTGGCATCTAACCAAATATAATGATCTTCAAGGACAGAAATCTACTCTTACATATCACTTTACCGATGATCTGTAACAATTTTGTTATTTACGGTGATTGAAATCTACCGGGTTGCTATGTTTGTGCAATTGCTCAAGACCATTCATGTTCTCTGAACAACTAACACATACATGGATTTTTTAGTTCTTCATCAGCGCGAGTAATAGTACATTGGCCGGTGACGGATCTTAATTCTTATCATCTTTGTTTAGCTTCACCAGATTAGAAATTTTGATTACCTCAGGTTATTGTACTCCTATGTGAGTGATAAAGTTCAAGTTTCGTCTGATGAAAGGAATCTTGAAATGTTGATCGAGATTTATAGATGAATTAAGCAAAGTTACTTCAAGGTGTTCTTAAAATTACCTTGACTGCCGAAGGTTGTAAATATAGGCCTACATCCAGTGGCGAAACTACAGGGGTGGGGGCTATACCCTTTGTTTCTGAAAAATAACATGTTCGGATATCTCCCATGTTATAGGACACCACTTCATCACGTGACACCGGTCACCTAGTGCGGTTTTCCCAACTTTTCTCTCATGTAACTCCATTGTTTTTAATATTTGTTCAAAGAAAGCAAATTTTTAGCACGCTTCGCGCGCCTTAAATCGCAACCCTTACTGCAATGATATGAACTCTTTGAAAAATCATACATTTGGGGTGACTTCCTAGGTTGAAAATGAAAATGAAAATTTGAAATTTGCACAATGTGTCACCAGATTATCAAGTGTCATCGGTCAATTACAGTTGCTCAGTGTTTTTGTTAAATTTCCTTTCACGGAATTCCAAATTTTCTTCAATATTAACACTTGATTTTCAAACCTAAAAAGGCAACAAAGCCAAAACTTTTTAAATTTCGCCAGAGTGTCACAATTTACAGATCTAAGGGCTAAATATTAAAGAAAAAAGCTTTGGAGCGCTCCATGTTTCGCAAATTACGTTTTGAATAAAGCAATGCTCACAATTTAAAAATTGGGAAATTTGGGCACTTCCCCCTTTGGAAAAAGCGTAACATCACCATTGCGTTCACCTCAATGGACAGGTAGACACAAGTGTAAGATATGTATACCTATATGAGTTAGTAAAGGCCCTACGTATATTTAGCCCCTGGGAATGGAAAAAATATTTGAAAAAACAAAACAAAACAGAAACACGTTTCCTATTGATCACTTCGAGGTTTGGCTAGAAAAGAAATGAAGGCGATCAGAATTGTCATCCTCAGAACATGCACGCATGCTGTAAGCCCCCTAAGCTTAATAGAATATAGACTGTTTTCAACACGTTTCACACCGAGAATCAATTTTAGATATTATTTACAGCGAACAGATATACTCCAGTAAAATATGAAGCAGGCATTTTTTTTAAGTTTCTCCTATCTAAGCTGAAATTATACAGCATAGCTGTAAATTCTGATCGGACACAGGATATATGAGTCTCGTCTGTGTTGTAGAGAGCTCTCCTGTCACTTCTGATCCCACGAGACACCGTTACAAAATCTGACGTACAGTAGTAACTCTTTCTCGTGTTGCAAACGTCATTTGGGCTCATTTGAATTCAGACAAACTGGCGTTTTCAAGGACATATGATGGTCTTGAACTACAGTGTGAAAATCAGACAGCCCGTCTCAAGACAAATTAGTATTCAGATCAGCGGGAATATGTACATAGTCTCACTGTTTAACGATATAAATTATCTCAGATTGCAAAATGCCAAATGGGAGTAATGTGCACTGAGGAGTCCCATCAAAAGTGTGTACATACTATGCCTTTCTGCTTCCTTCGTGTTTGTGCAGGCAGCTGTCGTAATTGTATTTTCAAGTTATCACGTCACCTTCTGCCTCCCCTCTTTCGCTCCTGGCAGCAATGTGTCACGATTTTTTACCTCGTTTCTCATGTCTACTGCTGAATTTTTTTTACTTCAGTGCCCCTCTTACTTAGGGCAACAAAATAGCCGCCATAGATGAACAAAGGAATTTTGCTCTTTCGTCAAAATGAGGGAACACTAAATTCATTTTAACATACAACTCACAAACTGTGCATTGATTTTTCATTTAATATGGAGACGATGGCTTTAAGAAAAGCTTCATTCGTCTTCCTGTGACTCAAGTTATGCCTCAGTTGCCATTGTCTTCTTTCAATCCCACCAAATTGCGAATAATTCATGCGGTGTAACCAGTCATCCTATTTTTTTATTTCATCTATGTTATGTTGAGCTTGGTTCCGCCAAGAGCAAACACAGACAGTGAAGACATACAGGCGTTAGTTTGAAAAGCAATAAACGCAGTGTGCTCTCTAACTGTACCTTAAATTTAAAGAGGAACACCTTCGCGTTCATTGGAAATACAATGAACTAGTCGTAAATTTGTGGACAGTGAAGACTGTTGGAAGAATCCTTCTCCCTCTGTTTCTAGTGTGGTACTACTGCCCTCTATCCCCTCAAAAAAGGAGAGCAATATGCCCACTCCCTCACCAATTGTCCTGGCATTATCCTGCACTCTGAACGATCCTGCTGTGGAGACAAAATATACTTCAGTATAGCAGTGCTATTTGGCAATGACTGTTTAATTGTTTAAAAGAACAGTGATAAGAGCCACATTTGCTTGTGATAGGTCAAAGAGGGACATAGCCTATTCTAAGCATTCTGGTGAAATTTTAAGGCGTTTCCCCATGTTCGGTTCTTAAGATATTAACAGTTGGATGTGGTAAATTTTCTACGTAGAGTAGCAAGCAGGCGAGAGGTCATGGGTTCACATTGTTGACCATGCAAAGTTTTGTTTTAATTGATAATTTACCACCAGTCTGATGCAACTTTACTCTGATATGTTGATACCGTAGGTGCATTCTTAGCAAATTAAAAAAAAAAAAAAAAAAAAACCTAAAAATGTTTAAGGGTCAAACTAGCATCCTTAATTCAAGGTCAAATTAATAGTATGAAAAATAGAGAAAAGCAAAACATTGGCCAACTGTGTGAATTCACTCATGACATCACTCCTGCTTGCTTCAAGTTCACTTTTCGGGAAAATGTGTCAATTCCAATTGCTAATACCTCGAGAACTCAAAATGAAACTCCAACCAATGCTTGGAATGTGTTCCTTTTTTAACGTTTTAAAAAAGTAAATTTGGGCCCTGGACATTTTTTTTTAATGCTGAGCATCATTTCAAGAATGGCATGAAACAGGGAGATGTGACTCCCTGGTATAGAAGAGCCTGGTGGAATCCTTATGTGATCCTTAGACGAATCCAGTACTTCTCAAAGATGGAGAGTCCCCCTACCCCCCTCCCCAAGAATAACAAAGTAAAAAGTTTGCACCTTCGAGAGCCTAACGTACGTAGCATCCATACATTTTTCTGTAATTAGTTAGTTACACTCTAAAACCGTGTTTAGCAAATTACTTATCGTACTCCTTGTGTAAACACGATTAATTTCTACATATTTTAGCGATTAAACACCAAACGTTTCGCAATGGAACATGTCAAAAAGAGAAATGTTAGGAATTACACACGTGTGTGTAGCATATAAATTTGTTTACAAAATAGAGGCGAAGAGTGTTTAGTAAACGTTTAAATGGCAAACACCTTTTTTAAAGAGTAGATGAGGTTTGACAGCTCAGTTTCTATAGTTCCAAACAATTGGTTTAAGTCGGTCTGACCAGGGCATTTTTCGCAGTTGTTGCTCACTAGTCTTGCTTGCTTTCCATTGCTTGTGCTGAACGCCAAGTACAATACAGGGAATGCAAAGTTTATTAAAAGAAGGGTTAAAGGTCACGACAGGATTTGGTATGTTAAAGGAGTGCTTATTCTGAGCATTTTGGTGAAATTTGCATTGAAATCCGATGTGTAGTTCTCAAGATATGAGCACGTAAAGTGTTCACATTTTCAACAAAAAGTGAACTTGAGGCAATCACATATGACATCACATCCCCACATTAATGGGCAGTCTTTTGTTTTTCTTTAAACTTTATACTGGATTTTCTCCTCAATAATCCCATATTATCAAAACGGGATTGCATAAGTGGCATGAGAATTTAACAAACTTTTCATCGTTCACAGGGCGGTCATACTCCTATTAGCTTCAAGGTCAACACAACAGTCTGATAAAACAAAGGGAAACAAAGCATTCCTTGTCACTGTGAGGAAGAGATATAAGCTCTGCTGCCCTCAAACTCACTTTTGAACACAAATCTACTCACTTTTCTTCACACTTCCGACTACGTCAATTGGAGGTGGCGCACAGCTCAGGTAACCCTTCAAGCAGGATTAAGCCTACATTTTTCCTTCAGAGGATCACATCTTATTGCCCATCAACTGCCTTTCTTTCTCTTTATAGTAACGGTGCAGCTCACTTTCCTCAAATTGTCAGCCTGATACGCTCTTGAGAGTAGTTTGTGTTGTTATCAAAAATAAAATCTTACTCGAAATTGCCCTGTAAGTAATTTTTTAGGCCAGTGTAAAAACAAACCTTTTAAAAAACAACTTTAAAACCTTACAAACACGCTAAAGACCCAGGAGCTTCCAGGGGCTTCGCCCCCTGGACCCCCACTAAGACTAACATTGAAGTGCCCATCAACTTTCTTTCTATAGATCATCTACCCCATTTTCAAAATGTCACCCGGAAAAGCTCTTGGTAGTTGAATCAGTGGTTTTTTACCGAGAGGCTTACCTGAAGTTACCCTGGAGGTAACTTTAAGACCAGTGTTACGTCAATAAAATTACCCTTAAATAACGTCTTTACTGCTTTAATACCGCACAAACACGCTAAAACCCAGGAGCTTCCGGGGGTTCGCCCCCTAGACTCCCACCGGGGCTTTGCCCCTAGACCCCACCAGGGGCCCTAAGGCGGGCCCCTGGACCCCACCCGTTGAGCCTCGCGCTTCGCGCTCGGTGGCGCCTCCGGCGCCATGGGTGGAGTCTAGCAATCCCCCCCATAAAATCATTGTGCCCCCTCAGTGCCCCTCCAGAATGAAATGTCTGGTGACGCCGCTGCATTGGTGGTATACGGTATGCACAAGTGAGCATACACCTGTGTGTTAGGCGTTACGAGTGTTCAATGTTTGCACGATTGCACACAGAAAGTAGAGGAATGGGAACGTAGGCTACCTTGTGACGAAAACATATCTTACTTATCGCTAATTTTTGATACCCAGTCTTGACGGCGTCTGTTTGTAGGCTGAATGAGTCTATACATATGGAGATATAACTATCAGACTTTTCTGACCTCTTTTGTAACCTACATTATCGCAATAAATGTAAGTCCACATTTCGTCTTTTTTTAAAAAAAAATAGCTTTGGAAATTCGGCATTGACGGAACACCACACTCAATCTAATAAATTAGCAAGAACAGAGAAGCAATATGTTTGTGTTTTTCAACCGGATAAAACCAAATCGAAGCTTCCGGGAGGGAAGGTTAAGATCAAGCACACCGCTCTCTCTTGGCTTCATCAAAATTATGAGTGACGAGAAAGCAATTTCTTGTTTGCTCTGAATGTCAGAAGTGAAAACTTTACTTCGGTAGAATGAATTTCATGTTTCTTTTTTCTTCTCGTGCACTCTTCTTGCAAACTTAAAATTTTAATTTTTAACGTTGTTATTGGATCTGTAAATTATAGCTATCTGGCATTTGCTTTCGCTATATAGGAGTGATCAGAATAATTTTCAAGTTATAATGGATTGGAATCCTACCGTTAACTTGACATTTCAGAACGGTTCGTCGCATCGCGTGTAACTTTGTGTAATCGACTCATGTATCATATTGCCAGTTTTAAAGGGCAAAGTTTAGTCCACGCACACAATGCGAATTTTCTCAACTAATTTTACTTGTAGCCTAATCCCCAGCATGATCTGGTAGCTTCGATCTTGTACACCTCTAACAGAATAATACAGTGCATTTATGTTTCGAGTTTCAATAGCACAAAACATATTTTCCGTATAAATCTGTTCTGTAATGGCTATTGTACTGATTAGTACATTATATACATATCACTGTAAACACAAAATAGTCATGTGGTGTCTGGATTGATAAACCACGATAGTCACTCATCTTTGACTAGTTTGTGATGCTATCTGACTATTTTTGTAATAACGGACTGAAGAACATCAGTCAAAACTTAGTCAAGGAGGCTTAATATTTGTTTAAAACTGGGTCAAATATTTGTCAAATATTAGTCAATGTTGTTGACTAACGTCAATTCAAGTACCGTTTGATTAATTTGTGCTTACAGTGTTAAACATAATCCATTTTTGAGGCTTTTTTATCTGTAGAACAAAGATTTTTTTGCACGACAGGACATTATCTTTACTAGACCTTGTCAATACTCAAAATTTGAATTCTGAAAACGAACACACGACGATACCGTAATTTTACTATTCTTATTCGCCAAAAAATTACTTCTTCAGATCCAAGCTTCGCAGAAAAAATCAAAATAATTTTTTCGTCAAAAACTTTCAGAATAGGAGGTTCTAAGCTAGGAACACAGACGTATAAAGAAGGCTTTGTGCATGAACCAAATGGAGCGATACACTACTCTTTTAGGGTCACGAGATATTATTTTTTCGAAACAAAATTTATGTCAAGACTGTCTGTCACTGAGTTTTCTAACTTCCTCAACCTCTTTCACATACACTTACAAATGACCAGATTGGTTCCGTACGTTAATTTATTTTGAGCAATAGACAGATGCTTATCCTTAAACAGACCATCTCAGACCAGTGATACTAATAGGGCGATATTGGCACCAGCCTCGAATCTCAATGGAAAGTGTTAAGTCTTGAATGTTTTTTTCATTTGATCTCTCAAAATTGCCTATATTCATTAACGAATTAAAAACAATACTAGGCTCAGCATTTTCTCCTCAGTTGCGTTATCTAAATTTTGCCGACCTGCAGTAGGAAAATCTGGAGTTCGACTCCTGGCGGGGTCATACCGAAGATTAAACACATGGAAATTTCTCCATTATGATTGATGCTCGGCATAAGAAATGAAGTTGGGAAAACAAGCCAGTGAGCCGCAACTGGAAAAACTCCATGGGTGGCTCAACTTAAACTAATCGGGTAGAAACTGGGCCTTAATAAAACTATACTAACATTGTGAATTGTCTTAATCGTAAGATTGCGCTGAGTCTCTATATAACATCTGCATTTATAATCACTTCATAATTTGAATTAAGATTAGCCATAATCAAAGCGGCCTTATGCCGCTTTTCGGAGTCCATTTGTTGCAATACCTTAAAATGTAAAACGAGTGTCAAATTTGTCGGTTTTTGTCGGAATTTGTCCGATTGTACAGATGTGTTACTTGATAATTCACAAAAAGCACAAACATTTACTTGTTACGTCAGATTTTTACTGTAACACCTTATGGAGGTAAATGGGAGACCTTTTTCAAGTTTATGCCACTCCCTTCACCTAACTAGTAGCCGTCCATCTGTCCATCCAACAGTCCAAAGGGTCATACACAAAAATGCGAATACTTGAGAAATATTTTGCTAGAATATTTTTCTTCTGCTTTCTCTCAAAAACTCTCTTCCTCACTCCTCCCAGACCCCTTCCTACAACAGTTCCCCTATCAATTCCCCATCCATCCCCATCCATCTTTACTCTTACCCTATGAATGCATACTTGGGAAAACACTTCTATGTGGTGGGAAGTTAGGTTTGTTTAAAGAATGTCAGAGCAAGATAACCGCCTGTCCCAGATCACAAGATGAAACGTTCAACTGTACTCTTTGATACAGAAGGTGAACTTACGTTCTTTCACTCTGTTGTCAGATTATGTGTAACCTTGAGCTTTTTAAACAGTTAAAGACATCTATATATCAAACTTTTCTACTAACTGACGAATAGGACCCTTAAAACACACTCAATATCTGAATTTGAAAACAGTGCACCGTTAAGTGATAATGCTGATCACCAACCTTTTAACACTTTAATACATACATATAGATAAAGTCTATACTAAATTTTTGAGAGAGTTATATACTTGATCTAACCTGACGGGAAAGTGCTTTTGATTATCCGAATGAGCTTTTAGGATGAAGATGAAGAAAACACCATTTTCGAACAGAATAATACATTGTGCTTGCTATTTATATACACTTAGTTTATCTATCACTCCATTGGGAGTTGATCTCTTCTGCATTGGCAATTAGATGGCATCATGGATGAGCGTTTTCATAAGCTGAGTGTTGATTTTCTGAAGTTCATGCGATTGAACACACAGCCTAACGTCGAAATATCTGTTGTATATCTAATTCAGGAGGTGCCAAGTTATAGTGTTCTTTTGTTCACTTTTCCCCTTCCTTTCACAATGTTCATTAAACTCGAAATTGACAAAATTTACATCAAGAAAAGTGTTGGTCAAATTATTGCTAAATGCATTGATTGAAGAAAATCCTTTATCAAAATATACACTCTTAAAAAATCTAGTCAAATGGGGGCACGAACCGGAATCTCGTCAAACATTCGAGAAGATTCGTTCCAAAATCGACTAGAAATGGTTCAAAAATGAAATTATTCGTTTCATTTATGAGTCGAATCTAGTCAAAGATTTGACAAGATTTCGGTTCGTGTCCCAATTAATTAGATTCAATTCAAATTTGACTAGAGTTATTTTAGGGTGTATGCAGTACTGGAAACTTTTGAGAAGCTTATAAAATAAACTGGCAATGAAAAATTAATCTCCCAATCCGTTGCCAGAATTTCCAAGGTAAATTGCCGACTTTGACATCTATGAGTTCTGTGGTATCATTTTGGCCTTTAGTGAGCAAACAGAAAATTCTAAGAGAACTGCAGATATGTTAACTAGATCCATATAGGCATTGATCGAAGTTGGATCATCTCCACCCCTCCCAACCTGAAAAAAAGTATTTCTGATAGGCCGAAGTGTATATTTCGCAAGGCAAAGCTGTGAAAAATACAATAAAAATACATATTAAACTGTTATGATCAAAAGTTCATATTGAATAACTGTTTTATGGGGCTCTGGATTTTGAGGAACACAAGATGTACAGTTCTGCCATTCGTGTAAAATGGCTGTCGGCAAAGTAAAATATGAATCTACAGTATTCAGAGACAAAATCAGCGTTTTGTTAGCTTTACTTTTTGCAACATCACGTGAGAAGCTGACCGATTGCACTAGGGAAAATAGTTTTTATAACCATGGAAGTACTACCTCGGAGTACTTCCATGTTACAGCAGTTAACACTAAATGCTTTTGAGCTTCCCCCGCCTATGAGACTAAATCGGCAAAAAATTTACATCCATTAAGTACAGGTGTTGAAATTTCACTGATGTGGGTAACAATTCTCTCCCTTGTGTCGTTGTGATAGTTCGAACAGCAAGATCCAGTACTAAAACAGAACACCTTAAGGCGTTAGTTCATAAAACATAAACTCAGATAAATTCTACTTGTCTCTTGACGTTTTAACGTGACGTCACACTCTGCCAAAAGAGCTGAGATGTTCGGCAACCCTGGGCAACAGTGAATAACATGTATCAACATGTATACAACTTGTGAAAACTATAATTTTGAAAAACGCCCGCACTTCCTACTGACTTTCTTATGTACGTTTGTCGCGCGAACGCACACCTTCGTTGCGAGCAGGTTGACTCACACACTCACACTGACCAATGCAAGCAGGATGTAAGAAATCGTAGTTCATCAAAACGAAAGGATTCTCATAACAACCCTTGCCAGGAACGACAAAAAGGAGCAGGAGAGTTTTTGATAGGAACGCGAAGGAAAGAGTAAAGGGTACGTTTATACCTCTGTTCACTTTGTGTTTGTACATTTTATAAAAATTTCCCCTACTTGAGAACAATGAATGACGTATGTTATTTAGTTTAGATTGCGATTGTGTTCTGACAATTGTTAGACATTTTCGAGCTGGTATGACGTTTATGTCGAGTTTGTTTTCTTAGTAAATAAACAGGTATATAAAGGTAAAAGGACATCGGTGACCCGCTTAAAATAGGCTGTCTGTCCTTGGACTGGACAGGTCCTAGCTCAGTACATGGTTTACATCTTTTGTATAATATGGGTATGGGTTATGCAGTTTAACGTAGCAACGTCAGGTGGGTAGTTTTGTAGTCTGTATGAGATTCCATGCTTAGAAGGTTTTCCACATTTTACTCAAGTTGGTAAATGGTTACGTGACGGAGCAATATGGGTCATTCTACAGGTAACATTCCTGACAAACTGAGAAGGGCATTGTGTCACATGGGGAGCCTGTTAAAGCAATTAAGGTTTGTCGTACAAGTATGAAATCGGAAACACGAAAAATCTACAGCTATTATGTAGGATGCTATCCTCGGGATTAAAAGAAGCTTAACGAGAAAGGAACTGACTGAACTAACTCAAATTAGTACTGGTAAGCGTTAAACACAATCTGTATAAGTGCATTGGATTGAACGGAAACTGTTACGCTGTTCTTGTATAAGAGTTTTTCGAGCGTTGCGTCGTTAATTTTGTCGAATAAGGAGTATAATTTGGTGCCCGTGATGGGCTTTGTATGTTTGTGTTGGCGTGCGTGTGTGAAGAGGGTGACTATTGTTCAAAGTGCAAATTCAAAGTTACGATACAATTTGTTTTGTATCCCCCTTCAGTGAAATTGAAGTAGATGTAGCTTATGATTAAACAACCGGTCGGATATATGTTCCTCATTTACGACCATGAAAGCAAAAATGTATTGTTTTAATTCTTTTGTTTTACATGACTTGAGTGTCATTTTTATAGGTCCTCGAGATGACCAATGTGTTTCGTTTGGTCATTATGGAGGACTACTTGCTAAGAAATTATTAAATTATTCTTCAAATACAAGATCCGTTGACATTCACATTTGTTGGGAAAAGTTGCAAAAAGTAGGCTACTTCTTCATTGAAAATGACAAAAAAAATGCCATGCCACTTTTGGCTCATTTTCAAAATGTAGTTTTTGACTACGTCAGTTTGCTAAATATCTCGATCGTACTGTCTGTGTTGTGTCTTCCTAGGTTCCGAGGCATGTGATAATGTTCCTATTGGTTTTGATCTTCACGTGTGATGTTTCTGCATGTCTTCTGTCATAGCTCACCCCGTTAACATAGAGATTGATAAGAATGGCGTGACTAATGGCGTTAGTTTAAAGTGGGTTACTCATCTACTGAAGACATCATGCAAGTCATATTAATATGCTACCTTTTAGTGGTATATTCTAAGTTTCCAATTGTCATAATGAATGTTGACATTCAAATGCAATCCTATTACCCAGGTTTTTTGAACAGTATTGTCCTACACGAGAGCTGGATCATTTGCAGGTTGCAACGGCATAGCATTACGTTTACCTGACATACAGTCTGGCTTTAATTGCTGAAGAGGATATGATGAATTGGCGAAAAGTCCAAGTCTGACAGTATTTGGCAGGGCACTATAAGCTAACGAATAAAATCTTCATCCACATAGTTCTCCAGATTTACAATGCTCATTATAAAGGTATTTTTGTAACGACATACCTACAGTAGCCTAGAATGAACAGAAACTTCGATACAATCTCGGTTTGCGAAGACCTATCCAACAAGGGAGGGACGTTTTTAAAATCGATACGTTAATAGGGCACGGTTGATACTTGTGGGCAAGTAAAAAAACAGGTCTGGATAATGGAACCAACCTTGGAAAACAAGTAGGCTCTTCAAACAAGGCAGTTGAAAAATAAAAAATCATGGTGTCAATTGATTCGTGATGAGAGAAATCTTGCCTTCGGTACAAAAGAGAGGCAAACAGATATGCATGATATCTTCTGAGAGAAAACGTTTTGCTTCCAGATTTGTTTTCATTATTAAAAAAAAAAGACATTTCTATGGGAAAAGTCACAGTCATTGGACATTTTTTCGAATATGGTGTACCGGATATCCTGTTGCTCCCCCGGATTGCTCCATGACCATCTGCACCCATGCAGCTCAGTCTAACACGTGAAAGAGAAATTGTGCAACAGATTCGCGAGATGAACATATCCATTCTTAGAACAAATTTTCGTTTTGCAATCATGCCATATTTAGCCTGCATACTCGGGCAGAAGTCTGGAAAATTTAAAGCCGGATCACACTCAGACAAAGACGAAACAGTGGTTAAATCAATACAATTGAATAAGGTTCAATATCTTTTGAAATATGATGCTTTTAATTAGAACTGAAACAATGTTAAATTAGTTTAAACGGAGCCTGTGATATAAACTCCTTTCAAATAAACCTACACTGACAATGAATTATTCAGATATAGCAATATTGTTTCATTTAATCAATACATAACTTTGGAAAATCCATTAAAAACTTAATCAGTATAAATCGAGCAATTAAAAAATAATTGGATTTAATTTACTAGTATTTAAAAAGAATTTTTGATTATTCGCATTTCACAATATTCTATTACCTTAGGCAAGAAAAGGAATTTATAAGTGGCAACTGCAGCTACTTTCATTATGCATCATTTTTAATGAATGTAAGCTCTTGTACTGGTGAGACGATTAATGAGTGAATTGAGTTTAAGAATGATTTAAAGTTCCGTACAGCTTGCCATAAACATCGAGCTTTAAACAAACAAGTGAAGATGGAGTAGTAGATGATTTCTCTTTAAAGTAGAACTAACTAACTGACTGATTGATTGACTGTCTGGCTGACTGACTGACTGACTGACTGACTGACTGACTGACTGACTGACTGACTGACTGACTGACTGACTGACTGACTGACTGACTAACTAAAGTGACACATTATTTGGGTGACAACTACCTGCTTATAGAAGGTTGTACGGCATGTTAAGTCGTTTCCCTGGTTTTAAAAACTGAGAAGCTAAGAAAGTAAAGTCCGCTCCGCGGTGTAGCCTGACAATATTTATGGTGTGGTAGCGTAGGAAAGCCTTCACCTGGCTCAATCATTGGATAGGTATGTTAAAGGGCGAATCCTCACGCCCTAAACTACAATTTTTGTAGTTTTCCAAGTAGTCCAAGAAGTACAGAAAATCTCACTTAGAACATCTCTTTCATTGACAACCAGTTCAAAAAAATTCGGAGTACCTGAATTCATAGTATACACTCTAAGATCAAAAGAGTGAATTTAGTCACTCTTTGATCGAGTGAAAAGTGTAAATTCACTCCATTAGAGTAATAATTCACTCCAAGAGGAGTGAAGTTCCCTCCAAAAAGAGGGAAATTCCCTTAAAACGAGCGAAGTTTCACTCTTGATGGAGTGCCCACAATGATCGCTCTTAAAAAAGAGCGATCGTTCCAGGCGCTCGTTGAAGAGTGAATTTTCCTTCTTCCTCTAGTGAATTTCACTCTTTATGGAGTGAACTTCACTCTTTTTGGAGTGAACTTCACTCCTCTTGGAATGAATTATCACTCTAATGGAATGAATTTACAATTTTCACTCGATCAAAGAGTGACTAAGTTCACTCTTTTTCTGAGAATGTTTTGATAACACGAAGTTGTCTTTTATAGACAGGGGCTTAAGTAAGACGGTTGGGAGAATTGGAGCTTTTTTTGGGGGGGGGGGGGCGGGAGGGGAGCTGATAGGATTAGGCCTTTAAAACAGGAGCTGCAACCGATTCTGTTGCAGGTCCAAGGGAAAATCATGCGAAACAGTCTGTTGCGATGTACAGATGTAGCGTGGTCTGACATAAAGTAAAGTGAGACGTTGAGCTGAAATGAGGTCACAATTCTCAGCGAATGGAATTCAACAGTGAAAAGGTAAATATGAATGAAGCATTTAGTTTACCGTTTTCCTCCATACTTTCAGAAAAGAGTGCAGGAAATAAACTTCAACGTTCCGATTTACAAATGTTAAGCCTATACATTTGTTAAGCACTCGCTGATTACATTGCTCACATTTCCCGATTTTTCATGATTACTGTTAAAAGGATGTTTCTCACAAGAGTTGAAACTGAATTGTAAATGACTAACATGCTTACTAGTTTTGTTAGTCTCCTTTGACCTTGGAAGGTTGGTACATGCATGTTGATATGCACATAGCCTCTAAACGTGTGGACATTAATCAATACAACTGGACGAGATTCCAATCGTGGAGTTAGTCAAGATGCATATTCGAATCAGGGATGTTGCATCCATATTCGAATTACATTATGTGATGTATATTTACCGTCGTAAACCTTAAGAACAGGAAATTAAACAAATCTGCAGACTGACAGAGGAAATTAAACTTAAAATATTTCATTGGTATTTTGCAAGGTACACAGCTGTGAAAAATTCCAATCACTGCCCTGTAACCATTTAGCAATACTTCAAATTCTCATCAAGAATGTAATACAACTTTAGAATGTGTGCACGGTTGCCTCAGCTTACTTGTTATTGCTTTCAACTTTACTTGATATTTGATGCTCATGAAATTTTTGCACATTTTCCATTTTGATCTAAAATGCAGCTACCGAAATGCGTAGTGAAGGAAGTTGGATACTTTACTAAACAAAATGCACGAATATTGCACCGTTTTGCATCCGGAGACCATTTTTTCACCGTTTTGCATCCGGAGACCATTTTTTCTCCAATTGGGAAAGAACCTTCCGGCATGTCACACTTCCAAGACCTATACTATGAAAAACCTGAATGCGCGCCTAATGTAAGTTACATATAGCAAACAAAGATGTAAAACGCCCCGCTGCCAATATCAAGTCCGAAATACGAGTCATGTGTGATTAATGTGCCACGATGACATGGCATACTTACAATAAATTAATCAATGATATATCTCTTGAAAATTACATTCCAGACGTTACCAGGTTACATTCTGTTAGGATGTAGTTTTCCTCGCACTTAATTATGCATTCAGTTTTTTCTTCTGCTGAATATAAAGATAAAAAAGACCTATTCCTAATTTGTTTTGCTGAAAACGTACCGTATTCAGACTGCGAAACATATGACAAGTACGCTCCTTAACCTTTACAGTGAAAATTCTCTCGGGAGCAGCGTCTGGCCAATAAAACTTGTATTCAAAATGTAAATCGAAACATTTCCCACTCTTATATGCTGTACCAATTTTGCATCCGTAATAACTCAGTCACTCTTTTAGATGTGGTGTCTAAAAACATATGCATCATCGTAAACTTTGTAAGAAAACCGTTTGAAAAAAGAAAAAACGGAAAACCTTTCAACACGATGTGGGTAAATCAGATAACGGTACATAATCTTGAAGTCTTGCTAAAAAGTTAAGCGCATAACGCTTCCACTTCCGACGTCATGACAAGGATTAATGATAGGGTAAAAACAACTGAAGTTTCACGTACAAAACCTCTATTGAACCCTAACTTTCCCGGGACGTGTCGGACAAGTAGCTTTATCTGAAACCCCAAAACAGGGTCCACCTTTGCTTTTATTTTGAAGTTATGAGTAATCTTACTGAAGTTTAATTATGACAACAGTTTATTTCATTCACATTTAGGCAGACTCCAAGTGTACTAAACAAGTAAATTTTGAAAAGTTTCCTTTGTTGATAAAACATTGAAAATCGAGTCGATAAAATATCTAGCAGCAGTTGGCTTGACTTGTCGAAAATAGACAAACTTGACCCCATCTCTGCATTTAGGTCTGACCGCCCTAATTCTGTTATATTTGGTTACAGATAGCCTAACTGTAGGAAAAAGAGTACCCTCGTCTTTTATGCATAGGTCGTTGAGATAGACTCAGCAACCGTTACGTTATAATATTGTCTGGATTCGTCTCGCTTCACAAATCACTGCTTCAGATGGAAAATGCGAAACTTGACCCTTCACAAAAATTACGATTGCATGCAATGCACTTTGTAATTTGACAGGTTACAATAGTACATATGAGCTAACACAAAAGGTAAAATTTTTCTTTGATACTCAGTTTTCAGAACTCAGAATAATCTGAACAAGTCCAAAGAACTGTATGTGACATCGTTTCACAGTAGTTTAACCTTCAAAACATTTTCTCTCGATGAATCAAAGTCGGTACAGTAAATTAATGTGTTATATGACATTTTTGTTAGTGTAGCACAGTAGACAGGTAGACAGACTTTTAAAGCAAGGCAATATCATATTTAAAAACAAAGAATCATTTCGATTATATTTTTGTTCGCTTAACAATCCAAAACTTATCTATCATAAAAGGTAAGTCGATATATTTTTGAGTATGCTGTAGTTTGGGGGTTTACAGGGCGTCGATCGTGAAGTGGACAGGGGGCAATCGCTATCCGAATGGAAATATTGGGGTAAAACATATCATTTTGTGCCCCCAATAATTCAGAGGAAAATGGAAAAAACAAGAGGCAGAATAAACAAAGTATACCATTGTGGTAATAAAGATAACTTTGCATCTTTCAGAAAAACATCATTTTGAGTGAACGTGCTTGTCAATGTGAGTCTGTTTCCACGTTTTCGTGTGTACATACACGTGAGCTCGCGTTCATGTGGGTTTTTGCTTATAGAAAATTCCGGTCCGGAACAAGGTTCTGCAGACCATCGAAAATCCCCCCTCAATCTAATCCACAAACCAGAGATGCCTTTTACGCCCCCGTGGCACTATGTTTCCACCAACCGTGTCACTGGGACTGTTTGAAACTCCCAGCCACTCTCAGACACCCTCCTTGTATACTCGCCCGATAAATGCGGCGAAAGGTATACTTCATCTTTTGCAACAATTTTCCTCTTAGAAAGCCCCATTTTCATAAATTGCAAAGTTTAAACTCGTTTTTTTTATGGACATCGTTGCGACTGATTGCTTTTTCTTCTGTATTTAGCTTGTTTCAGATTTTTGTTTTGTCCATACTTGACTCGAGTCGGGAGGCCTACCACATCATATTGAATTACATCCTCTTATACGAGATCGTATTTGCCTAAACTCGTTCTCATCAGGGTCCATCTAAAAAGTATGATATGTAGTGATATGATCTGTGTAAAGCACTAATCACTTACAAACATTAAAAAAATATTTGTTAAATATAAAAACCTTACACATTTATAGCATATAGCAGGTTTGATATTGTGCCTGAATGGCGTTATGGTTCAGATATGTTACCATTAAACGTTTCAAAATTTCGATTTTACCTCAAGTTTTCATAATTAATTTCCCTGTGTAACAACCAATCGACATTTTAATTAAATAAAAACACACCTGAGACCCATCCTTCCTACCACGCGATGACGTCACTCGTTCATCGATCGTATCTCTGAACTATGTAGTCACAAATCCAATATAGTTTCAAGTCCACTTCATAAGAGTCAAGGCAAACGTTCAACCCACATTTGTGTACTTTCGATGTAACGGAAGTTGGCAACACATTTAATCCCTGTCTGATGTCTGTAATTTAAATGCAAATGCTTCTTGTGCACAACATTTCGGGGAAAAAAGATCACGTGGGACTTTTTTTTTAACAAGAAATTTAAATCCGAGCTGTATTAGCCTCCAGTTATGCGAACTTGTTTGCCATTGGTTGAGATGATCATGAACGAAATTAGGAGGAAGAATTCCTAATTCTGTAGAGTTAATTGGTTTAAACAATCTCATGGGGCAATGTGATGACTTCCCTTGAAACGCCTTTAGTAACTGAAATGTTCACGCCTATTAAGGTTAACATACTTGAAACTCGTTACTGGAGAATATTTGATCACAAATACTGAAGTAATACCAAAGTTTTCGTCACGTTCTAGTCCTTTTATAAAGTAAATTAAGGAAACTCGAGCGAGTCATTCAGGCTGACCTATTTCCCTAGGTCATGTGACACCCTTGAGGTAACATTAACAGACGATATTCTCGTGAGACTCGCTTTAAATTCATATTTAATCTTTTTCAATGGTAAACTAACTCGGCTTTATGAAGCAGAACTATCGCTTGTGTCTGATAGTCCCTTCAGAGGAATAAACAAGGAAATGTCAATGCCGGGAAGTCTCTTCCCGCCCGAAGTTTAATTGCAAACCGAGTTGAATTCAAGTTGAAGTCATCTTCTACTTCTACCTAGAAAGATATGCTCTGAAGATTTAACCTTTGCAATTTGATGATACTTTTAAGAGGAAAGGCAGTTACCCCTCTTTAAGTGGTATAGTACGCTGTTCTGTTTCATGATTGGCTCATGTGATGGTGGTTTTCTCCTCAAATGTGAAATTAACTAGGAGTTACTGTCTGGGTTACCTTGAATTGGCTTTAATGAAGTTCTAAAATATAATGAAAAATACTTTGAACTGAAATTAGAACAAAATTGTGAGATACAGCTGTTGCTATAAAATAAATTTGGGGCAAATGCTATTGCCCTTTAAAACTTGTTATTTTAAACCCTTACACTGAGCTGTGTACCCGAAGAGGAATGCAGTGAATTGTGGTATGCATGTAATAGACAGATTGGTAAATACAATTTGGTTATACCAACAGATTAAGCTCATAAAAAGGTCAGGGCATTTCCAAGTGACAACAGTGACTATTTTCTTCCCCAGCCACATTGAAATGCCACATAGTATTCAACATTTTCGTTACAAATTGCGAATAAAACATCTGAGAGATTTTTTTGTCAAAAATGTCTTTCCTTTTCGCCTTTGATGTTAGAAGAATCATGATTTCTTACCCCAAAGTTTAAGATGAACATCACTTAAATTTTTCTTTGTCGCTGTGGTGCACTTTTCTTCACAGCATGTATTGTACAAGGTTTCTCAACTTAATTACTGAAATATGTGAATCTGAGCATTGATTTGCAACATGTATATTAAGTTGCAGCCATTAGCTTCTCAGTTTTGCATCCTTCTTCTTTCACTTTGTGAACTATGCTGATCAAAAAATTCAATATAATAGATACCTTTTTCGGTCCTCCTGTTGTAACATTTTCTTTTTTCCCAGAGGATGGTCGTTGAGACCTTTGAATGTCAAGTATCCTTTGCAGTATTTTTTCATCCCCGCGCATGACTGCCGCTTGTGAATATCTTGGGGGTTTGGAAGGCCGTTCATATCAAGTTGTTGTCCTTCGGGGTCGTGCATTTTGAGGCATTGTCATATTTTTCTTTCGAATATTATCATTTTTTCTTGAAATATCTTGATACTGATTCCTTTGGGAAAAATCTTAAAAGCAAACACATTACCCATCATTCCTTTTGAATTTTCTTTATTTTTCACCCGTGTCGTCTATACTTAATTCACTCCTATTTTAATATATCCCTTTCAGAGATTCAATATAAATAATAAACTTTTTCAAATGTCACAGATTTTAACAAGCAATTATGAAGCTTTTCGCGCATTTCAATATTTTATCAGTCAGTCATATCAGTGATCAGTTGTATTGTGTTCTGTCAACCTCTTATCTTTTTAACCCGGGAGGCCCTGCTGTAAACAATATTCATTTCTCGTTTTACATTTAGTGTTGAACATATACAAATAACGTCTGGTTTGTGTCTTTATACGAAGTTGCATTATGTCGACGACTTTTTTTGGTCTTACCGTCTCGCTTCGGATGAATTTTCGTCCCATCAGAATACTTGACTCGTTGATGGAACAAGTTACGACTACATTTATGGGGTTTTCCTTTTATAAATGTATAACGCCTGGCAACACAAACGAAACCAAGAGAACGATATTTGCTATTAAATGACATTTATAGTTTTACATACACGCCTCAGTGTTTCGCATTATGATAGCTTTATGGCGACATCATTACTGCTATAACACTTAATTGCACACTGAGCTGCTCTAAAGTTGTCAGCAATATGGCATAATTTTGGATATGTGTACGCCTATGAAACAGATTCAATGAAGCAACTTTGGTGCGAGAGTGTTTTTAAATTCAGCTTCCGTCATTCACGAAGACTAATGCTATCGTGGTGACTGCTTTATCAACCATAATACAACATTAAAATGTTTTGACACCAATATGCTTTACATTCGCGTTCGGATACACCTTACCATGGGGGTCAAAATTTCTAGGAGAATACCATTTCGGAGGGGGGGGGGGGGCAGGGACGTTGATCCTGCATGGGGGAAGGAGGCAATTGCCACCCCAATGAAAATATTCGGGCAAACATATCGTTTTGTCCCCAACCATTCAGGCATATTATAAAAAAAGGCAGAATAAACAAAATATAACATTGTGGTATAGCCTACTTATGACTTCAGTGCTTCCAGGAAACGCCAATTTGAGTAATATGCGTGTCATTCAGTCAGTGTAAGTGCGCTCGCATCCGTGGATTACTCAGTGAAGGTTCCCGTCCAGGGTTCGACCGGCTGTTGGAACCTCACACCTTCCAAAAATCAATCTAAACCCCTGGGGGAGGGTAATGTATGCCCGAATTAAGAATTTTGGACCAAGCTGCCACAGAAAGAGCGTAACGTACGGTATTTTCTTAGGTGTTTCACTTACCTATATAGTCTCGATCCTGTATGAATGGGTATCCTATTTTGCCCGAATTTGCAGGGAATACCTCCAACCCGCATGATAAGAACGAATTATTGGACACTTTATGCTGCCAATGCAAGGGGAGAGGGTGGTGGGAGGCTTAAACACAAAACAGGGGGAAGTCAAGTGCTTGAACAACCTTCCAAGAATCAACACAACACTTGTCAACTCTGTGGCACTCAATAAAATTCCTCAAGGAAAACATTTTTACAAATTGTAATACATACTTTTTAAATATGGGATTTTGAGACCAGGTAAGTAGGAAATTTTCCTGAAATATACTTACACATGGAAATATCACGATGTCTTCCAGACTGTTTTTCATTAAGAGTACTGTTAAGACTTATCCCAATTTACCACAGGGAACAATTCAACTGAAACGAGAACATTTGGCATGGAGGTGACGTTACGTCAAATAATGACTAAACATTATTTAGCATATGTAGTTATAATGCAGTGACAAAATCTTTCATGCCATTATCTTCAAATCAGTTCCATTATAAACCATAGCAAACACTTCATACCACTAAGGCTAATTTGGAAATAAGTGAGTAGGCCTATTCATTTTTACACTTTCACGTTCCATGCGCATTATACACGCATGGAAAACGAAAACAGTACTGAATATTATATATATTCTCATGCTAGACCTGGGTCAGTTTTCAAAAAGACTGATATGAAATGATGTCCCTTTAGAAACGTGGCAGGTACCTCTGAGTGGCAAAATGTTGACGGTACATGGGTCAGTTCTTAATTTACTTCTTAAAATTGTAGTTGCCACATAAGGACAGCTACGGTTTCTCTATTACTGTCAAACACAGCATTGCGAGGGCAAATGAAGCTTTAAATATTTATGGCCTTCACAGAGTTTGTGTGACGTTAGGTTTACGACACAGGTCTTGGAGTGAGCGTTTTGAAAATATTTGCTTTAAAACTTTGCTGCATCTTTATGCTTCTGTATTTATCTTTGAAAATGTATGCAACAAAACTTTCAAGAGAGCTCAGTAGTCGCCGTTTTGTTTCAGCCGTCTCGACTATACTCAATGAAGACTTAAATTACCACGGTTGACTGCATGTAATATAATTGCTCACAGGTTCAGCAACACAAATATCAAAACCGCTAAGTGTTGAGTCAAATGTTCCCATGTTGCAAAGACTTATTACCAAAATTTGGTTCTTTTTTCCGCCTGCGGTGTACTTGACCTAAGAATTTTCAAGAAGTTTTAACATACCTGATTTAAAACATTTAATTGTAAAATAATTTGTAGTTTCCTTCTCATATAGACGAATCCAAGCAGGCATTGAAGTAGGTCATTAGTGAGGTTGTATCAGTCTTAAATTGTCTAAATTTTATTATCTGCATGCAATTAAACCTTCATATTTGGTAAAGTTGAAGGAAACAATAGGTAATTCAGTGCACAAACATCCATGATACAGTAAGCCAAGAATTTGGAAGATTATAGCTGATGGACCCCAGAAATGTCCGACTAAATCAGACCAGTCACTTGATATCACTCTGCCTGCTTAATTAATATGTTACTACGAGCTTGATTTCCATCTGTTTTCAACATACCGAATGAGATGCTGTCTGGAAACGCGGTTTGTTTATAAGACACTTCATAAATAGGGGTCAAATTTCTTCATAAGGTGAAGTGACTCTCATAAAAAGGTGAAGAAAGACCGTGATTACAGTAGTACAAGGATGACATCACAAATTATTATTATTGTCCAACCTACCATTTTAAATCTGAACAGGGAAGTGGTAAGTCTTAATCTTGATACCTCTGTTGGCTTTAGTTTCTGCCTTTGGGCTCATTAGTTTGAGTCACTTGAGTCAAAATGGCTGAAACTAACGTCAGTAAGTTGGTGGAATGATTTTGTCTAATATTAATATAAGAGTCTGCGGAGTCTTCATATCAATAAGAGTTTGCGGAGTTCTCAAGCAGTCTTTATAGAGCCCTAAAAATCGACCACAAAATGCTTTGATTTAATCTGAAACATTAATCCCCTACAACCTTTAGCTGTCAAACTGCTGGCCATGGAAACAAACATTTGTCTTCTTTTTTAAGATTTTTGGAAAATAGTGTGTACGTGGGTGCAGAATCCACTCACTTTCAAATATTTGTGGAGAAATAAACCTCCTTCCCAAATCTGCTTGTTAAGGTCCATTGATGAAATATATTGACCTCACGTTCAGTAATAGTGCACGCCATGACGTAACTCTCTGTCTTTTAGTAGAAAATTAACCAAGCTAACATATAAAAGGAAATTAGAAGTCTGCGAATGCAAGTGATCAAAAATAACCCTTCGAGTTTTATCTTTTGCAAAGATAAAAAACTACTTTTAATCTGAACGGACGTTTTAAAAGACCGGTGACGCTGGTAGAATAGCCTACTTTTACGGACGCTAATGAATTGCGATTGAAACTTTATACTCGAGAAATGTTCTAATGATATCACTTTGTAAAAAATGTCTGTAAATTTACATAACAAAATATAAAGGAATACATATAGATAACAGAAAAATGCTGGCAACCAGGTTTCAAAAGTTGCCAGCATTTGTTCTGTGATCTCTTTGCTATATCCTTATTTTCTTTTCTGTAATTTTACATACATTTTTACAGTACCGTAGAAAGCATTGGAAACATGCTATTACCACTAATATAACCGCTCCCTATCCTGGGCATGTACCCCGCATTCTAATTCTTGGTTCTCATTATAGATAAGAGAAAACAAAGTAACATTAAATCAACATATAGAACACATTGCACTATTTAAGTTTGATTTCTAACATTCTGACTTAAGCACCAGTTTCCAAAGTTGGCTTATCTTTTTGAGAGATCAAAGACTTGTGTCGATGTTATCCTATCGATTTATTACTCGGGTGCCGTTCCTGAGCCTTTGTAAGAACTACAGGGGCAGTTAAAAAAGCGCCACCATAATCTGGCACGTAATGTTTCTAAAATTTGGAAGTCCAGGTGAGGGTGACTTTCCCATGCTTTCACGCAGGCTACGACCGTGGCCTGTCATTTGATTCGGCGACTTGATTAGTTTGTTTAATGTGTATTTAAATGATAAAGTCATGTATCATTTACGAAAGAAAAAAGAATCTTCTTACTCTGTAAACCTCACACATTTCGAAATGACAAAAGTACCACAAGACAGTTTGTATAAAATCACCTTCAAAGTAGTATGCACCGATAGTTGCTGGCTCTCATAATAGTAAAAAGTTCTGCAATTTAAATTCGGCAAAATTCTCAGCGTTGGCTTCTTCAGTGTCGACCACAATTCTGCAAGGCCAAAATTTTTGTGGCCGTTCTGATACATCTCCTTTTGATGGACTTTTTTAATGACGATGTGACCCATAATTCGTTTGTCACCTACGATGGTCTATTCCACCAAACACTATGTATGAGAAATGACAACCTGATAATTAAGTAAAACACTGACCGGGAATAATGAAAGCAGGTTTGGCAGTTTCCATTATCATCAACGATTGATCAAACTAAATAAATGAGGAACGACAATATCAAAAGCAAGTTAAAGTCTATCTTTAGGTTATTTGCAAAGGTAGTGGGAAGGAAGATCATGTGACAGAAATCACGTGGGAGGAATTCCACACACTTCAGGCAAAGATATTATCGCCATATAGGGCTCAAGTTCTTCAACCCATCGGATTTAACTCGAAACTTGCCAATCGGAAAATAGCTCCCTTAGGAATTGAAGTAATGATATGCTATTTAACTTTACTTTTGTTTAGCACAACTTACTAATTTGGAATCTTCTTAAGTGCTAGTTTCTACTTATGCCACAGAATCTATTTTTTTTAAAGAAAAAAGGACAGGAGATTCACATGCTTCCTTAGGCAACTATCACTCATTAACGTGTGCAAGCATGCGATAAACTTATGCCCTTATCTTTATCACTGCAAGGAACGTTTAATTTTAATGGGTCTTTGCCATAAACCGTGTTTTTATGCCTAGCTGCTCAAATCGTAATGACTTGGCTGCCACTCTCTGACATTAATGTGAAAGCTTCGTCCCTCTTGTGAGCCAATTTTTACAGAGCGCATTTTCCATTAAATCGTATTTTGGGTTTTTGGTTGCTCTATTTTTTGTTCTTGTGACGTCATCCTAGCCTGAATTACTTTTGCTCGTTAAATGTATTTCTGGAGCTCGCAGTTTACATCTAAGGTCTTGAGCTTTGTCGGGATTAGTTTATAGTTTCAAACATGAAGCACCGTTGGACTCAAAGAGTAAAATTACATACTTCAAGCGCCTGTTACACTCCTGCGGTATCTATCTGATTGCGATCAGATTTTTGTCAGTTTTAGTTCAAAACTTAGCCATATTTTGGAGCTAGAAAAATTTGTCAATCTGTGGAAATATATGATTTGCATCGAATGACCAATGAAAATGAAATTTATACCAACTGATTCTTGACGTCACACTACGTGGACAGTTGCTTTGGAATGCTGTTAGCCACATATCCGGCCAATCAGGCATTTGGATGGGAACCCCGGATTTGTATCAATTACCAAATGCAGCGGAGAATCACTCAATTAAATAAGCAAATATAAGGAATTTCATTGTTCTGCTAGCTGGAGCAGACAATCTTCATAGTTTGTTGATGGGAAAAAGCGGATGATTATGTACAGGGGACTATTTTAGATAAATTACGGTTTGTTAACTTCAAAAGACTTTTAAGTCAACAATGACTATACACCAGATTCGGAATACACGTGTCCGATATAAGCTGTTTGTCAATGTGATGTCACGAAATAATTAGTTTAGGCTACAATTCATTTTCGTGGTCTTCAGATACAAACCAAACATTTTTGCAAGTTGTCAAATTTGAGGCTCTTTCTGACCAAAGATAGGGTAGTTTTAAAGGCCCAGTTCTCTCACCCCAAACAGTACCAATTCTCCTAACCTTCTTACTGAAACCCCTCCCAAAATTGTCTGAAATTCATCCTCACCCAGAGATAATCTCAGTTTATTGCTTCAGGGTGAGTAAAAACTCAACTTAAGTAATCAAAACACTCTCGGTTCAGTTCATGCTTTGTAATATAAGCTTTGGCAATCTGCATTGTTTGAATTAGCTGTCAATCAAAGAGCTGAGCCAATTGAAAATTTCAGTACCTGGGTACCAAAATTGTAGTTTGGAGTGAGAGGTTTGGCCCTTTAAACTAACAATCGCAAAATAGGATCGTAATCAGATCAGATACCACTGTAGTGTGACCCTCATTCCTTCCAATGGGAGTTTTGTCGAACAGAATATGAAGGAAAAGCAATGAAAGCCATAGTCATTTCGGGAGATAACCTCTTTCGGGGGAAAGTGGTTTTTAACCCGATCGGGGGAAAATACGGCCATGGGTGGCGCCATTTTCAAATTTCTCCCCTGATGCTTTGCGATCCTACCGCGCAATTTAAACGGAAACAAACGTTCAAAACACCTGGAAAATTTAATCGGTCTTAGGAAAGAGAAATTTTGGAATATTTAGAAACTTTGTTGCTAGGGGAACAAAAAAGCCGGATCATGTTTGGTAGTTCACCGCGCAAATTTTGACATATCGAGAAATTTTGCCACGTTCTGTGTCCCAAGCTTAAATTATAGACTCGACACAGCCTCAAGATCTGTTCAATTTTTTCTCCAGAAAGTTGTGTACGTTTTTGAAAGTTTCTTAAGATTTCTGTCTGAGGTGGTGAACAAATTACCTTGCATTTGAACATATCCACATTTATAAAACAAATCGGCGACTGTGAAGAGGTACACACTAAGTGCTCATGAATATTCATGCTGCAAATTTTCTCCC
The DNA here is from genome assembly GCA_037179385.1 of Holothuria scabra. Classification (NCBI taxonomy): domain Eukaryota; kingdom Metazoa; phylum Echinodermata; class Holothuroidea; order Aspidochirotida; family Holothuriidae; genus Holothuria; species Holothuria scabra. Next base: position 24,197,834 of record CM074180.1, read on the forward strand.
TATCGAGTGAATTCTCATTTTCCCCCGAAAACGGCTATCTCCCGAACTGATAGTCTTTAAGGTGGAACTAAACAAATAACATGGGATCTTTCTGTTGGCTTGGCACATTGACTGCTAAATATTCAAACTGGAACTCGAAAAGCTCATTATGTTACATGTTATCTATTTTCTTCATGCCTCCTAACATTAATGATAACGCCTCCCCGTGGCTTTTCCGACTCACTTTCAGGAACTGCAGCTATACCTAGAGTGAATGTCATCACAAGTTTGCTAGAAAATCACTTTTACCCACAAATCGTTGTTAATTTACAGAACAAAAAAAAAAAACAAACAAAAAACTCAAAAGACATACATAAAGATGTCAGAAAGCATTGTCAATGATTTGGCAGTATTTTATTTGTGTCACCATTATTTGCCTTTTTATTTTACGTATTTATTTTTTCTTATTTTTTTTTATTTATTTCCTTTTCTGTTCTGTTAATTTACAACGGTTTCCAAGCAAAGGTAACAAAACCCAGTACAAAGTTATTTACATGTAACGTCTTAAATGATTGCTTCATGCGGCAAAATACCGAGTGAGACTTTTAAAGGAATTTGTCAGAAAAATAATCACCTGACAAGTTAATTTCATTTTCGTATCACTGATATGGCTTACGAAGATCGAAGAAAAATAAAAATGATTTTGTAAAAGGACGTCAGGATTCTGAAAGTTTTGCAGCCAGTCCGTGTTTAACTACCTCGGGTCCTTCCGTTGTGTATTGGAAAAGAGTATAGGGGTTTGGACTAAGTAACTATTATTACAATACAGAAGAAATGGCGAATAGTTTGGTTGATGCCACTCAGTTTTCAAGTTTTGAGAATTTTCTGTCGAGAGTGGCGCTGCACAATAGGAAACAAATTTAGAAGAAATTTAGGCTTGTGTACAGTATCTTTCTACAACACCTTTCCTATAGGTACTTTCACAAGGCAGAACGAGCAAATAGAAATGTAATCTACAAATTACTGTCAATCTTTCTCTACAGAAATTTTTTTGGTGCATTTACACACTGAAAAAATCTTCGCGAGTTCTGGTCTATTGTCATATACACTGTCATGAAAATATCGATTCGTCAGTTCTCGATTGAATTAACCTCCATGATGCAGTTGCAATGTACGTAGTATGAGGTGTAGCCGATGATTGCCCAAAAGCATTTGGCGCCTTGGTTTAAAAACTTGTATTTTCAACTGACAAACTTGTGAAAGTTGGGACGCGTTTGGGACCAATTTACAATTACAATTGCTGTACATAGCAATGGCCAAGAGTGGTTTGGACTGCGGTAACAAAGTTTGCATTTAAAGTCAGAATTGCAGGACATTCACATGATTCACTTCAGGAACTTGCATTTTCAAACGCGAATATACAGTGTAGTATGGTATACGCACAGATTGGCTACTGTATATATACTTCATAGGCCATCTCTGCATACACTAAACAACATTAGAGTTGGTTCGATACAAGAAAGTAATACATCTACGAAACGTGATAGTTCTGTCAATGGTGCAATGCACGCTGTCTTCTTTACGGAGGGATTGGAGGAGTCATATATTGTGAAATATGATCAAGTTGCAAAATGAAAAATTCCCCTTTCGAGGGCCCTTTTTAGAATAAGAAAATGTCCCATTTGCGATCTGGTAACGAGTCGGAGATTTCGATGGTGATAGTAAAGGAATTTTGAAATTCAAATCATATAATAATGAACATCAGATGAGAACTGATGGGTTTGGAAGGTGCAAATAATTCAGCACATTGGTAGGCATCGTTTTATTTCAAGGGAATTTTTTGCATACCTAAAATGTATCCAACAATGTTTTTAAATGTATATATATATATATATATAAACATATATATATATGTATATATAAACACATATATATATATATGTATATATATATATATGTAGGTCGAACGATTTTTCGACCTATATATTTCGACCTATATATATATATATATATATATATATATATATATATATATATATATATATATATATATATATATATATATATATATATATATATATATATATATATATATATATATATATATATATATATATATATATATATATATATATATATATATATATATATTGGTTTTGTTCCTTATCCGACTTTCCGCCTTCTTTCCTTATCCGACTTTCCGCCTTCGTTATTTATATGAAGGTCCGGCACTTTAATAACATGGATTTTTTGTACTGCCAGCTGTGTTTGGGAGCCTAAGGCTGAAGATATGATACCCATTTGGATCGTCCAGTATCATATCTTTGCAACTGAATTGCATGAGATTCGTTTTAGGAGACTGTGTAACCACCTTAATAGCAGAAGAATTTTAAACTTTATATAAGTACTGGTAAGTGTGCCATATTAACGCCATTGGTACCAGGGTCGACATAACTTAGATCAAGTGCATGAACTTAGATTAACCTTCCTTAGACACCTTCAACAGTCATTATATTGATGCATTTCATCTTGAGAGCTTGCGAGATTTACATAATCAATCTTCCCCTTTTACAGCAGATTTAGCCCCTGTTGGTCCAGTTTCCGGGCACTGTTTTAAACTCGATTACAACATCACCTGATGACATTTTAAATTTTCTACCCTGCTTTTTGTGCTCTATAAAGAAAAAAGGAAAATTGCTCTCACGATCTATTCTCCGAAGAATTGAGTCAAATGAAACCTGTGCATTAAATCTCTGTAAATACTTATCTGAAATATAATTAAAAACACGATTTAAATGCAAAAAGATATTGACATATTCATTGCAGATATTACCTGAATCTTTGAGAATCGATGAAATATGTAAAACTTGAATCATCTTGCAACACCGCCTCAAGCAAGAAGAAGCAAGTTTTAGTGTTGTTTTTCTTCTTTGCTTGAAACATTGTCTGTAAATGGTGACATTGACATTGAAACGTTTGCTTTGGTAACAAAGCTAGTAAGCACGAACGCAAAAGGAGAGTATAGGTATTGGGGACCTCCTTCCCTCAGAACCTCTTCTGAACTGCAATAGACCTAAACTTGTGGTGATGAGGTTGGACAATGAAGTCAGTTTGCAGCATGGAGTGTTAAGTTCAGTCACCATAAGAGCCGTCGATTACATGTCTCATTATAAGGAAAAACTGTTAAGTAGACTTTACAACGTCCAGGTAGCAAGTTGCATAATTTCCTTTAGGTGGTCATTACTTTTGGAGTTATACGGTAAGGCGCCGTATGTAGAGAATCCTCCGTTTAGAGCGATCCCCTTTTCAGAAAAATAGTAGTAACGGCTTGAAGCACGATATTAATTAAACGTGTTCTCCCTTTATTTTACAAATAAACCCAAACCCAAATAATGTTTTATGAATTACATACAATAAATATTGCAAAACGTACGGTAATGTGAAGATTTATAAGGAATAGTAACAAACTGAATAAACAATTACCAACACGATTATCGTTTCTATCCATATCAATTGTACAATTTACAAATGGAAAAGTGAAAACAGTAAAAAAATGTATATCGCAGTCATCCAAATTGAACTTGAAACAATTTTTTACTTCATTTTTATGCCAAGTGATGAGCCATCTACTTAAGATTTTATTTTATAGTCGGAAACTGATATCAGTTAAAAAAAATTAAAATTATGAAGTCAGGCCCGTAAAGTGCTTTGCGATAAACTGCTGAAAATGATTTACTATGGTTTCACTCACAAAAACAGTATTACGACATCTTTCAGTCTAACTTAGACCTGGAAACCATCGACAACTTGAACCTGATTGTCTTTTTTTCTTTCTTTTTTTTTACATAAGTCATTGCACACTCTTGTGGTTGAATGTGTATTATGTGTTTGTTGAGTCTGCATTCCTCGACAAAGACACTGGAGAGCTTCAAGCCGTCAAAGTCTCACCCGAAAGCGTTCATAAGCTGTTTCAAGTTGAAACCCTTTGGAATTGGGTAGGATTTGATATCTTCCGGGAGAATATCGGAGAGTTTAGTAACATGAAATTTGACACAAGAAAAGCTCAAAGCCTGTCTCAATGGTTCAGATATGTATGTCATTATTTTATATAGATACGTCTATTTTTGAAATCGCATCACACGTACCTGTCTTTGCATCAAAAGGAAGTTGTCATATTTAGGGCTGCAGGCTGAATTGCAGAACTGCATTTTTTCTGTGATATGGGTTTAATACAGGATCAACTTGGCACCATTGCATAATTTATTAACCCTTTGCAGGAAAATACAAATACATGCTACGAGTTTTCTATTCCCCTCAAGTAAGTTTATTGAAAATGTAATAAGCACCATATAAAATCAGAAATTATTTCATTTACAAAAGTGTTTTGGTTGAAATGATATAATTATAAGTGTTTGAAAAAAATCAGTCTTCAGGGTAAGAGTGAAAGAATTCCTCCCAACTTTGAATTATCTGATAGATTTTCAAGTACATTTTATGTTTTCCATGTATTTTTCATGTGAATCAACCAATCAAATATCGCAATGAGTGATGAATGATCAACATATACCAGTGGAATACAGATTACTGAGCTACATGACTAAGTATATACAGCTCATCGCTGAGCATGTGCACTTAATCTGCTTAGTTGGGGTTTGGTTAGAATTGTTTCCAGTCATCTGTGGTGTTGGCAATAAAAACGATAACTAAATTAAGGCTGATGGACCCCAGCAATTTCTAACCATTACAACTTGACATTACTACTTGGATTCGTCTTGTTCATTTAGTGAGATTACGTCATAAACCCATAGAATCCGTAACGCACCGTCTTTTAAAGGTACTGTGCCATTTAACATTTACTGTGGGACAATGGGTGACAGTTGGTTGCTCCATCATACTCAGCTACTTGAAAAAATACAACAGGGAAAAGCTGAACTCTAATATTTACGTCACATTTGTACAATTCTTCACGAAGCGTAGTGTTGAAGTAATTGATGTGACATTTACTAAGCAAAGTGACAAAACAAGTGTACAGCTATTACAATAGCTTCAGGGTATGACACTTCAGTACTTTCAATGCTATTTCAACCTGGGAGATGCAATAGACTACAAGTCTGAGTACGGTACTGAATTGATAAAGTGCTTCATTTGGAATTGAAAAAGGCTACAACCAAAATACTTGCAGCAAAACCGGCCAGAGTGATGGAATGAATTATATTATCTATATACAGTTTACATAGCCTCTTATGCTGCGTATAATATTATTTCACTGTGGATGCTGATCTCTCCAGGGAGAAAAGACAGATGTATTCCGTGAAATTCGTATATTTTAGAGTATTGTCTTGTTAATAAATCTCGGATTTAATATGAAATTAGAAAATGACAAAAAATATATATATATATAAAATTAAGTGTTGTTTCAATCAAAATGCGAAAGAGGGTTAAGTTGAGATTTCCTTCTTCTAATTTTCTTTTTAATCATAGCTATTTACTCTGTATCAAAACTTTAATTATTTAACAGGTAAGTAGCTTGTGTGCGTGACGTTAAGCTTAGATATTAGGTTCATCACCCATATCGATCTGGAAGAAAAGAAAATTTGAATGCTTAGAAACACAGACTCGTTACGTGACCTAAGAAATCGTTTAAAGAATAATTACGCTTTCTCTATTCTGTATCAAATCCACATGAGTAGAAGAATCATAGCGTGTCAAAAGGATAATTACAATGATAATTTGCTTCATTAGTCTTTAAATCATTTGTTTATCATCCAAGTGTTTTGACCAAGAAATCGTATTTGCAGTGGAGACAGTTAATACGAAAATAAATACGAAAGTTAGTCATCTTCAATGAATAATACATTTTGTGCATTGACTTCACGTAAGCCTCATTCTGAAGGAGAAAAAACCTGAAACACGCATATACACGCAGGAGACTTCGCTCAGAGAGCCTAGTAATAGACATACAAGTGGAAACTATTGTTTGACAAATCAGCTACCTTTATTTTTTTGGTTTAACTCCCAATCTTACGTGTTTTTCTTAAACGACGGAGCACGTTTTGCCCTGTGACGTCATATGGATAAGGCCTTTTAGTTTGTTTACATGTGTTAAATCCACAACATTTAGGAGAGCAAAGTAAATCCCCTCTAAAGGAATCGAGCAAAAACGTGACTTGACGAAAAATTGTTCTAACCTTTCGTGAAAAAGTATATGTGAGACTCGAATGACAGATTACATATCTGAAGAGGTATCGTTTCGGGGTATACTAATATGACGTCACTATATTACTCTCAAGTAGGCCTGCACACAGGTCAAGGAAACACTTGAAGAAAATTAAAGCGATATTTCAGTTTTGATGTTTTAAATTAGCGCCTCTGGCTGTTTTAAAACATTTTGAACAAATCATCTTTTCTGTTGAAATGAAAATAAGTGAGAGAGGTGTGTGTTACTCTCATGCACTTAATGAACCGGGGTTTGCTAAATAATTAACTATTGTATCCTAACTTAAAAGATCCTGGTGTCATAATTCACATCGTATAAAAGATTCTTTTTTAATCATGCAAGAATATTTTAATTACCGCATTCTTTAATATATTCGGAATGACTGGTTGATATACTTAAAATATATTCAGTCAGTGTGTTTCCTAACCTAACCATTCCGTGAGTAAGTGAAATATATGACTGTAACTGCACACTTTAGCTGTTTTCAGTAAATCTGAGGTACCGGTAATTGCTCTGCAATGGTCGTGTACGGATAGTCCGAGTCACGAGTCCGGCGATTTTCAACTTTCAAGGTACTGAGTCCGGACTCGAACTTGAGTCCCTGTACTTTTCTCAATGGGTAAAAATCAACCTCTCTGGTTGAGTCCTTCAAATTCTCAAATCACGATTCCGAGTCCGCACTCGACTGTAGCCCTGGTAATTGCTGCTTACTCCAATGAGGGGTCAGTAACATTTAGTATACGATACAAGTGACTTGTATTTGTATGATGCAGTAGTTTGGGTATAGTTTTCGACGGTCTCCGTCCGGTTATAAAAGACTAATGTGTTAAACGAGTTTATTAAAGAACTTGTACGGCTTTCCGTTTTTCAGTAGAATATGCAAATAACCATAGAGTGATGTAGACAAAAAGTGTTGAAATACTTAGTCCTACTGCTATGTCAAACATGCGTTCATCTTATATTTACCTTATACATAACAGTTTGCACTTGAAATTAAGCACCCCATTTCCAATGCACACAATCAAAGCTCGTTCCACTTTTAGCAACGTTGCATCTTTAGGATAACCATAACCATAGTTGTATCAGTGGATGAATTCACTGTTTGCTAGACCTGTTTTAAATATTTCTCCACTTCGATGAATTCTTGAGTATTTAATGTCATCTATGGTGCCTCTTAACCTATGTTAACGGCGATGCCGTATGTCCTTTCTGAACCGCAAATAATTTGATCGATTAGACCTACCTGCCTACAGCAGAAACTATTTTCACGCAATGGAGAGGAACTCGGAAAGGGTTTACGCATAGTTTTCCCTTGTACTAAATCCTGGCTTACTCTGTTTCCAGTACCTCTGCCTTTTCAGACAACTTTCGAGAACTAAACGGCTTAAAATGAAAGTGCTTGAATCATGCACACAAAAGTTTTATCTCCATTTGCTCAACATAAGTTAAATGAGTCTCTGAAATGATGTGGCTGTTCAGGCTACACTATAAAACGCTTGTTTAGCAACTTAAAAGCGTGAAGGTTTAAACTATTCCATTAACAACCCGTGAAGATCTTGGCCCCCGGGATTTTGAATGTCTTTCAAAACTGTACCATAATAATCTGGATGAGAGTGTTTTGTTCATCACTACTCATTTTAGAGGGAAAATGAAGGAAGGAAACTCTACTCGTAATGACAAGGGTAATTTTAATTATCGTTTACACCATTACAACTTTGTCAACCATTAATTTGAATCATTATAATACACTATCCGAACAAAGTTTGGTCCAGACGTGTTCGGAGAAACGGGGTTTTACTTTATTTTAATGCCAGACTATGGAATGTTTTGGAGTCAAGGAAATCAACGGAGCGTAATTTAAAGACACTGTATCGTGGTGCGAAACGGGGGCGGCACCATGTTTTTGAAATTGTTCTTTCCTCCTTCGCGCATCAAAAACTGTTACAGCGCCATCACCTTCCTTGGCCGTGAAAAATGTTCGTACAATCGAGGGAACATGAAGCATGGAAGTACTAGATGGTACTCATTCGTGCTGACGTAGATTTCTGCGAGACATTTGCAAATACCACATAAAACGAACAATCGTCGGCAATAACAAGAAAAGTCTGCGAGGACAACTTTTCCCAAAATTAGCAAGATATTGACAGCCCGGCGTCATGCAACGCTTTATCAACGTTTAATAAGGAGTAACTTGTGATGGTTAAAGCTGCGAGAAGGTAAGGAATATAGATAAGAATAAATACGAAGGCAATTAGTAGTCATTGGCAGTAATTCTGCGAAAAATCCTTTGGTTTGGAGATGTGGTATTACGTACGTGTATATGCCATATAAAATTGAACAAGGAAGCAATTTTCCCAAGATTATGGGGACAAATTCCCAAGGTCCGATACAATACAGCAACAAACAAATTCAACTGCCATCACGTTGCATGTGGATCCTTGTTATTTTGTTGAGTGTATAATTATTTTTACAGTAGTTTCTACCAGGATACACCTTCAAATTAAGGCTGATATATCTTATACAGCTGTGAAAAGGGACAAAATGTTAGTCATTGCCAGTATGAAATTACTTCAAGCACACCTCTTTGGCCTACAATTGAGTTACATAATGTTTTAGTAAAATATATATATAACAATTAGAAAGAGTTATGTGGGTTGACAGATTTCAGACTACACTCTGATCACATATGATGGCCTAGCTAGCTCAACAGTTGGCTTTTCACCCCCTAAATTAGGACAAAATTAAAAAAGAATAGTTGTGTGATGCACAAAAGTTAAGGAAGGGTTTGCTAGATGAAAGCATGTTATACAGTATGATTAGAAATAAATTGGACTGACCATGTTCAAAGGATAAGAATGCTATCCAACCAGCTCAGTACTGTTGTAAAAGTGCCAACAATTTCCACTGAATACTTAATTAATTAAGCCTGGCCAGGATGGTTGTCTGAAAAAATGCTTACACACCAGACCCCAGGAGAACTTAGTTAACTAGACCAAAGACTTTTCAGGGTGCTTGCCATAATCCATTACCTAACCTCATTTTAAAATATCAGGGTAATAACTAGCCATGTCTTCTATTAAATGGCCTAATGAAATGCTGTGCATGTTAAAGAATACACATGCAGCCCTGTTAGCTAGGTAATTGCATTGGCTTCAGAGTTGGGATAAGGACTGGAGGACGAAGAGGGGGGGGGGGGGCATTAGAACTTTGCTCCACTGATACCCGAAGTTTAACTGAATATAAGTCTATCAATCATTAAAAGCTCCCTCCCCCCCCCCCCCCCTTACCCTCCCAATTAGGAAAAAAAGGTTCTAGCTACCCCTTGTCAAGCTATGTTTGTCACTGCTAGACTTCTTAAATTAAGCAAAGAAGGCTAAGACCTTGAGCCCATCAAAAAGCAGACAAACTTTTGTTCCTAAGAGACTAACCCTGTCAAGTAGCTGTCATGTTTAACAAGTCAGAACAATTGCAGTGCATTCAAGTGCATGTTGTAATGAAAGCATTCTCTGCCTACTGCATCTTCTGAATTTGTTAATGGAAGAGCATTCACTTATTGCAAAGGTTACTCTCTCATAATTAATCAACCTGGTGATGAGTGTCCATATTTTTTGAAACTGATTCCCGTCACAAGCTAGGGTACATCTCTCATGTTTCATATGATATTTTGCATTTTAATTAACATCATATGAACTTAACATCATATGAATCGAGGCCTTCGTGTCATTCATGTAACAGCTCAGTAGCCTCTACCTGTCACAAGAATCTTCAACATGGCTATATGTACAGAGCATGAAGTTAATTAAAATATCATATATCAGAGTAAGCTAACCTTCATGTCTACAACATTTTTCTTAAACAGTCTCCTGAAACTAAAAAGTTTTTACTACATGTGACATAACTTATTTATATTGTGCTCTTCTTTGTTTCCTTGAAGGTACTAGCACTACAGGAACTGCATCAACTTTTCTGGAGAAAGAATCACCTACAATAACTACTATATGGCAGAACTCATGCATGGGAACCTACCATTATCTTCTTGTTAGGCTGGAAGGAAAATGTCTTCTCTTTAAAGAAGAAAGTGCAGGCCAGGTCTGTATGGTGGCTTTGAGAACTACATCTCCACTGCAAGCTGATTGCCTACAGAATTCAACTATTGAAACTTGCTTCGTATGCGTACTTACTTAATGCAATATTCCGAGACTGGGGAGGCAACCGGTGTCATCATGTTAGGATACAGTGACAGGAGTGCAAGAATAGGGGTGGAAAAACCAGAAGTTCATTGAAATATGGGAGTTGCATATCATGATATCAGTAACAAAAAATGTACTTGTAGACCCAAACTATCCTGCAAGATATATCATAAAAGTTGCATGTAAGCCTCAAATTAAAAACTTCATTTCCAAAGGTGGTAGCAGTTTTCATATCACTTGAAATCTAACTTCTTTTTTGGAAAAACACCATAAGTTTTTGTACCATTTTTGAAGTGAATTCATAACTGCATGCAAAATAGAAGAGTTATGTTTTGTTTGGGAATTAATCATAGTGTCTATTATTATAAAAAAAAATAAGAGCTTTCCACTGTCCTGCTTGTTGATCAAGAAATGTAGAATGGCATGTTGATGGGAAATTTTAAGTGTAAAACAATAAAGCGAAACATCTGGTACAAGATTCCAGTAAGAATATGGTACTCTACCTGATTTTCATCTTTTCTTTTATGTAATATTTCTGTCAGTTGACTTTTTAGGAGTTCCAGTAATTATTATAATTTTGTCAAAAATCATTTAATATTACTATGAGGTATGAGTGAATTACATGTTTCCTATACCTTTATGTATGCCTTGAAGACCAGTTGGTACGTCAGTCTATTCACTTACAGAGGTAGATCAGAAAAATGATGGGGTATTTCCAGGATGTAGAAGAATCTATTTACAGTGGTTTACAGCAGTTATGGTAGTGTTATAAATTGCATTCACTGGAGCAAGGACCTGTAGCACAGATGTATACTTACCATATCTTTTGAATGAGAATAATGTCTGTTAATGACATTGGCAGTTTTGATAATTTTGAGTTTGCAATTAATGAGCTGTTCATTCTCATATAGAATCAAGCATGCACCTAGCATATTTTATTAGCATTCTGGACCAAAATGCAGGGGGAGAAAGGAGGAGGTGATACTTACCATACACACAGCTGTCCTGCAGGTTGAAAGGCTGACAAGAACTACTCCTCCAACATCCCTAGAAAATGTATTGCCCAACTTTCAGCAGATCACATTCTGCTTTTTCTGAAGGGCAGCAAGGTTTTACATAGCTTTCAGACTTCAATAAGGATCACAATGAAGCCCTATTTTAAAAGCTGTGTTCTACACACTCTAGTACCTTCTCCACTTTAAACAAGAACACCAGCCTTGTGCACCTCTGCAGTTGAACTTCAGCAAAGCTGCATTGAGTTTCAAAAGTCTACAATTACATACCATTTCATTCTTAGTGGGGACTTCTGGGTAGCAGTAGGGTGGACCTGGGTGGACAATGCACAGGGGTCCATGGAGAATTCAAACACCTCAGAGCTTGTGTGTGCAAGGTTTCATTCCTATCCCATACTCCCACCCCCCACCCATGAATATTGGAGCTAGAGGCTTTTAGAAAAATGAATTTGGGCACCCCTTTGCAGTTTAGCTTCCCCATGCATCTAGAAGGCCTCTTGTTGTGCCATTGATTGACTACACAATTACCAGTACCGCACCCAAAAAACATTTATCAATAAGAGTGGAGTTATTGTTTCAATTCATATCCAAATTTGACCAATTGGTACTGATCTTCATGTATAAAGTGCTATATATTCCTTACTATCTTTGTGGATATGCTACATTCCCTTCAAGTATAGTGGTGCTGTTTGTAAGCAAGGGCATATACTGCATGCATGCAATTTGCACAAATAAATTTTCTCCTTCTTATAGCAACAACTTAATTCTGCATCATAGCAAAATCATTCTATGTCTAAATGTACAAGTCCCTCCATACAGTAACTAACAGCAAACAATGATGGATACTACCTGTTGGACATATATGAGACCCATCGAAGCAGTACCACAGTCTCCAATTAAAGAGGCACCATGCACCAGCATGCACCTTTAAAAGGCTGGTTAAATGGCACTCAGGTGTGGACACATAAAGTACTGCACAATATCATAAATAAACAAGCTTGTGTTTGGTGTAGGATTAAACCAAATTAGTGGAAGAGAGCTGATAAAAGAGTTCTCATGGAATGCTCAATACTAGAATTAAATGTAATCAAAATTTTTATTCAAGTCATATTTGGTCCTTGGGATGTTGGCATAACGTACATGAATGTGGCAACACAAACCCAAAGTATGTCATGACTGAACCTGAAGGAAGTACTGATCAAGGAGTGATGTCAATGTTTCAGCACAGATGGGCAATGCTTACAGTAGCAAGTCCTGATTTTACAATTGCTCTAATTCAAAATGAAACAAAGGGATTTGGTTTTAACTCATTAATAGAAAATGTCAAGATTGAAAAATTTCTGTGTCCCACTAACCATGGCGAGGGCTCCAAACATGACGATAGCTATGAAATGTGTATTTTCAGCACAAATAAAATTTACATTGGAAATTAAATATTTGTCTATAAAAAAAAGAAATTCTTCCAAATTTTCAACAATTCTTGGCAAGGAACTTCCCATTTTGCTGGTTTTTCCACCCTTGCTCATGGCATATTCAAATCTTAGAAAAGAAATATTTTGATCATTTGTAAAAAAAAAGTTTTAGAAAACACATTTGATCAGTGCAAGTGTAGGATATGAAACACAAGCTTGCTCCAAGTTCACAAAAATTGAATTAAAAATCTGATAATTTAACTTGCATATATTTTGAGCATCCCAAGAATTGAGTTCAGAATTTTTAGCGCAACATTCTGCTTCACCGTATTAAACATAAATTTATTTGAAACATTCTTTTACACGATATCTTTTAAATGAGAATTAGGGTCTACTTCTGGAGGTAAATTATTCAAGCTAGGCCAAGTCCTCTCACTACTTCATACATTCTCCCAACTTGGTTAATTCTAGCTACCCACAGCTGTTTAAAACTTTTCATTGTGCAGACACAATCCTGGTCTACTGTTTGAAGGGTATATCATCATAGTGAGCATACAAAACCCTGTTGAATCAGACTGCACTCTCTGTCGGGATATGAGCCACTCTGCATTCTTGAATTTGATATCACAGTTCAGGATGATGCATGAGTATTTCTTACACAGTACAGTTACTACAAATAAATAAACTATAATTATCAATCTGAGTATCCTGAACATGCAGCTTCAAACTCCCACTTCCTTTGGCATACCAACGTCTCTATTAAACAAATGACTTAAACACCTTTAGAAGGGTTTCTGCCATCATTGAAAACCTGAAAAGTCATGAAATTTGAAAAAAGTATTTACAAGGGCCTGGTAAAGTTTTCCAATTCAAAAAATTGTGTTAACTAAATCATAAGAAATTCATGGAAATTTTCACAAATTTTCATTACTTGATGTGTAACAGTCCCCCCAAAAAGTCGTGCAAGTTCTTTTAATATTTGGTCCTGGAAAAGTAAAAATTTGTTTTCCAGAAATGTGGAAACCCAGGTTTAACTTACGATTCATTTAAAGCTTACAAAAGACACATGCTCCACTGAGTGCACCCAAAATTGTTCCTAAATTCTTGTTGTCTTTATTATGCATGATATGATAGTACCATTAGTTGTTTCATGCTGTTTAGTAACTGCAATAAAATTCAGACCTAAAGTTTCAGGTATAGCTGATGTTATAACATATAAATGAAAGGCTTCAATACAGTTACAAGCTGGTTGGCAATACTGTTCCACTATCACACCATTTTCCTATTCACAAAACTTCATTCCCCAAATACATTTGGCCAAGAAAAATTGCTTTTGTGATGCAAACCATAAAAAATGGCAACCAATCTTTCCAGTATTGATGTGGTTTTCTGGGTTCTGCCAGGATACTCAGAATCATGCATAACTCCATCCTGCTTGGGAAGCATCAACCAGGTGCCTTTTACACCCCAATTGTAGCTGAGATTTTGAATCTTCAGTCCAGTTGACCGTGACACTGTAAATGAATAGCATATGCAAAGGTGAACTTGACAACTTTGGGTGCATCCTTGGGCTGGTCCTCCTGTGCTGAAAAAAAAAAAAAACAGAATAATTTATGAAATGCCCACAGAAATATTTTTGCTCTGTTTTGTTTTGTTCCCTTGCTTACTTGAAATTTTTCTGGATTGCTTAATAATCTGCATTGGTACTTCTCCAAATTAAATGTAATAAGCAGGCTCAGCTGGAACTGGAAATGTATGAAAAACACTTATAATTTTTTTTCTTTATTCTCCTTGTCACAAATTCCAAAAAGATAAAATTGTTCTCATATTTCTCACTTTCTTGAAGAGAGAGTTACTCATAAAAGATTTCTTTCAAACTTGTGGTGCCAAAACTTGCTTAACTGGACAAGGCCAGAGCTTCAGAGGTGAGGTTGGTATTACTGTCAGTAGGTCTTGGAACTGGGGATAGGCATACTACCATTCTGGAAATATTTTGAGCAGAATCCAGATCCAAATGGAAATTCAAAAGATGTAACAAAAACTTGATATTTTTCCATCAGGTACAAGGTTTCTCTTTTCAAAGAAAGAAACTGAATTCAATGCATAGTGAATGTACCTAGATACTCTACTTTCATGTTTAGACTTGAATGCTTCCTCCCTAGGGCTGCCACGATATCGCGATATCACGATATCATCGATACAGTTTTGCCCCGACGATATCGACCAATGTTTTGTCAAGATGTGATATTAAATCAAATAAATGACTAAACCACTGTAAAATCCCTATTTTTATTTTCTTAAGTCAGTAATCTAAAATGATCATAATTTATGGTGTCACAAGAAATGAAATCTGCACTTAACCCACCACAAGAAAACATGATATAAAATCGGAAGCTGTTTCAAAATGCAGTGAATACTGTAACAGCTCACATACGTTCTAGACTTGTGAAGAGTTCTGCACCATCAATATTGCTACATGCATGCATAGTCAATCTCCCCTCACTTTTGGTATGAAATCAGTAGTGGCTACATGCAATAAACAGCTGTTTTGCTTCCTTGACACTGATGGAGAATGTTTAGACTAATGCGCGATATCGCGATATTGTCGCGGAAATGCTGGCGAAATCGATAAATGAAAAACGATTATCGTGGCAGCCCTATTCCTCCCACATGATATTGTCTGCCTCTGCCTCATCAGTTTCATTTTCATTTTGGCAATCCAGGCAATCTTCAACTGAACTGTTGACAAAATAGATTGTAATGCACTTAGACCTGTACTTCATGTCACCTCTTGTCCAAGCAGGCAACAATAATGCAAAGTTCGGAAACTACATTTTATCCTTTATATCATATTTTGAAGATGAATGAAGAAACAAACTGACAAATGGCAAAAAATTTGCAACTTGTGTAAAGGTATTTTTTATCCATGGATGTGTTTATGCCAAATGCAAATGGTGAATGTTCCTACCATGCAGTTTCATGATACTGTTTCAATCTAGAGAAATCTCAGATCATCTTTTCTGCCCTTTGATATCAAAGCATGATCAATGAAAAGCTTAAAGGGCAAGTGCAGTCTCCCCAACTTGAAGTAGTGTAGTACACCATCCCTCAGGCTGTTTCATGATTGGCTGTTCATGGTCATGTGCCATTTTGGGGGGAGTCACTGCTTGGTTTTCCTATAATATGTAATATTGAAGTCCTAAAAAATTATTAAAAATACTTTTAAGAAATTAAGAGAAGTGAAAAGAAAATTGTGAGCTTTAGCCTTTGCTTCAAAATACAGTAAGTTTGGGATGACTGTTCTTGCCTTTCAATGTGGAAAACTGACAACAGCAGTCATGTACATTGGAGTACAGTAGTATGGTTAAAATGGGAAGACCCAGTGATTGCATCTGCCAGGACTGAGCCTATACACCACATTAAAAAATTACAAAACAAATTCTGTTTAACAAAGGATTTTTTTCTTTCCTGGTCAGCTTTTTGATGTTAATACCCGACATTTCGAAAGCATATTGGAAAACACGTATATGTTTTGCAAGCATGTGACTCCATTTGAAAATGGTCAATCAGTTATCACTAGAAAAAAACTTGCATTTTTAGAGTTTACACCCAAAGAAACAGATTGGGTAGTATCTTGTTGGAATAATAGATAAAATAAGTAATAATACAAAAACATAGGACCTAATAAATCCATTTTGAAATGATTAGAGTAGCCTAGCTATAGGTTACAAAATGAAAGGAAATATATCCACTGTGAGTAGAAGAGAGATGCATGTATCTGACAGTTAAGCTACGGTATGGTACTGTACTTCAGAAGAAATGCTTACTGTCATGAAAAAGTCAAAGCTTTCAAACTTTATGAACAATTACAGTAAGTATAGCACCCTCTTCTCACACTGTGACAAAGACATCACACTTCCACTGCAGTAAGACAAGGAAAGACTACAGGGCATCCAATACCCCCATCCCTTTTTGTTTAGGTAGAGGGCAAAACAATTCAGCTAAAATCTTGAATGACCCTTTGTGTTTTGGCAATTTATTTGGCCATAAGTGTTCAGTAAAACCAGGAGTGCCAGAGAGGTGCTAAGGGGAACAGGTGGGACAGGGGATGCATCTGAAGGTTATGACAGATGGTCACCACTGTATATAGGAAACATTTTCCATTCTTTACAAGGGAGCATAGATGGGTATGTTATTTATTGTCCAGAAAGTGGCAAGTAATTTCAATGGTGTACTTCATTCTAATTCTTGAAGGAAATGCAATTGTCCTTTAATAAAAACCACAAAACTTGAAATTTAATTTTGAAATCCAAATCAACATTGAATTTAAATTCCAAATATTCAATTTCTCTTTCATAACATTTTATTCAAAATAATTCCCAGACAAATCTCTGGGTTTGGCCATAGATTTGGACTGCTTGTGCCTCTTATGAAGGATTTCATCATTCCCTTGGAAAGAGACTGCATGGCACCATGCCAGCCAGATGTTGTGACTTCTTATATACAGCACGTACTACAATGCTATAATCATGGATGAAAAGAGTTGTGAAGCTGAGAAGCTCCTTCCCAGGAAATTTGGACATCTGGAAGGAAATTTCCCTTTTCTGTTCATGAAAATGCAGGGAGAATTGTGGGAAATTTTACTCTCTTCCTGGGAAATAATGCAACTCCCTTCCTGGGAAATAAACCTTTTTTCCAGCCCTGGCTGTAATATATGTTGTAGTTAGTTAGATGGAGTTTTACGGCCCAGTTTCTAACCTATTGGTTCAAGTCGAACTGACCACGGCCTTTTTTCCAGTTTTGGCTCACTGGCTCGTTTTCCCTACCCCACTGCTTACACGGAGCATCGATCACGCAAAATGGCAGTAGGTTCCTTTTTAAGAGTCTTTGGTATGACTCAACTGGAGAAGTGAACCCGGGCCTTCCGCGTAAGTGGTGGATGCTCTATCATTAGACCAAACACACTGTCTGTTTAATACATGTTGTATAAGGGAATCATGCATGTATAGAACATGCATGATGTTTGTCTGAACTCAATGAAAGTCCAGCTATAGTCTTGGGCAATAACTATTGGTTTGAATTGGTTGAACAGCCATTTGCAATCCTCCCTGTGTTTGGCCTCCATAATTAACTGTAGTTGCTGTTGAGGGACAAACTGGCCCTAAAATACTGCCATAGTGGTCCTTGACAGGAGTAGATTTCAATGCTGCAATTCAATGGAATATCATATTTATAGCTGGTGATGCAAGTTTGCAGCACAGGATGAACTGTGTGGATGATGTTCAATTATTATAACCACACTTCTAATTACTGTAAACTTGATAATAGGGCAAGGTTTGTTTTTAAGGAGGTATCTCACAATTTTCTTCTCATTCCATAATATTGGATATTCAGGCAAACCAAGCAATTAAGTAAATTTCACATTTAAGGAAAGAATATATTGTCACCTGACTCTATACTGTAGCCAATCATGAAACAGGGCAGTATAACTACTGTACACTACTGTACTTCATACTGGGGTGACTGTAGCGCTCTTGTCTTCAATAAAGGGAGCACAGCACATCATATCAACATAGCAACTAGCCCAATTTGCAAATGTAAACTATTCAAGCACATAACATTCAATCTTATAATTCTGAAAATGTTGGCAATGTCAAAACATTACCATAGTGGGTATACCATCTAACATTGTGCAATTGGGAGAAAATAATATTCCCTCAGGCTTTGTGGACAACTAATTGATACTGCAACTCTACATCATTATCAAACAAGATATTGGGTAAAGGCCTAGCAATGCTCATAAACTGTGCAATATTTTAGTAAAGATGAGATTTAAGTATACCCAACAGGAACATTGTGTCAGTCAACTCAATAAGAAGTTCAAAGTTAAAATTTACTTTCAAGTACTGTTCAAGTGCAAGTTAGTTTTCCCTTTAGTCACCTCTTACAGTAGGCAGGAAACAAGCTTTGCCCCTGGAAGCTTTGAGGTTTTAGCATATACTGTATCTCTGAATGAAAAATGTAGTCTCTGAGGGATACGTTATTTCTTTTCGGTCAACCCAAACCCAACTCCTTTCTGACCAGCTAACATTTGGGCAGGGAGGGGAGGAGTGAGAGGGGGCCAAGGACAAAATCTAGGGAGGGCATATGCCCCCTCTTGCCCCAACATAGAGCCACCACTCACGGCATGGCACTAATTAAAGCCGCTAAAACATTACGTGCAATTCTGAACAGCACGAGGTAGATCTGTTCTGTGCTATAGTGTTGTGAAACCATGGAAGTACTACCTGGAAGTTAGCTGGGAAAACATGCTTTTGGAGATTGGAAGACTTGTTTTGATACATCCTGCACTTATTTTCACTCACCTATGGGTGTAACAGCTAGCAACTGTACGTGAGGTTGGTCATTCACTAATTGGCTCTGTCTGTGTGGCCCACTGCATGTACAGTACTTTGAAGAACACCTGAAAAGTAAACCAAGACTATTTGCAATGAAACAGTATTTAATTTTAGGGAAGAGTGTGCAAGTGTATCAGACTTCCATGATTTCAAATCACATGCCCCTCAATAATTAAGGGGTGGTGTCAAAATTGGTTGTTATAAGAGTCATAATCATGATGATGATGTGAAAACATAGGCCCCAGTAAAACAGAAAGGGACAAGGGAGGGGGGGGGATTGCAATCTTTTCTGTCTAAAGGGAATTTTAAATCCACCTGCCAATTACCAGTGGCATCAGCAGTCCTTGTTTAAAATATTTTTCACACAATTTTAAAACAGAAGGCTAATTATGTTCATGTATTATTGGTCTTGAAGAATAAAAAGATGTGATGTTTGAGAGACAGAAAGTCAACACTCCAGTCTGAAATATCAGTGGTTATGAAACTATTATGGAAAAAGTTGAAAAAGTTTATCAATCAGCAGTATACTTTTTCAATCCGAGAGGAAAATGGTTGTCCATGGGACAACCAACCTTTAATTTATTGGTAGTCCGTATGGAACTTTTTTGTTGTCCCAAATTCCGACAACCATGAAAATTGATTCCTGTAGCCCAACTGGTTACTGGTAGTAGGCCAACAGTACTTTGGTATGAACTGAATTTAGAATGCAGAATTCTTACTTACCTTAATTGTAAGGAGGGGGTTGTGGGGTGGTGGTGTTGGTGATTGAGGGGAAGGAGATCAGCGTAAGTTTTCTTGCATACAGGTACAACCAATTGTTGAATATGTTGGTAATTACCCCTAAATAATTTTTACAAAGTATGAGGGTGAATTGGATGTAACATTTCAAATGTCACTAACTGAGTATTTTAAAACTAATTTGGCTTGAAGGGTATATAGTCTGTACTGTGCAGGATTAAACAGTGTGCACATGCGAGAGCAAGCTTAGACTTGAATATCTTGACAATAAGCCCTGACCCAGGAGGGGGCATTGGCGGTGCTCAGGGTTCACCTAAGTTTTTCAATGACAAACTATTCTTTTTACCAAGGAAAATATGCAGAAAATATGCCTCTTAGTTGGTGGCAAATTGTATATGAGCATATAAGCAGAATTCAGATTTTATTGGAGGCCCGGTGACCCCCAATGCCCTGGTGTATGCTTGGTTTGTTAATTGATGTTAATCCCCTCTTTCTCAAAACCCTGGATCTGCTACTGAGCCCAAAGTCTGCAGATCCAGGTCTTCTTAGGTGACTGATGTAGGCCTAGCTAA
This sequence comes from Holothuria scabra, assembly GCA_037179385.1. Taxonomy (NCBI): domain Eukaryota; kingdom Metazoa; phylum Echinodermata; class Holothuroidea; order Aspidochirotida; family Holothuriidae; genus Holothuria; species Holothuria scabra. Next base: position 24,218,353 of record CM074180.1, read on the forward strand.
CTTTCTATACTATAGCATTGTTCCACACATGGGGGGAAATATATGGCCAGGTCGACATCATGGGAACCGCGAAAATGTTCAAATACCAATTACCGTCAAAAAGAAGTTCCGCGGTTTCCCTTCCAATGTGTGAAAAAGTGGGGTTTTGTAACAAATCATTGCAATTGCAAAATAAAAATCCAAATGGAAGGGGAGTTTAACCGATCGGATGGGGGAGGGAGCGCACAGGGCTTACACTTTGCTATAGTTTGCGTTTTCGAACTGGACCTATAGCTAATTCGAAAACTTGGAAAACGCGGAAATTTATTATTATTATTATTATTATTATTATTATTATTATTATTTTTTTTTTCCCTTCCAATATATGTGGAAATGGGATTTTGATATCAAATTATTACTTTCAATGCAGTTTCCAATCAAAAATCTGAAAGGAAGGGGCATTTTACCGGTCGGATGGGGGTGGGGCACTGCCTCGTGCGCCCATTTTGCTAAATACCCCCTTGTAAACACTCTTTGTGAAGACGGTTCAAAATTCCTACAACTAGTCTCTTTATAAAATTATCTGCTGCAGTGCACGTTGAACATGTATGTGATTTTTCATATATGGGCGATGTATGTACTTGTAAACCTAGGCCTATATATGGGGCCTTACCTTACAATAGGAAGGCAGTTTGCCCTACAACTCTTTTAACCACATACCTGGCAAACCACTAGCTCTTGGATAGGGACCCTTACCCTTACCATGAGTGAATGCTTTTATAGCGTTCAAAAAGCATTCATTATGCCTTCTGAATGCATCTTTTAGCATTCGAAGATTTAAGCAGTCAGTGAGTTGAATGCGTAATTTCTTCCTCAAATGAAGTCTTCCTTGCATTATGAATAAGCCTTCATAATTTCCTTTGAAGCCTACCAAGCCTTCAGTTACTGTTTGAATGCATTCATTAGTTTTTTAATGTTTTGGAATGCATTCACACATGAATGTGAATGCTTAGTTAAGTCTTCAGATATATGAATGCTTATCAAAGCCTTCATTTCCTTTTTTGCAAAGAATATAACTAGTATCAATTACTATAAATGCAGCAAAGTTACAGAAATCAATTACTAAATAATGGCACCTTGATCCTGCCCACATCGTTGCACCAGGTAATCTTCATTTATACTACAAATCCGACATGCTCAGGCTTACAGACTTGTTCTCATCAAGTCTCTGGGGCAAATAACTGATCCAGCAAAGCTGAGCACTTACTCATTGTCAAGTGGACTGTAGGCTAATGAAACAGCTAGGATCATTAAGTGATAGCATATTGTTGGCCTCTGCTTGATATAGTTTTGTGATGACAATATTGGGGAAAGTGCAAACTCCGTGCCAGGCCTTCTGGGTGAGAGATCATAAGTGTAAACTAAGATGGGGCATGTATATGAACAAACCAGGGGCATATGTGTGGCTTATTCTGAGGTTACGATTTTGATGAATTGGTAAATGTACTGCTGATCACTTCTGATGAAACCTGTGCTGGCTCGTCATAAGTTTTACTAGGCATAGAGCTACTAATATAATTGAGTCCAAACGTTAGGCCTATGCATATACATATGCTTAACACACATGTGGGGTATGTGGATCACTAACGAGACCGCAATCCTTTTTACCATCAGTAACTGAACAAACACATTTCACTTACCTTTGGGCATGATCTGTGAGCAGATCTTGGCAAAATCGCCGTCATACACAGGAGACTTGCCATTCTCAATGAATGAACCTGCTTTCCTGCGGCGATCAAGGTGTAGGGCCTATTCCGCGTGAGAATGGGAAAGGAAAATCCGACTTCGGTTTGCTACTGTACTTTTCTCGTTTGATTTCTCCTTCTCGTGACAACATTTAATGGCCCTCCCGCGCCATTGCTATAGCCTGGTGCAAACGCTGTCCTTCGAATTTCTTCTTTTTTCTGAACAGGAAGACATTTTGCTGTCGTAAGACAAAGACTAGCCCCTTCGCTTCGACCAATATCGCAAGTTCAATGCAGGTTTCCTAGGCCAGTTCGTCTTTATAGAAATTCCCAAGATCATGTCCCGAATAACAACGTACAGCCCCTCAACGTTGAACTGCAGTAATAATAGCCTACAGTATATATAAGAGCATCGAAGTCAAACTGATGATTAATTCATTACAACAAAAAAAACAATTAAGCCGGAAATTTAATACAAGCCACGTACCTTGGCATTCTTATTAGGAATTATTCACATATTTCATAACTAATTGATAAGTCACTTAAAAAGTAAAAAATGGAAACAATCACACAATTCTTTTTTTCAAAGTGGGAAGGAAAAGAATTACTAAGACGTTTCGAAATTCCCAAGATATTGGGATAATTCCCAAGGGTCTCTCTGTTGTCACTGAGCAAGGTACTCACTTGTATCAGGAAAACAACTCCCTGCTACATACAGTACAAATTAACACAAATACTACTATACTATACCTGTTAACGCTCACACAACCAAGCGTATGTAGCAGTACAGTATCCCACGCAATCGTACAGTATGTACTGTTATCATACGGTGTCTATGGGCTACATCCGGGATTTTGGGTGGGATAACAACTTTTTTTGAAGGCTGTACAAATGTCGCCCCCGGTTCGCGCCACGATACCGTGTCTTTAACATGTTTACGGTGCACTTATGCCAAGATCGCAATAATTTCCACCATTTAAACAAAAGATGTCAAAATTGGACTTTTTCAATTATGTTTACAGCGATGAAAAATTAGGCAATAACGTAGCACTTCTAGAGTCTTTCTAGTGAATCTCTGATACTGAATTAGGTCTCAAATGAATACTGAAATTCGTCATATTCGAGCAAGTACGGTGTGCGAACAAGTTGAAGTTCTATATAGGTAGATTTTATGTCACAAGTGGAACACATGATTTGTTAGAAAAATATCGTCATCGGCAACTTCAGAAATTGTAGGAGTAAATGCATGGAAAAAAGATACACTTTCCATGAAGTTCCTAACATATTTATGAACTAGCAGAAGGGATAAAGACTTATTTTATGTTAATAGACACATTTTCTACGGGAAACTTTTTTCAGCTGAATTCCAAATCCCGACATGACATCTGCAGGGGTATATGAAAAAGTCACGAAACATGCAATGATTCTCGTCTTGTCAAAACGTCCATACTTTTACATCTATCCATATAAATTTGATCTAATGGTGCTGGCGGGGCATTATGGTGATTACTTTCACAGCCTCTTGCAGACTTCTGCGAATTTTTCTTGAGATTAGACGGGCAGTTATTATAGTGTGAGAGCGAATATTAATCGTTTGTTCCAGCACTTTGTTTTCCCTTTTTAACACTTAACCAGAATTAACAGACGTTGAAGGGGTCTTTTAAGTGAGAAGGTACGTTAATTCTGTAAAAATCACTGGTGAATGGGAATTTTGTAACATTTGTCGGGTAAAAGCCTTATAGTATACGGTTTCAAAAGAAACGCAGACCATGATGACGGATCTTTTTTGTAGTTTTAATGCATGTTTGCGTTGCAGAATAAAGTCGTATAAACTCTGATTGCGTGCTTAAAAATAACGCTTCGTGACAAGATATTTAAAGACTGCAACTAGGAAAAAGTGTCACACATGGCCTATATGCTCGATGTGGACTAAGTGTGCTGTTCGATGGAGTAATTCTCTTGTTTATTAGTTCAACCCTTTCCATACAGCTTAACCAAGAAGATAGTTTTTCATTCTGCAGTTTTCAGTGTGACCAGTATGTAGCAAAGCCTGATAGCAGCGAATCACTCATCCCATGTGACGATTTACAGAGACCCCGGATAGTATTTTGAAATCAGGCAACAAGTTCAAAGATGGGAACTAACATTCAGTGAATGCATTTCAATTCTACCGAAGGGAATTCTGACTTGCAAATATTTTATCGAGTTTTCAGAGCAATTAACCTAACGCCAAGTAACACGGCGTCTTACTAAAGGCGCACTGAAAAATTTATTACAAAAGCAGATGCAGACTAGCCATATGCTACCTCGATAACTGTTACTTAGTTCTCGGTGGGACATATTAGGTTGCCAGAGGATTACACAACTGGGAAATGGCCTTGGGCGCCGCTAGATTAAAATACTTAGGTTAGATATTAAGGCTTAAATCTTCTTAACGCCTCAACGCTACTTTTTTCATTTTCAGTTCATTTTTTTCACATCATCACATGTAAATAAATATGTAAAATATGCAATTTATGTCAATAAATGTAGTCCTTAACGGAAGCAAGAATCACCAAAAACCCCTCACGGGCTTGGTGAAGTGCCCTTCTCTCTCAAGCTAAACAGAAAAAGGAACAAAACTGAACAAGATACTTCACTTACCCCCCTTTCACATCTTCCTACCCCCACCTACCCGACCGGCACACCATCATCAAATCTTCATATTAAGCTGAAACCTGTTCTTACACAATGTTTCAATAATAACATTACAAAGGAAGATAAAGGCAAAGCTCATGAAGATTGAATATTAACACTCAGAGTACTCCTATAGTGAGTAGCTAAATAGCTCACGAATTGAGGGACCTGCACATTGTGATTTCACCGCCACAGACATCTTAGGCATGGCAGTTCTATAAGTGATGGACGGATTATTTAGCTTAGAATATAAGTAAACTGAGTCAAAACTTTACGACATTCACAGCAAGGTCCTAAATGTCATATGTTTGGAACTGTTTGCCATGGAAGTTTTAACCACACTGCATGGGTTTGGTTCCTCTTTCCCATATGAATTTTAAATTTCCCCTTTAAGCCATTAATACAATAAAAATGGACTTTTTCCACTGAGTCAACTACCATCAACCATGTCGGCTAAGTTCACCTAGTATTGGCATTTGCCTGTAGTCTGAAAGAATAAAGAAAGTTTCATTGAAGTTTCCTCCTATAGAAGGAATGCAAACGTCTGCAAATGCCTGAGAAGTTGTCTGCGAATATTGAGATACTGGACTGAAGCGAGTCCCCAATCCCAAATATACAGCCCTCCAATCCCCTTTTGCCGGGAAAAAAACTAGTTTAGTGCGTTTAGGTAGCTGTCTTTTTGCCCAGCTGCGGGCGTGACTACCAAATTATGACGTTCGTAAAAACCCAAAATATTGAGTGCTGTAGATATCACAAGCTCCGCCCCTTTTGCTGGTAAAAACTAATTTAACACCAGAGGTTTGTTCAACTTCCTGACAGGACGTTACGTATATCTAGCTGAGATTTTTTTTCTTGCCCGGAAGTGGGTGTGGCTATCAAATTATGACGTCACGTGAAAGCACACTAGGCTATAGTGGGCCGGGTAACAGTATCTTTGTTACCTTTATTCTATTTCAATTGAAGACCCATTTATTGACTAATCATTTCTAAAAATATCGACTTGACAAAATACAAAATTTAATGCAGTATTATCCACGTTCTTACATGGGGTTCGTTTACGTGCAAAAATTATAACCCTCACTAAGGGTCTGTGGGTTATCCAATATCCAATGTCATGAAAAGAATTCGCCATTGTACTAATCAAAACTGGTCATCTTCAACATTTGGTCAAGATGTCCTTTACAGTATCTTGACCGTGTAAGCACACGCCGTTATCCCATATGACCCCATGCTAGATCTATCCATATGGGACACTTCTTTCAACAAATAGACGAATCCGATTAGCGCTTCTTTTTAGTGACTGTATAGGCAGCCATTAGTGGGGTCCATCAGCCTTAAATCGTCTTCATTTATTGCTTACATGAATTTCATATCATCATATTCAGTGAAGTTAAGAAAATCAAGATACATTTCAGTGTACAATCATCCATGGAACAGGGAAGGAAGGAAATTCAAAGATTAAAGGTGATGGACCCCAGTAATGGCCGACTAAAATCAGACCTTCACAATCTGTCCGGATTCGTCTATATCACGGGCTCATATATAGACCCAGTGCAGTGTTTACGTTGACAGTAGTTACGATGTTTCTTTCAACTACATAATTACCTTTTTACTTATATATTTCGCGAATGATATATAGCGTATGCCTACTCTTTAATCAAACCTGCACATGTTCTGTTGTAAACATACCACATTTTTCATGTACGTGAAGTTTTGTGCGAACGGTTAAGCTCATATTGTTTATTTGTAGAGTTTCACAGCAGTGTTCGTTTTGCCGTTGTTATTCCGACCGAAATGAGAACTGGAATCCACGACCTCTCTTTTATGAATCTAGACCTCATGTCACCTTGATCGACGTGAGATCAGGGTGTAGACTTAAATACCAACAAAAGAACATCCGTTTTTCGTTAAAACCTTTAAAAAATCGTGTCTGGAAGGTACGAAATACGTATTTCAGACAAATTATTAGACCTCTGCACGGTCTCCTGTGGCACATTAGCATTGAATACAGCCAAACCAACTTAATTTTTAACTTTAACATGTAGAGAAATAGAACTTGGACTACTGCGATATTGTCCCATTTTTACTGTGGTCCAGCAAAGGTAGCCATTATTGCTAATGTAACGTCACGAACATGTAAAACTACTACTCATGTAAAGAGATATTTTGCTGCAGGTGCCACCTGATGTGAATACCTCATTTGATATTTCAAGTAATGCATTTTGGGTTTATTCATATGGGTAACTTTTATGACAGATATTCATCACCCAAGACAGTTCCAATTATCCCAACCTTCTTACTCCTAGCCCCTCCCACAACTATGCCCCTCCCAAAACTCTCCTAAATCCATCCTAATCTAGACACATTTCTTGCTTTCTGCTTCAGGGCATACCCTGGTGAGTATACAAGGCAATAATGTGTAACCAGAACATTCCCAATGCATGCTGTGTAATATATGAGCTACTCTGCATTTTTGAAGTTAATATCAATCAAAAAGCCATGACAAGTGAGAATTTCTGTAGACTACCTGGATGGTGACAAATAGTCGTTCGGATGATGAATAAATGCCTTTAACTTACACTGAATATTGGCATTTTTGTGCTGACTCGTGAATAAAGAGAAATATTTCTTTGCAGGAGTACAAAAATGATATAGGCAAAGAATGGTATTAATTTACAACTTCAGTAGTATATAGACAAGATATTTTCAATTGACAACGAAATCGATCCGTTGCCTATGTGTGTGACTTCTACAGCGTTTTTCATTCAAACAGATTTTTATAAATCTGTTTCCCTTTGTCAAGCAATGTGCCTTAAAGATTTTTCACAGATATTAAATAGCCCTTAAACATGTCCCTTGCTAGACTGTATCATGATGCCTATGTATCCCATGAATTTGCCGTGATTTTGTATACAACTTGTAAGGACATACTTAGCCCTGCATGGGTGCACTCCTCAGCCTACTTTTCTGAAGTCTCAAACATTGCGCATGATGGGCTAAGTGAATTCTTCAATAATTTTACAATTATGTGATTTTATGATTGAGCAGCTGTTTTGCAGCTATAACTGAAGTTGACTTAAATTCTTTTAAAATTTATGTTGAATTTTGTCCCCTGGGGAAAGGGTTTATTTTACACGATTTGTTGAGCCAAATGATGCTTCTCTTTCTCCTTCTTTTTTCCTACTTTCACCGTTCTCGCCATCTTCAATATCAACTTTCTTGTACTTAACCTTTCCTCATTAAATCACACGAAATCAGAGTGTCTCAGATTAGAAAGTACAATAGTTCCGCCTGCACGCTTTCACCTGACAATGTTAATACAAAAGTCAATTCTACCTTGCAGTAAATCGCTTAGTGTTATAGAATATATACACAGTTTATTATTATGAAAATTGTTGACTTAACCTACAATTCCTTTTTATGTTGAAAAACTTCATCTGTTCTTACTGTTCATATTGCAAACTGATGGATTAACTGGCCATAGAAGTATACCGAGGTAGAATTTCAGTATTTAAACATTTGAATATTTGAAAAACGGAATACTTCAATTCTTTACATGTACAGCACCATGAGAATTGGTAATAGCAATCCCTTTATGCTTACATTCAGCGGCTGATTCCAGTGCATCAATGTGGACCGTTAATTAATTTAACAGTTAGCACCCAACTGGGGACACTATAAAGAGATTCGTCCAAATTCCCTTCCTTGTCGTTAACTAAATCATTTGACGCTGTAATTACGTTTGCTGGTCAGATCAGAGCTGTTAGATCCATGGTCAGATGTTTATCTAGTCTAGAGAGCGTTTTCACTGACGTCACTCACAAGCCCCGCCCCTTTTGAAGGACAACCACTATTGTAGTACCACAGCTAGTGTAACTAGCTAAGAAGCACATGGCGGCCCATGTGTGACTGTTGAACTAAAACACTCTTGATTTCTGTGCGGCAGTGGTGTCACTAGATTTTTCATCCTAGGGGACACTGGGGGCACAAACATTTTTCAGTGGGCACTGCTAGACCCCACTGATGGCGCCGGAGGCGCTACCGCGCTCAAAGTGCGAAGCTCGTCGGGTAGGGTCCAAGAGCGCACCTTAGGGCCCATGGTGGAGTCCAGGGCAAACCCCAGTGGGGTCCAGGGGGAGAATCTCCCGGAAGCTCATGGTTTTAAAGTGTTTGTGAGGTACTAAGCTTGTATTTAAGGGTAAGGTAAGTCTATTGTCTGTACACTGATTTAAAAATTAACTCCAGGGTAAATTCAAGGAAGACTTTTTGTAAAACAAACTCTTGAAGTTATTACCATGAGCGGGTCTGGCTGTCATTTTGAAAAAGGGGAGATGAACTATAGAGAAAGAGGTTGATGGTTGGTTCAGTGGTAGTCCCGGTGGGGTGCAGAGGGCGAAGCCCGGAAGCTCCTGGGTCTCAAGGTGTTTGTGAAGTATTAGGACCGTAATATAAGGGTAAGGTAATTCTCTTGTCTTTAAACTGGTCTAAAATCTACGTCCAGGGTAACTTCAATGAGACTTTGTTAAAATTTCAATAACATTTAATTGTGAAAAAAAAATTACTGAAACTACCACCCCTGACATTTTGAAGATGGGTAGCTGAAAAAGAAAGAGAAATGAGTCAATAGGCAGTTAAATGTGATTCTGTGAATGAACCATCATATGCCCAGTTCTGTTTCAAATGTTACCTGAGCTGTGCGCCACCTACAATTAACGTAGTAGGAAAGGAATTGTGCAGAAAGTTTTGGAAAAACGAAAATTTCGTAGTCACACTCTGACTACTACGTTTTTTTTTTTGAAAATTTCAAATCTCAGTTGGGGAGGCACCCGAGGGGTCACAAGATTTTTCAAGGGGCACGTGTCCCTGCCATTCCCCCCCCCCCCCCCCCTTGGTGACGCCAATGTGCTCCGCAACTGAAAAAGGACCGTGTGTTACCTTAATATAAACCAGAGTGTTACAAGCTGACACATAAAATGTCCAAAACTAACCAACCAACTCTGCTCTTACTCAAAGAAACGTATTTATCTGGTCGAATGTTTACTACCCGTGCGTCTTCATGCTCGAGTGTCTTTTCATTGCGATCTTGTGGTATGCTACGCCTTTAATGGAACTGGAGCCAAGAGCAGTCTCCCACCCTCAAATTATTTTGAAGCAACAGCTAAATCCCAATTTTCCTCTCATTCCGCTTCAAAGTATCTTTTATCACACTTTATAACTTCAATACTGCATACGGTATGCAAGGTAAAGCAAGCAGTTACTTCTTCATGTTTTCACATGACTCTTAACAGCCAACCATGAAACCCGACAGCTATATTACACTAGTTCGGGTTGGGGTGACTACGCTAGGCATTTGAAGATTTAAAGCTCTTACAACTCTTTGGGTCTAACTAATTTAATACAATTATTGTCCCTATGTTTTGTTTTTTGACACATCTCAACACGGTCTACCAGTCTATATACAGTACTGCTTTATCAAGTTGCCGATAGTATGATAACTGACGAGCCTAGTTGAATATCTCGATCCGTCTGTTTCCACAAGCTGACAAGAAAGTGTCTCATTGCTTGAATCTTTCAATCGATGACGATATACAGGGAATTCCCAATTCATCCATTGTTTGAGAAGAGAGAACAGTTGAATACAAGAAACATATTGACAAATTGCCCTGTAGTCGATGTATAGCCTATTGGTATGATGTTAGTGTGAATATACAGAAGTGCACCTTTGATCATGAACATGTTTTGCAATTACGAAGGAGAAGCTGTCCGCCACATGATAGGATGAAGATTACATCGCCAGGCATGCTTTATAGCTACTAGATATATCTATTAATAGCTGGTAGGTATACCTCGTGGTGTTCTGTGGTTCTGCTATGTTTAGGTTTACATGTTCCAATAGGCTATTCAGTCTTGTAAGGTTTTGTCCTATCAACTTTATCGAACTCGTGGAGCCAAGTCTCTCCGTATCTGATAGGCATCCGCTAGAAGAACGATGTTAAGCCTTCATATGGTAAGCTTAGGTGAAATAATCTGATTTTTACGACACAAATTTACGGGTTTTCTTCTAAGTAACCTTCACCAGGGGCGGAACCATGAGTGAAATATCACCTACGATAGTTGTATTGGTAAGATCGAAATTCTGTTACCGCAAAGACTCGCTGGCTGGGAACGTTCATCATGTCATAAAACTGGCATATGTAATCCTGAATGTTATCGTAAAAGACCGTGACAAAAGCTTGTAGTCTACCTAGCTAGTGTAAACAGAAGGAGGGCTCACAATGAGCATTTTAGGCGCCCCCTTTCCCGCTGAAAGATTGGTTTCTTCATCCAGTGGGTTTGGTTTTCGCCCCTGGCTCTTTGCCAGAGAGTCGGGGGACTTGAAAAACAAGGTTTCTTCATCCAGTGGGTAATATCTTTGACAACTCCCACTTCCGATGATTTACAAGCGTGGGCCTCTTGAGCATATTTGGTTGCTACAAGGGAACGCCTCATGAATTTCAAATTTCAGTTTTCAGCGCAAAATTACAAATGTCATCGCGTAACCTAACTCGACAACATCCAACACCGTCAGGAGCCCACTGCCATTGTGCATGATGCTCCGAATAAGAAATGGAGTATTGAAAACAAACCAGTGAGCCACAACTAAAAAAGGCAGTGGCCGGCTCGACCAGAACCAATGGGTTGGAAACTGGACCGTAAAACTCCATCTAACTAACTAACCAACACCGTCAGCGGATACCATAGATTCTTTAACGTTCGTTAGACTTACTGTACTCCAAAAGCCTAAGTACGAAATACAACTTACAGTGTAATCTTTCCTACTGACAAAAGCTTATACCGGTACTTTAGCAACTTTAAGAAAAAATGATGTTCAGTTGAGTTGGTAGACTGGCAGAAGATATTTATTACCACAGGCTAGGAAAATTTAAATTTAACAGGGCAAAAACACAAATTCAGGGCTCCAAGAGTTAGATTAAACGGACAGAGAAATAAACTTGTTAATTTGCCATGGATAAAGTGTTATGAGATTCACCTTGTTCTATGGTAACGCAACAAATTAAGGGAAACTAATTTCTTGAAATGAATTCATATCTAGAAAACCAATCGCTTCGATTTGTTCTTAAAATTGGTCAGTGCGTATGCCCCCCTGACCCTTCGGAAAAATCAGTGGCGGTACCAGGATTTGAAAAGTGGGGGGCAAATGGAGGGCAAAAGAAAATGTTTGGGGCAAAATATTTGCGCGTGCAGCGCGAGACTTACCGGGTGGGGTCCAGGGGCAAATCCCCGGTGGGGGTTCAGGGGGCTACGCCCCCGGAAGCTCTGAGGTTTTAGTCTCAGGGTAGGTGTATTTTGGTTCATAATGCATCATCCAGAGCAAGATTCCAAATGATTTTAATGCAAGCTAGAGTGAGCAGTCCAAGGTCAAACAAACAATGCAACCTCTTACACGCTCCAATGCCCATGAGAGCTTGCTTTGCTGTGAAAAGTTTCAGTGACAAGAAGTTAAAGTATGTGACTTGCATAGTTTTACAGAGAGCTCTCAGGCTGGTTTTACTTTGAAAAGTTTGGGAATGATTCAAACAGGGAGGAAAATTATTTGTGAACTATTTTTGCCTTGAAAACTCCTGAAAGGATGCTATACTTCAGGAGCTGACTGGGGAGGGGGGGTGGGATAACTGGGGGGGGGGGCAACGGGGGGAAGGCTCTGACTGGGGGATTTGCCCCCTATGCCCCCCTTGGTGCCGCCCCTGGGAATAATCCCCATGGAATTATATCTATCCTGATTTCCTTTCAGTTCACTACGTACAAATTTGGGATTTGAAGGGGAAATTCGGTCAGTCCCAAGTTGAACCAGAAAAGTAGTGGTCCTGTTTCATGAGTGGTTCTTGGAAATCTTGTGGTAATATTTTGTATTGTCAGTGGACGTAATAGCTCCTTCGGGAAGCAGTAAAAGGTTTGGTTTTGCCGAAATGCCCTTTGCCAGAGGGTCGGGAGGACTTTAGAAAAAGGTAATATTTTGTATTTATTGACGCAGTTAGTCCTAGGAACCCATGCAATGGTGATGGTGTGCGTGTTTGTGTGTGCATATGTCTTCGCGTATGTGACACTTGCTTGTAAGAATACCAGTGAAGGATACTATCTGATACTTGGCATGTAAATACCCCTAGCTTCTTGAGTCTATGTTCCTTATTATTTTTGGTGGACGGCAAATGGTTACTATTTTGTAAATTCCTTGTAAACACTCCATCCCAAGAAACATGGAAGGGATCCCATCATTAAACTTTGGATTGTCCATATTGATTGGATAAACTCTATTTTATTGACGGAGATCACACTTCGTTTGAGGTCATGCATGAAAGGTCAAAGGTCAACGCATTGGAAGCAATAGCTTACATCATGCTTAGTAGGAAAACTGTGAGAGATCATGATGGCAGACTGGGATCTCATACTTTGCATGTAGATACGGGGAGATGCTCACTGTTTAGCAAGAAATTTCCTAACTGGCTAACGACAGCGCTAATCCCTTACCTAATCCCTAGCCCTAACAAATTAGAATACAATCGATACAATACAATGGCAACAGCCAACAATCAAGAAACACCCTTTTAAACAGTGAGCATCTACCCGTAGGTACTCATTACGCAAGAAGATGATTCCTACTACCGAAATTGTGCTTGGTATTCGGCATCAAGCCATGGAGTAGGGAAAATAAACCTGTGGGGCCAAACTGGAAAGAATGTCGACTTTAACCAATTGGTTAGAAACTGGGCCGTTAAACTCCAATTAACCTAACTTTAAAAAATTCGCGGAGGTCACAGGTTATTTGGGGTCATCATTGGTCAAACGCGTAAATTCATTGAGATTTGCTCTTAAACACTCTACTTCAATGAACATTACCAGATAATCCAGGAATCGTATAATTGGCAAGTAGATGGCATATATATAAAAGATGATCTTCTTTGATTCTGGTAGAGGTTGATCAAAGGTCATTCGGTTTTACCAAACATCAATTGCTGAAAGCCTTGTGAAACAGTAAACACAGTATTTCTAAGAGCGAAACTTCGTTGAAATTTAACTTAGCATGTAGGTGGCCCTTTTAGAATTAACGATCCCAATTGTTTTCCAAGGAGGTTTAAGGTCATGTGAGTTCCTCGGAGCTCAAAAGCTCAAAACATGCGGGGAACTCTGAGGAATTCCATACATGACATGTATGACATGTCGGTGGTATGAAATAGATTCGTTGTTGGTGGAGATAAGTGGTCGCTTGGGGTCACCAGAGGTCAAAAGGTCAAAATCTCCTAATCATGATGTTTCAAGCAGGAAAACTTTGATTAATTGCATATTTTTTTTACTTTTTATTCAATGATCCAAGGAGGTTTGGTAGAACTCAAAAGTCATTTGGACTCCGCATGGGTGTTCCAAGTGGTAAAACTTTGAAACTAATGTATGCCAAGAAAGGTTCATCTCAAACTTTAAACAACCCATATTAAGTTAATAAACACTGCTACTTTTAATGACGGTCACAGGTCATTTAGGGTCATGCGTAGCTAAAACGTTAATACATTGTGAACATGATACATGTATAATGCAGGGTAAATTAGAGGGATTGCATATTGGATATGTTCATGATCCACATTGATTTGGTGAACTTTTTACTTTGGAGAGGTCAAAGCTCAGTGGGTTACCAGGGGCTAGAAGGCTAAAACTAAACACCAAAATCTCAACAAGGGGAAGTTTGATGAACCTTACACCTCTTTCCACTCTGCATCGCGGATAGCATAAGATATTGATTAAATCTCCTCATTATTTTGTTGAAGATCAAAGGTCATTTCAGTTCATTAGAATTCAGAAGATCAAAACTTTGTTAATTCAGCGGCATGCAACTATATTGATGCATGGAATATTTATAATGACACTATACAGTAACTCATATTAGGAAAATGAACCATGTTGTCTTGTAGTGTATTTAATGATTTACTATAGGTCTTTAGGTTATCGACATGGTAAAAGGGTGTATGATCTATTTATGGTTTAGAACTGATAGACATTATGTGCCTAAATTATAACGACCGATAATAATTTATTAGACACCGTCAATTTGAAAAATAGTAACAGATTATGATCCAGCTGCAATGAACCCCAAGCCTTTTGGCTTCCCATTTCTTATTCAGTTATAAAGTGTACGGGAAGTAACTTCAATTCTTTACCTTGGAGATGTAATATTTGCCCTTCGAAGGTGTATCGAAATCTTTTATAACGCAAATGCTTTACCTCCATATGTGACTGGCAGACATGCTGACTTCGGCAGAAAGAATTTGAACACAATCTTCAAAAGGAATTTCATTTCAATTGAAATGGTCTGCATGTAATTATATACATAACAGAGACAAAATGAATGTGCACATGTGAAGATGATTGGTTATTTGAAAAATCGCGACTAAAATTACTTTCAAGAAGGCCTCTGTCTCTCAAGATAAGGAAATTGCCTTCTGTACGAAATGTTCGAAGCAACACGGAAAAGTGAACTTTTTATTAAAAGATCTTCAGGAGATGGCCAATTGGCGATCAATGTTTTCAGATATATGAAGCTTTATGTTCATTTACCGCGCTTCTAACTCAAAGGAATGTACTTCTAATAGAATGAATTGTGTGAATTTACTCCGGGAAGAGCAAAATTCACTCTGAAAAGAGTGACATTCCTTTCAAAGAAGCAAAGTTTCACTCTTGACAGCTTGATGGAGACCCTACAGTGATCAATGCTAGCACTCGTGGAAGAGTTAATTTTCACTCATCCTGAAGTGAATTTCAGTCTTCTTGGAATGAATTTTACTTTTGGAATAAATTTACACTCTTATGGAGTTAATTCACACTTTTCACTCTATTAAAGAGTGACTTAGTTCACTCTTTAGATTTTAAAGTGTGGGAAAAGCATAAAAACATACTGCTCGGTAGAGCTTATGTGTCACTGTGGGGGTAAAATGTCTGCCTCTCCCTCTCTTCAAAGGTATGTGTTTTCAAATCGTATCAGATGTAGCCGCAATTTAAACAAGAGCATGGTTTAGCCATGGCAAAAGATGTTAAGATTCTGGAGAAGACTGGTTGAGGGATTAGTTCAGTACGGAGAGTTTAAAAAGATGCTTCAGCTGGTGTTTCTTTTAGATTTAGTTACCCTCCATTTCAGTTGTTTTCAGCGTACTGCTGCTATGCTGGGTATGAATATCTTGAGGGAGTGTGTGTGTTTGCTGAAGTGGGTGGTTCATTTGCGCTGGAATCTTTCTTGGAGCCTGCTAAGGCAGAGCATGGAAGTAATAATGTATCGAACTTACTTGCTGAAAGCAAACCGATCCTACAGGAAATTAAAGCAGTATCTGGTACAGAGCTATTTGCTGTGTTAAGACATTGCACAAATATGGGTCTTTGTTTATCCGGCACTGAAGTTCCGATATTTGGCTCATCACCTCTTGTTTTCATGGTGTACTGTAATTGAAGCTTAATTCTTGAAGAATGTTGAATGTTTTGACTTTTCCCCTCAAATCTTAGTATTAATTCATGAACTAATTGCTTGGAATAATTTGTGATTTAATAGGAAGTGCAGTAATATCAACTTAAATTAGTGTAATCGACTCCCTGCATCATGATTGTTTTCCCCAATTGAGAATCAAATTTACTGAGTAAATGCTTGGTTTACAGTATATGTTACTCCAGCATTATTAAGACAGAGACTTTGGTGAAAAGTAAGGAGGAAGTTATGAGATTCACTTGTTTTTTTTTTTTTCAAAACAAGTTTAGGGTGACTGTTCTTGTCCTATACCAAGCAACACTACGTACATCTAAAATGCAGCACACTTCAACTGCTTGGTGCAATGTGTCGCATCATGGTTAGCACAGAGGTACGCATGAAGTGTAAACCATGATTGTGTTCAAAATAAATAAAAAAAAAAAAAAAAACTGGTAAGGTCATTATATTCAGAAGGGGCTGAGCAACGGGAGTCTTGCTGCCCTAGTTTATTATACCGCATCTGTCTTAGAAAATCCTTTCAAGATTCATTATCATGCAACAGAAATCGCAAATTATGCTTAAACTGTTCACATTTGTTAGAAGTTAATACAATGTTTAGAACGGGAGTAGCCTTGCAATAATATACGCTCTTCACGGGCAGGCAGCCAAGTTCTTTATAGAAAAATTCACCGCATGAAATGACTGATGTCCCTTTTGAGAATTAGCTTGGTTGCACTTAGGCAATAATTATTAAAGTTGCTTTGCTTGTCTAGTGATATTGAAAGTTAGTGTTAGTCTTGTTACGGTTCGTTTCATTTAACAGTGGAACTGCACTCTTTTATACAAAGTGCAATATCAACCCATCTGTTAAATGTGTTAAAATTTAACTTACCAAGTACTCTACTTACGTATAAATACCTGAAAGCCTTTTAATCCAAAATAAAAAAGAACAACATATGGTTATTTACTTTTTATCCTTGGGTAACACATTACCTTTTTTTCTCAAATTTGATGAGTTAATGATGCACGTACCTTATGTTAGTCTTCTCCTGGTATTTTGTCAAAAATGCAAATAAAGAAAAAAATTGGTCTTGCGAGGTAATTACGGTATGTATCCTACCGTGAAATAAATTACAAATCGGGGATTCATTTATTTACAGATAATAACAGAGGAATTTCTGCAGCAGGTGCCTAAATGAAAAAAATGAATGACACGAACTTCATGTTTTATATCAATGTCTCGCTTTAGGGCGAAGTTCTGTTTGATTTCCTCGCAAACAATTGAGCGATCATAGTTATCACAATAAAAGCTCTAATCCGTGTCACTTACTGCATATTCAAATGAAGAATTAACTTTGATACAGTCTGACGATGGAAAAAACAAAATTTTTAGGGCTTACGGGCTTTCAGTGGTTCATCCGGAGATGCGTGGATATACTACGAATTAACATGGCTAATTGGTAAGGTCCTTTAGTAGGTCCCACGGACTTCCTAAACATGAACAGAGCATACTGCACGGTAATTTGTCGCTGTGGTACGTGTGAAAAAAAGCGTACCAAGATGGCCGCCTGCCATGATTTTGTGTGAAAGTGCCGACTTGCTCAAGTCAGTTCCCAGATTTTGCAAGAAAGTTGAAATATTTTTGCAATATGGCAAGGTATGGTCAAAGTCTTTTCACGTAATGCATGTAATGGAATATGATATTTTTTTCCAATCAAGCTTAACTTTTGTTTAAAATATAACAGAGCCGTCGTCAAATCAGACGATTTATAGCTTCAGGCCATCTTGGTGCGACCTTGTTGTCCGAGTCGGTGGCGACAATCTACGTAAAGGACGTACCGTTACATGCTCTGTCCATGTATGTAAGTCCGTGGTAGGTCCACACTCTGTTAAGACTAAATGCAAAGCGGTGTCAGGAAGGTTTGAAGGCAGTCGTTCCTTCCCCGTAAACTTCAACATTTGCAGTAGTCTACAGAAAGGTCTCATTTGTACCAACTCTTTGATTGGCACAATATTAACAGATTAAAAAATGCAGAGTTGTTCATATTATACAGTATATGTGAGTGCTCTCGTGGGGTCTTATACATACTACTCCCCGAGTATGCCTTGAAGCAATTAACTGGAATTGCGTCAGGATAAGAATGAGTTTTAGTCAACTGGGGGAGTGGCTGGAATTAAGAAGGTTGGGAGAGTTGGAACTGTGTGAGGTGATGATTAAATGACTATAAAGGTTTAAGGCTGATTCGTTCGTGCCCATTAAAAGGGACACGAACAGTTCAAGCGAAAAAAGAGACTAACTGGAATTATTGAATAGTAGGCCCTAGATGTTTATTTCTGAGTCTGCAAAACTGATCAGTTCTTTCTGTTTGCTTAAACTGGCAAAGGAAGGTTTGTTGTGTATTAGGAAGACATTTTCTTCTTGGCAGACTAGGTCGTAAATTTCGATGACGTAGTGTATGCTCGAGTTTAGCTTCCATTTCAGAGGGTGATCGACATTTACATCCCTTAATTTACAGTTGCCATTTTGTATTCATATTTGAAGTTGGGATTTGTTGGTGGTGTACCTGGTTTTCAAAGTGGAACAATGAATGACTTTAAACTGTAGCTGTCAGGACGTGACGTTAGGTAGTTTTCCTCATTCTAGTGATAGACAGTTGATTTTGCACTCTGCAGTTTCACTTGTTTTACATTGCTGGTGGTAGCCTTATGTTTGATGGTCTGTTTGTATGTGTTGGTAGATGATATCATTACGAGGTCTATGTTTGTCATGCAGCTATAACAGCTAAGTGTTACCGCGTTCTGTCAAGAAGACTGGTATATGTTGTTGGTATGTGTGTACATACTGTACATTCACGAAAAGATACATTCTTTCAGAAATTGCAAAAGACATGATAATATCGGAAATGTCCTTAGCTATATGTAGCAATAGCTTCTTTCAAATGACTTAGTATTCATTTTCCCATGGTAAAAAGCTGAAGATGTGGAACATTTGGCCTATACCTTTCAATCACCGGCTTGAAGTCGTCTTGAAACGCTTCTCGTGGGAAATTATTAGATAAGGATTCATCATTGTGACGGTAGTAGCTAATTCAATTACTCAACGAAAAGCTGGATGTCTACACATATATTTATGCAACTCGCAGTAAGTACAACCTGTGATGATCAATCTGAAGCGTTCTGAGCAAATATCTTTACCGTGTTATTCGACCAGGGAGTTGTCTCTGCTTTGACAAGTATTCATCATGCTAAACGACTTTCACACATTTGCGTTTGGGCTAAGGGCCTATCAGCTGATGCATAGGTCGAAGATCAGTATAGGGCCTACCTTTAATTTCTTTCAGGATGTTAGTCTGCAGTCTTAAACCACCACGGATAAGTTTGTTCAGTATTTCTTTGCAGACTGACAGGTACTAGAAAACTATTCTGATTAAAATAACCAAAGAAGTGTGGTTATGAGTCTCAGTCTCAGAAATAAACCCACGGCACGGACTCTGCATGTTTTCTCAGCTTCTCAGATTCCAAAACGAACAAGGGATATGACTGAAGTTCTGAACAAGTGAGTATGCCGTACAGCCTCATACGAAGGTTACACATACTAGCTAGAACCTACTCTTTGGCCAGCATGTCAAATAAGTCATTAATAAGTTAGTAAAACCAGTGAAGCTTATTTGATCCGGATCCATCGCTCCTTTTAGCACAAACTGGTAACCAATTTTGACCATGATACTAGTTAATCTAACCAATGTGTTTTAGATTGTTTACCTGAAGAGGGGGGGGGGGAGAGATCACGAGGGTTTAATTACCAGTTGTAGGTTTTAACTGATCTATCAATGCCCCCTAGAACTACATGGGTAACAGATATTTTCCGGCATTAGGTCAGAAATCGTTGAGCCTGTGCAACTCGAGTCTCCGAAATCGTTTCATAAACGTGCCTATGGTCTAATAGCCTATCTGAGTATGAATTACCGATATGCTAGAGTCTGCTCGGAAAATATTTACCAAACTGAATGTCACTCCCTCTTGAATAAGACCTGCAATCACCGCCGTCATGAATATGCCGTCTCCCTTATTCAGTGTTCACCCTGTGGCGGACTTGGGCAAAGGGTGATTCGCGAATACAGTGCGGACAGTATTAAAGTTGTTAGAGACATAGAGAGAGAGGGCACATTTTCTAGGAGGTAGTTGCTAAATCTGAATTGGATGGTACGTTATAACATAAGTCAGGGAATGATATCGCCGAGAAAGACTTTGCAAAATCTACCTATATGCGTGCACAGTGAAAGTACGTCGACTGGTAACTTGAATATAACCAATGCACTAATTAAAAAATACCTCTTTGCGCATTGTCGAACTTGGAAGGTCAGTGCTCCAAAAATATCTTTGGACGTAGTAATATGGAGCACTGTTATGCACACAATTTCATGGTAGCATGTGTAAGAGTAACCGCGCTATAGATCAATGGCAATGCTGAATCTTAGTATGAGAATGCTTACCTGTATGAAGGCCTCTTTTAACCTCAGTGTACAATTGCATGCACGAGGAGAGGCCTACCTGATATGCATGGATAGCACAAAGTTGCATGATTTTAAATATTTATGCAAATGCGTAGGTTTACAGTCTTTTTCACATTGATATGGTTTAATTTTCCCAGATGCAATCGAAATTGAAACTCTTTCAAAAACTAGTTGATCTATTTTATTTTTATTTCACGATGAGTTATTTAAGTTATAAATACCGTTTCAATGGTATGACAATGGTATGAAAGCTGTTCTTTCGACTTTTAGCTAGAACCCCAAAGACTAAATGTCTTTTAGATTGCAGGTTCAAGGGTCAACAGAAACTGGAACTTCCCCATCCCAAAACACAAACAGGAAAATGGCTCTGCCTCCCTTTGCCACCGAAAGTCTTCATCCAAATTTACCCGGTATTGTTATGTAATGACATATGTAAGCGGGTATAGATGCTCAATGTGTAACATGGTGTTTCTTGACTGGCTGTAGTACCATTGCATTGTATCGATTGGGGGTTAGGGATTAGGCTACGGTTAGTCAGTTAGGAAAATCGTGCGCATCGCCTCAATGACAAGCCCCTACTTGTCATAAAGATATCTTTTCTTAAAGCAAATCAGACGTTTAGAAAGAACAAAAGCTGCAGACATCTTCATTAAATACCCCCGTCTTACTTAAATAAATCGTTTGAATAGTTGTAAACCCCATCAACAAAAATATCGTACCACAAAAATGAATTCTTTAATCATTTGGAAACTGATGGTTAAAAGATTTGGTTTGGTAATTTGGTTTAATTACCTACTTAGGAACATTTACCTTATTTACGAAAGAATTTTACGTTTGAAAATAATGTTACCCGATTGATTTATTTTGAATCAACTATTTGTATCAATATAAACACAATTGTTTGAAAATATCTGTCTCAAATATTTTCATTTCAGCATGACGCGACAACGATTTCCCTCTTGATATGATTGACACTACAACCATGCCTGAATTTTTGTTTGTATTACCACTGAAAATCTCTATTAAATCATTTACTTCCTTCGACTACATCATAAAATCAAACACTCCCATTTAGGGTCGTAATCGCTTTTACATCTAAGTTATAAGACTAAATCTTTCTGTTCTGTCTCCCTTTCAAAAGGTTTTTGTTTTTACTTCGTTGATACCGTACCAACAGAATAAAAAAAGCTCTTCGTTCTTAAGCTGTTAAAACCTAGAGTGCTTCGTAAATGGCACAAATTTATCCTCACCTGGTATACGGGTATTGATTACATGTAATGTCCGTATCCAATGTCAGAAATGATCACACAGGGCAGAGTTTCGGCACTACCTGTTTATTACAAACATAAGAGGTTGTTTTGCGATGAATATACTAATAGCGACTTATTCAGGACGATGAGCCTTCATTCCTTACTAAGTGTCATTTTGCGCATCACAACAGAATTTCAATATATCATGTATGCTATTTAGATTTGAATTAGCAGCAAGGAAGTTAAAAAACACATCATGGTAGCGGTGAATTTGCGATTCAGGTAATAAGAAAAAAGCGAAAGAAGCAGTGCGGTCGGGGCGCGCTTCCACGAGCTTAAACCTTTTCAACATCAGACATTTATCTATTTTAGGACAAAATGATGGATATCATGGATTGTCTGCCAATTATGACACTTACCTTTTATTTGGCCCTTCCGATATCCATTCAGTAGGCCTAGAGTAAACCTTATTAAGTTAATATTGTAATCCATTTTGTGTTTTGTATTTGACCTAAAGTTGCATTCTTTTGAAAATACTCTCATTATCTGTCGCTATTAAAGGTAACACTTGAGCTATAGTTCGAGCTTTTACCCACATAATAAAAACCATTTAATATGCACTCATGCAGCTTAATGGTAGTATAATCCTTAACGTGCACAATTTACACAGGGGACACAAATGTATAGCTGTATTTGCCCTGTGAATGTATGACAAGTCAGCATAAACGCATAAAACCTGTGTACTGGTTAAAAAACTAAAAGCACGAATCCAATTTAGGATGTAAAGCTTAGGCCTGTATATACCAGCATACTGTAGACATCAATGTGGCGTATTCGTAACTCGGGGCCGAATCCCGAGTTGCCTACTTATAAGTTTGTCTTCAGTTGATAGTTTTACCTGCCCTCTCCCCGACCTAGAATTTTGGGACTTGCGTCTCGAGCATGCAGGCTTCGCGTGAAAATAGTAAATTTTTTATTAGTAATCAATGGTTTTCTCTTACAAAATGGCTCGTTCCTCGAGAAATACGTCAGGAAATCTATTTTTGGCCTTATACTAATTCATGGTAACATGGTAACTGCGTCCAAATAAGATTTACACCCAGAAACAGGTGCTAAAAGTTTTGATTGATGGTATAACATGAACTAAAATATTTTCTTACTTTAAGGTATAATCCTCATACCTCAATTACAGTTTTTGTGAAAGTCCACAGAAATTCTCATTTGGTTCATTTGTTTGATTGAAAGTTCAAAATATGCATTAGTACTGAAGCTCATATTGAACAGCATGTACTGTACTGGGAGTGTTTTGATTTCCCTGGAAGGAAAAAAACCGAGATGGTGTCTGGGTGAAGATGGATTTTTAGAAAGTGGTGGGAGGCGCTGCAGTAAGTAGGTTAAGGAGAATTGTAACTGTCTGGGATGAAAAGATTAGGCCTTTAAAGTGAAACTTTACGAAAACGTGGTATATTCCTAAAATGCTACAACATGCGTGAACTAGTATCATTTCCTGTGCTCTATTTTTACTCGAGTAACACTTTGGCCAAAATAACACTTCATTTTGTCAACCACGTAGTGTTTTGGTATCCTTTTCTATGCGAGAATCAGTCTTCCATACCACGTATACATTAAGTATGAAGATAATGCAAGGAACATATGGGCGGCCATCAGGGCAAAAAAGACAACACCGCGAAACAGAAAAGACAAACGTCAAAAGGAAAAAACAACGCCGGAAGGAACATTCAAACGTCTAAAGAAAAAGGAAAACGTCAAAACGAGAAAACAAACCCCGAAAGGAAAAGACGGAGAAAAAAGGAAAAGTTAAAACCCAAAAGGAAAAGACTAACGTAAAAGTGGAAAACAACAAACGCCAAAAGGAGAAGACAACGCCGAAAGGAAAGGACAACGCCGAAAGAAAAGAACAACGCCGGAAGGAAAGGTCAAACGAAAGAAGGAAAAGACAAACAGGCAAAAAATACAACAGAGCAAAGCGGGAAAGCGAACGCTAAAAGGAAAAGACAAAGTCAAAAGGAAAGGACAAGCACAGAAAGAAAAACACAAACGCCGAAAGGAAAGTACACAAGACAAAAGGAAATGACAACCGTGTAAAGAATAAGACCAAAGTCAAAGGAAAAGGCAAAAGTGAAGTGGAAACGATCGACTAACGTAATGTGACAAAGACAACGAGCAAAGAAAAAGACAAAGTAACGTCAAAAGGACAAGACAACATCAAAAGGAGAAGAGAAAGCGGGTACTAACAACGGACTTCCTATATACAAAGCACAGAAAGACAATAAACACACCGAACAGTGTGACTGGCTAAGTCTTTCTTGAGATTTTCTTTTCGAGCGGCTCGAACTTCTCCTTTAATATTTGTAGACTTTTTCATTGGCGTTTGCCTTTCTCTTTCGACGGTCGTCTTTTTTCCTTTTGACTTCAGAGGCGTACACAGGCTTTCTATGAAAGGGGGGGGGGGGTTGCAGTATGAGTGATCGCTGACCAAGAGGACGGGAACATTTTTGGCGTTTTCAAGGAGCTTAGATGCAAAATGGTGCAATGATTTTCGACTTTGACAGGAACAGTGTTAAAAGTTGAATTGTGGTGGTTCAAAACTGAAACTTCTGTGTCTTTACATGCAATCTTATGCCATTTACCTACCTTTCAAAGTGAAACTTGTCATTGAGTTTGCATACTTCTAGGAGTCAAAAAAAAAACAAACAAACAAACAAAAAAAGAAATAAGAGCATCGATCGGTATAGGCGAACGTCAAATTTCGTCAAATTCCAAATTTTACTTAAAAATCCCGCCGGTGGCACCGATTAGCTCTAAAGACACCTACCTTTTTTAAGAATTTTCAAAAGGGAGCGGCCCATCCCTTTCCCGACCTGCATAGACGCGTACGAGACGGGGACGGGGAGTGTTCAGGTGCGTTGAGAAATAGTTTGCCATTTATCACGCAAGAGATTTTAAGGGTAAAATCATTAACAGACGGGAGTTTGAGGAGTCACAGAAAGTTTCATCAATTCAGTGGATCTTTAATTTAACCAAGTAAGAGTCACAATAGAGAAGCATTAGCATATTTTCAATTCCGTTGTAGTTTCCCCGGAAAGAATAAAGACAATTTAATGTAATAGCGGTAGTACATTTTACCTGGTAATTTTCTGATCATTTAGCATGTTCCTGATTTTATTC
Organism: Holothuria scabra; assembly: GCA_037179385.1. Classification (NCBI taxonomy): domain Eukaryota; kingdom Metazoa; phylum Echinodermata; class Holothuroidea; order Aspidochirotida; family Holothuriidae; genus Holothuria; species Holothuria scabra. Next base: position 24,243,203 of record CM074180.1, read on the forward strand.
TTATTGCAAACAAAAGCTAAACATAAAGACTGCATGTTTAGATTCTCTTTACAAGAATAAAAACGCAGTTTTCGGCCATCTGAGGTCGCCATTTTTTCGTAATGGTGGCGCTCCACTTAGATAGTCCTTCGGGCAAAATTACATTTTTGGGGTCAAAGTAGCTCTTAAAGGGTCAAACCTCTCACCCCAAACTACAATTTTGGTACGGGGGTACCGAAATTCTCAATTGGCTCAGCTCTTTGATTGACAGCTAATTCAAACAATGCAGAGTACCAAAGCTTATATTACACAGCACGAACGGTACTTAGAGTGTTTTGATGATATAAATTGAGTTTTTCTTTGCTCACCTTGAAGCAATAAACTGAGATTGTATCTGGATGAGCATGAATTTCAGACAATTGGGGGAGGGACTTAAGTAAGAAGGTTAGGAGAATTGGCACTGGGTGAGAGAACTGGGCCTTTAATAACTCTCTGATCAGTTTCCAGTTTGCGAACATATTTTGAATTGTGAGCATTTTATTGCAGATGAGAAAAGAATATAGCGACTTGTTACATTATTCAAGTCTGGTAAACGTTATTTCCGGCCATCTGAGTGGTCTGACTTTTCGAAATTTCTCTAAGCTCCGCGCCAACCAATGGTGGCGCCCCGCCTAGATAATATTTATGGCAGAATAAAGTTTTGTGGCCAAGAAAAAAACTCAAATTAAAATGCTCCCGTTCGCCTATACCGATCGATGCTCTTATTTCTTGTCTTTTTTTTTTGACTCCTAGAAGTATGCAAACTCAATGACAAGTTTTACTTTGAAAGGTGGCGTAAATGGCATAAGATTGCATGTAAAGACACAAAAGTTTTCAGTTTTGAACCACCACAATTCAACTTTTAACACTGTTCCTGTCAAAGTCGAAAATCATTGCACCATTTTGCATCTAAGCTCCTTGAAAACGCCAAAAATGTTCCCGTCCTCTTGGCCAGCGATCACTCATACTGCAAGCCCCCCCCCCCCCTTTCATATAGAAATCCTGTGTACGCCTCTGAAGTCAAAAGGAAAAAAGACGACCGTCGAAAGAGAAAGGCAAACGCCAATGAAAAAGTCTACAAATATTAAAGGAGAAGTTCGAGCCGCTCGAAAAGAAAATCTCAAGAAAGACTTAGCCAGTCACACTGTTCGGTGTGTTTATTGTCTTTCTGTGCTTTGTACATAGGAAGTCCGTGGTTAGTACCCGCTTTCTCTTCTCCTTTTGATGTTGTCTTGTCCTTTTGACGTTACTTTGTCTTTTTCTTTGCTCGTTGTCTTTGTCACATTACGTTAGTCGATCGTTTCCACTTCACTTTTGCCTTTTCCTTTGACTTTGGTCTTATTCTTTACACGGTTGTCATTTCCTTTTGTCTTGTGTACTTTCCTTTCGGCGTTTGTGTTTTTCTTTCTGTGCTTGTCCTTTCCTTTTGACTTTGTCTTTTCCTTTTAGCGTTCGCTTTCCCGCTTTGCTCTGTTGTATTTTTTGCCTGTTTGTCTTTTCCTTCTTTCGTTTGACCTTTCCTTCCGGCGTTGTTCTTTTCTTTCGGCGTTGTCCTTTCCTTTCGGCGTTGTCTTCTCCTTTTGGCGTTTGTTGTTTTCCACTTTTACGTTAGTCTTTTCCTTTTGGGTTTTAACTTTTCCTTTTGTCTCTGTCTTTTCCTCTCGGGGTTTGCTTTCTCCTTTTGACGTTTGTCTTTTTCTTTAGACGTTTGATTGTTCCTTTCGGCGTTGTTTATTCCTTTTGACATTTGTCTTTTCTGTTTCGTGGTGTTGTCTTTTTTGCCCTGATGGCCGCCCATAGGAACAGGACTTACGGGAAATGAAATCATTTATTTGGGAGACGATCTCATTGTTTCAATGTATTGTTTGTAATCAATACTCGAAACGATATGTCTACAAAATGCAACATGATAATGAGTGATAACATGGGTTGGGAATTTTTCCCTTCATATTGACAACAAGGCTTGACTGTTTCTTGACCACCATAAATTAACAGTAAATCGTATATTAGTTGTTTTGTGTTAATTGACATATCTAATGTCCAACCACGGAGATTTTTTTTACACAGAGCGTCACATGGTTGATAGGGTGATTGACCAGCTATGGTCTGTTATCCTATCATACTGAGGGTAGTATTTACCACGTCCTACATCTAGTAAGAGTTTCACGTCTAACCTCTCGTTTGTTCTTATATCACTTTACCACAAACAGCAGTTGATCAAATAAGAATACACTTGACGCACACGTTTGGTCAAGTAATGAAACGGTTCGTTTATCCTTTCCGTTTAATTGATACTCTAATTTGTCAAAAATTTATCGTAGCAAAGGTTGAAGGGTAGTAATCTGCTTTAATGACGGAGAGGTATCGAATTTATGGAGCAGAGAGGAAGAAGGAACTATCATCATAACGACGCTCTCCAGTTATAAGTATGTTGGTCAAGCGTTTATACGAGTCCAATGGGCTATGACGTCAAATGTTCGGACAAAATTAAGCTGTAATTATATCACAGTCTACAGTGATTTACATGCCATGCCTTACAATGCAGGGATGGAACAGCGAAAATATAGATCGGACCATTTGTTTGATTTTCCGCCTTAGACTTTTGTTTTGTGAGTGTATATAGACCTTATACATTTTGTGCCCCTACTGGGCTCCAACTGGGCTACTTGCTGAGTCCCAGCTGGGACCCGCCATTCATGTTTGTGAAGTGTTCCCACGAGGGGCCCAGCTGAACCAAGTTTTAACAGCTGAAGCTAAGTAGACTTGCAGCATATACTGGGGAAGATTAATTAATGGTAACGATAGTAAGTTTTCATGTGTAATAAGTTTCTCAGGATTTTGTACGACAAAAATATTTGTAAATCGTCCTGATTATGTCGGATTAAAATCATTTTTTTTAATTAAATAGCTTTGCCCTTTATCTGGAACAATTGTTATAGACGCATTGATACAAATTGGCTCAATTATACAACTGGTCAAAGATTAAACAGTTAAATGATACTCATGTTAACGATTGAATTTCTGAGGTTAATAACAATTTTCAGTGCGAAGTTTGTAGGACTTTTTAAGAGAGAACTGAAGCTAAAAATACCGCACAGTTCTCCCATTTAAAAATAGGTTAGATCTCTGTAGGTTCCTGTGCAGTAGAGGGTACAATACCAATTTTTAGTGGAAGGTACCATGATGTAGAATTTTGTGATCGAATTTGTGAGATATGTCAAAGGTAAATTAAGAGATGAATAATACTACTTGTTCGAATGGCTCTCATTTTCTGAAGAGAAACGTTTCTAAGGTCGAATTACTTTAGGAACCATAAGACTCTTAAAATCGAAAAAAAATTATTAGTAGTAATAAGAAAATTTTGTAAATTTAAGTTTAGCTACTTAAGTCGTGCAATTCTATGACAGTTTTGAAATCTCATGAGGTGTGGTTTCTGTTATTTTGGGCAGGTTCTTGCATTTAAATGTCGTTTCTTTTCTCACCTTCTTCTTTTCGGCCCCTATATCCTTTCTTTCTTCTGATCTATCTTACGTTTTGTGTTTGTATATTTTGAAATTCATATCTTTGTGATGGTTATACGTTTGTAAGTCTCTTACCTTTTCGGAGGTACCACAAAGAATGACAGTAACTGAACTAAAGTAAACTAAATTACATGAGAGAATTCTTCCCCTTGAATAGTGGACATCATGACTTGGTGGATGTCATCACTTGGCCGATTTTGAACAATAGAAATCCGCATACACTAATCTCTATTAATGTGGCTTTTTTAAGGCCACGATTAGTTTGTCCAGACCTCAAGGGAGCTAAATCTGTAATGTTAACTAAATTAGTTGGGATCCAGCTGTTGGTCAAACATTTACAGAATTCCAATAGGCTACGTGACGTCACATGATTAGGGAATGTAAACTATAATGAAATACCACAGTCCATTGAAGTGTTGGCCTGTATGTCATGCTTTATCGTGCAGTGGTAGGAAAGCCAAAATATAGGAACAGACCTTATCAATTGCCAGTGATGTCACAGGGCAAAAGTGCTCCCTCGTTTGAAGGAAATCACGTATTATTCCTAAACAATGGCAAACAGTTGATTTGTCAACCAATTGTTGACAAAGAGCCCGAGTGAAATCTACTGGTGGCGCCAGTGTATTTTGATAGGTGGCAAAGTATGACTTGCTCTTCCTTTTCTTTTTTCCCCTTTTTACCTTCTCTTTACTTATCCTATGACGGATATAGGGGTTGGTTGCTTCCCCCTTACCACTCCCTGACGCCACCCTGTCCACATAGGGAACATATTTATAAAAAAAAAAAAAAAAACAGAGGCCATCACTTGAAACGAGAAAAGACAAGGAAGTAAAGAATCAATTCTTAAAACAAGAAAAGGAAACGAAAGTTTCAAACAATACAAACAATAAAAAATTGAAGCCATTCAATATTTAAAGACATCCTGTTGTCATTCTTGTCTTTATGTTTACTACTTAAGGTTGGACGTATGCTGGTATTTTAAGGTTGGTCATTTGAAACGTGCAGGATTTATTTTTTAAATTTTCTTAGATCGTATGTAAGTCTTTTGTGCCATTTTAAAGGTTTGTTAAGGAAAACATTTCCCTTTTTCTTCCCAGAGGTGACAATTATCTGACGAAAGAGTGACATTGGTAATGCTAAGAATAAAAAGGAAAGGCTTGACTTTCATGTGGGAGGAAACTCGCGACTGTGTTAGGCATGTGCGTCACAACTTACTTCTTGGAAACCTTAACAACGTTTATTTACACGTCGTAACTACAACACACCTGCATTGACTGAAACGACGATATATAAATGGAGCAAACATTTATCCATACTTTAGAAAAGTACCGTCTTTCGACAGCATGGATGTCCAATCTGTGGGTAATCCAGGATTGCACCACGAATCTAATCTTTGATCCGTCAAGTTGAGAAGTAACACCGAGAATATGGATCTAAATTTGCATCCTTTTTGCTGCCTTCATCAAATGTTTTCACCTTGCTCCATTTTCTTATTCCTTCTTAGTATCTTCGCCAACTTTTTCCTCTTCGTCGACTCATCCAATAGTTGTTTTCATAATCGAACTTATGAACTGTCTGCTTCGATAGAGGCGGGTGATTCGGAATTAAATCCAGAAAACAAAACAGTTTTGCCTTTTAATCGAGAAGAGTTCACATCAACGAGTTTTTGGGGAGCAGAGCAGAATGAGAGTCCTTTTATTGAAGAGAGTGAAATTATTTCATCAATATTAATTATGAATTTCTCTAACCTATCGGATGTTTCAAAAGTTCCAATACTTCTTGCCATTGGCTCACCAGGCCTTAACTCTCAATTCATTATAACAAGAGAAGTTTTAAAGTCGTCATTAAGCAATGGCTGTTTAGATTCATGCAACGTCATATTTGATGTGACATCTTTAGTACTTGATTGGTTAAATGACAAACAAGATAACGTGTTTCTTACGTGGACCAATCACTCTACTAGAATTTTCCAGTCTCAGCCAGACCCTACCACTGAAGCAACTTTGCAGATAGTGATACAAGACTTCGTTATCCTCACAGGTAAGTTATTAAATAAAAGTTATTAAAGAAAGTAAACACACAAAAGAACATTTTCGGATGGTAGAAAAGTAATAAACCACATTTGTCGGATTACTGTTGGTGAGTAACCCGTCTCGACTGCAAATTTGAAAGAATTAGACTCGGCTTCGCCTCGTCTGCTATTATTCCAAAAAATTGGAGTTTAGACGGTTTACTCACCAAGAATAGTCAGACAAATGCAGTTTATTCCTTAAATGGACTATTTTTCTTTATGTGGATTAATATTTAATAATTTTTCCAAAGTCCTCCCAACCCTCTTGTAAAAGGGCCGTTCGGCGAAACCAAACTTGAAAGGGCTTCCCGAAGAAGCTATACGTCCACTTAAGGACAACACTTGACCAACCTCTAGGCCTTCAGACCATTTACATTATTGGTCTGTCATGCATGGCTCCTTTCTAGACTGGATGAAAAGAACAGATACTACACATGATCTTAGCCAAAAGTCCGAGAAGCGAACATGTGTGGTCCTGCTCTAGACTGTATTAATATTTGACTTTTTTTCTAAAAGTCGCCTCGACTCTCTGGCGAAGAGCCAAGGGGCGAAAACCAAACATTTACCCCCGGAGGAGTTCTGCTCCCTTTAGAAGCTAAACGTCCCAAATGGACAAGTACGCCCCCTAAGGGCAAACATGTGTGGTCCTGCAGTTTAACGTCATTTTTTCTAAAAGTCCCCACGACTCTCTGGCGAAGAGCCAAGGGGCGAAAACCAAACGATTACTCCCGGAGGAGTTCTGCTCCCTTAAGGAGCTTAACGTCCCAAATGGACAAGTACGCCCTCCAAAGGGCAAACACTGAGTGGTCCTGCTCTAGACTGGCTGAATAGAACAGAAGCCACAACCTGGATGCAGTTTAACGTCATGCCCAGGACGGGGAGTTTATCGTCATACTTTTTCTAAAGTCCTCCCGACCCTCTGGCAAAGGGCCGTTCGGCGAAACCAAACTTGATACTGCTTCCCGAAGAAGCTATTACGTCCACTGAAGGACAACACTTAACGACCAACCTCGCGGCCTTCAGTTTAACGTCATACCTTTTTTCTAAAAGTCCCCACGACTCTCTGGCGAAGAGCCAGGGGGCGAAAACCAAACGATTACTCCCGGAGGAGTTCTGCTCCCTTAAGGAGCTTTACGTCCCAAATGGACAAGTACGCCCTCCAAAGGGCAAACACTGAGTGGTCCTGCTCTAGACTGGCTGAATAGAACAGAAGCCACAACCTGGATGCAGTTTAACGTCATGCCCAGGACGGTGAAACAAGCTGTGGTAACGGATGATGGACTTCAAGATTTATTTTTCAACCTTTAAAATATACGTTCTTGACTTTCATGTCAACTGACTTCGATTTGCAACCGATTAGATAAACTGTCAACATGTCAAAATAAGTGATAGCGTATCGAAAACGTTCACATTATCGACCGTCCATGGACAGATTGAATCAGTTCGAATCGAAGTTAAGACATGAGTACTCTGTGATTTTATCAAGAATCCAGCATAATTTGTGTGGCATTTTCATTGGACGACGAGTCATCTTTAAGATCACTTAGGTTTCCCTTAATCCTAGACATGACTAATTAGGTTAATCATTTAGTGCTGTCATCTGCTCTCTTTCAATATTCGTTTACACGGTGCCGACCTTTCGATCAATGATCTCTATAAGTATATAGATTACATATGGGTATCTCGGTCACGTGGTTAGAGCATCTGAATTGCAGTCGGGGGGGTCGACCCGAGGAGTTCGAATCCTGGCCGGGGCACACCGAAAACCTGTTTAAACCAATTGGTTTGAAACTGGACCGTCAGTGAAGTTCCATTAAATTAACTAAGTAACTTAGATTATCCAAGGTAAACTCAAAGGTGTGTTGAAAAAAAGTTATGCAAAGAGAATAGAGGACACCTCATGTGACTTGGTTATTTCTAGCTTTATTCAGACTTACGCTCATACACAAGGGAAACACCCAAAACTTACCGTACATTTAAATTCAAAAGCAGCTCCGGATTTGCTAGCGAAATAATGAGCAACCGTTTTCCAGAGGAGAATGGACGAAGGGAATTTCAACAACGCGCGCCTTCCTGTCTAAGATCATTCAGGAACCCATCTAAGGCTACCATGCAAAATACTTTATGTTTGTAACCCACTTCGCTTTCTCAATTAAGAAGAATGAATATACAGACGAAATTTGCATCGAGTTTTAACGTAACATGTGTAAGCCTTGGTGCTGCATTGTTTTAACAAACAGATCCCCAGGATATTTAATTCGAAACAAAACCAGCAAATGTGGTAAAATCGGCAGACTAATCAAGTAAACGCAACACCAGGTAAAACAAAAGAGCGTTTAGTATAAAGACCAAAACAAACCAGCAACTAATTTACGAATCTTTTAATTAACATTAAGCTTCGAGTTCAACATTCTTTACAGAAGACTGAACAATGGGTATAAACAAACGAGGAATGTGCGGTATTGCCGGCTACGTACACAGTACACGCACTTTTTTAAGTGAAGGAATAACTTTATTTACATGTGCATATTTACATATAAAACAAAACAATGAAAGGGAAAAATAATATATTTGCAGTTTCACATGCATGTTTTCACCTGTTTATCATAAAACCTGAATCGCAACCATTTTCTATTTACAGTATTGTATTTTTTCTGAAATTGATTTATTCCATTAAAATGTACTACATAATTAAAAATATTTACAAAATCAGAAATATCTGCATCCCATAATGTCTCTGAAGTGTCTTTTAAAACAGTGAGCTGGCCATTAGTAATAGTAATGCCTAAATGAAAGCTAATCCCCATTAATGTGTACACATGAATTAAGAGCCTGTATACATACTGAATTAAATTTAGCAGGGGAGGAACTTCCTTCGTCAGCTCTGAAACGCTGTTTCACTTCTTCAATAATATAAAATTTACTTTTTCTTTCTAGTGTGTAAACGGGATTGAAAGACCAATAATACATTTACAGTTCCAAATAATAAATTGTGAAACAGTTCAAACTCTAAATTTTTTAAGAAAGTTGGAACCGTGGGAAGCCCCGAAGAAGAAAGGTAACATTGAGATGGGGGAGGGGGCTAAGTTGTCACTTTCCAGAAACCTATGAACCGATTCCATTCAATTGCCCTTGCACTTACTTTTGGACAGTCCCAAATTAAACACAATTATAACTAACAGGTATTTGGCAACTACACCCTCGTCTATTTATATTTACCACACTGTAGAACTACAAATCTATATACCACACTCAACACTTCTACCACCAGTTAGCAAAACTCTGTAAGATAAGCCTAACTGAAATCTTGTTCGAAGAGATTTGAAAACTAAAGACTAAATTTGGTTTCAAGGAGAAGGAAATGTAATGGAAACATTGTTCTTCGTAAACTGTTAACAATAGTGTTTGTTCGAACAAGATGATGAAAGGAAAAATTAAAATCATCTATATCCAAGATGAAATGACAGGCATTTAGCAAAAATTTTTGACAGAAATAAGAATTTGGTTTAGTATTAGACCAAATATGTGAAAAACTGACGCAAGGGTTTTTGTCATGAAGTAACGAACAAGGGTGTGCCATAAAGGAATCTTATCATCAGTCTGCAGCAACGAGAAAGGAGGGTTTACAAACAAAGCATTTTAACCTTAAAATAGTCTTAACTCTAATCGATTCTTGTCTTTATTTACACACGCAACGTTCTTGTCAACGAGATAAGGCCTGTTTTCACCCCAGATGAAACAAAATACACCTTTGTGGGGTTCTTTTATCACCCAGCTGTTTTGGTACTATGCATTGAATAGCTAAACAAATTAATAATTATGTACATATATTAACATATACACTGTCGGCAAACAAATTATGTATTTTTTTCTTGCGAAATGTCAAAACATTTTCAAACCCTTAGTATTATCAGCTAACCTTTACAGTATGACCCATTTCCGAAGTTTTTTTCTTTGGGCACAGAGAAAGAACTGTACAAAGGAAATTGATGTAACTAATTTAAGTCCCTTAAAACATGTCAGTTAGATCTAGAAGACTATGTAATTGTTGAAGGGAACAAAGTGTCGGTAAACATTTCATCATTGAAGCGAATGACGTAACAAATTATTTATCAAAAATGAATTTCCATTAATCCTAGCATTTATACCTTTGAATTTATGTCTGATGGAATTAAGGTGGAAATTATGACCCTCAACGTTCACCATGGATATCATAACAATAACATGGTTTGTTTCATTGTTGGGTATGAGCGTTTTTAATGTTTTCACAATAACACGAATAGCGACCACAGAGTTCATTTGATAATTATGTTTTCTAATTAGATGTCATGGGTTGGAAATAAATTACTGTGATGTCATATTTTTCGTTTGATCATGAATTCACCGAAGCGAAACATTTTCACCGAATTAGACTTAAAAAGTTATTTTAGTGTGGAATAAATGTTTCGAGTCTGGCACATTTTGAGTAAAATATACATGAAAACATAATTTTGTGGTGCTTACATTGTAGCAGACTTTTTTAGCAATATTTTTGTAAGTTATTATTTGTTTACACTTTAAGGGGTAAAGTTTTGGAAAGCCTGCTTAAATTTGGCAAAAAATAGATTTTAAAGATAAAAGGGCATGGTGAGCGTTTATGTCGCAACGTAGGCCATTTTTAAAACTTTATTTGATAATTGACTTTACGCATCACTGGCGTGGGGGAATTAGAGGGTCGGGAGATGTATTTCAATTGAAAATTATTTTGCCACCCCCGCTCTAATCAATCACGTGAAGGCTATTTTTAGATGATGTTGCTCTGTTTTCTCAAGTATTTCGTCGACAATTCTCAAATTAAAGCTTACGTATCACCTAAATACCGTTTATACAGGACATGTAAACCCGGAAGACTTGACGTGATCACTACGATTGGGCGTTCGTGAAAAGTGCCGCAAATGTGTCACCGTATAGTTTTGCAGCTATAATTTCAATAAATGGCGTAAAACGAGTTTAAGAAGCCTTTCATACAGATTTACTCAAAAGACAAGAGTTACCTCCAAGCACAACTTAAATATGACGTAATACGATAGTGATAGCTAACATACTACTTGGAGACATGAAAAGAGCAGACACGGCTCAATGCGCCCTATAGTTACACCAGTGATTTTAATTGCAGATGTCCATAAAAGAAACATAGCTTCTGCTACTGAGCAGCTTGCCGCTCGACGGCGAGAATGTTATGGGTTTCATTTCGCAACTTTGTAATTTTTTGTTCAGTTTACGTGTTAATAACGCCATTGCTTAACATTGATGTTGCTCGCTCCGACTGCATTCGATAAATGCATCACTTGAAAAGATTTACAACTTTTGCGTTATGTAAGAATGTAATCCAAGGTTTGTGCTATACATTGTTTAATATTTTACACAACATATTTGAGGAATCCCTCGAGATTTCCAATCTGAGAGTTGCTCTTCAATATCTGGGTTAAACACATGTTCATATACAGCAAGTCTGTTGCCGTCGAAATTGCAAAATGGCACCTGATTAAGTAAAAAACATTATATTCTTCCCCCTAAACAAAATAATTAGAAATAAAGCTCTCAATTTTGAGTTGACCAAGTCCATTAGAGAGATGAATTTTGTTCAGATGCGACCATTATGAAATACTATACGCACTTGATAAACATTTAATTGTGTAATGCCTGTTGTCAGATTGTATAACATGCAAGATCAAAACTTGTTTTATGAACAGTAAAGCACTAAGAGCCATGTGCGTCAATACTGGGAAGGGGAGGCAATAGGGATGTGTCTAGATACATTTTGGAAATACACCTATTGACTTAAGTTTTTACCCAGTAAATTTTGGACGGAAGTGGAAATGCCCACAACCGTTCAACATTCCAGTGAAGATTGACGCTACTGCCTATAGAGCACATTTGTAATTTGATGATCGACAGTTTGTCATCAAACGGAAAACGACTACAACAACGAAAAGTAAAGCAAAATACAAGTCATATACGGTCAAAGAAAATGACACATAGGGAAATTATATACGATTAGCCAGTTTTTTCGAATGAAATTGAAATTATTTTTGCAAAATAAGTGTTTCAATTTAACTTATTTTTCATTCAGTGGACCAAAAGTGGAGACCCTCCTCTAAAAGTGCCGCTCGTTCCACATGTTCCTACCGTTACACTGTATATGCCTATCAGTGAAAAAATGAACAAACGCAGATAAATTAAGAATTGATAATGATTATTTAGAATTGATAATGATTATCAACACACTCTGGGTGTTGTTTACGCGTATTGCGAAAATAGGTGTTCGACAAGACTCCTTGAAGTCTCTGCCAAAACATGTTGGCCCATATGAATGAATAAGGCCGAGAAGGGGCATTACGGCGACAGAGAAAGGGCTACGCGACGACAGAGAAGGGGCTACGGGACGACGAAAGCTGTCATGCAGTACTCGAGAAAGCAAATATCGCGTACAATGTGTGCGTAAATTTGGATTCGTCACACACGCTCCTGCCCTATTCCTGCAACACCAGCTATACCAAAAAACGTTTGTCACAAATGTCATTGTCACGTGTCTCTTGATGTTTTTGCATTGTGGTTTCATGCATTTATTGCACGTGTCTAATGCCCCCATGCTCTACACACTTATGTGTGTGTTAATTAAGGTATTTGGTTGTTTACGTGACGGATATGGCAAGCTATAAGTGTAATAATTCGATAAACTGAGTTTTTCGTCGAAAAACTCGGTTTTTCGATCGAAAAACTGAGTTTATCGCAAAAAACTCTGTTTATCAACCGAAAAACACACTTTTACGATAAACTCTGTTTATCGGGCAAAAAACACAGTTTTTCGATAAACACGGTGTTTCGAAAAACTCTGTTTATCGACCGAAAAACACAGTTTTTCGATAAACAGTGTTTATCGACCGAAAAACACAGTTTTTCGAAAAACTCTGTTTATCGACCGAAAAACACAGTTTTTCGACGAACACGCTTTTACGATAAACTCGGTTTATCAATCACGTGTTTGATAATCTGTTTATCAATCACGTGCTTCCCGTCAGTGTATGGAACGCAAAAAGGGCAAATATTGTCCACAGCGGTTACGGGGTGATTTGCATCGATGCCTTCTTAAGTAGTAACGGCACTTTTAGTAGTGAAGATAGGGTTTGAAGTAGTAACCCTCTGGCAGCGGATTAGTATTACCATCTGCCCAACTTGTCTGCGTCCATTGACACTCTGTTTCATGCTTTACCATCAGCTGCACGATAACAGTTCCATGCGTCATACATACTATGGCAAGCAGTGCCGTACCCAGGATTTCTCTGAAGGGGGAGGGCCATGCAGTATGTTGCGTGATAGCCGGTCCGGGGAGGGGTCAAAGGAGAGGGGCTGTCCCCCTCCCCTTGAAAAGTTTGGAAAAATTAGGTGTCCTTGTATGCAATCTGGTGCCACATATGGTACATTTTGAAGTAAATATTGTGTTAAAATATTTACGTATTGTTAGGAACTAAAGAAAAAAATTGGCATCCGTGAGGGGGACATGGCCCACTCCCCTGTGTACGCCACTGTAGCTCCCGTTAAAGATCCAGCAACCCTAGGCTGACCTAAACCGACGCTTTGCTTGTCGAAATAATGCCGAACGCAAAAGTTTGGTCGCAAAGTTTGGGAGAGGTCTAGGGGGTCATGCAGTACATTGTGCGATCACCGACCCGGGGTGATGTATAAGGGGAGGGGCTTTGAAAATTTCTGAAAAATACGGTGTCCTATATCTGGTGCGATTAATTACATTTTGAAGTATAATTTGTGTTAAAATATTTACGTATTTTTAGGAAATAAAGAATAAAATTTGCATCAGTGAGAGGGGTCTAAGGGAGGGGGATCCATCGTGCTTCACCATGTGACTGATTAATACACCACATTGATATAGTGTCATACAGAACCCCGCTTTAAAGGACACCCAAGGGGCCAGATAAAGTGTTCTGCCAATTAAGCGGGGCTGTCCTGATAAGTGAATCAACTTAACATTACGTTTTTGTTTTGGGGACTTTACAAGGTGGCCTCCTAGATGAGTGTCCTTTAAAGCGGGGTTGCACTGTACATACATATACAGTGATGACGAAACCTGAGGTTTGGGGGATCATAACCCCAATGAGAAAAGTGAGTAGGCTGAAGCTATCTTTAGAACCCTCCCCCCCCCCGGATATTTTCCAAGTGCAAAAAAGAGATCCATATTTCAAGGCTGGGTACAACCCCCCTCCCCCATATTTGCCAAGTGCAGAAAAGAGATCCATATTTCAAGGCTGGGTAACAACCCCCACCCCTCCCCCATATTTGCCAAGTGCAGAAAAGAGATCCATATTTCAAGGCTGGGTACAACCCCCTCCCCCATATTTGCCAAGTGCAGAAAAGAGATCCATATTTCAAGGCTGGGTACATGCAGCCATCTGGAGGGCTTGTAACGCCAAAAGTTTTCTTCTACGCTGCGCGCCAACCGATGGCGGAGCTCCGCTTAGCTTCCTGGTACTCATACCCCCACCCCCAATATCTATTCCGTTCCATGGGCCTGTACAAATATATCATAATTTTTTTTTGTGCCTAAAACTTTTGAAATCCTGGCTACCCCCGGAAAACCTACTTATGTTAGCAATGGAATGAGCTATGAAGATGGCAGTTGTATGAATGGGATTTATTTTCAAGTCTCTTAAATATATATTATTTTAATTCTTGAATAAGGTACACTTTAACCATACCCGCAAACACATTGTCGAGGTGGGTAGCCTATATTCAAAATGTTATCTACTGTTTATTAGTCACACAAAGGGCGAGCACATTGGGCCGTCGCCTGATTTGCAAAGGCTTCTTTAGTGGCCAGTTCATTAAAAGATGGGTTGCTTTTGGGTTGAAGACAGCTGTACACTGCCACCTTACTTAACACTCACCTTACTAAACTGCGACGACCCTCAATCCCCCTCCCTCCGACTTCATTCCAAATATTAAAGAGTTTGGTATGCCCAAAGAAGTCGAAGAAAACTGTCGGATCACAATCGGGACCGTCAGTCAACTTGTCAGGCCGAGAACAAAATTTGAGAGACAGCTAACCAACCCGTCTGCCACCCGACTGGTTTTCACTGTAGCGTAACATTCAGCAGGTCGGTGCAGTTTGCGCTATTTTTTCACCCACTAAAATCATGAAGTTGCGAGCGTTTACATTTGCTGTAAACTTGAAACTGAGTACATTTTGTATTCCGACGTTTGCGAAAGAAGTTTGCTTTTCTGACTATGTGCAGTAAAGCATTACCAAACCTCCATTCCATTTTCGTTCCGACGTTTGCGAAAGAAGTTTGCTTTTCTGACTATGTGCAGTAAAGCATTACCAAACCTCCATTCCATTTTCGGCGCACTTCGCGCGCATGCTTTATGTGCCTCAGTCGTCCAATTATTAATTCAAGAAGGACGGAGCGTGACTTTGATTATTGCTAAATCCCGTGCAACCTTTGTATACATACATCCCAAACCTCAAACTTGCTGCGTCATAAGGAAATCTAATGGCAGTTAGTCGATCGTGTCTATTATGAAACTAAAGGGCAAACTGCAATTTTTAATGTTTATGTGAGGCATATTCAGTGTTATTTATACATATATAGTTGCTGTTTCAAATGAAGCCAATCAACCAAAATGTCCCTAAAAGTGTTATTTTCGGCGCGCTACTCTTGCAACCATCTGTTACTCTTGTTGTTCTATCATAGGCTTCATAACGAAGAAATTATAATTATTGCAAAACTCGACAGAAAACATTACCACTCTCCCTCCCATCAATTCCAATGCATCTTAAAGAACTAGAGCCCTATGGTTAGACCAAACTATGTATTTTTTTAGGAGAGACAGATTGAGATATCGTGGTCTGTTTAGTGCGTATTCAGTGTCATTTACAGACAGTTAATTCTTCGTTGTGGTGCACAAAATTGTGTTCCGGTGCTTCGCTCCCTGATTTCCTACATCGGGTAATTACTGAAATGGGCCCGAGGAGGCTAACTGTGCCCCACGTTGCAGTGAGGTAGGAAGCAACTTGAAAGTGGGGGGGGGGGCAATTTTTGAACTATGCACCTCACCCTCCCACATTGACGAAGAGTTAAATTTTTCATGCCAAATTTTTCGCTTTTTTCTAAAGAAGGACTTTACAAAATATTGTATGCCAGAAATCATTTTTTTTTTTCAAATGAAAGGGGCACTAAAGAAGGTAGAATTCTTCGTTTTCCAGCCATGCTACAGTACTGAGACAACAATCCTAGTACAACAATGCCCTCTGCAAACTGAGGAACAATTTGATAACATTTTAATTCTTCAAGTTACTAAGAATCCATTTACTCACAGACTATTCAACTGACAGGGTTGAAAGGTAACTAGTGAAAGGCATACCGTATATTAGAGCATTTACGGTATAGGCAAATGATTTCTTGCCTGAAGAATTGCCCGAAGGAATATTTAAGTGGAGCACCAGCGTCAGTTGGCGCCGAGGGTGGAGGAAATTTTGAGAAATTTTACCCCTCAGACAGTAGAAAATGGCTTCTCTTAGGCTTGTAAGTAGTAGCTAAGCAGCAGGGAGGTAAAAAGACTTCTTCAATGGGAACGAGCAAGCACTCAAATTTTCCGAGTTTTCTTTGAAAGTAGTAGGGACGTAATTTGTGGCTATGGAGCTTGTATTGCAGACATTTTTTGATTCTAGGTTTCTTGTATAGGGAAATTTGATAGGTTATGACTTACTGATCGAAGAATCTGCACTTCCTATATTGGCAAATCTGAATAATTTCACGGTGATCGACTAAAGATTGTTGCTACATAATGTTATATTGAAGGTCTACGAACTGAAGCTCTCCAATAAAATTTTAAAAGTTTCCCCAACTTTGTTGTTTATTTAAGACAAAAAAAGTCAAGAGTTTATATTGGAGAAAATTTGATTTTTATGAAAGAAAATTTATACAAATAGCACCGAAGTTGCCGGTGTCACTTAAAGATCTGGTAATACAAATGGCAAAATTTGATTTTTTCATTTCCAGAGCTTGAAAAAGGTTATTAAACTGATTCATGATACAGCACTTATGCATTAGGGATTGCACGTTGAAGCGCGCGAAGTGCCCGGAAAATTTTGCTTTGGCTTGTATTGAAGAGAACCCGGAATTTCATGAGAAAGAAGAGTTGAGAATATCACATAAATGAAAAGGGGTTTTCTGACATGCTTCCGCCCCTCATTTTCACTGGGGGCTGTCTCCCCGCAGCCCGCTTCCTACGGCTATGACACGTTGAACAGGAGTGCTACTTCCGTGCCGAAGTCAACCTTAATGTTGTAGCAGACAAATGAAAACGGTTACCCTGAGGTAAACTTGACCGGAGTGCAACGTGTTAAAATGCATTTCCAGATGAGTTTCTTTTTTCGTTTTATGCTTCATTTGCCAACCTGTTATTTTAAAACTTTCATGGTGTACTTGTGTTTTTGCTAAAGATTACCTTCAAACGAGGGTTATGAGCATTCACGCATTTGGGGGCCACCAGGCCATGTCCCCCTCGCTGATGTCTAATTTTATTTTAGTAATAAAAATACGTAAATTTTCGATCGCAAATTTTACTTTAAAAGGTAGCATATGTAGCCCCAGATTGCTTACAAGGACACCTAATTTGTCAAAACATTTTAAAAGGGGGGGTGTCCCCTTCCCCTACACCCCATCTCACGCCAGTGATCACATAACATACTGTATGCCACCGTCCCGGGAGAGAAGTCCTGGCTACGCCGCTGCTTATGAGCTGATCTTTCTTGACAAAGGCATTCAACATTCCTGTCTAGAGTTCAACCCTATTGGTCGGGAAAAATCTCCAGTACCCGGCCACTCCCCGATCCTTGCGACCTGGGCAGACGGTAATACGGTAATAAACGGAGACTTTCCCCTGCCACAGTGTTACTACTTTAAAACCCATCGTCACAACTATAAAAAGGTTGCCGTTACTACTTTAACAGTCATAGATACAAATCATGAAACCGATGTTTTCGACAATATTTGCCCTTTTGCGTTCCAAATACTGGCGGGAAACACGTGATTGATAAACTGAGTTTTTCAAACACGTGGTTGATAAACAGAGTTTATCGAAAAACAGAGTTTTTCGGTCGATAAACTAGATTTATCGAAAAGCCGTGTTTATCGAAAAACTCAGTTTTTCGGTCGATAAACAGAGTTTTTCGAAAAACTGTGTTTTTCGGTCGATAAACAGAGTTTACCGAAAAACAGAGTTTTTCGGTCGATAAACAGAGTTTATCGAAAAACTACGTTTTTCGCTCGATAAACAGAGTTTATCGAAAAACTTTGTTTTTCGGTCGATAAACAGAGTTTTCCGCTCGAAAAACCGAGTTTATCGGCGAAAAACTCAGTTTTTCGAATTATTGAACATTTAGCTTACCATAGACGGAGCCTACCGATGCGATCAAGGGCTACTGTCCGTTTCCATCAAAGGGTTGAAGGTTACATTTCAGTTTAATGAGTGATATTGAAAGCACAGTTTGGGGAACGATTTAACACCCCTCCCCCTTCAGATGGATGCACTATAGCAAAGACGGATCCATCCTAGCCTAGTTGATAAGGGTAGTATAAAAAGGGGCCCAGCGTGAGAAAAACAAGCAAGCGGTACCTTTATCGTTCCATAAAGTCGTACATATATTTTCACTTCCTTGGTCTTCGTTACTTCTCAGGTGGATGTGGTTCGAACCAATATCAGTGTAACGACGGTAGATGTATTGACGACGAACGAGTTTGTGATGCAATCCCAGATTGCTTACACTTAGATGACGAAGATTTGTGCGGTAAGTAGTAGCCTTCTTGAACATTTTCTCTAACTTAGATATGTTCAATTTATATGGACTCATGAACGAAACGTTCACAAGACCTACTTAAGTGGGCTAGGCCACGGCAGACCTTATATTGTAATTAATATAGGGCTTGATGTAAATTGTTAAAGGTCTTCCAATTCGAGATGTATTACACCCTTTCTCATTTGCTTCATGCAAACATTTGACTTCTGAATTATGTCCACCCATAATTTCATATCCGTCCCACATACAGAAAAGATAGGAAATTCATGGTAAATTAATGAGGGATCTTACACTAGAAAGCTGCAGTCGAGTTTTTCAGTCCTTGGTCGATCGGTCTATCGATCGGTCGGTCGGACACAATATTAGCACCGTTTTGCATACAGAGAGGCTTGTTTGTCAAAAATTTGACAATGTGAGTGATACCTTAGAGGCTTAGACCTTCCCAGATCAATTTTATTAACTTCCCTTTTACCTCGGCCAGTAGCAGCGGGACCGGGAGAGGCGTGGGATGAGCCCCTAACGAAGGAGAACATGTGGGTTATCAAGTTATGTACAGTTCACCCCAATATTTGCCATGTCCTGTAAGAAGAGGGCCGCGAAGAGAATTTCGAAGCCTGGCGCTGGACATATTGACCTTTTGAGTCGAACATATAGTTTTCGTAGCGGTTCCTCTCCTCCCCACTCGCAACAAGCATTGCAACATTTTGCATCTTGGCACCCTTAAAAATCGATAAGGGAGGAACACTCAGTGAGTCCACTTCCTTCCTTCCTTCCTCCCCCTAGACCCATGTTCTTTTTGTCAAAAATTATGGTAACCCTGCCTTCACCATCCCCCCAAACCTCTTCTCTGCAGTCTCTGAAAAGTGGAACCATTGATTGAAGCAATGCTCTTGGACTGTGTTATTGGGCATTTCGTCTTATTACGAAGTGCCTTTTCCTGCCATCTTGAGAGTTTATAAAACCAAAACGTTTCTTGTACGCTCTGCGGCAACGAATTTTACCGCCCCGCTTTATAGTCTTGCTGGCACTGATCCCCCAACTGTTTTTTCTTCAGGCTCTCTCCGCTCCTGACTAGACTCCCTCTTTCGTAAATCCTGGATCTGTGGTGAGAAGGTTAGGTTAGATAGAGTTTTACGGCCCAGTTTCTAACTAATTGGTTCAAGTCAAGCTGGCTACGGCCCTTTTTTCTAATTGTGGCTCACTGGCTTGTTTTCCCTACTCCACATTGCTTATGCTGAGCACCAAGCACAAAGTATGTTTTTAAAGTCTTCGGTATGAACCGGCCAGGACTCGAACTCCCAGTAATGAAAAGGGCGCAGACCTACCTTTTGCATTGTGACATCATGCTAAATGTCAATAGGAGGTGGTGGTAAAATGTTATTCCACGAACACTCTCTGTCAATATACAATCAGGATGTTATTACTATCTGATATTGTCCCTTCTTTGAAAGTAGGGAGAATCCATTAACATTTAATAATTTAGTTGTTGCGTGCATAGATCTATCGCTATAGTGAAAAGATAGCGGCTATTATAAATTTTACAACTTAGGCACCATATTGTTTCAATTCATTTTTACCTGCTTTTGAAGAATCGGAAAAGTTAAGTATTGACACTGAGGATGTGTCTTTGCGGTTTTGAATATGGTCACACAAGTGGCATTAGGTGTCCCTGGTAGTGCCAGGCCTTTAACCTCTACATTTCATCCTGAAAACGAAATAAAAACCTAGACGAACTACGTAAATAAGGGGAACTGTCTTCACAAATGACTACTTTGTACGATTTCCTGACTGCAGTAATTGCAGTAATCTGGGTACCATCCCAACATTACATACACGAATAGAAAAATTAATTTGTCTTTGAAGAAAGCGATCATTGGTGGTGATTTTGTATTGTTACTCCGGTCTGACTATTTCCGGAACCTGTCATTTTTGGAGAAAATCTTTATCCGTAAGCCAACAGTTTTACGATTTAAATGTATGGTAACATGAAAACGCCTTTTCATGTCATGCAAAGGAAAACAAAATTAGATGCGAAACTTCTAATCGAAATATTTTAAAATTTTTCATTTAAAAGTAGGTAATGCCATTTTACCATCCGCAAAATAAGCACCAGACTGTCAGATCACCATGAAATGTCTGGTAGATGCGCACTGTTTAACAAGGTGTTTCTTGATTGGTTGTTGCCATGGTGTTGTATGGACTGTATTCTTTGTTAGGGTGAGGGATTAGGTTAGGGATTAGGGCTATCGTTAGCCAATTAGGAAATCTCTTGTTAAACAGTGCGCATCGCCCCAAAATCTGTCACGCATCAAGAGGTACTTGTTCGTGGTATTATTTGGTGATCTCTTGTTTTCTCGATCTCATCCTAAAAACAATTACAGTCTTGTCTCTGACATTAGAAGAGGAAGATGTCTACGCCTAAAATGTAACATAATTTTCTTAAAAGAAGGGTTTAAGGTCACAACAGGATTTGGTATGCTAGAGGGGTACTTCTTCTGAGCATTTTGGTGAAATTTGCATTGAAATTTGATGTGTGGTTCCCAAGATATGAACACGTAAAGTTTTCACATTTTCAACAAGAAGTGAACTTGAGGCAAGCCTATATGACATCACATCCCCACATTATTGGGCAGTCTTTTGTTTTTCTTTAAACTGTATACTGTATTTTCTCCTCAACAATCCCATATTATTAAAATATGATTGCATAAGTGGCATGAGAATTTTGCAAACTTAGCATCCCCCACAAGGAGGTCGTACTCCTATTAACTTCAAGGTCAACACAACAGTCTGATAAAACAAAGCTCTGCTGCCCTCAAACTCACTTTTGAACATAAATCTGCTGGCTTCATTTACTGATATCTCAAGAAATACATGTCCGATTTGAATGGAACTTTCACCATACTCTGTAGATTTTGTTCCTCTTTCACATATGAAAATTAAATTTTTGCTTAAACTTCCCTTTTAACTGTGAAACAGATGACAAATAATTAAGAGATGACAATGACAAAAGAAGCAGCAAGAAAGCTGCTCACATCGTACTATACTCCATGAAATTATTTGTTCATAGCTTATGAGTAATCTCAGAGATGAGCGCGATTTTTTCAAATCAGTTTAAGCTTAGAACTTAAGAAAGACCGTAAATGATGTTGAAAGTTTTAGCAGATGTTACTTTTGAAAAGATAGTTAATAATTGTTTCATGTCAATATCGTTAAGAGGCTTTTGAGAAGCGCATATGTGCCACAGTGCTGAAGCAAGCATGCGGGGCCAAACTATCCGAGGGCAGGTTTAAAAAGGCTCATTGAGTTGGTTCATGAAACTCAACATGTTGTTCCAACCCAACTGAGTTTTCTTCACATACCAATGACAAATGGTCTATCTTAGACAATCACTATACCCTACACACAAATAACTGTTTTATGAGTGAGTGCATAACGGTTCAAGTCAGTTTTCACAAATTCATGACCAGACACTTTTTCAAATTATGTACAAAACCGTTACAAGTAAGGACACAAGAAAATTAAAAATTTTAGCGTTTTCTGCGGCTTTTGGACTTGAAACTTGACTTGTTATGCATTGTTATGTGAAAGTGATCCTTTGAGACCCTCATTAAGTTATCAATATCAACTCAATTAGCCTCTTCAAGCCACGGTCACTGTACAACAAATTTGGATCAGATTCCGGTCTGATTTTGTGAGTTTTTTCAATTAAAATATGTTAAGTGTTAAAAATGTAGTTGTTTTTTGCGACTGACGCATTGTGATAATAAATTGTACATATTGTGAACTATATCGTAAGCTGATGCGCATTGGTCCAAACATCTGGTGAATTTTCACCACTTTTCATTTTATATGCCAGGTATACATCCAAGGTTATTTTAAGGAAAAGGTCGCATTCAGATCAATGAATCAACTGGTGTAAAACTAATATAATAACCGGTTATTTGGTTAAATTCACAAATTTATTGGTTAACGTGACCATGATTTTCTTATAAATAAATAAACATGACTGTGTATAACTGGCATGACATTCCTCATCTTTAATCTTAGGAGTAGTTGGTTAATTACAATTTTTTTGTGTTTAATTTCGTCCT
The DNA here is from genome assembly GCA_037179385.1 of Holothuria scabra. Lineage (NCBI taxonomy): Eukaryota > Metazoa > Echinodermata > Holothuroidea > Aspidochirotida > Holothuriidae > Holothuria > Holothuria scabra. Next base: position 24,265,757 of record CM074180.1, read on the forward strand.
AAGCTTATCTGTTGGCCACATCTCCTCCCGGAACAATGATATATGAATACATCTTTATCCATCAGCATTTCTGCCGAAAAAGCAAAACTAAGGAAAAGAAAAGAAAAAAGGGTTCCATTGGTCGTGCCATTGCGATTTGGTTAGCGTCGTTTGTGACCAAAGAAATAAATAATTGACTAAAACGACGCACACGCAAATTCTATCCCACGATCCTTTGTAATTAAAGGCCCAATTCTCTCACCCCAAACAGTACCAATTCTCCTAATCTTCTCCTAACCCTCCCACAATTATTTGAAATTCATTCTCATCCAGACAAAGTCTCAGTTTATTGCTTCAGGGTGAGTATTAAAAGGCTCAATGTGTATAATCAAAACACTCTCAGTACAGTTCATGCTGCGTAATACAAGCTGTGGCACTTTGCATTTTTTGAATTAGCTGTCAACAAGAGAGCTACGCCAATTGAGAATTTCGGTACACCCTTACCAACTTGAAAATTCCAGTTTGGAGTCAGAGGATTGGTCCTTTAATATTTAGAAAAGCACCCATTGACTTGTATACAGTGGCCTAAAATGCCACTTTCCCGGATAGATTTAGGCGTTACCGTCTAATTGCACAACATATACACTGGCATATAGTTGTGAAAGACTGTTGGTCATCTGGGAATAACTGTTTCTCTCACATTTGACATTTCATCAAAACTGCCGAAATCGATAGCTAGCCATCACGATTGCGATTTAGAAGATAAATCACTCTGATGGTAGGGGATTTAAAAAGTCAAAACCGTAATCGACGTCCTGGTCTGTCGATTTGGATTTTTTTTTTTACAAAAGTGAAATGATTAGAGATTGACGCAACTGTACTCACAACAATATAATTGCCCTCTTTTTCATTTAAATATGCTTTTTCGTCAAAACGAAACTATAGCAAACTCTGAAGCGAATTTGAGAGGTCAGTTATATAATACTATGCCGAAAGTTTGAAAATTTGATTTAGGATCTGAATCGGTCAACAACCCAGATATTTTTAGAAAATTAAGAAACATTATTAAACAGGAGCATATGCTACCCCGAGGGTTTGTGCGAATGATAATTATTGTTTCCAACCTATTACAGAACTGTAGAAGGAAATAATCAAACGTGGTCAACAGTGAGTTGAATATGCTATTGAATAGTTTAAACTTAAAGTATGATTGTCACAAGAGCACGGTATTTTTATCCTTTTTTGACAAGAGGGAACGCTCACGGGAGTAATTGGCTGACAAAATTACCTTCTAACGCTGGCTTATTTCGTAATTTTTAACAAAACGCCTGGATAATTCCACACAAAGCTTGATTAGTTTTCATGGGGCTTTGTTTTATTATCACAAATATATAGAAAGAGTCCTAAAATTTAGAGGACCGATGAATCATTTGCTTTAAGCACACCGATGATGATAAATTAAAGACTGCTTTATGGCTCTTTTTCAATATCAGATAGATTAAAAAGTATAAAACGGGAAACATTTGGAAAAGACATCGTGTCAAATACTTTTTCCAATTATGCTAACGGTTACATTACACTCGTAAAATGACACTAAACATAATTGTAAAATCGCAAATATGTCAAGCCGATTTTAAATTCTATTACGAATACCGCCAATAAACGTCTGCCGAGCAGGCAAGTTTGGAAATTACCGCTGTGTTTACAACTCATGTGTCTTGAGGAATCAGACACACAGTGATACATATCATAATTCATGGTTATAGTAATAATTATTAATTGTTTACCACAGCCAGTTGACGGTGCATTATCCCGCCATAAACTCATGGTAATGGATAACCGTATTCAATTTAGGCTTCCCCACTTTACTTGCAGATGCATGCGCTGTTTTAATGTAATTATTTACAAATGAAATTTAAATTCTGCTTCAGTTGTTTTAAAGACGGAGTGTCGTCATGAAAAAGAATTCTCAAGACACAAGCCTTCGGTAACCTCGTCACGGATTACGTCATGACCACGTGACTTCATAATTAATATCTGAAGTGTTCATATTTCAGATGCTAATTATAAATTAAATAACAAGATTGAAAAACTCTGGACCTGTGTATTAAAACTGAATAATGGTTGATATCGCTATCTAGCGGTACACGTGCTGCCCCCTGGTGCATCGCTTGAATTATCCGATCATGTATAACCCTGTCTGCCTGTGTTAATGCATGGTCAACTGTAAATGGATAATGATTCAGAAATATTTCACCATGAAATATCAAAGATCGGAAAAGGTGGTAAAGGAATACCCTCGTTAGCAATAAATTAATCGACAAACTTCAACACAGGAAAAATGTCAGTCCAGGAAGAGAAGGCGATTGTGCCAGTTCAGATACCACTTTAAGGTCTATGTATAAATTGAAGAAAAACAGCAGTCGTCACGAATTTATCATTGGGAACCAGGTGATATCTTTAATTTTTCTCATTTCTTCTTTGTCAGTAGAGGCACTAGAAAAGAATGTTGGGAAATAAAGGTATATTTTGCTTTAGCAGAATTTCTGGGTCTGCTAAGGGCCTCTTTTGGGGTCCATGGGGTAAAACCCCGGTAGTAGTCCGCGTAACGAATCCCCAGTATGGAAGTTTTAGCATGTATCTGGCTGAAAGATAGTCTCAGGGTAGGAATAATTTGCTTTAGCAGATGGCATCCAGGCCGAGGATAAACTAAAGACCCGATGGCTGGGACAGAGCTCCTGTGAGGTGCAAGGTCCGGGGGACGAAGCCCCCGGAAGCTCTGATGGTTTAGTATATCTCGGGGTAAATATTTACGTATCAGAATAACTGTAGCCTGAATTGGTTAGGGTCTGAATGGGAGTCATTTGTCGGGCAAATGGTCTGGCGGGGGATGTATCTGGGAAATGCCACCATGCCCCGATGGCTACGCAACTCTCCTAAAGAAAATGTGTTTTTCATTATCATCTAAACCAATAAAAAACATCTTAAGTTAGAAACACACATATCATGTCGCATTGTTTAAATAGAGTAGTTATCTGACCTTCCTTTAATGTGGTAAAGGGGTAACACTTGGGGTAAAGTATGGTGACAACGCAAACGTGTGTGCTAACCCCTGAAATTCTTTCACATGTTCCTGCCTTGGAAGGGGATCTTGTGGTGGCTGTAGAAGTTTGCTTCACGGAGCTTTAATTTGGCTTCTATCATATACAAAGCTAAAACAACACACTCTAAAAGGGTGTTTAGGTATTAAACGTTTTCCTACACAGGTTTTCGTCCCCACTTTGTAAGCATGTTTAGGTGCTAAACACTTGTGTTTAATTCTTAACCATTTCGTCTTTAAACAAGTTCAATTGGTTACCATAAAGTGTCTAGTAGCTAAACCTGTTTTGAATTAAAGCGTGTTTTCAAAGTGGGACAAAGTAAGTTTATAATTGCAAAACACTCTTTTAGAGTTCAACTATGTGTTCCTGCAGCTATATGCATAATTATGAAAAATTTTTAGGGCTGTAATTCCATACCCAGGATATTCAATTTGGGGTATGTCCCTTCTTTCCACTATAAAGGTTATGCACCTGACGTCAGCGCGTGTAACTGGATTGAAATGATCACAGGTAGTCGTTGCGTTACCTAAACGCAGTAAGTGCATAAACTCATAGGTTAAGGATGGTAGAATATACGGTACCCACTGTTTTCACCGACCACCTGTAAAAGGCGACTAAAACTGTGGTCTTGACTCATAAATTTGAACCGTATTTGAATTCCAAACTTGAAAAGTATTTAAGTTTTACCTTTTTTTAGCTGAACTTTTACCACATATTCGCACTGGTGCGTCGTTACATACAATTCAACAAAGCATCTATGTCCCTACTTTATAAGTGGACTTGGTATATATCAGGGGTATACGAAGGCCAAGAACGAGTTGGGTTGCGCTGATCTGGGTTCGCACTGGGGCAACCCCGAGGAAAATAATATGTAGGTGCTGTCAGAATCCATTATAATTTAAACACGATTTTAAACATGAATTGTCAAACCAAGGAGTTGCAACAGACCCTGGTCAAACACGGCCAACATTTCAACACATGAGTCTAGCTGATATATGAAATATACACCATGCTGTCTAATAACAGAGAGTGCGTTAGGGATGACTCTGAAATTAAGACTGAATACTCAGTGTGGGAATGATTTATGTTAAATTTAGATTTAATTCTTAATATCAAGTTGGATTGTTTCCTTCTTTCACCTTAAGAAGGTTTTTGTTCTAAAGGTTTTAAGGTGGTATGCTTTTCTCACACTATAACAAAACATAGCGCGACGAGACTCTTGTGGACAGTCGCAACTCAACTTGACCATCCCGTCGTCAATAGCAGGGACGTCGGTCTTTTTGCGGATTGGAGGGAAACATTCCAACAGCCAATTAAACCTTAGATTGTGTCCTCCACCGCATCGACTATGAACACCAGCGCTCACGTATACGCACACCAACAAACACGCGTACATTTGCATTGACATGCACACACACTCAAACTGACGTTCTCTCAAAGCACTTTACACTTTAAGTCATCTGTTTACCAAAATGGGATATTGTATTCATTCTGCCTGCTGGCTTTTTAATGTTTTGTTAAGCTTTTTCACGTGTAGCGTTTACTTTATTTCTGCTTTTTTTTGTTTCTTTCTTTCTTTCTTTCTTTCTTTCTTTCTTTCTTTCTTTCTTTCTTTCTTTCTTTCTTTCTTTCTTTCTTTCTTTCTTTCTTTCTTTCTTTCTTTCTTTCTTTCTTTCTTTCTTTCTTTCTTTCTTTCTTTCTTTCTTTCTTTCTTTCTTTCTTTCTTTCTTTCTTTCTTTCTTTCTTTCAGGGAATGGCACTTCACGATAAGCTTTAGAAGGTTTCTAAGTGCCCTCCCTTTCACACCTTTTGTTTTTTATCTGCTCATGTTACTTGTAGATTTCTGTGGTGTGATAAACCAAATGAATGAATGAATGAAGACTCGGAATAATTGGGGGGGGGGGGGCGATATGTTTGTTCCCCAATATTTTCATTGGGTGGCAATCATGTGCTCCCTACATCCCAGAATCGATCCCTGGTCACCAGCCGAAGTGTATATACAGCTTCGACCGCGATTGACAGTTTAAAAAACTAGTTGCGATGCCCTCAGTAGGAAAATGATTTTGTTCTACCTGTCTTTTGCAAAGTCTGTACTTGTTCCTTCACTGGTTCATAGTATCGAGCGATTATTACTCGTAATATTGTTAGGTACGGCCACCTGTCGGTACAGCAGCAAACGTGCCCTTATGTGTAATCGGTGTATTATGAATATGAATGTGGACGTACTTAAGGTAGTGTATGAAATTATTGTGTTTAGTGACCGCAAAAATGTCACACGACAAAAATTGGTCGCTACTATAAATAACCATCTTCGGATAATCGATCAGTGAAGGATAAGCCTACGGTTCATAAGACGGCATGGACTTTTCTCGCAAGCAAATTTTGCCAAAAGTTCAATGCCATGGCATTGGAAAATATATATTCTTACCATGGACTTCTATATAAATGGACATAGCACACTTTACTAACGTTTCATTCATAGATTGTCCCCACCGTACGTGTCAGTATATAGGCTTCGCAAGATCAATAGATGGATTGAAGGATATGACATGAGCAACCTCAAATCCCACTCGATGTACCTGGGTTTTTCTTCGGTTAATCCAGCTTTCCCACTTTTGCATAGGCTTACCTCTAAAATCGACTCCAACTAAGAACATCGAAAAAAAGAGGCCTCGGAAATGAATGGTGAAACGGCCAGTTAATTTACTACTAAGCTATTCGGCAGTTTTTCGAGACTTGTGTTTCGCTACCTGAATGACATGAACAAAGTTTTGCATTTGTTTTCCTCTGGATAAAACCAGAATTGTTCCCTATTAGACAATGGACTGGAGTTGTAAAATAGAACCGCAGTATTCCCCGTCTGCCCTGTAGGGATCGACTGAAGGAGAGGTTGGCTTGAACTTTTTTGCGCCATATTTAAAACCAAACCTGAACTTGAACCGTATTTGAAGTCTATCTATTTATGTCCAGCTGACAAACTTTTATTGGTTGGTGGGTCTCAAAATTTCATATAACTAAAAAAGGCGGAGGGTTTTAATTCAAATCAATCAATCCATCCATCAATGAAACTTTCTCTGCAAACACTTTGGAAGTTGTATTCAAAATTCAGTCCATGTTATATGTTTCAAGTTCGTCTTTTTTCTTTTAAAATTAGATCAGTTTCCCGAGGGGTCTTTGTGCAATTTTGAAGAGGGACTTTGCGGATGGCAAACTACGGAGGAAAAGTTTTGGGTTCGTAACAGTGGTCCAACACGTACAACTTTAACAGGTCCTTTCAGCGATCATACCACTCAAACATCTATTGGTAAGCAATACATCAAAAAACATAAAAATGTTTGTTCATAATCGTATAGATGGGTCTCACTGACGTCACAACTAGGAGTTAGAAAGCGCCGTGTCCGCGGGAAGCCTTTGCAAACATAACGAGTTTGTTGCCCTCAAAAATGGCTGAAATATTCCCCGTGAAAAAAATTATCTAGCGTTTTCGACCAACTTTCGCTTTTTAATATTGGCCGATATCAGCCGAAATTCTGCATTTTTAATCCTTAGTGTGAACCTATGACCGATAAATTTTACCTTTAATGGCAATAGTGGGACTACATATTCAAAAAAATAATTCTTGTACGAAATGTAAATATTACATTATTTTAATGCCTGTTGTGAGTGCCAATATTTCAGTTTTGCATCTTGTTTATGGAATATCACTGATTTTCATTAAGTGTTTCGCAAATTTTAAGGTTTAGTTTCCAATTTGATAACTTCTTCCAGTATTTCCAGTGAGATTTTATTTGACATGAGCGGTACCTGACGATATTGAGACTTAAAAGGTTTGGTATCCGTATATGTTCATTTTTTGCATTATCAGATTATATCTCTAGTTTGCTCTCTGAGTCAACGGACACTTAAAGGATTATTTTCCTTTCTAGTAATTCAAAAAAGGTCAAAGAAAATCCACACCAAGGGATTGTGCATGAACTGGTTTTATGAAAATACTGAGTGAAATTAAATGAATCCATTTTTATCGTAATAATTTGTTATTGTTATTTCAGTCCAGTGCCAACAAGCGTCCGAAACAGACAAAATATATTCTCTCCTTTATCAATTAGAGTAACTTCAGTTTAGGTACTTTAGGAAATCCGGCGGCAAGAATGCCGCTTGGAGCCCTCAAAAAATACATTGTGCGATCAGACGATGGGAATGGTTTTTTCTTCCAAAAGTCCATTGCAAACAATCTATAATCATTGGTGCTAGGATTTGCCTCATGTAAGTTACGTCACTGCTTTTATCAGGTTACAGAAAAGGCTCCCAAGATGAGATACACGTGGTAAAAATGTTCAACAAAGTGAGGAGTTTGAACGCTGGTCAGTACCGTCAGAAAGAATGCGGGATGGGTCATTCACCCACTTCCCTCCACCAACTCGTGAAAACAGCCATCAAAAAACGCCATGATCCACAAAAAAAGAAAAAAATTCTGAAATAGTACAAATGTGAGATTTGCAAATGCAATTCTTCCTTCAAAATAGCACATCAACCCTCCCCCCCCCCCCAAAAAAAAAACCCAAAATGAAAAAAATTGCTACGAATTCTGTGTGTCATTTTGCAGGTTTTTACATGTACACAGAAGCTACCGAAATGAAGGAGAAAGGAATTACCCAAGCAAATTTGTGGAGTCCGTCGTTCCCCGCTCCTGGAAATGACAACTGTGAGGTAAGGGACCATCTGACACTGCTAAGTATCTCTTCATTCTGTCATTCTGTGCATTTCTATTGACGCAAGTGAATAAAATGATGGAGCTTCAGAACTTGAGACGAACTTGAGTAGAAACATATATCAAGGATCCGCAGATCAAAAATAATCGATAGTTCTATAGACGAATCCGGACAGCAAGTTTTGGTCTGATTTCAGTCGGCCATAACTGGGGTCCATCACCTTTTAATCTTTCGATTCCATTGCTTATCTCTATCATGGATTGTTGTACACTACATTGTATCTTAATCCTTCAATTTCACTGAATATGAGGGTTTGAAACTCGTGTAGACGATATAAAAAGGCGATTCAAGCAGGGAGGTGTGATTAGGTACACCTCCCTGATTCAAGGCTGATGGACCCCACTAATGGCTGCGCACAGTCACTAAAAACAAGCGCTAATCGGATTCTTCTATACTATTAACTACAAAAACAAGGGTTGTTAGTTTTTTGGTTGTACTTGGCGTAGAAAAGTGCTGTTGAGTCTTGACCTAGAAGGGTTGAGAGCTGAACGTCATTCGGACCGTCATCCTGTTCCCATCCCTTTGGAAAGTTTTTGAATATTTGAAGCACTTTGGTAAAAAGCATGGGACCAAGTTTTATGGAGATCACAGCAAAACCTCTTTCATGTTGAACAGAAGGAACCAAATTAGGTTTGGGTCGCTCTTGAGTAGGGAGAAACATAAAACCTTCAGACCCTCTCTCTTCATGAACCTATGCTTTGGTAAGTCAATGCTTTCGGTAAAACATTACAGCCACACGTTTAGGCCCGGGTTCTGTTCTCAGGTCGAGTCATACAAAAGACTCTAAACATGGAACCTACTGCCGTTGTACGTGATGCTCCGCATAAGCAATGGAGAAGGGAAAACAAGCCTGTGAGCTACAACTGGCCGGCTCGACTTGAACCAATAGGATGGATACTGGGCCGTAAAGCTCCATCTAAAAAATTACAGCCACAAGTTCTAGGGATCTATTTCCGTCATATTTGAAAACATTGATCTTACATGACGGAGTTGGGACGTGTTACGATATGTCACAAAATTTTGAAAGTTACTTTATATAGAATATTAGAAATGAAGTGTTTTTCTGTGCTTTTAGTGCTCGTCGTGAGTAGTGTGGCTGCAGTCCTATTTCCTGTGAACCGTCTTTTATAATTTATTTCAACAATCCGCAATCACTAATCTGCATCCCTCTCCTATTGCAAACATCCTGCATCATCGAACGCAAACGTCAGTTTGGGTTAGATGATTATGAGAAGTGTTCCAACCGAAGATTTAGTGGCTTGAATTTTGCGAAATCGTTGGAATCACGGACTTCCTGTTCATGGACAGAGCATACAGTACTGCACTGTAGATTGTCGCTACCGTACGTGTGAGAAAAAGCGTACCAAGATGGCCGTCTGCTGTGGTTTTATGTGAAAGTTTGTACTTGCTGAAGTTTATTCCCAGATCTTGCAAGAAAGTTGAAATATTTTTGAAATATGGCATGGTAAGGTCAAAATCACTTCACGTATTGCAGGAATATCATATTGTTTCCCATTCAAGTTTAACTTTTGTTTAAAATATTACAGAGTCGTTGTCACGTCGGACGGTATATATCTTCATGGCGGCCATCTTGGTGTGCCCTTTTTGTCCCAGTCGGTGGCGACGACGTACGGATAGGACGTACACGCTACATGCTCTGTCCATGTATATAGGAAGTCCGTGGTTGGAATCTAGTCAGTTAATATTTTTGTAAATACTTCTGATGTTCACGCCATTGCAATCCCCCGAACGGATACAAATCATGTTCCTTTTGACACCTAGGGTCTCCTGACCGACTGTATGGTCAAGTGGTAGAGCATCCGATAGGGAGGTCTGGAGTTCTGACTGGATCATACCGAAGACTTTAAAAATGGAACCTACTGAGAATTGTGCTTGGTGCTCGACATAAACAATGGAGTAGGAAAACAAACCAGTGAGAGACAAGTGGAGAAAAAACTGTGGCCGGCTCGACTTGAACCAGTTGGTTAAAAACTGGGCCGTAAAAACCTATCTAACTTAATCTAACCCTAGGGTCTCCTTGAATAGACTTGATATTAAACGTTGCACCAGATTTTATCAGAGGTACTTAATTAATGTTCAAAAATTTCTCAAAGGGGAGGGGAACCCTTTCCCCTTACGTCCCTCTTTCAAGTCTGCGATCAGGCTCTGCAGTTAGCTAGCCCCAGAACAAAAAAATCTTCCTACGCCAGTGTAGACAGGATACGTAATATCTAGACATATGAAGATATTTGACCGAAGTCACAACTTCCTCCCGGCGCTCTGGTCATCCATGTGTTATACTGCGTGAAAAATATTTTTGAAGCAATTTATTCTTTGCACTTACGGCGTGATTAATGTTACTACCACTCCCTCCAATCTGTAAAACACTTTCCCTTACCGCTTCGTTTCTATATTCCCCAGCCTAACGAGATTTGGATGTGAGAGGTATAGGTAACCTCATAAGTGGTGGAGTATTCAGTATATGAAGAGTTCCTTGGCAACATTGAAGATGCGTGTGGGAATATATTCAAGAATGAATGAAGTTAGCAAAGATGATATTTTTCTTCGAAAGCAGTTTCAGGGAAGAATATTGATAGTCAAAAGAAGAGGTGCGTGTGACCTTGAAATCATGGTTATTGTAGTGTTGTGGTTTTGGTGTTACGCCCCGCCCTCTCGAGGAAAAACATGAAACAGCATAATGTACGAAATGACACTTTTTGAACTGAATTTTGTTCTTCTACGTTTACACAGATTACGTTTTATTATCACATGAGAGGCAGGGGGATATTCAGTCTATTGCTTTACGCTATCGGAGACACAAGTTCTTCGACAGTAAGTCGCATCTTTCGAGCGAACGGACAAATGGGTCGTGAATGGCACAAAGCAGTCGCTTCTATTTCAAAACAATTTACCACAAGGTAAGTAAGCCCTATGTTAGTGTTATGCGGTCTACATGGCAGGACGTATCATGATGTATTTGAAATGCTGTTGGATTGAGATATGACCGCCTGTAGGCTGTGACCAAATCGATCTTTCCTGCTTTGGGTAGGTCCAACTTGAGATGCGATCAGGAATTGCGACATCCTTTTTAACTAGGGAGTTGTTACAACTCCCTGCTTTGACTTAGATTTCCGTCGTTATTGATTCCTTGCTGAAGGCAGGCAAGAAATCTAAGCTATGGTGATGTCGTGATGGTACGTGTGTGTGTGTGACCCTTTGCTTGTAAACACGATATCTCAAGAAAGGTAGGTGTGACCAATCTCATATTTGGTGTGTTGGTCGGCCATATTTAGTAGATAATCCCTATTGTTTTTGGTGGAGATTAAAGGTCATTTGAGGTCACGAGAGGACAAAAAGTTTAAACTTTGTTAATACGATATCTCAAGAACAGAACATGTGACTATACTCATATTTCGTGTGTGTGTTGACCATGTTAAGTAGGTGATCCTTATCTATTTTCGAGGAAGTCAAATGAATTTGGGGTCACGAGAGGTCAAATGGTAAATTCCTAAGAAATTGCTTGTAAACACGGTATCTCGAGAAGAGTAAGTGTGACTTATCTCATATTTGGTTTGTGGGTTGGCCATATCAAGTAGATGATCTCTATCGTATTTGGTGGAGGTTAAAGATAATTTGTGGTCATATGAGAGGTCAAAAGGTCAAAACATGGTAAACACAATATCTCAAGAACGGTACATGTGACTTTGCTCATGTTTGGTGTGTGGGTTTGCCATGTTAAGTAAATGATCCCTATTGATTTTCGTGAAGGTCAAAGTTTATTTTGGGTCTCGAGAGGTCAAAAGGTCAAAATTTTGTAAACACGATATCTCAAGAACGGTACATGTGACTATGCTCATATTTGGTGTGCGGGTTGGCCATATTGAGTAGATTATCCCTACTATTTTTGGTGGATGTCAAAGGTCATTTGAGGTCACGAGAGGTCAAGAAGGCAAAACCTTGTAAACACGGTTTGTCAAGAACGGTACATGTGACTATGCTAATATTTCGGGCGTGGGTTGGTCTTATTGAGTAGATGATTTGTAAACATTTTTGTGGATGTCAAAGGTCATTTGGGGTCACAAGAGGGCAAAAGGTCAAAACCTTGTAAACATTATCTCAAGAATGGTACATGTGACTAAGCTCATATTTGGTCTGTAGGTTGGTTGTATATAGAGGATGATCTCATTTGATATTCATGAAGGTCAAAGGTTATTTGGAGTCAGCATGGTCAAAGCCTGACATGCTTGCTTGTAAAGTTAAACAAGAAAGGTAATTTTGTAGGGTCCTGATACTTGACATGTAGAGGTGCGCAGTGACTTAATAGTCAATAGTTTTTGTTCGAGGTCAAATGTAATGGGTTCACAAGGGCCAAGGGGTATCTCAATCTAGGAAGCTTGGATGTCTTGCATGTGCACTTTGTACCCAGGTACATTACGGAGCCCTGTCAGTGTGAAAAGTAAGCCTTACATTTCAGCGGCAAGGAATCAGGCTAATCCTTTTGGCTTTCTAGTTTAAGTTCTCGTAGCTGTGTTCAGAGTTACTGTTTGTTCTAAAGGTCAAACCAAACCTGGAGATTGGTACCTCAAACCTGAAGATTCGAAATTTGTCCTATACTAGGACTATACCAAGATGAGTCTCATAAATGCATGAGAAGATAACAGATGATGAGGTGGGGGTCCTGGTAGTGCAGCATAGGCGGCAGAAGATGTTTTTTTATTGGGTTTTCGCGGCCGATAAAATGGTGACGCCGCAAGGCGTCCGGTTTTGCGCAAATCGCAAAACGCCATCGGCGTGGGGTCCAGGGGGGCCCGCTCCAGGGGCCAAGGGCCGTTTGGGGTCCATGGGAAGTCTCTGGAACTAAGCGATTTTAGTGATTTGAGAGGCTCAAAAATGGTCAAAAATCATATTCAAATGAAGGATTCTAAATTATGAATTTAATTCAGGAGTGAGGTGAGGTAAAGGACGAGAATGAAATCGTGAATTACTATGGCATTTGATGAAGGAGAAACATACTTTACAGTAATTTTAGGGGGCAAAGCTTACATGTTGAGGCTACTCAAAATAGAACATGTGATTGATAATTTGAGACAGGGCATTTTTAAGAGATCGAAAGTGTTTGGGGCATTTTTTTCAATGGGGGGTTCAATTTAATATCTCCAGGCAATTTGCGTGAGGCTTCTAAAAATGGAAGCTACTGCCATTGTGTGTGATGCTCCACATAAGTAATTGAGTAGGCAAAACAAGCCAGTGAGCCACAACTGGAAAAAAGGCCATGGCCGGCTCGACTTGAACCAATAGGTTGGAAACTGGGCGGTAAAACTCCATCTAACTAACTATCCAGGGGCCCGCAACAGGGCCCGCTTTTTAGTGGACTGTAATGGAAGAAAAAAAGTACCTCCTCCGTATAGTTATTATTAATAATCCTAAAAGGGAAATTCATACTTGGGCAAATGTGTGTCATTGGGGCCAATAAGGGGACTGGGGACATGCCCCTCCGCTCAGTATGTTTAAAGGGCCCTGATTTGAGAAGAAGAAAGATGATTTGAAAACGAAAGCTTGCAAAAGTTTTTGAATCAACTCTTTGAAGGGCGAAAGTAAACTCTCCTACTCCTGTCGTTAATGTGGGGGGTCCAGGGGGAAGCCCCCGGAAGCTTTGCAACCTTTGCACGGAAAAGTAATAATTTAGCAAAAGAATAGCCGAAATATAATTCAAGCAACCTAAAATTTATTTTGCAACATTCAGTTATTGGGAAGCCATGCCCCCCAAAAAAAAATTCTAAAAAGTTTTGGGGCACAGGCCCCCTGCCCCCTTCCCCTTGGCTTTCGCCACTTTTGTGCAAAAAGGAAAATTCGCAATCCGAACCACTAAATGGACCGCCGTGTTTATTAGTTTATGCAACATATGCGCGGAATGCACGACCGAAAAAGTTGCATGCTGCATTCGCAGTCTAGCTTAGGGTACGTATACCAACTTGCCAGGCCTATGTGTAGCAGCATAGTCAATATAGGCCTCTATAGACGATGGTAGCAGCCAGCCTATGCCCTACGATGGGATCACAATCCCGTTTTGCGAGTAAGCGGAACAAATACAGCTGTTATTTCCTATGTGGTTTAGTGTTTGTATTTCTTTAAATAATGTTATTTTACCGTGAGATTTGAAAATTTGTCCGTGAGATGATGCCTCAAACCGTGAGACTCACGGTGAAACCGTGAGAGTTTGCAAATATGACGCTGCTTTATCTACACATATATCACGAAGGGTCAACCTATACATAGCGCTTTACTTAGGATTTGGTTTACACCAGATAAATCCCTAGCTTAGGATTTCCATGGGTTTCCCCATAGAAAAAGCTTAGGATTTCGAAGTGGGTTTCACACAAATGACGTCATGACTGCTTGATACAGAGATATCTATAAGCTTTAGCTGGAAGTAGCGTCCCCCACAATAACAAAATGGATGAATCACAAGGGTCTCGTGCCGCGGAAATGTATGTGTGTGATTCCAGCATAAGTTTTGTACACACTCAGTTTCTGCGTGAGTAACGACTTGGTGTTTTCGAACGCAATCGCACGAGCCCTGCTTTTTTAAGCTTATGGGGACATATCGCTGCAAATGATGAAGGGTTAGGTTTAAGTTAGTGATCCTAACATTCTGGCACCTCCTTAACCCTCTTCAAGTCCACAATGTGGGCCCGGGTTTTAAAAATTTAAATCATCTTGAGCGGTATTTTATTAACGGTAGCCGGTCATTTCAACCCACATGCTTGAAAACACAAATACAAATTTGGTTGAAACGCCACTGCAATTTACCTACAAGTTAGAACTATAATTGTTCATGTAACATGTAGCGTATTCAGGGTATGCAGTTTTCTCAACACGGTTATACTAGATCGTGTAAGCAAAGACCAAATTTGTATCGCGGCGGCACTTTAATATCACGTCTGCAGTAGACCGGTGTTCATTTGCAGCAATAAACCTAACGTCACCATACGCTTATAACGACAGAGCTCCGTAGAGACAGTTGCGTTCGATCCGGGAGCATAAAAATATGATAAATACCATATAACTACATTCCCGCGACACGCGATCCAAGAGTTGCGTCCGTTTTGCCTGTAGCGTTTTCGTTGGCGTGTTCCTTTCAGCTAAAGCTTAAGATTTCAATGGCTTGATAACAGAGAGATGAGGGGCGCTTACATTTCCATTACAACGAAATAGATTCTTATTAGTCTACATGGGATTCAATTGAAAGATGGGTACGGGCCCAAAACCTAACACGCACGTATATGTGCCTTCGCATGCTCTATGCCGACCAGTGATGTAACCGTTGATAAGTCTATACCTATGACCTATTTTCCAGGAAGAACGAACATTCTCTACTCCCGAACAATTCTTGCAATTGAAAGTGATATATCCTTGTTAAGTTACCACTCTTTCGGAAGACGATTAATTTAAACTCGTTTGTCGTGTTTATTCTAAAGAGGCATATTTTGGTGGCTTTGCAAAAAGGTGTTATGATAAAGACAAGAAAACATCTCGAACCATGTCCTCCAAACCCTGTTGCAATAGGCCTTATGCATTGAAGACACACTGACGTCATCCTTAGGGCAAAGCAATGGAATATGTGGCCTAACACATAACAATTCTCCCTGCACGTGTAGCGTATTCGACTGGTTGACACATCAGCCTACTGCATTTGTCGGCGTTGGTTTGTTTTGCCCCCAAGGCTGCAAGGAGGGCGTAATTTTTGCTCTGTGACAACATTTGCATAAGGTCTATACTCTATACCCTTTTACTAACTCAAGATATCCCACTTTAAATATTGGTTATGTTGGATAAAATATCTCTCCGGACAGCGAATCACAAAAATGTAGTTTTGAGAACATTTTTGTTACATTTAAGTAGCCTCCTGTTTGGCTGATAAAGTGAGTGACATCAACATTGTGTTTTTGCATATTTTGTTTTAATTATTTCCCAAATTTCATTTTGTGGGTTGGAAACTGGGCCATAAAACTCTGAAAAACTAACTCATCCTAGGTTGGTTCGAAACGCCAGATCTGCAGATAAAGTAAAAATTCATTGCAGATCGCTAAAAAGGGCACTCCTCGGACCTTTCAAGCTTTAATTTGCCTCTAATCGTTTTCCTTTCTAGAAATCTTATGTTCTGAAATTTTCCTAGCCTAAGCGATGTTTAATTTTAATAAAATGTTTTTCTTCAATATTTATTCACCTTTTGGATTTTCCAGGGGGGAAATTGTCCAATGCCCCCACCCGCGGAAGCTTTATGCGAATACGACTTAGCTTTTGTTTGTAGCTTTTACGCAAACAAGCACTCCATATTTTGAATTCAACACTGGCCGCATAAACAAAACATGCCTTAAAGTAAAATCGAAACATTTTAAGTAACTTCAGCTCTTGCTTATTTACTTCAATTTGTAGATACCATCTTCAATTCGAAGGTACAACTGTTAGGACAGATAATACCATGGGGCACAAGGCTGACATGGCGATTGATGATATCTCTATGAGTCCAGACTGTTTTGGAATTGATATATCAACATTGATCTCAAAAGAAAAAGAATGTGTACCAAATGTCTCATCAACTGCTTCCACGACAAACCCATTCCCGACCTTCTCTGGCACAGACGCTTTCTTCACCTCACCCGGAAAACCCTTCGGTGAGTAAGAACACACCGTTGTATTACGAAATGGACATCTCGGTTTTGCAAACGAAATATTTTACTTGAATAAATTGGGTCTCCGAAGACTAAAACTAGAGCACATTGTCTCGAGTAAATTTAGTAAATTGTCTTAAACTTGCAGTATTTTAAAGGGTTTTGAGAACAGTTTGGGGTTTGTCTGCCGAATGGAGATTAGCTAGAGAGGGCCTTCACGCGACGTCACGATTGGGTGGCCATGCCCCCTGCCGGGCAAAAGTTAACAGTGCCTCAGCGCAACAGTCACACGTTGGTTGTCAGCTGATTTTCCGTCAGCCAGCTACGCACTGAATGCGTACCACACTAGATTTTATCCGTCAAAAGGGACGGGGTTCTACGTAGGTGAAAACACTCCATCGGCAAGTGAACATGCTGTAAAAACGGAAAAGGCCGCACCCTTGAATGGGACTATATAACGCCTTCAATTGTCATTTTTTATTGGAAAGTGGACATAGTTTCTCTGTTCGATGTACACTCCCTCGTTGAATGAGCATGAGCATTTACAATTATCTTCATTCACCAGGTAATTCACATCATAAGTTTTAAGCAGGAAGGTACTATCTCCCCCGGGGTGGGGGTAGGCATGGATGAGTCGTGACAGTTGTGGGTGGGATACATGAGGCAGGGACGTCCCTTCAGAAATTTATTTTAGGTTCTTAGATGAAATTTTATGCTAAAGAGGAATTGATAAATTCCACAAAGGGGAAAAGTGAGGGGGCTAAAGAGTTCCTGAACTTAAGGAGATTGAAGTATACTTACACGGCATTTTTGACTTGGTTGAATCGTTGTTTTCAGGCTTCCGACGACGTACACATGATCGATGTAGCTTCTTCGGGAAGCAGTTTAAAGTTTGATTTCGCCAAACGGCCCTTTGCCAGAAGATCGGGAGGACTTCGGAAAAAGTTACATGATTGATGTTACTTTTCCTTTTATTTCAGTCAATGAATTCGACAAGTCTATTGAAATTGCCCACAAATACTCTGTCAGCCCGAACTCCTCAAACAGCGGGACAAAATTTTTCTTCACAACCTGTGGGAAGACCGGACCGACCGGACCCTCGCAAAAATTTTGTGACCTTTACTATAGTGATGCAAATTTATCTGTTCGTGTAATAGATGGTTTGCAGGAGTGGACTGTGCCAAAGAATGGTCTATACAGGTGAGGAATACGTATAGTAACAAAGTACAGGAAACAATGTTTTTTACACACTACAGGCTGGTGGTCAAATATATCCGTATCTTTTTATATCTGCGTATCTGCTAAAAGGTGAAATAAAAGCAAAAATTCAATTATCACATGTGAAAGACGAGCCAAAACTACAGTGTGGTGAAATTTCCATTCAAATTAGACATTTATTCCTCGAGATATCATCAAATAGATTTGTGTGCCATGGTACTGAGGGCAGCAGAGATTATGTCACTTCCACACTTTGACACGGAATGCTTTGTTTCCATTTGTTTTGTCAGACCTTTTGTGTTGACCTTGACATTGATATAGGACCTCCCCATGGAGATTACAAAGTGTGACAAGTTCTCACGCCACTTACCTTAATACATTTTGATAATATTCTACTGTAAGGGCTAAAAAGTCTGTTTAGTTTAATGAAAAACAAAAAAACCTGTCCGTTCATGTGAGGATATGATGTCATATGTGCTTGTTTTAAGTTCACTGTTTGTTGAAAACGTGAAACTTGCTCATAACATAAGACCACACATCAAATTTCAGTGCAAATTTCGCCAAAATGCTTTGAATAAGTACTCTTCTGACATTTCAAAACTTGACATGACCTCTGACCTTTCTTTTTAAATAAGGAAAAGAGAAAGAGCAGCCTCAATCTTACTTTAAAAAAAAAAAAACAATTATCGTTTAGATCATTTCCCTACAAATATCTTAGTTTCATGATGTTCAGAATTTGAACATTGCATATTCCAGTTTTCCAAACAAATATTAGTAAATTTCATTTTACAACTGAAGCCGAAAAATTCGTATTGTCTCAATATTCTCAGAAGCCATTCATGAAACAATAAAGTCTACTAGACCAATTCAAGTTGGGGCGACTGCATTCTCCCTACATTTAAGGCGTGGTTACTTTCTGGATTTGAAATGAAAAATGGTCACCATCTGAAAAATATTATGCGTAACCTTTAACGATATTTGTGACTGCTTCTGTTCATTTCCTTTCAGAATAAAAGCCAAGGGGGCTGGAGGCGGGAGTGGCGTAGAAAACCCTGGACCTTCGGCCGGAGCATCTGTTGTTGCGGTAGTCAACTTGACGGCCGGTATGAAACTTATCATTCTGGTTGGACAAGCCGGTCATGACGCATGCTTAGAGGGCAAGCACTTTTTCCCTGGAGTTGATGAAATTTGTGCGGGAAATATTCGTAGCGATCAAAGGGAACGCTTCGGTGACGAGACGGCGGGCGGTGGTGGAGGGGGAGGGGGAGGTACATTTGTTGCATTAGCAAATCCCTCAGGTGTCTTTAATGATCAAATAGTTCCACTCGTCGTGGCAGGAGGGGGAGGCGGACTTTCGTTCAGTCAATATAAGGACGCAAGCTCTGTAAATGGTATGTTTACAACTAATGGCAGTGGTCCAGGTGTCAATGGACTACATGGGCGAAGCAGGTCCAAGAATTTAGCTGGCGTCGGTGGAAGTTGGTTTGGAAATGAGACTACTGGTGCAAACGGGCAAGCATTCCTCTTTGGTGGTCTTGGTGGCAACGGTTGCCGCAAAGCATATGAAGAAATGAGATGGTCCACACCGGGCGGTTTCGGTGGAGGGGGAGGGGGATGCACGTCTGGTGGGGGAGGAGGCGGTTACACAGGCGGGGATGCTGCATTGATTGACAGTCGAACAGAAAACGGTAGAGGAGGTACTTCATACGTTTCAAATTTGTCATTGACGATACCATCAGGCAGAAGCGCCATCAACCATGGGGATGGATCTGTTGCCATTGAAATAGTGATCAAGTGCCCTGATAACTCTTTCGTATCCATAGACTTGGGGAGGGAAGCCTGCCTCGTACATCCTATCCCACTGTGGTTTTGGGTTTTGATGATGATAGTTTTTTTGATGCTGGTATTTGTACTACTAATTGTCATCCTTTGGTGCAGATTAAGACGACAAAAATCGGACGAAGATCGGTTACGGGACGAGCTAGCGTTATTACGAAAGAACGTCATGACAGAAATTAATCCACTCTACGGTGCACGGAAAAGTTTAAAGGAAGAAGATTTTCCCGAACTGCCACGTGAGTGCCTCAAACTTCTCCATCCCCTAGGAAATGGAGCCTTCGGAGAAGTTTACAAAGGGGTATACCTGCCGTCCCCAGATAAGAACGATTCCGTCAGTGTAGCGATTAAAACATTAAGTAAGGACGCTACTGAGGAACATAAAAACGACTTTCTGATGGAAGCCGCCCTTCTTGGGAGTCTCAAGCATCCAAACATAGTCCGACTCATCGGTGTATCGTTCATACGCGTCCCAAAATTTCTTATATTAGAGTTTATGGCTGGCGGAGATTTGAAAACATTCCTTCAAAGTAATCGACCGTCTTTCAATAACAAAACGAGTTTAAAAATTGGCGATTTACTGAAACTTGCAATGGATGTAGCACAGGGCTGCAAGTATATGGAATCTTTAATGTTTATACATCGCGATCTAGCAGCACGCAATATCTTGTTAACGTCTAAAAGCCCAGGAAGAGTCGCAAAGGTAGGGGATTTCGGGATGGCAAAGGACGTTTATAAATCACAGTACTATAGGAAAAGTAAAAGTTCCTTGGTTCCAGTAAAATGGATGCCCCCGGAATCCTACCTTGATGGTATATTTACTAACAAGACGGATGTTTGGTAAGCACTCTTTACTTCATTTGTGTTCCAAAATTGATTTCAGGGCAGCAATCTTTCACAATTAACAAGTAATTTTTTACTTTGCTTTGTCTTTTCGGTCTGCTATGTGATTAACCTTGAAGTTAAAAGTGGCAGGACTAAACATGGGGAATGTAAAGTTTGTAAAGTTTTCATGCCACTCACGCAACGACATTCTCCTGATAACATGAGAAAACTGGTTGCAAAGTTTAGTGAAAAACAAAATGCTGCTTTTTGTTGAAAATGAGACACCTTTACCTGCTCATTTGGCAAACCCCTCATGAGATTCCAAATCAAATTTCTCCAGAATGCTTAGAATAAGTACCCTTCTAACTTACTTTATCTTGATTGAATATCAAAACTGGACTTGACCTTGGACCTTCTTCAGTGGCATAGCTAGGATTTTTTCCGGGGGGGGGGGGGGGCAAAGGTATGAAACTTCCCCAAAACTTTTCCCGGTCAATGTGTATGTATTTAATATAAAATATGCAAATTTACAAGTATAACAACATTACAATGTCATTTTGTTATATTACCTGCATTTTAATCTTAAGGTGCAACAAAGAGCAATCAGAAATAACAAAGTATATTATTTTGGAAAACAATATCTGGTTTATTTGTATGTAGTAACGCAGTGGCGTACGCAGGACATGACAGGAACAGTGTTAAAAGTTGAATCGTGGTGGTTCATGAGGATAAAACTGAAACTTTTGTGTCTTTACATGCATTTCTTATGCCATTTATGCTACCTTACGAAGTAAAACTTGTCATTAAATTTGCACACTTTTAGGAGTAAAAAAAAATAGCATTGATCGGTACAGGATAGATTATCTAAGCGGAGCGCCACCATTAGTTAGCGCAAAGCGTAGTAGAGAAAATTTCGAAAAATCAGACCCCTCAGATGGCCGGAAATAGCATTTTCCTGACTTATACGAAGAATCTAAAGAGTCGCTATTTTCTTTTGTCGTTTGCAATAAAATGCTCACTTCAAAATATGTTCGCAAACTGCAAAGTGATCAGATAGTTAAGAGCTAAGTTGACCCCCAAAATGTAAAAATCAGACCCCTCAGATGGCCAAAAATAGCGTATTCGTGCTTGCAAAGAGAATCTTAACATGTAGTCTTTATTTTAATCGATTCCACCAGTGGGATGCAGAGTCCACCTTTGTAAGTAAAAATTGGAATATGACAGAACTTGCCTGTTTGTAGGAATTAAAAAAATTGGTATCACTGAGGGGCCTTGCAGAGGCAATCCTTCCACTTTGAAAATTTTTGAAAAATTGGGTGTCCTTATAGGCAATCTGGTGCCACATATGCTAACTTTTGAAGTACAATCTGTGTTATGAAAGTTTGACTCCATATTTTTAAGAACAAAGAAAAAATGCCATCGGTGAGGGGGGGGGGAGCATGACCCAATGGTCCCCCCTTCGTACGCCACTGAAAGGAGGCCTAATAGTGGCTCGATCAAACAGGATATCCTGTTAGAACAGCAATTACACCCCAAGTGAGCAGAAAGCTATTTTCTCGAACTAGCCTGTATTATGGATCCCGTTCATTCTAATTTCTAGACTAACGTTAAGTTTATCGTTGGCCATGGATTGTTTCAGCCCCACCCATCGTTATGTACACAGCGGTTCAACCCCACCCCCTCCCGCTACTAGCTTGTATGACAGTTTAACCTCGGGGGTCTACGTTAGTGACTTGTCAGTTTTCACATCCTTTACTGAATTCCCAAAGTGTACAACGGAGAGACTGTGTACAAGATGGTAAGTTCGGGTTTACAGCCTTTCAGTGTTCGTTGTACTGTGTCAACTGTTGTTAAATTCCTGAATAACAGCTTTCTGTGCACTGAAATGCACTGATCATAACACCCGCGCGTATACACGAGAACATTCAATCTGCTACGCGGCGAGGACGTTCCTCTGGAACTCGAGTAAGGCCGGTTCATGCGACACTGAAGAAATGTGGGTTAATTTGTTGCATAAAAAACGAATTATGTATGAAAAATGTCTCACAATTTCTTATTCTAGCAAAAATTTTGAGAAATTTCTGTTAGAATAAAAGAATTTATCAAATTTCCCCAAATAATTTTCCGGGGGGGGGGGGCAACCAACATGCCCAGCTGGGCCCCAACTGGGTTTCAGCTGGGCTACATGCTGGGCCCCAGCTGGGGCCCATCTAAAAAGGGGCAGGGGTTAGGTTTGACACTCGGTGCCTTAGGGTCAATCGAGGGTCGCTGTTCAGTGTTCATCCGGTACAGCGACACTACAAAAGTAAAAAGCGATAGGAAGGAGAAGAAAAACATTTCGCCTGGTGAATTAATTAAGAAGACAAAGTTTTCCAGTAACTAATTTGTGCTTATGGAAATTAGTCTTCGACAAACGCCAAATTTGCCACTCGTCACGTGGTGTGTTTAAACTCAGTCGCCTTTGGGTCAACGTATTCGTGAAGGCAGTGGCGTAGCCAGGATGGAATTTTCAGGGGGCCTAGGTACCAAGTGGGGAGGGGGGCTGGTACCTCCGAGGGTCAGGCGCGGCAAGACTATCTAAGCGGAGCGCCACCATCAGTTGGCGTGGAGCGTACAAGAAAATTTTGGGTTTTACAAACCTTCCAGATGGCTGGAAACGGCACTTCTCACGTGTTTTAAGCTGGATGTACCTAGCCTTGAAATACGAATCTCATGTCAGCCACTTCTCAAATAGTGTGAATAAAAAATCAATCTATGAAAAATGATAATTCATACTTTTTAGGGACCCAAAATCTAGGCATTTCTGATCTGTGGCCTGGGGGGTGAGGCTAAAGGGACCGGTATCTCCCTTTCCCTTGGGAAAAATTGTGAACTTCAGGAGAATGTAGATCGCAAATGCGGCAATATCTGAATGGATTTCAGCTTCAATAAGAAAACCGAAATTAGTTGTGTCCCCCTGGCTCTGAGAAACTTTCTTTGCGTTAGATTTGCTAGATGCAAAATGGTGCTATGTTTGGCAAAACTTTGAACTGATTATAGGCCTACGTTTTAGGATTTTCCTATTTGGGGAGCATGAAAAATTTCAAAATACTAATTTTTAGTCTTTGTAGAGATTTTACAAGTACCAACATACTACCAAAGAAACAATGTTTTTCGGTTATATTCCCGGTGGCACCATTAAAACCATAAACAAGTTGGAATGCAATGTCAAATTAATGTGCCGCGGTGACATCACAGATTTCCCATAAAGCATATAATCTAATGAAAAATGATTGACCGATTTCACATGATGCACTTAATCAGAAGAAAAAATGCATTACTTTGAAAATTCCAAACGCTATGTGCTACTCCGATGCAGTTTTCCACTCCTGACAGAGAAAATATTTTTTGAAGTCAATAAATTTTGTCTCTGGCATATGCCTTTAAATGCGCTTTGTAAGTCCGAAGGATGTTGTGATAAGTGAGTCAGACTAACAAGAACACTTTCCTGCAGTATTTGCGATCAAAGTTTAGAGGCATGAACTTTTAGTAAGCTTTACCAGGGAGTTGTTCGACCTGGCCTTACCATCTTGTAGATGGCACTCTTAATTACAAAGGTAGAACAGCGCCGTCACAACTCTTTTTTTTTTTAAATTCATAAAATCAAGATTACATATTTTGTCATTTCGCCTAAAATTTTTGTTTGCGCTTCGAGTTTGGGGGATAGAATGGTTACCTACGATAGTTTAAACCAGGTAAAACAGGTAAGTGTGAAACCATGTAACCGACCAGGTAAATGGATTGGATTTAATTTCATATTAAATAAATGCGACACGGTACATTGAAACACAACTCCAGGAAACAGAGGGTGTGTGTTTGCTTACTTCGCATACATGTCCTCATTGGTTACAATTTATTCTCCTCATTTCTAATTTTTTGCTTTTTCTATAGCCATGCCAGTGTCTCAATTAGACACCGGCGTTACTTGCAGTTCCGTTTAGGCTAACCACTACTTTGAAGCTTTGAAATGAAAAGTAGTAGACCCTGAAAATTATTAAAATTATTGAAATTGCCCAATCAAGCAGAATTTACGAAGAGATTATTTTTAACTTTCGCTTGCAATAAGACGTTCTCTTACCTAAATATTGGTACTGACAAAATGATCAGTAATACCCAAACAAATTTCAGGGGCATAGCCAATATTTACTGATTAGCAAGAAGTCGACTCGCCATTCCCATTCTTGACCGTCTTCCTGGGGAGGGGTGTGGATAAATTTTTTGCTGTTTCGAAGGAGCTTAGATGCAAACGAGGCCGGTATTTTTCTTTTTGTTTGCGAAAAGTAAGGGGAAAACTTTTCATTGCTTCCCCGTTTCAAAACGTGCGATACATGTTCCCCCTCCCCCCCCCCCCAATCGGCTCTCATGAGGAGTGACCGTGTACTTCACAGTGAGCAGAGTATCATACATATTTTCGTTTTGCATTCTGTTACAGGTCTTTCGGTGTCCTCTTATGGGAGATCATGACGTTTGCCTACATTCCTTATCCTGGTTTAAGTAACCATGAAGTCATACACAGCGTAGCGAGAGGGGACAGAATGTGTCCCCCTAGATACTGTCCACGCCCAATAAAATACCTGATGGAATGCTGTTGGCGGCAGGATCCTGGCCAAAGGCCAAGTTTTGAAAATATATGTGACCTTTTGGCAAGTGTTTCGGATAGTAAAGAAATTCTTTCTACGGTGATACCTGCACAAGGTATTGAAATTGATAGAGGACTCGTGTCGGTACAGTCATACGACCACAGCCAAGAAATGTTAGAGACCATGCCGATGCTTGGTCCATCAAAGCACCCCACGAGACAATTTTCGACCGATTCAGAAGGATATTTGCAAGCAAATTTCACAAAAAGTCCTGATAAGGAAAAACCAATCAGGGTAGCAAGCATTGAAGAGCAATTTCTCAAACCGGTGGAAATGAATATTTACGACAGCGAAGGACCCCATTCACCTCAGCCTGGAGTAGAAAACGATGCCCCGTCTACCCACGTGACAGCTGATCATGAATACGCCTTTCCACCTGTGCCAAATGGCGATCCAGAGAGACTTGAGAGTCTCGTGTAGTAAACATTAAAAACGCTTATAGATGGAATAAAACTGCATAGCTCTGGCTCATAGGGCCAAAACATTTCCAAAACATTCACTGGCAACAAATCCAAAACATGCTTGTTTTCGGTTTGTTGCACAGTGTAGACAGGGTATGCAGCATGTTTTGAAAATGTTTTGGAAATGTTGCAAAAGAACTGTCCTGTCAATTCTTTTCAAAACATACTCAAAATATTTTCAAAATGTTTTCAAATTGTTTTCGGGCTGTCTACACTGTAAAACAAACCGGAAACAAGCATGCCTTGGGTTTGTTGCAGGTGAAGTGTTTTGAGAATGTTTTACAAATGTTGCTCGTGTATACAAACCTTTCGAGAGCCTTATAAATTTCTATTGATTTTTCAATGAACAAGTGCGTTTTCCTTTTTATCAAGTAAAGGGAATATTTGGGAAACATGCCATGTCTTGTTCTAAAATCTTACTTCGCGACATTTTATCATTGAAAACAAAAAAAGAAATGAAATAAGAAATATTAAAAATGGTTTTCACTTTTCGCAAAGCCTATCTCGCTTTTAAGACGATTTCCAAACGCTACTAACCTATGTATTAAAGTTATATCAAGTTTAATATTCACAGTTGAAGACATGATCCAACTCACAAAATATTCTCATTGAAAACAAAAGTACAAAGAAATGGGAAATATTCCAACTTGTTTCCACTTTTTTTCTCTATTTCGGTTTTAAGGACGACCACAAATAAAACGCTGATATATTTAAAGTGGAAGACGCGAAACACAAAAGTCGAAAAAAAAATTAGCGAATATCAAGTTGTCGAGCAAAACAGCTGTCTAATGAACAGGGGTGGCGCCAGCGGGGGGGGGGGGGGAGGGTATGCGCCCCCCCCCCTCCCCCCCGTCGGGGAAGGTCGGCGGTTTTGTCGGGGAGTCTTGAAAGAATACAAAAAATTATAAAAAAAAAAAAAAAAAACCCGTACTGACTGAATTTACTGGATGGGTGATCTTGAACATCATTTTTTCTTTTATACTGCTATTTTAATACCTATCGGAATCGGTTTTCAATTACTTCTCATATCTCATAGTTCATAGCTCTGCCAAAATGCATTACATGTACCTTGCCCCATCTTAAATCTGTGTGCACAAGGTCACCCATAAGCAAGACGTGTTGCAGACCAGGGAGCTGGAAATTCCACGTGCAGATGTAACCAAGGGTGGCACCAGCGCGGAACCAGGGGCCATACTCCCGTCGGGGAAGGCTGCCCTTACCCTGTTGTTGAGAGGATCCAGTTTCGTCGGGTAGCCTTCATCTATAGGCCCATGAGAAAAGATGTAAGCCCGATTAACGTTAGTCCCAGGACGATCTTCTTGATTTTGCTTTACTAGTTTTCCTTACAAACGGACCAGAAGTTGTTCAGGTGCATGCAGTGCCCAATGGTTTGTCATCTGTCCAGCCCCGACAGCCGAATTAGAGCAACAGTAGTGACAATCGGCCAGCCCGTTTTCAGTTATACATAATAATTAACAGAAGTGTGGGAATGTGTCCTGTCCTGATAAGTCAGACTGAAAACTCATTTGAAGCCACCTTGTTGTAACGTGACATATTTTTTAAGATGTCGGTAGTAAAATCATTTATTGTCGGGAGTTTGGATAGTCAAATAGAAAATTTCATAAACTTAGTGGTCCTCGCAATTGAATACAGCCAGGAGTCTCATTAGAGTAAAAAAATGATGTTTTCATTTCGGTTGCACAGTTTTTCCCCGAGAAAAAGACAAAACCATGTAGCGTTACCTTTTATCTGGTTATTTTCTGATCACGTTGCAAGTTGGTTTTTTTTTTCTATTGAAGTAAAACTTTCATAAATAACGACTGCTTCATTTCTAGTTACAAGTCTGGGAAATGCCATTCCCGGCTGTCCGTGGGTTACATTTTCTTAATTTTCTGTACACTCCGCGCCAACTTATAATGGCGCTCCGCTTTGATAGTGTTTTGGTCGAACAGAATACTCAACAGAGCATGCTTGCAAATTATTCTTCGTTTGAGGGCAAGATGAAGTAAAATTTTTATAGCGAAAAAAAAACCTAAAATAAAGACTGCTTTGTTTCTGGTTACGAGCCTGGGAAATGCCATTTCCGGCTGTCTGGGGTTTTCAATTTTTCAAAACTTTCTGTGCATTTCTAGTTAGTTCTCAGGCAGGATTACATATTTCAGACAAAATAGACCACTCTGTCTCCTACCAAATTGAAACACTCCCGTAAGCATATGTCAATAAACAAAATATAAAACTTGAAATGTATGGGAAGCCAAACTTTTTCCGCAATGAAAATTCAGAGGCCTTAGTCTCCATGATGTTATTCAGAAACAAAACTACAAATCACCTCCTACTTGATCTTCCTTAAACCTTCAAAATATGTCATAACATTACAGTTCTACCAACATAATCTTTAGATTCTCTAACATTTGTTAAAAATGGCAAACTTTTTCATTTTCGATGGATAATCCGTATAATAAAACACCCAAGCGAACGCTCTCAATCACTCCGACAATTGCTCTTGACAAGCATATCAATGAATATAAGGCCCAAATTTTTCATTGTAACCTTACCCAAAAACAATTTTTTTCATGAAATTCTAAAACTTCTCCAATATGATAAGCTGTCAATTTTCAAATCTCCGTTCAAAAAAGGGAGAAATTATTCGGAAGAATTTCCACTTTGGTCTGAAAGCCTTAGTACCAAGGCCTAGTACGATGAAATGCGTAACCCCAAAGGAATTGAAGCTGTCGCCTATATAACTTTTTTGATTTTGTCCATATGAAGGAGGGATTCTTCAATAAACACCCCAACTTTTAAATGGTCCTTACAAAAGCCATTTTTTTTAAAAAAAAAAAACTTTTTCTTATAAACAAACTCCAGATTTTTAAATATTCGTTGAAAAAACCAGAAATTTCGGCGCGCTACACGCGCCTCAGATCCTGACAAGTCATGTCTCGCTGAAACTAACTCATTGCCTTTGTCGGGGACTCGAAATGCTGGCCCCCTGTCGGGGATCTTGGCCCCCCTGTTGGGCAAATCCTGGCGCCACCCCTGCTGATGAAATAAAACTAAAACATTCAATCCAGCTATTGCAGACATTTTGGTCTTATCTTTCCTTTCAAACTTTACTGGAAAAATATTCTTCGATCTCTCTACCAGCAGCCACTTGCTGGGTCTCAAAGGCTGATGAGTTTAGATCTAATCGACAACAACCCCTAATAGCTAAGCCTTGAGTCCAAATCTCAGAAGAAACAAAGCAAGTCACACGTAGCTGGTAGGCTGCACAAGGGCTAAACTCGTGTTCACGCATGCGCATAGGTATATCTACCAAACCATCGAGCGTTTATCGGGCCCTTCTCTGCATTGTCTTTAGTACAAGTGCATCGAATCCACAACTACCACGAAGACTCAAGACATAACGTTTCTTAATGTACCCTGTCGCGCACAAAATTCCCATTTGCACTCTACAATCAAAAAAGGTGAACTCCCATTGGGTTCACTCTTTGATAGAGTGAAAAGTATGAATTCACTCCATTAGAGTGATAATTCACTCCAAGAAGATTGAAATTCACTCCAAAAAGAGCGAAATTTCCTTAAACGAGCGAAGTTTCACTCTTGATGGAGTGCCTACACTGATCGCTCTTTAAAAAAGAGTGATCATTGCAGGCACTCGTGGAAGAGTGAATTTTCCCTCTTCCTGGAGTGAATTTCACTCTTTTTGGAGTGAGTTTCACTCATCTTGTAGTGAATTATCACTCTAATAGAGTGAATTTACACTTTTCACTCTATCAAAGAGTGAATAAGTACACTCTTTTATTTTTAGAGTGTGGTCTATTAAACACAGAAAAGATTTTCTTCCCTTTTGAATGACGAGATATTTTTATTTGTAACACCACATTCACGCCACGAATCATGTCTATTTTCTTAATTTAACAATCAAAGATTGGCAGAGAATTTAAATCTTTTGTTCCAGCACCTCGTTTTTCAATTCTGAATTGATTGTTTACTAGAATATAGAAACATTAAAGAGGTCTTCCAGGTTAGGAGAAAAGTTAATTTGTTTTAATTACTGTCGAATGATAATTTCTGATTTTTTTTCGGGTTAACGATTCCACACAGATGCAAGAGCAAACACTTCCATTGCACAGTAACAAATCTCTCCTTTAGACCATGATTACGAAAAAAATTGTGTTAGGTTTAAGTCCTCGTTCAAGTGTGGTGTGGAGCAGAATTTAAGTTGTGAAAATATGTAAAAACAAATGCTGATTGCCGATTTAATTCATCACATTGCAGGCCCGTATATAGTCTGATTTTTATTCCTAGAAAGAATGTGGGTTAATCGGTTATTCACAAAATTTTTCCACTTGTTTCAAAATGAAGGTAAGGTATGACAACCAAGTAGATTTGGCCTGTTCTTTGTATTGTGCCAGACATGAATACCTCAAACAGGGTCGAAAGCTGTCATTTTGGAATTAGGGTTACGGGCTACTTCAAGGTAGTTGTTTCGTCTATAGATTTATCCACAGTTGTCCTATGATCAGGAAAAAATACGCGACCCTATAACGAGAATGCACTTTCAAAAATGTCTGATTTACAGGACAAAAAAAGAAAATGGGAAAAAAGAAACAAAAGAAGAACAAAGTGATTACAATTTGGGGGAGG
Source organism: Holothuria scabra (assembly GCA_037179385.1). Classification (NCBI taxonomy): domain Eukaryota; kingdom Metazoa; phylum Echinodermata; class Holothuroidea; order Aspidochirotida; family Holothuriidae; genus Holothuria; species Holothuria scabra. The sequence continues at coordinate 24,295,944 of CM074180.1, forward strand.
GAAACTCATCACCTAAACAAAGTACATCACCACCAACAATTGTGTATACATTGCTTCAACATTTTACTTTTATTTTAGCTCGCTTTTGTGCATTTTTCTTATAAATTGAAAATCCTTGATCCAGCCTCCGTGAAAACTAGATAGAGAAATTTCAAATTCCTAAATGTATTAAGATATCACCAATGCTAACCAAACTGTTGTTTCAATTTGAATGCGTAAACCTTCATTCTAGGACCAGCTGTTACGAACCTAATATTGCACTCTCTCGTCGCGAATTTCATTCAAGGAAAACATTTAATGTGGAGAAAATATCTTCAAATGATGGAGAACTGCAAAGACGGTACAAAACTCTCACAGATCACAATTCACCTCTTCAATATACATTCCACTAATTTCGTGATTCCCATTCAAAATTATATTGTTTTCTTATGGATATCATAACAAAAACAAAAACAATTGTTGATCTATATAGGCTATGTTTATTGAGGAGACTTCATTGAATGAAAGCCTGCACAAAATGAAAACAGACCCTTTATCTAAAGTGCCTACAACGGCATATCAGATGAAAATTTGCAAAAAATTAAACATTTAAAGGTTTAATCCTTTCACCCAAACAGTTCCAATTCTCCTAACCTACTTAATTCCTTTCCACAACTGTCTTGAAATCATCCTCATCCAGACTCAACGTCAATTGTGTAATATGTGCTACAGTGCTCTGAACTTTTTAAACTTTCTGTCCGATCTTAGAGCCTGTGACAGTTGAGAATTCCTGTGAACTACTACAAAAATTGCAGCTTAGGGTGAGAGCTGACTGCCTTAAAAAACGATGGACGGTGCATTAGCATTAGGTTTAATGCAAATGATAAACAGACGAAGACGCGGTCCGAGTGTAGCCAGCGATAGAATTAACCCCCAATAGTCCATTTGTCTGTTGTGATGAACAGGCAAATGGAACAGAAAAATGTTGTTTAACTTTGTTCATTTATTTGGCATACAATGTATTTATTTGAAGACGGAAAAAGACGGTCAAGCAGTGTCTGAACTGACTTATCACGCCAGTCAACAACATTTACAATATATGACTAATATTTGACCGAGTTAAATAAATTTTTAACAAATATTGAGCAGCGTTAACTGAGTGTTGACTGATGCTCTTTACTCCATTACAACGCAATTAATTAGATATCACAAATTAGTCAAACATGAGTGACTAACGAAGTTAGTCAGTTCACACACCACTTAACTAATTTGTGTTTAGGCCTACAGTACACAAATTAGTGAGGGAGCCAATTTTTACAATTAGGTTGCAGCAGGTCACTGAGTTTTTTCAAAGCCGCCTCAGGAGATGTTTTCTGAAGATTTGGCAAGATTTCACAGGAAATCACCAATGACTTTAAAATTAAATAGGTTCTCGAGGTACCTCCTAAATACTGTACAATGATCCGTATTTGTGAAGCCATGTTTCCCTGTTACAATCTCCTCCCCATCCCCAACTCCGTTAACTTATCATACCTCCCTCCTTTCGTCGTTTTTCTCTTTTTTGCGCTCCTCTCTTTTTTCAACACCATCCATCATGTCCTCAAAATTTCTGTGGGAGCACTCTGCCCCTGACCCAGCTGGCTACGCCACTGGGCAAGTTGACACGAAGGTTTCCAATCAAAAGAACCTCAAATGTCCCAACTCAGTCAAGTTTCTTTGTTTCTTTCCTCAGATCTAGAGTAGCAATTACCCCTTCCCTAATCAAACCGTAATGTACATACCATATTTTAGTTCCTGAACAATTCTTCTGCCTTCCTCATATTCACCAATGAACGGTTAGCTCCAAGCATACCTAGAGTCATTCATTATACGTGCCATTTCCTGGTTATATGTATCATAAAATTTATGCAATAAAGCTTCAGTCTTCGGAAGTATAGCACCAATCTTCTTCAGTGCACTCTTATTTGCATTACGGACCTTGTCGGAACACATCGACTGCAACTTTACGTCACCAATCGCATCTGAAAAGACAAGTAAGCAAGAGATGAAATTTCACTGTAACTTTTGAAACATTTCAAGTCTTCACACTATTTGCAGCAGCGTATAAAAACAACAACTAAATGGGACGTACAGCAAACAGAAAGTAAATTTAGCTTGTAAGAAATTGTTAAAAACAACAACAAATGAAGGTGGCGGAAGACAGACAGCCATAAGACGGTCTTTTCGTGACCTTTGACCTGGATATGAATATCAGTCTCATGTAAGTAATACCATAGCAGACTTACATTGCTAAATACAGTAAGTGATTATGGGAACTGATATATAATGAAATTGTGACGTTATCCACTTTTTTTTTGCACCAAGTCCCCATGATTCCTTTCGCTATGTAGCAATGATTAAAGCAAATTATTCACACAAACTCAAACTTGTGTTGTGAGAATTGTAGATACAGTGACCCTTTCGAAAATGACATTTATACAAGTTGTTGTTGGAGTTTTGGAGTGAGTCCGGTTTAATTGCTATGTGGAAAAAGAGTCTGCCTGAAATACAATAAAATATGGGCAACTTGCAAAACTGGAACTTTCAAATAAACATTCCGAGCCCACCGACATGTCTTGCTGACCGCTGAAAATATACTGTGGTAATGGAATGAACAATTCAATTATTCAAATGCAAATGATGGAAGAATTAGTTCCTGAAACAATGCTAATGCCAACATCTACATAGCAAGTTACCATCCAATAGTGTAACGATGAAAATAACTTTTGTTCGAGAAAAAAACGTTTTATGTAACTCTTTTAAAAAGGTTACGGTCATACTTTCTTGGAGCCACGATGGACCACATGAAAATTTTGGTAGCACTTGAGTATTAAATGCATGCATATGAGTTTCATCAGATTGTTGTTGAAACTATGTCCAAGAAATAATAGGGTGTAATGTATCAGGAATAAACAATGGCCGGAATTGTCACTTGTTGACTAAATACGAAATCTACATCTGTATAACCAATCGTTTGGGTTTTTACTGGATTACCACTAGATACTGCATAAGACATTGATGTCTCAAACGAGTTTGAGACTACACCGAAATGCGTGACTTTCGGAATCAGTGAAAATTGACAGCCAAAAGAACAGCCTTTTTCAGCAAACTGAACTAACCATGCCAGTGGTGTTAACATATAGTTCCACAGGCTATTTAAAAAAAACAGTTAACTTCGCACTGTAACTATGTAAGTTAAGGTTTTTCAATGCATTATTATTCAACAATTTTTTAACCCCCTCCTCCAGAGCCCCAATGTCCACAGCGCATCTGATGACACTTTACAGGCACGTCATCAGTGAAAACTGCTGTGGTTTATAGTTATGAAAATCATTCACAAACAGCAAATGGCGAGGAAAACGGTAGTGTCATCAACCTGCACGAGCAATCCAGGTTTTTGTTTTCATAAGTTATTCTTATATTTTGGGTGCAATGGGCTTTTACTTGTACCTGGTCTCTGCTAAGGAGTTCCGTGGTTGAACTATGTAAATCAATTGCAAGGGGGAGTGGAAGTACACAGTTCATTTCAAAAAGATTTATGGCAGATCTGATAACATGAAAATGATCTTGATCCGGTAAGCACATTTGATGATAGGTGCATTCACAGATCAGTTTTCGGTCACAGTCTAGACGCAGTGAGTTTTTCATCTAAAAAAGTCCATGTGAACGTAGTCTGGTAGTTGGTATGCTATTGTCATGGGCGTCCGCAGGTATGGGCAAGGGGGGGCACTTCCCCCCCTGGAAAATCAAAAATTTGAAAAAAACGTATAAAAATCAAGCAAAAACCCGAACAAAACGTGTTTTTCAAGTTTCTATGCGAAAAATAGGCTGTAGAAATGCCATTTCCGGCGATCTGGGAGGCATTTTGGGCTGAATTTTCGCATGCTTTGTGTCAATTCATTGTGACTTGGAGGTTTTGCCCCTACCTAGAAATTTTGCCCCCTGACTTTTTTCTGCGGACGCCCATGGCTACTGTTAGTACAAGAACAGTGACGCCGGTTTTGTTTTCAGTTCAGAGTTGACCGTGCACTGTTAAAAAATGCTGTAATAAATTTACAGAGCAAAACTTAGAAAAATATATCAAGATTGGAGAAAAGGTGCTGCCAATAAATATTTTTACCGCCTATTTCGTCCGCAGAGGAGATACCAGTGTGAACTTGCTCCACATACTAATCCACCATAACGTTTGTTCTGTACAGCGCTTCTCAACCTTTGGCAACTCCAGGATCATTTTGACTCTCAGAGTTTTGAGGGGCTTTTTAGTCTATAAGATATGACTATTTGTCAATGTCAGTAGAACCCCCCACCCCTCCAAACAACAACAACAACACTGAAAGGAAAGAGAATTACTTTGCCTACCTTTATAAATGACAGACTCCCGCTTGCTTTTAGCAAAAACGTTAAGCCACACCAAAGCCTAGGTTGAATGGGGAATAGGCTGTAGTTTTTTAATGGCGTACCTCGGGGTCCTCACGGAAGCTGTTCGCGGCCTACCAGTTAAGAAGCGCTATTCTATTATGAACTCTTAATCATTGTTTCCTCATTGCCTGAATCGACCCAAAATTTTCTTACTTAAATCAAGAAAGTGAAATATTCTCTTCAACGTTCCTGTGCAATTCTGCGTCCATTCTTCCATTCTCAGTATAAGGAACTGCTTCCTCGGGAAAACTTCCAGCCAGTGATGAAGAAAAGCTGAGAACATACCCACTTTTAGGCTCTGTTTCAAAAAGAGAAAATAGATGTTTATTGTCGTTATCGTTGTCGTGTTATTTTCGTCATGAAAGACAGTTCTAACAATGTAACAGGGCTTAGATCTGGCTTGTGAATTATGAGACAAAAATTTTCCAGCAGTCGGAACCTCGGATTGTGTCCATGCGCGGAATCCGTTTAAAAGCAATCCACCCACACGAAGGCGAGCACACACTAATAAACGAGAAAAACAAAAACAAAAAAAAAACGAACAAACAAAAAAAAAAAACAAATAATGAAAACAAAAGAGAAAAAGCGCACTCAAACTCACACTGACCGGCATATACACAAAATATAAATGGTAAACATTAAAAATGCAGTATTATTGCTTTATATTAAAAATAAGCTTAAAAATGACGTTTTCTGGAATTCCTAGATCGTTTGAATACCACAATGTTACATTTCGTCTATTATGCCTGTTTTTAAATCAGCCTGAATGATTGGTAGGGCGATTTCCCCCTGCTCCCCTCCAAGATTGACGCGCCTGCCATGTAATTTATAGCTCTCCCCATAACTGTATAAAGAGCATACTTAAGTGTGCAGCCTCCACATATTTTATTTCTGAAAGCCATGTCCTGCAGGTGATCATGCAATGCAAAGTGTAATCCGAGCACTCTCTGTGCATTTCGTGGAATGTAAGCTGCCCTCCGTCTTTTTAACATTTCACGCGCAACAATGTCGATGCCAATAAAGGAGATGAAAATCAACTCATAAAGTCATTTAAACCACTGCACTCAAAGGGGCCCATTGGGCTGATATCAATAACTTAATGAGAGTTTTAAATGGTCACTACCACATGACAATGCTTATAATTAGCATTATAGTCAAATTTTATATTAAATTGTTACGGAAAAAGGTTCAAATTTTGAATTTTGTGGCGTCCTGACTTGTAATGGTTTTGTGCATAATTTGGAAAAAAAGTGTCAGGTCACGAATTTTTGAAAACCGAATTGAACCGTACGGTAGTAAATACGGCACTCACTCATAAAACAGCTATTTGTTTGTAGGATATGAGGTTTGTCTGAGTTTCCTCGTGTTTTGTCTAACGGTAAGAGCATCCTCCTCTCACGCGGAAGGCCTGTGTTCTATTCCCAGGTCGAGTCATACCAAAGACTCTAAAATGGAACCTACTTTAGGGAAAACAAGCCAGTGAATTACAACTGGAAAAAGGGCCGCAGCCGGCTGAACTTGAACCAGTGGGTTGGAAACTGGGCCAAAAAACTCCATCTAAATAACTAAGTAACCGAGTTTCACCATTTGTCATTGGTGAAGAAAACTGCACATGTTTGGAAATTGTTGAATTTCATGAACCGACTCAAAGAACCACTCTAAATAAAATGCATTCTTGAAAAGTGATAAAATGGTTTTAAAATCAGAAGAACTGAAAACCAACTCAAAGACGTTGACATTTCATTGGCTACTATGAAACGTTTGTAAAATATTAACAAAAGACCACTTATTTGTTTTATGTACGCCAAAAACTGAATCCTGCACAAAGGAGGCTTAAGCCAGGATTCATGATAAGAAGGGGCGGGATGGGGTGAGTAGCTCAAGGGGAAACGTTCGAACTCGTGCACGTGAGACTTGAAAAGCATTGATGGAGGATGAAAGGCCAGATTTAAAATGTCGGCGCTAATTCGCTTGAACAAATTCTTCGCTAAAGTAGCCTACTTCACGCTACTATATTACTACATGCATGCTTTTGCTTAGTTCTAGCGTTTTGTACTAAAAAGTTGGTGCGTCACACAGAACTGAAAGTGCGCCATCCAATAAAACAGGAGCGTGTTCAGCAACCTTACCAACAAATTTAAACAAGTCTATGAAGTCCCTTGGGAACCTATTGAGCAGCTATAAAAGGAGAAGAAGTGGTGGGCACTATTTAATGAGGAATTTCTTGATTGGCTGTTGCCATTGTTTTCCACCTTTTTTATTCCTTGCTGGAGTTAGGTGTTGTTACAAACGATAACGTAAAAAAGATCGACATCGTAAAAACAACCGATAATGTAAAAAAAATACCGATAACGTGAAAATTCTTTGAGCCGATAATGTTAAAAAAAAAATTACCGATAATGTAAGAAAATCTTTGAACCGATAATGGAAAAAAAAATACCGATAATGTAAAAACTGTTCAAACGAGGGTTTCTTATGCTCTAAACAATAGGTTTGTATGTTTAAGAGAGTTTATGTGTGTAGACAGGTAAGCTGACAGGCGGCAGGCGGGCAGGACGAGGAAGCAAATAGGTCCGTGAGTGGGTACGTGTGTACCTGTGCGCATGTACCCCGTGTGAATTTATTGGTTTATACACTCTAAACACACTTGGGCAAACATAAAGCATATGCTACATTGTCGGGGAAGGAAATTGCTTAAGTGTGGGCGAAACATGACGAATTTTCCTTATTATTACATAAATTTTGTCCAATTAATTTAACGAAGTTTGCTGAAAAATGTTCCATGAGCCTTGTTTCCACAACACTTGGTAAATTTTGCCCATCTGTTGCTAAAGTGTATAATTGACAATATTGTGTCTGAGTGTAGCTTTCATCACGCAGGTAGCCAGGAATTTTTTATGGGGGAAGATCACCAACTACATGGCCTGATCGCCGTCCGTGGGATATTTTTGAATAATAAAGTACCTTAAGATATAGGGTAATCTGGTGCTTATATCGTTTCCATCATTTCTGTACCATAAAAAAAATATTTTTTTTAGAATTCGATTGTGGGAATGGCCCCTTGGCCTCCCTCTAGCTACGCCAATGGCCTACAGATGGTTTAAAACTGAGTTTATGAATACTCACTTGTCGCTCTAGCAGTGGCGTCGCTACGGGGAGGGGAAAGAGGGGGGAATTTTCCCCAACAGATTTTGTCCTTGCCGGCCAGTAGAGGTTCAGTTAGAAGTTGGGTTAACCGAAAAATAAACAACATACATCTCATGAGACGTATAATTTTTCCTGCAGAGATACCCTAAAACCTCATAACTTCCGGGAGCTTTTCCGCCCGGACCCTCACCCTTAGGCGGTTTGGGCTCTGTTTTGCCTGGCGCCTGTAAATGTGTGCCTCAACATTTTTCTTTTAATAATCAACATTGAATTAATGGCAATTGGGGCAAAGCAAGGGGTGCGATAGGTGACTTTGGTGACCTTTTGTTTGAATTCTGCAGGTTAGGTGAGTATGATAAATAATAGCGTTTTGCCTGGCCACTTATATACTGAACAATCTGTCCGACTAGACCAGTAAGCTGCTTTCTGATCATACATGGATTTTTTGACGTTTCTTCGGGCACGAATTTTCTCGAGCTACAAGAGAGAATTCAAAAACCCAATCATAGACCACGTATAGGATATTGGCATAGCTAGAGGGAGGTCAGGCCATGCCCCCAATCGAATTCTAAAACAAAAAATATTTTTTAATGGCACAGAAAGAATGAAATCAAATGATGCTAATAATGGAAATGATATTAGCCTACATCTTAGGGCACTTTAATATTCAAAAAACCCTCGGAAGGCGATCAGATCCTGTAGTTGGCCACCTCCCCCCTCCCATAAAAGTTCTGGCTACTCCCGTGATGAAGGCTACACTCAGACACAACATAGTCCATATACACCAATAAATTCACACAGGGTACATGCGTACATACGCACGCACCCATCCACGAACCAATTGGCTTTCCCACCCTGTCAGCCTGCCGTCTGTCAGCCTGCCTACCCACATACACTCGAACACATGCACACCTTTAGGTAGGACATTAAAAACCCTCGTTAGAACAATTTTTACACTATCGGTATTTTTTCTACATTATCTTTTCAAAGAATTTTGTACACTATTGGTATTGTTTTTACACTATCGGTTAAAAGAATTTTGCCATTATCGGTATATTTTTTTACATTATCGGTCGTATCACGGGTTAGGTTATGGCATTAGTGCTATTCTTACTAGTTTGGAAGTTCTCCTTAAACAAGAGCATTGGTCCGAATCCTCCGGGACTAGACTTAATGTTTGGCTTCCGTTCTTAAAAAAAAAAAATGAGGGACCTCGGAAAATATACCAACCATGACATTTTCGGTTCACTGATATGTTTTTGACTAATATTACGTGTTGTGCAGTAGAATGTCTTTTTCAAAGTCCCTTTTTGCAAAAAGGTAACTTGTCGAAACAGATATCGCGTATAGTCTCCCTAAAAAGGAACCATTAGTTGCCATTCGCTGTCTATTCGTTTCTCTTTTCTTTGTTTGTTTTTGTACGGTCTTGTTTGATTGTTAGCTTTCTGGTAAGCATATATTGACACCATAGTTGTAAACTATGAATATCTGCATACGTGTTTTACTGGACCACTTACTTAAGTTGATGTGTGCATCAACCAATTGAACAATTACGTGACACCATTTAAACTTCATCATTGACTGCATGCATAATAATACGCATCCAAGGCTGGCCATACATATTGTGATCCATATGACCTGGGGCCCGTTCCACAAAGAGTTACGCACAATCTTAAGTTTGATTCACCATACTTGAGCCAACAGTAAATCAAACTTAAGATCGTGCGTAACTCTTTGTGGAACAGGCCCCTGTTGAGTTTAATATACTTGATCAGATCGTACCAACGTATAGGTATAAGGTTATGATATGATATTACATTTATTAGACAGTTCCTATTTCCATACTTACAAAAGAACGATCAGTGTCACTTTCTTTCCAATATAGACAGGCATTCTCGCTGTATTTCTTCTTGCAATTAGTAAATTTGTAGATGTACTGTTCAGTGAGACGATGGAACAGTTCAGGAGAGAGAACGTCATGCAGGCCTAAACCGATCGGTCGATAGAGATAATCCGAATATGCCCTGTAAGGATAAACAAAATATGTTCAATCAGTAACATGCTGCGAAACCAAAAGGGTGTGAGCCGTTACAAAAGACAAAAATTCGACGGAGCTACTCTGAAGCAGGGGTGGCGCCAGGATTTGCCCGACAGGGGGGCCAAGCTCCCCGAAAGAGGGGCCAGCATTTCAAATCCCCGACAAAGGTGGTGACTTAGTCCCGGTGGGACGTGACTCGGCAGAATTTGAAGCGCGCGCAGCGCGCCGAAATTTTGGACTCTCTTTTTAACAAGTACTTAAAAATCTGGAGTTTAATTTGAAGAAAATAATTAAAATTTTTGAAACAATTTTGACTTTTGGAAGGACCATAAAAAAGTTGGGGTGTGATTTAAAAAGTTGGTTTTAAGTGCTGTACTGAGTATCCATCGATATAGGAAAATTTTGTCACTTTGAACAATCTGAAGCTTTTATTGGGGAAAATTGTAATTTTATGACAGACCTTCTTATAAGAAAAATCAAGTAGGGGGTGGTCTGTAGTTTTGTTGGGGTAACTGAATATCATCAGGCAGATTAAGGCCCTCGGACCGTATTCGAAAATTTTCCCGCGGAAAAGTATGGCTTCCCATGTATTTGAAGTTTTATATCTTATATATTGAAGTATAAATGCGTACGGAAGCGTTTCGGTTTGGGAGCGGGTAGAATTTTTTCCCGAAAAATGCAATCCTGTCGGAAAGAGCACACAGATTTTTTTGAAAAATTGAGAACCACCAGATAGCAGGAAAAGGTATTTCTCGGGCTGGTACGGTAATTAGAAACAAAGTAGTCATTAATTTGAGCGTTCTTTCACAATTAAAATTTCACTTTATAATACTGTCCCCAAACGAAGAATAATATGCCAGCATGCATTGTTTCGGTAAGTAATCTGTTCTGCCAAAATATCTAAGCGGAGCGCAACCACCAGTTGGCGCGGAACGTACAGAAAATTGTTAAAAAAATCTAGTCCCTCAGACTGTCAAACAACCGGAAATGGCATTTCCCAGACTTGTAACTAGAAATGAAGCCATCGTTATTTTGAGCTTTCCTTTGAAATGAACGTTTAAATTCAACAGAAAAAAGGTCCAACTTGCTTTAAGTGGATCAGAAAATTCCTAGATAAAAGGTACTGCTACAATTGGATGTAATGGTCTTGTCCTTTTTTTTTGGGGGGGGGGGGGAACTGTGCAACGGAATTGAAATCATACTTATGTGTTTGACTCTACTAAGAATCTTCGTTGTATTCAATTGCAAGGTCCAAGTTGAAATTTTCTACGTGACTGCCCTAACCCCAGACTATAAATGATTTTACTTCCGACGTATTTAAAAATATGTCACGTTACAAGGTGGTTTTAAATGAATTTTCAGTCAGACTTATGGGGAGACATCCTCATGCACGCTACTGTTTATCATTATGTGTAGCTCAAAACGTCCTGGCCGATTCTCATTACCGTTGCTAGAATTCGGCTGTCGGGGCAGGCCAGATGGCAGATCATTGGGCACTGCATGCACCTGAACAACCTCTCGTCTGTTTTTTGTCAGGAAAATTCGGAATTGTGAGTTTCCTTGAAGAATATGGTCTTCTAGTGAGCAAAACCAAGAAGACCGTCCGGATTACTAAAGTTTATAAGACCTGCATCTTTATCAGTTTAAGTGGGCATTCAGATGAAGGTTCCCCGACGAAATTGAGTTTTCTCAACAAGAGGGGGGAAGGGCAGCCTTCCCCGACGGGGGCATGACCTTGAAGATTGAAGATAGAATGAGGGATAACAGAGCTTGTAAGAAGTGATTAAAACAGATTCAGATAGGCATTAAAATACCGTTACAAAAGAATTAAATAGTTCAAAAAGAAAAAAAGTTCATGAATATCCTTCCAGTAACTTCAGTCCTTTACCTTCATTTTACGTCTCCCCGAAGGAAATTGCCGTCAGTTCCACGACGGGGAGGAGATAGGACAAGGTACATGAAATGAGGTTTAACCGAGCACTTGAAAGAAGAAGTGATTGAAAATCGATTCTAATGTGTATTAAAATAGCATTTCAAGACAAAAAAAGTTTACCCATCCACTAATTTCAGTCCTTGTAGGCTTTTTTCTTTTTCTTTCTTTTTATTATTTTTTTTTATTTTTTTAGGCCTCCCCGACGAAATGGCCGACCTTCCCCGACGGGGGGGGGGGGGGGGGGTGGGGCAGCGGTCCCCGACGGGGGGGGCATGTCTGCCCGCCCCCCCTCCCCGCTTGCGCCACCCCTGCTCTGAAGATGGGTTTACTGCGAGCGAAAGATTTGACACCAGGCACTTCCACATGCATCAGGCAGTATAACCTGTCTTTTCCGTCAGTGGAGCATTCTACCAGACCGAAAGTTCACTTGCACAATGGTGCATTTCCCCCATCCCCGGAAGGCGTTGGAGAGTAGCCGGAGGATAATCTGCTAGTTGGGTAAATCACTCTGAAGTAGTCTGACTGAGTCTGACCGAGCACAGGAGGACGCCCCATATTGGTAGTTATTCGTGTTTAAATATGCTCTAAAATGTTTCAAAAATAAATCCATTTTTCATCTCACCTTTCTGAAATAACCCCAAAAAATCCAAGGGGAAAAGGACACCCCCTTGCTTAGAACCCTCTCCCAGAAGAGCAAACAGTCTTACCTTGCGAACACTCTATCGAAACATATTTCCCTTTAAACCTAACCACCAAAACAAACAACTAGTCATGAAATTTTCAGTCCATCTGATGCCGTCTGATGGAATGTACCTTCATAGGCACCATTTTGCATTTATCCAGTTTCGATGGCAAAAACGTTCAGGTGTCCCTGTAGACCCTATCCCACTCAGTCGGGGTAATACACCACCGTTTGTCCCCTCCCCCATCTCACAATTCCTGCGCAAACCAGTGCACTCATGAAAGGTTCAAGAATTGGCCTCAATCGAAAAATCTACTGGGGTTCAAGCACCGGTTAAAATAGGGGTAAACACAAAGATCGATAGGGTGAGGATGGGGATAAGCCAAAATATGTTTAGATGCAGGAGAGGGTTAGGATTAAATGGTATCGTTTAGTCCAGACTAGTACACAAGTGCGGCGTCAAGAGGTGACATGAGGCGACCGCCCCCTATATGCCTATATTTGCCCGAAAATGTGAAAAGAGAAGGGAAAGAATGGAAAAAGAACAAAGGGAGTACTCAACTCATGCTTTGCCCCCTCCCCAACAAAATACAATGACGCCGCCCCTGCTAGTGCATCCAGCTATAGAGCTGGTACATTTTAGCCATGGAAAAACTTCACCAAGTTCATGGGAAAATGACCCTTCCAGTAGGAGAGCAAACCCTTCAGCAGAGAAGGCTACTACTACTACGTTTTCAACCTTCCATTAATTGGCCACTTTGAAATTTGGACTAGCGTAGTCGGTCAGTATAGACAGATTGTGTGAGGAAAATATAGTATTTTTGAAGAAATATAAGTGAAGGTCAAATTCAACTACTCATGATGATAAAAATTCGTTATTTTCTGAGTCCATTTGTATTTGTATTTTGTATGAAATGTTGCAGATGCATCGTCTGAATAATTTTGCAAATATATTATCTTGGTCGGCCTAAATATATGTTCGCACAGAGGCGACCGTGTTTCATGAAGAAGAAGTTTGCTGCTTAACCGTGTTGCGATATTTCTTTTAATCCCTTTAAAACTGAATTGATGCTGTTCAACTCACCGTTCAACTGGTTCTCTGACAATGAGAATAAATTTTGCATTCGGCACTATGGCACGCAATATGTCTGCATTGGTATATGGCATACCCTGCTGAAGAGTCTCGGGGTTGTTCCGAAACACACTGTAATGATCATAAAAGGTTGTCGAAGAGCCGTCTCCTGAAAGTAAGAGGTAAAGATCCTCATTAATACTTATCTAAAAGCATCAAATAAATCTACGAAATCTGCACCTGTTTTCCAATTAAGTACTTGCCTATTTTCAGAACATATATATTGCATGATGCAGGGTACTTAAAGGGCAAGTGGAGTCACCCTAATTTGAGCAAAGATAGTAGTATATACTAGTTTGTGAATGGCTCTTGACAATCATGTGACAATGTGTTTTTCACTGCGCTGTGAAATTAACAAGTAGTAATATCTTGGTTAACCGTAAACGTTGAATGTTCAAGCCTTACAATATCCTTAAAGCTTCGTGGAAGAAAAATAACAGAAAAATAGCAAAATTTAGTACTGTAGTTGTTTCAAAATAATTTTGGGGCGACTGTTCTTGACCTTAAAAGTTAGAGACGGGTGGACTGTGCTGAGAAAAATGCATAATCGAGATGATGCAGTAGAGTGTAGCACGAGTGCATCAAGTGACAGCTTTAACCCCCAGAGTGTATTATTTTGTTCGAGTGCAAAGGTCCAGAGTTGTTTGACCGTCTTCCCTACCCCACCCCGATTTAAATGGAACAGACGAAGATGAATGCGTTTATTTAAAGTGAAAATCATGTGACATCGAAAGGGGGCTAGGCTCTTTATGGCTAATGTCATCCTTTGTTTTGCAACCTCCATTCCAAGGACGGTTGTATTATTAGAATGTCCTGGGTATTTTTATTTGGAAGTTTCTTTATTTCATGAAAAATAAAGAGATAATTAATTCAGAGGCGGAGCTAGGAATTTCTGTCATAGGAGGAGAGAATGGGCTGTGGGCTTGGGCCTCAGCACAATCTAAGTCATGGCTTTCCAAAGTTTAAATTTAGTTTTCCTTACTTGGCTGCCTGGTGGAAACCTACTTTGCCATGTCCACTCTCTGATCCATTCTATTAAAAACATCCAAATTTTCTGTCCCTTCCGGATAACACACTGGTATAAAGGCGACCAATATAATTCGTGCTTTTTCCAAATTTAAATCCAAGCTTTTATATGAAAATTATATATTATTTTTTATAAAAATTTTGGAAGAAAATCACTATTAGATAAACATTTTGGGTATTTAACAATCAAAATAACTACAGAACAGAACAGAAAGAAGCATTTCCATGGCATTATCTTAAAGATGAGAGACGACCTTGTACTAACGGAATACGTTAGCCATTTATCGTGAAAATTGCCCCTTGAAGAAAAGAAAATGGAAACTGCTTTCCAGTACTCCATATCACTTGGAAAACAGCTTTCATTTGTTTTTTCTTATATTTGTAGCAGAAGTTTCTTTTCATATTATTCGCATGGGAAACAGTTTGTGGCAGGTATGGAATCTCCATAAAGATTGTATTGTTTTGTTTTTGTTGACATTTATACCAGGCAGCAACAGGGGCATTTTCGTAACGACCGTTTGTGCGCTCTTCGTAACATCTTTGTTGGGCTGTCTCCGTGTATTTCGTAAGCTTACCGTGCCTACGGTTTGGATGAACTATGCACGATGCTTTTGTGTGTATAAAACATGAAAATAAATTTGAATGAAGCCCATCCCTGTCTTAACAGAAGATGGCCCTTCTAATCGAAAATAAATACAGGTTTAGGAAATCGCGATTGATGATTTTGCTTTCTGCAACAGCACCACTGAATGGAAGCTGCAGAGTGCAGACTGAGTGCCAAAAAAGGTGTAAGGATGCATTGCACTAAAACTTAAAAAGGGCCCCGGCAGGCGATTGATGGCCCTTGGGGAAGCGTTGGCCCCTGACCATATGGACGCTCCGCCATAAAGGTATAGTTGTCCCAAATATTTTCATGATGCCCCTGCGGCTCCCTGATCGACGCACCTGCTATTTATATACAAGGACCCGGACCCGGGCGGTAGTGTCACCCCCACCGACAGGAATCTCCGAAACCACAGCGGCCGGCCAATATCGGCGGCTGCGCCATGGTGAAGTGATCAACTAGTAGCTTGAAAATGAAACATAGGACAAACTTCCATGTCGTTGCGCATGATGTTCGACCTAAATACCCTCCTCCCTAATATTTTCATATGTGCGGTGGGACATGTGGTGTACTCGTCCAAATGATATTGGCATTTAGAGAATGTGCAAATTTAGCGTCCTGATAGATTCTATACCCAACATGATTTATCAAATGCTTTGCACACAAATTTTGAGGGGACAACGCAGTCACCCCAATTCAAGTGTAGCAGTCTGACGAGTTCACGATTGGATCTTGAGAGTCATGTGACAATATTTTGTTCACTAAATTATGAGATTAGAAGTAAGGCGTAACTCTTTGCACATGAAATATTTAAGCCTTAAAATGACATGATAGATACTTGAGAGAGTGATAAGAAGAAATCTGTGGTAGTTGGCCGTTGTTACAAAATAAGTTAGGGAGGTAGCTTTCGCCCGGCGGTCAAAATTTCACTAGTGAATATCATACTGCACATTGGAACTTAAAGCAGAAATAATTCATCAGCTAGATCGAGATCAGTGAAATTTTCTTTAAAGTTGTGCCCAGTCCGCCAACGGTCTAACAAACGTTTTCTTTCAACGGAAGTTGCCATTGACCAGCTTACATGCTTCCGCACATTTTTACTGCAATGTTACCGGTAGTCCATATACAAAATTTCCCAAATTGGCACAGTTCTTTGAATGATATCAAATTCAAAAACTACAAAGTATCTCGTACTACACAACATGAGCTGGGACTGTTCTGATTACACATTAGGGCCTTGTATATTCCCCAGGTAAGCCTACACAATGTTACCGTTGACAAAAGACAAAAAACTTTAGGTTGTGCCCTAAGAAATAAACTGGGATTGTGTCTGAATGACGGGAGTTTTTGACAGCAATGGGAGGGGCTAGAAGTAAGCAGATTGGGAAAGGGGGGACTGTCTGGGGTAATGAATAACTGCCTTTTAATTAATATCACCACCCACCCCCTCCCCCCATCCCTAATGTTATCTCTTTAAGTTTTTTTTCAACTTATTTTGGAAACTCACAACTTCTGCGGGTTATGAGCTATTTCTCTGTTGATATCACGTTTGGGTTATTTGTAGATACTGCAGTGTGAATCTCACGTAGATAAAATAACAAACATGCTATATTTTACTGAATCTCAGAAACACGTCAAATAATAACTGATTCCTGTCAGATTTTTCATTACATAATAAAAGCAGGACATGAAATCACTATGATCTGGCCTTTTGGACATATTGTGTGCATAGACTCAACGACAAAATGTGTACATAGACTCAATGAAAAAATGTGTGCGTAAACTCAATGACAAACTGTGTGGATATAGAAGTAATCAACTGTAAATGATCTTCTTAATCACTTCAAATCAAAAGACGGGCAAATATCAGACTG
Source organism: Holothuria scabra (assembly GCA_037179385.1). Taxonomy (NCBI): domain Eukaryota; kingdom Metazoa; phylum Echinodermata; class Holothuroidea; order Aspidochirotida; family Holothuriidae; genus Holothuria; species Holothuria scabra. Next base: position 24,312,817 of record CM074180.1, read on the forward strand.
TCACATAGTTTAGGTTATGGTGAGACCAGGGACTTGCTGTCCAGACAAGTTGCAATTACTTTATGCTTAAAGGCATATTTTCATCATCCCAAACAGTTCCAATTCTCCCAACCTACTTACTTCTATAGCCCCTCCCACATCTATCTAAAACTCATCTTTAACCAGACAAAATCCTACTTTGTTGCTTCATGGCTTGTCCCAGTGGCAGGGGCGTAGCCAGGATTTTCTTGTGGGGGGCAAAGTCGACTCATCGTCCCCAATCTTGACCGACGGGACTATCTAAGCGGAGCGCCACCATCGGTTGGCGCGGAGCGTACAAGAAAATTTTTGGTTTTAGAAACCCCTCAGATGGCAGGAAACGGCACTTCCCGAGTGTTTTATGCTGCATGTTCCCAGTCTAGAAATATGGATCTCATTTCTGATATTTCTCAATTAATGCAAAAAAAAAATCAATCTATGAAAAATGTTAATACATGTTTCTAAGCGGAGCTCTAACATCGATTAGCGCGGAGCGTACAAGAAAATTTTTGGTTTTACAAACCCCTCAGATGGCCGGAAACGGCACTTCCCGAGTGTTTTAAGCAAGAATACGTTCAGCCCAACTTCGAAATTCTCCCCGCTTCTTAATTGGAGCACTTGACAAATATTGAGGGACTGAACATACCTTTAGCCCAAACTTTTTCATTCTTCATCGCCGCCACTGGGGTGTGGCAGTTTCTTGAGGGAGCGAAGCGCCCAAGTGAGGAGCCGAGCGACCGAACGGGGAGAAGGTGTTGTTCTCCCCCTCCTGCCCCAAGGAGATTTTACATCAAAATTGAGCGATCTGGTGAACACCTAAGTTGGAATTTTTGGACATTTTCAATCTTGTATCAATGTTTTCCTTATTCCCTCGAGAGTTAGCAGGGTTAGTGTGTGACTGTAAGAAGGTTACTCGGTACGAGTCAATGGGGCCCTAGGGAATTGTGTCGCACTGGAACAAAACAGCTACTCATAAGGCTTACATTTATTTGGCTAAACCAGCGGAATTGACATTTTGCCCTGAAAAACGCCAAAACTCCATTTAAATAAAAAAAAATAAAAATAAGAAAAATTAGGTATGGGCGGGACTAAGTGCGAACCTCTGAACCCCCTGACCACGGGCCTGTCTCCCTGGGTGTCACCTTCCCCTTTTGGAATGTTTTGCTGTCTCGAAGAGCTTAAATGCAATATGGTGCTATATTTTGTTCTTTTTATACTAGATTCCAGTGTTCTCCATAGGGAGTTTTAGAGGGCCGACACGTCCTCCTAGTGAAATTGACAGCCCCTCCAAAATAGTTGCCGCTCTCCAAAAAATGCAGCTTCCATTTCAAGTTCATTGCTTCATTACACATATACAAGTCATAACTGGAAAAATGTGTCTTCCCTCCAGGCTTGGCGCCAGGATTTGCCAGACGAAGGGCCACTCTCCGAACGGGGGAGGGGCAGGGTGGGTAGCGACCCAAGCCCCGACAGCCAGGATGCAGTCGATGAGTTGATGAGGGAGGTTTGAAGAAAACCTGTGAATTATACCTGTCATTGCGAGCCATATACGACATCAAATTTGTATATGCTAGAGGAAGATATTTCCGCACTGATTTAACCGTGGAAAAGGGGGCAAAAATTTTGGGGGTTAGCCTACACTAGAAAGAATCTGTACTTATTTAAATCTTATATAGGTCAATAAATTGTTCCGGCATTTGGGCCCTATCGGACACAAATTATATTGTAATTTCTTCTTCGAGTCCGTACCGCACGACTGACACAAGAGATAATTAACTAAGTTTAGCGAAATGAGATGAAATTCCCGACATGAACATTAATCCATTTATTCTACTTATTAATTTACATGAAAAGATGGGAAGGGTTTGTACTTTATTAGCTCTAGGTAACGGAACTGAGGAAGAGGGTGCAAAGCGTACCGAACATTTTGGGGTTTATCGCAGAAATAACTCTTGTGAAAGCCAAAGTAACTAAACCGACCATGAGAAGGCGACAGGTTATCCCCGACAGGGGGCGAGCCATGCCAGCGACCACAAGTTCCACAGCCCCTATGTCGAGAGGGTGGTATGAAGGAGACTAACTATCCCATTTCATTGCAGCCTTGGGCACACTTTCCACAATGTTCCTTAATATTTTAAAAGCCGAGTTAGTGTTCTTTTGAATCTGAATCGTGAAATTGCAAAGCGCGCAAAGCGCGCGAAATTTTTGGGTGGGCTCACAAAAATAACATAGCCTATGTAATCATTAAGAACAAAAAGAAAAAAAATAAAAACTGTAGGGGTTGTAGACCGTATCGGGGATAACATACATTGTATCGAAACCACCTGGAATACCCGATAAAATAGCCAAACTATGCTCCGTGAGTGGCTCACCATCTGACCTATCACATGACACACACAAGAGAACAGCAACTAGGCTTTGTGATATGGGATAAAATTTACGACCTCTGCATAACATGTGCACTCTGCCTACCAGTTACTTGGTAAAAGGACTTACAATTTCTAGACATGTGGAATGGAAGTACTGAAAAAACTGGAGTGAATCTACAGCGCGCGTAGAGCGCCGAAAATTTGGGGTTCTTATAAGGGAAATTGTCCCTTGAGAGCAAAAAACAGGTTAACCATCGGGGAGACTAGTCGCCGTCGGGGACTGCATACTTTATCGTAACGACTAAGAGCCCCCCCCCCCCCCCCGAAAAACTGTAAAAAAAAATGTGCCCGATTCCCTCCCTCCTCTTGCCGTTTATTTTTTTATTTTTTTTTTATTTTTTGGGCTCCCCTTCATTTTTTCAACATCGCCCATCGCGTCCCCAAAATTTCTGTGGGGGCACTCTGCCCCCCTGCCCCCCCCCCCCCCCGCTGGCTACGCTACTGCCCAGTGGCCATACAAGTCCATAATGTGTAATCAAGACACTCTCAGTGTCCATGCTGTGTAATTTAGCTATGATGCATTATTTGAATGTGATGCCAATCAAAGAGCTGTACCAATTGAAAGTTTTGATATATGCATACTGAAACTGTAGTTTAGGGTGACGAATGACTGCCTTTAATTTAGCAGCGGTGTGAAGACAAGCAATGAAGAGCTGGGGTTTTAACCATAAACTATTGAAAATTTGAAGAGCTGAAAAGGTATCTGGTGCTTAGCAACCAAATGAACAGTGTGCATAGAAATTAGTTTCCTCGACAGCGTGACAGATGAAGAGTTTTGGCCCTAACTTCGCCAAAAACCTAGCAACACGAAGCAGCCAAAGTTTTATTTTTTGACAAAATTGGATAACTTCAGCTGCCCTCAATAAGACGAGCATGTTGTCAAACCCATTTTCTAAGTGGAATCATGTTGCCTTAAAGATATTTCAACCACTCGCCAGTGTTTCAATATCTCAGTATATGTTATGTACTGGGATAAAACTACTTATGGAAATAAAGTGTGACATTTCTATTAGATTGCTAATCAATAGCCAGTCCGGGAAGTATGGTTAGATGCGACTTCGTAGGGCAATATAACAACATGGAAGCCTCAAAGGGAAAGAAAATTAAAAAATGCAAAAGAAAACAGTATACCCCATTCCCACGTGCCACAATTAAAAATAAAGAATTAACAAAAGGCGTGAAACAGACATCGAAGTGCGGATATATTCTTGTGCGAGAAATACATATTATCTAGTACAAGCGACGTTTGCTCTTAAAAATGTCTGGAGGGGCTTTCTCTGGACGTCTCCTAAGCATTTGGGTGCCCGGATCTGCATGTTAAAATAAGATAAATATAAAGCTTATCACGGATATTCCTCGTGACATTATGTTTACCATAAACTGCCTCTTTGTCACCTCTGTTCAGCCTTCTGACGAGTTCTTCTCCACGGCTTAGATACTTTTTAAAACTTTCCAAACCAGGCTGTCTATCTGAAAGTTACAAGAAATATAATCAGTTGTTTCGCTATTCTTAACCAGAAATATAACCTACGGTAAGTTGCTAAACCTTATGCATATGACGTCACAGAGCAGAATGGGCGTCGTTCACGCATTATTGCAAACACGTTTTATTGCGGACTATACAGCAACAAATCTAGACAGCTAATTTTTGTATCTGCACATACGCACAAGATCTTGTTGTACGGTATTTTATTAAATTTTTAGATTTTTAACAGCATGTCGAGTGTTTTGTGTCTATTGTTTATTTGTCGATTACACACACAGACACACACACGCTCGCAGGACTCAATATATATCCGTCCCCTATGTTCCTCCCTAGACACTACTTCCATATATATACTGGTAAATGCAAAAGAAACTGATCAATCAGTAAGTCCAAGTGCTTTTTGTTACAGGCAGTGGCAGCACCAAGAAGGGGGGGGGGGCGCATGAGGGGCATTTGCTTGAAACGTACAGGTTTACCTAAACGAAAAAGTCACTAAGCATGCGCAGATATAAACTTCGCACTCGTCTACTTGTTGTTTCAAATAGTAATGTGACTTTCATTGGTCACGGATCGTGAAGCTTGTGTAAAGTAAGCCAAAAAACACTGTAATGCAATCCTTACCTCTCCAGTAATGTGGTTCTTTAGAAGAGGGTGCGATCTGTGGATGCAAAGAAAGTTTCGCCCAAAGGTCTGTCGTTCCACATTTTGATACACCTATCACATAGAAGAACGGCAAACATTTCAGAGTTTGTGATTTGTCTTTCCAGCAAGGATTCTTGAATTGAGGAAGAAATGCTGCTGGCACGAAGTCAAAAATCTGTCGATAGAGCACAATATATATAAAAGAAGTGAAAACGACCGGAAAGAATTTTTATCACACATATACATAAGCTCCTATGCCTTTGTTATTTTTCTTTTTTGTTTTGCCGTCTTTACTTTGATGGATATCAACATCATTAGTAACCCACCTATCTGACTCGCTGAAACTACAATGTAACACCAACGCACTCTACTGTGGTCCCCCACCCAAGCCCGAGGCACACTAAACAACTGATTTTTTAACTCAAAAGACTTTTTTATGTAAGACCGCACATGGTAATAATGGAAACTTGTTCTCGTTTGTCCTCTAAATACGTATGATTTTTTTTTTTTATTAATGTGGTTGTAATGTGTGGTTGTATGTGTAAAATTGAAATTCTGTTCAATATTTTTATCCCTTTTCTTTCAAATTCGACTTCCTCGATGATGTAAGCAACCCTTTAACAGGCTGAGGTAACTAGAAGGGGCAGAACTTTGTCCACATTTATTCATTTAAGCTGTGCAAAATGTTTTAACATTTGAAGGTTCTTAAATGGTATTTGATGCAACCTCATGGATCACATATATAGGCCTATGTAACAAAGTTTATATTTTTACAGAGCGAAAATCGGGCTCTGATGTCCTTGAACAATGGGCAACTCCTACACCCTGCAGTTAATTCAAAGTTAATTTAGTTTGCTTATGTGGTAATTGTTTCTTCCTATATTCGTATATGACATTAGCTATATACAATGTTGTAACAGGTCACGACTCGAGTCACTTCCTCTCAAAATGATAATGACTCGATAGAATTCAGGAGTAATTTCCCGTTGAAATAGTACAGTGACTCGAGTCAATGACTCGACTCGAGTCACTTAAAAGTTTGAAAGCTGGTGACTCGAGTCACTAAACTAGTGACTCGATTACAACATTAGCTATATATACTGACAGACTAGATTCCAGTTGTTAATTTGCCGTTACCAGTGAATGTGTAAGCACATACATTTCTTTTTTAACTTACAGCAGTACAAACTACATATTAGACAATGAACACCGAAAAATTACGACAATTCTGGGCCTACAAACCTTTTTAGCATTATTGTTGCGAAATTGAAAAAAAAAAATGGTACCACAGTCTAAGGGCGGTGGGTTGGAGTTGAAGAATATATGCCCACAATATTCCTCGCCTAAAGGGGGAGAGATGACGTGGAACAAATATGAACCGTATTTTAGGCTTGAGACTGAACTGTGTCTGAACTTTAAACTTCACTTTTATCAAGCGGAAACCATTTGTGTTGTTGCGTCTCTTAATCTCCATCTAACAAGCTATAATTAACTGCAGAAAAACCAGAGGGTCTCGACTTAGGTTCGCAGACAAACTTAACGGCTTTGAAAGTCTTGATTGACAACTGTTTTACCAAAGTAGGAAAATTAGAACTAAGAGTCCGATGACTAACCAATTTTCCAATTTAGCTAAAATTTGGATTCAGCCGATGAAACACCCGTGCACCGTACTTAATACAAACGAGGTCAAACCCCCAGTCTGCTGAAATCGCAGTTTTTATCCACTCCTGTTTAAACATCGACCAAACTCGCGGAAATGAAAAAAAAAAAACCTTGCGATCCTTAAAGTGTTATATATAGATTTAGAGACGGTTACTGGGCAACGATCGTTCCATTTTTACCGTTAATTACATAGTAAGGAAGACATCATTGCTAAACAATCAATAAATCAATATTTACACGACGACTTTTTTAAACGACCCGTTTTCTGACCATTGTCAAATACTGAGAAGACTTTGCCAGCAACAATAAGAGTGTATAAACCTTTATTTGATTGCGTTATCACTATCCCAATATAAAGACTATATATAAAAACAATGCAATGCATGGAGTTCAAGGTCCGCATTTTGCAATAACATGATATTGCCCTTTAAAAATTTCTGCATTCGATCGGCTTGTATTAATGTTTCGCATTCTTATATTTTTCTCTTTCGTTGGAAGGCGAGCACTGGCTGTCCCTCCCGTTAAAAATCATTTTAACAATAAATACAATATTAAATATTTCCATCGAAATTTTGCGTATCTATACATCTTGATTGCCGCACAAACACAAGTGTAGAAAAATGAGCCTAATCAGGTGTGTCCCGCCAAAGACGGAAGGAAACTAAAGTGGACTACAAGGTGTAAACATGAAATTGTGAGAGGATAAAAAGATCGCACATTACTTTTCAAATAAATACACATAACAAAAATCTTTCTGACGTGTAAGGACAACTGAAATTTCACCTTGGTAAAATACACCCCCAAATTTGTGGAGTTTCCGAAACTTCTTATAAAATTGGTCCAGAAGGTTATGCTTCTTTTTCAGGCTATTATGGAAGTGCATATTCTTATTTAAACAGCTGGCTGTCCAATCAACTTAAATGGTTGGGCGTGTAAATGTATGTTGTCGGAGACCTACTGTGGTTTCACATTTCTGCTTATGAAACATTTTTCAGTAATTCTGATTGTTATTTAAAATTTTCATGTATATTTGTAAAGCGAGTACGATTTTCCCAGTACACACACTGAACGAGTGAAGACAGTGCTTTTACCTACGTCACAAGCACCGCCTCTTTTGACGCGCAAAATCTAGTGTGGCACACATTTAGTGTAGCTAGCTGAGAACATGGAAGTACTAGGTAGTACTTCCATGCTGAGAAGCAGTTATCGTGCCAATGTGTGACTACTTGCACATGAAACACTCTTGATCTTTGCCGGGAGTGGGCGTGGCTCACCAATTATGACGTAACGTGAAAGTAGGAGTACGAAGACATGGGTGCAAATACGAGTAAAAGGACCTGAATGAGTTCCTGGGTATAGGAGTGCGTATACAAAGCCCTGATTAGGGAGCTTTCGACTTCACGACATGGATGTCATCTTAAACGAAATGACGTCATATGTGTCTATGCCGCTTCAACGCAACATGAAATAACACTACCACAAATTTTGGAATTTATGGGGCTACACAAGAGGTGACGTCATAACGTTGTCAATGAGGTCTGTATCGTACACTCTTAAGTTCACTATTTTGACAGTATGAGATGAGTACAAGAAAATGAACTAGAGTACGTACGTTACACATTTGAAAGGACATTGACTTAATTACATAAACCAACGTTTCACACACCCTGACATAAAACTACATCAACAACACATTCGTTAAGTATGACCAATATTCATTTTACCTCTTTGCCTAATTTGTAGAGTTCTTTCGGCATAACTCGTTTCTTTTCGGGCCCATACCGAGTCCATTCACTGTCATTGAAATCCGTTGACCAAAGACTACCAATCTCCAGATGAACTTTTTTTCCAAGTTTAAGTGTCATTGAGTCAGTCGTATTCCTCTTGACTGTTGCCCCATGTGTTTCATTGAGACCATGTTCTTTTAGTCCAGTGACATTGATAATCGAAAAATTAATTTTGGTGTGAAGTTCGCTTTTATTAGCAGAGGATTCGAATATTGTTTTATTTGGCATAGAGTTTGAGACAATGGAAAATGTAGACGATCTTACAAAGCTACTTCTTGAGATTGAACGCTGAGATGTGTAATTATTTCGTGTAGGCCACTCCAAAAAGGCAAAGGTCATTCCAAGTATTAAAAATAAGTTCGCAGTAGCTAAAGCGAGGAAAAATTTTTTCACCTGTGGAGGTAGAAAGAAGATAACATTTTGAAGGAACCGTGCCTTCTTTACCAAAGAAAGACTTTAATGCAGGGAACGAAAGAAATGTTAGGTTCGACCATTACTTATTCTGAGATTTCCAACAGGGCGAATTCTTATGCGTTCGACCACGTGTTCATTGTTTTGCCCACACGGATCACATCAGTGTGCCGTCAACGCACAAGGTCTATTTGAGAGATTAAAGGTGACGGACCCGTCCAGTTATGTCCGAATGAATCAGACCATCAATTGACTGTTTACATTCGTCTATAGATGCAAACATGTGTAAATGTTTCCGACCTACCATCATTGCAAAATTACCTAGTTCTTCACTCATTCAAAGTATGAAGTAAGCAACGTGATCAAGTTGCGTTGTTCCCTATATCTTTTTCGATTTTGTAGTAGGCCTACTATTTATACGAAATATGTTCCCAGGGCTGAATTTAAAGGTTTACGGCCCACATTTTTTCTTCCCACTTTGGTAAACCACCGTCTTGAAGACAAAAACGTTATGGCTTCTATATTAAATGTTAGCCTTCTGCGAATGTTATGTACATTTGGACTAGATGTTTAATAAATCAAAAACTATACAAACCTTTGTTGCCATAGCAACGTGCGCATTTGAGAAATTCAATTTAGGTGAAGCGTTGGGTTATGACAAAACAGCGTATATGTGGTCGACATGTCCGTGAAGTTATATGGATCAAGGCAAACCTCACCTCCAGCATCCTTCAGACTCTCAGGGTAGACTTTCTGAGGGAATCAAAATTACAAAACACAAATACTATTAGCACACTGCAATTATTTGGGATCGGATTCCGAACCGATTTTTGTGATTTTTTTTTGAAATCTTCTCCGTCTCTGGTCGAAAACAGCCCAAAACGCAGGACCATGAAAATTAAATTTATGCTAATTATTTCGCAATGTCATATAGACAGACACATTTTATCGGACTAAGCTGTCCGATAAAAAATGTATGTCGGTGGGGGCAAGTCAAGGCAAGGAAAAATGCCCCCTTTGGCCCCTCTGTAGCGCCTCCACTGTACCTGAAGTGAGGAATATACCTTATCAGGACATATTTCAAGGCATATATTCATCACCCCAGACAGTTCCAAATCTCCAAACCTTCTTACTTCTTTCCTCTTCCTCAGCTATCCAAGACATCCTTATCCATGCAGATACAATTTTAATTCATTGCTTCATAGTACACCTCGGTACGGTAGGTATTCAAGGCCGTAATGTTAAATCAAGACACGTGCAGTGCATGTTGAGTAATGTGAACTACAGTACATTTTTTTTAATTAATCTTGCTAATAAAAGAACAACAAAACCATAGTCCCAGTAACGATTTATTCCTTCATTTACAATGCTATTGGGCTTCATTCCACCCCATTATCAGCAGAGGATTGTAGGTAACTACTCTAAATTAATCACAGTTTGTAGTGTGGCGTTGTTTTGGACCAATCAAATCGTGAAGGCTAGGGGTTGGTACGTTAATAAAGGAGATTCAAGAAAGAAGACTCGAACATAGCTTTAAAGTTGACTACTGTTTATTCTAAGTCAGAGAGAAATCCCTTTCTCTGATCGATCAAAGAGCTTCAAGGATAGACTTGATTTAACACTGTCACATGTTGAGTATGAATTGATTCTAATCTACATGATAAGTAACAAATTTGTACTCTAAACAGTGAGAAACGAACTTCTCAAAACTTTAGTTGATCCTTTCTGTTTGGCTGTCTATTTCCAACTCTCTCCAGAAAGGGAGTTACTTAAAAGTGCTCAGGTGGTTTCCAGACAATGTTGTCTGCATACTATGGGATGGGGAATCCTGATTGGACTAAGTCATGTACATGCCTAATAAATGACCAATGAGAAAAGTTTGCAAGAAGTATGACGCTGACTGGCGACCTCTATTTCTGTATTTGGGGAAGACACTGACTATGACACTGGATGGACTTCATCAAAACCATTAGTGTCAAGAATTTGACGTGACATCAAATTTATTGTGAGGGGAACGTTCACATAATGGGGCTTGGCTGTCAGCACCTGTCTGCTTGAATTCCCAAAGTAAACAACCTAAAGTAGAATGTCAAGGGTATGTATTTAAGTTCATGGCGATTAGCCTTATTATTTGACAGTAGGTTTGAATTGATGACGAAAACCGGAAACAATTACTTAAGTTTAAGCTGAGTCTTTATGAGCCATCCACATTTTAATTTCAGTCAGACAAGTTTGCATTTTTTAACACCATCGGTTGGTTGGGAATCAACATTAGGCTATCAAACGACAAGTAGAGAGCACGGTCATCCAAAGATCCCTTAGACCTAGGCAAATGCATATTAATTACCTCCACAATGGTGCTTCCATAAACAAAAACAGGAGGTAAACCTGGACCTCGAGGATGCACCCACCAACGACAGGTGGAGTTCCGCCCAAAATACACTTTGGAAAAAAAAAACTTTTAGATGAAAACTTTAAAAGCCTGAGTACTAGGTGCACGCCGCGTACTATCATACCGGTAGGCCTCTTTCCCCGGCCACCAACGGAAATTATCCTAACAAAATTGTCGATTTCAACTGTTACGGATGTTATAATAGGTTTCATTTAGCTTAAGTAAAAACGAGAAATCATGACTTAAAAACCGGGAATTTTTGCAGGTATATTTATCACAAATCAAGAAAAGTAGATTACACCTTTTTACATCTAGCCCTACCCTACGTACAGTAAGCACAAAATTTCAAAATGGGAGGGACACAGTTCAATATCATAACCACTGGAACCTGGGGGTCTTGGCCCCCAAACGTCCACCAGACTCCCCAAATTTTCAAGTTTATGTGTGAAAAGGGCTCGGGTCAGTTGTATCGATAAGCATACGAGGCGGGCAGGGGTAGCCTGTCCCCAAAGTTTTCTCAAGATCTAACATTCGGGCAGCCACTTGAGTTTTGAAAATTCCTCAGAAATCTCCTAAGAGTGCTCGAAATCTTAGAAAGGTGTGCTTTAAAATCATAGTCGTGGTAAAATATTCTTGAAAAATGAGCAAGATTTCAACGAAATTCGCCACACATCCGGACTTACTTGTAAGTTTTACATCCCAGTTTTTCGCTGCACAAGGCCCCAAATGGTCGAATATCCAAATTATTTCGAACATTTGCCCGAAAGCCTATCATTGTCAGGTTAACATATGCACGAAAAATAAAAAAGGTAAAACTGTAGCTCGTAACGCATTTGGGAAACCTATTACCTAAAAGAAGCAACCATTCTTGTTTTGTTTCTTGAAGCACCATTCGTGTTTTTTTAATCCTGCTAAACACAATGCCCGTAATGACCCATTATCTGGCTCTCTCAAAACTTTGCCCCCAACGCTATTTGAAAAGTAAAATTTACATGGAAACTAAAATGATAAAGATTTGCGCCACTTTTGGGCAGCTTATGGAAAAAGTCTTTATCAGTCCTACTTCATACTATCGTCTTGCAAAAAAGTAAAATATTCCGGGAAGTAAAAAGAAAGAATTTTTCTATTATTGTAAACGAAACCTCAAAATGCCAACTGCTTCATTTCTAGTTACAACATTATCTTTTATTATCCCCGTTGGAACTTGGATCCATCACAAGTGGTGCATGCAAACGACGTATGGTAATCAATTTGCGTAGACCTACCTCGAATCCCGGCCGGACTTAAGAACAAAATGTTCAATCAGATTTATTGGTAAACGGTGGAACGTATTGACTTAACGAATGTTAAATGTTACACCATTGCATCTAAGAGCACTTGAATGTTGTGAAATTTCTCAGAGAAAAGGTACACTCCTCCCCTTTGAACCCTTCCTCAGGCGGAGACATTAGAGAATTCCACTGCTTGACACTTATACTTTGACCTTGATTTGCCAATCTAGCAGTGCAGTGACATATTTTGCGGTTATACCTTAACATACTGGACATCTCACGTCAAAAAATTCTGAATGATCAATTAGTCTGTCCATGTAAAATGTGAGTGCTGAACCGAATTCAGTAGCCGAATTGGATACCAAATGAATCTCGATCCATAAAAATCGGTTCAAATTTCGGGAAATTATGCACGAAAATGAAATTAAAAATGCCGGAATAAATTTGCAGACCAATCTGTCAAATCTTTAATATTTGGGACAAAAAACATATCAAGTAGGTACATGTTCCAAAATAAACGAAGAACGTGTTAATGATTACAAACGATCATATTTTCAGCAGTAAGGCACATCCATAGTCATTGTTTGGGCTATGAAACCCTTTTAGAAATCTATTTGGTTCTTTGCGGTTTTCTATCGTTAAAAAATCGGCCAAGTCATTACGACAAGTTTCAAGGGACGAATATTCTCATGATTGTTACCTCCAAAACCAAAATCATGCCTAGTCAGTGTAAATAGTAATGTGCCCCTATGATGGTCAGACTTTATGGCGGGGTCCTGTCTAGGCCAACATCTGAACCTGCACTGATGTGAACTACTTGCTAGCCCCTTCTCAAGTAAGTTACGTTAGGCTTAACTTACCTTCCATTGTTCTTAACGTGTAAAAAAAGACGTGCATTAGGCTGCAAAATTTCCTATCCCAGGTGACCGACAACACGACACGTACTTGAGCCTGAGCACCGACAGTTTACGTACAATTTTTTACTGAATTTATTGTGTTGATTTGTAGTAAATATTATAACATCCAAATAAAACGACGAGGTTAATAAACAGATACTCCATAAGTTCAACTGATTGTCCAGCGAACTATTGTTGCCATCGTCGTGAGGATGTATGACACTCTTTCAGTGATGCATGTGCACTGTTGGATCTTCTACTCGTCCTCTTTTGTAAATGATTTTCCAACATAATCGATAATTTCTCTCAGTCTGCAGAGAAAAGGATTTTTCCTTCATCAATTAGCCAACCATCATCTAACACTACCTTTATCCCCCCTGGGCTCATTGTATTCTAACTAAAAAGGTATCGAGGGTACGCAAATAAACCTGTAGTTGTGCTTGATGCTCCGCATGTTAGAAATGGAGAAGGTAAACAATTTAGCGTGCAACAGGTGGAATATGCTATGGGCGCCACCGGATTAAATCAGAAAGCTAGAAGGTAATGTGCACTGTGTTACGGCTTGGTCGCAATTCAAACCAATATCAGCGAAAGACCACAGAAGAGCAAACTACCCCTTGGACAAAGAGTGATACCTTAAACCGTAAAAGATTGTAAGTAGATTAAAGATTAAGTAATGTAAATTTAAGGAAGTAAGAGGTAAATAATAATTAAGTTGTTGATTTTAATCTCGCTCTTCTGTGGTCTTTCCCTGTTTTTGGTTTGAATTGTGACCAAGCCGTAACAGCTGATAAAACAAAACTTAACAATCAGTTAATCGGTTAATGTAGTTTAAATTTCAAAAAATCAAGAGCTGTTAATAAAATTAATCAAACACAGTTAATTAAAACCAAACAAATTGTTTTTAAATTTTTAAAACGATTATTGTTAATGTTATGTAAGTGTGAATGGTGTTATCGTAAAACGATTCCTAACACCACATGTATTTATGTTATAGCAGGCGATCAATTAAGCCCATCGTTTAATTATTTTTTGACCTCGATACAAGAGAAAAAAAAAGCATTAGGCAAATTCGTCGAGTGTCCATGTAACAGGCTGTTATCCCCTTCTAAGTAAGTAGAATTTGGAGTTTAACGTCCTGAAATTTCATTTACCGTCAGTATTATTTAATTAATTCAGAAAAATTTGTTTTTGTATAACTTTTGTTGAATAGTTCCATTCTTTTTAACTTTTTCTTCAATTTTGTAAATACTTTATATATGCCAATCCGGTGAACCAGTGGGTTCATCGTTAAATACAAAAGAATAAAAAACACATGACAAGCTACCACTTAGGTAAGTAGCTTTACATATCTCACTTCTATACGGGCCTGAGTGCAACCGAAATAAGTACAGGCAGACATGAGTGATTCACTTCCGCCAAGTTTGCAATCCGCGTTGTCAAGTTCACTTGAACTTTGTCACGGAAGAAGCAAGATTTTAAGTCGGAAGCCTATGCCAAGTGCGAAGAAAGCCGGGGTACCAGGAGAAAAGCCCATTTTCATCGCGCTGGATTCGAACCCATTCCCATGTGAAATAAATTGGTAAACATTAGTTGGAAATATACCACACTGCCACTCGACTAATATATTAAATTTCATTGCTAGTTTTCTTCACAGCAACATGAGAACCTGAGGTTCACCAACACTTTGACGATACACATGCTAATGAAATTGGTGTTGCTGATGGAAATACTTTTAAAAACCCTTATGGGATTAAAAAACAACCAAAAAAGAAAATCTTCCACAGGTGCCTGTTTATTGTTAACACCTGGGTAAAATTCCAGTTATTTCCACCTAGCTTTGTTGGACACCATGAATATCACGAAATGTCACAATAGGGAATTCAAAATGCACATTATTAAAAGAAAACAAGGGTAGCACCAAGGGCATTTTGATGGGAGGGGGACAAAACATGAGTTGACTTCTCCTTTTTCTTCTTTTTCCCACTCCCTGTTTTTCCATTCTTTTACTTCTCGCTTCATATTTTCTTGCTGGTTCTTTTCATCGCTACGACGGTTTCCTTAATACATACCAAATTTCATCAAACTTTAAGAACGGTACTAATAAGTAGATTCAATCGGTTTGGGTTGGAATTAGTTGCGGTAGGCTTTTTTAAAGGCCCAGTTCTCTCATTATAAACAGTACCAATTCTCCTAACCTTCTTACTCAAAGGTAAAGAGCAGTTCCCCCAAACGTTTTTTTTAAGAAAAAGCTAAATAACACAATTTTCATCTTTTTTCACTTCAAAATATCTTTCATTACATTTTATGACTTTACTCTTGCATATTGAAGGTAAACCAAGCAGTTATTTCCAGTAAATTTCACATTTGAAGGAAAAAAACATTGTCACACGACTCCTAACAGCCAATCATGAAACTGGACAGACTATACTACACTACTTCAATTTGAGATGATTGCTCCTGCCCTTTAAGCCCCTCCCACAATTGTCTGAAATTCCTCTCCATTCGGACACAATCCAGGTTTATTGCTTCACGGTGAGTGTAAAAAGCTCAATGTGCATAACTATACTCTCAGTACAGTTCATGATGTGTAATGTTACCTTCGGTAATCTGCATTGTTTGAATTAGCTATCAATCAAAGAGCTGAGCCAATTAAGAATTTTGGTACTCCCGTACAAGAATTGTAGTTTGGGGTGAGAGGAATGGTCCTTTAAGACCATCTTTCCATATTAATATTAACATAAATAGTTTTATACCATGTGGTACTTTCTAATTCAATAAATAATTGATACAATTTAAAATCTAAAGAGTACATCAAAGTCAAAGTAAGAAATACATGTATTATTCATAATTGAGCAATTCACCCAAACCGCATATTTGAATATTAACAGTTTGGTAGTTAGAGGAATTCACCCAAACCGCATATTTGAATATTTACAGTTTGGTAGGTACAAATGTTTTATCAGTGAATCACGTAACCATGTCACAAAACCCCAAATAGACAGAGAGAGAGAGAGTAAAAAGACCACCGCTTCTGTGTTGGGAAATTACCAGCATAGCTCAATAACAACTAACCAAGTACTCTACTTACGTATAAATGCCCCAAAGCCTTTCAATCCAAAATAAGAAAGAACAACATATGGTTATTTACTATTTATCCTTGGGTAAAACATTACCTTTTTTTCTCAAATTTGATAAGTTAATGATGCACGTACCTTATGTTAGTCTTCTCCTGGTATTTTGTCAAAAATGCAAATAAAGAAAAAAATTGGTCTTGCGAGGTAATTACGGTATGTATCCTACCGTGAAATAAATTACAAATCGGGGATTCATTTATTATCAGATAATAACAAAGGAATTTCTGCAGCAGGTGCCTAAATGAAATAAAAAAAAAGAATGACACGAACTTCATGTTTTATATCAATGTCTCGCTGTAGGACTGTAGGTTCTGTTTGATTTCCTGGCAGACAAGCAATCATAGTTATCACTGGCACAATAAAAGCTCTAAGCCGTGTCACTTACAGTATATTCAAATGAAGAAGTAACTTTGATATAGTCTGACGATGGAAAAAACAAAATTTTCAGGGCTTACGGGCTTTCAGTGGTTCATTCGGAGATGCGTAGATACTACGAATTAACAAGGCTGATCTGTGAGGGCCTTTAGAAGGTCCCACGGACTTCCTATACATGAACAGAGCATACTGCGTGGTACTCTGTCGTTACCGTACCTGTGAATAAAGATGGCTGTCTGCTATGATTTTGTGTGGACTTGCTCAAGTCAATTCCCAGATTTTGCAAGAAAGATGAAATATTTTCGAAGCTTAACTTTTCTTTAATATATAACAGAGTCGACGTCAAATCAGACGATTTATAGCTTCACGGCGGCCATCTTGGTGCGCCTTTTTTCCGAGTCGGTAGCGACAATCTACGTATAGGACGTAACGTTACATGCTCTGTCCATGTATATAAGTCCATGGTAGATCCTCAATTTGTAAAGACTAAATGCAAAACGGTTTCAGGAAGGCTTAAAAGCAGTCGTATAACATTACCAGTGAGTCTACAGAAATTCTCGATTGTCACAGCTCTTTGATTGGCACCAAATTAAAAAATGCAGAGTTGTTCATATACACAGTACATGTAGTAGAGAGTGCTCTCGTGGGGTCTTATACATACTACTCACCGAGTATGCCTTGAAGCAATAAACTGGGATTGCGTCTGGATAAGGATGAGATTTAGTCAACTGTGGGAGTGGCTCGAATCGGGGAGTTGCAACAACTCCCTGCTTGAAGTAAGAAGATTTGGAGAATTGGAACTATATGAGGTGATGATTAACTGACTATAAAGGTTTATGGATGATTCGTTCCTGCCCGTTAAAGGGGACACGAACAGTTCAAGCGAACGAAGATACTCACTGGATTCGAAAAGTAGGCCCTACATGTTTATTTCTAGGTCTGCAAAACTGATCAGTTCTTTTTCTTTCTTTTTTTTCGCTTAAACTGGCAAAGAAAGGTTTGTTGTGTATTGTGAAGACATTTTCTTCTTGGCAGAGGTTGTAAATTTCGATGATGTAGTGTATGCTCGAGTTTAGATTCCATTTCAGAAGGTAATCGACATTTACATCCCTTAATTTGAAGTTGCCATTTTGTATTCATTTTTGAAGTTGGGATTTGTTGGTGGTGTACCTGGTTTTCAAAGTGAAACAATGAATGATTTTAAACTGTGGCTGTCAAGACGTCACATGCGGATGGTTTATCATACAGTAGTACATGGTGTGTATGTTGTTGGTGAAGCAGTTGTCCGTAGTTGCCCTCATCCCAGTGATAGGCAGTTGATTTTGCGCTCTGCAGTTTCAGTTGCTTTATATTGCTGGTGGTAGCCTTATGTTTGATGGTCTGTATGTATATGTTGGTAGATGATATCATTACGAGGTCTATGTTTGTCATGCAGTTATAACAGCTAAGTGTAACCGCGTTCTCTCAAGAAGACTGGTGTGTACTTGGAATGTATGTACACCACGGACTTCCTATACATGGACAGCAGTCAAGCCTCGCTGTAAGCGTTAATGAGGCTTGTGACGTCATCCTCTAAAATGGGAACTCCGCCCACAAGAGAAAATCATGAGTTTCGCAGAATAGGTACCTAACATGCTGGGGGAACTTCAAGCTTCTGAATAATGCATAAAAAGGCGTTCCTCGTTGCTGTATCCTTGGTCATTTGAAATCTTAAAGTCTTTTCTTTACTAAAAATATCGTGAGGTATTGTTTCTTTCGCAATTTCACAGAGAAATTTTCCATCAAAAACAGGTCAACTTTTGGTGGGATTTTTTGACATGCCTCAGATTTTGCGAATACCTGACCGTATTCAGGATCATTGGGGTGTAAAACTTCCAAAATCGAGTGTTTGAGACATAAAGCTAACTACTGATACCTATTACACTACGAGCAAAACAACAAAATAGTCGCAATGAACGTTTTTGCAAGTTGGAATTTTGCACTTTTTGGCCACGTAGAGCATCGCACAAGGCGGTAACGTTATGGTTAACATATGGTAAACTATTGTCATTGTTTTTTGATTCTAGGCTGCTAACTAGGATACTATTTCAGTCATTATGCCAAGTAATAAAGTGAATTTTAATACGACTAACATATTGTAGGCCCTTTTAAGGTTTTAAACCACTAACAAATAACATTAAAATTTTACAGACAGGCGCCTAGTCTATACTAGGCCTTGGCCTATGCATGCTAAAACTGCACACTATGGTACATAGTGAATGTATGAATGTGTACTGATGATCTGTGATCATCATACAGATACTACTTTACTAGTCCTTGCTTGCTGTATGAGTGAGTTTCCATTCCAGAAAAAAGCTTGTAAAAAATTTTAAGAGGCCTGTAGCACAAAATTATTGGGTCATATGCACCTTGTGAGTTGAATCGGAACAATGTGCAGTACCAACGATGAAGATGAAGAACCAAAATAAGCAAATTAGTGTTACACTTACAGGTATTGCAGGCTACATAAAACAATTGATATAGGCCCTATAGCCATTTATTAACACATACACTTTATCAGCCTGTCGGTTCTTTCATATGGTTTTACCAGACAAAGTCAAGAATTTTACAAAAATGGAAATGACTTGAGGAATATACTTAGAGTATATGGAATGCGCACCTATAAGAGCTCCATCAGTTTCAGGATTTTTTGTTTATTATTTTGCCTGGGCCATTGTTCTCAGTTTTCTTACTTAACATATTTTTGTGCTGTTGTGCTGAATCATATTTCTACACAAATGAATTAATTGTGCCTTAGTTATCAGCCTGTTCCTGTTGAAATGTAATTGCCAGTTATAGCCCACACCTACTAGTGCTCCAGGCCCATTTGGTGGTTAAGGTCAAGATTAGAACTTGCATTGCTATATACCCTTTTCTTGTATAATGGCACAAATGGGATTCTGAGTCAGTGTATCCTACAGGACAATTTTTCTCTACACAAGCAAAATGCCAATTTACTGTTGGTTGTGCACTTGTGTCCTGTATCATCAGCTGTTAATTCTGATGGATGAAACCTCATATGTTCTTCTGAGACTGCCTTCTCATTTGAAGTATAAACTGTTGTCATTTTACACCACTAACTAAGCAGAGGAGAGATGAATAATGTAGCAATTGCCCCATATAGTAATGGCATATTACAGTCAAAGTTTTTGTCACAAACTTGAATTAACTTGATGGCCTGTTGTTACCTTGGACTCTCAGTTGATATGCCTCCAGTTGTGCATGGGGGTGGGGGTTATGTACTGAGTACCCAGTTCCCTAAAAAAAAACTCAAGACCCACCCAGTTCCACATGCTGTTCACAACTTTTATTACTAAACAAAGTGTTTCTGATCCAAGGCTTCATTTCTTCGACCTCACCACCTAAGGATAAGGACTGACTGTATAGCGTTAATTACCCCAGAGTTCACTAACAAGCCTTACAAGAGTACTATACATTCCAATATCCCTCCATTTTACCTCTTTATTGTCTAGTTTAATGCCACAATTTTTTTGTCATGTTATTGTTTGCAATAATTTATGAGTCTAGTACAATAACTGTGATTTACTGATTGTATAATGTGGTAACGTGCAAAGTGTATAGCCATGTATGTCAAAAGGTTACCATGAGTCGGTCAATTAATAGGTGTTGTACATCGTGTCGTACGTTGTATTACACTGTGGTGATCGACTCAAGGTACTGATGTACTTAAGATACAATCACTATAACCCTTGCATCGGTAGCCACTTAATCGTTACAAGGTTTTCAAAAATTGACTCTCAATGTAATTTTCCTGCTATATATATGTAAATTAAACGTAAAGGAAGACTCGACGAGGTTAACATGATTAATACTTATGTGGAGGATATTTTCTCGCTCGGTGTAGTTCCATTTTCGCGCAACTAATGCAAACACCTCAGTACGGGAATTTGGGCTTTTTACGTACGGTGCAAGGCAGTGTCAATACCTGCTCTAAACTTTGCGAATACCTGACCGTATTCAGAAATATTTCATGGTAGTGTTAGATTTTTTAGGTGGATAAAGAAATTTCTGATATACCCTCTTTCTGGCATACCGTGCCAAAAAACTTGTTTTCGAGAAAAAACCAGATTTTCCGAACAGAATGAAAACTGTTTTTACGAGTTCAAAAAATCGTCTCAAATTCATTGTTTTGTGTATAAAATACTTCAAAAATGTTGCGAAACTATCGGAAAAAGTGTTCTCTATTAATTTTAATGATGATTTTGTAAGACTATGTGTTTTTCATGTCGAAATTTGGATTTGAAAACAGTTAGTTTTTGCTAATTATATATGCAAAGGCTGTGACGTCATGCATACTCAAATTAGAAAAGAAGCGACTTTTGGTGGCTGTGGGGACTGGCTGACAGAGCATACTACACGGTAGACCGTACGAAAAAGCGCACTAAGATGGCCGTCTGCTATGGGTTTTTTGTGAAAGTTTGGACTTGCCAAAGTCAATTCCCAGATTTTACAAGAAAGTTGAAATATTTGTTAAATATGGCAAGGTAAGGTCAAAATCACTTCACGTATTGCAGGAATATGATACTGTTTCCCATTCAAGTTTAACTTCTGTTTAAAATATTACAGAGTCTTCGTCAAATCAGACGATTTATAGCTTGACGGCGGCCATCTTGGTGCGCCTTTTTTGTCCCAGTCGGTGGCTACCATTTACGGATAGGACATACACGTTACATGCTCTGTCCATGTATATAAGTCCGTGATGTACACACATTCACGAAAACGTACATTCTTTCAGACATTGCAAAACACATATGAAAATACTAAAAATGACCTTAGCTATGTGTAGCAACAACTTTTTTCAAATGACTAAGTATTCGTTTTCCCATGATAAAAAGCTGACGATGTGGAACATTTTTGGCCCATACCTTTCAATCACCGGCTTGAAGTCGTCTTGAAACGCTTCTCGTGGGAAATTATTAGATTAGCATTCATCATTGTGACGGTAGTAGCTAATTTAATTACTCATATATATTGATGCAACTCGCAGTAAGTATCTGAATGGTTCTGAGTAAATACCTTTATCGTGTTATTCGATCAGGACGTTGTCTCTGATTCGACAAGTTTTCATCATGCTTAACGACTTTCACACATTTGCGCTTGGGCTTAGGGCCTATCAGCTGATGCATAGGTCGAAGATCAGTGTAGGGCCTAACTTTAATATCTTTCAGGATGTTAGTCTGCAGTCTTAAACCACCACGGATAAGTTTGTTCAGTATTTCTTTGCAGACTGACAGGTACTAGAAAACTATTTTGATTAAAGTAACCAAAGAAGTGTGGTTATGAGTCTCAGTCTCAGAAATAAACCCACGGCACGGACTCTGCATGTTTTCCCAGCTTCTCAGATTCCAAAACCAACAAGGGATATGGCTGAAGTTCTGAACAATGAATATGCCGTACAGCCTTATACGAAGGTTACACATACCAGCTAGCGCCTACCCTTTGGCCAGCATGTCAGATAAGTAATTTATAAGTTAGTAAAACCAGGGAAGCTTATTTGATCCGGATCCATCGCTACTTTTAGCACAAACTGGTAACCAATTTTGACCCTGATACTAGTTTATCTAACCAATGTGTTTTAGATTGTTTACCTGAAGGGGGGGGGGGGAGATCACGAGGGTTTAATTGCCAGTCGTAGATTTTAACTGATCTATCAATGCCCCCTAGGGCTACATGGGTAACAGATATTTTCCCGGCATTAGGTCAGAAATCGTTGAGCCTGTGCAACTCGAGTCTCTGAAATCGTTTCATAAACGTGCCTATGGTCTAATAGCCTATATGAGTATGAATTACCGATATGCTAGATTCTGCTCGGATAATATTTACCAAACTGAATGTCACTCCCTCTTAAATAAGACCTGCAATCACCGCCGTCATGAATATGCCGTCTCCCTTATTCAGTGCTCACCCTGTGGCGGACTTGAGCAAAGGGCGATTCGCGAATACAGGGCGGACAGTATTAAAGTTGCTAGAGACATAGAGAGAGGGCACATTTTCCAGGAGGTAGTTGCTAAATCTGAATTGGATGGTACGTTATAACATAAGTCAGGGAATGATATCGCCGAGAAAGACTTTGCAAAATCTACCTATATGCGTGCACAGTGAAAGTACGTCGACTGGTAACTTCAATATAACCCATACACTAATTAAAAAAATACCTCTTTGCACATTGTCGAATCTGGAAGGTCAGTGCTCCAAAAATATCTTTGTACGTAGTAATATTGAGCACTGTTGTGTACACAATTTCATGGTTGCATGTGTAAGAGTTACCGCGCTACAATTCTGAATCTTAGTATGAGAATGCCTACCCGTATAAAGGCCTCCTTGAACCTCAGTGTACAATTGCATACACGAAGAGAGGCCTACCTGATCATTTGCATGGATAGTACAAAGTTGCATGATTCTAAATATTTATGCAAATGTGTACGTTTACAGTGTTTTTCACATTGATATCGTTTCATTTTCCCACATGCAATCGAAATTGAAACTCTTTCAGCGACAAGTTGATCTATTTTATTTTTTGATGAGTTATTTAGGATATAAATACCGTTTCAATTCTGACAATGGTATGAAAACTGTTCTTTCGACTTTTATTTAGAACCCAAAAGACTAAATGCCTTTTAAATTGTAGGTGCAAAGGTCAACAGAAATCGGGGCTTCCCCACCCCGAAACACACACAGGAAAACGGCTGTGCCTCCCTTTGCCACCGAAAGTCTTCATGCAGATTAACCCGGTATTGTTATTTAATGACGTATGTTAGCGGGTAGTGATGCTCACTGTGTAACATGGTGTTTCTTGATTGGCTGTAGTACCATTGCATTGTATCAACTGAGGGTTAGGGATTTGGGCTACGGTTAGTCAGTTAGGAAAATCGTGCGCATCGCCCCAATGATATGCCCCTACTTGTCATAAAAATATCTTTTCTTGAAGGAAATAAGACGTTTAAAAAGAACAAAAGCTGCAGACATCTTCATTTAATACTCCCGTCTTACTAAAATAAATAGTTCTAAACCCTAGCAACAAAAATATCGTACCAGATATATGAATTCTTTAATCATATGAAAAATTGATGGTTAAAAGGTTTGGTTTGGTAATTTGATTGAACAAATTACTTATAAACAGTGAATTTATTTAGGAGAGAACTTTACGTTTGGAAATAATGTTACCCTATTGATTTATTTTGAATCAACTATTTGTATTAATATAAAAAACAATTGTTTGCAAATATCTGTCCCAAATATTTTCATATCAGCTTGAAGCGACAACGATTTCCCTCTTGATCAGATTGACGCTACAACCATACCTGAATTTTTATTTTTGTATTCCACTGAAAATCTCTATTTAGTCATTTATTTCCTTCGGTTACGTCATACAATCACACACTCCCATTTAGGGTCGTAATCGCTTTTACATCTAAGTTATCAGATAAAATCTTTCTCTCCCATCGTCCTTTTGAAAGGCTTTTGTTTTTGCTTTGTTGATACCGTACCAACAAAATAAAAAGCTTTTTGTTCTTAAGCTGCTAAAACCGAGAGTGCTTCGTAAATAGCATAAATTTATCCTCACCTGGTATACCGGTATTGATTACATGTAATGCCCGTATCCAATGTCAGAAAGGATCACATAGAGGCAGAGTTTCGACACTACCAGTTTATTACAAACATAAGAGATTGTTTTGCGATGAATATATTAATAGCGACTTATTCAGGGCGATGAGTCTTCATGCCTTACTAAGAGTAATTTTGCGCATCACAACAGAATTTAAATATATCATGTATGCTATTTAGATCTGAATTAGTAGCAAAGAAGTTAAAAAACACGTCATGGTAGCGGTGAATTTGCGATTCAGGTAATAAGAACAAAGCGAAAGAAGCAGTGTGGTCGGGGTGCGCTTCCATGAGCTAAAACCTTTTCAACTTCAGACATTTATCTATTTTAGGACAAAATGATGGATTTCATAGATTGTCTGCCAAACTCATAATGACACTTACCTTTTATTTGGCCCTTCCGATATCCATTCAGTGGGCCTAGAGTAAACCTTATTAAGTTAATGCTGTAATCTATTTTGCGTTTTGTATTTGACCTAAAGTTGCATTCTTTTGAAAATACTCTCACCATCTGTCACTATTAAAGGTTACACATGAGCTAGTTCGAGCTTTTACACACAAAACCATTAAACATGCACTCATGCAGCTAAATAGTAGTATAATCCTTAACGTGCACAATTTACACGGGGACGCAAATGTAGCTGTATTTGCTCTGTGAGCCTATGTATAACAAGTCAGCATAAACGCATGGAACCTGTGTACAGGTTAAAAACTAAAAGCACGAATCCAATTTATGATGTAAAGCTTAGGCCTGTATATACCAGTATACTGTAGACATCAACGTGGCGTATTTCGTAACTCGGGGCCGAATCCCGAGTTGCCTGCTTATAAGTTTGTCTTCAGTTGATAGTTTTACCTGCCCCCTCCCCGACCTAGAAATTTGGGACTTGCGTCTCTAGTATGCAGGCTTCGGGTGAAAATAGTAAACTTTTTATTGGTAATAAATGGTTTTCTCTTACAAAATGGCTCGTTCCTCGAGAAATACGTCAGGAAGTCTATTTTTGGTCCTATACTAGTTCATGGTAACACAGGTCAACTGCGTCCAAATAAGATTTACACCCAGAAACAGGTGCTAAAAGTTTTGAATAATGGTATAACGTGAACTAAAATATTTTCTTACTTTAAGGTATAATCCTCATACCTCAATTACAGTTTTTGTAAAAGTCCACAGAAATTCTCATTTGGTTCATTCCTTTGATTGACAGTTCAAAATATGCATTAGTACTGAAGCTCATATTGGACAGCATGTACTGTACTGGGAGTGTTTTGATTTCCCTGGAAGGAAAAAACTGAGATGGTGTCTGGGTGGAGATGGATTTTTAGAAAGTGATGGGACGCGCTGCAGTAAGTAGGTTAAGGAGAATTGTAACTGTTTGGGATGAAAAGATTAGGCCTTTAAAGTGAAACTATATGAAAACTTGGTATATTCCTAAAATGCTACAACATGCGTGAACTAGTATCATTTCATGTGCTCCATTTTTACTCGAGTAACACTTTGGTCAAAATAGCACTTCATTTTGTCAACCACTTAGTGTTTTGGTATCCTTTTCTTTGTGAGAACCCGTCTTCCATACCACGTATACATTAAGTATGAAGATTAATGTAAGGAACAGGACTTACAGGAAATGAAATCATTTACCTGGGAGACGATCTCATTGTTTTAAGTGTATTGTTTGTAATCAATACTCGAAACGATGTGTCTACAAAATGCAACATGATAATGAGTGATAACATGGGTTGGGGATTTTTCCCTTCATATTGACAACAAGGTTTGACTGTTTCTTGACCACCATAAATTAATTGTAACAGTAACAGTTGTTTTGTGTTAATTGACATATCTAATGCCCAACCACGGAGATTTTTTACACAGAGCGTCACATGGTTGATAGGGTGATTGATCAGCTATGGTCTGTTATCCTATCATACTGAAGATAGTATTTACCACGTCCTACATCTAGTAAGAGTTTCACGTCTTACCTCTCGTTTGTCCTTATATCACTTTACCACACAAAGCAGTTGATCAAATAAGAATACACTTGACGCACACGTTTGGTCACGTGATGAAACGGTTCGTTTATCCTTTCCGTTTAATTGATACTCAAATTTGTCAGCAGCAAAGGTTGAAGGGTAGTAATCTGCGTTAATGACGGAGAGGTATCGAATTTATGGGGCAGAGAGGAAGAAGGAACTATCATCATAACGACGCTCTCCAGTTGTAAGTATGTTGGTCAAGCGTTTATACGAGTCCAATGGGCTATGACGTCAAATGTTCGGACAAAATAAAGCTGTAATTATATCACATTCTACAGTGATTTACATGCCATGCCTTAAAATGCAGGGGTGGAATAGCGAAAATATAGAACGGACCATATATTCGATTTTCCACCTTAGACTTTTGTTTTGTTAGTGTTTATAGACCTTATACATTTTGAGCCCCGACTAGGCTCCAACTGGGCTACTTGCTGAGTCCCAGCTGGGACCCACCATTCTTGTTTGTCAAGTGTTCCCACGAGGGGCCCAACTGGACCAAGCTTGAACAGCTGAAGCTAAGTAGACTTGTAGCATATACTGGGGAAGATTAGTTAACGGTAACGATAGTAAGTTTTCATGTATAATAAGTTTCTAAGGATTTTGCAAGACAAAAATACTTGTAAATCGTCCTGATTATGTCGGATTAAAATCATTTTTTTTTTTAATTAAATAGCTATGCCCTTTAATTTTTACAGATGCATTGATACAAATTGGCTCAATTTAACAACTGGTAAAAGATTAAATGATTCCCTTGTTCAAGATTGAATTTCTGAGGTTAATAACAATTTTCAATGTGAAGTTTATAGGACTTTTTAAGAGAGAACTGAAGCTAAAAATACCGCACAGTTCTCCCATTTAAAAAGGTTAGAACTTTGTAGGTTCCGGTGCAGTAGCGGTTCAATCCTAATTTTTAGTGGAAGGAACCATGATGTAGAATTTTGTGATCGAATTTGTGAGATATGTCAAAGGTAAATTAGGAGATGAATAATACTTCTTGTTCGAATGGCTCTCATTTTCTGAAGAAAAACGTTTTTAAGGTAGAATTACTTTAGGAACCGTAAGACTCTTAAAATTGAAAAAAAATGATTATTTGTAATAAGAAAATTTTGTAAATTTAATTTCAGCTACTTTAGTTGTGTAATTCTATGACAGTTTTGAAATTTCATGTGGTGTGGTTTCTGTTATTTTGGGCAGGTTGTTGCCATTTTCATGTCGTTCCTTTTCCTCTTCTTCTTCTTTTCTGCCCCTATATCCTTTCTTTCTTGTGATCTGTCTTACGTTTTGTGTTTGCATACTCATTTTGAAATTCATATCTTTGTGATGGTTATACTTTTGTAAGTCTCTTACCTTTTCGGAGGTACCACAAAGAACGACAATAACTGAACTTAAGTAAACTGAACTACATGAGAGAATTCTTCCCCTTGAAAAGTGGACATCATGACTTGGTCGATGTCATCACTTTACCGATTTTGAACAATAGAAATCCGCACGCACTAATCTCTATTAATGTGGCTTTTTTAAGGCCACGATTAGTTTGTCCAGACCTCAAGGGAGCTAAATCTGTAATGTAAACTAAATTAGTTGGGATCCAGCTGTTGGTCAAACATTTACAGAATTCCAATAGGCCACGTGACGTCACATTTTTAGGGAATGTAAACTATAGTGAAATACCACAGTCCATTGAAGTGTTGGCCTGTATGTCATGCTTTATCGTGGTAGAAAAGCCAAAATATAGAAACAGACCTTATCAATTGCCAGTGATGTAACAGGGCAGAAGTGCTCCCTCCTTTGAAGGAAATCGCGTATTATTCCTAAACAATGGCAAACAGTTGATTTGTCAACCAATTGTTGACAAAGAGCCCGAGTGAAATATACTTGTGGCGCCAGCCAGTGTATTTTGATAGGTGGCAAAGTATGACTTGTTCTTCCTTTTTTCCCCCTTTTTACCTTCTCTTTACTTATCCTATGACGAATATAGGGGTTGGTTGCTTCCCCCTTACCACTCCCTGACGCCGCCCTGTTCACATAGGGAACATATTTACCAAAGAAAAAAAAAAAAAACAGAGACCATCAGTTGAAACAAGAAAAGACAAGGAAGTAAAGAATCAATTCTTAAAACAAGAAAAGGAAACGAAAGTTTCAAACAATACAAACAATAAAAAATTGAAGCCATTCAATATTTAAAGACATCCTGTTGTCATTCTTGTCTTTATGTTTACTACTTAAGGTTGGACGTATGCTGGTATTTTAAGGTTGGTCATTTGAAACGTGCAGGATTTTTTTTTAAATTTTCTTAGATCGTATGTAGGTTTTGCGTGCCATTTTAAAGGTTTGTTACGGAAAACATTTCCCCTTTTCTTCCCTGAAGTAACAATTATCTGACGAAAGAGTGACATTGATAATGCTAAGAATAAAAAGGAAAGGCTCGACTTTCATGTGGGAGGAAACTCGCGACTGTGTTAGGCATGTGCGTCACAACTTATTTCTAGGAAACCTAAACAGCGTTTATTTACACGTCGTAACTACAACACACCTGAATTGACTGAAACGACGATATATAGATGAAACAAACATTTATCCATACTTTAGAAAAGCACCGTCTTTCGACAGCATGGATGTCCAATCTGTGGGTAATCCAGGATTGCACCACGAATCTAATCTTTGATCCGTCAAGTTGAGAAGTAACACCGAGAATATGGATCTAAATTTGCATCCTTTTTGCTGCCTTCATCAAATGTTTTCACCTTGCTCCATTTTCTTATTCCTTCTTAGTATCTTCACCAACTTTTTCCTCTTCGTCGACCCATCCAATAGTTGTTTTCATAATCGAACTTATGAACTGTCTGCTTTGATAGAGGCGGGTGATTCGGAATTAAATCCAGAAAACAAAACAGTTTTGCCTTTTAATCGAGAAGAGTTCACATCAACGAGTTTTTGGGGAGCAGAGCAGAATGAGAGTCCTTTCATTGAAGAGAGTGAAACTATTTCATCAATATTATTATGAATTTCTCTCACCTATCGAATGTTTCAAATGTTCCAATACTTCTTGCCATTGGCTCACCAGGCCTTTACTCTCAATTCATTATAACAAGAGAAGTTTTAAAGTCGTCATTAAGCAATGGCTGTTTAGATTCATGCAACGTCATATTTGATGTGACATCTTTAGTACTTAATTGGTTAAATGACAAACAAGATAACGTGTTTCTTACGTGGACCAATCACTCTACTAGAATTTTCCAGTCTCAGCCAGACCCTAAGATTGAAGCAACTTTGCAGATAGTGATACAAGACTTCGTTATCCTCACAGGTAAGTAATTAAATATTTTAATATCAGTGAATATTTGATAGATCCCTCAGTTTTGTCTACTTCTATGTGTAAATGAAAAGTAAAATACCCATAGTGTTCGCTATGTGCGCAAATTTCCCTTTTGTTTAC